>OZ025293.1:123845139-126245139 GCA_964019185.1 Maratus speculifer
ATTCGATTGTACGCGTATGCGACGTTAACAAGATTGACGAAAATTGCCCGCTGAACAAGATGCTTGGTGACTCGTTTTTGTCCAGAATCGTTTCAACCAATTATATACTGTGCTCCATGTGTCGTCATATTCATATCGAGGAATCCTACACTGTACAAAGTTTGACCCTTTTGCTGCATCATCACTCTATTGCTTTTATAGAAAACGATTACTTCACCCAATTATGAAGCATTCTCAAGGGTCAAAAGAGAGATATTCTACAAAAGCAGGGGAGTGACGTTGCACCAAAAGGGTCACATTTTTTACAGTGACACTGTAATCGGAAATGAGCGGTGGCGTATTCGACGAGGAATCTGAAACTCATAACCTATACCTGGCTGCCTCTATAAGAGAGTGACACCATTTGATTTCCAAATATTTCTTTTACAGACGCTTTTGTCCCAACTACACTACAAAAACTTTGACCCTTTTGCTGCATCATCACTCCAGCGCTTTTATAGAAAATGATTACTTTACTGTGTTATGGAGCATTCTCATTGGTCATAAAAAACATATTCTATAAAAGCTGTAGTGTGACGCTGCATCAAATGGGTCAAATTTTTAACAGTGTATCATGGAGCATTCGCATGGGTCAAACGAGAGATATTCTATAAAAGCGGGGGAGTGACGATACAGCAAAAGGATCAAATTTTTTTGCAGTGTACAATGTACAAAGTTTGTCCCTTTTGCTGTATCGTCACTCCACTGTTTTTTAGAAAACGATTACTTCAGCCTACACTGTTAAAAATCTGCTGATTTTGCTGCAACGCACTCCACCGCTTGTATATAATATCTCTATTCCAACCAATGAGAAAGCTCCATTTCACGGCCAAGTAACCGTTTTCTATACAAGCAAGGGAGTGCGTTGCAGCAAAATGCAGCAGATTTTTAACAGTGTATTGTGGAGAATTCTCATGGGTCAAGAGAGAGATATTATATAAAAACAAAGCTGGTGATGCAGCAAAAGGGTCAATTTTTTTACAGTGCACACTGTTGAAAAATGTGACCCTTGTCCAGTTAGAGTTTCACTCTTTGAAAAGATCGTGTGTCTATGTAAGTGTAACATAAAAGAATGAAAAATGAACGTTTCTAATTGGTCGATTGCTTCGAAAAGATATTGAATTTTAATGTTTTAATTTTTTTTAAAGTTCTAATCAACAGATTTTTTTGAAATTCGAATGGGACCACATGGGCCCCATACGCTTTCAAACAAAAAAAGAATTATCAAAATCGGTTCATATTTACGAAAGTTATGCGTGAACAACAAATACATACAGGTCGAAATCATAACCTCCTCCTTGAAGTCGGTTAAAAACTATTTAATTTACTTATTTCTTTCATTTTTGTGTGGATATATTTAACTTGTTTTATGAAGAAATTTTTGAAATAAATCGACCTCTATTCATTTGGTACGAGTCAAAATGGCTTCTCATTGCGGTTCGGTTGCTAATATTACCAATGAATGATTATGTATTAGCAAAGTCTCAAAAACTAAACGCTGTTTTAATACATAAGCTTCGAAAGAAAAAAAAACATTTAATATATCCTACTCTAGGCTACGAAGATTTTTTTCGCTTATAAAATTGTTTCAAGGGGAAAAAATAAAAATGGGGTTACAATATTGTATAAGTTATTCGATAAACGGTAGTCAAATAAAACATAACAAAAGTCCTTCCGGCAATGCCGGGAGGAAGAGGTAGCTTTCATATACTTATATATTTATTTATTTATTTAAAGGTAAGTTACATTGTTCAAAAACACTAAGCTCAAATTAGTGGAAATAATCTTATAAAATTAGTGATTTTATAAGATTGAAACTAGTTTTTGTCAAGACTGAATATTAATAGGAATTTTTAGAAATTAGTCATCTTTTATTCAACCTGGTTTTATTTTAAGCGATTTAGAGAGTCACCAAATTTTACGATATCATAAAGTGTATGCCATTTTAAAGCAACATTGTGGATCGTTCAGATCAGACCGTTTCAAAATGTCAGCCATAAGCAAAATTCAAAGTGCTATAACTCAGTCATTTTATAAGATATAGACAAAATAAAAAGAGTGTTCTGGAATCGCTGTTTAAAGTTCTAACACGAAAAATAAAAATATTTTTCAATTTTTAATTTTTTCGCATTTAATTTTAAATTTTAAATTTTTAAAAAAAATTAAAATGGCCACCATTTTGAAACAAAATGGTGGATGATGCTGGCCAACGAACTCGGTCGAGACATTTGTATGTACTATGTACATGCCAAGTTTCATTGAAATCGGTTGATAAATACACGTGTTATCACGTGACAAAAATCAGATCGTTTCAAAATGTCAGACAAAAGAAAAATTCAAAGTGCTATAACTCAATCATTTTGTAAGATATAGACAAAATAAAAAGTGTTCTGCAATCGTCGTTTTATGTTCTAACACGTAAAAGAAAAATATTTTTCAAATTTTGATTTTTTCGCATTTAATTTTAAATTTTTAAATTTTTAAAAAATTTAAAATGGCCACCATTTTGAAACAAAATGGCGGATGATGCTGGCCAACGAACTCGGTCGAGACATTTGTATGTACTATGTACATACCAAGTTTCATTGAAATCGGTTTATAAGTACGCGTGTTATCACGTGACAAAAATCAGAACTCATCGTTTCAAAATGCCAGCCATAAGAAAAATTCAAAGTGCTATAACTCAATCATTTTTTAAGATATAGACAAAATAAAAAGTGTTCTGGAATCTTTGTTTTAAGTTCTAACACGTAAAAGGAAAATATTTTTCAACTTTTAATTTTTTCGCATTTAATTTTAAATTTTAAATTTTTTTTTAAATTTAAAATGGCCGCCATTTTGAAACAAAATGGCGCATGATGCTGACCAACGAACTCGGTCGAGACATTTATATGTACTATGTACATGCCAAGTTTCATTGAAATCGGTTCATAAGTACGCGTGTTATCACGTGACAAAAATCAGATCGTTTCAAAATGTCAGCCATAAGAAAAATTCAAAGTGCTATAACTCAATCATTTTTTAAGATATAGACAAAATAAAAAGTGTTCTGGAATCTTTGTTTTAAGTTCTAACACGTAAAAGGAAAATATTTTTCAACTTTTAATTTTTTCGCATTTAATTTTAAATTTTAAATTTTTTAAAAAAATTAAAATGGCCGCCATTTTGAAACAAAATGGCGGATGATGCTGGCCAACGAACTCGGTCGAGACATTTGTATGTACTATGTACATACCAAGTTTCATTGAAATTGGTTCATAAGTATGCGTGTTATCACGTGACAAAAATCAGATCGTTTCAAAATGTCAGCCATAAGAAAAATTCAAAGTGCTATAACTCAATCATTTTTTAAGATATAGACAAAATAAAAAGTGGTCTGGAATCTTTGTTTTAAGTTCTAACACGTAAAAGGAAAATATTTTTCAACTTTTAATTTTTTCGCATTTAATTTTAAATTTTAAATTTTTTTAAAAATTTAAAATGGCCGCCATTTTGAAACAAAATGGCGGATGATGCTGACCAACGAACTCGGTCGAGACATTTGTATGTACTATGCACATACCAAGTTTCATTCAAATCGGTTCATAAATACGTTAGTTATCGCATGACAAAAATCATATATATATATGGTTATATATATATATATATATATATGTCAATATTTGAACGGAGGGTGGTTTTGGGGTCTGGGGGTCATGATCGGTGAAAATATACCAAAATTTTCCGGAAGTGTTTTCCTCCGGACGGCTGCAATTGGTAGCTTTTTACTTTTTGTAATGAAAGCTACCTAAAAGGATTGTTCTACACAGTTGTTCATGCTGCTCATTGTTTTTTTTTTTTTTTTTTTTTTTTGTGTGTGTGTGTGTTGTGTGTGCATTAATTCCTGTATCGGGTATACATGGTGCATCTAATCTCTTGGGCAAACTTTAAGGGGTGATAGTACACATCAAGAAAAACAATATTAAATGGGCAACCAAGGGTTCCAAACGTCTTCCGAAGGAGATAGGCGTCATTAAAGTTTAGAGTCCAAAATTTAAAATGATTATAAACAAGTTGGAAATTGCACGTGAAGCGTAGCAAATTAGGTGCGTTCGAACGATAACGAAGTTTTAAAAATATTACGTTCATATATCAATCTCATAACATTGTAAATAGTGAACTACAATTAAAACGCTCATCAAACAATGTTCTCCCTATACCATTATGTAATGGAATACTTTTGTGTGGCCTTGTAAATCAATAACAAATGTTCTTTGCACCACAAATTATGTAAGATGTATATTATAATATGTACTTTATAGTTGCATATAAATTTTATTAAGTTCGCATGAGTGTAACACGATTAAAATGCATTTGAAACATTTTTCCCCATTGACCGTAATGTAATGGAATACTTTTGATTGTCCCTGTAATTGATCTATGCATCCGATTTTCATAAAATTTGTAATAACTCGAAAATATTATGCAATAATTATGTATTTTAAATTTCAAACGTATAGAATATATTTGAAACTTTTCCCCCATTGACCATAATGTAATTGAATACTTTTGATTGTCCCTGTAATTGATCTATGCACACGATAATCAAAAAATTTGAAATAACTCGACAGAATTATGTAATAATTGCGTATTTTAAATTTCAAACGATTAAAATGCATTTGAAACATTTTTTCCCATTGACTGTAATGTAATGGAATACTTTTGATTGTCCCTGTAATTGATCTATTCGTCCGAGTTTCATAAAATTTGAAATAACTCGAAAAAATTATGTAATAATTATGTATTTTAAATTTCAAACGTATAGAATATATTTGAAACTTTTTCCCCATTGACCATAATGTAATTGAATACTTTTGATTGCCCCTGTAATTGATCTATGCACACGATTATCAAAAAATTTGAAATAACACGACAGAATTATGTAATAATTGCGTATTTTAAATTTCAAACGATTAAAATGCATTTGAAACTTTTTTCCCCATTGACCGTAATGTAATGGAATACTTTTGATCGTCCCTGTAATTGATCTATCCATCCGATTCTCATAAAATTTGAAATGACTCGACAAAAATATCTAATATTTATGTATTTTAAATTTCAAACGATTCGGTTGGGTAGTTTTTGCGTTGTTATATGCGGACAGACGGACGGACGGACAGACGGACGGACTGAACGACAACTATAGGTGCTACGTATTATATAATTACGAACGCACCTAAAAACGGAAAAATTGGTCGATTCGTTTGCGCTTTTCACCAAAACTATTTTTTATGTCAGTATTGTCTTGAAAATAAATTATAAATTTCAAAAAATGCCGATAGAGGACGCTTTAGACTTTGGAGTAATGAACAACTTTTTTTTTACCGTTATTTTTTGCTTCTCATTAAATTTTTTTAGAAGCTTAGGCATAAATTTTGAGCTAAAAATCTGCATCGTTGGGAGTGGTTAAATAGCGTAAACTGAACTGTGTTCAATGGGGGTGGGGAAGTTCAAATTTCAAATGATTATAAAAAACGAAAAAATTGGTCGATTCATTTGCAGTTTTCGCTAAAACTATTCTTTATGTCAGCATTTTTTTGAAAATAAATTTTAAAGATAAATTTCAAAAAAATCCGTTAGAGGGCGCCTTAAACTTTAGAGGAACCAACAACTATTTCTAACCGTTATTTTTTGTATCTAATTAAATGCTTGTAAAAGATTAGACTTAAATTTTGAGCTCAAAATCTGAATCGTTGTGAGTAATTACGTAGCGCAAAATTGAACTGTGTTCGTGGGGTGGGGAGGGTAACATTTCAATTCCTGAATGCAGTTCAGTTTGCGCATCCTAACCTCTCCCAATGATTCAGCAATTGAGCTCAAAATTTAAATTTGTGTTTAAGCTTCTTTAAAAATTAATGAGATGCAAAAAATAACGGTAAAAAATAGTTGTTCGTTACTCCAAAGTCTAAAACGCCCTCTATCGGCATTTTTTGAAAGTTATCTTTATAATTTATTTTCAAGACAATACTGACATAAAGAATAGTTTTAGTGAAAACCGAAAATCAATTGACCAATTTTTCCGTTTTTTATGATTATTTGAAATTTTGGACCCTAAACTTTAATGGCGGCTATCTCCTTCGGAAAACGTTTGGGACCTTGGTTTCCTATTTAATATTGTTTGTCTTGATGTGAACTATCACCCCTTAAAGTTTTGCCCAAGAGTTTAGATACACCCTGCATAAGCTTGAGCTGTCGCTTTGCTTGGCCTTCCCTTTTTTTAGCACGCTGTGCCTTGCACTGATGAAGAATCTCGATAGTAGAATTGAAACGGCTGTTTGCTACTTTTTCATGCATTATTTGTGCATTTCTAAACATTGGTTTACCACTTTTATGTAAAATAATTGTATTTAACACATTCGCTGCCGATCATGCGCCAGCGCGTGATATGGCGCCAGTCGTTAGGGGGCCACTGGGCGTTAAGAGCACACAATAGTCACAGAAAAATTACTCAAAAAGACCCGGATGACCATGTAAAGTCTATGGGAGCGTTCTTTTTTAATATCTCGCTCAAATTTTAATATTTTTGCATGATTTTTTTGCACAAGATAGCTGAGGGCAATCCACAACCGGGCTAGTTTTTACTTTTTCAATTTTTGTTTCAGATTTTCTTTAAAAAATTACTTTAACTTTTGAAACCGGTTTAAACCGGTTCTGAAACTGAAACTATCGTAATATAAAAAATATATAACCAAAATCGAAAAAGTAAAAACTAGCCCGGTTGTGGATTGCCCTCAGCTATCTTGTGCAAAAAAACATGTAAAAATATTAAAATTTGAGCGAGATATTAGAAAAGATCGCTCCCATAGACTTTACATGGTCATCCGGGTCTTTTTGTGTACTTTTTCTGTGACTATTGTGAGCTCTTAAGGGCGCCAGCGCGTGATGTGGGGTGATGTCCAATAGCCAGTCACGTGCTGGCAAAACTTTCACTGATTCTTTGTTAGAAAAAGTAAATCGGTTTCTGGGAAAAACCCTCTTCTACCTGCGCAATTAACTATCATCACATCTTCACGTAAGTGGCAGCGAACGTGTTAAAATCTTTTCAGGACACAGATACTTGAATGCTGAATTTTATATCAAAGTCGTTTCAGAACGAATAAGTTTGCACCATTTTTCTATATGCACAAACAGTTAGTTATCTCATATGAGTATATCTGTTTATAGGCGTAATCTCAGCTACACGTCTGTAGTAAAATAATGGAAGTTTTGTTACTTGGTGATTTATCGCGGATTGGCGGCACAATGAAAAAAGATACCGTTTTGTGATCGCTGATCTTTCATCCCACAACTTGGGTAAAAAGATCGCAAGAAAAGTTTCTACTCTAGACGCCGAATCATTATATAAGCATTACCATTTTCAAGTGGCCGCCCCTCCCGGTGGTCTCGACCCGATCCCTTCAGTGGGAGAGGTGACCGAGAGCCGGGCAGCGCTCGTAGTACACGATGCTAGACGGGGGCCGGTCGGGGACTGATTCACCACCTCCAAGTGAGGCCAGAGTGGCCGACGACGCTCTGGTCCAGTGGCCATGGATAACGATTGTCTGGGGTGAGTTTCTGTTCTTTGGCACTCCCATGGTCCTCGGTTTTCGAGAGAAGCCATCAAGGGACAATCATAGCCCTATCCCAGTGGCGGGTCTTGGGAGCTCGCCAGCGATCCTCATGTGAGGGTCAAGGCGTCGGCTCCTGGGATCTGCACGGTGACTCTGGGCAACGGGAAACTAAGGTGAACGGGACCTCGACCACAAACTTGACTGAGAGGGAGCCTGGAAGGAGAGTGTGGACTTTGTCGGAACAAGTGGTGGGGACTCTCTAGTGTCATTGCATCTCGCAGGATCGGCGTGCAGCATTTCCTGGAGTTAGCAATTGGGAGAGGCTCTGGGCCAGTGCCCGGTGTGACTTTTATCCGCCGGGAAACTCAGCCACCCATCACCTCTGTAGCGGAAGTAGTGGTGTGCCAGCTCCTAGGTGGGGGGAGACTGGGGGTGCTCCGCTCGTACCAAGGGACAGGTCGAGTCGGAAAGGCGCCGTGGCGGCGTTTGTCCCACACGGCCTGGCACCCATGGGAGGAGGTTGGCTGGCAGGCTCGCCTCCTGATCCACTCACCGCAGAGTCCTGGGCCGGGCACTCACTGGTTAAAGCAGTGGCACATCTCCCCCAGGTGAACTCTTTGGTCTGATCAAGTCTGACGTGTCTAGGCGGGACTGGGGCTTTCTGCGTCCAGTGATACAGACTTAGCAGTAACTCAGACTAACCTTCCCGCTACTAACCCCCGAGCCGGTCGTCGCTTCGGATGACGTGGGGGGACTTTCCTCGTCCCCCAGGGTTTGGCTAGAGGTACCTTCACTTTTCTGGTAGGAGTTCACATTGCACGGGGAGAGACCCTCGGGTCTAGGAACCAACGTGGGCTCTGAGGTAACGGTAGTGCGTGGCGGGGCCTCGTTTTGGCCCCGCTCGGCTCCCCGGCCGGAGGGCGGGGGGGGGCGGAGCGAGGCGCGCGGAGTTCCGTTCGCGCCAACCCTCTAGCGAGGCTGTGTCTATGCAGTCAAGGTGGAGCTTTCTGGGCCCGCCTGGGGTCGCTACCAGTATCTAGCCCGAGACTCTGGACCCCTCCTGGCTTGCCGGGAGAGTGGGGAGTGTCTTGGGCAACCAAAGCCTAGACTGGGTGGCTTCTCCAGCCATCGCGGAGGGTTTTCTCGGCCCTCGAGGTTTCAGTCACGAGTACCTAGTCTCCGGCCCTGTGTCCGTATGCAGCAGGTGCACCCTAAGGGGTGTTCGTAAGTCGTCACGTGCAGGGTTTGGGGGCGAAGAACCCTAGAGCGAGCACATGTCTATGTGTGCAGGAGGGACTTTCCCCGTCCTCCTAGGGTCCTGCTAGGGGTACCTTCATTCACGGCTAATCCGCATCAATGTGTTCCCTGTTATAGTGGTTTCATCTTGTGGGGCCTGCCGTACAGCAAATTTGTATCCGTCGTCCCATGGCAATGGGTCACTGGTTTCGGCGTTCTTGTGGGCGTCGTCATCCTGGGGCTCGTCACGGTTCAATGGGTGCAAATCCCAGGTGGCCGTTCACCATTGAGGTTACTCAATGGGCAGGAGAGCTGTCGCTATCGGCCGCTTTCATCAATAGCTGGGAACATGGTCGGCTTCCGGGCTGGCCACTAACGCCGTAGGTGACGTGAAGGTGAGGTGTGCGGATGGGGACCCGGAGTAGTAGCCGCATGCGGTTTGCGAATCCCGACCCCAGTCGATGCCCCTCACTGGATGTCGCCGCAAGGGCCTGACAGGGCCTAGAGACGGGATGGTGGATCTCCATCATTACCATTTTCAAAACATTAGATTAGAAAAATATGTACCGTTTCAATAATTTTCAACATAGTAGAAAAATGGATATGAATTCGGTTTCTCTATCCATCTGCCTGTCTGATCTGTCCGTCTGTCTTTCCGTTTGAATGTTGTTTTTGCCCATCCTGTTTGCCTCTACTCTAACTCGCGAAAATGTAGTCTGATTGAAATTATATGGCTATATGTTATAACGGTATAGTCTGGTATGTTTGATATTAAAAAAGAAGCGTGTTGCGTTTTCGGTTCATTTACAGGGCCACTCAAAAGATTCCGTTATATTACAATTTATGGATAAAAATCGTTAGCCGGGTATTTTAATGATATTATCGTATTTTAAACATATTGTAATTTATATATTTCACTCAGGTGAACTGCAAGGTTCTTAATATAGAATATGGTGTGTATAGAATTTATTGTTCATTTACAAACACACTCAAATGAATTTTGCAAGAGAAAAAATTGAGCAATAAATATGTTATTGAAGCTCTCGAGGAATCATTGCTGGAAGTATATTTTGAGTTGTATACTTTTTCAATTTTTAAGTATTTTAAATATAACTATGTATGTATAAATTTCATAGATCACATGTACTGAGTCTTACAAAATTTCTCAACTATATCAGTTTATTGACAGAAATTTTCAATGGTGTTATTCGTTTAGTTGAACTAACTTTTATCATACTATGTAGTATGTCTTCTTATCTGCAGTTTATAGACAAGGCTGACAAGAAATGGTATATATCGAACATTAAGGAAAGTTCTTCAAACTTTTAAATTATTTGATAATACAGATTAAAATATATATTTTATACACCGGGGTTACTTTAGACCACTTTTTCCTGTATCTACTCAAATTTCCATTATTAAAAAATATCACATATGATTTTTCAACATCGAAATAGAGTTGTAACCAGTTAACAAGAAACAATGAAGTAAACTGGATGATTTTAAAGAGGAAATGTTTTATTTATTTTTTTAATTTTTTAACAATTTTTAAAGTTTTGGAACAAAGTAGCCCTTGCTGGGAGTTTCTTTGGTCCGTTCACTTAGTTTAATCTAAAATCAATATATTTCATATGTAAATGAATACATTTCTTTTGAAACACCCTTTCAATAGTATCTTCGAACGAAATAGCGTTGCAAACTCAATAAACAAATGTTTATTTATTTATTTTTTTAAACACTTATACACAATAAACCGAAGAAACGAAAAACAGTTTTCGGTTTGTTATCGTCAGCAACTGGAACAAAAACAATTAATATAAAAATTTTCTACAGTAATATTTAATTTTTTTTAATTAAAAACCTTTTTTAAAAGGTTTCGTTGTTTAAAAGACATTTTTAAGTAATTGGGTCTATTTTTCCATCAAAAAAGTCCAGGCTCAAAGTAGTCCCGAAATAATATTGGATCTTCCAGAAAGTTCTGCGTTTATTTTATGATAAATTTCAGTAAAGACATACAAAGAGATAAAACAATTTTATTACATCACACAAGCACCATTTTGCTCTTTGACCTTTTTGCCATCATTTTGACAGCTGGAAAATTCATTTTTTAAAAATGTCATTAGGTTTATATGTAAAGTAATTATCAATGTGGTGTTTTAAAGTTTCTAAGAAAAGTGAACTCACGGACGTTAAAAGAAAATTGAAATCACGTAAAAAGGCAAACCTGGTGAATATGAGGGAAGACACAAAAATCTCCGCCATACTCATTAAAGTTGCCTTACATTTATCGCAACATTGTGCCGAGCATTGTCATACTCGGACACAATACCACAACGATTCGTCAATTCTGTTCGCTTTACTTTGATTTTTGCTTTCAAAACTACCATTTAGGTACAGTATCTTTCCGAATTTATTGTCTTATTTGGCGGCAACTATTCGTAATAAAAATATTATTTGTGAGCCCATCATACACAAAGCGTTGCTTTTTTGGGATACAGACTTCCCCTCGCTGCCCCTTGGGGAGATTAATTTGGCTTAAAACATGATATTTTCATAATAACATTATTCTAGATCTGGAGAATCCATTTCCTATCTCCAGTAATGAGCCATTTGAAAAAAGTTTTTTTCGTTTCGTTTCAGCAAGGAATCACAAACTGAAATTCGAACAGGCACATTCCATGGTGTTAAAGTATGGGATACCCACATATCACAGCGGTTTACTCACCTAACCTTCTTCAAATGATCATTTACTGTGCTTTTTGGAATATTTAGTCTACGCGGTGGCTCTTGCACTGTGTAATGTTGATTTTCAGTGACAAATAATTTTATGAGCTCCTCCTTTACTGATGATAGTTCTCCAGAACGAGCATCATCTTCGAGACATTTCAAGACTTAAACTACTCTAGCCATCTCCGAATGGTGTTATCTAAAACAGCACTTTGTCAATATGCAGCTCAAAATTTGCGAGCAGTCGGATTAGTATTTTTACCTGTTTTTAAGTAAAAGAGAATTATATTTACGAAAACTAAATTCAAAGCAACTCCTTATTAGTTGTAGCAAAATAACTGGACGAAACCGAGCTCCTTTTTGAAAGACCGTAGAACTTTCCGGGTGACCCAATAGTTTTCATGTAACCTTTATGAAAATGTAAATATTTCCTGTCAAAATAAAAAGTTAAAGAAGAAACTATGATCACACATAGGTTACACGCTACTAAAAATATTATTTTGACATATAACTTACTTGTAGCTTTTATCCAGTTTGATTCACGGGGATCCCAAATGGTCCGCGAACTGAACACCAATATATTTTAACAGAAAATTTCATAGTCGGTTTCAACAACATTTGTGCTAAAACTAACCCCTGAAGGCGGTTTCTGCGCAATTTGCAATATATATATATATATATATATATATATAATACCATTAAAAGTAGACAAGATTCACCAACGGATTTTATCAATAAAACAATAAACCAAAACGAAAAATTAAATTGAATTATAGTAAACAATATTAACCATTTGAAATTAACCATTGAATTTAATAACTTATAGCACATTGAACATGGAAGGAAAAAAAGAATAATATGAATACAATTGATATTTGTAGAACCAAAGCAGAATCTTCAGGTCCCAAATACTTTGGAACTACAAATGGAGTGTGTGGTTTCATCTTCGTATTTGCCATGAAAAAGCAAAACAATACGAATTTGGGACTACCATCACACAAAAACCAAATTATTAAACAAGGAACAAAGATATTTTACAAAAAGGAGTTGAAAGTAAGTAAAAATAATAGTTATCCATAACAAACAAAAAAGATAAAGCTGAATGGAAATATAATTGAACCGGAAAAAATAATAATCGATATTAACATAAAATTAAATTAATAAAATGATTAAAATTAGAATTAAGAGATACCATTCATATTAACATATAACTTAAAATACATTATTGTTACTTTAATCAGTAACATTTATTGTGACTTTACATGGTAAAAACTCATTATCTTAATATAGGATAATAAAAAAAATATAATAATAATAATAATAATAATAAAATAAAAATAATAATAATAGTAATAATATTATTAATAATAATACCAAAAATTATATCAATAACATTAAAAATAATTTGATATTTAAAATATAGCTATTTAACTATAGATATAACTAGACGAATATCCATATATTGGTGTAAATTAAACAGTTTAAAAATTATGTTAAAATAAATAACCCACTCTCAATTTTTTTTTAATAAATAATTAACCTTTGCGTTTTTATCCAGACAACACCACCCTCCTCCGTACTCTAACATCTACCCACCCAACCAACCTATATATATATTTTTTTATTACTTTTTAACATTTTTAATTTTTTATTATTATTTTTATGTTTTATAATTTTTTTATACATTTTTTATGCAAAGAATTAATTATAAGATCATGTAATATCTAATTATAAATTAAAGAATATATGAATTTTTTAGGATAACCATTATTTATAGCATCATATACAAGCTTTTTAATATTAGTATTAATTAAATGGGAAGAACATAGACATTTTATTCTATATAAATGGTTAAATATTATATTACGATATACAGAATTATGAAGACATGATTTAAAATTAGTAAAAGTATTAACTTTAAAATTAAATTCTTTCCTTTTGTCATAAATATCAGTTATAAATTTGTTCTCTTTTAATATAATTTTAATATCTAAGAAATTGATGGTATTATTAAAAAGTAGGTTTTTGAAAGTTCTAGATTAGAAGGATAATCAACAGGGAATTGAGATATACAGGTGTTATCAGTATCAATTAAAATTACATCATCTATATATCGATATAAATGTATTGTATTATTTAAATAATGACGTTCATAGTAATATAAGTATAAGTCAGATAATACACTAGATGTACTACCACCTTGTGGTATACCAACATTTTGAATATATATATTGTTATCATGCATGATAAAATTATTATAGATAATGAAATTAGTTAAGGTATGAATATATATATATATATTAAAAGAAAATCTTTCTATGAAAATATTGATGTTCAGTTGGCGGACCATTTGGGAGCCCTGGATTCACTATAGAAAATTCGGAGCGAAAAAAACCACATGCGAAAATAATTGCTTAGAAACACATCCAGTGTTGCCATTAAAAATTTTAAATTACTCAAAAACTATTCAAATACCCTCAATATATTTCATATATTGAGGTAGGGTACAAAAGTAGTACAATAGTAGGTACAATAGTAGGGTACAAAAATATTTCAAGGGCTAAAACCCCAAATTATCTCGTATAGTTTGTTCAAAACAAAGAACAAAATCTTTTTTTATGTGATGGACCAAAGTAATCTAACCTTGCAAGGATGGTATAGAAACTTTTCTTCTTGTTTTCATTTTATTTTTGACTCAAAAACAGTTTAAATCAGATTTAAAAAAATATTCTGGTTGAACAAAAAAATATCTTTTAACCTTAAATCAATATAGATGGCGGCACTAATTTTTTTTATTCTTAAAATCGTGCAATTTTGTAAAAGCGCGAAAAAAATCGAAGAGGAATATTTGATCTTTTTGACTGTGCAACATTGTTAGTGACTGATCTTTTTTTATTCAATTTTTTGCGCATACATAAGAGGGAAAATTTTGTATTTGTAACTTTTTTTTGTTTCTAAACTGCTTTCAAAATGAAGGAAATAATAGCAACTTTCAAACTTGGGGAATTCGATCTTCTTATGTTTGATACATGCTTATGCTTCTTATATTTGATCTTCTTCTTTATTTTCTCTGCATAAAGCATCGATTCCACAGATGTTTTATATTCCTTTGATTTTTATATTTTTATAATTTTCTCAAAATTGAAAAATTATCAATTTTTACAGTCAATTTAAAATTAATCAGGGTGTAACGATATTATTATTACTAAATAAATATGAAAATAATTTTCCAGAGGTTACAATATTGTATTTTTTAAAAATTTATGTTAAATAATTTTCAAGATGCAGAATTTGAGACTTGCAACCTTCAACGTTTGCACACATGCCATTCTATATCACACGTTTTTTAAATGTCCAGAATTGTTAAATTATTATTATTATTTTGTCAAGATATTTTGCAAAGCTCAATTTGAATATGAATTGAATCTGTGTACCATTTTTTAAAATCGGTTACAAGGGGCCACGACTTTTTAAAAACAATTCCTCATTTTGTGGGGAATGACCCTTATATTTTCACTAGCAGGAGTGACCGAGCTAAGCTCGGTCAAAATTAACTTTGTGTTCAACTCGATATTTTATTTTCACTGCATCAGTCTCTCTGTTTTATTACTATAAAACATGTTATTTATAATAGTATTATTTACAAAAGCAATCAATAAGAAAACTCTGTATATATTCACATATTTCATGTATGCACATGTTCATAAATTTTACATTATTTTTAAATTTACAAAGAAAGGACATCGATACAAATCACTTTTTTTTAGCTCGATTCTGATTGGTTAACCATGCATCTCGAATTTTATTAAGAATGTCGAAAAAATTTCTTCACATTCTGAAAGACAATATTTTTTTCCAGATATAGCCAAATTTGGTGAGATTCTTTCATTTGGCACCAAATACGTGATTTGGCTTTCGTAATCTTAATAGTCGGTTTTTCGACCAAATGTTACCAATATGCTGTCAAATATCGCCATCTTATTGGCTGTTGCCATATTCTCGTGACCCTGACCCGTATTGCGCAAAATGACCCACTAATCAAATTTCATCAAACATGTGACTTAGGTCAATGGTCTTCAGGAAAATTGAGTCAAAATCGTTTAAGACATTTCTTAGGTAAAATTAGCTTGACAGCATTTAACAATGAAGCCGAAATGACTCACTAATAAATTTTTTTTAACATGTGACTCAGCCCAATAGTCTTCTCTAATGACAAAAAACATTTCGTTACAAAATTTAAATAAAGTTGATTGAGTCGTTGTTATATGAGGAGTCCAGAAGCCAAGGGGTACAAGTGACAAAATTTAGATTTCGAGTAAATTGAGTTCAAAGTTAAACATCAATTGTAATTCAACGAATTGAGATATGAAACTTTTGCTTACTTCTTAGTGATCTTTGAACTCTTATTTCAATAATTTATTTTTTAAAAAGTGGAATACAATTTTTCTTTTTATTTATAACTAAGCAATGTTTATCGTCATTCGGCACTTGTATCCCTTGGCTTCCAAGCAATAATGAAGAAGCTAAAGGGTACAAGTGCCAAATGAACACAAGAAATGAAAAACTATTAAATAAAAAGTTATATTTATGAAAAAATTAAGAACAATGATGATACAAATAAGTGAAAGGACAAATTTTTGCTTTAATATAGATTCTAAAAAAGGAAAAATTATGAAATAAAAAAATGAATTAACGAAAAATTTATGAACAATGTTGATATAAATAAATGAAAGGAAAAACTTTTGTTCTAATATAAGTTTTAAAATTTTATTATAAGTTTAGAAACATTGTAATTTATATTTTTTAACACTTACCAACAAAGTTGAAAAGTGAATACGATTTTGGTTTGTCAGTCCGTTTGTCCGCGCCCTAACTCTCGTAAATATATTCGGATAGCCTTGAAAGTTTTGGGAATTATTCATTTTTACCTCAACACAAACCTATTGCAAATGAAGTTTCTAACACGATTAGTTTATTTATAGAGACAATCAAAAGTTTTTCATTACATTACAGTTTATGGGAAAAATTGTTTTAAATGAATTTGAAAGATGTTACACAATGTCACACATTAAAATTTATATGCATTTACGAATTGCACTAAAATAAACATTTTATAAAATCCGAGGTGAAAAGAATACTTATTATTTATTTACAGAACCATACAAAAGATTTTCATTACATAATGATAAAGAGCCCACATAGCATGGATGGTCACTGTGACGTCACTGCAAGTCACTGTGGTCACATCACATCTGTGACCAAAATGCCACCACTCTCTGACGTCGCATTGTGACTTAGATGTGAACATCTTAGAAAACTTAAAATAATTACAAAAAGTCTCTAAAACATGACATTTAATGTAAAATTATGTTTTTGTTTTGCCAATATAAAAAAATACCTCACTGTGATGCCACTTCATGTAACGTTCGTCACAAATATGTGACATAATACCACCACATTTTAAAATCGCAACGTGACAAAAACATGAACTTAAAAAACTTTTGAATCAATTCTTGAAGCAATTTTTAGCTGATATATCAAATAAAAATTGAGTTCAAAAGAATTATTGTGGCGCTGACTTGGTGAAAATGATTCCAGTCTGTATCACAATAATTAATATTGAACTTAACTTGTACGGCAAAAATCGTCTTGCAATTTTTGTTTAAGTATGTTGTTAAGTATGTTTTTAAAAAAGATATTTTAGAAGATTTTTTTCCTATAGAAAATTAATATGAAAAAAATTACATATTGACAAAGAAAAACTTTTCATTCTCTATAACACTTTTTTTATTTTTTAAAAAGATGTGTATTTACTACGTTTGATAACTTTACTTTAAAAATATATTATCACCATTAAATCTACCTTTATACATTTTAAAAATTTAAACAATGTTTTATCTAATAAACTCTAATTGTTAATATTATTTACAAAAAAAAAAAAAAAAAAAAAAAAAAAAAAAAAAGTTTATGAATAATCTTTAACTTTAATTGTTTTGAAACTGACAAAAGTAAAAGATAAATTAAATTACCAAATTCATTAATTAAATAGTAAATAAAAAAGTTTAGCTAGAGACACTCTTATTAAATTATTGTGTATTTAATTTCCAAATCTGTTGTTTACAAAATGAAATAAACGGTCATGCGCATTACAAAATTCATGATCGTCCGCAGACGACTTTTTACCGGAGAATAAAATAAAGTTCTAAGGTGCCAAAAAAAAGTTTGCTGGAGAGCATATGGCAGTTATGTACGCGTATTGAAACGGATTTAAAAATTTAAGCAAGAAAATCCTCAAGAGCAATTTTTAAGCTGATATATCAAGCAAAAAATGTGTTCAAGAGAATTATTGTGGCGCTGGCTTGGTGAAAATGATTCCAGTCTGTGTCACAATTATTAACATTGAACTTAACATGATCAGCAAAAAGCAATTTGGATAGAAGAACGTCAACAAAACATAGGTATGATTTTTTTTCTTTTTGCTGTTTGCTTTATCATTATTATTATTAGAATGATTTTAGTTAGCTTTTCAAAAACGTTATTTATTTTGTTTATATAGAAAATTTCATCATCAATAATTTGGATCAGGTTATTAAAATTAGTGATTTTAATTGCACTTTAATATAATTCGTTTCTTTATTTAGAATATCTGGTTAAAACAAAATGTTTCCATAAATATAGCAGCATATGGAAGAGTATTATAATCAATCGTTTATACAATTGCTAAGCATTTTATGCTAATTAAAATAGTTAATATAGAAATCCTCTTTTAATAAAATTATTTGTAAACATACTTTTAAAATTTTTGTATCAAGGAATGTTATGAAACATGGCATAGTTTTATTTTTTTTAAATTGCATCTGCTCTGAAGAGAAATTTATAAGAAATAGGATAACAAAAAGAACTATTAACAGAGATCCTGAATATGCAATAATAATAATAATAATAATAATAATTGTTTAATGTATTTTTCAACCTAACAAATGTTATAAAATTTATAAAAGAAGTAATCATAGTGGGTGAAAACGTCTCAGTTGATAAACATTCTTATTGGAATATTTTCAAAGTATAACAACTATAAGCCTGAATAAAAATTTAGAAGTTAATCAGTCAATAAGAGTTAAAATATGATTGTGCTTTAGAAATAACACTAAATTTTAAAACATGTATTATATGCACTATTAATATACATCATGATTAAAATGACTTTCTTATTTATAATTACGGTCTAATCTTGTAAATAAAATATTAATAATTTTATTTAACATGTATGTGGTTTTATTTTAAGTTCATGGTTGGAAGTTTCATAGAGTAGGTATGCTAGTAATAGACAACCTTCCAGAAATGGACCCCCTTTCATGTTTTTTGGTTCATAAAACAATAACTAATAAATATTTTGCTTTAATTATTTTTTCATAATTTCCATTAGCATGTATTACAGTCTGGGATATTTTTGACAACTTTTAATTAAACCAATCAGGAAGCAGAAAATAATGTTTCAAAGTTCCACTGTTTTTCAGTGAAAATCTTAATGAATATGCTAGGAGCTGCCTTTATTTAATAAATTTTGGTATTCTTTATTTTCTTACAAAATTTGAATGTTTTCGTTTGAATAGTAATAGAAAATTTTGAATTTTATATACTAATGACCATTTAAAAAATGTCCTTTATTTTTAAGGTTTTAAGAGGGGTGTTCATTATTGGGATAGTTAATTAGTCATTTTCCAATAATGAACCCCCTATGTAGACAGTTTCAGTAATGTTTATAGTGCATGAAGTATTTTTACATAACTGAAAACCTAAATAATCAAATTTTGTTGTTAAATTTTACATGCCAAAATGGACACAAAAACAAAATTATTATTTAATTATGTTATTATTTAATGTGTATATTTTCATAAAAAAAGATGTAATTTTGGCAATCAATTATTAAAGTTATCTTAATCAATAAGCTTTTTTTTAAATATGTTTTTTACTGCAGGCAAACTTTGATGTAAAATTACCCTTTCTAAATATCTGCAACATGCCCAAAAGTCAATTACTTTTACAGTGAGCTGAAAAATAAGATTTTATTTATTGTTACTATCTTCCAAAATAGCAATTGTTTCCAAAATATAATTTTTAGAATTCTCAACATACTTGTATTATTGGTACGAGTTATATTTCTTTTCATATTAAAGTTACGTTTTTCAATGGACAAGTTTCAGATCGTTGTTAGTAAAATGTAAATTTAAGCTTTGTAAATTTTGTAAAATTAAAAAGCTAGAGATAGCTAAGAATAGATAGTTGCAAAAGTAAGTTTGTATATTTTATATATATATATTTTTTTTTTTTTTTTTTTTGTATATTGACAATATTGATGAGGAGTGTGTCATTTTGTGCTTATCAAAAGTATAACAAATATCCATAATTTATTATTTTTATGTTTGAATTTATTTTTTTACGTATCTAAAACAACATTCGAGCATTTGCAGTTTCAAAATTAAATTGCCTTTAAAATAGTTGTTTGATTTAAAAACTGTGTCAACACATTTATCATATACACTGCTCGACATTGAAAATGCAACACCAAGAAGGAGTGGTCAGAAATTTATGCAAATTTCAAAGTAGGCGCATGTCCCTGAGTTATGCAAATGATGTGAAATGCGTAGGTTTCCGACGCACGTGATGTAAGTGTTCTGTAAACAATCAAAACTTATTTGGGTTCAAAAATCTTCTAAATATTCTTGAATTTTCTTTTTAAAATTTTATTACATACTTAGAATTATAGAATAAAGAAATATTGAATTCAAATTATTTACATACTATGTACAAAATGTATAATATGTACAAAATATAAATGCTTTTACCTTGATAATTTTTGATCATCATACTAAAAACTGGAAAGATGATCCTTTATGCATTTCTGCGTGCCTTTTCATAAAATTAACATAATTCTTCAATAAAACTCAAGACACGCACGACAAACAAAAAATATATACATTCTCTCCAAAAAAATTCTTTTTCATTCCATCAAAAATTGATGCCAACTTTTTTATCTAAACTTTTAACTCATCTCGTAAGATAAAAAATATAAAAGCAAATGACGAAAAAAACAGCTTCGCTTCCATAGCAACGAGTCGCGTCTTATAAATAAATTAAATATCACAATAGCAAATTTGCAAACAATTTTCTGTGAATAAACGGATATATTAATTTATGAATTCCTAACATACTCCCACCTTTAATTTAGGCGGAAGCCAAATTAAACATAAGATCACTTTTGATCAAATTAAACCCTAATTCAAAATAAAAAACATAAAAATAAATAAAGATAATAACTAAACAATAATAAAATAATAATAAAACATTTAGAGTTCTAGAAAAGTTATTTCAGAGTTTTAGAAAAGTCATTTCAGAGTTCTAGAAAAAGTCATTTCACAAGTCTCTTTACTACTCTGCCACTTCTAGTTTTACTATTACTCACAGTCTGTATTATAGAGTCATCAGTATTTGATATCTCTAATGAGTACAGCTTACGAAGTGGACGCACCAAGGTCCCTGAACTTGTTTTAACTTCAGCCACTCTAGCTGCTCCATCTTGACTTGGGAAAATCTTTACAATTTTTCCTATAGGCCAATGAAGTCTCTTTTGGTTTAGTTCTATCAAGACTACTTCACCTAGTCTGACAGCTTGTCCTTTCTGTTTTGATTTTTGGACCAATTCAGCTAAATATTCTTTTCTAAATCTATTTCTAAGTTGTTGCCGAATATTTTGACAGTGTTTATATCTAGATTGAAGTTTCTTTGAATCTATTGCATCTAAATCAGGAACACCTATTTCTTCAATGTCTTGCAAAAATGATGATGGGGTCAAAGGTACAAATTTATCTGTTTCTTCAAAAATATAGGTTAGAGGCCTTTTATTTACTGTTGCTTCGACATCACATAGAACAGTCATGAGTTCTTCAAAAGTTGAAGTTGAAATGCCGAGTGTTCTGATCAAGGGAATTTTAACACATCTAATCAGACACTCCCACCATCCACCCCACCAAGCTGCTGCTGGAGGGATGAACTTCCATTTAATAGGAGACAGTTCTTTTGAAGAAACTATTGCATTCCAATCCAATGATTTTAAAAGGTTATTGGTTCCTCTAAAATTTGAGCCATTATCAGAGTATATAGTAGTCGGCCTTCCTCTCCTGCATATAAATCTTCGAAGTGACTGAATGAATCCTTCCGCTGAGAGACTGGATACAAGTTCCAAATGTATTGCCCTATATACTGCACATGTAAAAAGTACAACCCAAACTTTGGATCTTTGCTTTACGAAAAGAGGGCCAAAAAGATCAGCTCCAACAACTTCAAAAACTTTGGAATCTCTGACTCGATCTAGAGGTAGGTGGATTGGAGGTGTAGTATATGGCTTTGTAGAGTATCTTTTGCATCTGTAACACTTAGACAATTGACTTCTAATGATGCGTCTAGAAGAAATTATCCAATATTTTTCTCTCAAAATGGATCCAACTGTTTGAAGTCCAGCATGACAATTCTTTAAATGACATTCTTGAATCAGACAATTCACTACATGATGTTTCGATGGTAATAAAATTGGATATCTGAAAGAAAACTCGTCATCTCGCTCTAATATCTTTGTTTTTACTCTTAACAAACCTTCTTGATCTTTCATAACCTTTAATCCTTTTATTGCATCAGTAGTATTACCAAAACTTTCAGATTGTATTATTGACCAGAGCGACCTTTCCGCATCTTCTTTTTCTTCAATTGACAATTCTGATGGAAAACATATATTTCTGTTTCTGCACTTCATTATGAATCTCTTCACCCAACATACGACATTAATAAATCTACCAAATTTTGAAATTCTACTATATATCATAAATTCATGTGAATTAGAACATAAAAGAGTAGGTACTGAAGTTTTCTTCTTTTCCATCATTACTAATTCTTCGTTGGGGCTTGTTTCTGAATGTGGCCAATTTTCTTCTGATAACTTCAACCATTCTGGTCCCTCCCACCATCTCATCTTCAGCAGCTGTTTAGGACTACATCCGCGAGAAGGTAGATCAGCAGGGTTGAGATGACCAGGTACGAAGTTCCATTGTTGAGATTCGGAAAATTTACAAATTTCTCTAACTCTATTGCCTACAAACGTTCCCCATTGATCATTTCTTCGAATCCAAGCGAGAACGGTCGAAGAGTCGGTCCAATACTTTACTGGTATGGAAATACAATTAAAGGCTTTCAAAACAAATTTAGTCAACCTTATTCCTAAAATACAAGCAAGAAGCTCTAAACGTGGTATGGTTACATTTTTCTTTGGTGCAAGACGAGACTTAGCTCCTAAAAGTTGTACAAAGACTGCGTCTTTATCTTCACAACGTAAGAAAACTGCTGTTGCATAAGCTCTGGTACTTGCATCACAAAATGTATGAATAGACCATTTTTCTTTACAACCATAGCCTACACGTCTATTTATCTTCACGTCATTTAAATACTTGAGTTCGCTATACCATTTTTGAAAATTATTCCGGATTTCTTCTGGAAGTGGAGCATCCCAATCTAATTTCGTCGACCAGGCGTCTTGAATTATCAGTTTGGCTGGCAACAATGCTGGGGCTAAAAATCCTATTGGATCGAAGATCCCTTGGGTTACAGCTAATATCTTTCTTTTCGACAGATTTTCTATCTCATCACTAAATTTATAAGCGATCTTCAAACTATCTTCCATTGTGTCCCACTTCAACCCTAAAACCGGAACTATCGTTGTTACATTTTTGCTGAGCACCTTCTTTTCGTTAAGGAAACTGCTGTCTTCACTTTTAATTGGTCCGAATTCCCACATTCTTAATTCCATTTTCGCATCAGCCATGATTTCTGTAGATTTTGAAATAAAATTTTCTAGTTCAGGCACATTGTCGACTGAAGTAACGCAGTTATCTATATAGTATGATTTCATAAGCTTCTCAGCTATCTGTTTGTTTTCTTCATCAACATTACTCAAATGATATCTTATAACTGCACCTAGCAAAAATGGGCTACAAGTTGCTCCAAAAACTACTCTATTGTGTTGATAAACTTGAAATTCGTCAGGACTCTTCCACCATAAAAATCGCAAGAAATGCCGATCTGATTCTTTGACTTCAATTTGAAGAAATGCTCTTCTTATATCGGCTACTACCCCAATAGCTTTCTCACGAAATCTTATTAACACTGCAGGAATTTGTTCGATGAGGTTTGGTCCTTTAAAGAGGCAATCATTTAAAGAAGGAGACCTCCCTACCTTACACGATGCATCAAAAACTGGTCGAACACTTGTAGTAAGACTATCTGGTTTGATGACGGGATGATGAGGTAAAAAATGTCCTGGAATCTTGAGTGCTTCATCTGGTACTTTACTTATAACGCCTTCTTCTTTCCATTCATAGAAAACTTTAGCATATTCTTCAAACATTTTCATTGATTTTAATTTCTTTGTTGAATTTATCAATCTTCGTTCAGCTATGTGTCTATTTGAGGGAATCTCACGTTTGTCGTTAATCCAAGGAAGACCTACAATATAGCGACCTTCTATATTTCTATCAACTTCTTTTATAAAATTATCATGAGCGAGTTCTTCTTCTTCTGCTTTAGACAAAGTTTGACAGGGATCTGTTATACCAATTGTCTCTAACTTCCATAATTCTGGAATCTTCATATCTTTTAAAGCTAGGTTCGTGATAAACATATTTCCATAATTTAGGCAAGACTGTGATGTACTTTCTAAACGACCACAAAGTGTCCATCCAAACTTTGTCTCTATTGCTGTAAGACCGCTCTTTAACTGTTTTACTCGACCTGTAAGAAGTTGTCCGTAGTAATCGCTTCCAATCAAAATTTCAATTTTTGGACTTCCTGCTCCTAAATCTGTGATCCATAGTTTTTTTTGTTTAAGCTCTTTAATTACTGATTCTTTTGGTATCCGAGGAATATAGTTACAAATTATATCTTGATCCAAAAGTTCTAAGACTTCTTTCGTTTGTTTCTGTCTATCAGAAGAACTTAACTCAACTTGGAATTTATTGTGAGATTTAGCTTCTGTTTGTGTACCACCAAACAATGTGTGCACAATAGCTTCAGAAGAAATGGGATGTAAACCTAGCTCTTCAGCTGTACCTTTTAAAATATAGCTCTTTTGTGACCCACTATCAAGTAACGCTCGTACGTTCTTTGTTATTCGACCTTTAATAACTATTTCCAAAGTCATAAGAGCTACTTCAGCAGAACACTGCTTATTTGCTATAGTGCTTTGAATTACTTCTGGGGTCTTAGATGTATTTTCTGGTTCTTTACACATTGAAATTTCAAGGCATAATAACTCGGTATGGGGTTTAGAACAAACGTGGCAACGAATAAAAACTTTGCAAACTTTAGCGTGGTAACCAAAACGAAGACATTTTAAACAGCAATTTTTATTCTTAATTTTAGCCTTCCGTTCATTAAAGGAAAGAGATCTAGCCCTAACACAGTTCTTGCTTTCATGAGATTTACTGCAAAATAAACAAAGGCGTTCTTTTGTGCTAAATAGCCCTGCTGCAGTAGGTATTTTACTTTCTGCTTTTCTTAACTTTTCTTTAGGTTTGTCTTTAGAGCCCAGCTCTATAAAACTCGATTTGGCTAATTTGAATCTTTCCTCGTTTGCAACTTCTTGTTTCAGAAATTCCATCAAACTTACTATATTTGCTTTTGTTGACAATGCATTATTATTACTAACAATGTTTGATGTGATTGAAATATTATATCGCTGCCATACTTTTAATACATCTTCGATAAGCTAGATTCTATCATGGGATAGAGCCACGCCGAATTGCTTTCTAAACTTAAACCCATTGATTCTAACGATTTTAAATATGCCTCGACTTTCGTGAATAAATCTGATAAGGGAAGTTTATCTTTGCCGTGCGCCTGTACATTAGCTACTATCAATTTTAGGAATTCTCCAACGTACACTTCTATTAGTAAATCTTTATTTCCAAAACGCTCTTGTAATGCCTCGACAGCTTTGGGGTAATTAACTGCGGTCATTGGATAGCTCTCTAACAAACGCCTGGCACTGGTTCCAGGTTCTACAGATTGGATAAGATACTGAAATTTGTCACTATTATCCAAATCTATGTCTTCATGAATTTTCTGAAACTGGGACCAAAATGAAAGATAATTTATTAACTGCGAATCGAATGGCTTAATATTTAGCTTAGGTAATTTATAATGCTTTGATTTGGAATAACCGTAATCTGTGCTTTTTTCACTATTATCTTGATTACGTTTATTTTTATCCAATGCTTCACTAACTTTACGCTTAATGGTAATAAATTGATCTGAATAACTTTCATTTTCCACTACTTCATTTTCAATAGCCTCTTCATCGCATTTATCATCATCTAACATGAGTTCAATTATAGCTTCATCAATAGATTTAATTTCATGAATCAAATTTTCTAATTTACTAAAATCGTCTGAAATTTTACCCTTATCTAATGACTCGCTGTTAATTTCTTCATTCAAAACATTTAAAGTTCTGGTAAATGACGAACGTAGCGGTGTACGCTTTTTCTTTAGCTTATTCATCTTAGAAAAATTAAGTAGTAATGCACAGCTTATGAAAACACTATACGCTATAAAAACAATTCAATATCTCAACAGTATTATTCAAATGTCCCTGTTCGGGCGCCAGATTTGTTCTGTAAACAATCAAAACTTATTTGGGTTCAAAAATCTTCTAAATATTCTTGAATTTTCTTTTTAAAATTTTATTACATACTTAGAATTATAGAATAAAGAAATATTGAATTCAAATTATTTACATACTATGTACAAAATGTATAATATGTACAAAATATAAATGCTTTTACCTTGATAATTTTTGATCATCATACTAAAAACTGGAAAGATGATCCTTTATGCATTTCTGCGTGCCTTTTCATAAAATTAACATAATTCTTCAATAAAACTCAAGACACGCACGACAAACAAAAAATATATACATTCTCTCCAAAAAAATTCTTTTTCATTCCATCAAAAATTGATGCCAACTTTTTTATCTAAACTTTTAACTCATCTCGTAAGATAAAAAATATAAAAGCAAATGACGAAAAAAACAGCTTCGCTTCCATAGCAACGAGTCGCGTCTTATAAATAAATTAAATATCACAATAGCAAATTTGCAAACAATTTTCTGTGAATAAACGGATATATTAATTTATGAATTCCTAACAGTAAGATATAAGTGAAGAAACTTGTAGAATGGGCAATATTCGTGTCGCTATTTCTGCCAGACGAATTATCGAAGAAATTTTGTTTTTGTCTCGGAGGATACGTGTATAGAAGAGAATGCCAGGCCGCCGTCAACGAAGGCACTTCCAGCAGATAGACGATTTTACGAGAGGTATGGTGATGGGACTGAGAAGGGGGGGTTGGTCTGTAGGTCAAATCGCAGCTGATACCCACATGGATGCGAGCACGGTGCATCAGCTATGGCGAACATGGTTGGAACAAGGAAATGTTGCGAGATTGAGGGGTGCAGGTGCAGCCAGAGTGACGTCAGCACGCGTGGATCGACGCATCCACCGACAAGCTGTGGCGGCCCGCAAGTCACTTGTACCTCGATTCTGCAGCATGTACAAGATACCCTGGATGTTTCCGTGTTGACCAGGACCATTTTCCGTCGATTGGTTGAACATGGCCTGCACTCACGGCGTCCGTTAAGAAGACTGCCATTGACTCGACAGCATAGACGCCAATGTTTGGAATGGTGCCGGACTAGAGCGACTTGGAGGGCAGAATTTCGAAACGTTGCGTTCTCAGATGAGTCACGCTTCTGTTTATCCAGTGACAGTCGCCGCATACGTGTGTGGCATCTACGTGGAGACAGATCAAATCCGGCAATAACTGTGGAACGCCCCACCGCACGACAACGTGGCACAATGGTTTGGGGCACTCTTGCGTATAATTGCATGTCACCTCTAGTTCGTATTTAGGGCACTATGACGGCCCAACGATTCTTGGATAATGTACTGCGGCCAGTGGCAATCCCCTACCTTCAGGGGCAGCCTAATGCGATTTTTCAGCAGGATAACGCCCGACCACACAGTGCTCACATGTGCCAACATGCTCTGCAAGGTATACAGATGCTTCCCTGCCCACCGTATTCTCTTGATCTGTCACCAATCGAACATGTGTGGGATGTGATTGGACGCCGTTTTGCGGACTCTGCCCCTGCCTCGTTCAGAAGATGAACTGTGGCAAATGGTTGAAAGCGAATGGAAAGCGATCCCTCAGGACACCATCCACGCTCTTATTGACTCGATGCCTAGACGTGTTTCTTCGTTCATCGCAGTTCGCGGTGGTCCTACATCCTACTAATCCGACGCCGTTCTCGTTCTGTATTCTGACTATCATTTTGAAATAAAGATCACTTAATGCTCCTTGCTGTCTCTGTCTTTCCCCCAAATTTCATCACTTTCTGACCACTCCTTCTTGGTGTTGCATTTTCAATGTCGAGCAGTGTATGTTTCTACACCCTTTAAGTGCCCTGACTGTGTTTTTCAGTCACATAATTATAGAATTTAAGGCGCAACACTAGCCACAGAAAAAGACCCGGATGATAATGTAAAGTCTATGGGAGCACTCTTTTCAAATATCTCGCTAAAATTTTAATATTTTGACGTGATTTTCTTTGCATAGAATAGCTGAGGACGATCCACAGCCAGTCTAGCTTTTACTTTTTTAATTTTGGTTTCGGATTAAAAAAAAAACAACTTTAAATTTCAAAACCGGTTTAAACCGGTTCTGAAATTTAAACCATCATAATATAAAAAATATATAAGCAAAATCGAAAAAGTAAAAACTAGGCCGGTTGTAGATCGTCCTAAGTTATCCTATGAAGAAAAAAACATATAAAAATATTAAAAATTGAGCGAGATATTTAAAAAGAACATACCCATGGACTTAACATTATCATCCGGGTCTTTTTAGTGACTATTGTGCAGCCTTACAGGCTGATTTAATACAAAATTTATATCAATGTCTCTTTTTTTGCCGTGAATAAAATAATCACATTTGCAGTGAATAAAATAATCTGTGACAATAGTGACAAGTTTGTGAAGACATTTTGTGACGTTTTTGTGAATATTTTGTAATCTGTGACGATTTGTTACTAAAATACGAATGAAAAAAATACGAATTAAACTACTCATGTAGGTAATAAAGGATCAGTGAAAATTAGCGGCGGAATTACATTATTAGATATGTAAAAAAATAAAATAGTTTGGAATAATTGGCGTGAAAAGCTGAAAGCGACGCGGGATTTGGCAAGCAGTGCATTTCCTCGCCAAAAACAGACGATTTTAACGAATCTGAAAATTGATTTTAATTGAATTCACTGTTAAAAATCTGCAGCATTTACTGCAACGTCACTCCACTACTTTTATAGAATATCTCTCTTCTGACCAATGAGAATGCTCCATAGCACGGCGAATTGACCGTGTCATACACTGTTAAAAATCTGCTGCATTTTGTTGCAACGCACTCCACCGCTTGTATATAATATCTCTATTTCAACCAATGAGAAAGCTCCATTTCATGGCCAAGTAACCGTTTTCTATACAAGCAAGGGAGTGCGTTCAACAAAATGCAGCAGATTTTAACAGAGTATTTTTCAATTTGGAACAATTTTAATCAATTTAAATTGTGTTTTAAATGATAAAATATATTAATTTCATTTTGTTATAAGTACATATAAACGTATATGACAAAATTACACTTAAAGTAAAGTAAAAATGCAAAACTAAAATTACTTAAACTAAACTTATTTAAATAAATTGAACATAGAAAGTTTTTTCTTTAAAAAGTATTCAAAGCGTAAAAGCGTGTTTTTCAAAATTTCGTTTTTTCGCCAACCGGAGATAAACCGCCAAATAAACGAAATTTTTATTATTTTTTTACGGACGTTATAAGGAGGTTCCGCCGAAATTTTTTTTATAAACATATATAACTATATGAGAAGAACATTCTGTAATTTTTTCAGATTTTTCTGAGTATGCCCGTATGGAGACCTTCCTTGTGAGACACAATTATACAGTTATGAACATTGATATATAATGTAAAATCATTTACATCTTTTACAAAACTTTATTATATTTTGACGATATATCTCAATTAAAACTTGAAAGCTGCTATAAAAAGAAAGTTTATGCATCAAACTGCAATGCTATACAGACTTTATCAAAACAAAATATGTTTTGATTGTTCATATTTAATGAATCATTAAATATTCACGAAAAAATCTGAAGGCCGCAAAAAAAGTTAAGCAGAAATGTTTCTTTCATAATTTTAATACCTTTTAAAAAAAAAACAAATAGCTAAATTTCAAATAATTGTGATAGATCGAATATTCAATTGTCTTAAATATTTCCATTTATTGCAATAGAAAAAAAATATGTAACAAAGATTAAAATCTGTATGGCATTGTAGTTTGATTCAGTAACTTTCTTTTGGTGCTTTCTTTTCATATCAGCTTTCAAGTTTGAATTGAGATATATTGCCAAAATATAATAAAGTTTTGTAAAAGATGTAAATGATTTTACACTATATATCAATGTTCATAACTGTATAATTGTGTCCCAGTGTAACATTACAGCACTGGCAATGTAGCCACCGTCACAAAGCTAGTAAACAAAATCGTCAGAGATCACAAAATATTCACAAAAATGTCACAAAGTGTCTTCACAATCTTGTCACTATCGTCACAGAATAGTCACAGTTTCAAAGACAATTTTGTCACAAATGACACATTTTTCACATTTTGGTCACACCGTGACTTCACAAAGTGGTCACAATGTGACGTCACAAACGAGCTCTAAAACGGCCATAACGACTTCACATTTTAGTCACTGTGACTTCACATCGACGTCACGTGACGTCACATCGACGGTCACAAAGTCACAATGTGACTTCACAACGACGTCACTGTGACGTCACCATGTCTTACGGGAGGGAATTGTTTGCGACTTATTTTAATTATATTACAATTTTCAGGTGTAATAAAATTCATATATATTGCTGAGGCTTAATATAAGTTATTTCGCATATAATACGTAGTACACAGTATTTACAGGGACACAAAAAAGATTTTAAATGGTATATTCGATTCGAAGTACTGTAAATATTATCAATGATGATTGATGGATGGACGAAATGCCATTTTAATTATGAATTGAACTTTTAAGTTTCACTAAATTTATACATGTTATATAACATGTATAAATGCTATAGTTCATATACAAAGCTACACAAAAATACTCGTATAGGTTACAGAATATGAGCGTGCTTTACTTAAGCATTCCTTTTAAATAAGTCATGTATTTCAATACTGAACTTCATGCAGTTTACTAAGAAATGCTTGTAAAATTTAGATAAAATGGTACACAGGATCACGCAGAAAATTTTATACATGGTCATCTAAAGTGTGTTATAGTTCAAAGTAAATTTTAGCTAAATACTGGCGTATAATAAAGGTTCAAGATAAACTACAGAATGAACAAAAGTATACAAGTATGCTTCCATCTATTAGTATAAAGTGCTGAAAGCGAAATTTCAAACTATTATGTGTTTTCTTGCTAAACTAATTATTCCCTTTATACAGTACATATCAACCGACTGATAAAACATAGGGCTGCTCAAAAGGATCAGAATACATATTTGGGAATGGATAGTAACTCTTTATTTCCCTAAATAGCAAAAATTTTTAAAGATTTCAGGGTGTGTTGGAAGGTGTTCATAATCTATGCTTAACGCATGATTTTCTTACTTGATAACAGTTAAAATGCATTTATTTAATGCATAAAAAAGCGAATGGCTTTGTATTTCATTGGTCGCGCTTCTGCTATATAGACGTTAACGGACACAACTGTACTTATACCCCTTGGCCTCTAAACGTTTCACTGTTTTGGGAAAGAGGTTAAGTAACTGACCCCTATAACTCAGTATATGATGAAAAAAACACTCTTAACTCTTTACCTACAAATAAATAGACATATTTCCATATTAGCCTGTACACTTAACTCAATTTTTTCAACGTTGTCACTTGTACCCCTTGGCTTCTGGGCTCCTCATATATAATAAGAATGACCCTGACCCATTATGACCCAAAATGACCCACTAATCGAATTTTCCCGATCATGTGTCCTAGCCCAATGGTTTTCTCTTGCCCGAAAACGATATAATACAAAGTATAGTCAAAATGTTAAGAGCCATTTTCTAGCTAAAATTAGCATGACCCATCATGACCCACAGATGACCCTTATAATCGAAATCTCCCGAACATGTGACCTAGCTTATTAGTTTTTGCGTGCCGAAAAACGTTTGGATAGAAAATTTGGATGAAATCGATTGAGACTTTTTTTAAAACATAAATAGCTTGACCCAGATCCTTTATGACCCAAAATGACCCAGTAATCGAAATTTCTCGAACATGAGACTTTAGCCCAATAGTTTTCTCGTGCCAAAAAAAAATGTTGTATACAAAATATCGTTAAAATCGATCCACCTGTTCTTTAGATATAGCTTGACCATGACCCATTATGACCCATCATGACCCACAAATGACTCTTATAATCGAAATCTCTCGATCGTGTGACTTAGCCCATTAGCTTTCTCGTGTCAAAAACTATTACAGGCAAAATTTCGACGAAATTGATTCTACCGTTCTTTAAATATAAATAGCTTAACTCAGACCCTTAATGACCCAATATGTCCCATTAAAATTTTTTCTCTAACATGTGACCTAGCCCAATGTTTTTCTCGTGCCCGAAAAACCATAGAATGAAATTTTTAGTCAAAATTGCGTGAGAAAATCTCTAGATAAAAACAGCATGACCCACAATGACCCCAAAAATGACCCACTAACCGAATTTTCCCGAACATGTTACCTAACCCAATGGTCTTCTTGTAATCCAAAACGATAAAATATAAAATTTGGTCAAAATCGTTAGAGCCGTTTTTTAGATAAAAATGGCTTGACCCGTAATGACCCAAAAATGACTACTAATCGAAATTTTTCGAGCATGTGATCCAGCTCAATAGTTTTCTCGTGCCAGAAAACGATTGGATACAAAACTTCCTTAAAATCTATCTAGCCGTTCTCTAGATATAAATAACTTGATCCTGACCCATTATAACCCAAAATGACCCAATAATCGAATTTTCTGGAACATGTGACCTAGCCCAATGGTTTTCTCGTGCCCAAAAATGGTAAAATCCAAATTTTTGCGAAAATCGTTAGACTCGTTTTTGAGATATATTTTACACACACACAAACACAATTTTTGCTCTCATTATAGTATAAGATGTATGCATTATTTCACACTGAATTGGGGATTATCTTCGATTTGGCAAATGACATTTTTCGTGTCTCGTACCGTCTTCGTAATAGGATAAATTGTATGGTTACATATGGGCAATAACTATATGGATAGGAACGCCAACTCCACACTTTGTCACTAACCGGCCAATTCACGGCTAACCTTTAACTCGAGATTCAAATCCCACTTTAGAAACCTTATGTTGACAAATACAACCGTCGCACAGTGTGGTATTTCGCTCTAAAAGCTGGCCAAAAGTCAAAATTTCAAATTTCGCATTTAGTTGATTGTTTTCTAGTTGGTATAAGAGGCCTATCCTGTGCATATGATAACGGGTTCATTTCTTTCTGTAGACTCTCCAATTGTCTGGTATTTTACTTGGAAATCATGGTTTTTGTATTTCTCATTTTATGCTTCTGATCTATGCATCATTTTATCGAACGTCTAAAAAACTATTTTAAGTCGAACTTCAGAAACATTTTACAGTTTTTAAAGACGAAGGTATATACTCTCTTGTACATAAATATTTTAGTAAATACAGTACATGTTCATTATGATTTTCAAGTTTGAAAACATAGACTTTTTTGGGTTAAATATTTTAGATAAAATTATAATTTTAATAGGGAGTTAAACTGAGTTCAGCAAGAACTCTTGTGTTTTCATAATACATAAACCTTCTAATTAAAAGATATGAAATAAAATTTGCCCCCATTTGCCCCCCATTTTTTTAATAAGTAAAACAAAATTTCGAAAAAAAAGTTTCTGAAAAGCAGTTTTTTTTTACTTTATTAAATTTTAAAATTTATTAACTGTTTACATTTCGTATATACTGTAGTTTTTTATTCCTAGTGAATACCCATTGGTGTGCAGATGATAAGTCTACAAATTAACGGGGGAAAATCCTTTTTTTAAGTAGTTGGATGTTTCTTTTTTTTTTTTTTTTCTTTAAGTAAAACGTTTTTTGATCGTACATCCATAACGCGGACTAAATGATTTTTTTGTAAATAATGTAATATTTTGGCTTTGTACCAAGAGTTTGTAATATGTGAATTATCTGTTATCTTTTTGAATAATATATTTTAAATCAACCATAAGGAATTGCGTTCTTTACTCACTAATGAGGTAAGAAAGTTTTATATTATTAAGAAGAAAATTAGTAGATATACATACATTGTTTTTTATTCTATTGAATAAAAAAACAGTAGAAATATAAAAAAAATATGTGAGTGGTGTAATAAAAGCATTGTGACACATAAAAATTAACGAGTTAAAGTTTCTGAAAGATGAACTTATCGTAATTGCGAAATCTTTATAAAATTAAATACATTTGATTACATCAGAAAATAAAATCTTTGAAACATAGTTATAAACAAAAATGAGCTTCTTTGGGATTCACTGAACAATGTTTTTGTAAAAACAATGAGGAATGACTGAAAGGAACGCTTTATTTTTTTATAAGGATAGTACAGAAATTCGGTCACCCAGCAAAATAGTTTAAAAATTGTATTGGCAGAAGTAAGAGATATAAAATGGAACAATTAAAATCTGAAATTACCCAAGAACAATTGCAGTTCAACTGAGCAAAAAAGGTGAAGGGCATGTAGATGTTTCACAAATTATTAAAGACATTGTATTCAGGCCAATAAAGGCAGCAAAATATCGAAAAAAGTTTAATTCTTTGTAGTAGACCTCAAACCTAAGTACATTGAAGTTATTACCAACTGAGGCTTTGGCCACGTTTGTTGCAGCAGATTCTACATACAATCGTTTTAATATTACCCAAACATTTAATAAATATGTATGTGGTCGCTATATACTTCTTCAGAGAGCTAAAGAACAATTTTATGAAAAAGATAACTTCATTATTGAAAACATGGCGAAAGTAAAGCTTTAAAATCTTTTAAATCACTTTACTCAAAGACTGTGTTAATGCATAGAAAATGTTTTCACAACAGCAAGTGAAGCAGAATTGATAACTTTAGAAGTTCTCTGCAAATGGGGTTGTGACAGATCTCCAAAACAAATATTTAAACAAAAGTCTGAAAATCCCTTTGACTCAAACATGACTTAAACATTTCTATGACTCAAACACTTTCAAAAACTCTTTAGCTTTTTTGAGATTAATAAGCAAATAAATGGATTTCAAAAGTATGGTGGCAGAACCCTGTATCTTCATATCCACGCTTTTGCTTTCTCATACTAACAAGATTTATTCATGAAAATAAGGACATGATGCAAGAGGAGGTAAGCAGAGATCCTCACAGCTTATGGTTTATTACAAGTTCCATTCAAATTAGTGCTGACAAGTGTCGATGCTAAGTTTGCAATGCTATTACTAGCAATCAATTCATCGATGCGATGCTATATTTGCAAACAATCATAAAAAAGATTTTAATAAGCTAAAAATAATTAAAGACATTGATCCTGATTCTTTGAAATTCGATCTTTCAATATTCCATGTTAGAATCAGATTTTTCGGTCAACTTTACATCTTGCTTGTAATTTAAAATTCTTCCAATAAAAAAATGGCTAGCAAGAAGCAAAAATGAGAAAGACTGTCAATAAAAGAAAAAGAACTAATGCAAGGTATGTTTTAAACTGAGATGCGATACTGGTACACACTGCAAAAGTTGGTTTCGGATATACCTCAAAAAAAAAGTTTTCTCAGATCGAGAAACATCAGCTTAAGGGTGTATTCGAAAAAACGTTTTTCCATCTTCAACAGCTCGAAATTTTCCGATACAATTTCAGACACATTATTCAAAGTCGAAACATGAAACTTGCTGATGAGATTCTTGAAGGGACGTATGAAGTGCCATGTGATGTCTTTTTACGCTCAATTCATTAGAATTTGAGTAATAAACAATTACCTTATCAGTATGACCCTTTTTTTCGTCACCAGATCTCCCGCTTGGGAAAAATCGGTTCGAAATGCCATTTTTGATTGCTTTTTTTGCAAACTTTTCTGCATTTACCAAGGTATCGATAGTTACGGCATCTTGTGTACTTTCTAAATAAGAGATTTTGAAAGTTTGGTGTATTTGAGAGCAAAAATGAATTCAAAAATAAATCGGAAAATAAACAGTTTGAATCGAAATACACTCTTAAATTACAGGAATTGAGATAAAAATAATGCACTATTTAAAAGCTATCCCTCATAGCATGGATGTTCACAGTGACGTCACAATGACGTCACTGTGAGTCACTTTGGTCACATCACATGTGTGACGAAAATGTCACCACTCAGTGACGTCACAATGCGACTAAGATGTGATTTTCTAAAAATATTTTCACAGTTCGTCACAATGTTAATGTCAAAGTAGTCACAAATGACACACTTTTCACAAATTGGTCACATTGTGACGTCACAAAGTGGTCAAAATGTGACGTCACAAAAAAGCTCTAAAACGGCCATAACGACTTCACATTTTAGTCACTGTGACTTCACATCGACGTCACGTGACGTCACATCGACAATCGATGGTCACAAAGTCACAATGTGACTTCACAACGACGTTGCAGTGACGTCACCATGTCTTACGGGTATTCTAGATGTGCTACCTACCTGTAAAGTATGGTGACGTCACTGCAACGTCGTTGTGAAGTCACATTGTGACTTTGTGACCATCGATTGTCGATGTGACGTCACGTGACGTTCGATGTGAAGTCACAGTGACTAAAATATGAAGTCGTTATGGCCGTTTTAGAGATCTTTTGTGACGTTTCACAAAGTGGTCACAATGTGACAAATTTATGAAAAATGTGTCATTTGTGACTAATTTGACATAACATTGTGACGAAACTGCGACAAAAGCGACAATATTTAAATTGCCAGAAACATGTTTTTTAAAGTAAATAACATGTTTTGAAGGATATTTATAAATTTCTAAAGATTTTTAAGCAAGTCACATCTCAGTCACAATGTGACATCACTGAGAGGTATCATTTTGGTCACAGATGTAATATGACCAAAGTGACTCACAGTGACGTCACTGTGACCATGCATGCTATTAGGGTACCCGTAAAGCATGGTGACGTCACTACAACGTCGTTGTGAAGTCATCGTGACTTTGTGACCATCGATTGTCGATGTGACGTCACGTGACGTCAATGTGAAGTCGCAGTGACTAAAATGTGAAGTCGTTATGGCCGTTTTAGAGCTTTTTTGTGACGTTTCACAAAGTGGTCACAATGTGACACATTTGAGAAAAGTGTGTCATTTGTAACTAATTTGACATTAACATTGTGACGAAACTGTGACAAAAGCGACGATATATAAATTGCCAGAAACATGTTTTTTAAAGTAAATAACATGTCTTGAAGGATATTTATAAATTTCTAAAGATTTTTAAGAAAGTCACATCTCAGTCACAATGTGACGGCACTGAGTGGTGGCATTTTGGTCACAGATGTGATGTGATCAAAGTGACTCACAGTGACGTCACTGTGACCATGCATGCTATTACCCGTAAGACATGGTGAAGTCACGGTGACGTCGTTGTGAAGTCACACTGTGACTTTGTGACCGTCGATGTGACGTCACGTGACGTCGATGTGAAGTCACAGTGACTAAAATGTGAAGTCGTTATGGCCGTTTTAGAGCTTGTTTGTGACGTCACATTGTGACCACTTTGTGACGTCACAATGTGACCAATTTGTGAAAAGTATGTAATTTGTGACGATTTTGTCATTAACATTGTGACGAAATTGTGACGAAAGTGACAATGCTTTCAAGTCATATTGTGACTAAAATGTGAAATACAGGGTGAGTCCAAAATCATGGAACAAATTTTGAGGGGGCGGTAGGACTCACTATAACAAATAATGATGGCACAGAAATGTATGACCGGAAGTGACCCGTCAAGACGCTACACTAGCCACCAAAAAAAGACCCGGATGATAATTTTAAGTCTATGGGGGGGGACGTTGTTTTCAAATATCTTGCTCAAATTTCAATATTTTACATGATATTTTTTCCATAGGATAGCTGAGGTCGATCCACAACCGGGCTAATTTTTACTTTTTCGATTTTGGTTATATTTTTTTATATTGCAATAGTTTCAGTTTTAGAACCGGTTTAAACTGGTTCTGAAAGTTAAAGTATTTTTCTTTTAGTCTGTAACCAAAATCAAAAAAGTAAAAACCAGCCCAGTTGCAGGTCGTCCTCAGCTATCCCATGGAAAAAAAATATGCGAAAATATTAAAATTTTAGCGAGATATTTGAAAATTGCGCTCCCATACACTTAACATTATAATCCGTGTGTTTTGCAGTGACTAGTGTGGCGTTTTAACGCGTCACTTCCAGTCATACATTTCTATGCCATAATTATTTATTATAGTGAGCTCTACCACCTCCCTTAAAGTTTGTCCCATTATTTTAGACTCACGCTGCAGATCATTGGTGACAAAACTTTCGTTAACACTGTGATGATTCTGTGACGATTTAACTTTTCTTAACGATTCTCTAACAATTTAAAAGAAACAGGATCTGATGAAACTATAACTCCATGCCATGTTCCTGTTAAAATAGGGTTTGAGTCCTAAAATCATATATTGACAATTTATGAACAAATACTGTATAATATATAAAAATAGTTACCTGCAGTAAGGAGACTTTCTTCTAAATTAAAGTTAAAAATTCGATTTACCTCACATGCCTTACAACTCTGGTGTTAATTTCAAAATTTGAAAAATATTACCTTTCAAAAATATTTATATATTTTTCCCCACATGCTGAAAATTGCATAGCTTCAATTTTATTTATAACTGACACACATTTTGTAGTATGTTGTTCAAACTGTTTAATCTTTTTGAACTTTTTTTTTTAAACTTTTACTCGCTTTAATATCCATAAATCCCAGCACATATCTAAAACTGTACAGCTTGCCAATATTTCTGACCAATAATCCTGATGTCTATAAATATATAGGGTGGATGCTCCAGTTTTGGCCACATTAAGAGAAAAGTTTAAATGGAAATTTTATAGTTTATACTGAAATTTTATACTGAATAAAGCATATTAAATCGCAATAACAGTATTCTTTAGTAAATTTAGTTGCCTTTCTGTTAATTATAATAACTTTCTATCAAATATTTTAGATTGTGAGTAATAACTCGTTAAGTAATTTCTTTCAATTTGCACCAGTTTTGGCCACCCTAATATCTTGTAATTTTGCAAACAATTTAACTGATAATAAGTAAAAATAAAGCATTTTTGTGCAAAATCTGTTTAACCACACACATATTTGTTTGCTGTATAAAAAAGATTTGCATTTTTTTAAATGAAATCATAAAAACATCAAATAAAATATACTTAAGCTGATTTTAACTGAACACTTAAATTTAAAAACAAAAAATATATTTAATTCATAAAAAAGACTTATAGGACATAAAAAGCTTATTTTAACATTTTGCATATTTTCATTTATATATACCATATGTTATACTATACCAATATTTACAGTTATATGACTAGAATCTTGAAATTATTCCATTTTTTCATGAAATAGTATTTTGACAATATCTAAAATCCATTTTTTTCAACTGATTTTTAACTTTAATTCCTCGTACTTAGCTGTCTGTCAGCCTAATCATTTGGAGTTAGTTTTCTTCAAACCTTAGATTTCCTTGTGTAAATATGGGCTAGGATCTTAGAAAGACCTTCACAGAGGGCATCCCCCTTCTCTTCGGCCCATATCTCTCATATAGATAATTGGCCATCATAAATAGCACAACCCTATTACTTGAGATTCAAAAATAGTAAAAACTGATCTCCATTTTGTAAACTTGTGTTGCAAGGTAGAACGAGATACTACAAAACTAAACCATCTTGAAAAGCTGACAATGAATTTTGAAAAGCCATAATTTTACTTCCTATCTTATAACAGTGTTTAATCTAGACCATTTTTAAGAGTACAGAATTGTCTTTTTTAAACTTGTTAAAATGAATCCTATTTATAGTGTAAAGATTTTCACATTATTTGTTATTTCTAAATTCATGTGCTTGAAATTTTGCAAAAGTTATGCAACTTCTTCATTTTGTTTTGAAAAAAATACAAGAAACCACTAAATCATGCTGTAATTTTATTGAACTTTTAAATTTATAAGTCATAAAACATTTCTAAATATATTGCTGAAATTTTCACTATAATTAGTCTTGTAGTGAAAAGTGGAGCATAATATTGTGCCCTTTTTGGCCACACCATGGCCATAACTGGTACACATAGCAAATTTAAAGTACTTGTTTTGGCTACCCCTACTTTAAGCTGTAAAAATAATTAATTCAGATATGAAATTACAACAGAGAGAAAGCCTACTTCATAAAGCTTCATAGCAATTTGTTTCAGAACAAATAAAGTTCGATAAATGCCTAATATTGAAAGATTATGAAAACTTGTTACCTAAGCAAAAACCTTAATATATGTGAGTGCACACTATAGTTTTACACAATTATTTTTTTTGCAAGTCATTTTTTATCAAAAAATAAACAAATGGGATTGGAAATGATAAAAGAGTGTTAGATTAAGGAGTAAGAATGCGTATAATTTGTTAAAATCAATTTACAGCCTAAATAAATCATTCCAGTGTGGCCAAAACTTATGCAGTTGCCAGAAATGGAGCATCCACCCTATATCTTTTAATTATCTTTTGTTGTAATTTTCCAACTGATTGAAAAAGTGTCCAGGTCAGGATTCGAACTAAGCAGTCTTTTGCGCAAATTGTCAATACTTTGTGACTGAACTATCCTGGAAGAATCTGACGCACACAATTCACACAGTGAATATGAACGCATACTTATCATTATTATACATAACCCTATGTAATAATACTTTAATTTTTTTTTTAATTACCCGTATGATAAATGCATACTATTCGTATGAGTATATAATGATATTTCTCCTGGTGAATTGTGCGTGCTAAGTTGCTCTGTTGGAAGAGCATTGGCAGCATACATCGAGGGTCTCTAGTTCGAATCTTAACCTAAACACTTTTTTACTCATTTTGGAAAATTAATATTCGTTTGATTAATTTACCAATTAAAATCATTCTGTTAAATATAATATAGAATTATCTTTTGATAAAACTACGTGAAGTTTATGCGCAGTATTCGTAATATACAGATTTTATTTGAAAATCGAGTACAAATGAAGATGAGGCAATTAGTTCTAGTATTACGCTTAGTTATTTTCTTACTATAGTGGCTTGTGCGCATGTATGATTACACCATGGTTTAAATTCGTAGTTAAACTCATATTTATATATTGTATATGTCATATAGTATAGATGTGCCGGTAAAGGACATCCTTAAGGATTTTTTTTTTTAAATTTCCTTATTAATAGTTATAATTATTAGATTTCAATAATATTTAAGTATTCTCAGTCTCACTTCCCAATATTAGACAAAATTTTATTGAAAATAATAGAAATACATCAAACACTAAAAATTTCAGCAATGTACATTTCACAATAGTGTACATGTAATTGTTTTTATGACTATTTAGAACCAGGATTTAATGAACACATACTAATGAAACAAAATTGTTATTTTCAACACAATTTAACAATTAAGATATTAAAAATTAATAAAATAATGCGATAATTACTCATTTTTTAAAATAAATAATTGTTATTACCACAAAATCAATATCTTAATTATTTTAGATACATCGTTTAAAATAATAAATGTCATAGAATTACAGTTATCAAATTTTTGGGATTATGAGAAATTCAGAAAGGTTATAAAAAAGTTTTACAAAAGTATTTTTGCAATATTAGTGCATAAATTAGTATATTTATCACTATTTTCAACAATTAAACAACCCCAAACTCCTTTATATATTAATTATAACGTTAACTTTTGATTATGTGTATATTTTTTAATTTATTAAAATGTGATTTTAACCATGTAATTAAAAAAATTTTGATTAAAGTGCATTTTAAAAATAATATTATTAACTATTTTCAAATCGATGAAATGCTGTTCCGTATTTCAACATAATAAATGTTAAATTTATTGAATTTACTAAGGTAAGTGAATTCAAAAAAGTTAAATTAATATGATACTTAGTTCTTTTATAACATGTTTTTTACGAAATTAACAGAAATCATTATAAAAAAAGCAGGAAAAATAACATTTTCTTACCTCTTTCTTATCGGCATTATCCTCTAATTCCAGTTTCATAATCCAAATAGGGAAGATAATTTCGAAGTCGGAATGCCCGAATGAAGTACAATGACATTGGCGCGCTCATATTAACGAAACGCCACTGATATTGTATTTTTTCGGACCGACATTTTATATAAAATGTCACCTGATCGCATTTTTGCATAACTTTTTAAAAATTTTCAACTTACGTATTAAATATACACACATAATATTATAACAAAGTTACTAGAGCAGCTGCATAATATTCTAAAGAATAAATACACTAGTGTCAACTATTCTGGTCGTTGGCAAACGATATTTTTTAAGCAGGTGATTTTTTGTTATTATTGGTTGTTTGAGCTTCGAAGATTTATAAGTTGAATGCGCATGCGCATTAGTTTTATGAGGTTATCCCTAATTAAAATTTTGAGTTAAAATAATTTTTCACGCATTTCTATTTTACTTTTAATTAGTTTCGAAATACAGTGGAACTTTCATTTAACGAAGCCCATATTTAATGAAATTATCTACTTTTTTAATTTTCTGTTGAACCTTCATTTAGAACGCAATTACCATTTAAATTAATATTCATATTAAAAAAATTCTACTTGGCAAAATTTGTTGCACTTCCGTGCGTGCACAATATTCAAAAGGATAGATTGCTGTTAAGATTGATTGGTGAATATATTTCAGCGGATTGTATGAATTGAAATTATGTATTTATTTTATCTTTTAAATAAAAAGGGAAAAATGCGAAAATCTTTCGATATGCTAAGAAAGGGATTCTAGTTCCACGAAAATATTATAGGTCCATTCTCTGAATACTTAAAAAAGATGCGAAAGTTTTTATGAGTGTATCTTTCATAAGAGATCGCATACAAAGTAATATTCCAATTTTTTTTTAATTTTTCGATTTGAAATACAAGAGAAAACGAGAAATAGAACGCTGCGATTCAGTTTTTGTTTCCCTTCCTTTATTACATGTTATTTTAGATATTATACTAATGATTTTTTTATGTGGCTATATTGCATAACAAAAATTACTATCCAAATTAAAACACAGTTTTATAATATTTCCATTTTTATTTGTAGCTTACTATACAAATTTCATGAATTTCCGTGGGTTTCTATTCAAAGATATTTTTTTCATAACGAAGCATTTAAGTGTAAAGAGAAATTTCCTTAAATGGAAGTTTCACTGATATGTTCATTGCTGGGTACTTGATGGGAAGTTTATCTCACATATGTGATATGACATACACGTTACACGCAGTGCATGTAACGTGTGACATAATAGCGATTGCACAATATTCTTCTGAAATGCCAGAAAACACGTTTTTTGCCAGTAAATAACATGGTTTGTAGAATTTTTGTAATTTTCTAAAATTTCCTAAGAAAGTCACATCTGAGTCACAATGTGACGTCACTGAGTGGTGGTAATTTGGTCACAAATGTGATGTGACCACAGTGACTCGCAGTGACGTCATTGTGACCATGCATGCTATGAGGGATCTTTTGAAGAATTTTTGTATATACCCTCATAGCATGGATGTTCACAGTGACGTCACAATGACGTCACTGTGAGTCACTTTGGTCACATCACATGTGTGACGAAAATGTCACCACTCAGTGACGTCACAATGCGACTAAGATGTGATTTTCTAAAAATATTTTCACAGTTCGTCACAATGTTAATGTCAAAGTAGTCACAAATGACACACTTTTCACAAATTGGTCACATTGTGACGTCACAAAGTGGTCAAAATGTGACGTCACAAAAAAGCTCTAAAACGGCCATAACGACTTCACATTTTAGTCACTGTGACTTCACATCGACGTCACGTGACGTCACATCGACAATCGATGGTCACAAAGTCACAATGTGACTTCACAACGACGTTGCAGTGACGTCACCATGTCTTACGGGTATTTTTTAATTTTCTAAGGTCACATTTCAGTCACAATGTGACGTCACTGAGGGGTGGCATTTTGGTCACAGATGTGACGTCACATTTCAGTCACAATGTGACGTCACTGAAGGGTGGCATTTTGGTCACAGGTGTGACGTCACTGAGCGGTGGCATTTTGGTCACAGTTGTGACGTGACCACAGTGACTCACAGTGACGTCACTCTGACGTCACTGTGACCATGCATGCTATGTGGGTAGGGTAGTGATTATGAAATAGATACCAAAAAATTTTCAAGAAATTGCGAATAACACTTCCAACCTTTGTGTAAATCTTTACGGTTGGGACCCAGTGTCACACACATTACACAAAATTTTGAACCACACAGCTACTATTAAAGAACATGCATACCACCGAATTCGGCAGCTATCAGAGATGGCAGCTGAAGCCCGCAACATGCATTTTCGTTCATATAGTCAAAACTTTTCAAGAAAAGACTTGCTGATAGACTGCAATAAAAATGTACTTAATGGCTTACTTTTTTATTTCGATCTTTATTTAAGAGTTGTTATTGCCAGAATCTAGTTTTCGGGCGATTCTGAAGAGGATGATATGGAATATTATGCTCGAAAGAATGGTGGGTAATAGGACAATAATTTGCGTAAATTGTAGGAAAAATGATTTGTTTCTATCATAATAATATATTTTACGCTTCCTTAAAACATTTTATCTGCTATAGAACGCACAAAATAATTTAAATAATTTTGACCAGGTTTTTCAGCAAAATACCACACTGTGCGCCGCATCGGTTAATATTTGGAATTCATTAATAACTTCAGAGCCGCGATTATTCAACCTTTGTTTCCTCGACATAAAGTTTCAAAATAGTTAGCTGATTGGCCAAATGAATCGCATGACCTAGTAATTGCCGCTGCGAGTTGTGTCCTGGCTTGACATCATGTTTATCTGTGTCATTTCAATAACGAAACTAAGGCAGTATTGAAAAATGCATACTTATCATCAGGGGCGCGTAAGCAGTATCCAGCGCCTGTGTGCAGAATTTCAGTTGGCGCCCTACATTCCTACTTCGTCCCCAATTTCCGAAATTAAAAAAAATTCTGGAGTTTTTACAAATGCATAGTTGCAAACCTTTTAGAATTTTTCAAAGATTAAGTCCTTTTTTTAACCAAAAATTTTTTTTTGATAAAATGTGTCTTTTTTAGCGTCTTCTTATATATTTTCTTTTATTAAATAAAATTTCTGGTTTTAAACACCTTTAATTGACTTGAAAAATAAGGAAGTTTGGCAGCTAAATAAAAATACGAAGTACCGCAAAGCCTCTCAAAACCAAACCTGTCTGTATCAGAATCTTGCATTAAACGGGAAATTTTCTTATGCCGGATAAAATAATACAAATGCCATAACAATAGATGGCATCTATACTAATAAAAGAAAGTTGCTTGTCATTCTAGGCGTGTATGTGTGCAATGGTCAGTGAAATTTACCTTTACCTAAAAGTCTGAAAATTTCTATGAGGATAATACATTACAGGTCCTCCCGGCCTCCCGGACTTACATTTTGATTTTTTGATAATTAGCAAGCTATTAAGTAAAAACTCATCAATGCTCACTATGCTTCGGCAGAAATTCGGCTCATATATTCTCTTCTAAATATGTATGTTTTTTTCCCACGAAATTTAAAAGAGGCCGTTATATTTATTAAAATTTTAAGCACTTTTCGGACAAATAATTTTTTTAACCATTTGGATAGTGGTTGTTGATTTCGGTCGAGAATAGATATCTGAGGCATATCTGAATTTTTGTGATGTTCACATTTTATTCTTTTTCTGGTTGGTACAGTAACATTAATGTTTAATCTATGACGTACGTAATATCTGACTGTGTTATTACGTAAGCCAAGTTTTGATCATCATAAAAATAGTGCTTTTGCGGATTTTTATTTACTCAATTGGAAACATTCAAACATTATACTTTGGGCAATGGATGTCCGAATTTTATCTTTTTATTTCATTTTATTTTTTATAGATTTTTCTCGAGACTGAATGTATTCGAATAATTGGACTAATTTAATTTATTGAGAGATGAGTTACACGTGTTTAAAAATTGGCTTCTTTTTATGTATTTCTTTTATTAGTACACTATTAAAACATAGTAGTGCTAAGTATAGCAGCTATACGTTTAAACGATATACGTATATCCGTATAATACGTTTCTTTGCTATAAGGATAGCTTAAAATATACGTTTAAACGTATCCGTATACGCATAAGGGCGAATCGGTTAAACGTATATTTAAAAATATGTATATATAATGTAAACGTATATTCCACGTATCGTATCTAATTTAAATAGTGGACTTCATAAGTCTTATGTCACTGAATGGAAAATAAATTTGGAAATTGGTGGCGTTACGGCAGGAATCCACATAGTATGTCTTATACATACGAGATCGAGCAACGAAAAGCGTGTATATTTTAAAAACAGTTTGCAAAAAGTTCACAAAAGATCAGACTCCTGATTGGCCGATTTCGTTTCAGTTTTACTAACAGTGAAATATCTATCAGGATTAAGACCAAGATCTTGTTATTTTCCTTTATAAATATTTTAATAAACGGGCATGTTCAGCGCAATTTACCGAAGTGACCCATGTTACCGACCGATTGTAGGACAGTACGAAACCGAAATGTGGCACCAATGAAAACTATCCTGTTGAACCGCAGCTGACGTCACAATTCGCCTTGATTTTCATTTCATACTGCCCTACAATAGGTTGGTAACATTGGTCACTTCGGTAAACAACCGGTAAGTTGCACTGAACATACTCAATGTTTAATTATGTTTCTTCTAATTTTCATTAAGTAAGTCATAAAATCTTATGGGAGAACATAATAATTAAATTATTAAAAAAAAAGAAACTAATAAAAATTACCAAATATGTAAATTATTTTAAAATTCCTTTGCGGTAAGACGATTTACATATGGTACAAAATAAAACCATGGTGACACGTGACGCAAATACTGACATAGTATAAGTATCTCGTTGTATAGAACAAGGAGCACTTACAGACGCAGTTCTGCTTAGATTTAAATTAGGTTAGTATAAATGGCGCTTCGCGCCATATACACTACAAATTCGATCTCACAGGGATGAGATGGAGAGAGAGAGATTTAAATTAGAAATGAATAATAAAAAGCTGGGTGTGGCAGTATGCGGAGAAAAAGAATGATTTTTTTTTTCATTTAATGAAAATCTTTTTTTTTAATGTATTTTCAATATATTTTAAATTTAGAAAACAATATTCTTAAATACAATAAAAGTATGATTACAAAACTTTCTAGAAGTCGAACTGATCAATGTCACTATAAAATATAAAGTAAATTTAAGTCAGTTTTGTGGCACCATGTAAAAATATTGTTCCGCTCGAAGTGCCCATGCCATAAATCAGACTAGTCAGATGTATCAATCTCAACACTTTTTTCTATCTCATGTATGTTAGTACTTCAAAATTCGCTATCACAGTGCTAAAATTAAATGGCAATCTATGCCCATCGTGAGGATTCTAATGGTATAAAATTCCATGCATTAATTCTAGAAATAAAGCTACTGCAAATATCGGTAAAAATGCAGAATAACAGTGTCACTTGTGCAATTTATACAAAAAGACAATCAGCAATAATATTTACTATTCTGAATCTGAATCTTAAGTTTGATTTTTAAAAAAATCGTGCATTAGTTCTTGCAATAGTGCTATTGCGCGAATCGGGAAAAATTCAGCATAACAGCGACCCAATTCGGCGATTCTCACCAAATCACACATAGAATCACTTCATATAAAGCATTAACTGAATATGTAGTTTGATGAAAATCCGTGCATTAATTCTTGAGATAGAGCTATTGCAGAAATCATAAAATAAGACAGCATAGTAGTGCCACCTGCTGAACGATTTACACACAAAAATAAGCACCAATTTCTATCAGGGACTACCTGAATATATAGGGGAGACTGGAGCATATGTGAACAGTTCACATAAACATAGCTTTTTCTAATAACTGGATTAATTTCTATAAGCAAAACTAATCAATATAGTAAACAAAACTTTTTTTAATCATGGTAATTTTTTTAAATTATCTTTATAGTTCTTCTTACTTTTCTTAATAGTTTTATGAATTCAAAAAAGTGTTCATATGTGCCCCAACAAAAGGGCAGTTGTAAACACAAAGGGAAACACGTGAACACAAGAAAAAATTATTTTTTGACATGTTTTTAAGCTATTGCATAGCTTTTATCGCGGGTTTTGAGCGCAGCGACCGAATCTAAAAATTCCGTAACGAGAAAACCTAAAACTTCCGTAACGGAAAAACCTAACACTTCGGCTAACGTCATTTTAGTTTGGCAAACTTCGGCACGGTATCCTTCGGTAGACTTCGGCAGACATTGACGCGGTATTTTTCAGATATTAGGATATCAAGTCTCAAACTTATGTTTCTTGTGATCTAATTTTAGCGCGGCCAAATTTTGTTTGGTAATTTATTATGAGACTGTTAATTTTTGGTGACAGGAGACCCCCCACGGTGAGGGTCGAAAAATTTAAAATGCTTATAACTCGCGATCTAATTTTCGTAGCGCGGCAAATTTGTGTTTGGTAATTTATAATGAGGCAGCGTTACTTTTTGGTGACATGAGACCCAAAAACGGTGAGGGTCGAAAAATTTAAAATGCTTATTCGCGATCTAATTTTCGTAGCGCGGCCAAATTTTGTTTGGTAATTTATTATGAGACAGTGTTAATTTTTGGTGACGGGAGACCCCCCACCGTGAGGGTCAAAAATATTAAAATGTTTATAACTCGCGATCTACTTTTCGTAGCGCGGCCAAATTTGTTTGGTAATTTATTATGAGACAGTGTTAATTTATGGTGACAGGAGACCCCCCACCATGAGGGTCGAAAAATTTAAAATGCTTATAACTCGCGATCTAATTTTCGTAGCGCGGCCAAATTTTGTTTGGTAGTTTATTATGAGACATTGTTAATTTTTGGTGACAGGAGACTCCCATGGTGAGGGTCGAAAAATTTAAAATGCTTATAACTCGCGATCTAATTTTCGTAGCGCGGCCAAATTTTGTTTGGTAATTTATAATGAGGCAGTGTTACTTTTTGGTGACGGGAGCCCCCCCCCCCCCCCACGGTGAGGGTCAAAAAATTTAAAATGCTTATAACTCGCGATCTAATTTTTGTAGCGCGGCCAAATTTTGTTTGTTAATTTTATGAGGCAGTGTTAACTTTTGGGGACAGGAGACCCCCCCCCCCCACGGTGTGGGTCGAAAAATTTAAAATGCTTATAACTCACAATCTAATTTTCGTAGCGTGGCCAAATTTTGTTTGGTAATTTATAATGAGACATTGTTAATTTTTGGTGACAGGAGACCCCCCACGGTGAGGGTCGAAAAATTTAAAATGCTTATAACTCGCGATCTACTTTTCGCAGCGCGACCAAATTTTGTTTAATAGTTTATTAAGCTATTGCATAGCTTTTATCGCGGGCTTTGAGCGCGGCGACCGAATCTAGAAATTCCGTAACAAGAAGAAATCCTAACACTCCGTCTAACGCCGTTTCAGTTCGGCAGACTTCGGCACGGTATCCTTCGGTAGACTTCGGCAGACATTGATGCGGTATTTTTGCATAAGTTAATAAAAAATGCTATGCAATAGCTTTACCGCGGCAGTCCCCGAGTGCCACACGTATTTTTTATTATCTTTTTCATATGTTACCATAATCATTAGTTGTACTATCTGTTAAATTCACCATAAAGAAAAATATATATACATTTATTTAGTTTCCGAGTGATATGTTTAATCAAAATATTATAAAATAAAAATAGGTAGATTGGGGGGGGGGGGGCTTAGATAATTGATAAAATATTGTTGCAATAAAATAAAAAAATTAAAGAAGTAATCTTGAGAAAATAATTAAAGCATTTAAATTTTGCTTAGGGCTTTTTGTTTAAGGGAGATTTTAGGGAGGGAGCATTTGGATAGTATTTATCGCAAGTATTATTTGTCTGTAAGTTAATAATAAAAATATTCCTTTTGTAATCTTCCTCTAAATTTAATTTCTTTTGCTTTTAAAAGAAAGGGGAAAAGATTTTAGGGAGGGAGCATTTGGATAATATTTATCGAAAATCTATCGAAAGGCGAAAGATTTTCATTCCTCTATTTGCCTGTAAATTAAGGATAAAAATTTGTTTTCCGTTTATAAGCTTCCTCCAAATTTAATTTCTTTTGCTTTTAAAAGAAAGGGGAGGGGGAGTCAATAATGAAGATTTCATGGTAGTTATAAGTGCAAAAAATTTATTTTCTTAAAATATATATCTATTTTCAAATCACCAAATAACATAGCTGTTTTAAAAATGGAAGTAAACTAATAATATAAGTTTGCAACAAATGAAATAGAAAAATTTTCAAAGTTGTTAAACGTGATATTTTTTAAATTAAAGATGCATAAAAAATAGTGTTGAAAACCGTTAAATAAAATAATATATAACATTTGTTGCATTTTAGAAAACATTAAATTACAATTGAACGTAAACGAGTTTGTTGCTTTTTATGTATTTGCTGACAGAAGTGTTTGTAGAAGTTTCTATTCAAAATACACTTTGTATGACAAAAATGTTTTCTATTTCATTAATATTATAGATAATGGAGCTGGCATTATTTTCACGAATTTAAATGAAAGAAGCAGAATCACTGAATGAGAGAATTGGAGAATTTAATGACGTGTACAGATCTGCCCCTACTAAACTCTTCATAAGTGCCCCACATTCCCACAAGAGTTAAAATGACAAATCATTAACATTTCTGAATTTTAGAAAAAAAAGTATCATAAATATTTATTCGTATAATGTTATGTTAAAATATTAAAATTAAAAAAAAAATTAATAAATAAATAAAATTATTCTCTTAGCAAGTTGGAGATTTTACTTTTGAAGTTCAGTAAGCAGTATTTTGGCTCCTTGGGACAAACAAAATGTCGAAAAGCTTCAAAAAAATTTTCCATATGTTTATAGGTGCTACCATCTTTGGTAATTTTTTGAAATAAAAAAGCATATAATAAGTAGTGAATAATGGCAATGTTCTCATATGCTCCATTTTCACATGTGCCCCCGTCTCCCCCATATATGTTTCTTAATTCTGTGTATTAGGTATTGAGATAGAGCGCCCACAAAATTCATGTCACGTACAGACAGACAAAGTTACAGACTCACAAACTCACAGGCAGATATTTTGTAAAAACATGTTTTTCGGACTTTCTTACCTTTAAAACGTGTAAACCCGTCGAAAGTATTCCCGAATCCAATACTTTCTTCTTGTAAAGATACAAGAAAATATAAAAAACTAGTAAGTACTGCGCCACAGATCTTCTAAAGATTAGTTTGATTCTACCTACAACTAATCTAAGACATTTTATAGTAAATAACTTAGTTTTTTGGGGAAAAAACCAAAATCTAAACTGAGGAAGTATTCAGATTTTTTTTTTAAGTATCTGCATAACAAGTAGTAGTTAAGTAAAAAATCTTAGTTCTTTGAACAAAGAATCGCGATGGGGATACTCCACCGGATATTTCTCAATGTTTCTAATCCGCAGAAAAATATTGAAACATCAAATTTCATGCCTTGAACGAAAAGCGTTTATACGTTTAACCGCTTGGATAAAATCCGTATATACGATGTACCGTATATGTTGTTTTGCGTTATACGTATAACAGCCAATGCCGTATTATACGTATAGCAAAACCGTATTTCGTATAATACGTATTATACGTATACTGTATAAACGTATAATCGAGAGCACTAAAATATAGTGAAAAATTAACTCTGATTTTAAAGACTATCAGTTTTTTGACAAACGAGAACGCCACATAAACGCCTGTGGAGTGCGTTCTGATTAGTCAGAAAACAGTCTTTAAAAACAGGGGTAGTTTTCCACAACATTGAAATATTTTTTCCTTACAAGGAAGGTCAGAATATTTTGAAATTTTTGACTGGATTGAAATAGGAAAATGCCACTTGTTTCATTGTGGTCTTTGAACTCTTATTCCAATAACTGTAAAAAAAGTAGAATAACATTTTCTATAAGTTTATAATTAATCAATATTGATTATTATTCGGCAAAAGTGGTTTACCTCTAGAACACAGCATATAATTAGAAATTCACTTATATTTCTTTACCAGAAAAGAAAAAAGCATATTTACAGATCGTTTGTGCACTTAGTTCATTTTTTTCCAATTTTGTCCCTTGTACTCCTTGGCTTCTGGGGTCTTCATATATAATCGTTGGAGAAAGTTGTCGAGTCATTTCAAATTTTATAAAAAGTAAACCAAAGCTTAAAATAATAATAAAAGTTTTTCATTTATTAAATTTTATTCTACGCAGTTAATTCAATGAATTCGATAAAAGCTAATAATTCTATGTTGCCATGTTAACTACGCCATATTTAGGGTAAAGATCTATTATTTCCATATTTCTGAATTCAATATGTATAATCGTAATAAACTTTGTAATCATGCATTTTAACATAAGCGTACAACAATTATTGAACTAAGATCTGAATACAATAGCAATTTCATACTTGTTTTAAAAACCACTACTTCGGCGTAGGACGCATACTTTCTGGTGGTAAAAACCGTATTTTATAAATATTCTATGTAATAAGTAATTGTTTATTTACATTTATAATAGGTTAACAGGAGAATTTGCTATTTGTGGGCGTGGAGAAAACTTATGCCGGTGAAGCGTGACTATAAGTTATATTAGACTTAAGATTGCTTGTTATATTATTTATGTATAAAAACCAGCCAAATATTCTTTTATTTATTCTGTTAACTTTATTTTTAATGCCACAATATGTCGTGTTGTCGCAATATTCAGCTGATGATATATCACATACTGAAATTTTGATATAGCCTATGGAATGAGTACTTTTCGCACATGAAAAAAAAAAAAAAAAAAAAACACTGTATACAGCAACATTATTGTGTAGTAGTCTCGAAAATTCTTAAAATTAGTGAAAAAGAACATACATTTTGTAAACTTTGCTTTAAGAGATCATAATTCTAACCACTGCGCCACACCATTTACTTTGGTGCTTGACAAGAACAGCATAAGCAAGTGTTTCCATTTCTGCAACACCGTCGCTAGTATTCCGTTGGTTGAACATGGTTAAAACTCTCAGCTTAACGAACCAATTAACACACTCAGGTACATGAAATATGGTAGCCAGTATTATATGTCTGTTTTACTACAGCTAGACACTTTATCTGCAGATAACTCGGTTCATCAATTATTTGAAGCAAAACGCATTTAAGGAATTACCGTGTGTGTGTATAAAAGAGCTGAATCAAAATATTTAAAATTGATGGAGTAGTGGCGATGCGAAAAATTTGATGAGAGGCAATTTCAGAATGCTTAAACTGCGACATTCGTAGAGTAAAGATCAAGAGCAGGCAAATATGTGTCGAGGAGATAAATAATTTATTTGTTCAGTTTTTACAGACATAAAACAAATGCTGTCCAGATTGCCACCAGTTGGAAGACACTAGGAGACGCTCAACCTAAAAATAAAGAAAATATGATTTAGAAATACATTGTAACAACTTCTTTTCATTAGTTGATAAATCTGCTTATAAATTTTGGTCAAATAATAGTCCAAGAACCGACCTCACAAAACCCTACGTTAGCACAATAAAAAAAAAAAAAAAAAAAAAAAAAAAAAAAAAAAAAAAAAAAACCTTTATTTTATGGAAGATGATCTACTGATCCATGTCTGCTGGAAGTGAAGTGGTGCATAAGCCAAAAATGAATACCACTAGAATTGACTCGTGGGCTTAGCATTGTGTTTTCCTGCACCCACTTTTCTATCTTTTCATACTTTTGATTGTAGGACAAACACAATGCTAAAATTACGAGTCAACCAGTAGTGGTATTAATTTATGGCTTATGCACCACGTCACTTCGAGCAGACATGGATCATTAGATTCCCCTATTACTACTCTTGCATAAAATAAAGGAGTTTTTTTCTTGTGCTCGATAACATAGGGTTTTGTGCTGTCGGTTCTTTTAATATAAAGTAAATAAAAAGTAACATCTGTAAAGTATTGACATCTAAAAGGCACTTTTCAGTAGCAATAAACGCAAAATTTCAAGATTAACCAAAGATGGAAATTCAGTAAAATCAGTAGGAATGGAGAAAATTAATTAGCCGCTATTCTCAAGAGCTAGTTACAAAAAATTGAAGGAGGAAAAAAAAAAAAAAAAAAAAAAAAAAAGAAAAGAAAAAAAAGACTTCCTGGCTTATCAGAAACAATTTAGTTTGCATTTTTTCTCTCAAAATTTTTTTATTTTATGAAATATAAAAGAAAACATTATGAATAGATTATTCGAAGATGAAAATCAGATATTCTTTGAAAATTAGGATGATTTATAGTGTTTGCTTTCACAGATTCTTTATTAAATGAAGATCAATTGATTTACAATATCTATCACCTTAGAAGCCATTTACGTCAAAATAGTTAATTTTATTAAGTTGAGAAATTTTAAATTTATATGGTTTCGGAATACCTATAAGTCATAATTCGAAAAAAAAAAAAAAAAAAAAAAAAAAAACTCCTTGCTGTGGTAAGTAAAACAATTAAAATAACCTCTTTAATGAAAAAAATCCCTGTCGGCTGGGCCTATAGGCGGAGGTAGATTTCGAAGAGTGCTCATTTCAACAACAAAAAAAATATATATATATGATCAGAGATAAACCCAGTTTAAACACTTCATTTGGCCGTTTATGAAAAATTTTTTAATTTCATTTTTCTGCAAAAACTGGTTTTATCAGAATCATCTTAAGAAAAATTCAGCTCAAATGTCCATTTTGACAACATATTTTGAAATAGATTCTGAATTTATTAAAAAATCGACCAAAACAGTACATTATACAGTTCCTAAATAACAAAAAACTGTCAGTTGAATGCATTTGAGAAAAAAATTGAATTTAAAAATGAGTCATAAAATAACCGATTTGTTGTTTGAATACATCCTTAATTCTTTAATCATGATTGCTTCGGAAAATTTTGTGCGAAATACTCACTTTGACAGCATTTTTAAAAATATATCTTATCTTTATCAAAAAACTGGCCAATGCGTCACAGTATATAGTTCCTAAATAAGAGGATGTGTAAATTGGATGTGTTTGAGAGCGAAAATGGATTTTAAAACGAGTCATAAAAAACGCAATTTGCTATGTGAAAACTTCTTTAAATTTTCAAATCACGAAGACTTCGGGAAATTCTGTTCAAAATACCCTTTTTGGTAGCCTTTTTCAAAATATATTCTGTCTTTATCAAAAAACCGATCAATGCATCACATTATATATTTCCTAAATAAGAGGATCTGTAAATTGGATGCATTTGAGAGCAAAAGTGGATTTAAAAACGAGTCAGAAAAAAACGCAATTTCTTATTTGAACACTTCCTTAAATTTTCGGTCACGATGATTTCTGAAAATTCTTTTCAAAATACCCTTTTTGGTAGCCTTTTTTGAAATATATTCCGTCTTTATCAAAAAACTGACCAATGCATCACATTATATAGTTCCTAAATAAGAGGATCTGTAAACTGGATGCGTTTGAGAATAAAAATGGATTTAAAAACGAGTCAGAAAAAAACGCAATTTCTTATTTGAATACTTCCTTCAATTTTCAGTCCCGATGACTTTCGGAAATTCTGTTCAAAATACCCTTTTTGGTAGCCTTGTTTGAAATATATTCTGTCTTTATCAGAAAATTGACTAATGCGTCACTTTATACAGTTTCTAAATAAGAGAATCTACCATTTGGATGCGTTTAAAATCAAAAATGAATTTAAAAATGAGTCAGAATATAAGCAGTTTGGATTTGAGGTTTTTTCTCCAACTCCTATTTTTGTTTAATTTCTTTCTGCTATACGAGTTGGTCCTATGAAAAGCTTGTCAGCATAAAAGTTGTAGATATTTTTGAGAAGATGTAAAATAACTTTAATCAGATTTGATATCTTAAAAATTGACGGAGTTATAGATTTTTCTCTTTTTTCAGCGCCCTTTTTCTTTTTGTTTTTAATTTTTTTCATCGGTAAAAGTTGGTCCTATCAAAAACTTGTAAATACAAAAGTTTTAGATAATTTTAAGAACATTTACAAAAAATTTAGTTGGACTTAATATCTTGAAAATTGACGAAGTTATGAATTTTTTTCTCTCAAAATCCCTGTTTTTTTTGCCCCTTGAGCCCACTTCTAAATTTATCAAAATTCTGTCATGCATATACTTTTGGCCCATTTTTAAGAAGTAATATAAACTTTAAACCGATTCGATATCTACTTTAATTAAAAAGTTATGGCATTTTTTCGGTTTTCACAAAATCGCCCCCTATTCCGACCTCCTTGGTCCGATTTTGCCCATTAACGAACTTAGCCAAGATTTTATCCCCTTTGATTTTATGTACCAGTTTGGTGGAGATTGGTGAAGAATTATAGAAGTTATCGTGTCCATAAAAAAGTGAGATATATATATATATCGATATATATATAGATAAATAAATAGATAGATAGATAAACTGGTGCGATTGCAATAGGTAGTATTTCTTACGAAATCTACCTAAAAATTACCGACCTATAATACTTCGAATCTTGTGAATTTTCATAGTTTTCTAACACTAAACTTTTCCAAGTATGTTTTTAATCTAAAAAAAAGACTGCAAATTTGTAAAATTCAATATATAATAAATTGATAAGTTCTTATTGTATAAAGAAGAGGTATTTTTTTATTGTTTTAAATATTAGAGCATGGAGAAAATTTACTACATAAAACTTATAGGACTCAGAGACCACAGAAATAGTTTAAATTTGTAATTTTTACAAAAATATTTGTTTTGAAGTAAATGCTTCTATGATGCCCAAAACAACATTTGTAAACAATTTCGCAATATGAAGTACTATTCTAAAACTAATCGCTTTAGTATTAGCTATTAGACAATGATAAGAAGGGCAATCCTGTATAATGCTATTTTTTTTCTTTTTCTTGAATGTTGAGATATTTAATTTTAGATGTTTATTCAACAGTCGAAAAAAGATATCACTTCAACAATAATAATTTAAAAAAACAATGTTTAAGATAAAACTTATTTCATTTGCCTTTATTATTCAAATACCAATTGCTCACCGATAACACTATATTTGAGTCAACTAAATAAAGTATGCAATCACCGAGTAATATATCATTTCATCCAGAAATTCTTTAATTGGTTTCAGCTTCAATTTCAAAGTAGGAACAAATTGAGAAAAAGAATAATTCTATTAGTATGACTATCTGTACATTTTTTTTAAATGAAATTAAAGTGAAATTGGCAGGCAAGTGTCTTTAGCCACAATTAAAGGACGCAGAAGCTTTTCTTCCTTTGTAATTTAGATGATTAGGGACATGTTTTATTGATGTTATAAAACATTGAAACTGAAAAAAAGAAAATAACAGAAGCCTTGGAATTTCATTTTGATAGTTTAACATCTATTAAACATCACAAACGGACTAGAATTTGGTCGATATATCTCAAGCTTGTTTTGAGGCGGGTATTTTGTTAATCACTGAAATTTTATGCTGAAATTTTCATCGAAAATTTCAAAGTTTTGCTCTTTAATTTTAAATTTATTTTATATATTTATATCTCCTAAAGTAATAAATCATACTGATTTTTCTATATGAAGATACTATTTAAAAAGCTGAAATTAAATGTCTTGTTATTTACATAGTTTTATTATATCAAACATGAAATTAATATAAAAAAATAATTGTAAGCTTTAAGTAGTTTCACACAAATTGATTTTTAGGTAATTATAATTACAGATATGATATATCAGCTCATTCTATCAAATAGTTTTCAGGTTATGCTTGTAAAGCTATTAATATTATTGTTTGAGGGACGGTATATCCATAGAAAAAATGACTATCGTTATTACTGGCGTATTTTGCGAACTTTTTCATAATTTCTTCGATTCTAAAAGTAAGGCACGGGCCGGAATTTCCAGGCCCGGGCCCGGCCCGGCCCTTACAGAAATCAGTGAAAACAGGCCCGGCCCGTTTTGGCCCTTTACAATTTCTACGATTTCTAAAAAATTCAGATTTTTTTCATGTAATTAAGATTTCTTTAAAGAATACTGCATACATATCTATGGAATGATTTTATAGTATATTTTACAGGAAATACACATTAGCAACATTAGTGATTACTAAGATTCTTAGGCTTTCAACAATCAAATAAAGATTCATCAAAAAATTAATATTGGTTGGAATAAAAGAAAAAGGAAAGAAAGTTAAAAACATCGTAACTTTTGAAGCTGTTTAATAAAAGAAGATTTATAAAAATATTTCTATATCATTTTAAAGATTTTAAATCCAAATTCATTCGTTAACTCAAATATGCGCCTTTCTGATACATTTCTAAATTCATTTTTTTTTCTCAGAAACGCACAGCAGGTATCTTTATTCAGAAACTATATAATCAAGTGTCCTTATCCGTTTTTTTTATACAAGCAATTTAAGAATACTGAAAGGAAATAAATTATTGTTATAGTTAGCATTTTCAATAGAATTTCCGGAAGCGATAGCATGGGAAGGGAGAAAAACTTGCAACCATTTGAGAAACTATTGTATCTGAACAAATTTATGCAAGTATTTTATTCATAAAAAATGAAAAATGCTATTCGATTCCAAATGCCTTCAATAGTCAGGCTTATCACTTTTATATTTTTACAATTAAAAATTAATTTGAAAATGTGTCAAACTTTCGCGTTATTGAGAAATTAATTTAAAAACCACCAAACTTTCGCGTTATTGAGAAATTAATTTAAAAACCACCAAACTTTCGCGTTATTGAGAAATTACACTGTAAAAAATTTTGTAAAATTCCAGTAGATGTACTGTAAATTTCACGGTACTACTATCATTTTCTCTCTTTACGGTATGAATACCGTATTTCTAAGTTATAGTAAGCGTAAAAAAATGGAGTTTGTTCTCTTTCAATTGAAAACGGTATTTACACAGTAAAATGATTGTTTCTCAGTAAAAACTCGGTATTTATACCGTAAAATAATTATTTTTCAGTAAGATAAATGACATTCTAAACTTTTTCGTAGCATTTCAATAGATGTACCTAAATTTTACGGTCTTCTACTGCTTTCATTCTTTACGATATGAGTACCGTATTTTTAAGGTATATTAGGTATAAAAAAATCCAGTATCTATGCTATTTCGATTATAAACAGTATTTGTACCATAAAATAATGTTTTTTTCATTAAAAACGCCATTTATTCTGTAAAATACTTATATTTCAGTAAGGGAAAAAATGGCATTCTCGCCTCGGTGAACGGCAACCTATCAAATGATGTTCTTGCTGCTTAATGAGTGCAAATCTGAGGAGAGAAGGGGGTGGGGGTGGGGGGGGGGGGTTCAGCCGGCAAATTGTTTGGAGGACCAAGAAGCTCAAAGGAGCCCAATAGTTACAATACACATTGTACATTATAATTTTTACATATACCATAACGCAACAATAAAAAAGGAAAGGTCTATAATTACTTTTGTTAAATAGTATTAATATCGAATTAGTGTCTTTGAATTCAGGAAAATAAATAATTTAATTTATGAGAGACGAACAAAGTAGTCTTCAAAGTCGAGGAGGTATTTTTAAAGATTCACATGCTTTTCTCACATGCTGTATCTTGAGAGTCTGTATAAGAGGGAAGGGGATGTGTGACTGGGTGCTATACCGCATTCGCAACAGAGAGGGGAGAAATTTTAGGGGTAGTTAGGGAAAACCTCTAAGATACTGATAACGAACTATGAAAGGCAACCATTTCTTTTCTACTTCAGTACCATTGAAGTCAAAAAGATTTTTACTGTAGTGTGAGGCGCGGGGGGGGGGAACTTTACAACTAATTGCTTCCCAGATCGATTTAAGATAAGCAGTGGGGTGGGATTGATTTCTTTTTTACTTTCTGATTTATTTCGTTTTTACTTCTTCGCAATTCTAAACTTATAATTATTGAAAGAAGTTTACGAAAAAAAAAAATGTATGCCTTTTTTTAAATTTATTTACTTAACACCCTGATTACAAAATTAAATTTCTCAAAAACAAAGATCAATAGAATTATGCAGTAAACGGTTTGTTTATCAGGTAAGCTGTAAAAATCTTATACAAAAGTTTCGAACGGTAATTATTTTGAAAAGAATGTGTTCTGGTTGCAAAGAATGCTTTGATTTGACATTTTTCTTACTTTAGATTGCTGCCAGAGAATGTGTTTTTCGGCTTAAAATGCCATATTTCATAGTTTTTTTTAATTAAATTTTTGAAATTTCGAAATTCTTAGAATTTACTTCGAAAATTCTAAAAAAATTTGCACTGTAAGCTGGAAAGTTATTTCTCCGCAGGCAATCTAAAACAAAAAAAATATCAAATCAAAGCATTCTATGCAATCAGAACGCATTTTTTTCAAAATATTCACTGTTTGAAATTTCTGTATAAGATTTTTACAGCTTACCTAATGAAAAAAACCGTTCACCGCATATTACTATCGATCTTTGTTTTTGAGAAATTTAATTTTGAAATCAGGGTGTTATTTGCTGGACACCCTGTACTTTACTTCTTCGGAATTCTAAACTTATAATTATTAAAAGAAGTTTGCGGAAAAAAAAAATGTATGCCTTTTTTTAAATTTTATTTACTTACAGAAACAAATTGATTTATCACAGGTAAAAGAAAAATGAAATAATTATATAATTTTCTGTTGATTGTTTTATGAAATGTTAAAATTCTAATAAGTTTATTTACATTAGTTTTTACTTCATTTACTATATTTACATTTCAAGTAATGTTAATATTCTTAAAAAGATTTTGCGAATACAATAAACTCTGTTTAAAGCGGAATCAATCGATACCGAGAAAAATTTCCATAGTAGACAACTTTCCGCCTTAGACAAATTTTACTCTATGTCTATGGATTTGCAGGGACTTGAGAATATTTCCAAAATTAATAATGAATTTCCATAATACACAGAGTCCGCCTAACAGAATTTAATGAACTTGTAAAAAATATGAACTAACTTTTAAAGAACTGTCTGAGATCGATTGAGATTGATTTTTTACTTTTTAAACTAAAATATTTTTCTGTGAGATGAAATTTTTGGGTAGTAGTTATTCTAAAATATTTTTTTATTTGTCATAGATAATTTGTACAGCACATTATACTGCTACAAAAGTTTTCTCTGAAAGAGAAAAATTTATCTGAAGATTTAAGATCATTTTCATTATTTTGTATCCCAAAAAGTATATAAACTTTTAAATAATAAATCATTATCATATTAAATTTCATTCTGCTGCACAAGCATTAAGAATCACTAGATCAGTAAAAAGAAAGAACATACAAGTATGCCTATTTTAAGAAATTATCAATAAATGCATACGCTGTTTTTTTTATGATATAATAGAAACTTTGGATTTGTTTAATATATATACATATTTAATTAACATTCATATTTAATTAATTACTTTATTAATTATAAAACTGCTTGAAATCTAAGCTGGTTGTTTATCGGTTTCTAAACTTTTTTTAAAAAAAAGTTCAGTAAAATATCCCTTAAAAATAATGCCGACACGTGTTACTTTGTTTGTTTGTTATTTTTTATTTAATAAAGTGTCAGAAAGTTTCGTGTTTTTGAGTGAAGAAAATACATTTCTCAGAACAGCCTTAACGGATTGTTTAGGAAAAAATTCACATTAAACCAGAACCCATTAGAAAATACTTTCTCTTATAAACAAGCCTTTTTAAAGAACACATTTAACACAAAGTCAAATTTTTACTAGTTTAACTATTATAAAATAACAACATGACAATTGAAGTTAACTATCGACCTATTATTTAGCTGCGAATAAATATATTTTAATATAAAAGATCATGATATAATTATGTAATACAACTGCATATAATAATATAACCTCAATTCCTTTTAGAAATTGAAAAAATAATAATAATTGCACATCTTAAAATATACATTAACAAGTATGAAAAATCATGCGTTAAGCATAGATTATGAAACACTTTCAAAACTTCCTGGAATCTTGAACAAAACTTCGTTATTTAAATGAATAAGGTGTTACTATCGGTACCCCAAATATGTATTTCCATACTTTTGAACAGACCTGTATTTGATCTGCCGGTTGATATTTATCCTATATAATGCGAAAGTGTAGTTTAGCAAGAAAACGCCTAATAGGTTGAAATTTCTCTTTCAACAATTTATACTAATGTATGAAAAATACTTCAATACTTTTGTTCGGCCCTGTAGTTTATCTAGAACTTTTCATTACACGCCAGCATTTTCTTAAAGTTTAGTTCAAACAAAAACACTTTTAAAACTGTTTAAATCACACTTCCAAAAAAATTATCATCCATGGGTGACCATGTAGATTATTCTTTGGGTGACCCTGCATATAATTTTATTTATACTCCACAAACATTTTTTAGTAACCTGAAAGCAATTCAAAAATGCATCACTTATTTAAAAACTGCCTTTAAGTAAATTACCCTCATATCCAGTAAGGTTTTCGAGCTCTTTTGTGTAATCCTGTATATCAACTATAGCATTTATACACACCATATAATATGCAGACATTTAGTAAAACTTAAGTTTCTTTCGAAAAATAATTTATATAAACTTTATGCATATATGAGTTGATTTGCGCCTGTTGTATTGGGATTGTTTAATTTATACATTTAGTCAAAGCACTATGTATATATATACTTATATATATATATATATATATATAAATACTTTTATAAATACATCCAAAGTTAATCAGACAATACCATTAAATAAACCAGTGAAACCAGTATTTTTACAATCATATTATTAAAAACGGTCGAAGTTTGAAATGAAATAGAAGGCAGATTACCAATAAAGATAACCAAAGTAATTCATATATTACCATTCAATAAACCAATGAAACCAGTATTTTTACAATCATCTTATAGAAAACAGTTGAAGTTTAAAGTGAAATAGAAGGCAGATTACCAAAATAATAAAAGATACATGGATAAATGGACATTAGTAGGCTTTTTCATTAAACCACTCGTCAGGGGTGCATATTTTAATGAAAAAGCAAAAGCATCCAACCAGCTTCTGTTATGGAACGTGCTAAAAGCTAAGAAATTCGTTCCACAATGCACCCGACTGGCTGGAAGCTATTTACTATGACAAAATAGTAAAAAGATGCTCATTGAAGAAAATAAAAACAATGACAAAATAACAATAATATAATATTCCTTTAAAAAAAAGCATATATATACTAAAATATTTACCATACCCAAATCCTATCAAGATGAGTTCAAGTGAATCCACGTATACTTTTATAAATATAACCAAAGTAATTCAGATATTACCATTCAATAAACCAATAAAACCAGTATTTTTACAATCATCTTATTGAAAACAGTTGAAATTTGAAGTGAAATAGAAGGCAGTTTACCAAAATAATAAAAGATACATGGATAAATGGACATTAGAAGGCTTTTCCATTAAACCAATCGTCAAAAGTGCATAATTTAATGAAAAAGCAAAAGCATCCAACCAGTTTCCGTTATGGGACGTGCTAAAAGATAAGAAATTCGTCCCACAATGCACCATACAGGTCGGATTTTATTTACTGTTACAGATTAGAAAAAAAAGATATTCATTGAAGAAAATAAAAACAATGTGACATAATAACAATAATATAATATTTCTTAAAAATTATATATATACTAAAATATTTACCATACTTATATCTAGTTTGATGTGTAGTTCAAGTGAAACTCAGTTAAGAGTTAAAGTGGATATAAAATACATGTGACTCTGTGACAGGTAAGATTATAGTCACAGTTATAAGTTGTATAGATAATAAAAGTAAAATTGTAACAATAATTATATTAAAAAATTAGCAGATCATATATTATACCATAAATAGTCATTATACATTTAGAAAAAAAATAATTGCTACTGTTAGTGGTATTATATTTTTTAACAATTATTAATATTACTATATTAATTATTTAATTTAAAAATATGTTACTACAACTTCAAGTACAAAATACAAAAAAAAAGTTTTTTAGTGCTGCCATCTATATGATTAATATATTAATTAAATTATATATTGATAGTGCTGCCATCTATATTTTATTGATTAAGATAAATATTATTGGAATAAAATAAATTATTTAAAAGCTAAAAAAATTTTAAGAATAATTTCTATTCTAATATTTTACAAATAATTTCTTTAAGACAAATGCAATAGACAACCATATCTTATCTCAATAACTTGATCATTTTTAAGTTATGCAGATTAATTTTAGGTAAACATAAATTTTAATTCTATGTGTAAAGTTAAGTATTTTTTTAATATAAATGTATAATAATTAACCATTGCGTATTATCCAGACAACACCGCCCTCCTCCGTAATCCAGTTTCTAACCCATCCATCCATCCTATTCTACATATTTTTTTATTATTTTTTTATTTATTTATTTATTTATTTATTTATTTTTTTTTTTGCATTTGTAATTTTTTTTTGTATTATCTTTATTTTTTTATACATTTTTTATACATTTTTTACGCAATGTGTTAATTAGTTTTAAGATCATATAATAACTTATTACATATTAAAGATTATAGGAGAATATAGGCATATATATATACAGGGTGTTTCGCTACCAGACCGACAAACTTTGAGGGGTGATAGTAGACATAAAGACAAACATTATTAAATAGGAAACCATGGGGCGCAAACGTCTTCTGTAGGAGCTAGAGGCCATTAAAGTTTAAGGTCCAAAAATTCAAACGCTGATAAAAATTAGAAAAAAGGGTCGATTTGTTTGCGGTTTTCTCTAAAATCATTCTTTATATGACGATTTTTATTTTTTTTTTAATTTTAAAGGTTAAGTTCAAAAATTGTCGATAGAGGGCGCTTTAGACTTTAGAGTAACGAACAAATACTTTTTGCCGTTCTTTTGTGCATGGGGTTGAAATTATTCTAAAGTTTAGACCTTAAGTTAAATTTTAAGCCCAAAATCGGAAACACGGGGATCGGTTAACTAGCGAAAATTTAACTGTGAACTGAGGGGGAGATTCTAAACGCTCATAAACACTGGACAAACTAATCGATTTTGTTACGGTTTGCGTGTAGGACATTCCCTTGGTAGTTATTTTATTCAAAATGACGTACAGCTTTCATATCCTCATTTTTTGATAGAGGGCGCTTCCGACACATGTCCGACATTTCAATGGTATTAATCCTCGGTGTTTTACTACCAGACCACCATACTTCCAGGAAGTGTAAGGGATGCAAAGACGACTCGGAATCACATAGGAATGTAACGTTGAAAATTGCTTTTTTGCATGTTAGGTTTAAAAAAAAGCAGAGAAAAAACAACAGAAACAAGCAGAGAAACACCAACATGTTAAAGTGACAGAACAAAATTTATTTAAAGGTTTTACTGCAAAAAGTGTTCGAAATTACGACCAGAAAGAGTCCGGCAAACTTGAAAGCGACAATAGATGACGCTGCGATTTTCTTGCGGTAGATTGCGCTGAACGGTAATGCGCGTGAAAGTCTCCCTCTCGTTGCGTAGCTCTATGTGGTTCCAGCACGATCGGGCTCTTCCACATTTTACCAATGATGTTCACCGATACCTCAACGTAACATATGGACAGCGGTGGATAGGTCGTGGTGACCCGGTTTATTGGCCTGACAGATCACTGAACTTATCAAGTATGAGAATGAGCTTCTTCTGCTGGGGTCACATGAAAAGTTGGGTGTATGAGAATCCCGTACCATCAATTAAAGACTTAGCTGCTCGTATTTCTGTAGCTTCCGGAAATCTATCAAAGATTCCGGGAATCTTTCAAAGCGTGAGGAATTACAACGACGCCGCTGTCAAGCATGTCGAATTACTTCTGGTCGTAATTTCGAACATCTTTTCTAGTAAAACCTTTAAATAAACTGTTTTATGTCATATTAACGTGTTGTTGTTTCTCTGCTTGTTTCTGTTGTTTTTTTTTTTGTTTGCTTCCTTTAACCAAAACTCGCAAAAAAGACATTTTCAACGTTACATTCCTACATGATTCTGAGTCGCTTTTGCATCCCTAACACTTTCTGGAAGTATGGTAGTCTGGTAGTAAAACACCCAGGAATAATGCCATTGAAATGTCGGACATGTGTCGGAAGCGCCCTCTATGAAAAAATGAGGACACCACAGTTGTACGTCATTTTGAATAAAATAATTACAAAGAGAATGACCTACACGCAAACCGCAAGAAAATCGATTAGTTTGTCCAATGTTTATGAGCGTTTAAAATCTCTCCCTCGGTTCACAGTTAAATTTTCGCTAGTTAACCGATCCCCATGTTTCCGATTTTGGGCTTAAAATTTAAGTTAAAGTCTAAACTTTAGAATAATTTCAACCCAATGCACAAAAGAACGACAAAAAGTATTTGTTCGTTACTCTAAAGTCTAAAGCACCTCTATCGACAATTTTGTGAACTTAACCTTTAAAATTAAAAAAATTAAAAATCGTGATATAAAGAATGATTTAAGAGAAAACCGCAAACAAATCGACCCTTTTTTCTAATTTTTATCAGCGTTTGAATTTTTGGACATTAAACTTTAATGGCCTCTAGCTCCTACAGAAGACGTTTACGCCCCATGGTTTCCTATTTAATAATGTTTGTCTTTATATCTACTATCACCCCTCAAAGTTTGTCGGTCTGGTAGCGAAACACCCTGTATATGTATGTATATATATATATATATACCCCTAAACCGTTAGTGATAGACATACATTTCCAAGTACGAAAATGTTTTAAATGAGGTAAAGAAATACTTCAAAAGCAATTTGGGTCAAAAAAAATTTCTTAAAAAATACGAAATTTAAATTTTATACGTATTTTTGAACCTATAATTTATAGTTAGAATAGTTTTTCTGTTACACTGACTAGTAAGAGAAAAAAAGGCCCATTATTCTACGATTAAAATTTTCCGTGTAATAGCTCTTTATAGTAGGATCATATATTTTGTTGCTAATTAAGGATTACTCACAAATTTAGTAGAAATATAATTTCGTTATTTAAATAAGTAAGAAAAATCATGCGTTAAGCACAAATTATGAAAAAATTTCCAACACTTCTTGAAAGTTTAACAATACTTCGTTATTTTAGGAAATAATTTGTACTGTCCATAACCAAACATGTTTTCCAATATTTATGAACAGCCCTGTATTTGACCTGTAGGTTTATATACGAATTATATAATAGGGAAATTTATTTTAGCAAAAAAACTCCAAACTGGTTGAAATTTCTCTTTCAGCAATTTATACTATAGTATTAATTGATAAATGAAGCAAACTTATATAATTTTGTTCACCCTGTATTTTTTCTAGTATTTTTATAACTCGCCAGTATTTTGCTAAAATTTAATTCGAACAAAAACATTCTTAAATTAATTAAATTACATTTACAGAAATTATTATCCATATTTGTCCAGAAATTTGGGAAAAATTCTCTGGACTGTTCGAAAGCCATTCCAAAAGCAACTTATCAATGCAAAGTTAGTTTGCAAATTTGAAACTCGCCATATGGTAGCGATTGATGTTTGTAAGTTTATCTGTTGATAATTCAATTACAGTCTAATTATTTTTCTAATATTTTTCTTTGAAATAGTTTTTCCATTGCAATTAATCTATTGATAATTCAATTATTGTCTTATTATTTTTCTAATATTTTTCTTTAAATTATGTTTTGAATTGCAATTAATTGGTCAATATAGAAATCAGTTTTAGGTTAATCCTGATTTCTATTCAGAAATTAATCGCAGTTAATGTGTCTATTTAGCATTGCCCTTGATAATGAGCTAAAGACCACATTTCTGATATTATTCCAATTTGAGCCAAATCCTATGTTTGATATATTTTGTCATTAACGATTTATTCCACATATTGATGTTGATTTGTAGTATTATCTAATGGTTCTATAAATATATATATATATATATTATAATTGACTATTAGCTTAAATTCTTTAAGTAGAATTTTATATCTATCATTTTACACTATCAATAATAAATAAATGTCATTCTGGTACAATTTACCACATTACCGCTTTTAAAGAATTAACCTCCTTATAACCGTCTTTTTATGAAAGAAAAGAACGAAAAGATTATTTTTCTCTTTTTGACCCAAAGACTGCTATTTTCGTTGCAAAGCCTTCTATCCTTAATTTCTTAAAGCAATTTTTCCCGCTTTATTTACATTTATTCTCCTCGAATATACCCCAGATTTTAATCTGATCACAAATTTATGCTTTGTTGACAAGACTGTTCTGATTGGCTGGTGAATAATATCAATACATACTATGTTCACATACCGCTTAGAGTGAATATTCTCTCTAAGCGGGAGAGCATAAGACACTCTTTCAAAGGAGTGTCTATTCACTCTCTAGAAACATGCATTTTAGAATGCACATTTATAAGACAGGATTCCGTTATATGAATATTCCACTTTTACAAGTTTTACTTTACTTCATTAAAGAGTTGTGAAAATCCCCTTTCAGACAAGTTTTTTTGGAAATTTAATTGTATGGCAATTCATATAACACGGGCGGCGGCAACACATTAATGACTGCTGACGAAAGAGTGACTACGTAATCGAGTTACGATATAAAATCAGGCTGTAGGACAATAATACTAAGTGTAGATTAAGAAATAACTAATCTGCTTCGGTATTTCTTGTTACGATATTAGCAATAGCGGGCGCGAACTCGTCATTTTGACGTCACTATCACGTCATCAAGTTGCGAGATGAAAGTGATGCCAAATTAAAGATAAAATAAAGTATTTTAAGAAGTTTTGATCTACTTGCGCTGGTAGAAACCCTTTTAAGACTAAAATTTATAACAGAAAAAAGTCAATTTACAATAACTATCTTATAAACATAATATTTTGCATTACATTGCAATATGTATTGCTTCGCCTTTGACCATCAAGATGAATCAGTGGTTTAGGAAAAGCTTATAACAGTAAGAAAAAAAATTATTGCTTCGGCATAACTCTATACAAAGCGACATGAATGGGGCGCTAATCCTCTATTTTGACAATACTATCACATCATTCAGTTATAGCTTGAAATTTTGTCATAAGTTATCAAGTCGCAACTCGATGAAGTGATGGTACATCAAAATTGGGAATTGGCACCCTACTCAGCTCATCATGTACCAAGATATTATGAGGCAGACTGAAACATTTGTATTGTACTAGTCGATGTGTGTAAAGTGCCAAAATTTCAAGCAGCAATTTGGTGACGTAATATTACTGTCAAAATAGGTGTTTGGTGCCTATTTCGTCTCGCTTTCTACCAAGTTGTGCCGACCCAGTCGTATTTAGCTTATTGTTAGCTTTTTAACCGACTTCAAAGAGGAGGTTATGATTTCGACCTGTATGTATTTGTTGTTCACGCATAACTTTTGTAAATATGAACCGATTTTGATAATTCTTTTTTTGTTTGAAAGCGTATGAGGCCCATGTGGTCCCATTCGAATTTCATAAAAATCTGATAATTAGAACTTTTTAAAAAATAAAAACTTTAAATTTCAAATTCATTTTGAAGCAATCGACCAATTAGAAGTGTTCCTTTTGCATGCTTTTATGTTACAATTACATAAACACACGATCTTTTCACTATTAAAAGTTTGAAATTTTTGCTGCATCGTCACTCCACCGCTTTTATGGAATATCTCTATTTTGACCAATGAGAATTCACCATAATACAATGCAGTAATCATTTTCTATAAAAGCGATGGATAGACGATAAAATAAAAGTTTCAAATTTTTAACAGTGTTTCAATGCAAAATCCTAACTAGACGAGGGCCAGGATTCACAAAAATTTTGCGCTGTTTGCGAAACGAGATTTATTAACAAGAAAATTTATTTAAAACATTGAAAAATTTGCTAAAATTCAGGCTTCTGATTCGTTAATCTGGTTTCGCTACTAGCGCAAATTCTACCTGGATTTCGGACAAGTTCTCTTATGCAAGAAACCGGAAATATAGCATAATACCCTGTTCACACTACGGATATTTAAGATATCTCAGGCCTGGAACTCTCTCAGAGAGTTTTACAAACTCTCTCAGAGAGTTTGAACTCTCTCGATCTAGATACAGGAACAACCACCTACTCTCATTGGCTACAAAGCTTTGCTTTTACTGATTGGCTGTTGTGGCCGTCTTTATTTCAAGCGCATGCGCATACGCTACATTTGTTCAGTTCAGAGATACAGTGACATTCGCTGAGATATCTTAGGTAAATTTTTCAATGTGAACAGGCATCCAATTCTGGGAGGGTCCACCTCAAACACGGCGATCTTAAGATATCTTAAGTTTGTGGTGTGAACAGGGTATTAGGGGGATATAGTGTGGAAATCGGCTATCTCAGGGAGTGTTCAGAGCAACTTACAAAAGTAACCAATGTTACCGACAGATTGTGGGGCAGTACGAAAGCAAATTGTGGCATCAATGAAAACTATTCTGTTAAATTGTAACTGATGTCACACTTCGCTTTGATTTTCATTTCGTACTTGTCTACAATCGGTAAGTGGTCGGTAAGTAACCGGTAAGTTGTGCTGAACACGCCCTCTGTAACACTTTAAAAAAGCGCTAAAATGTTCCATTCTTTAAATGTGCAACAATGCTAATGAAATTTAAAGGTAGAAGCGACATATGCAGGACATTTTCTAAAAATGCAAGAATTATTGCTAGTCTAGATAATGTATCACGAAAGTGCCGCAGATGTCGCTGTGATCGACACTTTGGAATTCAGTGGCATCGTTGCACATTTAAACGATACAAATTTTAGCACTGCTTGCATTGTAAAAAAATTGAACCCTTTGCTGCATCGTCACTCCATCGCTTTTATAGGAAACGATTACTTCGCTCTATTATGGAGCATTCTCAGTGGTCAAAACAAAGAAATTCTATAAAAGCGATGGAGTAACGATGCAGCAAAAGGGTCAAATTTTTTACAGTGTCGATAGCAGATTTTCACTCCATGTATTCCAGACTCTCTCCTTCGGACAATGAAAAGTTCTTAAAAATAAAGGCTTATGATTGGTCAATCTTGTCTTGCTTAACAGCGAATAATCCTTCTGGATCCTAACCACTGTTGCAGAGATGCTAGTTTTTTTTTTTTTTTTTTTTTTTTTCAAAGTACGAAATCTTAGCTGGAACAATTCTCGTATCCACCAAAGTGAAAGATCCACATCGATCTAGACATGAGAATTCGATATCGAAAAGTTGAAAATTCATCTCTAAAGAGCCTTACACGTTAAAGCAAGAGTGTCTGTGTATCAGGGTGCTTGTTATGCCGGATTCATAAAGTGATTACAGTACATTGCTATGTGCTAGATTTACATTTGGACAAATATAAATGACGAAAAATTTTGATAAGCTTACCATTAAAGTTAAGCTAGTTAACTTCTTTCACCCATAAAACAAACTCGTTCAGGCGACTACCGCCAAGTTCTGGAATAAAAATTCTTAAATTTTCTGTACTTTGGAAAACCGCGTTTATCAAAGAACATTCTTAACTTCAAATTTTACTACTTTCATATAGACGCATGTTGAATCATGGTGTGATTTTGATAATATCTTCCTTTTTAGTTTTTATGACTGAAAAGGGTATTTTAATAATACGAACGTTTAGAATTACTTTGCTATGCATTGAATCATAGAAGCAACTTGACGCGCTCTGATTGTGTACGCGACTTTAAACTGTAAAAAATCTGACGCTTTTGCTGCATCGTCACTACCCCGCTTTTATAGAATATCTCACTTTTGATCCATGAGAATACTCCATAATAGGCTGAAGTAATCGTTTTCTATATTAGCGGTGGAGGGACGATGTAGCAAAAGGGTCAAATTTTTAACAGTGTACTGCTTAGCCAGAGATTAAAGACCTGTCACGTGAGTTAAAGGTCCGAGTAAGACGAGTCTATTCTTGATAATAGGATGAAGGCAGAGAAAGGGGGTTTTCCCTAATACTGGTTTTCTAGGAATGGAGAGGTTGGGAGAAACCTGAATTTCGTCCCTTCCTAATGCTTCCCTACCTTCGGAACATTCCATTATTTTGGCAGTATGCCAATCCAGTTCTTTAAACGCTGGTCCAGCAGTACCCTGTTTAAAATATCTTGAAAAATTACCTCTGTTTTTAAAGACTATCTATTTTCTGACCAATGAAAACGCTCCATAGACGTTTTTAGATTGCTCTCATTAGTCAGAAAATAGATAGTCTTTAAAAACAAAGGTAATTTTTCCCAATAATTTTAACGTATACTGATGGATTGTCAGCTTTTCAATGCCCATTTACGAAGTCTGTAGATTTCAATGTGGACCTTAAGGCACTACACTAGTCTCAGAAAAAGACCAGGATGTTAGTGTAAATACTATGGGTGTGTTCTTTTCAAATATCTCGCTCAAATTTTAATATATTTACATGATTTTTTTGCATAGGATAGCCGAGGATGATCTACAAGCGGCCTAATTTTAATTCTTCAATTTTGCTTATGTATGTTTTATATAATGATAGTTTCAATTTCAGAACCGTTTAAACCGGTTTTGAAATTTAAAATAATTTTTTAAAAAAATCTGAAACCAAAATTGAAAAAGTAAAAACTAGGTCTGTTGTGAAATATCCTCAGCTATCCTATGCAAAAAAAAAAAAAAAAATCACGTAAAAATTATAAAATTTGAGCGAGAGACATCGATACCAATCGACATCCTTAAGTTGTTGAAAAGATGAAAATCCTTTTGTATATATTTTGTTCCGGACGAAAAAATTATCTCTACATATCAATGCAAAATAAAGTGCATAGATATGTGTAGCAAAATTATCTTTAGATTCAGATCTGGATACCGGATTAGACACATAGGCGTAGAATTGTATGGGCCCATGGGGCTCGGGCCCCTCCAATAATTTTTCCAGATGGGCTGTATTTTTTGGCTTCAACCATTATAGAAAAAATTCAAATTTTGAAATAGAATTTTTCAGCGTATATTGTTTTCCAAAAAAAAAAAAAAAATATTTCTTTAAATTCGTTATTTATTTTTATACTTTAAAAACGACAAAAACAGCCTAAAAAAACTTCCACCGAATCGTATATGTATATTGCTTGGGTGAAACGAAGCAGTCTCCATGGAGTTTTTTATTTCTTTATTTATTCTTTGGACGGTGAACATGGTTTCTAGGAAGTATCACATTTTCCGATTCGTGCTACATAGAGGGCAATAAATAAAGTAGACTGTGTCCGATACGTTGCGTTTTCTCAAACATAGGGGCCTTTTGACCTTGGATAATAAGGTCTTGATTTTGACGCTTCCAAGAACTCGGGAGATGGCAGGTGGGGGAGTAAAGAGGAGTTTTCCTACTGACCAAACCAAAACTGTCAATTCAATAGTGTCGAATCAAAAATAGGCGGGAAAATTTCAGATGGACAAATATTTATTAACATTGTCTAAAGTTACCAAGCCGTCTCTTGCAGTAACGGAAACGTCTCAAGCATTTAGTAGTTCCGATAAACAGTAAGTATTCAACTGTTCCTATTTATTATTTTAAATAATTCATTTTTTGTTGTCAAAGTTATCTGATTAAAAGTCTTCATAGACCTGTGCCGGGCCCGAAACTTGAACTCGGGACAATTTTCTTCCACTGATCGCAACCTAATAAAGTAGGAGAATTACATTCTCTCATCCCCTTCTTTTGCAAAATCAGGTTAAGTCTGAACTTCAATTTTTCTTGGTCGTGTCTTGGGGAATTTTCAGGTCCGGTTCCGGAACGAAAGGGAAGTTATTTTGGCCCGGTCTGATTATATTTTTACATTTCTAGGCCCGGCCCGATCTGGTTCGGCACAATTTCGACTATTTCAATTGTTCCTATTTATTATTTTAAATAATTTATTTTTGTGTTGTTTAAGTTATCTGATTAAAAGTTTTCACGGACCTGGGCAGGGCCCGAAATTTGAACTCGGAACGGTTTTCTTCGACTGACAGCAACCTTATAAAAAATAGTTTACATTGGAGGACTGCACGAGCCAAAATTTCCAGGCCCCGAGCCCGGCCCAATCCATAGAAAAAAAATTGGCCGGCCAGGCCCGTTATTAAAGTTAAAATTTTGACCCGAGCCCGGCGCGGTTCCATAGAAGAAAATTAGCGGCCCTACCTGGCCCGATATAATTGTTAAAAACAAGGCCCGAGCTCGGCTCTGCCCAGAAAAAAGTTAAAATTTCGGCCCAAACCCGGCCCGGCCCGAGTGAATTTCTACAGAACATTGATCTTTACTCTTACGGAAGAGCTATAAAAAAAAAAAAAAAAACTTATTTTTATTTCTCTCTCTCTCTCAATTTCTCTTTTTTTTTTTTTTTTTTTTTTTTTTTTTTTTTTTCATATGCAGAAGTGCTATAGGCTGCGATATTTATGCTTTTAATGAATCTGTGTTTGTTGTATGTAAATGTTTCAGTTATCATTAGTATTATTAATCCATATTCCATACAATGGAGACATAAAAATCTAAAAAATGGTATATGGTAAAAGTAAAAATTTCTAAGACGAAATCGCATTGAAAAAAAAAATTCCCTTTTTAGCAGGTGTAAATGTTTAATATTTTTCTTTCTTGCATATTGTTGTATTCATTTTGCACGGATGAACAGTTTAAAAGGAGTTTAAAAGGAATTTCCAATTTTCAGTTTAAAAAAAATTTCGTCCCAGGCTTTTTTTTTTTTTTTTTTTTTAGTGTTTGATTTTATTTTAATAAGCGTAGAAATCTACGGTTCATTAAAAAGAATAAATTCTAATGTTTAATTGTAAAATAAAGAGGTCTTAAAATTATATGCCTCTTTTGCAAAAATTTTTAGACCAAGCCAAATTTTACTGATTTTTGAACAGACTTGGCCAGGTCGAGAAAAGGGTTTTCATACGGAATGATTCAACCAGAACTGATTATTTTGGTCCGTGAAGACTAGGAAGAATGAAATTCGACATGGCTTCGTACGGAAAAAAATAAGATAGACCCGGCCCGGCGCAAAAAGATTAGTGACTAAGTTCGACCCGGCCCGAATACCATTGATGGAAATCGGCTTGAAGCGGGCTCGGGCTTTGGTCCGAGGCCCGACTCTTGTAGATCTCTAGCCTACATCCTCCCCCCCTCCCTACTTTTGCAAACTCAATTTAAGCCTGAACTTCAGTTTTTCTTGATCGTGTCGAAAGGAATTTTCAGGCCCGGGACCGGCCTGTTTATATTTTTATGTTTATAGGCCCGGCTAGTACAGAAATCGGTGAAAACAAGCCCGTCCGCGGGCCGATCTGGCCTGACACAATTTCGACTATTTCAATTGTTCTTATTTATTATTTTAAATAATTTATTTTTGTGTTACATAAGTTATCAGATTAAAAGTTTTTACGGATCTGTGCCAGGCCCGAAATTTGAACTCGGGACGGTTTTCGTCCACTGACCGCAACCTAATAAAGTAAGAACTACCCCCACCCCCTCCTTCTTTTGCTAACTCTTGCTAAGCCCGAACTTCAATTTCTTTGGTCGTGACAGAGGAATTTCCAGGCCCGAGCCCAGACCGGACCGGCCTGTTTATATATTTTTTAATTTCTAGCCCGGATCGTACAGATACCAGTGAAACCAGGCCCAGCCCAGTACAATTTCGAATATATATATATATATATATATATATATATAAATTAGATTTTTATTATATAATAAAAATTTCTTTAAAGAATACTGCACACATATTTATGGGATAATTTTACAATATATTTTATAAAAAAAAAAAAAAAAAAAAAAAAAAAAAAGACACAATAGCAACATTAATGATTAATTAGATTCTTAGACTTTCAACATTCAAATAAAGATTCAGTAAATAAAATAATATAATTTAGAATAAAAGAAGAAAAAAGAAAATCAAAAACATAATAACTTTTGAAGCTGTATAATAAAAAGATGTTTTAAGAAAATATTTCTCATTTTGTTAAAGACTTCCTCAAATCCAAAGGACCTACTTTTTGATACATTTTTGAATTCATTTCTTTTCGGAAATGCTTATGAATAGCAGGTGTTTTCATTCAGAAACTGTGTAATCGATTAGCGTTATCTATCTTTTTTTTATACAAGCAATTTAAGAAAATACGCTCAAGGTTAGCGTTTTGAATCGAATTTCCAGAAGCGAGTATGGGAAGGGAGAAAAATCTGGAATCACGTGACAATAATCTCTTATATTTCAACAAGTATCTTATTTACCCCCCCCCCCCCAAAAAAAAAAAAAAATAGAAAACGCTATTCTATTCCAAATCCCTTCAATTGTCAGGCTTGTCAATTTTATACCTTTACAGCTAAAAATTACTCAGCCAAAACATTCGCGTTGTTGAGAAATGAATTTAAGAACTACTAAGAAGTATATATCCAAATATTACGCTAACGTAAGTTCTTTATCGCTATTAATACTTTCATAAAACACGTTGTTTGCCCTACACATCTTGAGAACAATTAAGTCTAGTTCCGGCCCGGCTCGACTATTAAAAAAAAAAAAAAAAAAAAAAAAAAAAAAAAAAATGTAAGCGTGATTTTGGCGCGTCACAAGTGAGCTAAAAAATACTAAGCATGGGTTAGACTCAAAGTAACTCCGATGTACAAGTTACATTTCAGTATTGATGTTGTCAAATTAGTATCGGCTCGCTACGCACATTTATACTTATTCTCGTTAAAGCCATATTCATTGAAAAAAGCTCATATTATATCGTTTTTGTTTAAATCTTCATAACAAATCAGTAGGCCCGCTATTTTTTTTTTTCATCGGCCTGGCCCTGCCCTTATTGCCCGTTCAATTTTTTTCTGGCCCGGCCCATTAGAATATTCGGAACCATTCCGCCTGACTACGGGCCAGGTCCGGGCCCGTACAGACCTCTTGTCGTGTCAACCTCTTTGGTCTTTTATGGTATACTTATTCATATTCATACTTTTCTAGTAATACAGTAATACTCGACTCTACGTTATATAGTTTTTTATATAGTCTTACCATTCTTTTAGCAATGATTTTTATTAATAAAACAGTTAATATTTCATACATTTATTGTATGGATTCCTCTGTGCGTGAGTAATGTTCGCGCTTGACCATTTATTTCAATTATAAATTTTCCTTTGTTTATTTTTATTGCAATTTTTCCTTTTATATGCATAAAAAGCTATCATTAAGCATATTTGCATTATTATTATTTAAATCTAATGATGTTAAAAATGATTTAAAATAGACATAACAGCAATTATGATTTAATGAAGGACATTTAAAAAAATTCCTTTTTTTATAGTTTTATACTATACCGTTATGTAATTTCAGAGATTCTGTACTTTAAAAATGGCAAGACGGAGTTTTAGTATCTGAAAGATTTGAAATTTCATAAAATTCAAAATATCCTGATTAGATTAAATGTTTGTTAGAATGTCCTAGTTCGGTCGTTCCCCTTTCCATGAAATTTATTTTAAAAAAATTATAATAAAATGAAATTAATATTTAAAAATATAGATAATGACTTGCCGCGATATTTGTAATCCGATTTTCTACACTTTTCGTTTTTTCTTGACCCTGTATTTCATTCAAAATTGGAAATGAGACGATTAATTCGACGCAATAAACTGCTAGTTAACAGGATTGTCATTTAAAGTTGTAAGTATTTTTTTATGCAATTCGGTATTAATTGATTATCCTGTCGACCAAAAAACTATCGCTTAACTATAAAATTAAATATTTATTTAATTTTAATTAATTTTTCAATTAATTTTTTCAATAAGTAAAGATACGCTTGAAATGATTGAATACTTGATAAATGACCATCACATTGCTAGTTAAGCAAAAGAACCAGTTGGTTCTACTCTTAATTAGTAACGTGATGGTCCACTTATTAAATATTCAATCATTTCAAGCGTATTTTCACTTATTGAAAAAATTAACTGAAAAATTAATTAAAATTAAATATATGTTCACCGTTGCTGGGTCACTTTGTATGTCTCATGTTATGCCACAGGTTTGTGTGCTCATGAGAACGTTTCCATCTTGTGTCGCAGTTGCAGCCTTACCAACAAATGAGTGAGAATACCAAGCTGGGCATTGTCCTCGCAGCTTAAATAGTAGAGCTCGTAAATGGGAGAGTGCTATTCCAAGAGTTCCGGGTTCAATCCCCGACTTGAACATTTTGCACTTTGTTGCTTTCTACGTTTAACTAGCAATGTGATGATCATTTATTAAATATAAAATTAAATGTCGATAACAGTTTATGGTAAATGTCACATTTACTTGACTTTAAACGAGTTACATGTGTTTGTTACGTCATCAAGTGATATTGATTTCGACGTTTTACTTGTATTTTTATTAAACTTTTACTAGTTTATTTGTTTTTTCTTTATTTAAATAAAAAGTTATGCAAATTTGTGTAATTTACGAGTAGTTTGGCGATTTATATAATTTGCCGAAATGGGTCGATGGGATAATGAAGTAGACCCGCAACTTCGTAGTAGAGCATTACTATGTATTAAAAATATTTAAATATACGCTTAAATTTTATTTAAGAATTACGACGCATTTTATAAATAGTTTACACATATTTTATTTTCATATTTTATATTATCCATAGCCGTAATGGGTAAAGTATTATGGTGGTCCCCAACGACTAATATCCTCTTGTTTACACGTAAAAGAATTTTTGAGCTAAACCTAGTAATGTAGCGGGGGTTTCTTTTCAGAAAGGAAAGGGGGTGTCTAGAATTTTTCTTCATTTTTATATATATGTATAGTGAAGCCTAGACTAAGATGGAATTAGAAGGCGTAAAATTCCATTTGTTTGGTTTCTGGTTTCTGCCTTAAAAGATGTATTGAAAATTAGAAGTGTTTTTCAAAATCATAAACTGTAGAAGTACCTTCCACGTAATTTTTCAACGGTACTACAGTATTTTTCTGATTAAGATCAGTTCTGATTCACAGTAGGTCCGAGGTAGGTTCACAGGTCCGGTTCAGTTCCGATTTTTGATATATTTACATATATCTCTCTATATATATATGTTATATGTACATTAAAACCTCCCAAAACGGAACATGTCTATAACAAATATTTGCAACTTTTCATCTGGACTCCGATGGAAGGATTACCATACAATCATACTTATTATAGTCTGCAGGAACCTGTCAAACCTATTATTTGGATCCTTTGCAGTTGCTTTTTCACAGATTTCACTTTATAAATATTTAATCTTTTCTATAAACGAAAGCAGTCTATAAAAGGATACTGTCTCAGTCTGAAACATTCCATTGTCATAACTAAATTAATTCCTGAAAAAGTTACCTGCTAAAACGAAAAACCTGTCTAAAAAGGAATTTTCCCTTATTTTTTGAAATTTCGTCTTAGAAATTAATGTTTTTGTATTCATGGTGAAATAATTAATTCCTCGTTCCAAAGGGGTTCAGATTCCCCCCCCTTCCCCTCCCCCCCGACTACGTCACTGAATGAGCCCCTCCAATAATTTTGAAAACTCTACGCCTATGATTAGACACCAGAATGATTTCAGATTTTGTTCATGCAGGATTCCTCGATGTGAATATGACGACACATGGAGCACAGTATACGATTGATTGAAAAGATTCTGGACAAAAATGAGACATCAAGGGGGTCCTTGTGGCCGAGTGATTAAGACACCACGCTGCTAATCTCTTGAGAGCGTAGGAGATTGTGGGTTCGAATACCACTGGCTCCGTTGCACACACTCTTTCTGTGTAGCTCCCGGTTGTACTTTTCTTGTGTCGTATTATTTCCTTGTGCTATCTTGTCCTTGTATGTTCACGAATTTGTAAAATAATATGGATTATGTATTTATGTCTGTGTAGAAATAAAGGATCGTTCGGCGTACAATCGAATTCTACCAGGAAATCATCATCAAATTTTATAATAGAAAATGCCTAGCATTGCGATACATTGTTAAAAATTTAGCTTTTGCTGCATCGTCACTCCATCCCTTTTATGGAATATCTCATATATACACTGTAAAAAATTTTACTCTTTTGCTGCATCGTCACTCCCCCCCTTTTATAAAATATTTGTCTTTTGACCCATGAGAATGCTCCATGATAGGCTGAAATAATCGTTTTTCATAAAAGCGGTGGAGTGAGTTTATATTTTTTAGTTGTGACAAAAGCATTCGTGAAAAAAGTATTTGGGCATCGAATGCTGTCACTCTCTTATAGATGCAGCTAAGTACAGGTTATGATTTTCGGATTCCTCGTCGAATCATTTCCGATGCCTTTACTGCATTTATAGGAATTAGATTGTTGTTGTTATCGATTGAATCAGAGCGATTTTTGTTAAAATCTTTCTTTTTGCTTTTTCTGACTGAAGGGGGAGTACTTTTGACTACACTAGAAAAGCATTTTACTATTCATTTATACATGGAGTCATTTTGCTGTTTACTCATATATGGAAGCGCTTTGCCGCACGCTTATGTGTAAGGACACTTTACTAGAGGCATTGTCACCTTTCGATAACCACTTCCAATGTCCGTACGATTAGATGTTGACTTTAAGATTTCATGAATGCGGTAGCTTTTCGTCGTGCCAGATCTGAAGAAGTTACAACATCTAGAAAATCTAAAGATTCACAACGATACTAACCGATATTGTAAGTGTCTTTTGAAAAGTTGACAATCAAACAGTGACAAGTAGAGCGAAAATACATCAGAACTCAGCAAAGTGCGTTCATTAGTAATGCGTTGCAAAGAGCCATCATATGTCCAATACACATAATTATGTATTACGGTATAAATAACTGAAAAGTAAGAAATAAATTTAACTTTTTCAAAAAAATGTATAACCGACTCCAAAAAAAAAAGCGCTAAAAAGAATTAAATAATTCTATAACATTCTCTTATGACAAATCGTTATCCAATAACCACACATTGACTATCATGTACCGGTATAAAACGGTTAAATTTAATATATAGAATTTAATATCCACCAAACATAGGTTTTCCACAGAATATTTTTTACAAGAGATTAATTTACATATTTTTGATTTAATTTTTGAATATATGCATATAAAAAGTAAGGAATTACTTTTTGAAGTTGGTGCCAAACTATCTTAAGTATAGTAAGAATTGTGGATATATTATGTCTAGTACCATAAATAAAATGGGGAAATCATTATCGATTATGATTGTTTGGCACCAACTTCAAAAAGTAATTCCTTACTTTTTATATGTATATATTCAAAAATTAAATCAAAACTATGTAAATTAATCTCTTGTAAAAAATATTCTGTGGAAAACCTATGTTTGGTGGATATTAAATTCTATATATTAAATTTAACCGTTTTATACCGGTACATGATAGTCAATGTGTGGTTATTGGATAACGATTTGTCATTAGAGAATGTTATAGAATTATTTAATTCTTTTTAGCGCTTTTTTTTTGGAGTCGGTTATACATTTTTTTGAAAAAGTTAAATTTATCCTAATATATTAATTAATCTTGAAAGTCGATGGCGAAGTAATGTAATGCAAAATATTATGTTCTAGGGCTTAAATAGTACATTATAATATATTTTGGGGAAGGAGAAGTTAAAAATTTTAGTGTACCGAAGGTTTCTATCAGGATATGCGCAGACCAAAGTTATGCTTTCAATAAAATGCTTTCTAAAAGAAGAGTTTACAATGACATCTGCTAAGACGAAAACCTGTGGAAAACAGAATTTTTCACCAATACTTGTGCTTTTATCTTGACAAATTTTACTATATATATAACCTGAAAAAAATTGGACCTCCCCCCCCCCCCCAGCTCCGAAATGAAATCCTGGCTACCCCAGAACTTCTGGCTCCCAGGACACATGCCCCCTAGCCCCGGTAGTTTTGGCCATGCGTAAAAGTGTTAGACAATATGCATTTATCTTGCTGAATCTCAGATAGAAATCTAACTCCTTTTTGTTTTGGTTACAAACTTTATAAAAAGATGATTTTCTAATTTTTTCAACATCATATTGTTACAATTGTGGAAAAAAGAGATAATATCTTCTTTTTAGCACTTTCCAACAAAGTTGAAAAGTGCTTATGCATTCGGTTTGTCTGTCCGGATGTCCGTCTAGCCGTCTGGCCGGATGGCCGTCTGTCCGCGCTCTAACTCCCGTAATTATACTCGAATTGCTATGAAAATTTTATACATTATTGATATTTACCCTAGCACGAACCCTATTGAAAATGAAGTTTCTACCATAATTAATTTATTTACAGGGAGAGTCAAAAGTTTTCCATTACATTAAGGCCTATGGTGAAAAATCGTTCAAATGAATTTTAAAGGTGTTACACCCAGTCAAACATACTCCTATTCATATGGATTCGCAAAGTGCACTAAAATATGCATTGTGTAATGTATGCAGTGAAAATATAGCTATTATTCATTTACAGAGCCGCACAAAAGAATTTCATTAGATAATGTTAAAGGGGGAATTGCGTGCGACATATTTTAAATATATTAAACCGTTTCATGTATAGTAAAATTGATGTATTTCATTGAAGCTTAATATAAATTACACTATACCGTCTTGCATAATCGAAAGGCATTGTCACCTTTCGATAACCACTTCCAATGTCCGTACGATTAGATGTTGACTTTAAGATTTCATGAATGCGGTAGCTTTTCGTCGTGCCAGATCTGAAGAACATAGCATTTACAGGGCCATACAAAAGATTTCAAATAGTATAATCTTTCCGAAGTACCGTATATGTGTCCGATGATGGCTCATGGAGGGATGAAATGCATTTTAATTATGATATTCGCGTTTAGGTTTCACTAAATATATGCACATTATATGGTGTGCATAAATGTTATGGTTGATATACAGGGCTATCCAAAAGTGTTCGCCAACGTTACTGAATATGAGCGTAAAATACTTAAACGTGGTTCTTAAATACTTTATGCATTTTTACGTTAAATTGCATTCAATTTACTGAGAAATGTTTGCAGAATATAGATAAAAGGATATACAGGGCCACGCAAAGAATTCGTTACATGGACGCCTATGAATTATAATTTATGAGAATGTGATTTCAGTTGTTTTAAGAGTATTTCAATTAAAAATAAATTTTAGCTTTATTCTGACGTGTATTAAAGGTACAAGGTAAACTACAGGGCAGAACAGAAGTATTCAAGTATGTTTCCATCTAATAGTATCAATTGCTGAAAAATAAATTTCGAGCTACTGTGCATTTCTTTGCTAAACTAAATTTTCCCATTATATCAACTGACAGATGAAATACAGGGCTGTTTAAAAGTACTGGGATACATTCTTGGGTATATTTGGCTATACATTATTATTTCTTGAAATAACAATGTTTTGTTAAACATTTCATGAAGTGTTGGAAAGTGCTTCGTAATCTATGCTTAATGCATGATTTTTCTTACTTGTTTAATCTTGTTTTGTCTTTCTTTTTTTTTCCCTTTTTTTTTTTACTGACATACTAGGAAACACTTGTAAAATTGCACAATTTCCTCATGTGACAAGTTCCAAAAACTGATATTTTGACTAATGTTTAAGTAATGTTTTAAAAAATGCTGATAAACTCACAACAATAATGTGATGATAATGGGGGGAAAAAACTGCGTAAGTTTTGATACTTTTATTTATTCTATTAATTCAATAAATGTGAAATATTTTATAAAGCATTTGCGTAAACATACAGAATCGCAGTGTCCGACCCTCACTTAGAGGTATGCACGGGTTGAAATTTTAAGGCACGGATCCGATGGAAACCCGGCTCGGTGTTAAACTAAAACGTTCGACCCGACCCGTACACAAAATCAGAAAAAAACCCTCACCTGGCCGGACACAATTTCTACTATTTCCAAAAACTTCAGATTTTTATCTTCTAATTAAGATTCTTTTAAAGAATACTGTATATATATTTATGAGATGATTTTAGAGTATATTTTGCAGAAAATACACAATAACAACTGTCATGTTCTGAGCAAACATCTGCTACAGATTGGAATTTCTGTTATTTCTCTATCTTAATATTCTATGCATTGTACCGGCTGTGTACTGGAATTTTCAAGGTGACTTTCTTTCTTTGTTAAAATGAGAATTGACAGGTGATCATGTGCAGGTGGTGAAGTGAGAAAGAGCATATTGCCGAGATGCGTGTTCATCCATCAGCGATGTATGTGAATGATGAACAAACAAGGAACATGCCACGAATCAAGAAAGCAATGTGGAATGCGTCCAATGGAGAAGCTCCACAGGGGGGTGTACATTGGGGGAAAAGCAGTGATTTGAAAGAGCAAGGCTTGTCTGAGATTTTGGCAGTTCGTATTTGGGCTCGTACCTAAAGAGCAGTGTAGGACAGAGGTCCTTGCAGAGAGTGCTCTGTGTCGGAGAGCGTAGGCAGTTCGTATCTGGAGAACAAGGGATACAGACATCCTGCTGTGTAGTGCTCTGGGCTGAATAGCGTAGGCCGAGTATCCATGTGTTGGGAGATTCGAAATTGATCTTCGGAAAAGTGAATCTAACGTGCATAGAGTGTGAGGGAGAAGGTGTAATTTGAACAGTACACAGCCAAACGTTTACTGTATTTAATTTAACGTTGAACCGGATCACCTATATCCGAGTTGTATCTGTATATAATTGTAAATAGTGTATTTCTTGTGTACATATAGTAATTCAGTTAATTGACAGCGTCGGTGTTCATTTACACAATCCTCACAGTGGGTGACCGATATCACCTAATAATATCGGTGGTGGCAGCTGTAACTACTACGGACTTTCTTCAAAGTTGTGCTGGCTGAGAGTAACGTCCAACAGCAACATTAATGATTACTTCGATTCTTTGACTTTCAACATTTAATTAAAGTTTCATTAGAAAAATAATATGGTTTGGAATAAAGGTTATAAAAGAAAGTTAAAAACATCATAACTTTTGAAGCCGTATAATAAGAGTATATTTATGAAAATATTTCTACGTCAATTTATTTAAGATTTCTTCAAATCCAAAGGAACTACTTTCATATACATTTCTGAATTCATTTCTTTTTTGTAAACTCATAACATTAGCAGATGTTTTTATTCAGAAACTACATAATCGAATAGCGATATCCATTATTTGATACAAGCAATTAAGAAAATAATATCACGTTTTGTATAGAATTTCCGGAAGCGACAGCATAAGAAGGGAGAAAAATGCGCAACCATCTGACAAGAATCTGTCATATCTCAAAAATATATACAAGTATCTTATTTACTCAAAATGAAAAACGCTATCCGATTCCAAACACCTGCAATAGTCAGGCTTGTCAATTTTATACTTTTCAGTTAAATATTAGTCAAAAAATGTGTCAAACTTTTCTTTTGCGTTTTTGAAAAATGAATTTAAGAACCACCAAGAAGAATGTTTCCAAAGATTACGTTAACGTAAGTTTTTTATCGCTATTAATAATTTTACAAATCATGTTCTCTGCCCCTACACATCTTGAGAAAGTCTTAAAGTCTAGTCCATCCTGGCTCGCTTATATATAGAAAAACAATGCAAACCTGAGCTCGGGTTGGTACGAATCTTCTAAAAAAATATTAAGCTCGGATTCGCCGCAATGTAACTGTCCGATGCTTATCTCTACACTGTACAAGTTATATTTCTGTGTTCATACTGTCAAACTAATATCAGCTTGTGTCGCACATTTATACTTATTCTCGTTAAAGTGATATATTCATTGAAAATAGCTCATATTTTATCGTTTGCACCGAAAATTTTAAAACAGACCGGCAGGCCCGCTAAATTTCTTTATCGGTCCGGCCCGTATGGTCCTTTCAATTTTTCTGCCGGTCCGGTCCGTTTGTCGATCCGGCCCATCCCACTGAAAAAAATTCTAAATCTGCCAGCCCGGCTCATTAGAAAATTTGGTAAAATTCCGCCGGGCCGGGTAACGGACCTTGGGCCGGTCCCGTGGAGACCTCTACCCTCACTTACTGCACAGTTTTTAAGAAAAAAAATAAATAATTTTCTAGTTATCAAAATTGAAATAATTATCTCTTATATTATTTCTTATCTCTTATATTCTCTAAAATTATTTCGAAATTGAAATAATTTCTAGTTATCAGATCAAAATTGATGCGGCATCCCCCTTCCCTCCACTCCCACCCGAAAAAAAATCTAAATTTTCAGAAATTTTACAGAATAAACAAAATAATGCAATATTTGCCGTTTAAATAAACTAAGGTTGTTGAATAGATTTTGATTCAACAATATGGCGTACAGCGAATAAGCTAAAAATACTACTACTAGCATTAGTTAGTCATAAAAGTGGCTAATTTCATTTACTAGCCATTGATATGAACGGTAATTTCTGCATTTGTTTTAGCTCTTGAAGGAGGTTTAATTCTGACTAACCCCCCCCCCCTTTTTGATGAGCAAGTGTGAAGTGTGTTTTTAAATACAACATTTGTATTTTTTTTTTTTTTTTACTTTGGCTTTAATTTGCATTTTTTAGCATTTATTAAAGTTTGAAAATGAAAACAGACAATTCTAATTACATTGTTTTATTGAACTCAACTTGATTTGTTTATGTAAAGAGGCAAATTTTCAATAGTGTTTTTAAATCGCATTTGATGTACTAGAATTATACACACACACACACACATACATATACAGTCGAACCTTGATTTAACGTACTTTGATTTAACGAATTCTCCGATTTAACGAATATTTTTTCTATCCCGACAAAAAGGATGCTAAAATGCTCTGATTTAACGAATTTTTAGCTTTGATTTAACGAACAACAATCGCTGAAAAAAAAAATTACATTTGCAGATAAAACTAAAACTTTGATTTTTTTGCACAAAAAATTTTGAATCTTTCACATCCTAATCCAAGCGTTACATTTTTTTCTTTTTCTGGTGGATTCAAAAGGCAGTCTTTTCCCCTTTTCAACTAGAAACATGACAAAGATGAGCTAAGTACTTGTGATAGTGAACAGAAAGAGAATGAAGATTCTGAAGGCAGTCAAGATGACGAAGAGATGGAAATTCAAATAAAAAATGTGACATTCCAAGAATCAATTTGCAGCTTGAACACTTCAAAAAATTATTTTTTGTCTTATGAGGTTGATGATGTTGTTCTGACAAAGTTAGAAAATGTCGACAAAAAACTTTGGAAAGTCAAAATAATGAATCCAAAACAAAGCACTATCAAGGATTTCTTTCCAAGTTGCTAATAAGCATGCATGTATTATGTATTAAGTTTTAAAAACAAATAATACTAAAGAATTTAGACAATTTAAACGTTGATATCCAAACATATAATTTTTAAGCTCGTAGTAAACAATAATCATTCTTTTTTTTTTAAATCTGTATATCTAAGGGTATTTTGTATTGATTTTTTTTACCATATTCTTCACAAAAATTGAAATTCGATTTAACGAATTGCTTTGATTTAACGAACGGATTTGTGGGTCCCAATCAATTCGTTAAATCGAGGTTCGACTGTATATATATATATATATATATATATATATATATATATATATATATATATATATATACTTTTACAAATAAAACCAAAGTAACCCAGATATTACCGCAACAAAAATTTATTGAAACCAGTATTTATACTGTTTTTATTTATATAAAAAGAAAAAAAAGTACAAAGCTTTTGATGGCAGTTCAATGTTATAATTCTTCATGACGTAATTTTTTCACATATAATGTTATTCTAATATTAGAATATAAATTTTTTTTGTAGTCCTTTTTTTTTTTTTTTTTTTTTTTTTTTTTTTTTTTTTTTTTCAGTATTCGTGTGTTTGTGGAGAGAAAATATTATTAGTGCTTTTTAAAAATTATAAAAAAAAAGTGGTAACTAAATTTCTTTTCTGAAATATGAAGTAAAATGAATCGAGATTTTAAAATGAATTAAGAATTTTAAAAATAAATTTAGAAATATAAACTTATAAAATACGAAAAACATGCCGAAAAAGATTGTTAAAATACTAAAAATTCTAATTCTGTAAAGCTTTTTTTAATCAAACTATTTTATCTTTATCAACATTAAAGAGCATTTCTTCGATTTTAAATTCAACATATTTATATGCAATGTTTTTCCTAATATAAGCTAAGCAAAGAGCTACAAAGAGCTACAATCACAACTACATTGCTTCAGCGACAGAGTTTACAATCATGAATTAGTACAACCTCAATGTTTTGTAAGAAAACGATTTTTCTTTCCTAACCCGAAGTGATTGATTACACTTTGACATCTAAGAGTTACAGTTGACCCTTAGAGTTGACCTTTGTTACCCCCAACAGTTAAACATAGAAAGGGGATACTGGGTTTTTTTGTTTGATAGTTTTACAGATAAATTTCAACAAAGATGGTGGGTTTTTATGTTTGACTTTTCAAACCATTCTAAATCATAGATTAGAAATAGGGAAAAAGTTGCGGATGCGGAATTAAACCGTGTGGGTTACTGATCCTGGGAAAGTCACGGCTCTCAACGGCCTGGATAGATGTCGTTTTTCTAGTGCGAAATTTCAATCTAATATATTGAATGAGTTCAACCAATCCTTAATTTTTATTGAAGAATTATAGCATTCGTAGAAGTGAAACTATAGGATTTTAAACTAGTGTAATTAATCAGTTATTCAAAGTCATGTAATTAAAATTATAATATTGTGTACCATTGAATATATACGAGTGATATACGTTGAAAGGATTTATTCATCTTTGTATGCTCTTTGTGTTTCATTCAGTTGGATCCTTTTACCGGACGTGCGAGACAGAGAAATATGTAACATTTTAATTATTTTTAAGTGAAAGTAATTAGTATTCAAGTATTTTTATTACATTTTTAACTTGCATAAATTCTTAAAAAAATTCTTTTTTAATGTTATATATCTGTCTTATTAATTTATTTTAACTCTAAAAAACATTTTTTTAGGTATGCCAAATAAGAAATTTGAAAGCTAAAAATTACTTAAAATTCAAAACTTATTGAAAAAAGCTAATAATACAGTGTTAAAAATTTCCGTTCAAAGTTGAGTTAATCCATGAAGCAAAATAAAGAGAAGCACAGAAATGTGGTATTTCTTATTTTTTGAAAATTCCAAGCTGGGCAGCACGATCTGTTTTACCATTTCTTTTTTCCGTATTCAGCAACACTATTCCTTAACGTTCCTTACAATACTAATGCATCGAAAGTCGTATCGCTCAATATTGAAGATCGGTGGCTAGTACGTTGCCTGTTTAAGAAAAAAATGAAATGGTATCGGGTGTGCTCAGATGGTGAAATTTTGGAGACTATAAATACCCACCTCCCGCGAATAACCCCTGTTAAAATTTAGACAAAATTATCATAAAAGCAGAAAAAAACATACTTATTAGAAAAATATATTAAAATACCAAACAGTCAGTTGGCTTAGATTTATGCATAATCCATCGGTAAAACTACAAACACCGGTCCCCTTTCCTCTACCATTCTCATAAGTAGCTAAAATTCAAAAATTCTTTTCGCATACATTGTTTAAATTTTAACGACTTCAGGCCACAATCTTGATGAGCTCAGAGATTTAGTAATTAACAATCCTGTTGATCTAATTCTTAAAAAGGGGGAAAATTTCAAAATCTCTAAAAATCTTAAATCAAAATTTTAGAACCTATCTCACTCAACATACTGAAAATAATGCTATTTCGCCATACGGCGCAGTGTCGAATTCAGACATTTTTCTCCGGGAGGGGGAGGGGGGCATTATAGAATTCCGGGGGGAATGGCACTTTTTCACCAGTAAAAACACAAAAACTCTATTTTTCCGGCGGGGGACATTTCCTTGCTTAGGGAATGGGTGTTTCCCCGCGGGCACCTCATGAATTCAACACTGATAGGGCGAGACTGCTATTTTCGTTAATGAAAGGGTCTCTCGTACGGTAACTCACTCTCTTTCTACCCCCTTCCCTAAATTCTGGAGAATTCTAATATTAAAAACCATTTAGAGAGTTAAAGTTAATTCTCAATCTTATCCGTATGTCTCTAAACCTTCGGCAATCCCCCCCCTCCCCCGGTCGCTCTTCCGTCCCTCTTGGATAAATTTTTCAGGCTAGATGGTAAATTATACTTTCAGGTTACTTCAGTGGTCATCATTCGAGTTTTGACGCAAAAAGTACCATTGATGCTTTGCCTCCTATGCCTCCTACCAACACCCCCTATAGTGGGTGTTGCTCCTACCCGGATGGAACGATTAATCGACCTTGTTCTTCTTAACACACTGTTAAAGATGTCTGTAAAATAATGATTCTCTGATCGTATATTTTGCACTCAATTTACCATCTTTCATGTAAATTATAGAAACACGATTAATTTACAAAAATTCCATTCGACCAGTAAGGGGCTAATTATTAATTTTGGATTCCCTCCCTCCCTTTGGATATCATACGTTATCATCCATCAACTCCCCCCCCCCCCCCCCGATAATGATATCGTTATCAAAGTGTAAAAAAATTTATTTTTAGGATTTAGTTCTTTTGAATGGAGTAACATACAAAACTAGTTAAATTTATTTTTCGCAAACTTTATTGATTCAAATGAAGATACTTTAATAAAATATCGCTTTATTCAAATAAAATTAAAAAAAGTTACTATTTAAAAGTATATTGTTTTATAATATTTTTTTCTTACATAGTGCATTTAACAGTAATTAAGTCTTGTTGAACTTGCCCTTCGAACGAAGGAGGGATGAGGGGGGGGGGGAGACGTAGAAATTGTTATCAACAGAACAAGTGGATAACATTCTTTCGCTTTATTTATTAGAAAACACAAGCTGCATTTCAAATAAATTTTACATAAGATTTCTCGATCCATGTTTATATATGCATACACATATGAAGATGAATAGGAATGTCAAAACGTTGGGGTATACCATATTTTAGAATTAGATAATTTTATTATAATTTAGTGATTTAAATGATAGCTTTGTATTTTCATAAAAATAGTTAACAGAATTAAAAAAAAAACATAATATAATTTTTTTTCAACAAAAATCCACGTTACAAAGAAAAAAAAAAGTTTTGATTATGTCAAAAATGATATCAATATCAAAAGGCAACCACCTCCCCCTCCCTACAGATATCTTACGATATTATCTTTCAGACAACCTCTCCCCCCCAAAAAAATAATAATGTTATATATGTACAACAGCCCCTAATAAAAAAATACGTGTGGCATTCGGGGACTGCCGCGGTAAAGCTATTCCATAGCATTTTTTATCAACTTATGCAAAAATACCGCATCAATGTCTGCCGAAGTCTACCGAAGGATACCGTGCCGAAGTCTGCCGAACTGAAACGCCGTTAGCCGGAGTGTTAGGATTTTTTCTCGTTACGGAGTTTCTAGATTCGATCGCCGCGCTCTAAGCCCGCGATAAAAGCTATGCAATAGCTTAATAAATTGCCAAACAAAATTTGGTCGCGATACGAAAATTAGATCGCGAGTTATAAGCATTTTAAATTTTTCGACCCTCACCATGGGGGTCTCCTGTCACCAAAAATTAACACTGTCTCATAATAAATTACCAAACAAAATTTAGTCGCGCTACGAAAAGTAGATCGCGAGTTATAAGCATTTTAAATTTTTCGACCCTCACCGTGGGGGGTCTCCTGTCACCAAAAATTAACAATGTCTCATAATAAATTACCAAACAAAATTTGGCCGAGCTACGAAAATTAGATCGTGAGTTATAAGCATTTTTAATTTTTCTACCCTCACCGTGGGGGGGGGGGGGGGCTCACGTCACAAAAAATTAACACTGCCTCATTATAAATTACCAAACAAAATTTGGCCGCGCTACGAAAATTAGATGGTGAGTTATAAGCATTTTAAATTTTTCGACCCTCACCGTGGGGGGTCTCCTGTCCCCAAAAATTAACACTGCCTCATAAAATTAACAAACAAAATTTGGCCGCGCTACAAAAATTAGATCTCGAGTTATAAGCATTTTAAATTTTTCGACCCTCACCTTGGAGGATCTTCTGTCACCAAAAATTAACACTGTCTCATAATAAATTACCAAACAATATTTGGCCGCGCTACAAAAATTAGATCGCGAGTTATAAGCATTTTAAATTTTTTGACCCTCACCGTGGGGTGTCTCCTATCACCAAAAATAACAATGTCTCATAATAAATTACCAAATAAAATGTGGCCGCGCTACGAAAATTAAATCGCGAGTTATGAGCATTTTAAATTTTTCGATCCTCACCGTGGGGGGTTCTCCTGTCACCAAAAATTAACACTGTCTCATAATAAATTACCAAACAAATTTGGCCGCGCTACGAAAAGTAGATCGCGAGTTATAAACATTTTAATATTTTCGACCCTCACGGTGGGGGGTCTCCCGTCACCAAAAATTAACACTGTCTCATAATAAATTACCAAACAATATTTGGCCGCGCTACAAAAATTAGATCGCGAGTTATAAGCATTTTAAATTTTTTGACCCTCACCGTGGGGTGTCTCCTATCACCAAAAATTAACAATGTTTCATAATAAATTACCAAATAAAATGTGGCCGCGCTACGAAAATTAGATCGCGAGTTATAAGCATTTTAAATTTTTCGACCCTCACCGTGTGGGGGGCTCCCGTCACCAAAAAGTAACGCTGCCTCATTATAAATTACCAAACACAAATTTGCCGCGCTACGAAAATTAGATCGCGAGTTATAATAAGCATTTTAAATTTTTCGACCCTCACCGTGGGGGGTCTCCTGTCACCAAAAATTAACAGTCTCATAATAAATTACCAAACAATATTTGGCCGCGCTAAAACTAGATCACAAAAACATAAGTTTGAGACTTGATATCCTAATATCTGAAAAATACCGCGTCAATGTCTCCCGAAGTCTACCGAAGGATACCGTGCCGAAGTTTGCCGAACTAAAACGACGTTAGCCGAAGTGTTAGGTTTTTCCGTTACGGAAGCGTTAGGTTTTCTTGTTACGGAATTTTTGAACACTTTCGCCGAATTCTCCTTCCTCTCTGAACCCTCTTACCACCTGCTGTTTCTTGATGGTTCCTACTAATGAATGGCGCGTGAATTCCTTTAAAAGACGAAAAGTTTTAAGCCGAAAAAAAGGGACCTGATAAAAATTAAATGCATTTACGACCGTCGTTATTTTTCAATGGCTATTTTATTTATTGCACACATCTATTATTTGCTTCCTGAGATCTAGATAATTTGAAAACATTAATACTTATTTTGGATTTGATTTATAAAAGATGATTACATAATAATTTATTAATTCAAAAAAACCAGAGTATATGTATAATTAGCTAGGATAATTGCTGTGTTGCACATCTCCTTGTGTATTATCATTGAGATTTATACTATGTGGTTTCTGATACCTCTTTATAGGAAACTCCATTATAAGTTTGCAATATTATTATCTAATAATTTCATATTAATGATACAATGTCATAAAATATAAAGATATAATATAATGATTCATGACTAACATTAAATGTATATTGGTTTTGATTATATTCCTTTTAATTCATTTTTTCATGCGTTTAAATGATGCATATTGTATTATATAATATATATATTTGTGTGTGTGTCGGCGGGGGGGGGGGGGGAATCTCGAAAATACTCTTTCGCTGAGCATCTATTTTAGCCTAGTTTAAAAAACAATTTCGATTAATACTTTTTAAATAAAGATTTACTTTCAACGAAATTAATATAAAAAAGTAATTCTGCATAAAAATCCATTCATCTAATTGAGGACGGATGGGAGGAGGGGGGGGGGGTAATCTTCCCTTCCTAAAACTAATCAAGTCAGGCAAACGTCTTTTTCAGTATGAACGTATATCCAAAAATTGAAACAAAACAGTTAATTCAGCATAAAAAACTCATTTACCTAAATTATGAGCCCCCCCCCCCCCGATCCCCCTCTGATACTTAACCAATGAACCCCCAAAATCAACAATAAATCCCCAAAATCAATTCCTTGTCACTTTTTTTCCTTGCCACTTTTTTCCTGCCACTTTTTTCCGTGTCACTTTTTTCCGCTTTTGTAGTTTATATCACTTTTTTTCCGATCACTTTTTTTCCTAGATTCAAGGAAATCACACGGAACCTCATACATGTATTCAAAAATCCCTTTTGGCAAGTTTCACATTTCTACTTTGAAAAATATGTCTGAAATTGTATCAGAAAATTTCGAGCTCTTGAAGGTGGAAAAGCGTTTTTTCGAATACACCCTTAAGAGCGAGTATTACTCGCGCTCAGAGTGTTCCGTACAATAAATATACGTATTATTATTTTAAAAAATAATTTCTGAAAGAATAATAAGTAAATAAAAAGAATATTGCCCAGTTAAACTAATGGCATTGAGCTCACAGGCTACGCATGCTAATAGTATATTTAAGCCTTATATTCTCAAGGGTTAATTCCGTTCGAAAAACAAACTAAGGGGAGGGGGAAGCTCCCTCCATTTCCCCGTTTTATACTTAATCATTGAACCCCTTAAACTAATGAGGGATATGATTTATCATATAAAAATTTTGAACAAAACTGATAATTCTGCAGGAAAACCCCATTTATATCAATTAAGGGGAGGGGCATGAGCTCTCCGTTCCCCCTCTCTATCCAATGGGCACTTAATACTAATCACGAAAGTGCCTCATCAGAATGATCCTACATCTAAATTTTGAATGAAAACTGATAATTCTGCATGAAAAATCCATTTATATAAATTAAGGGGAGGGGTATTAGCCGCCGTTCCCCCTATCATACATTTCGAAGGAACTCCAAAAACTAATAAGGGAAGCGCCTTATCAGAATATACATATATCCAAAATTTTAAGTGAATCGGATATTTTTATCACGGGTTATCGCGTTACGCACATACGCACATACAGAACGGACGGGCACATAAGCTCCCAGACTTTGATAGCCTGTGAGCTAAAAATCTATAAAATGTAGGGTATGGTATAGCTGTATATACACTATATGTCCAATGATGATCGGTCAGTTGGGATTTTAAACGTTTTGTTAAATATTTAACGAAATACTTGAGGAATTATCCTGAAACTTCACGTTTGCAAACAGAACGGTATAGGTTATATATTTTAACGGTCAAGAAATTGGAATATATATATGTATATAAAGATATATATATATATATATATATATATATAAGACCATTAATAGTAAACAATATTAACCATTTGAAATTAACTATTGAATTTAATATCTTATATCACACTGAATATGAAAGGAACAAAGAATAATATGAATACAAATGGAATTTGTAGAACCAAAGCAGAATCATCAGGTCCCAAATACTTTGGAATTACAAATGGAGTGTGTGGTTTCATCTTCGTATTTGCCATGAGAAAGCGAAACAATACGAATTTGGGACTACCAACCAGGCCCGTAGCTACGGGGGCGCTATGGGCGGCTCAGCCCCCCCCCCCTAAAATATTTTGAGCTCTCCCCCTGGAAACAATTCCAAGGTCACTAAATAAATTTCTGTTCCGAAAATTCAAATAAAATTTCGTTCAAAATTTAATTTATTTTTGAGACTCTTTCACAGTTTTGCAGAAATACTAAACTGTACCTAAAATAAGTGTTTAAACAATTCCTCATCTTATTTGTACACATGAAACCAACATGATGTTCAATTTTGCTCCAAGCTATACACTCAAAATTTTCACCATCCTGTACTTTTCTTAGCATAAAATGAAATTATTATTACAGTTTGATAAGAAACATAGTACAGTGAAACCTCTAAATAAGGGACACTCCATATAAGGGACACCTCTATTTAAGGGACAAAACTTCCGGTCCCAGTCCCTTGGTATAGGACATGTAATGTATTTACCTCTGAATAAGGGACAGTTGAAAATGAGATGATCAAAGGGACTGGTTTTTGCATTTCAGTTAATGAAATATGTCTGTGATGAAAATGAAAATTCAGATTTTTGTGAATTTATCAAACAGACAGACAGTCATGTGGATACAGCGGTATACGACACAATTGACGATTATTTATTTACCCACAATTCTGATTTGACATCAGTGCGTTTTTCCCCATTGAAAGTAATGTTGGAAATTTTCAGGATGGTTCTGAAAGTGGAGAACAAAAGTAAAGTAAGAAACATAGAACTTAATAGATGCCATTCGGCTGTTCTCAAATCCAAAAGGGCAACTTTTATGACATAAGTTTTCATTTATTTTTATTCGGAAATGCACGAAACTAGCAGGCGTTGTTGTTCAGAAATTTGTAATCGAACTTTTTTTTTTCTTTTTTTGAGGGCATATGCAATAGACTTTAAAGAAAATATTGTCAAAGTGGGCGTTTTGAACCGAATTTCTATACGAAAGAAGAATACCTACTCAGGAAGGGTGATAAACGTATTTGTCACATGACCAAAATCGCTTGTAACTCAATAAGTAATTTATTTACCAAAAAAGTGAAAACAGTTCGATTACAAATCGCTTCCACAGTCATGCAGTCCAGTTTTACACCTTTCCGTTAAAAAATAAATTTGTAAATATGTCAAAACGTTTCCCACTAGCTGAGCACAGCAATCGATCATTATAATATTATTTTAAAGTTTTATTTGTGTTTTTAATAGTCATGTGTAAATACATATTTTAATTTCAAACGAAATTTAATTCTTTGTGCTGTTTAACAAACTGGCATCAACATAAAAATTAATTTTTCTAAATATATATATATATTTCATTTTATTTATTTATTTAAATTTTTCTCATGTTTCGGTTTGGTTTATTAATAAATTTAATTGATTTAATTGGTGAATATTGTCTACTTTTAATGGTCTTATATATATATATATATATATATATATATATATATATATATATAATTAAAAGAATAATAAGCGCACTTTACACACCGTTTGCTTGAGATGCGTATATATATATATATATATAATTCATATGCATAGTTTTGTTCTTAAAAACTTTAATGGACCTTTTCTGACCGACTTTAACATTAAACATTTTTTTATATATAGTTCTCCGATTTAAAAATTGTAAGTATGCGTGATAAAGACATTAATTTAGCAAAGACGATTGTTAATAATTTTGTTTTAATTATCTGAAAACTATACTAATTTCTAACTTGTATTTTAGACGAAGCATATAAAATCCAAGCATTAAAATTAAAAACATTAGTACTTATATAAAATAACACATATTTAAGCAATATTATTGTTATTTAGTAAAATCTAGATCCTAAAAAAAGACTTTTTTTTTTTTTTTTTTGAAAAAGCACAAAGAAAATTGGTTTTACCCAAATAAGTAAACAGTACAGAAAATTTAAACATTTTATAATTGTTAAACTTGATGAAAATAATATAAAAATATAAGAAACAGAAAAAGTAGCACATGTACTTTGTTACTCTTGAAGGTGTAATCTCTTCTTCGTATTTAATTATTATTATTATTGCCATTTAATTTTGAATAAGTAAATTAATTATGCCTGAAAACTAAGAATTTCGAAAATAATTTGTACAAATAAGTAGTTTGACATAGATTTCATTCAATGCAACATTTTTTAAGGTTGAACTAATCATTGATTATAAGGTTAATGTATTTCTTTCTAGGAAAAGGGCACTGAAAGTGAATTAAGAAATAACTGCAGTAAACTTTTCACAAACTCAGGAACAATTAAGTTTTAAATTCCTCATATGATAACGAAGTAAAATGCATCTTTTCTTTACATATAAACAGAGGTAACTTAATAATTAATATTTAATTTTACAAGGATTACATGTATTGGATTCAAGTGCTATATTTTAAGAGATTTCCTAAATGTCTTTAAAAATTACTTAAAAATACCTATTTTTCATTTACTAATAAATCCTTGTAATTGGTGTGGTTGGATTGGATAAACACTGAACAGGTTTTGTCGAATCTTCCCTCTTAATGACCAGGGATCAAGAACTGAGCGTTGGCAATATGCAACTCCAGTATGACCCCTTGTATTTTCCCCTCCTAATCGTTTTCGGGTTTAAAGTAACAAACAATTTAGGCATTTTTCTAACGGAAGCACTTAATTGATAGGATGACAGAATGATTGACATTCGGCGAAAATGGAATCCAGGGAATTTTTAGATTCGGTCGCTGCGCTCAAAGCCCGCGATAAAAGCTATGCAATAGCTTAAAATTATCATTCTTGTTTCTAGTAAAACCATCTTAATTATTGACTAATCAAAACATTTTCCATGAAAATGTCTAGATTATAGATAAGATAATGCAGTACACGAAAGTTTGTTTTCGACGGAAGTACTGGTATCAGATTTTCGAGTCAAAAGCCTTCTTTACGGGTAGTAGTATAAGTCTCACAAGGAAGGTCTCCATACGGGCATACTCAGAAAAATCTGAAAAAATTACAGAATGTTCTTCTTATATAGTTATATACGTTTATAAAAAAAAATTTCGGCGGAACCTCCTTATAACGTCTGTAAAAAAAAAAAATAAAAATTTAGTTTATTTGGCGATTTATCTCCGGTTGGTGAAAAAACGAAATTTTGAAAAATACGCTTTTACGCTTCGAATACTTTTTAAAGAACAAACTTTCTATGTTCAATTTATTTAAATAAGTTTAGTTTAAGTAATTTTAGTTTTGCATTTTTACTTTAATTTAAGTGTTATTTTGTCATATACGTTTATAAGTACTTATAAAAAAATGAAAGTAATATATTTTTTCATATAAAACACAATTTAAATTGATTAAAATTGTTCAAATTGAAAAATACACTGTTAAAAATCTGCTCCATTTTGTTACAACGCACTCCCTTGCTTGTATAGAAAACGGTTACTTGCCCGTGAAATGGAGCTATCTCATTGGTTGGAATAGAGATATTATATACAAGCGGTGAAGTGCGTTGCAGCAAAATGCAGCAGATTTTTAACAGTGTTGCACAAGCTACAACACCGCTAAAAATCTGTACCATTTTCTGCAGCGTCACTCCACCGCTTTTATAGAAAACGGTCAATTCACCGTGCTATGGAGCATTCTCATTGGTCAGAAGAGAGATATTCTATAAAAGTAGTGGAATTGACGTTGCAATAAATGCTGCAGATTTTTAACAGTGAAGTCAATTAAAGTCAATTTTCAGATTCGTTAAAATCGTCTGCTTTTGGCGAGGCACTGCTCGCCAAATCCCGCGTCGCTTTCAGCTTTTCACGCCAATTATTCCAAACTATTTTATTTTTTTACATATCTAATAATGTAATTCCGCCGCTAATTTTCACTGATCCTTTATTACCTACATGAGTAGTTTAATTCGTATTTTTTTTTCAAAAAATTCTGAGTATGCCCCAAATGGAGACCTTCCTTGTCAGTGTTTGCCAACCAACCAACCTAATGGTGTCAACTTGTTGATGTGGAGCAATGGGAGCTTGCGATCTGAGTTATTCAAAGTGAGTTATACGGTTATATTTCTTTTTTTCCTATAACTTACATAATTAGATAAATAATTTGAACTATATATATTTTAAATTTCTTTGTCTTAAAAGTTTAATTAATTTGTTTGTGTACACTACCTAAGAAATGGAAAATAAATCACTTTGTTAATGAAAAGTGCGCTTGGATTAAATAATTTTTTTTAAATAGGAAAATTCACATCTGTAAGTTTTAGAATATTTTCTGTTCAACATTTCAACTATTTCTCTTTAAATTTAATCCTTTTAATTAGAATGATTGCATAATATTAGTAATTTACACTTATCTTATTTAAAGAAAGAATTTGACTTATTTCATTCCTCCTTTTGCTAGACTGTCCCATTCCCCTCCACTATTGTTTTTATGTTAAACTGCTTATATAAACAACAGTGCTGCTGTTAAGTTTAGTTTAAATTATGGATAATATATAATATTAGGTTTTCTAAACAGGGGAACTATTACAGCTACACGTAAACAAGTCATTAATATACAGCAAACATTAAAATTAAATGAAGCAAATTTACTTTTTTTAATAAACAATTTTTTTAATAAACAATTTTTTTAATACAAATCTAAGTTTATGTTGATCAGCAACTTTTTTCAACAGAATATAGCTGCATCTCAGTGGCGTAGCTAGGATAGGTGACACCCGGGACGGATGTAAATTGTGTTACCCCAACCACCATGGTGTCATCCCCTCCCCCCACCGATCCGTTATATTTTTTCATTCACAATTTCATGCTATTATAACAAAAGACTACATCATTCCTCATTTACCTTTTGCCTTGCACTACGAATGAAAAAAACAAAACAGAGCAACGACTTTTTCTTAACTCATAATTCTCATAAATCTATGTGATGTCTGTATGTAGAAGAAAATTCTTTCTTTTAAAGTTTGCTTTTCTTATCCACTCGTTGGATAGGTTAGTTTTTGTTACCTGGTGGATATATCTTATTTAAACACTCCAGTCTGCATAAAATTTCAACTTCTCTAAGAAAAGAAAATTAACTCTGTTTCGTCGTACGCTACAAATTTAATTTTATTTCCGAATTCTTTTCCAAAATCACATAAGATTATATGTAACTATTTGCAAATAAATATCGGGTAACACCCTTTAAAGGATAACACCCGGTTCGGGCCGCTCCCCACTAGCTACGCCACTCCGTCTATCTAGTATGTGATTGATGCTTAGAATAATACATAACGAGAAAGAATTTCTGTCCCATTCCATACCATTCTGCCTTACTAACTAATATTGTAATAAATATTAGTACTATTTATTACTAATATTAGAACTAATACTAACTAATATATCCCGTACTACTAATAACAATAATTAATTAAAGCTTGAAAACATAGTATATTAACACACGAAAAAATACTAAAAACCCGATTTAAATTAAAAAAAACTCTGATTTAAATAAAAATATACATAGATATTTTTAAAACCATGATTGTTGAACCATGATGACCTTAGTTGCTATTTAAAAGCGTGCATATTCATTCATATGCCTTTCATAATGCTGATTTTAAAAATAGTGAGAAATGGTGTTTATATTAAGACTTTGTTTTGTTTTAAATGTTTATAAAATATAAAATAAGACTTGTAGATTAATTGCTCTTAAAAGTAGAGTCATCGTCTTGTTTAATTTTATAAAACGCAGAAAAAAAAGGGGGGGGTGGGAATTAAGTCAATTTAAACCAGAATAAACCAATTTCTATGGAACTTTTAAAAATCAGCTGGCATATTTGCAATTATGATTACAATTCTCTGACAGCTCATATCTACGTGTTATTAACAGTATTTATGTTTTCACTAGTTAGAAACTGGGTTATTTATTAAATTCTAAGTCAATTAAATTTCATTTAAATTAGTGTTTGACTAAATAGTTTGATTCGGTATTTTGGGATTCAGCATGTTATACACGAATATAAGTGTCATTAAACTAATTAAAAAACACTTAAAAACATGTTTGTCAGGATCTGATAGCACCTGTGCTAAAGAATGTAATGTCTACTCTTTCTCTATTTGAATATTTTGTATTGTATGGTTGTGTACAGAATTTCCAAGGTGACATTCCTTCTTTGTGGAAAGGGGAATTGCCAGATAATCCTTTACAGGTGGTGTGTTAGAGAAAGGAGATAGCTGAGAGGCATGTCCATCTGTCAGTGAAGTATGCGGATGATGAGCAGATTAGCAGCATGTCACTAGACAAGAAAGGAGTGAGGGAAGGTGCCCAATGAGGTAGCTCCAGAAGGGGTTGGCATTTGTGTGACCCCATGAGTTGAGAGGGCAAGTTTGTCTCAAATCAGTCATTCGGTACCTAGGTTTCGGACCTAGAGGTTGCTCTGTGCGGAAGAGCATAAGCATTGCGTTTTCTGGTGAGCAAAGGACGCTGACGTCCTTGTGTTTAGTGCTCTGGGCTAAGAAGTGCAGGCCCAGTATACTTGTGTTGAGAGACTCAAGGTTGAGCTCCAAAAAAGTGAATTTAACGTGTATTGAGTGTGAGGTGGAAAGTGTAATTGGAATAGTACACAACCAATCTTTACGGTATCTAATTTAATGTTGAACCGGATCACCTATATCCGAGTTGTAGTTGTATATATTTGTAAATAGCGTATTTTGTGTGTACATATATTCTTAATAAACTGATAATTCAATTACTAGCGTAAGTCTTCATTTACACAAACCTCACAGTGGGTGACCGATATCACCTAGTAATATCGGTGGTGGCAGCTATATCTACCACGGACATTCTTCAAAGTTGTGTGGACTGAGAGGAACGTCCGACAAATTGTTGGCAGCGTCGGGATAGAATCGCCTGAAACCAGTGACCAGCGAGCCGTGTTGCAGTCTGTTAATGCCGGAGTATCCAGTGGAATTCTTGTGTGGTCGTGCCATATCGTCGAGTGTGTGCTAAAGTATCGTGCCGGACCGTCGATTGTGTGCTAAAGTATCGTGCCTGGTCGTCGACTGTATGCTAAAGTGTCGTGCCGTATCGTCGAGTGTGCGCTAAAGTATCGTGCCGGATCGTCGAGTGTGTGATAAAGTGTCGTGCCGGATCGTCTAGTGTGGACTAAAGTGTTGTGCGTATCTTTATTAGAAAGAACTAAACTGAACTGTTGTGCCATATTACCGCTACATCGTGGAACTATCTGTGATTAGAAAAGTAATCCAGCAAATAAAGTATAAGGTAAGGTGTTTTGATCATATCTTTCTGCTGACATCTCGAACCAAAATTTGTTGTTGTATAATTAATAGTAATTTAAGTAAATTGTCTATATCATTTATGTGTTTTCTCAATACTCCCTACCTATAAAGTGTTAATAACCATATTCGCTATTGTTTTAAGGAAAGGTCATAATAATTTGAGCTAGTATTGGCTTTCTCTAGATATTTTCTTTACTAATTGTGGTAATAGTAGTTGGAAGGAATAATTAAATTTACTTAAATTATTGTTAAAGTAATATTTAAATGAAGCAACATTTTTTTAAGTTTGAAGAGTGTACAATAACATTTGCTTAGAATTTTAATTGGCCGATAGTAGTGAGAAAAAAAAAAAAAGGCTCAAAAGAGAGCCATAGTGAAAAAAAAGGCCCAAAAGAGAGCCATAGTGAAAAAAAAAGGCTCAAAAGAGAGCCATAGTGAGAAAAAATAAAAGTAAAGATTTTCAGTATATTTGTTTTAAGTGTAAGAACCAGTATTAAGTTCGGAAATATTTTAGTGAGAATAATTGTAGAAATTTATATATGCATGTTTTACAATTTTTCTTTATGTGGATTTCTTGATTGACATCAATACTTCTACTCAATTTCAACGTATCAGTATTATTATGTAAATTGTATGTTGTTATCTAAGTGTATAAATTGAGACCTATATTGCATAGTAATCAAATCGAATTACTGTTTTACCTTTTGTTTTATTGGAAGTATATTGTGTGATATCAATGGTTGAGGAAAATTAGAGTATTCTGTAGGTTAATTAGAAATGAAATGTATTGATTATCTGAAGGGTATTAATTAGTATAATAAGTGGAGAAATATACGTACTAAGTTAGAAATTTAGGAAATATTAATTTGGTAGGTTTAACTATTCTTGTGGGGTGGTTATAACAATCGGTGAAGGTATGGCTTTCTTATTGAAACTAAAAAAGGTTGATCTTCAGGTGATAGGTGAAGAATTAGGTGTTGAATTCGCGGAAGATGATACCAGAATTCAGCTTAAGAAAAAGATAATGGACAGTGATGAGTATGACGAGGGGGTTATTAAGGAATTATCTGACGCTATTGTTGCAGAACGATTAGAGCACGAAAAATTAGAACGCGAAAAGTTAGAAAAGCAGGCAAAATTAGAGCGTGAAGAAAAACAGGAAATATTAGAAAGCGAAAAATTAGAAAGAGAAGAAAGAGTTGAAAAATTAAGGATGGTACATGAATTAGAAATGGAGAGACTAAGGGTTCAAGGATCGGCAAATAATTCTAATGTTTCTAGGGAATCTAATAATGAAAGTAATATAGAAAAATTGATCAAAAGCGTAAAAACTCTATCTATCAAAGTACCGGAAGGGACTGAGGGATGGAATTTATTTTTTAACAGCTTAGAAAGGGCATTCAAAATTAAAAATGTACCGGAAAACCAGCAGGCCGAAATTCTACTAAATATGTTAGGAGATAAGGCGGATAATTTGTTAATTTATACGACTACGGAACAAATGGAGAATTATGAGGAGTTAGTTCTAAGGGAACATGAGCCGACACCAAAGGCATGTTTGGAAAATTTTAAGAAGGCTAGGAGAAACCAGAACGAAACTCATGTATTATTTGTATCGCGTTTAATAGCGACGTGGGAAAATTATTGTAAGATTAGAGGTGCCGACTCTTATGAAAAGGTCAACCAGTTAATAGTTACTGATAAACTAGAAAGTACGTTAGATGAGGATACTGCGTCATATATTGGGTTAACTCTCCAAGGTAAATGGTTAGAAGCTTCTAAAATTGCTAGAGAATGTGACCATTATTTTGACCATAAAAATAAGTCGTATGCGGTTACGTATAAAAGTTTTAAAGGTAAAGATAGGCACGTAAACAATGAAAAAATGAGACCGAGGGAGGATAGCAAAGTTAGTAATAAATGGAGGCAAAACGGGAGTAATGAGACTAATTCTTTTTCGGATAGGAAAATAGATTTTAAGAAACCTAGTGATGCTTCAGCGCCTAAATGCTTTAAATGTGGTTTGAGAGGTCATTACCAACGTTTTTGTAATAAAGTGGGTAATGAGGGAAATAATGGTAATAAAGGGCGAGATCCGAAAGCGGGTGTACATAAGGTTGTGGTAAAAGAAAGCAAAGAGTTACCTAATGGAGCTATTGTGGCGAGAATATCGGCAAAGGCCGAACAGAGAACTAAAGTTATTGGTGAGAAATTAAATAAACTTGAGAAAATTGAAGTTAGTGTAAATGGGCAAAAATCAAAGGGATTGGTTGATTCTGGATGTGAAATTAGTGTTGTTCATAAAGATTTGGTACCGGAAGAAAAATTAAAAGGAGCGGGTAGTATTTATTTACAAGGGTTATTCGGTGAAGCAGTTAAATCGCAGTTGGTTAAATTACCGTTAGCTATTCCGCAATTCGGACAAACTAATATAATTCATCAGGAAGTACTTTGCGCAGTGACTGATAATATTAATGAGCAAGTAATTTTACATCCCGAGGTGATTAATGAGCTGTCAGGTGTCAACCGCGAGGAGCCATTGCTAGAGGCCCAAGAATTAGAAAGTTCAGAAATTGTTATTGATAATTCGAGTGAAAAGGAAGGTATGAATAACGATAGTTGTAATGTTTACGCAATAGAAGCGAGTTCGCAAAATGTACAAAGTCAGAATCCAGAAAAAACGGAAGTGGAGAAAGATAATAAAGCTATTGTTAGCAATTCTGATATGTTTAAGGAATCCCAATTAGAATGTAAAGAGTTAGAGAAAGCTTGGGAATTAGCTAAAATGGATAAGGGGGATTATTATATTGTTAGTGGCTTATTATATCACAAAGAGAAATTGTTAGGCGAGACTATAGCGCAATTAGTATTACCCAAAGTAAGGAGAGAAGAAATCTTAAAATTAGCGCATAGTTCGGTATTTGGAGGGCATCATGCAGCTAAGAAAACTTTACAGAGAATCAGGTATTCATTTTATTTTGAGGGGATGGCGAAAGAAACTAAACAATTTTGTGAGTCATGTTTAGAGTGCCAATTGACTAGAGGGGTTAAAGTAAATGATAGAGCTCCTATTTCCCCAGTGTCGCGTCCGGAACTTCCATTTCAGGTAGTTAATGTTGATTTAATTGGGCCTATTGATCCTAAAAGTTCCCAAGGGCATCAGTATATATTAACTTTAATTGATCAACATACTAGGTGGGCGGATGCGATCCCTCTAAAAAGTTTATCTGCTAAAACCGCGTGTGATGCGTTACTTCAAATATTTATGAGGACAGGAATTCCAAATATAATCGCCTGCGATAATGGAACCAATTTCACTGCCGACTTAACAAAAGAATTTGAGAAAAGGTTAGGTGCTAGTCCAAGATTTTCGACCCCACAGTATCCACAGTCTAACGGGCTCGTGGAACGATTTAATCAGACCCTTAAACGTATGTTACATCATACTATTAGAGAAGAAGGAAAAAAGTGGCATGAACAAATACCATTTGTATTATGGGCGTATAGGGAAGTCCCAAATTCTACGACGGGAATCGCACCTTTCCAGTTATTATATGGTAGAGCGCCGGAGGGTCCTTTGTCGATTCTCAAGTCATCCTGGGCAGGAGAAAATAAGGGGGCGCAGTTAGATACTACGCCGATCCATGAGTATTTGAATAAACTTAGGGGACGTTTAGAAAGAGCCGCAAATGAGGCAAAATTATCGTCCGAGGTGCAACAAAATAGAATGGCGTATCATTATAATTTAAGGTCAAAAGAAAAAACTTTTGAAGTAGGTGATAAGGTAATACTGTTAATCCCCGATTCAACTAATAAATTATATTCTAGGTGGCAAGGTCCGGCAACCATAGTCGAAAAACGAAATCAGCATTCGTTTATAGTTGAGTTAGCCGACGGGAGTAGGAAGCATGTGCACCAAAATAAAATAAGAGAATTTATTGCTAAATGTAATATTGTTAATATTGTTTTCGAGGGTGATGAGGAATTTGGAGAAGTTGGGGAAATTCCTATTTTGAACCGGGATCGGGAAGTAGAACGAGATATAGAAAGGTTCGAAATAAAAGGGTTATCTAACAATCAAATTAAAGATATAAAGTCTATTTTGAGGGAGAATAAAGAGGTGTTTATGGGTCCTGTACGACCAGCGGATGTAGGAGAACATCGTATTGATCTTAAACCGGGGGTGGAAAGGAAAAAGCCAAAGTTATATAGTGTACCGGTAGCTTACAAAGAGGAAGTAGATAGGCAGATTCAGGAGTTATTAGAATTAAATCTAATCGAAGTGTCAACTGCTGAAATTAGCCATCCAATTGTTTGCGTGGCGAAAAAAGACGCAACTGTTCGACTCTGTATAGACTATAGAGCTTTAAATTCGGTAACTCAGGTTCCAACCTTTCCGATGAAATATTCTCAAGAAATCATGTATACCGCAGGGGCGGCTAAATATTTATCATCTATTGATTTATTGAGGGGTTATTGGCAGATTAAAATGGCTGAGGAATGTAAACATTTGACAGCTTTTACAACGCATAATGGAACTTATCAGTGGCGTACCATGCCGTTTGGATTATCGGGGGCGGCTGCTACGTTTCAGAAAGATATGAATGAGGTTCTTCAAGGTCATCGGAGGTATGCGGAAGCATATATTGATGATGTCATCATTTTCTCCGACACCTGGGAAGAGCATTGTGAACATGTTAGGGCTGTCATTGAAGAGTTGAAAAAGAGAAATTTTACGATTAGGCTAGACAAATGTAAATTTGGAGAGAAATTAACTAAGTTTTTAGGTCATGTAATTGGGGGTGGAACGCATGCACATGATGAGAAAAAAATTGGAGCAATAAGGGATCTAAAGAGACCAAAAACTAAAAAGGAAGTTAGATCTGTTTTGGGATTAATGGGATTTTACCGATCTTATATTCCAAATTATGCCGAAATTGCTATACCTTTAACCGAATTGACAAAAGGGAAGGTTAAAAATACTGTACCATGGGATGAAAGGGCAGAAAAAGCGTTTAATACTCTTAAAGATGAGTTATGTAAGGTGTCGAGTTTGGCTACACCTATCGTAGGCCGGGAATATCAGCTCCACGCAGATGCTTCCGACCTGGCAGTAGGATGTTGCCTTACTCAAAAAAGATGAAAAGGGTCAGTTTAACCCTTTCGTGGTTATAAGCGCGTATACGCGCCCAGAATACCACTTGATTTGAATTGCAAAATGCCATACTGACACCGAAATTTTTAAATAAAAATTTTTATTTTACAAAAAAAAAAAAAAAAAAAAAAAAAACATTTATATATTATGAAATAAATTTGTTTTTAAATTCCGTTGTCATTCAATCATTTTAGTATTTTATGAATAGAAGTGCTTTAACCGTCAAAGGGTTAAACCGATAGCTTTTGCCAGTCAGAAATTGTCAGTGGCTCAGCGTGCTTGGCCGAGTATAGAGAAAGAGGCTTGGAGTGTTCTCTATGGGTTGCGAAAGTTTGAAAAATGGACCTATGGATCTCAAATTGAGATCATTACGGATCATAATCCATTAAAATTTCTCACCGAAACAACCCCAAGATCACCCAAACTCATTAGATGGGCTCTTGCCTTGCAACGCTGGAACCTGAGTATTTCTCATCGTCCAGGAGCTCAACATTTAAATGCTGACGCAATTTCCAGACTACATAGAAAGAGCTGGGAAGTACAACCAGTTGTTAGCCCATCAGCATCCGCGACCCAATAGTGGACAACCTTAAAGGGATGTCGTCACACATTTAATTTTTTTTCTGTGTGTGTGTAAATATTTTTTTGATTTTTTTTGTTTATAATATTGTATTAACATGTGTATTGTTTATGTAATAATAATATTAGTAAAGGTTCAGTAGAGATGTCAGTAGATAGTGTTGAGACACCTGGAAATACCTATGTAATAAGCATAATGAAGAAATCTGTAAAGAGACTATTGAACTCTTCTGCGATATTACTATATGTTTGGGGAAAATTAGCCCCTAAAAGGCATATTTTCCGCTAAGGTGGGGGGTGTCAGGATCTGATAGCACCTGTGCTAAAGAATGTAATGTCTACTCTTTCTCTATTTGAATATTTTGTATTGCATGGTTGTGTACAGAATTTCCAAGGTCACATTCCTTCTTTGTGGAAAGGGGAATTGCCAGATAATCCTTTACAGGTGGTGTGTTAGAGAAAGGAGATAGCTGAGAGGCATGTCCATCTGTCAGTGAAGTATGCTGATGATGAGCAGATTAGCAGCATGTCACTAGGCAAGAAAGGAGTGAGGGAAGGTGCCCATTGAGGAAGCTCCAGAGGGGGTTGGCATTTGTGTGACCCCATGAGTTGAGAGGGCAAGTTTGTCTCTGATCAGTCATTCGGTACCTAGGTTTCGGACCTAGAGGTTGCTCTGTGTGGAAGAGCATAAGCATTGCGTTTTCTGGTGAGCAAAGGACACTGACGTCCTTGTGTTTAGTGCTCTGGGCTAAGAAGTGCAGGCCCAGGTTGAGCTCCAAAAAAGTGAATTTAACGTGTATTGAGTGTGAGGTGGAAAGTGTAATTGGAATAGTACACAACCAATCTTTACGGTATCTAATTTAATGTTGAACCGGATCACCTATATCCGAGTTGTAGTTGTATATATTTGTAAATAGCGTATTTTGTGTGTGCATATATTCTTAATAAACTGATAATTCAGTTACTAGCGTAAGTCTTCATTTACACAAACCTCACAGTGGGTGACCGATATCACCTAGTAATATCGGTGGTGGCAGCTATATCTACCACGGACATTCTTCAAAGTTGTGTGGACTGAGAGGAATGTCCGACAAATTGTTGGCAGCGTCGGGATAGAATCGCCTGAAACCAGTGACCAGCGAACCGTGTTGCAGTCTGTTAATGCCGGAGTATCCAGTGGAATTATTGTGTGGTCGTGCCATATCGTCGAGTGTATGCTAAAGTATCGTGCCGGACCGTCGATTGTGTGCTAAAGTATCGTGCCGGGTCGTCGACTGTATGCTAAAGTGTCGTGCCGTATCGTCGAGTGCGTGCTAAAGTGTCGTGCCGTATCGTCGAGTGCGTGCTAAAGTGTCGTGCCGGATCGTCTAGTGTGGACTAAAGTGTTGTGCGTATCTTTATTAGAAAGAACTAAACTGAACTGTTGTGCCATATTACCGCTACATCGTGGAATTATCTATGATTAGAAAAGTAATCCAGCAAAGAAAGTATAAGGTAAGGTGTTTTGATCATATCTTTCTGCTGACATCTCGAACCAAAATTTGTTGTTGTATAATTAATAGTAATTTAAGTAAATTGTCTATATCATTTATGTGTTTTCTCAATACGTCCGACAATGTTACTTATAATTCAAATACTTCGCTAAATAAATGCGAATTACGGCCAATATTGATCCCTCCCCCTCCTCCCTAGGAAAAAAAGCAAGCAGGTAAAGTCTAATTACTGGAGTGATATATATTTTTATAACACGTTCGCTGCCGCTCGCGCTAAAGTGCGTGGTATGGCGCCAACGTTAAGGGGCCACTCATGCGCCAGCGCGGTATGTGGGGTGATGTCCAATAGCCAGTCACGCGCTGGCGTGGGAAATTCTTTTACTGATTCTTTGTTATAAAAAGTAAATAGGGTTCTGGAAAAAACCCACTTCTACAGTGCGGCATTATCTAGCATCACATCTTTACGTAAGCGGCAACGAACGTGTTGTCTTTTTTGCACACAGAGAGAGTTTATTAAATCGAATTTAAGTCTTTATGTTAAAGGTTAACTTTCTGTTAAGAGTAATTCCATGTGAAATCAACCAATAAAAAAATATTTTTTTATGTTAATGTTTTAGATTGTTCTGGTTTTTTACCAGTTTATTGTACTTACTTATGAGATTAAAATTGTGAAGTTAAATTTTTTTTCGACAATTCGTTTTAAAGTTATAAATTTTTGAAATTTTGAAAATTTTACAAAATTTGTATAGTCTTGTAATCTTTAATCGGCTATAACTTCCAAACTATTTGATCTAGAGAATTAAAATTTGCATCATTTTTTTCAATTTTTTATGGTGTTTCATAAGATATATAACATGACCAAATTACTTAATTCTTTAATTTTTTTTTGTAAAAAAATTATATAAATTTTTAAAAAATTCAAAATCGGAATTTTTGATTTTTTTGAAAAAATTATATTATGTTTAAAACCCTTTTAGCAACTTTAATGCCAAATTTTATGATGGAACTCCTATGGTGTCATACAGAAAAAAAATATTTTCTGTATCAATGTTCATGTAAATCTGTAATAAAAAATACTTTAAGGTATGCTGCACAGTTTAGCCCAAAGTGTTACTTACATGGAAGCAAATAAAAATTGGAAAACTTTAAGAATAGTCTGTTTTATTAAAAGACAAATAATAAATTTTAGATATTTAATAAATAAATCTTTTTTCTTAACAAATTACGTACTCAGTTTGGCACAGTGGAGCTCAATTTCTTTGGGTATTGTGATGTTCTGCCTGTTGCAGTGATTGGATGTAGTTTGCATAAAATAAAGTATTTTGGTATTGTCAAAATGTCTGATTTTTTATGATAAGTGAATGACAGAGATGATCCGCTTGGATGAAGGAAAGAAACTTTAACATCTTCTTCGACCTGATCTTTTGTGAAAACACATGCCACCCACCACTCATTCTCACAGGCACAAGCAACATACCCCACAATTTCTTCAAAGAAGTACCTTTTACTACTTTTACATTTACTTTTAATAATATGTGACTCTCCAATAGATGTTAAGGCCCCACAATAGTCTCAGAAAAAGTACTCAAAAAGACCCGGATGATAATGTATAGTCGATGGGAGCGTTCTTTTCTAATATCTCGTTCAAATTTTAATATTTTGGCATGATTTTTTTGCATAGGATAGTTGAGGACGATTCACAACCGGCCTAGTTTTTATTTTTTCAATTTTCGTTTTAGATTTTTAAAAAAGAAAAATACTTTAATTTTCAAAACCGGTTTAAACCGGTTCTGAAACTGAAACTATCATAATATAAAAAATATATAACCAAAATCGAAAAAGTAAAAACTAGGCCAGTTGTGGATCGTCCTCAACTATCCTATGCAAAAAAAATCATGTCAAAATATTAAAATTTGAACGAGATATTAGAAAAGAACGCCCCCATAGACTTTACATTAGCGCTCGGCTTTTACCGCGTGACTAGTGTACGCTCTTAATGATGCATTCAAATTATCAAAACCAGATTCCACATCCATGAATTCAGGGTCATCCTTACTACAACCTGGTTTTGGATTGTCATCATTTGGAATGTCTGAAAAATTAGTATCAATGTCATTTCCACAATTTGAGGGATACTTTTCCTTACCTAATTGTAAGCGGCAATGAGTGCAGATTTTCACGCCTTTTTCAATGCCATATTTTAATGTTGTCATCCACAATATAACAATTCTTAAATTTTTACTGACCTAGTGTTCTTGTTTTTTGAATGGATGACAACAAAATTTATTTCATTTTTTATCCATTTTCAGTTTAAAGCCACTTTCCTTTTAATATTTTATAACACAAATCCGCATTCAACTCAATGAAATAATAGTAAAAAAAAACTAAATTGTACAATACAAGTTATAAATAAACAGCAGTTCTCAAGTTATAAACAAACAGACTTGAGATAGTGTGCCACTACAGAAGATCTTAGAGAACACTGGCGATTTCAAAAGCCTTGTAGGAAAGGCATGCAGGTTTCAGCAGAAAACAAACATGTTACTGTTTGAGTGTGACTCATTGTGATTTTTAAAGCATTCAACTTCAGGAGCATAATTTGTATTGTTGAACACTTCTTTGAGATTTTCTTTCGTTAACTCATTTATTACCAATTTATTCATCTTTTAAACAAAATTTAATTAAAAGTAATATTAAATTAAGAATAATTAAAAAAACATTCTATTTAAATTCCAAGAAAATAAACTAAAAAGTATTTAGCTTGTCAATTACGCAAAGTATTAATTATCTTGATTACTTTTAATTTTTACTGTTATGTGTTTAACAAAATAATAAAACCTAGCGAATTATATACTAAAATTTTATTTGATAATTGAACTTAACTTGCATGAATGACAAATATGAACATTGGAAACAAAAATAGACTACCTTTTATAGTGAATTTGCTTTTTAACAAAATATAATGAGATTTTTTTACAGAAATTGGCCGATCATTGATATAGAAAATAATTTTTTTCTTTATGATACCATAAGAGTTCCATCATGAAATTTGGCACAAAAGTTGCTAAAAGGGTGGTAAATATAATATATTTTTTAAAACAAAATCAAAAATTCCGATTTTGAATTTTTAAAAATTTTATATAAATTTTTTACATAAAAAATATTTTTAAAAAAATAATTTGGTCATGTTATATATCCTATGAAACAGCATAAAAAACTGAAAACAATGACTTAAATTTCAACTCTTTAGGTCAAATAGTTCCCAAGTTACAGCAAATTAAAGAACACCAAAACATACAAATTTCATTAAATTTTTAAAATTTCAAAAATTAATAACTCAAAAACAAATGGTTAAAAAAATCTGCAAATTTGCATTTTTTATCTACTATTTTTGTACAACATCTGAGCCAAAATTTAACAAAATCCAAAGACCTGAAATTTTGTCCATTGGTTGATTTGACCTGGATTGACCCTTAAACCTTTTTTTTTTAATTTGGATGGTAAAAATAATGAAATGTCCGATTTTGTGAAGGGGCCTATTATTAAATGAATTTTTTTCTTAAATAGGCCCCAAATTTTGCTTTAATTGAGCCTGATTACGTAAATTTACATTCAAAATTTAGAGTTTTACATATTTAGATCTTAGACCAGGGGTGCAAAAGTATAGGCACCAGCAGAGTCAGTCACGCGCCACTAAAACTTAATAGCATTCTAGCAAGTAATGTATACAAATTATTAGATGAAACAAAACGAAATAAATTTTATAGTAATAGCATAGGAGCAACTGGCGCAAAGACTTTTAAAGAGAAACTTTGTGAAATATGCTTTAATTTATTTTTCTTCGGAAATGCATGAAAATAGCAGCTGTTTTTATTCAGAAACTGTCTATTTGCACTCAATTTTCTGTTTTTTTTTTTTTTTTTTTTTTTTTTTTTTTTTTTTTTTTAATGCAATAGATCTTTTATAACAAGCTTTCAAAGTTGAAATTTTTTAACACATTCCCCGACGAATGCAGAAAAACCAGTAGAAAAGCGGGAGAAAAAAGGGTGATTACGTGATCGAAATAGCTAAGCACTGGACAGGTAATTTACTTACATAAAATGGAAAATTAAGTTTGATTCGAAATCTATTTCATAGTCAGGCCTTCCAATTTTATATCTTTCTGTTAAAAAATTAATTTGTATATGTGTCAAAATGTTTTGCGCTTGTTGAGCGGAGCAGTTGAGAACTCCCTAGCCGTACCTTCCATTCCACATTTTATCACATCTTTTCAATATTGGAAGGTTTACGGGAAGTGTAAATTATAATTATCATCTCCTTGGGATCTTCGAAATCAGCCTGCGTAATTTTTGTCATAAAATATTAATAACTGTAAAAACCATTGATTTACAGCATAACTATTTAGTTTCTTACACGTCAAAACCTTGCGTGATTTTTTTTTTTTTTTTTTTTTTTTTCAAATTGATTATTTAGAGAAGTGAAAGAATATGGTTTATATATATGTTTTTTAATTACATTTGCTTTTCGATAATGAGTAATTTTAATATGACGAAAAAGAGAGGGGTCTTCATCTGGTATTTTATTTATTTATTTATTTATTTTACAGTGATTATCGTCCAAACTCTTCAAAATTTTTTGGAATTAAAACATGTTTTCACAGTTTTTGACAAGCAATCCAGAAGAAATATTGATATTTAATAATAAAATGGCTGGTATAAAGATTTTTTTTCATTTGGTATATTTAAGTCATTAAGAAATAATATATGTTTATTTTAATAACAGGAAATTTGAAATGGAGAAGGAATATGGCTACCCAATTTCATTTTTGAAGTACGGTGGAGGAGTAGACTTGGAACTATCTACTACCCAGTAACAAAAATTATCTCGATGGTCTGCGACAGATAGACTGCTACAGAGGCAGAAAATAATCCATAGGTAAAATGTTTTGCAGTTGCAACGTTAATTAAACACTTACTTGTAACGATTTTATTCGTTTTATTCACTTCTATTAATTACTAACTCAAGTTTATGGATTAAGTAATAAAGTGTTAAATATAAAAGAGAGCAAAATAAATATCCATGAAAAAATAATCTACAAAGAAGAAAAAAAAATCTTTAACACGCGTCTACATTCTTTAACTTTCTGATAAATGGCTTGTTATATGAATAATAATTGCAACAAATAGTGGATATGACTGAATATCAGCACTTTTTTATTGCATAAATACTAATCACAGTTTATTTTTTTTCGTTTTTCAAAAAGAAATACAATCAAACAAAAATTAAAGTCGATATTTGATTTTTTTTTTTTTATTTATTTATTTTTTTTTTTTTTTTTATTAACGGCTTGACATATTTCTTGTAATATTTCAAACCCATAATTCTTATGATAAAATAATGACTTTTAGTTATTACTAATAGCATAATTTTATTTGTAGGTACTTTAAATTCACACATAATTCAGCTAAAATAGCGTCTCAGTATTATCATTGTTATACGCATACTTTTTATTTATTTCTAGTTAGAATTAAAAAAAAAACTTTTTAGCCTCTCCTCCATTCTCCAAATAAACAGAGTTATTAAATTGATTTCTTTTCCATACCCTGCTCTTCATTATAATTACAGATTCACTGTCTCCAGATGCCACTCACGGCTAATTTTTTCCTGCGACTTGTAACTTCTGGTGTTTAAGGGTGCGCGGAACACAAAAATATTAAAATTTTATTAAACAATTTTATTGCATTAAAAAAAATTCTTCTTAAAATGACGTTTAAAACCTTTAACGATAAAATATTGTTTCTTTTTTAATTGAATTAAGAGATACTTTTTTCGTTTTGGTTTCTTTTTAAAATCTAGCTTTCAAAGCAATCGTTCTCATAGAAATGACTTTTTCCGAAAATTCTTTTTTCTTGGTGAGTTTTTTTCACCATTTCTTGTATTTAAACTGCGATAACTGAAGAACTGTTAAAGAAAACTTGTTTAAATTTGGAACATGTCTTTTACAATTGTTTTATTTTAATTTTGATTCAGCAAATTTCAAAAAAATATTTAAATTGAAAATATGATTTTAAAAAATTACATTTTTTCAATTTTTTACTTTAAATATTTTAAAAATTTATTCAAATTAATATTCTTTAAATTCCTAAATCAGAATTAAAGCTTATATATTTCTGTTCATATAAATGAAAAGAAATTCTACGAATAATATTTCGAGTTATAAAGATTTTAAATTACCCCCACTTTTTAATAATTATTAAATTTAAAAATTAAAAAACATTATGAGAAATTAAGTCACGTGCTTTTGTTTCCAAATGATATGGTAAACCACCAGAAAAGAAATTCAAAATTTTAACTCAATAAATAAGTTACTTGAAAATGTGTACGTTATTGAGTAAATATATTAAATTATATATTAAATTAAGGATTTAAGCTCCGACATTTCCATTTTTGTTTAAACACATAGCCTACACTCGGCTCGGTAATAAATGTTCAATCTAATATTAATCCTGTTGTAGTGTTATTTACAGACCTCTTGCCCCCCCCTCCCCTTTTAATATATATATATATATATATATATATATATATATATATATATATATATAATTTTCTTTTTTACACAGGATGCAGTATCTAATTTTTACTATGCATTTCTACTTTTTCAACTGTTTGTTACAGTTTTTTAGCTCACAGGCTATCATAGCCTGAGAGCTTATGTGCCCGTCCGTTCTGTATGTATGTGCGTATGTGCGTAACGCGATAACTCATGATAAAAATATCGGATCCACTTGAAATTTTGTATATAGGTATATCCTGATAAGGCGCTTCCCTGATTAGTTTTTGGAGTTCATTCGATATGTATAAGAGGGGGAACGGGGGGCTCATGCCCCCCGTTAGTTGATATAAATGGGATTTTCATGCAGAATTAAGTTTTCAAAATTTAGATTAGGATCATTCTGATGAGGCGATTCCGTGACTGTTATTAGGTGTTCATTGAATAAGTATAAATAGGGGGAACAGGGGTTCTAATCCCCCCCCCCCCCGTTAGTTGATATAAATGGGATTTTCATGCAGAATTAAGTTTTCGTTCAAAATTTAGATTAGGATCATTCTGATGAGGCGATTCCGTGACTGTTATTAGGTGTTCATTGAATAAGTATAAATAGGGGGAACAGGGGTTCTAATGCCCCCCCCCCGTTAGTTGATATAAATGGGATTTTCATGCAGAATTAAGTTTTCGTTCAAAATTTAGATTAGGATCATTCTGATGAGGCGATTCCGTGACTGCTATTAGGTGTTCATTGAATAAGTATAAATAGGGGCAACAGGGGTTCTAATGCCTCCCCCCCCTCTTAATTTATATAAATAGGTTTTTCAAGCAGAATTTTCAGATTTCGTTCAAATCTCTGAATCGTTTTGGAAGTTTAATGGTTAAGTATAAAAGAAGGGGATAACTCCTTTTAAATTATATAAATGCTAAATGGGTTTTTATTAAGAATTATCTAATTTGCTCTGAATTTTGGATATAGATTTTTTATATGATAAAGCATGTCTTTGATAGTATAGGAGGTTCAATGATTAAGTATAAAAAAAGAGGAAAGGGGAGAGCTGTTTCCCCTTCTTAATTTTTTTTTCGAACGGAATTAACCCTTGAAAATATAAGGCTTTAATGTACAATTAGTATTTGTAGCCTGTGAGCTCAATGCCATCAGTTTAACTGGGCAGTATTCTTTTTATTATTTTTATATGCAGATGCTTCTACTTTGAAAGCAGTTCTGAAAATAAAATAAATAAATTGCATAAATAAATTGTTACAAAAGTTAAAAAAGTACATGCACACAACAATAGATATCAATTTAAAGTATCACATCCAAAAAATAATAATAATATAAAAATATTAAAATACAAGTGAGAAATTTGTAAGAAATTTCCCCGTGATTTTAAGATTAATATTGGAATTTAGCCACGGTACTGGTTTAGGTTCTTAACAGTCGTGGGAAGGTCCCACACCAGTCATGGGAGGAAATGAAAACACTAATGTAAATTCTATGGGAGCGTTACTTTCAAATATTTAATTTGTATATTAATATTTTTAAATGATTTTTGTGTAGGATAAATAAAGACGATCTACCCGGGGTAGTTTATAATTTTTAGATGTTTTCTTAATTTGTTCTTCACTTACAGAACTGGTTCTGAAATGCAAACTACCCAAATATAATATAAAAAATCAATAATTAATGTAGGAAAAAGAAAACTAGCCCAGTTGTAGATCATCTTCATCTATTCTGTGTAATATACAGGGTGGTCATAAAAAAACTTTGCCGATATATAGAGCTCTAGCGGCCAGTCCGCTCAACCGATCAAGGTGAAATTTCAGATATAGCTATTCAGAGGTATGAGCTCGAGATTCTGTGAACGGCAACAAAATGGCGCTCACGGTTACGGTTATAGTTACAGAAACTCGAAAATTTCTAATGGCAACACCCATTTTTTTTTCATCGCAAAATGCTCAGCGCATGCGAAAACCCTAAAGAGCATTGGAACTGTACGTGTATCGCAAGAAACGGATATGTTATGCACGTACAAAAAACCGTTCTGGGAATCCTCCCCCCATAGAAAAAACTCGATTGGGGCGCAAGGAGGAATTTGCATATGACACAGAGTCAGTACGCTACTCTCTGATTACAATACACATCGGAGAAACTAAAACTTTTATTTTGACACATGGGGGCCATCATCATTAATTGCCTGTGATGGCACCCATGTGGAAAATGTGTAATCAAAATAAAAGTTTTAGTTTCTCCGATCTGTATTGTAATCAGAGATTAGTGTACTGACTCTGTGCCATATGTAAATTTCCTCCTTGCGCCCCAATCGAGTTTTTTCTATGGAGGGGGAGGATTCTCAGAACAGTTTTTTGTGCGTGCATAACATGCCCGTTTCTTGCGATACACGTACGGTTCTAACGCTCTTTAGGGTTTTCGCATGCGCTGAGCATTTTGCGATGAAAAAAAATGGGTGTTGCCATTGAAAATTTTCGAGTTTCTGTAACTATAACCATAACCGTGAGCGCCATTTTGTTGTTGTTTACAGAATCTTGAGCTCATACCTCTGAATAGCATTATCTGAAATTTCATTTCGATCGGTTGAGCGGACTGGCCGCTAGAGCTCCGTATATCGGCAAAGTTTTTTTATGACCACCCTGTATATATATATATACATATATATTAAAATCAAAGCGAAAAAATTGAAAATAACGCTCCCTTAGAATTATTATTATCATTCTTGTTCCTTCTTATGAATATTGAAATAACCTCTTAAGATAATTTTGTGAAACCATTTCTACAAATTACTTTTGTATTTTCTTCAATAATTTATTTTAATGCTTATACCCATGTTGAATGAATCTTTTTCTTTCAGGTATTTGATGTTGATCAACCCTGTGTTTGGTACAAACTACAACAAATCAATTGGCGGATAATAATAATGCTGAAAGTGAACAAAACTATTGGAATTTGTAAATAAAAGTAAATGAAACACTGTATAAAAGAAAATAAATTGTATACATAAATATTATAACTATGTATTATAATATAGTGTGTTAATGTAATTTAATCGTTGTAATAAATATCTTTTTTATATTTTAATTGCTTGTTTTAAATATGTCTGAATCATAATGATATTAATTTATTTTGTAAACGTTCTAAAACATTTATATTTTGAATTTTAATATGATTTTCAAACCCTCTCCTTAACAATGGAGAGCTTTGATACAATTTTAATTTTTTTTTAAGCATGAATGTATAAATTTAGTCTTGACTATTTAGCAATAAAGAATTAAATTACATTTTTCATTTTTTATTATTTTTCGCGTTATAAGCAATTTTGCCCACGACAACTAGTTTTTTACTTTTCTTGATCTGTGTGGAAAATTAAAGCTTGTTATTAAGATTGTAAGCTATAAATTACATATCAATTCTTGTAAGAATAGCATAATATCACATTTCCATAAAAAAAATCTATAAATAAAATAAAAAATACAAAAACGGTGATTTGCTAGACAGTGGCATTCTAAACATTTGACTGAATGTAAGAAAATTTAGATTTGTGTGTTGAGAAAAAAAAAAAAAAATAAATAAAAATCCTAATTTCCAAGTAAGTAACAAGGATATCAATCTATATAATTTTGACCACTTTTATTAATTTTACTTTATTTTTTAAAAATTTGTGTGATTTGTATTCTCTCTACGCCCTTCTGACCCTTTAGTTTTTATAATTATGGCTTTCAAACAACAAAAGAAGTGTGAAATAATATTTCGTCTGTCAGTATTCTTGAATTATTTGTTAATATTTAATAAAATTTAATAAATTGTTACAATTTAATAAAAATAATGTAAGATCTATTAATTATTTTAAATTATAATAGTGTATAGAAATGTAAGAAAGAAATTTAATATTAGCATTTTATTTTATCAGATATCATCTCACATTATCATAGCGGTCACAAATGTAAACACTTTTTTGTAATTTCTTTTTAATTCTCTAAGTGCATACTACTTTTAATAATATTTTTTGTTATATATTTAAACCTGAAATGTAACAGCAGTAGCTGTTTTAAAATAGTGGTATGAATAATAAATGTATAAAAAGGTGTAGAAGTTGGCAGCTATGTAAGTATAATTGCGCAATTCATCGTTTTAGTTACATTTAACCATTTTTTTTAACAATTGTACATAATGACAAAAAAACTTCCTTAACGAATAAAGAAAATTTAACATTTATAAAAAAGAAATATAAAATATATTTTTTTGTTTTTTTACCAGTATACATATCTTTGCACAACTTGGTGACCCACAAAGTCTTATTAAAATTTTTATCAAATGTCCAATGTTTTATCAAATATCTTATTAAATTTTTTTTAAATGTATCCTCACATATCTAATATTTTCCGCCAAAATAAATTTTTATAATAAGTAAGACTTTGTGTTCACTATGTATATTCGGCGATTGTGATTAGAGAATAACACATAAGAATATCCCATGTTTGACAGGATAATATAAAACAAAAAAGGACTGTAAAGAGAAACTTGTGTGTTTTAATATATACAGTGGGTATGACAAGAGTTTAAAATGACTATGTTTTAGAAATGATGCTTGGTAAGACAATTTCCTGATGCTATTTCTGAAAAATAGTCATTTTAAACTCTCGTCATACTTATTCTATATTTTTAACAAATAAGTTTCTCATTGGAGTCGTTTGTGTTTTTTTATCCTGTCAAATGTGGGAGGATTTTTTTGGATCATTTTGTATTTTTACGGTATATATACCGTATATTTTATTTACGGTACACATACTGATTACAACTGATTTTACGGTACATATACCACACATTTAATTTACGGTATATATGTTGTATAAATATTTTTTACGATACATATACCATATATTTAATTTACGGTATACATACTGTATATTTAACATATGGTATATGTGCTGTATAAATATTTTTTACGGTACATATACATATTTAATTTACGGTACAAATGCTGTAAGAATATTTTTTAAGGTACATGTACTTTAAATATTTTACGGTACATATACCATTCAGTTAAATTACGGTACATATACTTTAAATATTTTACGGTACATATACCACAAAATGTTTTAATTAATGTTCAGTTAAATTACGGTACATGTACTTTAAGTATTTTACGGTATATATACCGTCCAGTAAAATTACGGTAAAAGGAAGTGTCACAAAGTTGACGGTATAACCATCGTGTTTTCTGACCAAAAATTTTTACAGTGTAATTTAAAAACCATCAAGAAGTATATATTCAAACATTAATCTAATATAAGATATTTATCGCTGTTAATAATTTTACAAATCATGTTGTCTGCCCTACAGATCTTGAGAACAATTAAATCTTGTTCCGGTCCAGCAAGTCTATATGTAGACAAATAATGCAATCTTGATCTCGGCCCGGTATGAGTCCGCTAAAAAAATATTAAAACGGGTTACACACAATTTAACCGTCCAATGCCGATCTGACACTGTACAAGTTACATTTTTATATTGATGCTGTCAAACTAGTATGGCTCGTGACGAATATTTATATTTATTCTCGTTAAAACCATTTGCGTTGAAAATAGATCATATTATATCGTTTCTGCTTAAATCTTCAGAACGGGCCGGGTACGGTCCACGGGCCAAGCGAGGGCCCATGTAACCCTCTAAAGTAAGGGATGCGGAATATTTCGATTTTTTTCTTTTATCACAATATTAATTTTTCTTAAAGTGCAACTTATAATAAAAAAGCAAATGCATTTTATGAGATGAATAACATTAAAAAAATGAATTATTAGAATTATTCAAAATGTCTGATAGTTTCAAAAGTTAATTTTTGGACTGAGTCAAAATATAAGTAATTTTTTTAGTTTACTCAAGCTCTATCAAATAAAATACGAAAACCTGACACTTTTTCATTTGAATCAAGAAAAGTCCTTAGCATCCTCTGTGAGATATTTTTATGAGATTCCCGGTCACAAAATGAACTTTTAATTATTTTACTTAGCGGATATTATACTGTTAATGCTAATATCTAAAAATTGTTTCACTCATTCCGAACACTCCTTCATATGTCCTTTTACTGTTATAGGCAAAAAACACTACAGCATCAATAAGAATTTTTCTAAGTAAACAAATCGCTACTTAATATAAGTATTCATGCACTGTAAAAAATTTTGGTGAGAAAAAACGGTGGTTATACCGTCAACTTTGTGGCACTTCCTTTTACCGTAATTTTACTGGACGGTATAGATACCGTAAAATACTTAAAGTACATGTACCGTAATTTAACTGAACATAAAACATTTTGTGGTATATGTACCGTAAAATATTTAAAGTATATGTACCGTAATTTAACTGGACGGTATATGTACCGTAAAATATTTAAAGTACATGTATCTTAAAAAAATATTCTTACAGCATTTGTACCGTAAATTAAATATATGGTATATGTACCGTAAAAAATACTTATACAGTATATATACCGTATGTTAAATATACAGTATGTATACCGTAAATTAAATATATGGTATATGTACCGTAAAAAATATTTATACAACATATATACCGTAAATCAAAATTGTGGTATATGTACCGTAAAAGCAGTTGTAATCAGTATGTGTACCGTAAATAAAATATACGGTATATATACCGTAAAAATACAAAATGATCCAAAAAAATCCTCCCACATTTGACAGGATAAAAAAACACAAACGACTCCAATGAGAAACTTATTTGTTAAAAATATAGAATAAGTATGACGAGAGTTTAAAATGACTATTTTTCAGAAATAGCATCAGGAAAGTGTCTTACCAAGCATCATTTCTAAAACATAGTCATTTTAAACTCTTGTCATACCCACTGTATATATTAAAACACACAAGTTTCTCTTTACAGTCCTTTTTTGTTTTATATTATCCTGTCAAACATGGGATATTCTTATGTGTTATTCTCTAATCACAATCGCCGAATATACATAGTGAACACAAAGTCTTACTTATTATAAAAATTTATTTTGGCGGAAAATATTAGATATGTGAGGATACATTAAAAAAAAATTTAATAAGATATTTGATAAAACATTGAACATTTGATAAAAATTTTAATAAGACTTTGTGGGTCACCAAGTTGTGCAAAGATATGTATACTGGTAAAAAAACAAAAAAATATATTTTATATTTCTTTTTTATAAATGTTAAATTTTTTTTATTCGTTAAGGAAGTTTTTTTGTCATTATGTACAATTGTTAAAAAAAATGGTTAAATGTAACTAAAACGATGAATTGCGCAATTATACTTACATAGCTGCCAACTTCTACACCTTTTTATACATTTATTATTCATACCACTATTTTAAAACAGCTACTGCTGTTACATTTCAGGTTTAAATATATAACAAAAATTATTATTTTAAAATAGAGGTATAAAAATGCTATAAAAGTAGTATGCACTTAGAGAATTAAAAATATATTACAAAAAAGTGTTTACATTTGTGACCGCTATGATAATGTGAGATGATATCTGATAAAATAAAATGCTAAAATTAAATTTCTTTCTTACATTTCTATAAACTATTAAAACTTAAAATAATTAACAGATCTTATATTATTTTTATTAAATAGTTACAATTTATTAAATTTTATTAAATATTAACAAATAATTCAAGAATACTGACAGACGAAAAATTATTTCACACTTCTTTTGTTGTTTGAAAGTCATAAAAACTAAAAGATCAGAAGGGCGTAAAGAGAATACAAATCACATAAATTTTCAAAAAATAAAGTAAAATTAATAAAAGTGGTCAAAATTATATATATATTAATATTCTTTTTACTTACTTGGAAATTAGGATTTTTATTTTTTTTCTCAACACACAAATCTAAATTTTCTTACATTCAGTTAAATGTTTAGAATGTCACTGTCTAGCAAATCACCACTTTTGTATTTTTTATTTTATTTATATATTTATTTATTTATTATGGAAATGTGGTATTATGCTATTCTTACAAGAATTGATATGTAGTTTATAGCTTACAATCTTAGTAACAAGCTTTAATTTTCCACACAGATCAAGGAAAGTAAATAGTTAGTTGTCGTGGGAAAAATTGCTCATAATGCGAAAAATAATTTATAAAAAATGAAAAATGTAATTTAATTCCATATTGCTAAATAGTCAAGACTAAATTTATACATTCATGCTTAAAAAAATTTAAAATTGTATCAAAGCTCTCCATTGTTAAGGAGAGGCTTTGAAAATCATATTAAAATTCAAAATATAAATGTTTTAGAACGCTTACAAAATAAATTAATATCATTATGATTCAGGCACATTTAAAACAAGCATTTAAAATATAAAAAAGATATTTATTACAACGATTAAATTACATTAACACACTATATCGTAATACATAGTTATAATATTTATGTATACAATTTATTTTCTTTTACACAGTGTGTCATTTACTTTTATTTACAAATTCCAATAATTTTGTCCACTTTCAGCATTATGATTATCTGCCAATTGATTTGTTGTAGTTTGTACCAAACACAGGGTTGATCAACATCAAATACCTTAAAGAAAAAGATTCATTCAACATGGGTATAAGCATTAAAATAAATTATTTAAGAAATACAAAAGTAATTTGTAGAAATGGTTTCACAAAATTATCCTAAGAGGTTATTTCAATATTCAGAAAAAGGAAAAGAATGCTAATAATAAACCTAAAGGAGCGTTATTTTCAATTTTTTCGCTTTGATTTTAAGATGAAGATGATCTACAACTGGGCTAGTTTTCTTTTTCCTACATTAATTATTGATTTTTTATATTATATTTGGGTAGTTTGCATTTCAGAACCAGTTCTGTAAGTGAAGAACAAATTAAGAAAACGTCTAAAAATTATAAACTACCCCGGGTAGATCGTCTTCATTTATCCTACACAAAAATTATTTAAAAATATTAATATCCAAATTAAATATTTGAAAGTAACGCTCCCATAGAATTTACATTAGTGTTTTCGTTTCTTCAAATGACTGGTGTGGGACCTTCCCATGACTCTTCAAAACCTACACCAGTACTGTGGCTATAATAAATTAAACTAAATTAACTAAATAACTATTAACTAAATAACTATTAACTAAATAATTAATTAACTAAATTAATATTGGCTAAATTCCAATATTAATTTTAAAATCACGGGGAAATTTCTTACAAATTTCTCACTTGTATTTTAATATATTTATATTATTATTATTTTTTTTTTTGGATGTGATACTTTAAATTGATATCTATTGTTATGTGTATGTACCTTTTCAACTTTTGTAACAATTTATTTATGCAATTCATTTATTTTCAGAACTGCTTTCAAAGTAGAAGCATCTGCATATTAAAAAAACTGTAACAAACAGTTAAAAAAAAGTAGAAATGCATAGTAAAAAATACATACTGCATCCTGTGTAAAAACACATTTAAAAATATTAAAAGGGGAGGGGGGGGGGGCAAAAGGTCTGTAAATAACACTACAACAGGATTAATTTTAGATTAAACATTTATTACTGAGCCGAGTGTAGGCTATGTGTTTAAACAAAAATGGAAATGTCGGAGCTTAAATCCTTAATTTAATATATTCACTCAATAACGCACATATTTTCAAGTAACTGTTATTTATTGAGTTAAAATTTTGAATTTTTTTTTTCTGATGGTTTACCATATCATTTGGAAACAAAAACACGTGACTTAATTTCTCATAATGTTTTTTTAATTTTTAAATTTAATAGTTATTAAAAAGTGGGGGTAAATTAAAATCTTTATAACTAGAAATATTATTCGTAGAACTTCTTTTCATTTATATGGACAAAAATATATAAGCTTTAATTCTGATTTAGGAATTTAAAAAATATTAATTTGAAAAAAAATTAAAAATGTTTAAAGTAAAAAATTGAAAATAATGTAATTTTTTTAAATTATATTTTCAAATTTAAATATTTTTTTGAAATTTGCTGAATCAAAATTAAAACAATTGTAAAAGACATGTTCCAAATTTAAACAAGTTTTCTTTAACAGTTCTTCAGTTATCGCAGTTTAAATACAAGAAATGGTGAAAAAAAAACACCAAGAAAAAAAGTATTTTCAGAAAAAAGTCATTTCTATGAGAACGATTGCTTTGAAAGCTAGATTTTAAAAAGAAACCAAAACGAAAATAATATCTCTTATTTCAGTTTAAAAAGGAACAATGTTTTATCGTTAAAGGTTTTAAACGTCATTTTAAGAAGAATTTTTTTAATGCAATAAAACTGTTTAATAAAATTTGAATATTTTTGTGTCCCGCACACCCTTAAACACCAGAAGTTACAAGTCGCAGCAAAAAATTAGCCGTGAGTGGCATCTGGCGACAGTGAATCTGTAATTATAATGAAGAGCAGGGTATGGAAAAGAAATCAATTTAATAACTCTGTTTATTTGGAGATTGGAGGAGAGGTTAAAAGGTTTAAAAAAAAAATTCTAACTAGAAATAAATAAAAAGTATGCGTTTAACAATGATAATACCGAGACGCTATTTTAGCTGAATTATGTGTGAATTTAAAGTACCTACAAATAAAATTATGCTATTAGTAATAACTAAAAGTCATTATTTTATCATAAGAATTATGGGTTTGAAATATTACAAGAAATGTATCAAGCCGTTAATTAAAAAAAAAAAAAAATCAAATATCGACTTTAATTTGTGTTTGATTGTATTCCTTTTTGAAAAATTAAAAAAATAAACTGTGATTAGTATTTATGCAATAAAAAATGCTGATATTCGGTCATATCCACTATTTGTTGCAATTATTTTTCTTATATATTCCATTTAGCAGAAAGTTAAAGAATGTAGACGGTGTTACAGAATTTTTTTCTTCATTGCAGATTATTTTTTCATGGACATTTATTTTGCTCTCTATTATATTTAACACTTTATTACTTAATCCAAAAACTTGAGTTAGTAATTAATAGAAGTGAATAAAATGAATAAAATCGTTACACGTAAGTGTTTAATTAACGTTGCAATTGCAAAACATTTTACCTATGGATTATTTTCTGCCTCTGTAGCAGTCTATCTGTCGCAGACCATCGAGATATTTTTTGCCACTGGGTAGTAGATAGTTCCAAGTCTACTCCTTCACCATATTTCAAAAATGAAATTGGGTAGCCATATTCCATCTCCATTTCAAATTTCCTGTTATTGAAAATAAACATATATTATTTCTTAATGACTTAAATATACCAAATGAAAAAAAATCTTTATACCAACCATTTTATTAGTTAATATCAATATTTCTTCTGGATTGCTTGTCAAAAACTGTGAAAACATGTTTTAATTCCAAAAAATTTTGAAGAGTTTGGACGATAATCACTGTAAAATAAATAAATAAATAAATAAAATACCAGATGAAGACCACTCCCTTTCCGTCATATTAAAATTACTCATTATCGAAAAGCAAATGTAATTAAAAAATATATACATATATATAAACCATATTCTTTCATTTCTCTAAATAATCAGTTTGAAAAAAGAAATCACACAAGGTTTTGACGTGTAAGAAACTAAATAGTTATGCTGTAAATCAATGGTTTTTACAGTTATTAATATTTTATGACAAAAATCACTCAGGCTGATTTCGAAGATCTCAAATAGATGATAATTATAATTTACACTTCCCGTAAACTTTCCAATGTTGAAAAGATGTGATAAAATGTGGAATGGAAGGTACGGCTAGGGAGCTCTCAACTGCTCCGCTCAACAAGCTCAAAACATTTTGACACATATACAAATTCATTTTTTAACAGAAAGATATAAAATTGGAAGGCCTCACTATGAAATAGATTTCGAATCGAACTTAATTTTCCATTTTATGTAATTAAATTACCTGTCCAGTGCTTAGCTATTTCGGTCACGTAATCATCCTTTTTTCTCCTGCTTTTCGACCGGTTTTTCTGCATTCGTCGCGGAATGTGTTCAAAAATGTCAACTTTGAAAACTTGTTATGAAAGATCTATTGCATTAAAAAAAAAAAAAAAAAAAAACCAGAAATTTGAGTGCAATTAGACAGTTTCTGAATAACAACAGCTGCTATTTCTATGCATTTCCGAAGAAAAATAAATTAAAGAATATTTTACAAAGTTTCTCTTTAAAAGTCTTTGCGCCAGTTGCCCCTCTAGTTGCTCCTATGCTATTACTATAAAATTTATTTCGTTTTGTATCATTTAATAATTTGTATACATTTCTTGCTAGAACGCTATTAAATTTTAGTGGCGTGTGACTGACTCTGCTGGTGCCTATATTTTTGCACCCCTGGTCTAAGATCTAAATATGTAAAACTCTAAATTTTGAATGTAAAGTTACGTAATCAGTCTCAATTAAGGATCTGACCTCAAACTGGTAGACGGTGGGTGCTGGGTTCAAACCCAATCGCGACCGTCGGCCTAACCGTTCGGAGTTTTCCGTGGTTTTCTTCGAACCTTGCGTAAATACGGGTTAGGTTCCCTTAGAAAGACCCCCACGGAGGGCACCCCCCTTAGGGCCTATACCCCACAGCGTAGATAATTGGCCGACATACAAACAAACAGGCTCAATTATAGCAAACTTTGGGGCCTACTTAAGAAAAAAAATTCATTTAATAATAGGCCCCTTCACAAAATCAGACATTTCATTATTTTTACCATCCAAATTTAAAATAAAAGGTTTATCAGAAAGTAAACCTTTAACATAAAGACTAAAATCCGATTTAATAAACTCTCTCTGTGTGCAAAAAAGACAACACATTCGCTGCCGCTTACGTAAAGATGTGATTCTAGATAATGCCGCACTGTAGAATTGGGTTTTTCTCAGAAGCCGATTTACTTTTTATAACAAAGAATCAGTAAAAGAATTTCCCGCGCCAGCGCGTGACTGGCTATTGTACATCACCCTACATACCGCGCTGGTGCGTGAATGGCTTCTTAACGTTGGCGCCATACCACGCACTTTCGCGCGAGCGGCAGCGAACGTGTTAAAAATATATATATTACTCCAGTAATTAGACTTTAACTGCTTCTTTCTTTTTTTTTTTCCTAGGGGATGAGGGGGAGGGATCAATATTGGCCGTAATTTGCATTTATTTAGCGAAGTATTTGAATTATAAGTAACACGTTTTTAAGTGTTTTTTAATTCGTTTAATGGCACTTATATTCGTGTATAACATGCTGAATCCCAAAATACCGAATCGACTATTTAGTCAAACACTAGTTTAAATGAAATATAATTGACCTAGAATTTAATAAATAACCCAGATTCTAACTAGGGAAAACATGTTAATAACACGTAGATATGAGCTGTTAGAGAATTGTAATCACAATTGCAAATATAGCTGATTTTTAAAAGTTTCATAGAAATTGGTTTATTCTGGTTTAAATTGACTTAATCCCCCACCCCCTTCTTTTTTTTCTGCGTTTTATAAAATTAAACAGGGCGATGACTCTACTTTTAAGAGCAATTAATCTACAAGTCTTATTTTATATTTTATAAACATTTAAAACCAAACAAAATCTTAATATAAACACCATTTCTCATTTAAAAAAAAAACCAGCATTATGAATGGCATATGAATGAATATGCACGCTTTTAAGTAGCAACTAAGGTGTAAAACAATCATGGTTTTAAAAATATCTATGTATATTTTTATTTAAATCAGATTTTTAAAAAATATATAAATCGGGTTTTTAGAATTTTTTTCGTGTGTTAATATACTATGTTTTCAAGCTTTAATTAATTATTGTTATTAGTAGTACGGGATATATTAGTTAGTACTAGTTCTAATAGTAGTAATAAATAGTACTAATATTTATTACAAGTTAGTAAGTTTTATTACAAATTTAGTAAGGAAGAATGGGATGGAATGGGACAGAAATTTTTTCTCGTTATGTATTATTCTAAGCATCAATCACATACTAGATAGACGGAGTGGCGTAGCTAGTGGGGGGCGGTCCGAACCGTGTGTTATCCTTTAAAGGGTGTTACCCGATATTTATTTGAAAATAGATATATATAGTCTTATATGATTTTGGAAAAGAATTCTGAAATAAAATTACATTTCTAGCGTACGACGAAATAGAGTTAATTTTCTTTTCTTAGAGAAGTTGAAATTTTATGCAGACTGGAGTGTTTAAATAAGATATATGCACCAGTTAATAAAAACTAACCTATCCAACGAGTGGATAAGAAAAGCAAACTTTAAAAGAAAGAATTTTCTTCTACATACAGACACCACATTGATTTATGCGAATTATGGGTTAAGAAAAAGTCGTTACTCTGTTTTGTTTTTTCATTCGTAGTGCAAGGCAAAAGGTAAATGAGGAATGATATAGTCATTTGTTATAATAGCGTACAATTGTGAATGAAAAAATCCCTGTCGGCTGGGCCGATAGGCGGAGGAAGATTTCGAAAATTGCTCATTTTAACAACAATATATATATTATTAGAGATAAACCCAGTTTAATAACTTCATTTGGCCGTTTATGAAAAATTTTTTATTTCATTTTTCTGCAAAAACTGGTTTTATCAGAATCATCTTAAGAAAAATTCAGCTCAAATGCACATTTTGACAACATATTTTGAAATAATTTCTGAATTTATTAAAAAATCGACCAAAACAGTACATTATATAGATCCTAAAAAACAAAAAAACTGTCAATTGACTGCATTTGAGAAAAAAAATTGAATTTAAAAATGAGTCGTAAAATAACCGATTTGTTGTTTGAATACATCCTTAATTCTTTAATCATGATTGCTTCGGAAAATTTTGTGCGAAATACTCACTTGGACAGCATTTTAAAAAATATATTCTATCTTTTTCAAAAAAACTGACCAATGCGTCACAGTATATAGTTCCTAAATAAGAGTATCTGTAAATTGGATGCGTTTGAGAGCGAAAATGGATTTTAAAACGAGTAATAAAAAACGCAATTAGCTATGTGAAAACTTCCTTAAATTTTCAAATCACGATGACTTCGGGAAATTCTGTTCAAAATACTCATTTTGGTAGCCTTTTTCGAAATATATTCTGTCTTTATCAAAAAACTGATCAATGCATCACATTATATAGTTCCTAAATAAGAGGATCTGTAAATTGGATGCGTTTGAGAGCAAAAATGGATTTAAAAACGAGTCAGAAAAAAAAGCAATTTCTTATTTGAACACTTCCTTAAATTTTCAGACACGATGACTTCGGGAAATTCTGTTCAAAATACTCTTTTTGGTAGCCTTTTTTGAAATATATTCCGTCTTTATCAAAAAACTGACCAATGCATCACATTATATAGTTCCTAAATAAGAGGATCTGTAAATTGGATGCGTTTGAGAACAAAAATGGATTTAAAAACGAGTCAGAAAAAAACGCAATTTCTTATTTGAACACTTCCTTAAATTTTCAGTCACGATGACTTCGGGAAATTCTGTTCAAAATGCCCTTTTTGGTAGCCTTTTTTGAAATATATTACGTCTTTATGAAAAAACTGACCAATGCATCAATTATATAGTTCCTAACTTGGAGGATCTGTAAATTGGATGCGTTTGAGAACAAAAATGAATTTAAAAACGAGTCAGAAAAAAACGCGGTTTCTTATTTGAAAACTTCCTTCAATTTTCGGTCCCGATGACTTTCGGAAATTCTGTTCAAAATACCCTTGTTGGTAGCCTTTTTTGAAATATATTCTGTCTTTATCAGAAAATTGACCAATGCGTCACTTTATACAGTTTCTAAATAAGAGGATCTACCATTTGGATGCTTTTAAAATCAAAAATGAATTTAAAAATGAGACAGAATATAAGTAGTTTGAATTTGAGGTTTTTTCTCCAACTCCTATTTTTTTTAATTTCTTTTTGCTATACGAATTGGTCCTACGAAAAACTTGTCAATATAAAAGTTGTAGATATTTTTGAGAAGATGTAAAATAAATTTAACCAGATTTGATATCTTAAAAATTGACGGAGTTATGGATTTTTCTCTTTTTTCACCGCCCTTTTTCTTTTCGTTTTTAATTCTTTTCATCGGTAAAAGTTAGTCCTATCAAAAACTTGTAAATACAAAAGTTTTAGATAATTTTAAGAACATTTACAAAAAATTTAGTTGGACTTGATATCTTGAAAATTGACGAAGTTATGAATTTTTTTTTCTCTAAAAACCCCTGTTTTCTTCGCTCCTTGAGCCCACTTCTAAATTTATCAAAAATCTGCCATGCATAAACTTTTATCCCATTTTTAAGAAGTAATATAAACTTTAAACCGATTCGATATCTACTTTAATTAAGAAGTTATGGCGTTTTTGCGGTTTTCACAAAAACGCCCCCTATTCCGACCCCCTTGGTCCGATTTTGCCCATTAACGAACTTAGCCAAGATTTTATCCCCTTTGATTTTATGTACCAGTTTGGTGGAGATTGGTGAAGAATTCTAGAAGTTATCGTGTCCATAAAAAAGTGAGATATATATATATATATATAATACCATTAAAAGTAGACAAAATTCACCAATAGATATATATATATATATATATAGATAAATAGATAGATAGATAGATATAAACTGGTGCGATTGCAATAGGTAGTATTTCATACGAAATCTACCTAAAATGTAACAGATCGGCGGGGGGGGGGGGTGACACCATGGTGGCTGGGGGTAACACAATTTACATCCGTCACCTATCCTAGCTACGCCACTGAGATGCAGCTATATTCTGTTGGAAAAAGTTGCTGATCAACATAAACTTAGATTTGTATTAAAAAAATTGTTTATTAAAAAAAAAGTAAATTTGCTTCGTTTAATTTTAATGTTTGCTGTATATTAATGACTTGTTTACGTGTAGCTGTAATAGATCCCCTGTTTAGAAAACCTAATATTATATATTATCCATAATTTAAACTAAACTTAACAGCAGCACTGTTGTTTATATAAGCAGTTTAACATAAAAACAATAGTGGAGAGGAATGGGACAGTCTAACAAAAGGAGGAATGAAATAATTCAAATTCCTTCTTTTAAATAAGATAAGTGTAAATTATTAATATTATGCAAATATTCTAATTAAAAGGATTAAATTTAAAGGGAAATAGTGGAATTGTTGAACAGAAAATATTCTAAAACTTACAGATGTCAGTTTCCTATTTAAAATAAAAAATTAATCCAACGCGCACTTTTCATTAACAAAGTGATTTATGTTCCATTACTTAGGTAATGTAGACAAACAAATGAATTACATACTTTTAAGACAAAGAAATTTAAAATACATATAGTTCAAATAATTTATCTAATTATGTAAGTTATAGGAAAAAAAGAAATATAACCGAATAACTCACTTTAATTTGATCGCAAGCTCCCATTGCTCCACATCAACAAGTTGACACCATTAGGTTGGTTGGTTGGCAAACACTGAGACTTATGCTACTACCCGTAATTGAGGCTTTTAACTCAAAAATCTGATACCAGTACTTCCGTCGAAAACAAACTTTCGTGTCCTGCATTATCTTACCTATCATCTACACATTTTCATGGAAAATGTTTTGATTAGTCAATAATTACGATGGTTTTACAAGAAACAAGAATGATAATTTTTTTTATTAGGGGCTGTACATATATAACATTATTATTTTGGGGGGGAGGGGTTGTCTGAAAGATAATATCGTAAGATAACTGTAGGGAGAGGGAGGGGGTTGCCTTTTGATATTGATATCATTTTTGACCCAATCAAAACTTTTTTTTTTTTTTTTTTTTTTTTTTTTTTTGTAACGTGGCTTTTTGTTGAAAAAAATTACATTATGTTTTTTTTTTTTTTTTTTTTTTTTTTTTTTTTTTTTTAATTTAGTTATCTATTTTTATGAAAATACAAAGCTATCATTAAAATCACTAAATTATAATAAAATTTTCTAATTCTAAAATATGGTGTACCCCAACGTTTTGACATTCCTATTTATCTTCATATGTGTATGCATATATAAACATGGATCGAGAAAACTTATGTGAAATTTTTTTGAAATGCAGCTTGTGTTTTCTAATAAATAAAAGCGAAAGAATGTTATCCACTTGTTCTGTTGATAACAATTTCTACGTCTCCCCCCCCCCCCCCCCCCGCATCCCTCCTTCGTTCGAAGGGCAAGTTCAACAAGACAAAATTACTGTTAAATGCACTATGTAAGAAAAATCTATTATAAAATAATATACTTTTAAAGAGTAACTTTTTTTTTAAATTTTATTTGAATAAAGCGATATTTTATTAAATTATCTTCATTTGAATCAATAAAGTTTGCGAAAAATAAATTTAAACAGTTTTGCATATTACTCCAAACAAAAGAACTAAATCCTAAAAATAAAATTTTTTTTACACTTTGATGGAATTTTTGTAAATTAATCGTGTTTCTATAATTTACTTGAAAGATGGTAAAGTGAGTGTAAAATATACGATCATAGAATCATTATTTTACAGACATATTTAACAGTGTGTTAAGAAGAACAAGGTCGATTAATCGTTCCATCCGGGTAGGAGCAACACCCACTATAAGGGGTGTTGGTAGGAAGCGTAGGAGGCAAAGCATCAATGGTACTGTTTGCGTCACAACTCGAATGATGACCACTGAAGTAACCTGAAAGTATCATTTACCATCTAGCCTGAATAATTTATCCAAGACGGACGGAAGAGCGACCGGGGGAGGAGGGGAATTTCCGAAGGTTTAGAGACATACGGATGAGATTGAGAATTAATTTTAACTGTCTAAATGGTTTTTAATATTAGAATTCTCCAGAATTTGGGGGGGGGGGGCAGAAAGAGAGTGAGTTACCGAACGAGAGACCCTTTCAATAACGAAAATAGCAGTCTCGCCGTATCAGTGTTGAATTCATGAGGTGCCTGGGGGGAAACACCCATTCCCTAAGCAATGAAATGTCCCCCGCCGGAAAAATAGGGTTTTTGTGTTTTTACTGGTGAAAAAGTGCCATTCCCCCCGGAATTCTATAATGCCCCCCCCCCGGAGCCACTAAAGTCCCTCCCGGAGAAAAATGTCTGAATTCGACACTGCGCCGTATGTCGAAATAGCATTATTGTCAGTATGTTGAGTGAGATAGGCTCCAAAATTTTGATTTAAGATTTTTAGAGATTTTGAAATTTTCCCCTTTTTAAGAATTAGATCAACAGAATTGTTAATTATTAAATCCCCGAGCTCATCAAGATTGTGGCCTGAGGTCGTTAAAATTTAAACAACGTTTGCGAAAAAATATTTTGAATTTTAGCTATTTATGAGAATGGTAGAGGAAAGGGGGCCGGTGTTTGTAGTTTTACCGATGGATTATGCATGAATCTAAGCCAACTGACTGTTTGGTATTTTAATATATTTTTCTAATAAGCATGTATTTTTTTCTGCTTTTATGATAATTTTGTCTAAATTTTGAACAGAGGTTATTCGTGGGAGGTGGGTATTTATAGTCTCCAAAATTTCATCATCTGAGCACACCCGATACCATTTCGTTTTTTTCTTAAACAGGCAACGTACTAGACACCGATCTTCAATATTGAGCGATGCGACTTTCGATGCATTAGTATTGTGAGAAACATTAACATGCATGATGCTAGTGTGTTGCTGAATACGGAAAAAAAAGAAACGGTTAAGCGCATCTTGCTGCTCAGCTTGGAGTTTTCGAAAAATAAGAAATACCATATTTTTTTGCTTCTCTTTATTTTGCTTCATGGACTGGCTTAACTTTGAACAGAAATTTTTAACTTTGTATTATTAGCTTTTTTCAATGAATTTTGAATTTTAAGTAATTTTTAGCTGGAACATTTCTTATTTGTCATACCTAAAAAAATATTTTTTAGACCTAAAATAAATTAATAAGACAAATATATAACATTAAAGAAGAACTTTATTAAGAATTTATGCAAGTTAAAAATGTAATAAAAATACTTGAATACTAGTTACTTTTACTTAAAAATTAATAAAATGTTACATACTCTTTTGTCTCGCACGTCCGGTATGAGGATCCAACTGAATGAAACAAAAAGAGCATACAAAGATGAACAAATCCTTTTAACATATATCACTTCTATATATTCAATGGTACACAATATTATAATTCTAATTACATGACTTTGAATAACTGATTAATTAAACTAGTTTAAAATCCTAGAGTTTCACTTCTATGAATGCTATAATTCTTCAATAAATATTAAGGATTGGTTTGACATCATTCCGTATATTATTTTGAAAGTTCCCACTAAAAATACGACATCTGTTCAGGCTTTCGAGAGCCGTGACGTGCTCGGGATCAGTCACACATCCCCTTCCCCCTTATACAGACTCTCAAGACACACAAAAAGCATGAGAATCTTTAATAATACCTCGACGACTTTGAAGACTACTTTTTTTGTCTCTCATAAATTACATGATTTATTTTCCTGAATTTAAAGATAATAATTAGATATTAATACTATTTAAAAAAAAATAATTACAGATCTTTCCATTATTGCTACATTATGATATACGTAAAAATTATAATATATAATGTGTATTGTAAGTGTGTTGCTCCTTTGAGCTCCTTGGGCTCCAAAACAACTTGCCGGCATCATCCCCCCCCCCCCCCTTCTCTCCTCAGATTTTATCTCATTACGCAGCAAGAGGAAGAGCATCACTTGATAGGTTCCGTACACCGAGGCGAGAATACCATTTTTTCAGTTACTGAAATCTAATTATTTTACAGTATAAATATCGCGTTTTTAATGTAAAAAACCATTTTATGGTATAAATACTGTTTAAAATCGAAATAGCATAGATAATGTTTTTTTTATGCCTACTATACCATAGAAATACGTTACTCATACCGTAAAGAATAGAAACAGTAGAAGCACCGTAAAATTTAGGTATATCAATTGAAATGCTACAAAAAGTTTTAGAATGTCATTTATCTTACTGAAAAATAATTATTTTACGGTATAAATACCGAGTTTTTACTGAAAAACAATCATTTTACATTGTAAATACCGTTTTCAGTCGAAAGAGAACAAATTCTATTTTCTTACGCTTAATATAACTTAGAAATACGGTATTCATACCGTAAAGAGTGAAAATGGTAGAAGTAACGTGACATTTACGGTACATCTAATGGAATTTTACAAAATTTTTTTTACAGTGTGGTGTTGCTTTATCAATAATAATACAATCTACGCGCAGTTGGCCCCGCCAGTGGCCAAGAGATTCTGACCTCTCAACTGGTAGACGGCAGGTGCTGGGTTCGAACCCAATCGCTGCCGTCGGCCTAACCGTTCGGAGTTTTCCGTGGTTTTCTTCAAACCTTGGATTTTCTTGCGCAAATATGGGTTAAGTTCCTTTAGAAAGACCCCCCCCCCCCATGGAGGGCCCATATCTCACGTGTTGATAATCGGCCATTATAAAATAAACGAAACCAAACCTACATGGAGTTATATGCTGCATACGAAGGAAAGATATCGCTTGGAGGATAATAAATTAATTTATTCCAATGAGCCAACTGAAATAATGAAAAATTGAAAGAAATATGATAAATGCGGTTTTGTTATCTCAAATTAATTTATAATCTTGATGGGAAACTTATGCGAATCTTAGTTTTTTACCATTTTAAATGCATGTTTTGTATTTTTTCAAAAGTTACAGTTTTCATAAAATAGGTAGGTGTACAAGTTACTGGAGTAAATAAGTTAATTTCTTTACAACTGTTAATAAATGTAAAAATATTATTAGTTATTTGATAGAATATTTAATTGATTTATGTAGCGTTTTTCAAACACCAATAATATTTTCAATTGAAGAGTATTAACAAAACTTTCATTGAATCCGAACTTTACAGTAATGGATTACACATTCAGACCGTCCCTAGAATTTTCTGAATTTTTAATGTTAAATATCTCTGGAACTAATCACACAAAATTCATGAAAATAAAGGTATGAAAATAATTTCTTGAAAATAAGCTAAAATGAAAGGTTTTTTTTATTATTATTATTGCGTTAAAGTATGAAACACTATTAAAAATGTTAAAGATAATCTTCTTATTCTTTTTTTTCCGTATGGAGACATCCCTGATGAACAGTTTGAAAATATCAAATAAATGTAGATTTTTTTCTCAATTTACTTGAAATGGTTTCATTTCATTACAATTATTTATGGCGGAATTAATTGGTTTCCTCATTACCACCTGTTAATAATCACAATCAAAACTGTTTTCATTACAGGAGAGGAATAATTCATTATTCATATTTTAAAATAAGATAGAAGTGCAGTTCTTCAAATTTAGAAAATTCCGCGTGAAAAAATATCTATGATGAATAACGAAAGATAATTTTTCTGAGATATTTTTGTCTAAAGTGAATCAATATTGAGTAAATTTTGTTTTGGAATATCTAATCACCGTTTTATCAATTGCATCTGAATTGATATCGTCATGTGAATTGAAATATAATTTTCAAAGCATATTTTTTGTAATTTATCTACTGAATAGAAATAATTATGATGAAAATAAATATTTATCAACTTTTATGCAAACATAAAAAATATAAAAGTACTTACGATTGTGCAAAAAAATTTTAGGCATTTTTATTTGCGATTGTACGGCTTTATATAAAAAGCAAAAATGGGTTTTGCTTTAAAAAGAGATATATAAGAAAAGAAGTAGACACACAGCTCCGTTTAGAAACAAATGTATTAAAAACATGTAGATATTAAAAGTACTGGTATCTTTTACGAAACATTTTGTGACTAAGGTGAGAAAAGTTTTGCTTATTATAGTGTTACGAGATTAGGAAAGTTTGTAAAAAATGAAGCGAGTAAATCTGTGCAGGTCAGTCGTGCATGGGAATCTCATAACAACTATTTCAACTAGAAACAAATATATCAGTGACCATGGTTTCTACCGAACAATTTCAAGAGAATAATTTTCAGAAGCTCTTCATTTACGTTAAGTTCACATCATACCGTTGAATAAAAACGACCAGTAGAGAGAAATTTTTTCACCTGTATTTTCATGCATTACACTGTAATATACATCAAATAACTTAATTAAAGATTTCACTTAATTCTCGACGATGCATAAATCTTTCTAGCAGTGGTACTAACACATTTATTGCCCATAAATTTCTTAAATGCTCTAGTCATCATTTCTTTCATCTTGTAGTGAATGATTTAGAATTGTTAGTAATTCAATATAATAAGAGAAATAATTTGTTTCGCTAAACATCTGCATTATCTGCAAATAGCTTGATAAATACGCATTTTGTTTTATATATCAGTTTCAAATAAGACAATTTATTTTTTTCAAAGGTCGAATGTATATGTGTGTTTCCTTAATACTTTGTGCTGTAGTATCTTTCAATGTATCATTCTTTTCAAATACAACAGTTTCTACATATCAAATATAATATTTAAGTTTTAATTTGAATTTTAAAATATTGTATAATGTTTTAAAAAAGAAGAAAGAAAAAATACATGTGATATTTGTCTGGTTTTAATAATGTTTAATTATACTGATACAAAGGCTCAACATCTTTTTTTTAAATAATCTTATTTTTAATTCTGAAACGTATATGAATACGAATGCATCAGTGAAAAAGAAATAAAAGGAGGAAAGTTGACGCAATTTTCATGAACAATAAGTAGCTTTAAAACTAAAAACAATTAGCACAGATATCACAAATCTACGTGTTTGACTATTATAAGTACGGTCCTTACACATATAAAAAGTGACAGATGTTTCTTAATCTACGGAAATGTGCAATAATCCCGAATGAAAATGTATAATAAAATGTTCCGAGTCACCAAAGATTCTGAAAAGTGTTCCTTTATAATTAGAAACACATAAAATATTTTTTAATTAAAAGAAGGATTTACTAAAATGAATTTCTATTAGCTGCCCGTAATTTTCGGAAATGTTTCCTAGTAGTTTTTACAATGCGTTAATGAATTCTCTGTACCCAGAAAATCAATTTTCCAGATTCTTCCAATTCTCAAGTAGGCATTTTCAGCTGCATAACTGAATTTGTGCTTATAATTGTGACAAAATAATGTTAATTTTCATACTAATGTCAATCCTGTAAATACTGCCTGTTTGATTGTTTAAGACTTAATTTAACATAAAAATATTTACCTCAGAGTTTATAGCATCCGAATAAAAGATATTTCGATTTCAGAAAACTGATCAATGCACTGTAAAACTTTCTCAAAAACGTTTCCTAAAATGACGGGCAGCTAACAAAAATTTTATTTTATGAATTCTTCTTTAAATCTCTAAAATAAATAGTTTTATGAGGTTTTTAAAAGTAAATGACGATTTTCGGAATCTTTGGTGACATGGAAAAGGATATTTTATACATTTTTGTTCTTGATTATAGTACATTTTTGTATATTTAAAAAACATCAGCCATTTTTTACAGTGTACTAAAGAGCCAGAGTGGTTTTTAATTTATTTATTTGGGGGGGGGGGTGTCCGAAAACGACAGTTCGAACATCTTCTAAAACTACTCATTCAAAAGCTATTTAGTCTAATTGTTTTTAAATATGTAACTGTAAATTTTAGCTTTGTACTTTAATAATTTACATTTTAAGTATTTAATAAATATTGCACATATGTATAAAATCGAATTTAATAGTTAAACAAAGTATTAATTTCAACTTAATGAATATAATAATCAGTATATCTCGCTACATACATATACAGGTATACTACATTAAACAAATTTAATAAATCTTTAAATTTTTAGACTAAAGATCGGGCAATTTGCCACATTCCGACTGAATATAATCATCCACAATCTCTTGCAACTGAAATTTGAAATTTAGTTAGACCTGTCTATATGTATATACATTATGCTTTCGTGATGATAAAACAAACCAGTATTCGGCAAGCAACTTTGAAATTACTTATTTATATTACGTGATAATGCTAATATCTTGTAGCTTTTCCGGCAGTGAATCACATCTTTTAAATGATTTGGCATTGATATGATTAACTGCAAGGTAAATTTTTTGTCATTCTTTCACCAACACTTCTTACATTTTTGTTTTTTAAAAAAATGCCGTTCACATAATTCATTTTCGAAATTACGCCACAGATGTTCTATGAAGTTTAAATCTGCAGGCTGAGTCGGAGTTTTAGTGACATTTCAACAGTTGTATAGCAACCAAAATTACGCATGTAGGGCGGCATGTATAGGATCATTATCCTAGTAAAACTTATAAGTTTGCATACAATCCATTTTACCTGTATTTTGTTGCTAATTTTCTTTGACGATATCAATGTATACGTACTGGATCATACCTTCTATTAAAACTAAACAGTCTAGCCGGATAAGCATAGCGAAATGGTCCCGACGGCCGATGTTTGAAATAACACGTGTAGTAATAAATCTCGCCATGAGAATAAAACATAGAATGTCTTTTTGCCGCTAACCTTGAACTGTCCTTTAGATAATCGGGGAAGTATGGGCCAGTGCTACGATTTTTCAAATGCGTGTTATTCCAAAAGACTTTTTAAAAAAAGGAAACCAACGTCAGTTATTGAAGAATATATTAGTTCACATTATATAAATACATATATATATATATTCATATTTTTACACAAAATTTAACGTAAAAAAATAAAAAAAAATATTTTAAAAATATTAATGTAGTAATTTTATATGTTTATACCAGCCAAAAAATTACATAATAATGCACAAAGTATGTACTTAAAAATATCGTTAAAATCGAAAGTGCTTTTTTTGAGGACAACAAAAATTATGCTATCACTATGCTAAAATATTACTAACTTTTCTGTTTGTATTTGCAAAAATACCCTGCTATCACTGGATTAGTGAATTTCTGACATTTTCATTCGGGTAGAATGCGCAGTAAGCCAAAACATTACAACGTTTTCATACATACCACTACTCTATAGGTTTTTTTCGTATGCGTAAATCTTCTGCTATTTTAGTGTTCTGCGCTTTCTTCTCGCGTAATACTATCAAGTCAATAGTCTACCTGATTGTACAGGTGAAGGTGAATAGGGACTGTATATATATAAAATAAAAAACTTTTTGCAGTTTTGGACATATAAATACATTGTTAAAAAATTTTGCTCTATTTTGAAACAAATTTTGGTGCTCAGCCAAATTACCACCATAAGGTGGTGAAATCTCATACCAGCTGAAGCTTCCTTTTTCAATCTCGTTCTAACTACTGGAACTATGCTTCAACAGGAGCTCCAAATATTGGTTCAAGATTTCACCATCTTACAGTGCTTCTCTTGAGCACAAAATTTGGTTTAAAATAGGGCAAGATTTTTAACTGTGTATGATACGTTACCCTTTTTTGAACCCCCTCCTTCCTCCTAACAATATCCTTATCAATGTCCAAAAAATTATTTTTATTTTTACATTTCTTTCCTTTTTATATATTTTAATGATATACAGATATGAATTCTGCATGTTCCATTGACATACATTTCTGATTTAAATGAAGGCAAGAAAATTAATAAAATATCATTTTCATATAAGAAATAACTTTCTGTCAAAGAACAGAAATTAGATAACTATTTAATATTATGAGCCTCTCTTAATTTGTAAGTTCTTTTTTATCCCTCCGGGCCAGGGCCGTGCTTAGGACTTTGGCGACCCTGGGCGAAATATATTTTGGCAGCCCTTTTTTCCGAAATTTTTTAAACGGATATAAAATGTTATAAACTGTACAAAATGATTATCACAAAAGTGAAATTAGTATGAACTTTTTAACAAAAAATTGAAAAAAAGAGATCATAAAAATTATTATCAAAAGAATCAAATTTCCCTTGTACATCAGTATTTATAATAATCCTTTTAGTTTACCATTTTTTCGCTTTTCATGATAAATTACAGTTCATTTTAATTTATATGTTTTAACATCATAAATTGCATGTAATCTATACCTATATTATAAAGAGGTAAAGTTTGTTTATATGTAAGGATTCATCTCTGGAACTACCGAACTGATTTCAAAAGAAATGGCACCAAAAGGATGATGTTCTTCCCTGTTCAAACATAGGCTATATCTTATGTCGATGCCACTAACCCAGGGAGTACAAGTGCAAAAAACGTTCTACAAATGTACTGAAAAACATTCTAAAAACGTTCAAAATAGCGATTTTTAAACAATCTTGGGTAATAGTGAACCGATTAAAAAAATAATAATGTCAAGATGATAGTGACAGTCCTTGGTTCCAATATTGACTATATTTTATGTTGGCTTCATGACCCCATAGGAGGCAAAATTTTTTCTAAAGATGCAACTTTTGTATTACTGAAGGACCTAGAAACATAAAGTTTGTCTTGTTAGTTATTTATAAAATATAAATTATCTCAAAAAGCGTTTTCCAAAAATACGAAATTTAAAAGCGTTGAAAATGCGCGAAAAATATTCTAAATTGCAATTTTTAATACATCTCGGAAGTACGGACCGATTAAAAAAATACTGATGTCAAAATGATGGTGATAGGGTACTTGGTCCAACATAGACTCTATCTTATGTAGGTGTCACTACCCTAAAAGGGGTGCAGGAGAAAAAAAGTTCTAAAAAATGTGACTTTTGTGTTACTGAAACATAAATTTTGGGATGTTAATTACTTATAAAATATAAATAATTACCAAGAACAGTTTTTAAAAAATATGAAATTTAAAGAGGGTAAAAATGCGCGAGATGCGATATAAAAACTTTCTAAATTGAGTTTTTTAAGCAATCTCAGGAAGTAACGAACCGATTTAAAAAATAATGATGTCAAAATGATGCGGTGACAGTCCTTGCTTTAACAAAGGCTATATCTTATGTCGATGTCGCTACCCCAAAAGGAATGCAGGAGCGAAAAAAATGCTCTAAAAATGCGATTTCTGTGTTACTGAAGGGCCTAGAAACATGAAATTTAGCATGGTAGTTACTTATAAGATATAAATGTGATCTCTAAAAACAATTCCTAAAAAATTCGAAATTTTAAAAAAGGGGGAACTGAGAAAAAAAGCGTCCTAAAAACGTTCTAAATGGCGATTTGTAAACGATCTCAAGTATCAAACCGATTCCAAAAGTATATTGGTGGAGATAGAGCCTATTAAAAAGTAACAAATATAATGAGCTATATTTTATGTTCGGGATGCTATCAACAGAGGGTTTCAGTAGCAAAAAATATTCGAAATGTCTATTTTTAAAAAGGCCAAATAAATAAAATGTAATAAATTAATTCAAAAAGTATAAACCAGAGGTTATATTAGGTTTGGTTTATGTCAGGCTCAGTAGAGTGAAAAAGATTAAAGACTTCATGCTTGAATCTTGTGCTAATTTTACCATTTTCTAAAGGAACAGTAAAAATGTTTTATACAGAGAAGATCTCAGAAAATTTCTTTTAATTATAATAACGATCAACAGTGTCTAGATATGTTTCATATATATTAACATTGAACAAGGATTACTGAAAGAATCATCATAATAGCTAAAAATATATGAATTGATATGTACTACTTTGAATTCTGACATTTTTATTTTATTCATTTTCATTTTTTGAATTTGTATGCTGATTTTATGAATTAAAAAGTAATCATTTTATGCACCTGTAAAAAGTTATGTCAGAAAACTGTGTCGTCACTTGTCGCAAATTAAATAGCTCAGACAATCCCTTTGAGGGAAGTCATAGTTAAAGATATATTTACAAGTTCACATTAAAATAGGAAGAAAACATTAAACCAAATAATACGTGCGAAACACATTTAAAGACGAACATTATGGCATATTTAAAACAATATATTTAAAATGTTATATTTAAAATTATTTCGAAAAAGTCCCTTTTTAATACTTTCCAATAAAGTTCAAAAATGTTTATGATTTCAATTTGTCTGTCCGTCTGTCCGCGCTCTAACTTCTGTAAATAACTTGGATTGCCTTGAAAATTTTTGACGTTATTGACGTTTACTCTAACACGAACCTTATTTCAAATGAAAGTTCTAGTATGATGTGTTTATTTACAGAGACAGTGAAAGGTTTTACCGTTACTTTACGGCCTATGGGGAAAAATGGTCTCAAATTAATTTTAAAGATGTTACACCCTGTCAAATATATTAAAAATTGTATGCATTTACGAAGTGCACTAAAATATGCTTTTTGTAAAATATGCGAGGAAAAAATAGCTGTTATTCATTTACAGGGCCACGCAAAAGAATTCCATTACATAGTGGTAAAGAGGGAAATTATGTGCGACATATTTTATTATAATAAATTATTTCATACATAATAAAATTGTCATATGTCTCTGAGACTTAACATAAGTTATACGATATAATGATGTATAATACAAAGTGCACACGAAGTTTTGTTAAATATTTCAGGAAGTGTGTTTGAAAGTGTTTTATAATCTATGCTTAATGCATGATATTTCTTATTTGTTTTTTACTATTGCTAAAAAAAAGCAAATAATATTTTCCACCTTTTTTTAATTAAAAATATATCTAAAAGTTGACTTTAAAATAAGAAGAAAACATTAAAACAAATCGATTATTACGTGTGAAACGCATTTAATGGCGACCATTACGACATATTTAATACAATATATTTAAAACGTTGCGTTTAAAATAATTTCTTATAGCGTCTAAAAGAAAACTTTTCTTCTATAAGTTATTATAAAAGCTCAATAGACAACAATAATTTTCACTTAACTATTTTGAACAAGCTATTTTTCAAATGAATGATAGATCTTACATAATCAATCATGAAAACTGCCACCAGGTATCACAACATCATTGACTTCGGCAGAAAAATCCTCCTCGAACTGAAAAATCTCCCAGTAAATAGTCAACAGGAAATTAATGGAAATCCGATTACAGAAAATCGCTACTGCTCGCGATGATATAATTCAATCTTTGATAATCAGACCCTTTTGTTTTAAAACAATGCAAATTAACGTGTTTTTATAGCCTAAAATATCAGAACGGCAGTTGCAAGCATAATCTAATAGAGAACATAATTGTACAGTTGATTTCGCCCATATTAATCCAAAATGCAGAAAATCATTAACTGAAGAAAGAATCCCATACGTCACATAATTTTATATTTGCTTCAGAAATAGTTGTCATTGCCTCCATCTTATTTTTTCTCAATAATCCTAAGAGGTGTGAATCCCCTACACCCCACATTCAAGCTTCAGTCGGCAAATTTAGCATAGAGAAATTGGCAATTAAACTGGGAAAATCTTGAAAATTGTTGGTAAAAATTTTACAGTTATCGAGTCGAAAAATAAGTAAATTTGGAAAAACGATGCACTCGGCCTATTCTTTATCAAGTGAAGGAAGTAAGATTTCTATTCAGTACAAAATTCCCAGTTCTTTAGATCAGTAAGTAGTTCTCTCTATTCCTTATGCATAGGTCTATATTAATAAAACAAAGTTTAGCTAAGTCTACGTGTATGTATGTCAGTCTGTGTACGATGGCTAGCAGAAATAGGCACGTACGAGGAAGAAATATTTGTAAGGCTAGCCCAAAGTGTCTCATGATACATCTGAAATTTTTGAACTCGGAATTTAAAAACTCGTATAATTATTAGATTTGTTAATTAAAAATCAAACTCACTTTCACTTAAAACTTATCTCAGTCGTTGCGAGAAATGAAAAGCTACGGCGCATGGTCTAAAGATACATTTATGCATTGGTTGAAATTAAGGAATGAAAAAAGAAAATTTTCGAGGAATTTTGTAATTATGTATTAACTTACATCATCCAAACCGTTTAAACGCAAGACACATTCTGAAAGATCGTGCTCTTAAGCCTCAAATGCTATAATCAATTAAAAAAAATCTACAACAATCTTGAAAATTTATAGCATTCTTAAAAAAATTCAAAAAAGGTTGTTTTAATGAAAAACGTTTTTTACTCTTATTGCAATGCCTCACCGGAATGCAATTTTAGAGGTAACAACAAACCAAAAATATGTGCTTAAAAGCTGAAATCTTCTTTTAATTGATAATGTAATTGGGTTAAAAAGCCAGAATTTTAACCCTTTCTTACGTACCAGTAAAGACAGAGACGATATCTCTTCTTCACTAAAAGAAACTAAGCGTCTGTGTTTTAATACAATCTTTTTAGAACATCCCAATAGACCAGATTTAATCACCTACAAAAATTTTGAAAGTTTCTGACAGTAGAAATATTTTTTACAAAATTAAATTAGTGAAAATTTTGACGAAATCTGTAAAAAAATGAATGATTCGCCGCGGTTTCGCCCTTCTACATTGCAGTTTTAGGGTTTCCAAGAAACCAAATGTATACTCTTACAGATGAAATATTCTAATATATAGTGCAACTAGTTGTAAAGTGTATGAATTTTACGATAATTCTTTTAAAATACTCTGGCGAAAGCAAGTCACTTCGCGCTTAACGGAAACGATATTTCCTGCCTTAAAAATAACTAAAGTCCGCAGTTTAACAAAAAAAAAAAAAGTTAGATATGTATTTTTTGCAAAATGAAATATGGGATATTTTGACAAAATTGGTAAAAATATGAGTGTTTTGTCGTGGTTTCACTCACTTTCGGTATGCAAAGACTCTAATAATCAAATTAAGCAGAAGATAAAATGTAAAATAGCAGACACTTTCAATTCAATATGTTTTCACTTAAAAGTATAAATTTAGATAGAATGGAGTCTTAAGACATAAAATCCTACAAATTTGAGGTCAATTTAAAGGGTACACGACATTTCGGTCCGCCATTTCGGTCCCGCCGTTTCGGTCCCGAGACATTTCGGTCCCTGGCCATTTCGGTCCCGAGACATTTCGGTCCCTGGCCATTTCGGTCCCTGGTTATTTCGGTCCCTGGCCATTTCGGTCCTTAGTCATATCGGTCCCTTGCTATTTCTTTACCGGCCACCTTGGTTTCTGATTAATGAAGGCCTACTAAACGCTGTAAGTTCAACATTGTTCGGGTTTTTTTTAATATTTTTATTTTCCTGACCCCCTTCCTTCAAATTTTATACAAAGCTCAGTATAATAGTCCAATAAGTTTAATCTATTGTAACTCGTGATAATAAAATCACAGCGAGTTGAAAATTTGATTAAATAATGTTATATAATTTTACAATGTCTTTATTATTATTATTTAACAGAATGAATATTTCATTGTTTTCGCACACTTTCTTAGAATCTTTAAATTAGTGCTTTCGTAACTAGGCGTGCTTTGAAAATTTTTCGTTTAAAAAATAGAAATGCTCCAACAACCTTTTTTTATGTATTTTTTTTTTACAGGTTTTTTTTACAAGTTTTTTTTCTAACAGTTTTTTACCCCTATGAAGACAATTTTTGTGAGATAATTTTATTGAAAGTAGGCCTATATCTCTGTAGTAAAATGATTATTTTTTAATTTTATATAATAATGTAACTATTATTTTAAATAATTTTATTTTCAGTTTTTAACTGACAAAACTAAGCTTTTTTAATTTATCGTTTATTTATTTATTTATTTATTTATTTGCATTACCTTTTCGCTCCCACTTTCACAGAAAAAAAAATTGAAAATTCATATTTTAATTTTATTAATAATTGAATTAATAGTTTTAAATTTCAGTAACTTTAAATATAAAATAAATAAACAGGTAAACGTTAAGTTTTGGTTTATAACTACTACAAAACATAATGATAAATTGAATATAAAACATATTATTTATTAAGTTTATTTAAAGTAAAATTAGAAATGCATATTAATAATTTTATCAATTTAATTAAATGAAGATTCATTAAATTAAAAATACATATATTTAATAACATATTAATTTGATTTTCATTTTAAAATCACTAACTGTTTTGAGATTTAATTTATAGCAATTATTCATCACCATAAATTTTTATTCAAAAATTTCAAAAAAATTTTTTATTCAAAATACAAAAAAAAATAGAAATTATTATTATTATTATTATTATTATTTTGAAAAATCAGTTAGTAACGTAACGTAATAATTAATTAAACATAATAATGCAACACTGTAACAATGCGTAAAAATATTTCTTAACAGTGTTAGGTAACATTATTATCCAGATGCAGATTTAAATTTTTTGAAACAAAATTATAGTTTACAATTCGCAAAAAGCAATCATATATTAATTAATTATATTTAAAGAGTAAGAAAAATATTATAAACTAACCAATAAATGAATAAATAACATATTTATTTTGAGAATCCTTATCATTTTTATACATCCTAATGAAGTTAATAACATTATAGTAGCTGAAATTTAAAAAATATGTTTTTCATTTTTCCTATAATAATTTCTATATTGTTCTTGTACTAGATTTTAAACAAGTAATTGATAAATAAGTCGCTTAAACAATTAATAGTTAAAACAATTTTGAATTCTTATTAATAAATATGTTTGATAAAAATAATTTAATTTTTGAGATTTTTTTAATTTAACAACATAATTATAAATGCTTTCAATTTTTCTAAGATGATGTTAATCATTTAATAAAATAATGTATAACATTAAGTAAATAACAAATCAAAACCGTGTGTTGGGAATTTTTAAACACTTATATTTTTTATGTTTGTGTTCCTATAAAATTTGAAATATATGCATATAAGTACCAGCTAAGTACTATTATTAACCTCTTTTAAGCAAAAATTCTGCATGTCAATCACTTGTCAACGCCCATCTGAACAAATAGTCACCCTTATACAAGATAGCGAAAAGAGCTAGGTAGTTAGCTTTATTCTACTTACATTGATCTTTATACACTTGTCAGATGAAATCCCTTATTCTATACAATGCCCTCTAACTCTGGGGTTAAAATGTGGATGGACCTTCCACATAATCATTGGCATTTTTTAGAAGAAATATGAAGGTTTTGAAAAGAACAGATTTCTCAGTGTTTTTATTCCTCTCGCTGTTATCTTCATTTCAAACGCTTTTAGTATCAATTAAACCCGTATAAAAAGTAGAATGGAATATTTTTTATCCTGATTATTACAGCTTATGACTGACATTTAAATATTCAAAACTTATAAGATAACTAAATAAGATTGATACATAAGATATTTACCACCTAGAAATAATATTTTAAGTTACTTTTTACTTTAACTTACTTTGACAGAAGGCTTTTTTTTCATATTTTTTTATGTGGGTTTTTATATTTTAATGTTAAAAATAATTATTTTATATAATAATATCAGATTTAAATGAAATGGCAAATTTCAATACGCATTAAATTAATAATTTTTAATTAGTTTCATTTAGCTGGTTTTAGAAAATTTAACAGATGTATTGTATAAATGTGTTATATGGGTAGAAAGCAAAATTGGTTTTAGTCATAAACTAATTATTACGGGTTATTTTTATTTCGCTCGTAGTTTTTGAATTTAATAAGCATAAAAAGTCTTTAATGTATTAAAAAGGATTTGTAATTCCTGCATTGCTAATGTAAAAAGATTGTTACACGTAAAAAGTTATTTCGAAGCAATAATTGTTATATGTAAAAAGATTAACGCAAACTTTTAAATAGTTTTTTTTAATAGGGAAATAAAATAATTATTTAAAAAATAAAAAAGTTTTAGTCAGTCCCGATGCAAAATTAAAAAAATAATGTGGCTTTATCACAATTCCATGTTAAAAACGCTTAAAAAAAATAAAAAAAAAATCTGTAAAATGCCATAATCTAAAAATGATGTAACGTTAAAGAATAGGATGAAATAAAGATTTCTAAAACTATTTGCAGATTTTTTTTCATTATTAAACATATATTGTACAAATTATATGTAAATGAAAATGTGTAGGCCATGGACATTTGCATATGCAAATTAAATTCGACTTATAAGTGTTTTTAAATGACCAGACCTTTATGATTGAGGAGCTTCGATATAAATCCAGAGAACACTTCCTCCCCTCACTCCTGAAAACAATTACTTCTGCCATATGAAGTTTGCATGGCGTTTGAATCCGCTGCAATATGTTTAAGTGTGGATTCGAGTTATACGTGTAATCGGTTTTTGGGTACTTGTTACTTCTAATTAATCGTATTACACTAAAATTTTATGTGGCTTTCAGTTAAAAAAACAGTGTTGCATACAGGCACTTTTCTCCGGGAGGGACTTCTGTGGCTCCGGGGGAGATTCAATAGAGTCCCGGGGGGGGGGGGGAACTACACTTTTTTACCACTGAAAACACAAAATCTCAAAATTTTCGGGGGGAGGGGCGTTTGATAGCTCCGGGAGTAATGACTCGCCCCTGAATTTAACACTCTAAAATGTTTCCTATAAAATTATGTCAGATATTTCCCGTGCACAAAATTTCAGCTTGCTGGAGAAGGGACCGAAATGTCTGAGGGCCGAAATGTCTCGGGACCGAAATGGCCAGGGACCGAAATGTCTCGGGACCGAAATGGCCAGGGACCGAAATGTCTCGGGACCGAAACGGCGGGACCGAAATGGCGGGACCGAAACGTCCTGCTTCCCAATTTAAAGGTCATTCATCACGGGCTCGAGTTGCACCTCACAAGTCAATTTAGATTCTTCATAACAACTGGTGAAATCTAAAAACATCAACTTTTTTGCGGCCCCAAATTTTGGCGGCCCTGGGCATATGTCCGGCTCGCCCCCCCCCCCCCTTTAAGCACGGCCCTGCTCCGGGCTCTAACTTTTGTGTTTTAAACAATTTTTCTGAGTCCCTAATTAAGCTGCGTGGTTCAACCCCTTTTTAAAGGCTTGTCCGAAGGGCTATCCTGTGGCGCTCTTTCGATTGGTGGGGCCTTTTTCGACCTCCAGAGAATTAAGGGGCTTGGGAGATGGAGAAATGAATTTTTTATGTGACTTTCATTTAAAGCTCTTGGTCTATAAATTGTAAAGCACCCACTCCGTTCCCCTTAATACATTTTTTCAACACAAGAGTGCGCTTTAAGTTTTAATTTATTCATTACTACCCCATAATTTTTTCCAAAAATTTGCATATTCATGCATATTTATTACATGAAAGGCTAATAATTTTTAAATTAAATTATGGTGCTACTATCTATGTTCTTATTAAAAAAGTTAAGGATTTAATTTTTAAAAATTAATGATTTGGAATATTTAATCAGAGGATGAAGTGTTTCGAAAGAAAGAACAAACGAAACCCTCTGTGCGATCTCCATCGCACTTAAACACTTGTTTTTTTACTATTCGACAAAAAAGTTGGAAACTTCATGCATACTGATTACTTATTTTGACTACTGTATTTCTCTTGCTCAATCAATGCTTAATGTGTTAAATTATCAAATCCTGATCTAAGCTGTATGCTGGAATGAGCAACTGGGTCCTAAACTATTTTCTGCTAGATAGTTTTCATAAATATTAACTTTAATCATATAGAATAAACATAAGAGACATACAGAATAGAATACCATAACCACTTGGTAAATATTGAGACAATGTCGTTTTATCTGAGCTTTTAATCCTAAATTTCCCAGTGTGTCTCGCACATCTTCTTTCATTGGAAGTTTTATATTTGACTTAGCTCTTTTAGTCGACCTCGAAATATACTCGTAGATCCTGTATTATATTTTACCTTTTTAAGAAATAATTCATATAAAAATATTTTAGTATGTAATTTGACCTAGTTAGATTCAGTTGATTTAGTAGAGGAATGAAAACTAACTGAACTTCGTAGAGAATCCCTGAAGTCAAAAATAACTATTTTTTTTATTTATATCCCTCAGTTACTTTAAAATAGTCATAGGTATAAAAGAAAATAATGTGTCAATGTCCTCCCTATAACGCATTCTGTAATAATCACTATCCTTTAATTATAACCAATGCTTAATAATTGTTGTTACTTTTTTCTATGTCCGCTAAATACTTGACGAAAATCGCATCTTTAACAAAATCAAATTAATTGTCCTTTCTTTCAATTACTTCTTTAAAAATATTTTCAGTAACATTTCTATGAAATTTAAAAACATTAAAAGAATTAAATTATTATTATTTTTTAAATTCCAGAAATTGACAGTAAATATCCTCCCCCCAAGATACTACTGAATTATCTGGGTGTGTTTTTTTTTTTTTTTTTTTTACAATTTTTGTGTGTTATTTCATAAGTAGCATAAAAAAACAGTTACTAATTAGTATAATACAAGTGAAGAGCAGGTCCTTTCTTCTGATCTACTCTTTCCTCCTCATGCGTTCAAAAACTGTCCGTTACAAATTATGAGATTACTTTATTGCCTTATATAAACTCAGCACTGAGATTATAAAAATAATAATTTTGTTCTTGAAAAGCATAAAATTAAGTTCTGAGTATATTTTACAAAGTTCTAATTCATTTTTCAAAAGGTCACATAAAGCTCAGTAATCTACGTGAAAAAAAAAAAAAAAAAAAAAAAAAAAAAAAAAAAAAAAAAACGACAAATTCTTAAAAAGCTTTTAAATTAAACTTCCACATATAAGTACTTGGAGTAAAAACGTGCCGATAACCGATAGTAAATACAAATCTGAAAGTATCTTCACCTTTAAAACATGGTGTTATCACCGAAGAACGTCTCACGTACAAGACAATTGATATAAAAGATATAAAAATAAGAAATGGCGCCCTAACTGGAATCGTCTTTCTTTTCTGAGCAAGATTTTCCGGCGAAAAAAAATAATGTTATCAACAGTTTTTCGATTTCAATATTCCCATATATCGTTCCATATATCACATAGTACTGAGAAAAAAAATTATTTTTCCTGTTTTAAGTAGAATAAAAATGTGTAATATTTTCATCTATTTTCATTCTTATTAAACTCTGTTAAAAATAATAACTACGAAAAATGAATTTTCGTATGATCGTACAAGAATGAAGAATTTTTAATAAAAAAATGATTAAGAGAATAGCAAGTATTACACTTTTTAAATTGACATATTTGTTGTCGTTTGCATGCCGTGTCATTCCATTGGACATTCTTCCTAATTGCTAAAAAAGTGCAAGATTAAGATTTAAAGAACAGTGAAATAGTTTTATTTAACTGTTGACATTTTTCAACTCTTCATCGAGTCATTTTCAAAACAAATGTTAATGATATTCTGAAATTGCTCGGTCTATGGCTCATAAAACTGAAACACCATCATTCAATTTTGCATGTGATGCACGTTATATTTTACATTACTATTTTACTTGGATGTCTATTTCTACTTTCGAAACCACTGAGTAACTCGTGCCACAGTTTTAATCAGTTGAATGATTTTATATTGTTACATATGGAATTTTTAGGTGTTAGAATCTCTATGTTTCTCTGATAATGAAAGGATAATATTGTTTGGGGAAAAAATTATTTTACTTTCATTGAAGCTTATATGAATAATTTCATCTTGATGTAATTTTGCCAGGACTGTTTTTTTCCTATTATATTTAATATCAGCGACATGCTCCATTTTCCAGTATTTAAATTTCCTGCTTGTCATTCCAATATAGTAGTTCTTTGATCCATCTGCTTTAATTAATGGTATTTCACAAACTCCTGAATAATTCTCGGAATTAATTGTATCCACATTGGTGCAACTGATATATTTGAGTTTCGGAGGTGGCACAAAGATTATTGCACAAAGATTAATCCGATTAATTCCAAGAATTATTCAGGGGTTTATGAAATACCATTAATTAGAGCAGACGGATCAAAGAATTACTATATTGGAATGATAAGCAGTAAATTAAAGTACAGGAAAAAGGAGTATGTCGCTGATATTAAATATAATAGAAAAACAACAGCCCTGGCAAAATTGCATCAAGAAGAAATTATCCATATAAAATTCAATGAAAGTAAAATATTTTCCCCTGATATCCAAACAGTATTATCCTTCCATTATAAGCGATATAATAAAGATTCAAACAAGTAAAAATTTCATATGTAACGGTAGAAAATCATTCAACTTACTAAAACTGTGGAACGAGTTTTTCAAAGATTTCGGAAATAGAAATAAAAATCAAAAAAAAAAAAAAAAAAAAAAAAAAAAAAACAAGTTGGAAATCGCACGTGAAGCGAAGCAAATGAGGTGCGTTCATACGATAACGAAGTTTTAAAAATATCACCCATATATCAATCTCATAAAATTGTAAATAGTTAATTACAATTAAAATGCGCACCAAACAATGTTCTCTCTATACCATTATGTAACGGAATACTTTTGTCTGGCCTTGTAAATCAATAACAAATGTTCTTTGAACCACAGATTATGCAAAATGTATATTATAATATGTACTTTAAAGAGACATATCAATTTTATTATGTTCGAATGAGCGTAACTCCATTAAGATACATTTGAAACATTTTTCCCATTGACCGTAATGTAACGGAATATTTTGATTGTCCCTGTAATTGATCTATGCATCCGATTTTCATAAAATTTGAAATGACTCAACAAAATTATGTAATAATTGTGTATTTTAAATTTCAAACGATTCGATTGGGTAGTTTTTGTGTTGTTATATGCGGACGGACGGACTGAACGACAAATATAGGTGCTGCGTATTTACATAAATACGAACGCACCTAAAAATAATGTGCATCACGTGAAAAACTGAATGATGGAGTTTAACATCGATGCCCCATAAGTCGTGCAATATCAGAATATCATTTTTAGTTGTTTTGAAAATGACTTGATGAAGAGTTGAAACATGGCAAAGGTTAAATAAAATTATTTTACTCTTTTAAAAATCTTAACCTTACACCTTTTTAGCAATTAGAAAGACTGTAATATTATAGGGTGTTAATTAATTTTATCTTTCCATTGGAATGAAGAAGTTCTAAATAAAAAAAAGTCGGCTATATGACTCCCTTATTGCGTATGTATTTAGATTTTCCTTAAAAAAAACCTAGTTGACATACTCAACATTCTAGCAAGTTATTTTCAGGTATTCGTTTTTTTCAGAAGGTTCTAACTGCTTGGTTAGCTACATGGGAAAATAAACTTTTTCTCATTTTTCCCAAAAGACTGTTCGAAGTAGTAGGGACTTTGTCATTTAAAAGGAATTATAAGTGAAAATATCCCCTTTTGCAGTTTAGTGTTATAGGATCCAAGGATATCCAATTAAAAAGAAAATACAGAAGTTTATTTTTTTCTACTCATAACGTTCTTTATATTCAATATCACACATTTTTGCAGATGAGGTTCAATAAAGAAAACCAACTTGAATATTTATTTTACTGTCAAAAACTTCTATCTTAAAAAAAAGTGCATCAACCAAATGAAAAAATTATAAATATAGCGAATATCATTATTTCGTACTGAATAATCGAACGGCGAACAAACTACACAAACACACACTTTTGAAAACAGCGGAATTTAGTTATCAGTATTCCATTAGGGTGATAGTAGCTATGAACCTGATAGTAGTTAAGAAATTGTCAGTTCGAAAAATTACGAAACTGAGGATTTGTTTAGAGTAAGTCTTTAAAGTATTTAGACAACTGCATGACATTAGTATGAAAAAGATATATTAATCATTTTAGAATTGATACTTTAAAATATAATTATGATAGTTCAAACTATCCCTGTAGTTATGGCGTGCATAAGAATTGCGAAGCCTGGCACGGGTTAGTTATATGAGCCTCCTACATTGTCAGTATGTGCATATACAATAAGAAATTGAATACGCACGAGTCCTTCAGATTAGGGCACCATGTACATATCCCATTATCTCCTGTGTACACCACTGCCTGTCGTATTCGTAACGTATCATCATCAGAATTGTTGAGGGTAACAAAATACCAGAAGGATTTTGCTTTAGTGAAATGGGTAAAATGAGAAATGTCAGAAAAAATTCCATTTTCACGCAATATACTTTACATAAAAAAAGCTAATAAAAGATTTTATGTTATCCCAGTAATATGTTAGAAAAGGAAATTACTTAGATTTCTATTTTGCGATATTATTGGCCAATTGTGCAGTCGTAAAAAACAGAAGGTATACAGTAAAAGAATATACGCTATAGCTAAGGAGGGTTTACAGGAGTTTCTTTAAAAAATATAGGAGGTATACGATGTACACCATTCACTACTTTACTATTAGTCGCAATACAACTATTTTCCTATTTTAAACTCCAAAATCTACGAGGCTTACGTTGTCCCAAAATGTCATTCAAGTTCCGTGTTTAGTAATTGTGTTATTTATTTAAATATTAAATATAAATAATGTAATTTAAAATGTCTAAGGAGCAGCCGCTTCTATCATTTTCATGATAGCATCCCTCTTGAATGATGCTATGATTAAAGCGATTAAAGCAAGAAATTATTAAATTATCTATCGCAGGGCTCGAAATCAATTTTACAAGAGAGAAAGAAAAAAAGGGGGGTAGAAACGGTCATATATTTGCAAACTGGTTATATGAATTTGATAAACACTTCAGAAAAGATATATCAAAGAAAAGATGTATCCAACTAATTTCCGAGTTGAATTCAACATCAAATGCACCTCACCGTTGCTCACATGTACTCTGCGATGTAAACGTTTGTAATTTTGAAAGAAAGAAAAGCAATTTAGCTTTAATTTACATCGTTATTTAATCCATCCAAATAAAAAGGTATTTATCACACTTCCCGGGAAGCTGAAGTAAGGGACATTTCTCGTTAGATTTCTGCAGGATTTTTTTTTTCTCTTGGGCTATAACTTATAAATAAGGCATATACCTTATTGAAAATGCTTAGAGAGAAATAATAATACGTCAAGAATGTAATAGTTTTTTAAAATAAAAATTACAGTTTAATACTTATTTTAAATACAATAAAATGAGAAAAGTCTTTCAAAAAATAGTTTTTTTAAGGAAATATTTTAATATTTTCCATAAATTTTCTCCGTGAATCTCGTCACAATGTCGAAAAAAAAATCATTAATAAATTCAAGATTGATTACTTATACTGTGATATGATTTGTTAAAAGACAAACATACTTACCAATATACGCCTTTTTGCTGCATTGTCCTTCATTTACTACGATTTGTCGAATATCCAAATATTGTGGTGAAGCTCCATAGGGGGCAGCGTAATTTAGTGACATCTGAAAATCAGAGAATGAAACAAGAGATATAAATATAAATATTAAAACTTAATTTAGAATTTATATTAATATAGATGATAATTTGTAATTTTTTATAATATTTATAATTATATTCTTTGTTCTACCCCCACCCCCAACCTAAATAATGCATATTTAATTTTTAAGATAGTCAGTAGATACATTATATGTAACTAATTAATTTCAAAATTTTATTATTATTATTATTATTTTATTATATATTTTTTTAACTTCTAAGCATAATACTTTAAATCATTTATTTATTCAAATTTAATAATATTTATTTAATAGATTATGTAATGTTGTCAAAATAATTTAAATATTGTATGTTATAGTGAGGTACATTTATTTATGAGAGACATTAATTTATTAATCTTAAATATCACCATTTTACTTATTATTTTTTAATATATTATTCAACATACCATTTACTTATACTTTTCTAATAAAATCGTATAACTTATTAACATATTTTTAATTATCATTTACATATCTCTAGACAGTAAGCTTTAAAACTTAATCCAATAATAGATATAAATATTTTTAGGTAGATTTCGTATGAAATACTATCTATTGCGGTCGCTCCTATGTTCTAATTTCTGAAAAAATTTTGCAGATCCAAGCCGATCATGACCTCTAGACTCCAAAACTACCATCAGTAAAAAAGTTTATCTATCTATCTATCTATTTATCTATCTATCTATCTATCTATCTATTTATCTATCTATCTATATATATATATATATATATATATACATTTATATTTATATTTCCTTAAGTTCAGTTTGGTTTTTTTCTAATAAATTCAACTGGTTAATATTATTTACTATTAATGGTCTTATATATATACTAGCTGACCCGCCCGGCGTTGCCCGGGTCCGTTATAATAATGTTAAACGAACTTGAAATTTTTATGATTTTATTTTTAACTCAAAATATGTGTTAATACACTGTTAAGAATTTGACCCTTTTGCTGCATCGTCACTCCACCGCTTTTATAGAAAATGATTACTTCAGCCTATTTTGGAGCATTGTCATAGGTCAAAAGAGATATATTCTATAAAAGCGGGGGAGTGATGATACAGCAAAAGGGTCAAATCTTTTACAGTGTACATTATATTAAATACGTGCCCTCTGACTGTGTCAAAAATTGGTTTAAAAAAAAAACTAATATTTAGCTGCAAAAGTACCTAAAATGACTGCAATGGGAAACGCAGGAGGGAATATGTGTCCAACGATTTCGTGTTGATATTTATCTTTAAAATTACTGTTAAGTGACTTAACTAAATACTTTTTTCACATATATATCCCAAGTGAAATATTTTGAATTTCAAACTAATTATATATCACTCTTAAATCTGACTATACCGTGAATGAAATCGATTCTCGATGATTCGCTAAAAGGTTAGTATATAATATTATAAATTCAGAGCCATTTTACAAAAATAGGTGTATATTTTTTATCAAACATGCGTAATGTTCATTCTATGAACAAAATCCTAACCGTAACCTAATTGTATCGGAATCATAACTTGTCTGTAACTTAGCTGTATCTTAACAGTAACCTAACTGCAAGTTAAATATACCATAAATGTAACTTGGCCGTCACCTAATCATAACCTACCCATAATCTAACCACAACCTAACCGCAACTTAACCTTAACCTAACTGTAACTTAACCATGACCTAACTGTAACCTAACCGGAAAATAAAATAACAAAAGGGTCACCGGAACGTAATTGCAACCTAACTGTTATCTAACCGTAACCAAGTTCTAATTTAACATTAACTATAAACGAAATATTTTAACCATCTCGCGCTAAGTACTTAGTTTCACTTTCCACCGCTACGGAGCGCATTATGTTTTGTAGAACATCCGAATTTTAGGTTCGGATTGGATTCATGTTCATGAAAATTATTTTGTCTTCTTCGGATACGGTTATGATTGTTTGGAATATTTGTGTTCAGTTTAGATTCGGTTCAATTCAGATTTCGTGGGTTTTTTTTTTTTTCCCTTCAAATGGGATTTTTAAGTTCGGGTCGGGTTGTACTTATATGGAAATTATTTTACCTAGTTCCAATGAGGTTATACTTCACTGAAATATTTTTGTTAGGTTCAGATTAAGTTTGGTTCAAATTTCGGGATTTTTTTTTTCTTTTTTTTACAAATTTTTTGGTTTGGAATGGGGATTATGTCCATGGAAATTATATTGTCTTGTTCGTATCTGGTTATAGTTATTTGGACTATTTTCGTCGGATTCAGATTTGGTTCGATTCAGATTTCAGGTATTTTTTTAAATTGATTTTTAAGGTTCTGGTTGGATTCATGTCCAGGGAAATTATTTTGTCTTGCTCGGATCCGGTTTTGGGTCTTTGGAATATTTTTTTCGGGTTCAGATGTCGTTCAATTCAGATTTCGGCTTTTTAATGGAATTTTTAGGTTCAGGCTGGGTTGCGCATCAACGGAAATTATTCTGCATTGTTCGAATAAGGATATGCTTCTCTGGAATATTTTTGTCAGATTCAGATTTAGTTCATTTTTTAGGTTCGGATTGGGTTCATGTTCATGGAAATTTTTTTGTCTTCTTCAGGTCCGGGTATGGTTCTGTGGAATATTTTTGTCGATTCAAATTTCAGGTATTTTTTTCGAATGGAATTTTAGGTTCCGATCGGTTTCATGTCCACGAAAATTATTTTCTCTTATTCGAATCCGGTTATGGTTCTTTCGAATATTTTGATCGGATTCAGATGTAGTTTGCATAAAACTTCAGGCCTTTTTTTCAAATGGAATTTTTTAGGTTCGAGTCAGGTTTATGTTCATGGAAGTTTTTTTGTCTTGCTCTTATCGGGTTATAGTTCTTTGGAATATTTTTATCGATTTCAGGTTTCGTTCTGGTCATTTTTTGGGTTTTTTCAGAGAAAAACTTTAGGTTCGGGTCGGGTTGCATATACACGAACATTATTTTTCTTTGATCGGATTGGGGTATGCTTCATTTGAATATTTTTGTGGGATTCAGATTTGATTCGTGTCAAATATCAAATCCATAGTTTTTTTTTCAAATGCAATTTTTAGGTTCGGGTCGCGTTTATGCTCATGAAATTTTTGTCTTGCTTGGATCGGAGTATAGTCTGTTTTTTTCTGGTTGGGATCGGGTTATGTGTTAATACGCCTAAACATTATGTTTTGCTACTATTCTTTTAGTGACTATTTTTTATATAAAATTTATTTTGCTATTTGATAATTTATTACTGTGTATGAATCGTCTGCCTATTCGAACAATTGTACGTCAAAGAGCCATTTCCTTTTTGTTTTAAAAACAAATTAAAGTCTTAATAAAATTTTAACTTAAATAAATGCATTCAAATTTAATCAATGATTTAAAAAAACTGCTAAAAAAGCCTCATATATACATATACATATATTAACTGCAACATAGCCAACCACAAATACATTCTAATGTACAAAGTACCAACGATCTGACGTAATAGGTATGTTCAAAAATCCTAAGTTAAACTGACATTTTGCCAGTCTATGAATTTTAAAGGTCTTTGGGAAAAAAACAGTCACTTTTGAAATGTCAAAATCTCAAATTGGTTTCTTTTATAGAGTAAAAAGAAATTAATAGAGTGGAGGTATTATCTCTGGAGATGATGCTTAAGATGTAACCCTACATTAAGTCCAATTAAGTACCAACAAAAGCACGTTTTTTGACACGCCTATCAATTGGCGAAATTTTAAAATGAAGGGCCAAAATCACAGTCAAGTGAAATCCAGTCACCCCATTGGTCGTGTGGTAAGGGTGAAAATCACGAACTTGTTTCTCCATTTGAAAAAGGTGAGGGGGAAAGTATTTTTTAAGCGATTGTTACCGTCTGTTCTTATTTAAGATAAACCATCGAAATTAACTCAATTAAGATATTTTGATGCCATTTTATAAAATGAGAGTGAAAAATTTAGATTATAAATGAAAAGAGATAAGATTTACTTCAAAACTGCCGCTACGATTTTTTCTCGGAAAAAGGAGTATGACAACATTTACCCAACTGCTAAGAGATTGTTCCCTGAAAAGGACGCGGCTCAATGACCAATGAGGTGTTTGGATTTCACCGGACTGTGATTTTGGCCCTCCATTTTAAAATTTCGCTATCAATTGAAACAGGTTTAAACCTGTATTTTTTTTCTCTCGTTTTTAAAAAAAGATCTAATTTATCGCTTCACCGGTAAAAATTTATTAATTATTTTATCATATGTGTTTTAAATATCAATATAGAAAATTATTTTAACGTTTTGCTTGAAAATATAATATTATTTTGTTAGTACATTAAAATCGTCTGCAGTCAGAAATTTATATTTTAGATTAATATTTATTACTTAAGTTTTCATACATGATTTTAAAAGAATGTTTTCATCATTATATTTTAAATATTTATTTACATGCAATTATTAAGTCATAAACATTTTTCATCTACGTTTTAAGGTATTGAAAATTACATTAATGAAGGAAACTTTTAGTTATACAATTTCTAATTCGTATCAAATGTTTTCAATATCTTATTTAATTTTAATTTGATATATAATTATTGCTAATTTTCCAATTTCCTTCATTTTAAAAGCGAATATTTATTCTAATAAATAATAATAGAACGAAGACCATTTTAAAAATTTGCTATTTCCTCTTGAAATATGCTTCAACTGTAATTCATTTTTTTCAATTCGTCTTATAATAGAAAATCTCTTCCACGTCCTTTTGTTTGCCACATTAAATTTGAGTGATAAATGGTTTCATATCGCAAACCTTTTTTGAGCTTACTTCACCTCCACTTCTTCTTATTCCTCCATGGGTTTCTTTAATTCTGTCTCAGCTTTCTTATTACTTCTGCGAAAATTTTTACACAACCAACCAACCGTAAACAAATGAAAGAGAAAAAAATTGGGAAAAGATGATTTTTTATGAGAGTGACCTCTTGATTTTAATTAATTACTCAGTTAATAATTGGAATTTTGAAATTCTGAAGCTCAGGTGCATCAGGAGAGATATTGGGCTACTCTAAAAAAAATTTTGAGCTTTGTACGTGCTGTAGATTTTGCTAGCCATCGCAGACACACACACAGACACACACACAGACAGAGCGTTTTGTTCTTTTATTAGTATAGATATATATCACTGTCTTATGGATACGATAACTTCTATACTTCTGCTCCAATCTCTTCCAAACTCATATATAAAATCAAGGGGTATAAAATCTCGGCTGAGTTTGTTAATGGGCAAAATCGGTCCAAGGGGTGAAAATAGGGAGGGTTTTTGTGAAAATCGAAAAAACGACATAATTTCTTGATTAAAATAGATATCAAATCGGTTTAAAGTTTATATTACTTCTTAAAAATGGGCCAAAGTTTATGCATGACAGATTTTTGATAAATTTTGAGATGGGCTCAAGGGCCGAAAAAAAACAGGGTTTTTGGGAGAAAAAAATTCATAACTTCGTCAATTCTCAAGATATCAAATCCAAATGAATTTTGTATAAATGTTCTTAACATTATCTAAAACTTTTGTATTTACAAGTTTTTGATAGGACCAACTGTTACCGATGAAAAAAATTAAAAACGAAAAGAAAAAAAGGGGGTTCTCAAGATATCAAATCCAAATGAATTTTGTATAAATGTTCTTAACATTATCTAAAACTTTTGTATTTACAAGTTTTTGATAGGACCAACTGTTACCGATGAAAAAAATTAAAAACGAAAAGAAAAAAAGGGGGGGGGGGTGAAAAAAGAAAAAAAATCCACATCTTACTCAATTCTTAAGCTATCAAATCTAATTAAGTTTATTTTACATTTTCTCAATAATATCTACAACTTTTATGCTAACAAGTTTTTCATACGACCAATTCTTATAGCAAAAATGAATTAAACAAAAAACCTCAAATCCAAACAGCTTATATTCTGACCCATTTTTAAATTCATTTTTGATTTTAAACACATCCAAATGGCAGATCCTTTTATTTAGGAACTGTATAATGTGATGCATTGGTCAGTTTTTGATAAAGACAGAATATATTTAAAAAAAAGGCTGCCGAAAAGGGTATTTTGAAAAGAATTTCCCGAGGAAATTGTGATTGAAAACTTGAGAAAGTATTCAAATAACAAACTGCGTTTTTTCTGACTCATTTTTAAATTCAGTTTTGCTCTCAAACGTATCCAATGGACAGGTTCTCTTATTTAGTAGCTGTATAATGTGCCGTATTGGTCAGTTTTTTGATAAAGACTGAATATATTTTTAAAAAATGCTGTCAAAGTGGGCACTTCGTATGAAATTTCCCGAAGCGAATATGATTAAAGAATTGAGGAGGTATTCAAATAAAAAATTGGTTATTTTATAACTCATTTTTAATATCAATTTTGTTCTCAAACGCATTCAATTGACAGTTTTTTGTTACTTAGAAATTATATAATGTGCCGTATTGGGCGATTTTTTTAATAAAGTCAAAATATATTTCAAAATATGCTGTCAAAATGGGCATTTGAGCCGAATTTCGCTTAAGATGATTCCGATAAAACCAGTTCTTACAGAAAAATGAAATTAAAAAATTTTCAAATTAAAATTGTTAAGCTGGGCTCATCTGTAATCAAATTTTATTTTTTGTTGTTGAAATGAGCTCTCTTCGAAATCTACCTCCGCCTATAGGCCAATCCGACAGGGATTTTTAATTATATATTAGTTTTTATTCCGAAACAATATATTTTACTATTAATAATTTCTACAGAGACATCGTTATAGACTCCTTGGATAATACAATGGAATTCATTTTCAATCACTTCACCGTTTGCCTCGAGATAAATAGGGGGTAAAAGCACTGTTTCTTCATATCTGTTGCTAGAAAAGATGTTTAAATGCTCTAAAGATGGCACTGATCACATATATGGAGGTACGCGCAGTCGTGGAAAAAAAGTAAACACCACTACTAACTTTTCAACAAATAATCCTCCACTAAATTTCCAAGCAAGAGGAACGTCACTACTACAAAACAATTAGAAATTTAGTCTACTTTTTAACCGACTTCAAAAAAGGAGAGGAGGTTATCAATTCAACGCGTGTGTATTATTTTTTTTATTGTATGTTCGCCGATTACTCCGAAACTATCAAACCGATTAATTTGGTTTTGGTGTTAAATGAAAGAGCTTGCTCTCGAATTGGTACCACTTCCGTTTCATAGAAATTGGTTCAGTACTTTTTTAGTAATTAGGCGAAAACTAATAAAATTAGTGATTTTTTGCTAATTAAAACTGTTGAATAAGTTCGCTGAATGGAGCGCAGTCAGGATGGCCGAGCGGTCTAAAGCGTCTGATGTAATCGCTGGTTCTCGAACGAGAGAGTGGGTTCAAATCCCACTCTAGACATAAGTGTATACAATAACCTTTTTTCATATTATAATTTTTACACATACATTTTACAAATTAAATACAAATTAAGCAATTAAGAATATTTTTTATTTAACCGTTAGCACAGAATATCAGAGATCTTTCATCAACTCAATATTTTATCAGTGAAAGAGTACTAAAATAATAGACTTGCGAAAAGTAACATGACGTTGAATAAGTTCACCGAACAGTTTGACGTCATGATATCCAAGCGATCTAAGGCACCTGATTTAAGCTTTGGTTCTCGCAAGAGAGCGTGAGTTCGAAACCAACTCCTGACGTACATGTGTATTATAAAGTATTTTTTTCCGTATTATATTTTTTAACAGACTTAAAAAAAAAAGGAGAGTAGGTTATCATCAATTCGACGCTTATCTATTTTTTTATGTATGTTCACGGATTACATCGAAACTATCCAACCGATTAAACTAGTATTTGTGTTAAATGAAAGAAGCTACATTCGAATTGGTACCACTTCTATTTAATCAAAATTGGTTAAGTGCTTTTTTAGTATTTAGGCAAAAACTAATAAAATTAGTGATTGCTAGCAAATTAAAAGTAACATGGACGTTGAATAAGTTCGCCGAGCGGAATGCAGTCAATATGGTCGAGCGGTCTAAAGCATCTGACTTAAACTCTGGTTTTCGAATGAAAACGTGGGTTCGAACACCACTGCTGACATACGTGTGTCCAATAATCTTTTTTGTGTTATAATTTTTAATCGAATTCAAAAAAGGAGGAGTAGGTTATCAAATCAACATGTATGTATTTTTTTTATGTATGTTCACCGATTACTCCTAAACTATCCAACCGATTAATTTGGGTATTGTGTTAAATGAAAGAGGCTACACTCTAATTAGTACCACTTCCATTTCATTGAAATTGGTTCAGTACTTTTTTAGTAATTAGGCAAAAACTAATAAAATTAGTGATTTCTCGCAAATTAAAAGTAGCATGGATGTTGAATAAGCTCGCCGAATGGAGTGCAGTCAGGATGGCTGAGCGGTCAAAGGCGCCAGATTTAAACTTTGGTTCGCGGAAGAGCGCGTGGGTTCGAACCCCATACGTGTGCAATTTACTATAATTTTTTCCGTATTTTATTTTTTATTAACCGAATTCAAAAAGTTGTTAACTTTTCACTAAAAAGAGAAAAATAAACTTTTCTACCAAAATTGAACAGACTTCAAAAACTACTACAAAGTGAAAAATTATTTTTTTATATAATTGTAATAAGAAAATAAATTAAGAGCGTAGTATTTACCATGGGTATTATTATATTTATGTACATTAATTTGATTTTTTGGAGTCTGTGCCAGCCAAGCCAAGTTTAAAATTAAAATTAATTATCCAATGCAAATCGTAAATGAATAAAATTACATTTTAAAACTAAATATTAAATTGTAAAAAAAACTCGTAGATACTTGGATGTGTGTCTTTTGGAAAATTATATGTAACTTGGCTTGGCTGGCACCGACTCCAAAAAATAAAATTAATGTACATGAATATAATAACACGCATGGTAAATACTACGCTGTTAATTTAATTTCTTATTACAATTATATAAAAAATTATTTTTCACTTTGTAGTAGTTTTTGAAGTCGGTTCAATTTTTGGTAGAAAAGTTTATAAGTGATGTATTTAAAAACTTTTAAGAGATCATCTACAAATGAAATCCAACCCAAAGTTTTTTTTTCTAATGGCAACATCCAATTTTGACAAGATAGTTTAAATCTTCAGTTCAAATTTTGCCTAAAAACGAAATTTCATGTGATTTGGTCAATAAATTTTTGAATTATAAAAAGTCAAAATTTAGAGCTTCAAATTTCAATTGCCATATTTTTATTAATATTTTCTGAAAATGTTATCCTAATGTAAAAGCCTTTTTATGTGATTATAGTACTAAAAAACCCAAATATAAATACATTAAATTTGTTGAATTTTACGATATGTATTATGAAGTAAATATTCGAAAAAATATGACCTACAATTTTTTGGAGGGATTGATATTTGCCATGTCCTTCTTTATGCAAATCCAAAATTTGAATTTTTTTTTTTACCATTTAGTTTAAAAAACTTCAAAATTCTGATTTAAAAGGTTGTATATGATGTGCAGAAAAGCAATTTTTTTACCCATGTTACTGAAGCATATGGACTGCAATTACGGTACCTCACTTAACTTTACATTTTGAGTTTGGAGGGGGGGGGGGGGATGTTGAATAATTGCTTTTCTTTACTTTAAAATAAAATTTTTGGATTATTCCGGTGAGAATTCACTATTACAGATACATTATTGTTTGCCTCTTAAAGGGTTATGATGAACTTAGAGAGTAAGTCTGTCTTGCGACGTAAACAAAGCATTAAACTTATTTCAGTATCTCACGATCTTGCATTAACCTGAATCTTTTCTACTTTCACGTGTCATGTAAATTATCAAAAAGATCTTGATATTGCTAACAGTCACATTGAATCAATGAGATGGAGATTATGGGAAAATCTTGATAAAGATGGTTTCTATACATCATATTGACAGTTCCGCTTATTTAAATCAAAGCAAAACGTGTGAATTTTTTTGGAGGGGGGGGGGTATTTTCGGCCCCTCATTTTTGCGTACTAATCTACCATAATTAACTGTTCCTTTTTGTTAAAATTTTATCATATAAAATACTTTTTCTTAATAAGAATGCATTTGTTAAAAATACAAAACCTTGCTCATTGGTGCACAAAAACAAGAACTTTAATATGAACTTGTACAATTAAAAATGAAATAAAATATAAATTTAACGTTTCGAGCCGTCTTCAGGAAAATATGATGATGAAATGACTAAAAGTTCAGATATGATGGTTTCATCGTTAGAGAAAGCCCTGGCTCTGGAACCATTAAAAATAATGAACCAAAGCAAAAGTTCTGATCTACAAAACGGCACTTAAAATACTTATTTATATTTGTTTAGATTAAAACTATCGAAATATCACTTTTTAATTAATTTTTAAATTAATTTTCAGCTGTGAAATTACGCTTGAAATTCTTGAATAGTTAATACGTGAATTTTCACATTGCTACTAAGCGTAGGACCAATTTACTGAAAAATGTCCAAGCCGGGGATCGAACCCGGAACCCTTGGAATAGCGCTCCAAGTGCTCTACCAAGCCTTACCAACATATGAAGCGAAAAATGCTAAGCTGAGCATCGTTCTCGTAGTTTAAATGGTAGAGCATTTGGAACGCTTTTCCAAGGATTTCGGCTTGGACATTCTTCACTAAGTTGGTTCTACGCTTAGTAGCAATTTGAAAATTCACGTATTAAATATTCGAGAATTTCAAGCATAATCTCACTGCTGAAAATTAATGAAAATATGTGATTGACCGATGCTGGAATTGTATGTGTCTCCTGTTACGCCGCAGGATTGTGTGTTCATGAAGATGGTTCTATCTCGTGCTGCGAATTGCAGCCTTACCAACATATGAACAGAAAAATTCTAAACTGGGCATCGTTCACATAGATTAAATGGTAGAGCAATTGGAAAGCTATTCCAAGGGTTCCGGGTTCGATCCCCGGCTTGGATATTTTTCACTAAGTTGGTTCTACGCTTAATAGCAATGTGAAAATTCACGTATTAAATATTCGAAAAAATATCATACGTAATATTCTGAAAATTAGTATGAAATTACTAAAAATATAAAATTTAATGACATTTTGAAAATAAATACTGGATATATATCTATTGATATACACTGCTCAAAACAATTAAAGGATATTGCAGTTTTAGGTGGATTTTGTATCTGGGAAACTTTTTAGCTGATTGATACATGGTCGACAGACATAGTAGGTTATATGAGAATAAATTACACATGTTTGGCAGAAAAAAATGCATTTTATTGCGCATTTGTGCACAAAAGAAAAAAAACACAATTTGTGCATACGAGAAAAAAAGAATAAGAAAAGGTGTTTTCTTCAAAGAAAATCATTTTCAGTAGGTGGTATGGTTTCCACGGGCGGCCAGCAACGTTGAACACCTTTGAGGCATGGACTCAATGAGGCTATTAATGACGAGTTGGGGTATTCTGCCCCACTCTTCCAGAAGAGCTCTTTCCAGTTCTTGGAGAGTTTGTGGGGGTTGTTGGCGGCCAGAAACTCGACTTCCTAGAGCGTCCCAAACGTGCTCAATTGGATTCATGTCTGGAGAACACGCTGGCCATTCCATTCGAACGATTCCTTCCTCGAAAAGGAAATCCTCCACCAGGTTTGCACGATGTGGCCTGCCGTTATCGTCCATTAAAATGAAGTTATCTCCGATTGCTGCAGCGTAAGGGACTACAATAGGTCTGAGGATCTCATCTCTATATCGGCGACCAGTCAGAGCTCCATCTCGAATGATGTAGAGGTCAGTGCGCCCGTAAATGGAGATGCCACCATACACCACACTCCTCCACCGCCAAATCTGACACTTTCGTGCACGAACGCAGGATTATTCCTACTGCCACGGTCCCTCCAGATGAAAATAAGCCTATTATCCGGATGCACAGAAAAACGGGACTCGTCAGAAAACAGCATATTGCTCCATTCATTTCTCCTCCAGTTGACATGCTCGGTTGCCCACTCCCTGCGGTCGCGACGATGCCTTGATGTTAATCTAACACATACCATCGGTCGGCGAGCATACAGACCTACAGCATGGAGCCGGTTTCGAACAGTCTGAGTTGAAATGGTGGTGCCTGTAGCCGAGCGAAGGTGTTGTTGGAGAAGAGTAGCGTTCATGTTTCGGTGTCTCCGAGCTGTTAACGCTAAATACCTATCTTCATTGGGCGTTAGTGCCCGTCTACGACCTTGCCCTGGTCTTCGGCCTGCACATCCACTCTCCAAAAAACGGTTCCAGATCTTGAAAATGACACTTTGTGACACTCCAATGGCTTGCGCTACTTCGGCTTGAGTTTGGCCCCCTTCTAACCTACCAACAATTCTCCAAGCTTCTGAATCTGACAAATGATTTCGCTGAGACATCGTACTCATCGAAACAAAGCAATCACTGAATGCCGATCATCCTTGTCTTTATTCTCTTTTATCCAGTTGAAAGTCAAATTTCATTCGCTGCCGCTGAAGCGACGTTTTTGACGTCGAACTCAAAATTTGCATACTCCACAGTTTGAAAACCAGAAAAATTTGCATTTGTGATTCTCTTCTTCTATTTTCGGCAAAAAAAATTTCGTTTATATTTTTATTTTATATAAAACTTCAAATATCCTTTAATTGTTTTGAGCAGTGTATATCACCAATCACTGATTGTAAAATGAATCTTGAAGAGGATTTTACGGTATGTAACAAAAGTCAAAGCATACTAAGTGAGTGAAATGGTCATATTGACAAGAAATAATACATTATTTAGAAGTGACATAGTCAATCTGTAGCTTTTCAACAATTTTCGAGTACCGAACTTCATTATGGACACTGTCCCTAAAATAATCCGGTTTTAAAATAGTTAATTCCTCGTAAACTAATTGTACGAATTTCATGCAAATATATATTTAGGCTAATTGAAAGGAGTAGAATTTATTTATGGTGTCAAATTTGGGGCTTGCTATTGAAAAAAAAAGGAATTTTTGGTTTGTTTTGATATGTAGATGGCCCCTTGAGCAAATTTATATACATAATTTAAAAATAGATTTTATTCCCAATCGTATGTTAAGTAACTTTATAGTACGATAATTTGCTACAGAGTTAGTAATGGATGTTTACGTTTTGTTCCAACGACTGTACAGTACATTACTGTACTCTACATTATGGATCCTTGGTCCATCATAAGTTAAAAAACTTTTTTGGTAACACGTGCAAATAATTTCTTACACTTGTTTTCTTTGCTCCCTTTTCTTTTTAGGTTAGAATGGTTTTAAAATTGTTGATATATTTTTATTTCTCAATCCTATTAAATCATATTTTATTTTAAACTCATTTGTTTATCAAATATTATGTTTCTCCATTTATTGGTTGTGGTAGTCCTAAATTAGCTTTCTGTAGCTTTTTTTATGGCTAATACGGAGATGAAATCGCAAACTTTATTTGTGGAATTCAAGGCATTTAGGACCTGATGAATCTGTCTTCGTTCTACAAATTTCCATTATTATTTTTCTCCATTTTTACGATGTTTTTATAATCTGTGTTTAAAATATTAAGGATATCAGCTTTATTGTCAATTAATAAATTTCTTTTTTATTTATAATTTCACATTTTCTTTTGGTAATTGTAATAGTTTTTAATGGAAACATAAACATGCCTATTTTTTTTTATCTTCATTATATGTTTAGATATGCGAAATTTCGTAGTTAAAAATTAACTTATGCATTACAAAATGTACATTTAATTAATATTTCTCTTAAATTTCAATTATTATACATATTTTTCAATTGCGGCTCAAAATAATTGATGGAAATTTCCGTTCCTAAAAAAAGGCCGAAAATTTATCCGATTATTAAATGTAGAGCAAACTTTGCGACTTATTTTTGCGACATCCCTTTGGTGTTTCCCCTTAAGGCTCTCTTATATTTATGTACTAACTATACTGTATCGATACACAAACGTTCATCGTATTCGGTGACCCCAACCTCAGACTATCTCCTTGTCAGACAAATGGCCAATTCCACTCAAGAAAATAAAAGAAGGTTTTTACGTACAAACAGAAACAATAACATATGAAATTATAAAGCTTGATATTCTAAACTCTTTTATAAAACAATTTTTGTTATAAACAATAAAATCACTTTTTAAAATGTAAGTATAAATGATTAAGAATAAGTATTAAAATCCAGAAAGTTGGCACAGTTAAAATTAAGAGGAAGTTCAAAAAAGACCTGCGACAAATTTAATGCAGCAACATATATAAACCAGAAAAACCTCGTTTATCTAGTACACTTTTGCTTTATTTTCAGTAAGGTGTTTCGAGGACCTGAAGAAATCAGCGTGTAGCCGAGAAAGCCGTATAGTGTGGGGCCACTGAATTTAAAATTGAATTGAATAAAACTCACTTCGAATGTATTTACAAAGGTGCGACTTACAGAGGCTCATTCTTATTCAATTTCTTTTACTGTATTTTTGTATATTTGGGGGGAGAGGAGGGGGTATATACGGTATTTAAAAGTTATGCAAACAAATTTGAGATCTAAATGTTTAATGTCAAATATGAAAGAAAAGGGGCGAAAGTAGCATGACAGTTGAGTTTGCTGATCTTAGTGGATATTTGCCAAGCGAGATTGTAAACAGAACAAAAAAATTGTGCCAGTGTGGAAAACATTAATAACAAATAGTTTCACAATGAAAAAAAAATGACGGAAGACTAGAAACAGTTTGAAACAAATGGAATTTTTCAATTATATCAAATAGGAGTCTGATGTAATAGTTGCAATAAAGCAGCTTATTTTCAGAAATGAGCACGGCTTGGTTTTGCAAATTTTATGCTATCTCTTAGAAACAAAAATAATAGTTATTCATTGAAAAGAAACCTGCTTTCTAAGAAATATAACGAAAATTACCTTTTTCATGTTTGTCATTTTTTGAAAAGGCAATGAGTAAAATAACACGTGAGAAATATTTCGTTTTTTTTTTCATTTTATTTATTTATTTATTTATTTATTTTACATGCAAACATGCAATTACAAGTCCACAAGAGCCATTTTTTTAAGTAACATTCCAACGAATGTTTTATTCAAAACAAATAACCGATGAATATTTTTATATATAATGATCTAGTTCCATTAAACGCTATTTTAATATGAAAAATACACACAAAAAAACATCATTTCATCGATTATATTGGCCGTATTTATAAATCAGGTGGAAATAAATATGCAAAACACTACAATATTAATCAAAATGATTATTAGCTTTTTTAAAAAACTTTTGCTTTTTAAAGAGAATATGAGCAAAATATATATAAATTAAAAAAATTCCCATTTAAAATTCCCCATATAAAATTTCTTTTATAAATTTACATTTTGCCCATAAAACTTGAAGTGATTTATTTAACAATGCTATCTTTACAATTAAGATTTATCATTATTAAAAGTAGTTAGAAATTAATAATTTAAAAAAGAAGAATGGAGCTTGAATGAAACTTAATCAAAATGTGTAAAAATAAGTAAGCTAAGTGTAAAAGAATGAAAAAATAATTTAATAATTTTTACTTCCTAAGAGTTTTGCACCTATCGTGTAAAAGTTAGCAAGTATTCTTTTTATTTAAGATAAAATAAATAATTCAGTTAATAGGATAAAGTAGACAATGAATTCAGTAGTAGAAATCTTGGCAGAAAAAGGGCCTATATCCACTTTTATCTCATTTTAAGTAAAGGACTGTTAAGAAATGCATGTTTGATGATTTATTTTTTTTTCTTTATTTTTATATTTTTAATTATTATTTCATAATATAATTTTCTTGGAGAATAAATTAAAAGGAGTGCAATGATATCCATCTCTGTTTCTCATATTTGTCGTGAAATAGCGGGTGCACAGAGAAAAAAAATATATAAGAAGGTGATTGGTACAGAATAGTGAATCACTATTATATATTCCTTTTAATATATTAAAAGGAATTTGGTATTTTTTCTGCTACACCATTATAATATTAGATATTTTCACAATTCTACCATACTAAATAACTTAACTACAATTTATTAACTACCACTTTAAATCTTCCTGATAATGCAGATATTTTTGTGAAAATGTACTGTAACTTAGCATTTATGCAGGATTTTGAAACCTTTTATCTCAGAAATTATTGAGCAAGACAAATTAGAAATTTCCAGAAAACAATAAGTTTCTGGGATCGTTTCAAAAATAGCTTTTTCAACATTCATCCTTAAAAAAAAAAAAAAAAAAAAAAAAAAAAAAAAAAAAAAAAAAAAAAGCTTCTGTTATAGCTTAAATGAACTGATGGCTGAGATTTTTGGTGGTTCTTGTCCTAAAGATTTCTGCAGATAAAAAAAAAAGGTTTCAAGAGTAACTAGAAAATTAAATTCCAATTTTTAAAATGTTTTCGCAGAGTTTTTCTTCAGTTCTTCGAATCTTATAATTTTTTTTATTTTTTATTTCATGTACCATTAGAAAAAAGATTTATCTTGTTTACCCCTGTTTTTGGTCTTTAAAAATAAAATCTTTTGGTTTATGCTTCCCCAGAATTAATTTTTAACTTTTTCCAACAAAGTTGAAAAGTGTTTATGATTTCGGTTTCTCTGTCTGTCCGCGATCTAACTCACGTAAGTATACTCGGATTGCCCTGAAAGTTTGGACATTATCGAAGTTTGTCCTAGCACGAATCCTATTTCAAATGAAATTTCTAGCATAATTAGTTTATTTACAGGAACAATCAAAAGTTTACCGTTACATTTCGGCGTATAGGAAAAAAAGGTTTAAATGAATTTTAAAGATGTTTCTCCCTGTCAAACATATTAAAATTTATAAGCATTTGCGAAGTGCACTAAAATATGCATTCTGTAAAAGAGCGGTGAAAAAAATAACTATTATTTATTTACAGGGCCACACAAAAGAATTCCATTAGATAATGGTAAATAGGGGGGGGGGCGCGACATATTTTATTTATACTAAGCTATTTTATGAATAATAAAACTGATATACGTCGCTGAGTCTTAATATAGCTTAAACGATATAGCCATGTATAATACGAAGCGCGTAGCATTTACAGGGACACACAAAAACTTTCAAATAATATATTCTTTCTGAATTACTGTATATGTATCCGATGTTGGCTGATGGGTGGACGAAATGCATTTTAATTATGATATGCGCTTTTAATTTCCACTAAATCTATGCATATTATATGGTTTGTACAAATCTTATATTTAATATAGAGGGTATACAAAAGAGCTCGCAAACGTTACAGAATATGAGTGTAAAGTACTTAAAGGTGGTTTTTAAATAAGTTATGCATTTTTACGCGGAGCTTCATTCAGTTTATTGAGAAATATTTGTAGAATATAGATAAAAGGATATACGGGGCCACGCAAATAATTGGCTAGATGGACGATAATGAATGCTAAATTCTGAGAATGTGATTTCAGTAGTTTTAAGAGTGTTTTAGTTTAAAGTAAGTTTTAGCTATACACTGGCGTGTAATAAAGGTAGTAGATAAACTACAGGGCTGAAAAAAAGTATTCAAGTATGTTTCCTATTGGTATAAATTGCTGAAAGAGGAATTTCAAACAGCTAGGCATTTTCTAGCTTAGCCAAATTTCTCCATTATATGGCATATATATCAACCGACAGATCAAATACAGGCTGTTCAAAAGTATTGGAATACATATTTGTCTATAGAAAGTAACCTTATTTCCATAAATAACGAAGTTTTGTTAAAAATTTCAGGATGTGTTCGAAAGTGTTTCATAATCTATGCTTAATGCATGATTTTTCTTACTTGTTATTTTTTTTATTTTATTTTAAGTTCCAAATTAAAGCTTTGCTTAAAGCACACTCATTAAAATGGTACTTCATTCTAATAGTTTAGTTCTGCCCCTTAGTCCTGCTTGTGGAACCACTATTATTTCAGACATTTTGGCCTTATTTATTCATTGATTCGTATCACCTTATTTAAACGGTTTTATAAAAAGCAAAAATTTCTTTAAGAAAATAGTGGGAGCAGTTGAACCACACTGCCATTGTTAGCTAACATTTTCGTCGTTTGCAGTTTAATTAGATTCACGGTGCATATTATCTATATATTTAAAAGACCAGGCTATTTTTTAATCATCTGGTCTGAGTTTTCTACAGAACCGATTTTGATCATTCTTTTTTTTAAACAAAAGCATTTTATTTGTAGATGTGCACGTACTCGCTATTTTATTTTAAGTAACTCCATTTTTATATTTTTAATCCAATTTAAAATGTTATTTTATGATTTTTTTTCCATTTGTGGCAATCGGATTACTTTCATGGATGAAGGGAGAAAAGGAAACTGTTGGAATTACCATTACCTTTACGGATGCCATTTTCATATAACAATTAATAATGACTTTTAGACAGAAAAAGACGTCGCGATTTTTTACTCATAAAGCTGATACACTTTCGTATTTTTACTTTCTTCTATCTTTACAAGAAAAAAGTATTGAATTCGTGAAATTTTTCGATTTCCGGTTTTCGGCGGATTTTTACGTTTTAGGGGTCAGAGATTCAAAAACCGTGTTTTTGCAAAGTGTGTGTTTGTGAGTTTTGTAATTTTGTGACTCTCTGCCTGTATGTGACATAAATTTTGTGGACACTCTATCTCAGGAACGAATGCACGGAATTTAATAAAAATTTATATTTAGTTAGTCTTCGATATAAATTGGTGCTGAATAGTTTTTGGTGTAAATCGTTCAACAGATGGCGCTGCGATGTTACTTTTTGTTGCGATTTCCGCTATAGCGCCATCTCCAGAATTAATATACATCATTTCATAAAACTTCATACTCCGTTAGTCCTTGACATGAATTTATGTTCCTTTACATTTTCGGGTAAATTGCACGATAGGTGGCTCTGCTATGCAACATTATTTACGATTTCCTCGATCGCCCAATCTCCAGGACTAATGCACTAATTGTAATGGAACTTCAGATTCGGTTAGTCCTTGACATGAAATGATGTTGTTTATATTTTGGAGTACATCGCTCAGCAGATGGCACTGCTATGCTGCATTTTGTGCGATTTTTGCAATAGGTCTATCTTCAGAATTAATGCACGAAATTTCATCCTACTTCAAATTCAATTAGTCTTTGACATGAATTGTCGTTTTTTTTTTTTTTTTACATTTTGGTGTAAATCTCTTAATAGGTGGCACTTCTATGCTGCATTTTTTACGATTCCCGCAACATCTCTGTCTCAAGAACGATTGCACGGGTTTTCATCAAACTTCAATTTCGATTAGTCCTTGACATGAATTGATGCTGTTTATATTTTGTAGCAAATAGCTGTACAGATGGCTCTGCTATACTTCATTTGTTACGATTTCTGTAATAGCTCTATCTCAAAAACTAATGCACAGATTTCCATAAACTTCAGATTCAGTTAATTCTTGACATGTATTGGATTTGTTGACATTCTGGCGTCAATCGCTCTACAGATGACACTGCTGTGCTGAATTTTGTAGGATTTACACGATTTTTGAGATAATCCTATGTCCTATCTCAAGAATTTATTTCATATCTTTAGAATCCTCATGACTTGCCATTTAAGGCAAATTTCAAAATTTTAACATGTATGAGATAGAAGAAAGTTTTGTATATTTCTATATCCGACTAATATATATATTCTTTTCATTCCTCTGATACTGAGATTGAGACGCTCATCTCACTTTAGTGTAGAATATTAGTGGGTGAAAATGGTGTCATAATAAAAATGAAATTGTAAAATTGGTAACGGGCAAACGTGACATCAAACTTTTAAGTATAATTATTAATAATCTATTGAACATCAAAATATTTCTGGTTCTATTTAAATAGCCCATCTACAAAAATATTATCACCAAACTATAAGATTAAATGACAATAATGAATGATCGTGAATGTCACATTCACTTGACATTACATACATTACAGACATTACATTTATTACTTCATCAAGTGATTTTTAATTCGACGTTTTATATGTATTTATACTGTTTTATTCATTTAATTTTTATTTCGTTATTTAAAATAAATATGTATCGCTTAATGAGCAGTTTGGCGATTAGAATAATTTAGCGAAATTGGTCGACGGGATAATCAAGTATTACTATGTAATTTTAAAAGTTAATTTAAAAAGAATGTATGTAATTTTTGCGACGATAAAGGGTGTCATTTTCAGGTTTCGTTGAAAACAAAAAATGTAATTGTGTCATAGGGGCGCAATTTTCGTTGATTTTTTATTGAATAATACCAGAAGTCAAGGCATCAATTATTAACTTTATAATTTAATACATATTACATATTACGGATTACTTATAGGAATAATGTTTGATTTTGTAGTAATACGAAAAGTTTAAATTAAACTTCACTTCTAAATAATATTTCTTTTTTACGTTAGGTCAGCCATAACAAAGTCTGATTATTTATTGCAAATATTTTTTATAACTTAGTGAAAGAGTTCTTTTAAACATCTTCATTCGTCAAATTTGGTGGTTTGCGACTAGTTTCTGATTAAAATTTTAGCGTATGTTAAAACGGTAAAAGCCAGAAGTAAATTATAACAATGCATTTTATATATTGTATTGCTAGAAAATTACAATTTGCATTTTTAAAAATGAAAGTGCTTTTACGGTTGTCTTCCATAGAAGAAAAATAATTTCCATAATATTTCAGAACAGAAAAGTGTTAAATAAATAAATTTACTTTTTTCATTTTATAAGAAGTAACTTTTTCTGGTTTTCGATTGTTTCCAGATCGAAATCCTGTATACACATATGTATAAATTTCCGTTTAGCTGTTTACGATCATAAAATTTGCATACACATTAAACTTATTTCTGCTGCCCAACACAAAAACATTGTAGCATTTCAAAAATGTCTTTAGATGTAATGCGACTCTCCATCGATTCCATCTGCTTCATTTCAGAGATTGATTTGTTAATTCGATACTCTCGTTTACACAAAATGAACAAACTTGTTTGGGTTTGTGAAAATAGGTCACGCTTTTGTTAGTCAATTGAAAACAAGGGGCTTATAGGGTACAAGGTGCATATTTAACATTATCAACTTTTTGGTAATTTTGAACCACCTCTCCCTTTCCGATATCACACGTTAGCATTCCTAGAACCGCTTGGTAATGATATCGTTATTAATGTCTAAATTTTTTTATGTTTAGAATTTATCTCTTTTGTTTGGAGTGATATACAAAACTGGTTACATTTATTTTTCGCATACTTTATTGAATCAAATGAAGAGAAGTCAATAAAAACTCACTTTATATCATATAACACATAAAAGAAATCGTTATTATTTAAAAGTGTTTCAATAATAGCTTTTCGTTAGATTATACATTCAACAGCAATAATGTCTTATTGCACTTGCCCTGCACGAAGGAGGGTGGAGATATATAGAAATTCTTATCAACAAAACAAGTGGGCAATATTCTTTCTCTTTCTCTATTATTTATTAGTAATCACAAGTTTCTTTTCCAATATACTTCACATATGGTTTCTAGAACCGTGATTATATATGGATACACATATGAAAAAAGAAAGAAAGTCAATAGGGTCAATCCATTTCAAGTGGTCCAGAAAATATTTTTTTGGTTGCTCGACCATTTTTATAAAATCTGAAATTTTTTGTACAACAACCCTATCATGATGGAAGTTCAAAATGACCGTTATTTTAATTTTACTATTTTTTGTTTCTGCATGGGGCCATCTTTGTTTCATCGTGTGCAGCGATTTTCACAGATACTAGGATACACAAAATTGTAAATATCTCGTCTTTTATTTTCCCAATTGAAATGGGGTTTGCAGCATTTTGTTCAGAATAAAATAAGCTAAATGTACGGTGGTAGAATAATTTTGAAAAATAAATTTTTACAGGTGAAATTTTAGCACAAAATTTAAGATTTTTTCCAAAATCTATTCGTTTGGAAGAGGAAATTTTTCATGCAAAGAAAACTGTCAACCTTACACAATTTTTTCTACAAATAGGTCAAAAGTGTATGTATTCATACACCAAGTCTCAGATCTGGGAGTTGATTTCTCTTTGCGAAAAAAATTCCGAAATTCGTCAAAAATTTCAAAAATCGCACTTTTTAGTCTTTGATATCTCTGGTAGGGCACGAGATAAAAATCTGAAATTCTGTCCTTTGATAATACAGTAAAACCTTCATAACGGACACTCCCGAATAGCGGACACCTCTATTTAACGGACAGTTCTCCAATCCCCACTCCCAAAACCTAAATTTTTGTATGTTTAACTTCTGAATAACGGACACTATTTTCGGCGATAAAGGATGAAAAAGTATTTTTTAACAAGAAAAAAATGAAGAAAAAAAAAGTAAAAAGGTCTCTAAATTTATCAGGGCAATGTGCCACAAATTTTTTGATCACAGATAAATGTAGAGGGTGGGCTGAGGAAATTTCTCCTTCACGTTCATTGTTGAATTCAGGGAGTTGCGTGGGAGGGACATCTCCCAGAACATTCAAATGTAGGATTTCCCCGGAAGATTCTATGATTTTATGTTTTTAATGATAAAAAAGTGTAATCCCTATCGTCGCTTGAAACTCTATAATGATTAATAATTTTACATTGAAAAACAAATTACAAGTAATTGCAAGCAAAAGTAAACTTTTGTAAAAGATATTTTTTAATAAGGGTTAAAGGTGTCCACAATTTTATTTAAGTTTTATTGCTTAAAAAATAATTTTAATTTCTCATTAATAATATAATATAGGTTTTAGAACATACAACTGTCAATTAATGAAACCTTAAGCATTTCTTAGTGTTTTTTCCATATTTGAGGGCTTTCCCAATAGCGGACACCTCCGAATAGCGGACATTTTCTGCGTTCCCGAGGTGTCCGTAATTTAGAGGTTTTACTGTATTTTATAGTAGTGTTATGCAGAAAAAATTTCAAGAAGGAGATTTGACTACAAGCTGAGATATGGCATGGAAAATATGTAAAAACAATACTTCTAAACTATTCTAACCTTCTATGTGTTTGTTCATACATACAAAATGTTAAACTAATGGTTGATGATGCAAAATTACAAAGATCATCTTCAAATTCTGCATAAATCGTGATTTAAATATTTCAGATTATATGCTAAGCAAATGCACTATTTGTCCAGATGAACAAAACCTACTAGAAATGATATTCTTCCATTTCAATCGCCCCGAAAATATTTTGGTTAATTGACCATTTTTAAAAAATCTGAATTTTTTTTGTACAACAACCCTAATATGAGGGAAGTTCAAAATGAGTATTATTTTAATTTTAATATTTTTCGTTTGAGCATGGTGGCCATCTTTGTTTCATCGTGTGCAGCTATTTCCTCACATTGGAGTTTGATGGTGCGAGATAAAAATCTGGAATTTTGGCTTTTGATACTATTTTATGGTAGTGTTATGCACAAAAAATTTCAAGAAGGAGATTTGAATATAAGCTGAGATACGGTGATTAAAAAATGTTAAGAAATGCCATTACGAGTACATTAGGAGAAATGGGATTAGTCTCTTTTATTACAATATTTAAACAGAAAATATCGTTTGTTGAAAACAGTTTAATAATAAATGTTTAATTTACAAAGATACTATATATGCCCAACAAAAAGCTTAACACTATTTACGAGAGATGTTATGAGCTCGACCAGTTACTGTTGTCAGTCCATCAGGCTATTCTTTCTCAAAATTTTATTTGAAGCAACCCAAGTTTTGTCATCCCTTATTAACTTGAATGAAATTCTCTACACTCTCAAAAAAACTTCCGCCAATTCACAGAAAAAGTAGTGGCAGCGGTGCTGCCAGCAAATTTCTGTGAAAAGACGGATATCCGTCTTTTTTTCCGTCACTGGAAGAAAATTTTCTGTTTTTTGAAGGAGCATCCGTCATGTTTTTCTTCGTTAAAAGAGAGAAAGTTTTCGTCTTTTGAAGGAAGTCCGTTATTTTTTTCTCCGTTTTAGGGAAGGAAATTTTCTGTTTTTTGAAGAAACGTCCGTCATGTTTTTCTCCGTTTTAGGAAAGAAAATTTTCTGTTTTTTGAAGGAACATCCGTCATGTTTTTCTTCGTTTTAGGGAAGAAAATTTTCTGTTTTTTGAAGGAACATTCGTCATGTTTTTCTTCGTTTTAGGGAAGAAAATTTTCTGTTTTTTGAAGGAACGTCCGTCATGCTTTTCTTCGTTACAAGAGAGAAAATTTCTGTCTTTTGAAGGAATGTCCGTCATGTTTTTCTTCGTTACAAGAGAAAATTTATGTTTCTTGAAGAAAGTCCGGTATGTTTTTCTCCGTTTTAGGGGGGGGGGGGGGATCTTCTGTTTTTTGTGCAATGCCAGCTATGTTTTAATCTGTTTTAGGTGAAAAAGTTTTTTCTTTTTATTTCATTAAAGATGTTCTTTATAGCCTAAAGGAGCTACACATGAAATTGGCAGGTATCATTCAAAGAATGTGTAAAGTTTTGATAAAATTCAGATCATTCATAAAATGCCTTCATCTTTGGTGTTTCAAATTTAATACCAAATGAAGTCGAAATGGAAGACCTGCTTTATCTCAGTTTTCCATTTTATTGCAATTTAATTACCTATGGAATTATTAAATATTTAGATAACTTGATCATGCTTCCCCCCCCTTTTCTGGACTGGTATTGCTTTTGTCGGGAAAAGCGGTTCAAAATGGCGATTTTGATGGCTTGTCCCGAAAGATCTATTTTGTTTACAAAGAACAGAAAACTGAGTGAGTTTCGGTTGTTTCTGAATAACATTTGTTTTCATGCATTTCTGAACAAAAAAAAAAAAATAAAATAAAATAAAAAAAATAAAAATAAAAAAAAAATAACGTATGTCACAAAGTTGCTCTTCTTGATGTGTCATTAAAGTAACGTCAAAAAAGCATTACTGTATTTTCTATTGCAAATATTGTAAATATATTTCATAGATGAGTAGATATGGAGCAAAATATTGAATATAATTAATAATTTATTCCAAGTAAGGAATGGGAATGATTTGTTCATTTCGAATCTGTTCACTTATACTAGTATCCATTCACGAAATTGCCAATCATTGAATAAAAATTCACATACCTTTCAATGCCTTAAATTATATTAATGAAAATTGAAAAACAAATTTCTCCTGAGAAGTTATTCCATTTTAAAGCATATGAAAGTTTAAGAAATTTTATTCGAAATCAAAAAACATCCATAAACCTTTTATTTATTTATTTATTTATTTATTTATTTTTTTTTTTTTTTGGGGGGGGGGGGGGGAGATATATTACAAGAAGCTCATTTTCTAGAAAATAAAAAGGATTTTTTTCAGAAATTTCCTTTTCTCCGTGTCTAAACAATAACAAAAAGATTGAAATATAAAGAAACTACATGCATATTTGCTTATTACATTACGATCACTTATTTAAAAAATATTAGAAAGTCTCGATCCGCTTTATTCAACTATATCATAACATGTTACTTTGCATTTAATTTTTTTTTCTAAATTTTTTTATGATATAGAACTAGATTTTTAAAAATATTTCTATTTCAAAATTATGAAAAGAAAAATGAAATCGAAGCTAACGTATATTGTAATAAAGAGTTTCACCCCCCCCCCCTCACACTCAAGCTGTGAATTCTTAAATTCTAGATCTATTTTAATACCAAATTTTAAATTATACAAAATATTGCACATTTCAGATATTCAACTTTTCTTTCAAGATATGCATTACACTTCTTTCTGAATAATCAGCAATAATTTTAAGAGTAGTATTAATAATTTATATTTTGTGGTATATATATATATATCCATCCAGCTGTACATCCATACATTTTAAAAAATTCAGCTCTTTTATAAAATACATTTAGCTAAATATATCTCTCAGCTTTTCTCAATTATTGGTCTTATCACACATCAGGATACATGATTTTTTTTAAAAACTCCCACAGTATTGTTTCATTATTTTTCTTTTGATTTATAAAATAAACATTATGCACAAAAATATGCATGTCAAAGTATTACCAATATATTATTAATAATATCACACAATTTATGTAAATGATTAAAAGGCAACATTTAGGTTAGGGTGAAAATTTTTATTATACAAAATACATGGTAAACTACAAATCAAATGTAAACTATTATAGGACAATAAAAAGACAAGGAAATGTTTTAGTTAAAATAAAAATAACTATAGTAACCTCTTACATGGGTGCCATGCCTATGATGGCACCCATGTGGAAAATGTTTAATAAAAATAAAAGTTTTAGTTTCTCCGATCTGTATTGTAATCAGAGATTAGTGTACTGACTCTGCGTCATATGCAAATTTCCTCCTTGCGCCCCAATCGAGTTTTTTCTATGGGGGGGGGGGGATTCCCAGAACGGTTTTTTGTGCGCGCATAACATGTCCGTTTCTTGTGATACACGTACGGTTCCAACGCTCTTTAGGGTTTTCCCATGCGCTGAGCATTTTGCGATGAAAAAAATGGGTGTTGCCATTGGAAATTTTTGAGTTTCTGTAACTATAACCGTAACCGTGAGGGCCATTTTGTTGTCGTTCACAGAATCTCGAGCTCATACCTCTGAATAGCTATATCTGAAATTTCATTTCGACCCTGTATAATTACAATCTAATTGTTATAGCTCAAGAAGAAAAAAACATTAGGCAGTTCCATTCGGTTAATCCAACACTTCATACAACAAATAAATGGAACAAAAAAAGCAAATAAAAATTGAGTTCAAACAACACACTTAAAAACTTATAGGACCAACTATTAGGTTTAACCCTCATTGCACTGTGTACCACATATGGCACATACATAAAAACATAATTCTCAATGTGTGCCATAAATTTGGCCAGTATGATTACTGTAATTGATCAAGAATAGTCCAAAGAATAGAATTAGATTTATTTAGTCCATATCAGATGGTTGCATTTGACAAAAAAATTAGAAAAAATTGTGCAGTTAAGGTTTGAACATCTAAGAAGTATTTTTTATTTGCTTTGTAAGTTGATTTTATTTAATGTTATTCAATAAGCATTTCATTAAATTACAAAATATTATTCCACTGAGATATAGCTTATAGCTTATAGTCCACTCTCTCTAATCCACAATCCCTTATAATCCACACTGTAACTGTTTTCAGACCATAATAAAAGTGGATTGCCCTTATAAATTAAGAAATTTTTAATGCATCCATTAGACTGAGATATTTTATGTACATTATGAATAATACGATATATTCTAAACACATTCGCTAGCTATATAAAAAGATAAATTTTCTTAGAAGTGATAAATATCCCATGAGCAAAAATCTCAGATTTTTAGGAAAACAAAGTTTTGTTATCGATCAAGAAAGACTGATCTTTAAAGGCTTCAGGATACAATAAACAAAAAACTATAAAGGAAATAGAAATTTGTTCCATTAGTGTTATATCATTTAAATAGTTTCTTGATATTGAATATAATCTTTTTTTTATATCAAAAATCCTTTCTTTCACTAGCGGGGCTCCGCCCCCCCTGCTCGCTACGCTCGCCAACCCCCCGCGTAATCGCTTCGCGATTCCAAGTTGTAAGGCTACCCCTGCTTGCTGCGCTCGCCAATACCCCCCCTTATTTTCCATACACTCAATTTTGGAATTCCTCTCATAAACGTGCACTTATTAAAATACCGAGCATTAAATATCCTTAAAAACCAGGAAAATCTACCAAAATAGCAGCATAAGGAAAAAAAAAGGAAGCGTACTCATTTCCAAGTCCACCCGAGACGGAGCCCTTTCCTAATTGGTCTATTCGATTCATAAAAGGTGTGGTCCACCCGGACGCGTTATTTCCGGAAACCTTACACATCAGCATCATTCCAGGAGTCATTCCTAGAAATTTGTTTAAGGCTAGTTTTTTTATTTTTTTTTACTATAGAAGGATTTCTGTGTAATTTATTTGCAGTATGATTATTACATTTGTTGATAAATTCCTAATATTAAGATGTAAACAAAGAAATGTCCTATAATCTGTAAGATTCTATAATTCACAAAATCCTTGATCCCAACATGTGATTAGAGGAGTGTACTGTAACTATTATAAATAACAGTAAATTACCTGCCACAGAATAAATAATGAAAACATTTTTGCATGTATGTTTTTTTTTTTTTTACTAAAAACATACATTTCAACTATATGCAGATCTGCCAACTACTATGAAAATAAACCTTAATTCTTACAATTTTGAGTTATTATATTAAGTTATTATAAACTGCAATGCTATGATGAATCTCTTGAATTATGATTTTTTTTGCAAAAATCACAAACACATTTTTTACATTTGCAATTTTTGGTCTATGAAAATTTTTTTCAGGAGTGATTTTGATGTGAAATTTCCAAAATTTTAAAGCATTCTGTTCCGGAAATTTTAAAATAACGACAATTATTTTAAAAATTTAGACATAAAACAGGATTGTACAATAAAGTTCTTAACATAAAATCCTCAATGTTTCTTAACCACAAATAAATCGTTTTTTCGTAAGTATTTATAACAAGAATTTTCTTCTTTAAAAATTTTGTTGCCATCTTGTCAAAAATCTCAGAAAACACACAAATATTCCCTTAGTAGCTGAGTAAAATCGCGAATTTCATTCGAGTTTAGGAAAGATAGAGCAAAAGTAAAAAATGAATTTTGATAGACTATGAAGGGGAAAATGTAGTCAATTTCCTTTACCCACAACTGCATAATATAGGCAATATATTTCAGATGTAAACAGTTAAAATGTTTTTTGTAAAGCAAAATATTGAGCATTTTAATCATAAAAGAAAAAATTAACTGGATTTGATGAATTAAGAAATTTTTAATGGATTCTGCATTCCTTAGAATGAAATATATTTATGCATCTTGTAAATAACTATTCAACTACTTTATTCAGAACGCATTTGTGTGCTGTATAAAAGTTAAAATGGCTTTTGAAGAAGCGTTAGCTCTTTTTTGATAAATATCTCAGTTTTTAAGAAAAACTTTTGCTAATGATCATGAAATCCTGATTCTTAAAAAGTCTCAAGTTAAATTAGAGCAAAAAGTAAAAAATGTAAAGCAAATCACTATCTCTGCAATGTCTGATAGATTTAAAAAATAAGTACAAATCAATTCTATTAATTTTGTGATACATTATTTAAATATATTTCTAATATATATAGTTTTTTTATATTACTTAAAATAAAGCATTTCTTTCATTCCTGTGTTATTTATTTACAGTGTCATAACAATATCTGATGATAAATCCCACATTAAGACTGTAAACAAAGAAATATGATCTATAATCCTCAAATCCCTTGGTCCTGACCTGTGAGAATTAAAAGAAATATATTGTATTCCAAATTTTGTCAAAAGGTCATCTAAATGAGTAGTGAATTTTGTTAATTGGTGGCCACAAGATGTTGCACTAAACTATCATGAATTTTGGTAAATGGCCGTGTAAAAAATAAACCTCATCTGATCGCAGAAGAAAATAAATTTCATCAAAAAGATGGTGGTAAATGCGTTAAATTTGTAAACTATCATAGAAAATGCAGATATCATCAAAAGATCGAAAAAAGAAAACAATTTCGTGTGAATTTCATCAAAAGTTCACAATAAACAATGCTGTTTTAAAAAAAGAATCGTGGTAGAGAAAAACAAAAGATTTAACTTACATTACAACTTTCTAGTACTTTTTCCGATTCACTACAAATGATTGGTTTAGGAAAGTAACATTTATTTTAAATTTAAATTGTTGTGAAATAATTGCAAAAAGAAAATAAATGTTTAAAAATTTACTGCACTTGCTAAAAAGTTTGAACCTGGCCTACTTTTACAAATATAAAAAAAAAAACTGAAACAAGAATAAATTCTAAAAATCTTTTACAATTTTTCACAATTTTGAAAAATTTAATGTAGTGAGTTAAAAAAACTGGTACTTCTAGGTTATCCTGTCGACCAAAAAATTATGGCCAAACTATAAGATTAAATGTCAAATAATGGATGATCGTGAATGTCACATTCAATGACATTAAATGCGATTCACGTGTTTAAAATAAAGTGATTTTTATTTCGACTTTTTATTAATATTTTTATTAATATTCTACTAATATTTGTTTTTTCGTTATTTAAAATAAAAATTATGTCAACATGTATAATTTGGCTATTAGTTTGGCGTTTTGTATAATTTGGCGAAATTGGTCGATGGGATAACCTAGAAGTACCAAAAAACTTCATTCCTTTAACGAATTTCAAAAAAGGTCATATAAACCAACCAATCAAACTCCAGATTAATTTCCATTTTATGCTTTATGGATTTTATTTTTAAAGATTGGCAGTTCTGCTATATGCTGATTACTTAAAATTTGATATTTTAACATTCAGGTAAGCTGAAAACATTTTGAAAGGACATGAACTTATTGCTCAAACTCAACTTTTCTATTCGCAGGATTTTTATTATCCGGACATTTGGATCCTCTCTCGGGATTTATTTCTGCAAAGAGACTGAAAAAAATTATCACAATGTAATAAAGAGAAAACAGTAAAAATATGGAAAATATTTAAGAATATTCAATTTATATGAACAATTTTTACACATAGGTATTGTTGGATAAGATCTTTTCATTATTTTCCTATCATATGTACATAGATTTGAGCCAACAGATTTCTATTTTTTCCTTATGAGATCTAATCAAGAATTGCATGCAGGTGAAATGAAGAGTGTCAGCATTAATAAAAGTTTTATCAATGAGTTATTGTACTTTAACATAATATAATTAAATCCCCCCCCCCTCATATCATAAATTAAGGGTGACTACAGGAATTGAGAAACAAAATTACCTGATTACACTTGAATCGATTTTTTTTTTTTTTCGCATTAAATGAATGGATGAGGTTGCCTTTGAGGTTGCTTTTTTAGGTGCGTTCGTAATTATGTAAATACGTAGCACCTATTGTTGTCGTTCAGTCCGTCCGTCTGTCCGTCCGTCCGTCCGTCTGTCTGTCTGTCTGTCCATCCGCATATAACAACGCAAAAACTACCCAACTGAATCGTATTAAATTTAAAATACATAATTATTACATAATTTTGTCGAGTCATTTCAAATTTTATGAAAATCGGATGCATAGATCAATTACAGGGACAATCAAAAGGATTCCGTTATATTACGGTCAATGGGAAAAAAGTTTCAAATGCATTTTAATCGTTTGAAATTTTAAATACATAATTATTACATAATTTTGCCGAGTTATTTCAAATTTTATCAAAATCAGATGCATAGTTCAATTACAGGGACAATCAAAGATATTCCGTTACGTTACGGTTAATGGGGAAAAATATTTCAAATGCATTTTAATAGTGTTATACACATTCGAGCGTAATAAAATTGATATGCATCTATAAAGTACATATTATAATATACATTTTGCATAATCTGTGATGCAAAGAATATTTTTTATTGATTTACAAGGCCACACAAAAGCATTCCATTGCATAATGGTATCGGGAGAACATTGTTTGGTGCGGATTTTAATTGTAATTATTTACAGTTTTACGAGATTGATATATGAGAGTGATATTTTTAAAACTTTGTTATCGTACGAACGCACCTCATTTGCTACGCTTCACGTGCAATTTCTAACTTGCTAATACTGGAATGGACTTTAGACGTTTGTTTGTTTTTTATTATTTTGCATTTATCATATTTTTTTTCGGAAAAAATGTTTAGCCCAGCTAAAAATGAACTGCAGAAATTTAACAAAAAAACTGCAGTTGGAAGACTGCGGTGATTTGGCCATTTCCACTATAGAATTTTTGCGGTTGATACAACTACAAAATTACTCTAGTTTGTAAACTGCACTAATTTCGTGGTTGTATTGACTTCAAAATTACTGTAGTAATTTAGTGGTGATATCGACCTAAAAAATACTGCAGTTATTGTGTAGTTGCATCAACCTCAAAAATTCCACAGTGGAAATGGCCAATTCACCGCAGTCTTCCAACTGCAGTTTTTTCTGCAGTTCATTTCTAGCAAGGCTTTCTGGAAGAAAACTTTTTTGTTTATATTAAAAGCTAAATACTTTTACGGTTTACAAAATCAATCTTAATTGGTTCCTTTCTTTTTCATGTCAACTGTTTTCTTGGAATTGTTTTCTAAAAAGCCAACAAATATTTTGGTTAACTTGACAACCATATGATAATGTAATAACTTGGAATAATGCCGGGACAAAAAAATCTCTTAAAAACACAATTTATGTTGGATGAGATTTACTCCAAAAGATCACAAAAAGACGAGAATTTTCAGCAACACATCATTGAAAAAAAGCGAATTTCATAGAAAGATCAGGAAAAACACCAAAAAGTAGCGAAAAAATTGTAGCTATTTTGGTGCTAGAATTAATTTGAGTATTTTTCCAAATCTTTCTGCGAAATTTGCTTTTTTTCAATAATGTGTTGCTGAAATTCTTATTTTTTTGTGATCTTTTGAAGTAAATCTCATCCTTTGACATATAATCTTTGACCTATAATCGGATAAAAAATAGGTTTCAAAGGGGAGTGGGGGGGGGGGAGTGCTTATCCAGTCAAAATATCCAATTCAGTTGGTAAGAATCTATCAGCAGTTTTTATGTTTGTATATATAACAATTATAGCGAGGATTATTTTCATTATGTAATAATATTCCTGGACTTTATTCAGGGGAGTAACATTTGTTTTATTAAAAATTTTAGAAAACAAAAATAAGTGGCTGGAGCTGAAAAAAAATGTGAACTTTATGAACGAAGGAGAGAGAAGGAGCCGATCAACAAGATTTTTACGTGCCAGATCAATGAAATTCTGATTTTTCTGCGCCCGATCAACAAATTTTGCACGTTTTACGAAGCAGTTAACAAAATTCACGATCTTTCTTCGCCTAATCAACAAAATTTGCAATTCTTACGAAACCGATCGACAAAATTCACGATTTTCATGAAACCCATAGAGGAAATTCGCGATTTTTACTAAGTCGATCAAGGAAAATCGTGATTTCTATTAAGCCGATCGAAGAAATTTTTGATTTTTTTTCGCATGATCGACAAAGTTTGCGATTTTTACGAAGCCCATCGACAAAATGCCCGACTTTTACAAAGCCGATCGATGACATTTGCGATTTTTCTTAGGATGATCGGCAAAATTCGCGATTTTTACAAAGCCAATCAAGAAAATTCACAATTTTTCCTAGCCTAACTAATAAAATTTTCAATTTTTACAAAGTCGATCGGCAAAATTCACAATTTTTACGAAGCCAGTCGACGAGATGCGCGACTTTACCAAAGCTAATGGACAAAATTCACGATTTTTAAGAATCCGATCGATGAAATTCACGGTTTTTCTTCGTACCCCAGCTAAAAATGAACTGCAGAAAATTAATAAAAAAACTGCAGTTTGAAGACTGCGGTGAATTGGCCATTTCCACTACAGAGTTTTTGTGGTCCATACAACCACATAATTACTGTAGTTTCCAAACTACAGTAATTTCATAGTTGTATCAACCACAAAAATTCTGTAGTGGAAATGGCCAATTCACCGCAGTCTTCAAACTGCAGTTCTTTTGTGGTTGTATCTACCTTAAAAATTTTGCAGTAATTTTGTAGTTGTATCATCCTAAAATTTTTTACAGTGGAATCGGCCAAATCACCACAGTTATCCAACTGCACTATTTTTTAAAAATTTTCTGCTGTTTATTTCTAACAAGACATGCCGGAAGAAACTTTTTTTGTTTCTGATTACTAGCTGAATAATTTTATGGCTTTCAAAATCAATCTTAATTGGTTCCTTTCTTTTACATGTCAACAATGAAGTTTTTTTTGTATCCTATTTGATGACCATTATTTTCTTTTTTCAAATTTTGCAACTTAATTCATTATGCATCACATCCACATAGCATTTAAAAGAGCATTGTGATCTATAAAACTGGATTTTATAGATACGTTTGGTATCCCCAACTTTATTAATAAAATCCAGTTTACTACATACAATATGCATTAGTTTTACTGGTGACTTTGAAAATAATTATACACAAATTCCGCCACGTTGCACATATCCTTTTAACACTATTTCTACCAATGTCAAGAGGCATCTTTTAAAAAATCTCAATTTATAGTTTAAATTTTTAACTTTTAGAATGAAACAATTGCAAAATATTTTTAACACATAAAACATTGTTTGTTATGCTTATTTTAAATTAAAAACTACAAGCGAAATAAACATAAATCAATACTTTAAAACTGTTGTTGTCACTCGTAGAACCAGTGTTAAAGACAAATGCGTGTAATTATGCATACAAATTTTTAAAATAACAAAAAAAATTCTACAGATTTTTTTGCTGTTTCCATTTCAGTCTTCGCATTTTGGAACATGATTATTAACAGCCTATACAAATGTAACAAGTTATTTTCTGTTTTATGCTATTGTATGATGTTCTTGAGTTTTTTCTCAAATTCCAAAAACATTAAAATTCCTAGCGGTCAAATGTAAGTAATATAGAGAAAACGATAAAAACAAATTAATATATTCGGTACTACTTGGTTATCCCATCAACCAGTTTCGTCAAATTATACAAATCGCCAAATTGACATAATATATTGACATAATTTTTATTTTAAATAATGAAAAAACAACTAATTAGTAGAATATTAATAAAAACCAAATAAAAAGTCAAAATAAAAATCACTTAATTGTGGATCATATTTAATGTTATTGAATTTGACATTCATGATCATCCATTATTAGCATTTAAAGTTTGGTAGTAGTTTTTTGGTCGATGGGATAATCAAGTAGTACCATATTTTTTATGCAAAATAATGAATTTACATTTTTCCATATATATCTGTGATAAATGCTTAAACCTATTTTTCTTTGTTTTTTCAAAAGTTGAAATCAACCTCATATTTTAAAGGAAAAATAAGGACATTATTATTGTTATTATGTTGGAAAATATATGTTATGTATTACAAATAATGGAATGCTCCCATTTGGGAATATTGGCATTTAAATGGTTCAGCACTGAAACTAGCCTTTTTTGCACCTGGGGTAAACATGGATTTTGGTGCCCCCATCCACCACATATATGCAAATTTTATATCAATCACACCAAACAAAATCTTAATTTGGCATCACGTCACCTTCTGTTCTGATGGCACCTGGGGCATGTGCCCCCTTCTAGTTTCGGCCCTGAAACGGTTAATTACTGAAAACACAGAAATTTAAAACCGTGAGATTCACATTAATGTGGTTTGCCATATATATGCACAATCTACTATCCTATCTACATAATAAAAACTTATAAATTCATGTGACTGTCCTCAACAGTTCTGAACTGACTGCTTCACTTTTTATATGCTTGGTGACTATTTTGATACTTTAATTACCGTATATACTCGCGTATAAGTCGAAAAATTTTAGAGAAAAAAAGAACTTCAAAGTGGGGGAGGGGGGGGGGTCGACTTATACGCGAGACCTAAAAAAAATTTATAAACAAAATACCGGAAAATAGTTTGCTAGCGAATCAGTGTTGCAACACCCCATTGATTGTAGAGTACAAAATCCAAAATCCTTCCAACCTCAACGATTCTGAATTTAAGATCATTTTTAGTTTATTTTTCAAAAAAATAATCTACCCTACCCTGTTGCAAAGAAAAAAAAATGTGTGATTTATGTCAAGAACACATTTCCAATTCTAAAAAATAGAGATGGGCAAAATCGTCCATTTTAAAGATTCGTTCGAGTCAGAATCGTTCACCGAAAAGAACGAGTTATTCGAATTCGTTCCGAAAATAGGAACGATTCAAAGAAAAAAGGAACGAATCCAAGAAAAAAAGGAATGGATCCGGGTTTTCAGCATCATTCTCCGATTTTGATGAATCGTTCCTTTTCGGGATTGTTTCATATCGGAACGAGTCCGAGGAGTCGTGTTTTTCGGAGTCGATTCATTTTGGAACGAATCAGAGGAGTCTGTCTTTTTCAGAGTGATTCCGAGAAAACAGTTCTTTTCAGAGTCGTTTAATTTCGGAATGACTCTGAAGAATTGGTCCTTTTTGGGGGTCGTTTCATTTTGGAACGACTCCGAGAATCGTTCCTTTTTGGGGGAAAGTCAATCGGTTCCTTCTTTTGGAGGGGGGTCGACTTATACGCGAAGTCGTCTTATACGCGAGTATATACGGTATAGCCCCCTATACAGATAAAATACCCAATTAAGTTCACAAGGATATTGCAACAGTTTGCATTTGTATATTTAACAGACCACACTTTATACCCCTACGTTTCAAAACGGCATGATGAACTGCATTTTGGAAAGGTCATTTTTCAGAATGTTTACTTGAGTCTTGTTGCCATTATTGACGTGGCTGTTCAATTCATTACCTTTTCTAGTAGCAGATTAAAAAATTATTTAATAACAGTGAAAGTGTCTCTAAATTATACATATAAAAGTGATGCAAGAGTGCCTTTTTGAGAATGGTTGAGCATATTTTACTGCCACCTTTGGTCAAAATTCGCATATTTTCTGTGATATTTCATAAAAATTATCATATTGTCACAATCTTTAAAGAAAATTAGCTTATTTTCTGTTATCTTTTGAAAAAGTTCACACATTTACCCAACTTTTTGACCAAATTCACAAAATTTTTCCGATTTTTCTACAAAATACGTCTATTTTCCTCAGTTTTTATCAAAATTTTCGTATTTTCTGATCTTTCAACAAAATTTGCATATTTTCTTCAATCTTTCATCAAAAGTCTCAATTTTTCTGCAATCTTTTGCAAAAATTTGCATATTTTCTGTGATATTTCGAGAAAATCTGCATTTCCCTGATTTTTCGAAAAAATTAGTGATTTTTAATGATTTTTAGACAAAATACACCTATTTTCCTCGATTTTTATCAAAATTCTCATATTTTCAGATTTTTCGACAAGATTTGTATATTTTCTGTGATATTTTGACAAAATTTTCCTTGATTTTTTATGAAAATTCTCAATTTTTCGACAAAATTTGAGTATTTTCCATGATATTTCACATATTTTCTCGACTTTTTGATAAAATTTGTGATTTTTTCTACAAAAATCACATATTTTATGCAATCTTTCTACAAAATACATTGATTTTCTTCAATTTTCTTGTATTTTCCTATAAAAACATGAATTATGCTCATAAATCATATTAAAAAAGCGAATAATGCCCATAAATAGCTAAAAAACATGAATTATGTCCATAAATCACTCAAAAAACATGAATTTCGTCAGAAAAAAGCTGAAAAAGGTGCAAAATATGCCCACAAATAGTACAAAAAAAACGAATTACTCCCATGAAATATTGTATAAAAACGTGATTTACGTTCATGACCCGAGGGCAGAATCGGCGCAACGCTGCGACATATGTCGCAGATTCTTGAGAAGGTCTGCAGACTATTTTTCAACTGTTAAAAATTTAGCAAAAATTAAAAAATTTCGGACATTATCCAAAAATTGCGATGTTTTGTATCACGATTTTCGACAAATAGTCTTCGAAAAGAAATCAATTTTGTTCAAAAAATTTCTTCAAAAAGATCGCAAAAAAAATCGAGTTTCTTCAAAACATCGCAAAAAGCAGCAAATTTCTTCAAAAGATCAAGAAAAAACACCAAATTTCATCAAAAGATCACAAAAACGGCAAATTTCTTCAAAAAAAATCGCAAAAAACAGAAAATTTCAAGAGTTCACGAAAAAAATGGCAGTTTTCATGAAAAGATCATGAAGCAATGTTGTTATCGCGAAAAAATGGCAAATTTCTTCAAGAGACCACAAAAAACAGCAAATTTCTCCAAGAAATCGCGACAAAACGGCAATTTTCGTCCAAAGATCATGATATATCGGCAAATTTCTTCAAAAGATCACAAAAACACATCAAACTTATTTAAAAGATCATAAAAAAACAGCTTTCGACAAAAGATCATAAAAAAAAACATCAAATTTTGTCAAAAGAGTGCGAAAAAAGTAACTTCGTCCAAAGATCGCGAAAAATGACATTGCGTCAAAAGATCGTGAAAAACCTGCAATTTTGTCAAAGGGGAGACCCCCCCTCTTTCGGACAATGTATGAGGTGGTAAAAATTCTGAGAACAAAGGCAACTTCTTTTTAAAAGAATACTTTTCTTTTACGTCTATCACAAATACTTTTGAGGTTTGAGTGCATGTAATGCGAGGAATTGGTCTGCAGACAGTTTAGGTTTTTATTTGCGTTGCAGACTGCAGAAAAAAATTATGCTGCTGGGGTTCATGAATCATTAATAAAAAAAAAGAGAATTTTGTTGACAAATCGCTCAAAAAAACGCATGAAAAAAGCAAATTACGTCGAAAAATCGCATTAAAAATGCTAATTACTTTCATGAATAGCATAAAAAACGTGGATAACAGTCCATGAATTACTCAAAAAACACAAATTACGTGCATACATCACATAAAAAATGCGAATTACACCTATGAAGCACTGGAAAAATTAGAATTATGCCCATGAATTACTCAAAAAATGTGAATTACATCCATGAATCGCGTAAAAAATGTGAATTTCATCTATGATTTGCTCTAAAAATGTGAATTACATCTATGAATTGCTGAAAAACACAAATTACATCCATGAATCGCATAAAAAAACACAAATAACATCCATGAATCGCAAATTACATTTATGTCTTAAATCGTTCCAAAAACGAGAATGTTGTCAACTGAAATCTCAAAGAATGCAAATTACACCCAAAAATTGCATAAATATAGTGAATTACATTCATAAATTGGATAAGAAATGCAAAATATATACATGATTTGCATAAAAACGCGAATTGCGGTTCATGAATTGCTCAAAAAACAAATTTGGTCAACAGAACACTCAAAAAACACTAATTTCGTCTATTGATTGCTTAAAAAACGCAAATTACATCCTTGAATTGCATAAAAAAGCAAATTATGTCCATTAATTGCTTTAAAAAATGCAAATTACGTTCATGAATTGCATGAAAAACACAAATTATGTCCAAAAATAGTGCAAAAATCTTGAATTATACCCATGAATTGCATAATAAAAGGAAATTTCGTAATATAATGCATAATTTTATTAAATGTTAAATTAATTTGCAGAAAGTTTTTGACCCAATGTAACGTGCGTAGAAAGTTTTTGGTTTTATACAAGTCTGTTTCGTACTATTTTTCGATGAAATTTCTATAATTTGTGTGATTTTTCTACGAAATGCATTTATCTTCCTCGATTTTTGTCAAAATTCTCTTATTTTTCAATCTCCCAACAAATTTTGTATATTTTCGTCAATTTTTCCACCAAAATTCTCGATTTTTCTGCAATATTTCAACAAAATTTGCATATTTTCCTTGATCTTGCGACTAATTCATGCATTTTCACACAATCTTTCGACAAAATTAGAATATTTTTTGCGACTCTTTGACAAAATTAGAGTATTTTTCTGAAAAAACACTAAATTAGAGTATTTTTCTGCTGTTCACAAAAACTGCATTCCCCCCTTCAACCGTTCTGTCTGTTTTTTGTGATCCTTTAACAAAAATTAGAGTTTTTTTCTGTAATCCTTTTACAGAAATCACACTATCACTCACAATTCTTTGAAGAAAATAGTCCGCTATTGCTTGACGAATTTATAGATAGAAATAAATGAAAATTTCTTCATATATGCAGTTACCATGTTATCTTAAAAGAAATTTGTGTTCTGCAGAAATATATTGCATTTCATGTGAGAAAATCAGCATATACATGGTAATAACATGGTAGTCTTTTTTATAATCACACAATTTGTTTGATTCCTAAAAAGAAAAGTTACTTACCGATAAAATGCTAATCCATGGCATATATTGTAAACTTATTTATAATATGAAAATGAAATTTTTTAGTTTAGTATTGACTTTTTATATAACTGAACATTAAATAGAAATAGAAAACATTAATAAAAAACATTCTTTTTTAAAGATTATAATGATTGGAACAACTTCAAATCTAAAATAAAACATTATTAATTATTATTATGAACAGTAAAGTACTAAATCATGTAAAAAAAAATATAATAATAAAATGGATAACACTTTAGATAAACATATTTATAGGATTTTTTTTTTTTTTTTTTTCTAAACAAAGTGGGTTCTTTTTTCTTCCATTTCAGTATTTTTATTTTTATATTAGCTACCCTGGCACGTTTGGTGAAGAGAACACCAAACGAAAGGTTGCCTAAAAAAGACATATTTTATTTCTGAATAACGCTCAATTTTTAAAAGCATCAGGCAAAGGCAAGCATGCTACTAAATCGAATGATCTTATAACTTTAATTCAAATGCACTAAGTCTTCCATATTTAATAATATTATTTAATTTAGTTTACAAAAATATTAATCAGGTCTTCTAAATTAATTTCAATAAACAGAACAAATTATCTTCGCAAATAAACTAATTAAACTATTTCTACGATCTCAGATTACAACGTGACACCGGGCGCCGCGCGTCGATCGATTTGCAAGTAAATAAACCGGTCCGAAAGTTGAGTTGTGTGTCTATTCCAGGGGAAACAGACCATGGAGTCAGAAATGCACTGTAAGAGCTTGAAAAAGAAATCATAAGAATTCTTAATAAATAAAAAAAGAAAAGTATATTATTCTTTTGGTGTTAATCTTGCTTTTTATGAAATAAACGTGGAAAAATGGAAGTCATGTCCGATATGGAATAAGGACAATTTATGCAATGAGTAAGGAATAAACCCACCCTGTATTTTTAAGCTCGAATTATGGGCGCCATGAAAAAGAATGGAAAGCCACTGTCCCTCCCTTGATTTTTAAATTTTCTTTTTCTTCGATTTTGAACAACACAATTTTTTTCGAGTAATTTAAAATAAAAGAGGAACTAAAATTATTCAGTTATGAAGATGGGGGGGGGGGGGGGGCAGGAAGCAAGGGAGATCTATTGTCCCGCCCTGGATTTTAAAAAATTAATTAATTAAAATTTCCTTGTCTCTTACTTTCAAAAACATAATGTGAATTTTTCGAGTAAATTAAAAACTTAAACAGAAAAGAAATAAAAACATTTCAGTAAAGGGGGGGGGGGGGGTGAGACACATCACCCCTTCCTGGGTTTTGAAATTTAATTAGTAATTTATTTATTTTTTTAATACGATCTACAAAAACATGATTTATTCTTTTCCAGTAACTTAAAAAAAAAAAAAAAAGAAAAAAGAATTTTCTGTTAGGCGAAGGTAGCATAGGTCAGCCATTGCCCCTCCCTTAATTTTGAAATATAACTAATTTTTTTCCCCATTTTTGAAAAACACAGTAAAATTTAATCTTTACTCTTAGCTTAAAATGAAAGAGGAAATAGGAATATTCTTTGTTGCTAAAAAGGTAGAAGAGAGCTTTTCCCTTCCTATATTTTAAAATTTAATTTTTTCTTTCTTTTCATCTATTTTTAAAAACGTAGAAAATTTTCTGCTTCTCAAATAACTTAGAATAAAAAAAAATTAAGAAATTTTCTATTAAAAAGGCGGAATGGAGCGACGAGAAGTTCATATTGCCCCTGCCTCTCTTTTAAAATGTTAATAAAAATTTAATTTTTCTTTTCAACTTTTGAAAAAAAAAATTATTTAGAATAACTTAAAGAAACAAAGAATTTTCTGTTAGGGGAAGGAGACATTAGGTGAGAACCATTGTTCCTCCCTTAAATTTAAATTTTAACTTTATTTTCTTTATCTTATAATTTAAAAAGAACTAAGGATTTTATGTTAGGATGAAGGAAGCATATGGGATAGATATTTCTCCTGCCTAAATTTTAAAATTTAATCATTTTCTTTTTTAAATTTAGTAAAATTTATAATTGTCAAGTTACAAAAAAAAAAAAAAAAAAACAGGAACTAAAAAAAATATCGTTAAGGAGGTGAGTAGTGTGGGAGGTCCTTGCTTCGATTTCGAAAATATAATTATTTTTCTCCGTTTAAGGAAAATTACGGTTAACTGGAAATATCAAGTTTTTTTTTTTCTCTCAAATTTATGATTATAGAAGGACTTTACAAAAACTACAGAATTTTTGCCGTTTATAACTCACGGAATATTTGAAATAAATAACTACAAAAACACCAAACTCTAGCCACAAAAAAACTGAAGTATTTTTAGAGTCGAGATTGCACTATAGAAAATCTATTGTCAACGGTAGAAAAACTTCAAAATCTCTTCACTTCTATAAAAAAACTGCAGTTCATTTTTAGCTGGGACGATCGACAAATTTCGCGATCAATAATATTAGCGATTTTTACAAAGCCGATTGGCAAAATTCGCAATTTTTACAAGACCGATCGACGAAATTCGTGATTTTTACGAAGCCAATAGACGAAATGCACAACTTTTGCGAAGCCAAATCAACGAAATTTGCATTTTTTTCGCATGATCAACGAAATTCGCAATTTTTACGCGCCTGATCAACAAAATTCGCGATTTTTATGAAGCCGATCGAGAAAATTTACGATCTTACCGCGCCTGATATTAAAATTCGCGAATTTTACGAAGCCGATCGAAGAAATTCACAATTTTTACAAAGCCGGTCGATGAAATTCGCCATTTTTCCTCTCATGATTGATAAAATTCACGATTCTTCCGTGCTAGAACGACTAAATTCACGATTTTTAAATAACTGATGAAATCTTCATTTTTTATGCGGCAAGATGAAATTCGTGAGTTTTTTTCAACACATCACAGCAAAATTCGCTGTTTTTCCGTGTCTTATAAACGAAATTTGCGATTTTTTCTTCCCTGATTGGCGAAAATTGCTATTTTTCCGAGCTTCAAGGGCAAAATTTGCAATTTTTCCATACTTGATGAACGAAAATTGTGATTTTTCCGAGCCACATCGACAAAATTAGCTATTTTCCCGCAGCTGATCAATGAAATTCGCGATTTTTCCGTGCCCGATCTTCGAAATTTGCGATTTTTAAGTGACTAACGAAATTTTGTTTTTTGGCGCGGTAAATTGACGAAATCTACGATTTTTTTGCGATTTAAGCACAAAAATTGCAATTTTTTCCAGTTGTAAATTATCGAAGTTCGCGGGCCACACGATAACCCATCGCGGGCCACTTTTGGCCTGCGGGCCACAGGTTGTGCATCCCTATATTACAGTTTTCAATTAGAAACGATTTTTATCTACTGCATAAGCTGGTCAGTATATTGGGAATCTTTAACTTGGATAGCCTATATAGTTAAAAATAATTATAATTCCTTTTATGGATTTAAAATTACATCAATAGGTTTAAATTCACTTCAAACGGTCTAACAAAAAAATGCTGTAGGAGTCGGCTTGCTAGCAAATCCAACTCGGCAATCCTGTTAAATACACCTAAATTATAGCAATTCTGACCACAAAATTAAACTTAGTTGTCAAATTCGATACCTAACTTTCTGTCATTTTAATTTTAGTTTAACAAACACTCTCATTTAGAATTTAAAGTAGGTATACACAACCTGTGGCTTGACTTGTATAAAACCAAAATCTTTCTGCGCACATAACATTGGGTCAAAAATTTTCTGCAAATTAATTTAATGTTGGGTGTAATTCACGTTTTTTGAGCGACTTATGGCCGTAATTCGCATTTTTTATGCGATTTATGAATGTAATTTGCATTTTTTGAGCGATTTATGGACGTAATTCGCGTTTTTTATGCGATTCATGGACTTAATTTGCGTTTTTTGAGCTTTCTATCGATGAATAATTCGCGTTTTTTGAGCGATTTAGGGACGTAATTTGCATTTTTTATGGGATTCATGGACGTAATTCACGCTTTTTGAGTGATTCATGGATGTAATTGGCGTTTTTTAAATGATTCATGAATGAAATTTACGTTTTTAGCGCGATCTTTGAACAAAAATTTGCATTTTTTACTCAGCCTTTGGACGAAATTCACGTTTTTCGCGCGGTATTTTGTCGAAATGTTGGGTTTTTTCCACGATTCGTTGTTGAAATGCATGTTTTTACGTGATTCTTAATTGAAATTCGCGATTTGTCTGAAGTCTTTTGACGGCATTTGCGTTAACAGTAAATGATTCGTTCATAAAATTGAGGGAATATTTTTATTTTTTGGTACTAAAAAAGTTACAAAATAAATATTGTTTCTTTCTTAAAATTTTCTGCAAACTTCATAAAATTTTCTGCGCACGGCGTGCGTCTATATTATACAACTCTGCCTGTGGCCACGGGCAGACTTGTATAAAACCAAAAACTTTCTGTGCATGTAATATTGGGTCAAAAACTTTCTGCAAATTAATTTAATGTTGGGTGTAATTCACATTTTTTGCGCAATTCACAGTCGTGATTCGTGTTTTTTTAATGTGATTTATGAATGTAATTTGCTGTTTTAGAGCGATTTATGGATGTAATTCGTGTTTTTTATGCGATAATGAATGTAATTTCCATTTTACAGATTTATGGACGTAATTTGCTATTTTTATGCGATTCATGGACTTATTTGCGTTTTTTGATTGATTTATTAACATAATTAGCGTTTTTATGCGATTTATGAACACAATAAGCTTTTTAACACGATTCTTGAACATAATTCGCTTTTTTTTTTGCAATTTATGAACGCTATTTGTGTTTTTCAGCGATTTATGAACGTAATTAGTGTCTTTGCACGATTCATGGACGTAACTTGCGTTTTCTGAAAGATTCATGAGCGAAATTCGAATTTTCTATGCAATTCATGAACACTATTCGCATTTATTATGCGATTTATGAACGCAATTCGCTATTTTTATGCGATTTATAGACATAATTTGCGTTTCAGATTTCTGCCGATGAAATATGTGTTTTTTGAGCGATTTATGAATGTAATTCGCATTTATTGAGTGATTTATGAACGTAATTCACGTTTTACTACACGATTCATAGACGCAATTCCCATTTTTTATACAATTCTGTAGTTCTCGCTTTTTTACACAATTCATGGACATAATTCACGTTTTGAGCGATTCATGGACACAAATCATGCCTTTTGAGCAAGTCATGGATGTAGTTTGCATTTTTTACGCGATTCATGCACGAAATTCTTATTTTTTTACACGATTCATAGATGTAATTAACGTTTTTAATGCAGTGTTTGGACGAAATTCACGTTTTTCGCACGGTATTTTGTTGAAATGTTGAGTTTTTTTAAACGATTCTTTGTTGGGATGTTTTTTTTACGCAATTATTTGTCGAAATGCATGTTTTTATGCGATTCTTTATTAAAATTCACAATTTTTCATGACATTCGCGTTAACAGTAAATAATTTGTTCATAAAATTTAGGGAATTTTTTTACGTTTTGCTCAAAAAAAAACACAAAAATAAAAACTGTTTTTTTCTTAAAACTTTCGGCAAATTAATTTAATGTTGGGTGTAATTCGTATTTTTTGTGCAATTCATGGTCGTGATTCGCGTTTTTTTAATTTGATTTATGAATGTAATTTGCAGTTTTAGAGCGATTTATGGACGTAATTTGTGTTTTTTATGCGATTAATGAATGTAATTCCCATTTTACAGATTTATGGACATAATTTGCTATTTTTATGCGATTCATGGACTTAATTTGCGTTTTTTTGAGCCTTCTGTCAACGAAATTCACATTTTTTGATTGATTTATTGACGTAATTAGCGTTTTTATGCAATTTATGAACACAACACGCTTTTTTTAACACGATTCTTGAACGTAATTTGCTTTTTTTTTTTTTTGCAATTTATGAATGTTATTTGTGTTTTTGAGCGATTTATAGATGTAATTAGTGTTTTTGCACGATTCATGGACGTACTTTGCGTTTTTTGAGCGATTTATGAGCATAATTCGCGTTTTTTATGCAATTCATGAACGCTATTCACATTTATTATGCGATTTATGAACACAATTCGCTATTTTTATGCGATTTATAGACATAATTTGCATATCAGCTTTCTGCCGATGAAATTTGCATTTTTTGAGCGATTTATGATCGTAAATCGCGTTTTACTACATGATTCATAGACGCAATTTTTGTTTTTCATACAATTGCATAGTTCTCTCTTTTTACACAATTCATGGACCTAATTCACGTTTTGTGGACGAAATTTGCGGTTTTTGCATGATTCATGGATGCAATTCGTGCTTTTTGAGTGAGTCATGGATGTAGTTTGCGTTTTTTTACGCGATTCATGCACGAAATTCGTATTTTTTTTACGTGATTCATTGATGGAATTAATGTTTTTAATGCAGTCTTTGGATGAAATTCACGTTTTTCATGCAGTATTTTGTCGAAATATTGGTTTTTTTTAAACGATTCTTTGTTGGGATTTTTTTTACACAATTATTTGTCGAAATGCATGTTTTTATGTGATTCTTTATTAAAATTCACAATTTTTTCACGACTTTTGCGTTAACAGTAAACAATTTGTTCATAAAATTGAGGGAATATTTTTATTTTTTGGTACTAAAAAAAGAAAAAAAAAATACAAAAATAAAAACTGTTTTTTTTCTTAAAACTTTCTGCAAACTTCATAAAACTTTCTGTGCACGGCATGCGTCTATATTATACTACTCTGTCCACCGGTTTCATCAATTTACAACTGGAAAAAATTGCAATTTTTGTACATATGCCACAGGAAAAAATATAAATTTTTGTCAGTTTACTGCAGGAAAATATATAATTTTGTCAGTCATTCAAGGATCTTAAATTCCATTGATCGGGCAAGGTGAAATTGTAAATTTCATTCATCAAGTGCACAAAATAAATGAATTTTTTTGATGAGGTTCAGAAAAATCACAATCTTCATTCATCAGCTATGGCAAAATAGAGATCAAGTGCAAATTTTGCCAAAAAACTTTGGAAAAAGAACAAACACAGGAAAATCACGAGTCTTGCTGATCAAACACGGAAAAATAAAAAATTTTGCTGGAAGGACATGAATCGCACATTTCATTGATTGGGAAAGAAACAATTGTCAGTTTTGTTGATGTTGTTTGAAAAAATTGCAAATTAAATTCATCGGCTGCAGAAAAATAACATGTTTTCTCGTTTTATCACGTAAAAAATGGAAAAATTGTGAATTTCTTCGATCAGCTTTGTAAAAATTGTGAACTTTCTTGATCAGCTTTGTAACAAGATTGTGGATTTTCTTCATCGCTTTGTAAATATAATGAATTTTCTCAATCAGTTTTGCAAAAATTATGAATTTTGATGATCAGATGCAGAAAGATTGTGGATTTTCTTCACTGGTTTTATAAATATAAGGAACTTTCCTCCATTGGTTTTGCAAAAATTGTGAATTTTGATGATCAGATGCAGAAAGATTGTGGATATTCTTCCTAAGTTTTGTAAAATTAATGAATTTTCTCGATCAGTCTTGCAAAAATTGTGAATTTTGTTGATCAGGCGTGGAAAGATTGCAGATTTTCTTGAAAAGCTTTGTAAAAATAATGAATTTTCTCAATCGGTCTAGCAAAAATTGTCAATTTTGCTTATCACACGCAGAAAGATTGTGGATTTTCTTTACCAGTTTTGTAAAAATAATGAATTTTCTCAATTGGTTTTTGCAAAAAATGTGGATTTTGACGATCTGATGCAGAAAGATTGTGGATTTTCTTTATCAGTTTTGTAAAAATAATGAATTTTCTTGATCAGTTTTGCAAAAATTGTCAATTTTGTTAATCACACGTAGAAATATTGTAGATTTTGTTCATTGGCTTCATAAAAATCTTGAAGTTTTTCAATTGGCATCTTAAAAATTATGAACTTTCTCGACCAGCTTTATAAAAATCGCAAATTTTCTCAATCGACTTCATAAAAGTATGAGTTTTGTTGATCAGACACTGAAAGATAGAGGATTTTCTTAATCAGCTTCATAAAAATTGTCAATTTTCTCAATTGGCTTCACAAAAATTGTGATTTTTGTTGATGAAAAGCCAAAAAATAGTGAATTTTGCCAATCAGCTAAGTATAAATTACAAATTTCGTTGTTTAGGCATGAAAAAAAACATGAATTTTCTCAATCACCTTTTTGTAAATCAAATATTATTGATCAAGGCCTGGAAAATTCACAAATTTTGTAGATCAAGCTCTGAAAAATATTGAATTTTGTCGATTAGCTTTGTAAAAATCACAAATCTTGTCGATCAGATTTGTAAAAATTTTCAATTTTGCAGACTAGCGTTATAAAAATCACAAATTTTGCAGACAAGCTTCTTTAAAAATCGCCCTCCTCATCTCTCACACACTCCTCTGAAGCCATATTTTTATCCGATTACAGGCACAGATTCGAAATTGAATTCTCTCTGTGTTATTGATGTGGTCCTCGTTCCCCCTGACATATTTGTAATTGGTAATTCTCTTGAAAAGGTTGTGCACCACTGAGTTAGAAAAAGTTTAGTTACATTCCTCAACATGCACTGCATCAGCATCTTTTTTTTTTCTTCTTTACAACAGTATGTGATTACAGACTTATGTAAAACTAAAAACTTTCTGTGCATGTAATATTGGGTCAAAAACTTTCTGCAAATTTCGTGTTGGGTGTAATTCACATTTTTTGTGCAATTCATAGTCGTGATTTGCATTTTTTTATGTGTTTTATGAATGTAATTTGCAGGGTTGGAAAAAAACCAGGTTTTTCGAAAAAAACCAAAAAAACCGGTTTTTTGGTTTAAACCAGTTTTTTTTGGTTTAAACCGGGGTTTTTTTAAAACGTCCTTTCTTATTACATATACATGCATATTTACTGATAAAAACAGACATTATTGGTTTATAAGCAGTGTAACTTCATTTTAAATAATTTAAATTTAATAATTATAGTGAATTTATGCTGAAAATTGAAAAAAATCATTTTTCAATTTAAACAGTTTTAGCAAACAGTCTTATGTTGAAAGTTTTAACTGTTCTACACAGTGAACCATTGAAGCCCTGTAAATTTTTATAAACAATCTTTTGATTACTAATAATAAACATTTGGATATAGTTTGATAAATATTCTTTTCCAAAATTATTCAAATAATAAATTACAAATACTTCTTAGGATTTTTTCTTTCTGAGTGACAATATGAAGTTAACAATTTTAGTCGTTAAATTCATCAGATAGCAAAGGGAAAAAAAATTATTATAAAAATGCTATAACTAGCAACCAGTCTTTCTTTTAATTCATCAAGATAATCTCCCAAAAGAAAAATTTCTGTTACAGCTTGTGCAAAATCTTAAAAGATCATTGTGTTACATTATTAATTGCATTAAATAATCTGCATTATTAAAAAAAAATTAAAATATTTTATACTAAATATTGAATCTATTTTATCTTTAATCAATTCACATGTTTGAAGTTTTTCTTTAGAGCAATAGATATGTTCACCAATGTGTACTGATTTTAATCCTATGCATAAAAAATGACGTAAACCCAATATATCTAATGCTTATTGCTGAAAAAAAGTGTTAAAAGTAGAAATTATTTATATCCAATAATCTGAAACCCGTAAATTATAAAGAAAGAAAATGTCATTAGATTTCTCCTAAAAAACAATTGAAATTATTTATATCTATCTAATAATCTGAAATTCGTAAATTATAAAGAAACAAGAAAATGTCATTAGATTTCTTCTAAAAAAGAATTGCTTTTTTTTTATAGAAAAAACCAATTGGTTTAATCCTATGCACAAAAAAAACCTAAACCCACTATATATAATACTTATTACTGAAATAAAGTGTTAAAAGTAGAACTTATTTATGTCCAATAATTTCAAACACGTAAATTATAAAGAAAAAAAAAGAAAATGTCATTAGATTTCTTCTAAAAAAACCAATTGGTTTTTTTAAGAAAAAAAACCATTTGGTTTAAACCGTGGTTTAAACCATGGTTAAAACCAATTGGTTTAAACCGTGCCAACCCTGGTAATTTGTGTTTTTAGAGCGATTTATGGAAGCAATTTGCTATTTTTATGCGATTCATGGACTTAATATGCGTTTTTAGAGCTTCCTGTCGACGAAATTTGCGTTTTTTGATCGATTTATTGACGTAATTTATGTTTTTTCAACGCAATTCACTTTTTTACACAATTCTTAGTCGTAATTCGCATTTTTTGAGCAATTTATGGACATTTCGCATTTTTATATGATTCATGGACATAATTTGCATTTTTTGAGCGATTCATGCACGCAATTCGCTTTTATTAAGCAATTCGCTATTTTTAAGCAATTTAAAGATGTAATTTGCGTTTCAGCTTTTTGCCGACGAAATTCACATTTTTTGAGTGATATATGAACATAATTCACGTTTTACTGCACGATTCATAGATGTAATTTGCGTTTTTCATACAATTTATGAACTTAATTCTCACTTTTTTTACATGTTTTCAGGCCCGGACTGGCCAGGTCGGCTGGTCGGCGATCGCCGAGGGCCCCCGACCCAAAGGGGCCCCGGAAGTGCCACTCAAAAAAGGAATATACGATTTTATAACTACTACTTACATAAGAAAAAAAAATGAGTATTTACCAGTAATAATACGCGTTTACAATAAATTTTAAACAATTGATAGTTTTTTCATGGTAACTTATATAGTTTCGTCGTGTCATGTCGTGGGACAAATGGAATAGGGCTGCTGACTGATACATCGCCCTTTCTGCAGTACTCAAAGAATCAGATTCAGAATGCATCGCGACACTCACTTGCCAATCTCGTATAGTATGGTTGTAACGAGTGCAATTTCACAGTTTGGTCAACATGAAGCAGTTGTACGAAAGCGACAGTAGGAAAAGGAAAGAAAAAAATGAGCAAATTTTTAAACATTGAAAAATGTTTAAACACTTTTAATACTTGGTTAAGTAGTAAGGACGACCCGATTCCACTCAATTTCCACAAAAAAATTAATTTTTCTTAACATACAATTAAGATCCTTTTAAAGAATACTGCATACACATTTATGAAATATTTTATATTTTAAAACTATTCTTTAAAATCACGATATTTTCTCAACATAGAAAATACACGATAATAACATTAATGATTACTTAGAAGCCTAGATTTTTGAACATTCAAATAAAGATTCATTATAAAATTAATGTAGTTTAGATTTAAAGAATAAAAAAAGACGATAAAAACATGATTAACTTTTGAAGATGAATTATAAAATATATATTTGTAAAAATATTTCTCTGTCATTCATTAGAACTTCTTTCAAATACAAAGGAGTTAGTACCTGACACATTTCTAAATATATTTTCTTCGGAAATGCATAAGTTTTGCTGTTTTTTTTTTCCTTATTCAGAACCTATGTAATCGAATATTGTGTCTTCCATTTTTTGATAAACATTATATCTATTAGAAATACTAGGCGGAACCCGTCGAATTTCGACGAAAGAAAATTTTTAGGAAGGAAATGTTTCATTGATTTATAATAAACCCACAAAATTAGCTACAATAAACCATGCATCTTAGATTGATCAATCTAACTCTCAAACAAATATTATTTTAAGCTAAACAAACAAAAAAAAATGTCTATTTTGAATCCTGATATATCATCAATTTTTATCAACAAATATTGGTTGCCTGTAAAGTCGGTATACGGGCGAAAGTTTTACGTGACAACGACTTTGAGTTGTAAAATAATTTTAATGTGAATATTCATTCGTATAGTAGGAAGAAGGATGAAATAATAGTAACAATTTAAAACATTTATTTATACAAAGAATTATATTTAAAACATTAATTTATACAAAGAATCTCGCACTGAATTTCATATTAACAAAATTTTATTTTTACCTTTACACATACATACGTATTTATATACAAATATACATACAATAACTTGCAATACACTGTGTTTGTTAAACACATTTTACTTCATGTTTATTGATGTCAAATGTTGAATTTTGTAAACAGCATATTAAAGAATTTTTCAATGAGCAGAATATAACTAAAGTAAAATGGCTTTCACTAATCACATATCATTAGTTTTCCATAATATACCACCGAATTACGAAATAAACTACACTTATTTTCTTTGTACTTTATACTAATAACTAATACATAACGTATTTCGTCTTAGTTTGATACTATCTAAAATTCCTATTAAGCACCGCCCCTTCCTTGCAGCGAATTCACATTCACGTTCAGAAAATGGTCCCACAAGTGACCGGAAAAAGTTAAGAGAAAAGTGAGCACGTATCGTGAGCGGAGCGTAACGTAACGTAACGCAGTTTCTTGAAGTGTCTCCCGGCAAACCAATTTACAAGACGTTGTCACGTCAAACGTTTCAATAAAACTCAGTTGTCTAAATTATTAAAATTAAAATTTAATCGCATATGTAATCAGTAGAGTATAACAAAGGTCAGTTATTATGATGAAATTATCGGTTGAGGCTCTTATGTTTGGTATAAAGTGAATGAAAAAAATATTTCTAATGGACATGATTATAGAATTCCCAAGTGAAATCTAAACCCGTCATTATTTTCATCGTCCCAAAATTTACATACGCACTTTTCATAGTATTTTAATTTGATCATTTAAAAATCACTTGCTTTTTTATATAAAATAAACGTTATTTGCATCCGCTAAAAGTATTCCACTTTTACGGATCCAGTCTTAAATAATATTTATAGAAAAGTATGCATATGACATCATTAGGACGGAATATTACACAAATGTAGCAAAAACAATATTCAAGACACTGGGCAAAATAAATCGGATATCTGATGATTCACAAATCTTCACTTCTTTACTTATAATAACTCCAAGTTTTATCAGAAATCATTCATTTGTATTTTTGTTTTCAAAATTTGAAAAATATCATTACGTACCCACGGAAAAATGCTCTCGTTTAGCTTTCCGATACGAACTGAATAAATGAGGCAAAGTCACGTATAAACAACTCAAATATTATTTAAAATACATTTTTGTAAAGAGAATGTGTTGTATCCTTTGTAAATTAAGTTTGCAATAAACTAAAAAAAAAAAGCATTTCATCGATGAATAAAAACGCAATAAAATCAAAATTCATCGGATTTTATATCAGAGGATTTCTTTTGACATATTTTTATTTCAAAATTTATCAATTTTAAGAGAAAAAATGGCGTATCTCTTATGCCACAATTATAAAATTCGTACTAAAAACTATAAAAAATAATTAATTCATAAATAAATTGAGGTACAGCTTTCAAACAAATTGCATTTAAAAGTAAATTTTTTTTTCTCAATACGACGATGTAAAAATTGAAAGTGTACAATATTTAGAAGTATAAAATTTGTCGTACCTAAAATTGCAAAACCGAATTGCATGTGAAAATGTTGCCATTCACAAAATGACGTATGCGTTACGCACAGATACGTTTGGCCTTTATAATATAGATTGTCAAAGTTAGCATTTTGAATTGAATTTTTAGAAACGATAGCATTGAAAAGGAGAAAAACCTGCTGTCACGTAACAAAAAGCCCTTACCATTTGATAATTTATTTACCAAAAATGGAAAAAATGTTCTATTCCTAAATTCTTTAATAGTCACGCATTTCCATTTTATGGATTTACAGTTAAAAATTAGTCAGAAAGTCTCGCTTTATGGAGAAGTGAATTGAAAACCACCCTAAGTTATACTTCCAAATATTCCATTAACAGATGTTTATTATCGTCATTAATATTTTTTAAAAACATAGTAACTGCCCTACACATTCTGAGAACATTTATGTCCAGTTCTGGCCCGACTGTACTACGTAGAAAAAAAGTGCACACCTGATCACGGCCTCAGGTATGAGTCTGCTGAAAAAATTAAACCCTGCCTCTGATACCACATAACTGTCCGATGCCCGCGTTTTTGTTTGGATGGTGTCAAACTAGCATCGGCTCGTGATGCACATTTATACTCATTTTCGTGAAAGTCATTCACTGAAAGCAGATCATATTTTATCATCTTCGTTTAAATTTTTATATCAGATTGGCAGGTTCCCTTTTTTTTTTTTTTTTTTTTTTTTTTTTTTTTTTTTTTTTTTTTTTTTTTTTTATCGTCCCAGCACTCCCGCTAATTTTTTTTGCCTGACCGGCTCGCAGACCGTCCTGGGTACGGGTCTCGGGCCAAACCCGGACCCATGCAAACCTCTATAACAAATTATAGGTTCGATGTTCTGTAATATTATTTTAAAAGACCCATATGATAGCATAATATTCAGCATGATGGTAGGTAGTACTCCAGATATAGCTGTTACGAGTTGGCAATTTGCGTTAGCTATGGCCCCCACCAGTGGCCGAGAGTTTCTGACCTCCAAAGTGGTCTACGGTAAGTGCTGGGTTTGAATCCAATCACGACCGTCGGCCTAACCGTTCTTAGTTTTCCATGGTTACCTTCGAACCTAGCCTTTCCTTCCGTAAATACGGGTTAAGTTCCCTTAGAAAGACCCCCACGGAGGGCATCCCTCCTTTTAGGGGCTATATCCCACATGTAGATAATTGGCCTGCATAAAACACAGACAAACAAACAAAGTGTCCGCTATGTCCTTCAAGGAAAGGTATGTGAAAGACTTTTAGGAAAAGAGACTCGCTAGTAAGCAGAAGATTCACAGTTCGAACCATGATGCTGGAATTTGAAGTTTTCATACTAACTATGAAACTGCAAGAAGTGCAAGTCACCGATTTTAACGAAAGTAGTATCGTTGGAAAGATCTCGTCATGAGGAGTAAAAAAACTTACTGGAATTACCCGTCGGAAACGAGTCGTTTTCGAGATATCTGACAATTTATGTAACGTAGCTAGTGCATACTTACTTTGGAATCGCAAAAAATTAGTTTAGATTTTGACAAAAGTGGTATTGTTGGAAAGATCTTGTCGTGAAGAGTAAAAAATTCAAAAGAACTACCCATCGGAAATGAGCCGTTTTCGATATATTCGATAATTTAAGCCACGTAGTTTACGTATACTGGGATAGTACATACCTAACAGAGAACCGCAAAAAATTGTTGTCTCGATTTTGACGAAAATTATGTCGTTGGAAAGATATTATTTTGAGAAGTAAAAAACTCAATGGAGCTACCCTCAATAAATGAGTCGTTTTCGAGATATCCGACAATTTATGTAACTTAATGCAGTTACCCAGTAAGTGTGCATTAGCTACGTGATACAAATTGTCGGATATCTTGAAAACGTTTGATTTCCGACGGGTAATTCCATTGAGTTTTTCAATTCTCCCGATAATATCTTTTCACCGATACCACTTTCGTTAAAATCGAGACCAAAATTTTTTTGCGGTTTCCCAGTAAGTGTTCACTAACTACGTACAATAAATTGTCGGATATCTCGAAAACGGTTCTTTTCCGACGGGTAGTTCCATTGAGTTTTTTACTCCTCACAATGAGATCTTTCCAACGATACCACTTTCGTCACAATCGGCGACTTACACTTTTTGCAGTTAACTAGTAGGATAGAATTTTAAAAAAAAATCGTACTTTTTACCGATTTAAGGGTTTATATTATTTTTTATCACTACATCCAAAGTTATTCAGACAATACCAATAAAAGAACCAATGAAACCAGTATTTTTACATATATATATATAGATTACAATTTTCTTTCTATTTAAAAAACAAGCGGTTTATTAATCATTCAACATTTTAAATAGCGTTTAAACATTTCTTTTCGTTTTTAAAAATTTTAAATTTTATTTATATTTTTGCTATTTTTCTTTTTATTTCGCGTTTTAAAAGAATTTTGCATTGCATTTTAAATAATTTAATTTGAACATTTTTAATTTAATTAAAATATATAACTTTCTTTTACTTTAAATTTATTGATGCTAACATCTATGTAAGAACTTAATAATTATAAATCAACAATTTGGATTTATTAATTAAAGGATAAGTTGTTTTGAATGATATATTAACGGAAATACTCTGAGCGATCTGCGATCAAACGTACCCACTTTTTTTTTATTACTGTTATGTCACTTTTAATATTTACTTAGGTATCATTGTAAGATTTAGATTATTATGACTTCGACACAGTCATTTGATAGCCGAAAACTAAAAATATACCCCACGCTCATTTTTAAGTAATAACCACTTAAAATAAATAATTCTTCTTCTTTTTTTTTTTTAGCATGGAATTAGTTTAGGTATAAAAATAATATAAATATATATTGTGAAAGTAAGTTAACATTACAAAAAGCTTACATTTTACTGAACTATTTTCCAAGTGACAAAATAGTCAAAATGTGGTTTTTTGCCACCCAAGCCTAAATAAAAAAATAAAATATAATATTCTGTTTTCGCTAAATTTCCCGTAAGGGGCCCCTTTTCAGTCTCTAGCCGAGGGCCCCCAAAGGAGCCAGTCCGGGCCTGCATGTTTTATGGACGTAATTCATGTTTTGAGCTATTTGTGGATATAATTTGCGTTCTTTACACGATTCATGGACGCAAATCACATTTTTTGAGCGAATCATGGATGTAGTTTGCATTCTTTATGCGATTCATGCATGTAATTGGCATGTTTTATGCGATTCATAAACATAATTCGTATTTTTTATGCGATTCATGGATGAAACTTTCTTTTTTAACGCAGTCTTTGAACAAAATTCGCATTTTTTACTCAGCCTTTGGACAAAATTCACGTTCTTTGCATGGTATTTTGTCGAAATATTGTTTTTTTTAAACGATTCTTTGTTGAGATACACGTTTTTTATTAAGTTATTTGTCGAAATGCATGTTTTCAAAATTCTTCATTAAAATTCACAATTTTTTGACGACATTTGCGTTAACAGTAGATAATTTGTTCATAAAATTGAGGAAATATTTTTATTTTTTGGTACTAAAAAGAAAAAATACAAAAATAAAAATTGTTTCTTTCTTAAAATTTTTTGCAAACTTCATAAAATTTTCTGTGCTGGGCGTGCGTCAATATTATACAACTCTGTGTATGTATAACCTTTTTGTTTTAGAATTAACTCTATCACTTCAATTTATAAATAGTAATAATCAGAGCTGTCTTCACAATTCTTAAAGTATTGTGAAATTTGTCAATTACATAAAGTTATTTTAAGGTATTAAAAACATATTTATCAAAAATATAATCATTGAAACAGCTCTAAGTATACATAGGTTTTAAAAAAAATTAAAGAAAAGAGAGAAACTTTAGTTTCATATTAAGCAAATTACTTATAAATAAAGGAAATATTTTTTGACTCGCATATTGTAAACACCACACATTTATTTTGATTTAAACAATAGAGAAAAAAGAAAATAAATTACTTACTGGTGAAATGGTAATCGAATTTTATATCAAGCTATAATGCTTCTTAAATAAAAAATATGTTTTATTATTTAATGTATAGTGTTCCCTCTAGAATATTTTTTACCATATGCAGTGCCTACCCTTCTTTAAATTGGCACCCCTACCATTTTCAAAATAGTGAAATCTACTTTGCTATTTCACCTATGCAAAGACACCCACTTGCTAACCTTAATCTAGGAGAATTTTTTTTAAATATCTCATTTGCAATTCCAGAAATTTAAATGATTTTGTTTCCATTGGGTAACTGATCTCTACAATAGCTTCTTCTTTTACTTTATCAATTTTTTAAAAAATGAGGTAGTTATACTTATTTTCAGACAAAAAAAAAAAAAAAAAAAAAAAAAGAAAAAGAAAAAAAATCCTGCAAACAAAGTGGAAAAAGTAAAAAATGAGCCTCGTAGATTGACTTCAGCTAGCATAAAGAATCATTTAAAAATATGGAAATACAAATAAAATATCAGGAAATACAAACAAAAAGACAGATGTAGCTCGGTGCATAATTTTACTTACGGCTATATATATAGATACACATTCTAAAGAAGAAATCAAAGAAGTTTACACACAAACGGATTACGAACAATAAATACTACACGAACGCCATTAATACTATTAATACGCCGATAAATCAAGCTCAGGGCATAAATTTACAATAGTATCTTAACGTGATTCTATTCAAATAGTAATTAAAGAGAAAGTATATGAAAATAATAATTAAAGAAAGCCGAATCAGAACGGAAAAAGGCGAGACGCGAGTGTCACATGTGCTAGTCATGTAAACATAAGCTACCAAGAGATCGTAAGTTGAGTAGTTTTAGGTCTTCTATAATCGTGGGGAAACAGAAAGCTTTTTCGCTGTTAAGCGAAACGAGATTGGCCAATCAGAAGCCTGTATCTTCATGATCTCTTGGTTCTTGGTAAAACTGCAGGATTTTGATTGGTCAACCTCGTTTCGTTAACCACGAAAGTTAGAAATCAGCGTCAATTAGATGAATAATAATAAAATTTTAAAATGTAAATTTAAAATGAACTATTTAATGAGAATTATTGTTTTTTTATTTGTTTTTATGAAGTAAAAGAAATTTTTATAAAAACTGGAAGTCATTTCAGCGGAAAGTGGGTTCCGATGTCCATCAAACGATTTTTTTTTTTTTTTTTTTTTTTTTTTTTTTTTTTTTTACGGAAATTTCAAAAAAAGGAAACGAGAAATTTCCGATAAGGGGAGGAGGGGGGACATGGGAGAGTAATTACTCCTTCCTAAGTTTTGAAAACATAATAAAATTTATTCTTTGCGAGTGGCTAAAAAAAAAAGAAAGAAAGAAAAAAGGAAGAAAGAAAGAATTTTTCGTTAAAAATGAAGGGGGGGGAGATTATGGGAAGTCATTTCTGCCCCCCCTCCCTCTCCTAGATTTTTCAAGTTAAGTTACACAATTTTCTTTTTCTTCTGTTTTGAAAAGCATAGAAAAATTTATTACTTGCGAGTATCTTCAAAATTAAGGAATCAAAAATTTCCCTCTAAAACTGGGGGGGGGGGGTAGTGATTGCATTTCTTAGATTTTGAAAGATACTTAAAGGAGGGACTGAAAAATGTCAGTTGGGAGGGAGAAGAGATACGCTCATGAATAATTTTTTTAAAAATGATTATTATTATTATTTTTTTTTTTTTGTATTTGTATTTGTATTTGTATTTTTTGAGTAACGAAATAAAGTAGGAACTAATAAATTTTTCACTAAGGAAGTGGGTGGATGCGATGAAAAATCCCTCCTTCGATTTTGAAACATAATTGAGTTTATTTTTCTCCGATTAAAATCTATGAATTTACCGGACGATAAATTATACTGGAAATACATCAGAAAAATGTATTTCTAAATTAATGGTTGGATAAAAACTTCCAATTTACTGCAGTATTTCCGAGGTTATAAAGTCTCATATTTTTTTATTTATAATTATAAAATGACTTCATAAGAACTACAGTGTTTTTAAAGTTAACAGCTCACAGTATATTTAAAATAAATTACTGCAAAATCACCTCAAATTAACTTTAAAATAGCTATAGTGATTTTATAGTTGAGATTTCAATGTAGAGAATTTATAGTTAACTTTAGAAAAACCTCAAAAATACTTTACTTCTTCAAAAAAACTGCAGTTCATTTTTAGCTGGGAGCTTTCGTTTAAATAAATATATTAAATATATAAAATTATAAAAAAAAATATATATATAAGTGTATATAATACATGCATAGGTTTATTTATTTACAGGTATATATATTATGTATTTATATATGTATACTGCTATATATAATTACATATACATTGAAATATATCTAAAATGTATATAAATGAAAATATTTATATAAACATCGTGAATATTTTAACATGTGGCATATGTAACTTTTATTAAATAAATATATCTTTATAAATCATCCAAAAATCGTATTTTTCAACCTTCTTGAGAAATCTGGTAAATTGCTAAAATGGCTTTTAGTTGCCAATTTCGATTTTTTCGCCAGTCGCAACAACAGAGCATGATAAGGAACTTTTCTCCAAATATAATATAGGCACCGAGATACCTAATTGCCATTATTTTGCCTGACATAGTGACCTGGCTATTGTCGTTCATTTCTTGAAAAATTTTCTTTTTTAAAATGACATAAATAGTTTTGTTCTATATAGTTATTATATAATATATTGTTTATTTATAATATCCTCTTTCAAATAATAAAAAATAATTTAAAATTGTATGTGTGTAACTGATATTCAAAAATTAAGTTATCTCCAAATTGTTACAAAAAAACATCGCACCAAAACCTGGTATGACATTTGTGCCATATATTTTATTTAAATATCAAACGTTGTTGTTTCTAATTTACATTCTAATAAACATATATTCTACGATAACTTCAAGTGAAATTAAGTTGACAACTAAGTACCAGACTTCATAAAGAAAACAAATGCAGAAGATTCATTCGCATGAACGATAAAAAATATTAAACCACAAAAATAATAATTCGCAAAGCATTCCAACAATGAATGGACATGGACACTAATTCCTATGACGTCATAGCATGAAAATTTCATCAAAATCAGTTAAGCCGTTTCGGAGAAATTTTTATGGCGTGGGCCACCTTTATCAATTTAGGGGTATTAAAAATAGATAACAACCTATTCTCAGACCTACTGAGTATACATATAAAATTTGATCAAAATAAGTTAAGTCGTTAATTTAAAATAAATAGTTTCACGCAAAAAGGCTGCTAAACTTTCTTTTATTTAAAACAATTTTTTATAACGTACATTTTAAACATATTACTAGTTGGTAAATAACGAAATTTCCTATATATTAATACTTTCACAGCAAAATAAAAAAATAATTTAGAGATTACATGTTAAATTTAATACCGACATAACATAAATAAATAGTTTGGCGCAAAGAGACTGAGAAACTTCCTTTTAATTGAGACAATTTAATGTAACATACATTTTAAACAACGAAATTTCTTATATTTGCATGATTAAAAATATCTTTTTCATAGTTAATAATGCGTCCAGTAATCTAACAAACATATAATAACTAATTTTTTCTGAAAATTTTTTTTTGTTTGAGTTCGGGCAAACACCATGGTCACACGTTATAAAATATTTTTGTAACAAAAATTATAATTACTCGTAATTATCATTATAAGTTTAATTCGGAATTTCTAGTTTTCTTAAGAAAATAACAAGCATAAGCTACATTTGATATTAAATTACATCGCAGTTATACAATTTAATGCATAGCATAAAAAATGCTTAACTATGCCAGCTAAAAAGTAAACAAAGCTGTATAAAAAAAATGAATTAGATTATAACTGTTATACTAAAGGCGTACCTTTCATTAAATTCGACCATGTCGCCATTGTTCTTAAAATGACATTGCACTAGTGCACTATTAAAAACATAATCTAATTAAAAAAAAAAAAAAAAAAAAAAAACATGCAAATTTGATTTAGTTTTCCATACCATTCCATTCCATTGATTTAGTTTTCCATGTTCTACAAAGAATAATAATAATATTACTCACCTTATGTTTGCTGCTTTTTCACCTGCTATTCGAAAGTTTGGAACGCGCTTGTCATCTGCAAACTTACGATTCGTAATCAAAACAGAAAATTAATTTGAAAAAGACAAATGCGCATGCGTGCGGGGAATAAACGAAATTTATTCGTCTTCTACAGACTTGCTGGAACGATTCACAGAAAAATAACGTCTCCAAGGAGTACAGAAATTATTTGTTCGAGAATGAAGCAAAATGTAGTGTATAAAGACGAATATTTCTGACAGTGTAGGTTTAATAACTGAAACCATGTCAACTCGATCAGTTGCAACCCATTGTCTGTAATTCACTTTTTCTGAAATATGTTCCGAGTAAAATTTTTGCAATAGCATTTCTAGTAGGTTTGTTCATCTGGATAAATAGTGTATTGGCTTAGCATACATTCTGAATTGTTTAAATCACACAGAAGCATTTGAAGAAGATATTTGTAATTAACGTTAAACTTTGTACCATAAATCATTAATTTAAAATTTTGGAGGTATGAACAATTACATAGTAGGTTACAATAGTTTGGCAGTATTGTTTTCACATATTGTCCAAGTCATATCTCAGCCTGTAGTCAAATCTCCTTCTTGAAATTTTTTGTACGTAACACTACAACAAAATACTATCAAAGGCCATAATTTCAGATTTTTATCTCGTGCCCCACCAGAGATATCAAAGCTTAAAAAGTGCGATTTTTGAAATTTTTGACAAATTTCGGAATTTTTTCGCAAAGGGAAATAAACTCCCAGATCTGGGACTTGGTGTATGAGTACACGCACTTTTGGCCTATTTGTAGAAAAAATTGGGTAAGGTTGACAGTTTTCCTTGCATGAAAAATTTCCTCTTGCAAACGGATAGATTTTGGAAAAAATCTTAAATTTTGTGCTAAAATTTCACCTGTAAAAATTTATTTTTCAAAACTATTCTACCACCGTACATTTAGCCTATTTTATTCTGAACAAACTGCTGCAAACCCCATTTCAATTGAGAAAATAAAAGACGAGATATTTACAATTTTGTATATCCTAGTATCTGAGAAAATCGCCGCACACGATGAAACAAAGATGGCCGCCATGCACAAACAAAAAATAGTAAAATTAAAAAAACGGCTCATTTTGAACTTCCATCATGTTAGGGTTGTTGTACAAAATATTTCAGATTTTTTAAAAATGGTCAAGCGACCAGTGCTGGACCACTTGAAATGGATTGACCTAATAGTTGTGTTAAACATTGGGATATTTTATATATTAGAATAAATATTTTTATAATAATTTAGTGACTTTAATAGAAACTTTTTATTTTCATAAAAATAGATAACAGACTAGAAAACAATAACATACTATTTTGAACTAAAAATCTTGTTACAAATAAAAAAGAAAATTTTGGTTGGATGAAAAATGATACCGATATCAAAAGAAAAACCCCTCTCCCCTTAGAGATATCTTACAATATCATTTGCCAGACCCCCAATCTCCCCCCCCCCCTAAAATGATAAAGTTAATTTCCATAGCCCCCAAGTAGTTATAAAAAATAATATCCTTTTTGGCTTGGCTTGTTGTGGGCAGTATGATTTTCTTTTTTAAGCGAAGACGAAATAGATAAGGACTTCCGTTTAAGGTGGAATCCGGCCACTATCAACATCCATGCCTGAGCCGGAATTCGATCCCGGTAATTTTTGTCTAGTAGTATGGCGCCAGATTATACGGGCCCTTGGGACGGCAATGTCATTTGATTTCTATCATAATTTATTTTTTTGTGTATTTAATTACTGAAATGAAATTATTAAAGTTCTCAAAAATTTTTATTTGAAAAATAGCAACGACATCAAACTAGACTTACAGGAGCACTGAAAATATCTACAGCGGTTATATTCTTAAATTTGTCACAAAAAACAAATTTTCTGCATAGTTAACCATCTGTTTTGATCTCTTGAAATGATAAAACATTTAGTTGATTAAAATGTATGCTTTTCTTGTTTTTTTTTATATCCTTCCAGGTGCAATATATTTTTGTTCTTAAACGATAGTATGTAATGAGAATTTAAGGAATAAATTGATTTAAAAATATATGGATATTTTTTTTTCACGGACAAAATAAAAGCAAAATTTTGTTCAAAAATTTTGGTGCAAAATTTTTAGCTGATGGAAATTAAAATTGAGAGCTAAAAATAACATACCGTTGTCTTTTAAATACTTAAAGTGACACCAATAGTTCCAAAATTACATGAAATACAAAATTCTTTTTCTTGGAAACTACTGAAGCTATTTCAATAATTTTTACTTGCCAAATAATGTATGGAAACTATTGTAATCATGATTTTGAACACAGTAATCCCAAAACTGTACTTCTGATTGAGCTCCCAGTTTGGCGAATATGTTATAAACCACTACCACAAGAGCTGCATATATTTTCATACGAATCAGCCAGTGGATTAGGCATTTAATCCTTTTTAGCTATTTTAAAACCATTTTGCAACCGATTAAATGGGAAAAATCACAAAAGAAATGCTACAGAATATAAGTGATGAATATTGCAACGATGAAATAAATAATTAGTTGGGCAGAGATAAAAGATTGGACTCCCTGTTTCAAATTTGAGTCAGAAATTGAAATATATTTACTTTCTGGACATGTGCTCCAATGTCTGGAAAGTAAAGTGGAGTTTTTTAATACTTTTGACAGTAATTAAACTATAAAATGAACACTCGGTAAGAAATAAACGGAACGAAAAATTCCCCATTCAGTATAGATTGTGAAACACTTTCCAACACTAGCAAAATATTATTAAGATCAGCACATTAAGAAATTCATTTTTTTTATGCCATGAAATCAGATATCTAATTAAGGGAGACCCGTACACCATTTTCGGCCAAAAAACATCAAAAGTTCAATAATATTTTTTTTTTTCCTCAGAAAACGATAAAATCCATATTTGCGAATATCCATGCAAAATTTCAGAACTCGGGGACACTTGGAACAGGTAGAAAATGAGCTTTTAAAATTATACTCACTATAGAGTTTAAAGGACTAGCGGCCATTTAAAACTGTTTTCCTGAGAATGACTTTTTTCATGTTTTGCCTAAGTTCAAAGTACTAAGGCTCAGTGGTAAAAGGATTTAGAAACAAAGTGTTTATGTTTTCAGAATCTTAAAAAAATTTGCAACAAAAGTAAGGAGAGATATTTTTTTAAACTATTTCTGAAAATTTTACATAAGTTGGTAAACATGAAAATTATAACGAATTTAAGGAAATTTACCATGCGTATTTTTATTTATTTTTTTTAGCCGATTAAAATAGAAAATTAAAAATATCTCTCCTTAGTTCTTTTCTATAGGGTAACATCCCCAGTAATTGGCACTTTAAGAATTTGTCTTTAAACTTACTTCAATTTTCATTACAAAGAAATAAGATATTTACTTGGAAATATTTTAAAATCAAAGAATGCATATCTGTGCATCTATTTTGCCCACAAAAAAGCAAAAAAATTTGAAAAAGTATTTTTATAAAAATATATTTATAAAAAGTTGCTGAAATCACCAGTAATTGGCACCTAGAGCACCAATGTATGACACCTTGTGATCCAGTAATTGGCACATGTTTATATTAAAAAAAAAAAACTTTACATTTTGCATTGGGTTCAATCGCTTTAAATGAATTTACTGTAGATGAAGATGCCGTATTTCAGGCTTTTGAGAGTAAGAAATCAGCAAATTAGTCTGAAATGTGAACACTTTAAAACAATACAATATACTTATATTAATACCCAGAAATTGTCATGCTGTCCCCAGTAATTGTCATATGAAGCTTTAATGGATTCCAATTATTCATAATATTTCATATTTTCAAATAAAAACTAATGATAAACAAAATTAGCCTATAACTTTAAAAGTACTTCAAAAATAAGTGGTTTAATCTCAAATTACCTTTGAATTCCTTGTAATTGGAATAAGTGCCAATTACTTGGAACTAGCAAAATTGAAGCACCATTAATTGGCATCTATCATTAATTCAGAAATCCAAGTATTTGCGTCGAAAATACTTTTACACAATTAAAGTAACCCTTTTTAACTAAACAAAACTGTTGTCAATTAAAATTTAAAATATATTATAAATCAGATAATAATGAATTGAAAAGCATGCCTTCCTTAAGCCAATGAAGAAGCATTTGCAACAAAGATGGCTAAATTGATACAAGCCATAATTGTTTCTCTTTCCAAGGCACTATTGTCATCTAGTAGCATAAATCAAAGTTATAATCTTTAACGTAAATGAGCATATAACTGGTATATAGTCTTACGTTTTTAAAAGACTGGATATAAATCTTATTTTAGGACATGTTTGTAGGATGTGCCAATCACTGGTGCATGCCAATTACTGGGGGTGTTACCCTATACTATAACACTATTTAAGAAATTTTAGTAATACCAAAATATTGAAAATTGAATGAGGAGTAGTTATTTTAAAAAGTGTATTTTTCGACAAAAAAAATCATAAAAATCCCCATAAAAAATATACTTTTTAATAAAAAGTGAATTTTTTTGCTAATTATTCCTTACAAGAAGATTCTTAAATAGTACACCAAAATTCATTACTTTAAAATCAATAATAAAAAATTTGGGTTTTTTCTTACGGGTCTCCCTTAAGCAACATAAAGAAACACAAAACTCAGCAAAAATCCCTTTTCAGCAATTATTGTCTATTGTTGCGACAAAATTCGAATTCTATTATTGATTTTGCAATCACCCGCAATTTTCCTTCACGCATACCATTCAAACGGTTAATGATTTGTTTCGGACCATCTCCCGGTTGTGCTTAGATTCGACGCGGGTAAATACGCGCTGGACATTTCACAGGCCTTCTTGGTGAATTGGGATGACTATGCCCACGTTCTCGAGAGCATGCAAGCACCCCCCACCGAGATTTACTCTGCTGATGACGTAACAACTTCAATTAAAGCATTTGGAGACGCTCTTCACAATGCATTAAAAAAAGTTGCTATCACGGCCGAGGGTAGTCGATTTTTTCCAACTTCCTTACGACATCAGGGTTTGAAAAGAGACAGAAATCGCTTAGGGCGGGACTGACAGACGACTAGGGACCCCCTTTTAAGATATCATCTGTGAAACTGTGTGATAGCTCCTTGATTGCAGCACTAATTTGATGATTCTTCGTATGAATCATCAAATTAGTGCTGCAATCAAGGAGTTCAGTATATCACGCTGGAACACTTATGCTGTGTCTTTGTCGACTTCTGATAACAAAATTTGATCGGCTATAGCCCGCATTCGTAGAACGCGAAAACACATTAAAGCCCTTAATAGCTCCAATCGTATGGCCTATTGTAACTCTGACAAGGCTGAGCTGATTGCTGACAATCTTAGAAGTTCGTTTACACTTAATTACGATGTTGTAAATCCCAGGATGACTGACAATGTCCATTCCAAAATTGAAGAGTTTCTAAATACTGAACATAATAATACTCTCAACCCCACAACCCTTTCAGAGGTTGTGATTTACATTGTGAATTTCAAAAAGAACAAATCTCCCGTTTCGATTGCATCTCTACTAACATGTTAATACATCTTCCATTAAATTTCATATTTTTCCTAACTCTCCTTATTAATATTATTCTTAGTTTCCGTATGTTTCACAATTGCTGAAAAAAGGCGTTAATTGTAACTATCTCAACACCAGGACAGGATATTCATGCCCCTTCCAGCTTCAGGTCTATTTCTCTTCTCTCTTGTCTGTCGAAAATCTATGAATACATTCTCAATAGTCGTCTGAAAGAATTTGTACCCACCAATTCGATTATTATTCCCGAACATTTTGGGTTCTGACCCAAACTCTCGACTTAACACCAGCTTTGACGTGTTACTGAACTTATTCACTTCTTAGAAGAGAAAAAACTGGAGTTGTATTCATAGACATTGCCAAGGTTTTCGACAGTCTGGCATAAATCTCTCATATATAAACTAATCTCTTTAAATATTCTACCCTACCTGTTTAAATGGTCTATAACTAATTCTCATTATTTGGGACTCCCTAAATGATAGATTATTTTCTGTCAAAATCAATAATTCTATTTTTTCCTCTCGCAATATCGAGGCAGGCGTACCTCAGGGAAGCCTTATCTCAACCTGGCTTTTCAACTTATATATATATGATATTCCTAAGATTCCCCATATCCTCTTAGCACTATATGCGGATGATACGGTCATTATTTACAGCCACAAACATCCACACATAGAGATAGAAAAACTCCAGTCCTACCTTCAGGCTCTTTACATTTGGCTCAGATAATGGCGCATCAAGGTTAACGCAGCAAAAAGTGCCGCCATGATTTTTCCAAAAACTCTATCTCCCCAGACACTAATCTTTCTCTTAAAGGTGATGATATCCTCTGGATCCTTAAACATAAACCTAGGAATTTACCTAGAATCAAAATCAAGCTGGACCCAGCAGATCATTGACGTACTCGCCAAGACTGCTGTGGCTCGAGCTTCCTTTAAATCTCTCTTAGCTAAACATGGCTGTCTGTCTATTTCTAACCAGTCACTGTTGTATAAATCCTTCAGGTCAGTGTTTTGGGGATGTGTCTGTGAAACTGGGATACAGAAACTTCAAAGTACCAAAATAGAATTTTACGTTAGGTTGTAAATGCAACTACGTTCGTCCAGAATGACATCATTCACTTCGATCTCAACATTCGGCTTGTCTCGCAAATTATCAAAAAACGTGCACAAAATTTCCACAGAGATCATGTTCTAATATTATTCCCAACGAAGTGCTGCGGTCCATTAAACTGTAAAATATAAATAGCCCTTTGGTCGTAAAAGACTGTCATCCTAAGTCGAGATGACGGCTTCGCACCCCTTTCCAAAAGAAGGAGGAGGGAGCCACCTTAATGGGCATCGTTGCGGGAATTTTAAATTCAAAATTGCCTTTTATTCTCCTGAAAACCTTTCTTATTTATTTATTTATTCTGATTAATGTCATCCAGCCCTTGCATTTGGCTACGGTATTAATTCACCTTCTTTTTATTTATTATATTTTATTATTTAATCGCCGTTTTATTATTTTGATTTTAATTTATATTACTATTTGTATTAATTGTACTACCCTGTCGGCCCTTCCCCTTTACCCGAATGTTTGCTTGATATGTCAACCATTGCCTCTACAAGAACTTTGTTAAACAAAGTTCACTCTTACTAATCCATCTATGCATTCTTGAATCGATTCATTGAATCCGAAAAAAAGAAACGCAAGCAGCGCCACTTGCGTGGGACTTCAAGAGCTCTGCACTGGTCATTGGTCAACTGTAACCTTTTTTTTTTCCTTTTGTACTCTGAAAAGGTGGAAAAAAAGTCGACTCAAAAATTGATTACTGTAAAAAATTGTTGAATCTGATAGCAGATTTGTGTCTTGTTACTCATTAGTTAATAATTTAAAAAATACATAATATACAAAAGAACATACCTTTGGAAGTATTTAAAAGTTTCCAAGGGAAAAAACTTACATAACTAGGTCCACCCCACCAAGATACCGGCATCTCTACAGTAGTCCAGTCTTTTGAATCCGATGTAAAGTTCAAATAGTAATAACCGTTTGCTACTGTGCTTTGGAACACTGCACTTAGTTTATTATTTGATCTATTTCCAGCAACTTGCGGACCCTTTCTGTATTCTATTTTGAAACACGTTGCTCTTGAAAAATCTGTTTCTCGAGTGAAATGAAGAGTTGTGGTCTGCCCGCCATCGAGGACAATGGTAGCGTAAGTTCCTGCAACAATAAAAATTATAAGTTTTATTGTGATGGATTTTGCTAATATTTAATTATAATATGCATTAAAAATATCAGAGATAAATATAAAATAAACAATTGCGAGCAGTACTCACTCTCAGACGGTTCCGTGCAATAAACATATGACTTATTAGCCCCTTGGGGACGAGCGACTTGTATATATGTTACTTAAAATTCTCAGAGTCCTTCATTATTCCTAGTTATTTTTTATTGTTTTTATTAAGTTTACCTTATTTATTGAATGGGACACTTTCGGTGTTAAACTAAGGAAACTTGTCTGTTTAAAAAAAAACAGTGGTTAAAGATTAAAAATTAAGCAATGTTCTCTCGTGACGAAGGAGTCAACTGTATTATTAAAAGAAAATAGTTGCTGAAAGAATAATAAGGCTTTGTAAAAAACTATACAACTTAGGGCTGGTTATTGCTGTATTTGCTAGAAAAGTACGAATGGGTATACCGTAAAAGTTCAAAAAGATATGAAGCCTAAATAACACCAAATTTTGTTATATTCTGTAATTTTTTTTAAAATCTTATCCTTATCAATTTAGAAGGAATTTAACTCGGTAATGAGAATAAAAGATAGTGTATATTTAAACTTCATTTGACATTTCATAAAACTAAATTCAGCGTAGTAATAACCGTTTCTGTTTACAGTGCAGCTAGCACGAAACCCTTGTGAAAAAGTTTAAACTTGGCATTGTGCTAAACAGTTTGTGTCGAAATGAGCTCGCCAATTATCTCGCCAAGCCGCTCTGATATATGACACGTTTTTCCGAACAGGATTTTAATTAAATTTAAAGACACACGAGTCGTAATGAGAGACCCACTCAATGCAAACTAGTCGCGAACCCACAGTATTTATGCAAATTTCGTACGCATAAGAAATGTTTTTTTTTTTTTTTTTTTTTTTTTTTTTTTTTTTTTTTTTTAATAGACATTTTAGTACCAAAAATTTCCTAGCGTAGTGATAGTTATATCTCCCGAAGTAAGAAATAGTTTGCATTAAATAAGGCAAATAATACCTTTAAAAAATCCTGGTATTAAACTGGTTAATTTTTCTTAATTTGTTATGCGTACGAACCCTCCGATTAATTCTAATTAAATTAGTTTGTTTGCAGCAATATGAAGATTATTGCTTTTATACAGCTACTAGGTATTGCATTACACCAAATATATTACTAAAAGTTGTTACATAGTTTTTAAAATCCTATGGTATACTGAATACGCCGACCCCGTCAATATTTGTGCCCAAACCGTCCGTGTCTTAACCAGGAACTGATTACTAACGGGGCACTCTCCCATCAGTAAAATTTTATGGATATTTTCACCTTTTTTAAACGCCCTTTGCATGCGAAATTACTGTCATGAATAAGATAAAAATTTCTAATTCTTTTTACTGGTAGGAGAGTGCCCCGTTAGTAATCAGACCCTGGTCTTAATATCTTGACTAATTTCTAACGATTTTTTTCAAAAATAATCATCAACAATGTTTTTATATTTCTGCTGCGATAGATACCTCCAACGTCCCTCAACACCTTCGCTCAGTGACCACAAATCGAAATCTGTGTGTAACAAAAAAATGTGTTTTTCTCAAAAACTATCTATGGCTATGTAGCGTAATCGTATAATTTTCCTGCAAAGTTTAAAGTAACATCTACTACTTCTATTTTTTCATAATTTTAGTTTCAGTAGATTCGGAATTAGATTTGCTGGGGAGGGGACATATTTTTGCAATGTAATTTCGACGACATCTCTGAAAATATAATACCTAAAATTAAAAGAAGTGTATTTTTCTGTTCAGCGTAACAAAAGCTATCACAAGATACCCCACACGATATACAAAGGAAATATTTTTTCTTCAAGTAACTCAATTGCATCCCCCTACAACGCCTTGTAAATATATTTGTAAATGTTTAATAACACTGACAAACAAATTGTAACGAATTTTCTGTTTCCCTATATACGTTGGGTGTTTCTTATAGATTTCAAGCTGCTGAAAAAGAATATGTTTGTACAAATTTTCTATCACCCTCCAATTTTGAGAAATTTCATTTATACGTTTTGGAGTATGTAGGCATCGTATAGGTATTATAATTATATTACGTTATTCTCTTTTTTGTATTTGATTCACACAAACATTCCTTTTTCTTGTTACAACGATATAAGATACAGCAAGAGAGTAGAAACAGATGTCCCCCTAATAAATTTTATGTTAGCGACCTTGAACAGACAGCTCTAGCCACCCCCAAAGTGTTTGACTTTAACGCAAAACCATGAAAGTTGAAACTTTCGTTGCGAGTGTATTTCTTTGTTCGGTAATACCTTTTTAATTAAATTGTGATTATAATTATCCTATTTTCCTCTACAATATCTAAAACATGTCTAGAAGAAGCGTTAATGAACCCGATTCTTTTTGCTATGTATGCGAGGAGCTAACTTTGAAAAAGCATCGATGCTCTTTCACGCCGTTAATAAAGACTGCCTATCATATGTACATTGGATATAAAGTAGGTAAACAAGATAAGAAATGGGCACCTCATTTTTGTTGAACACGATGTGCTACAAACCTCCAGGCGTGGATGAAAGATACAAAAAAGTGTATGCCCTTTGCTATACCCATGATATGGCGCATGCCGTAGGATCATATAACTGACTGTTACTAATGTATTCCACAAATTAAAGGATTCTCTGCAAGAAGTAAACATAAAATTAAGTACCCGAACTTAGATTCAGGAATGTGACCAGCATTACATAATGATGATTTACAAATTCCAAAACCTTCAGAGAATTTTACATATGACGATGCAGCAGTAGAAATGAAAATTGATGAAACTGAAACTTCCTTTACATATGATATGAACTATTCTCCTGGCATAAATGAAGAACCACACCTAATTACTCAAAAACGAATTAAATGATTTTGTGAGAGACTTAAATTTATCAAAGAAAAACTCAGAATTACTTGGATCAAGATTGCAAGGTTGGAATCTCCTGAAAAATAATACAAAGATATCTATTTATCGAGATTGACATAAGAAATATTCGACTTTTTTTCAAGAAAAGATGATTTATGCTATCGTAATGATATAAGTGGCTTAATGTCTGCTTTAAATTGTCAATATAACTCGGAATAATGGAGAGCAGCCACAGATGTAAGACATTTACCGCTACATAAAGTATTAAATTTCTTATTAGCATTTCTTTTTACAAAAATTCTTCTACATTTTTCTGAAACTTTATAAACAATGCATATTTCCAGTGTTTTAAATATTAATTTTAAGCTTTATAAGTGTTTATTTAAAAGTTTGTCATTACTAAAATACCAAATGATAAATTTCATAAGGTAAATGTGTTGAATAAATACTACAAAATTCAGATTTTCAAGATTTTGAATTTTTTAAAAATCTGTGGGTGATGGAAACCTTTTAACCCATTAGTGCCTAGCGTCCCATTTTTGGGACAGTTTTAAAAAATTCAAGTAAGAGCATTTCACACCAGTAAAAAAGAGGATAAATAAATATTTTCTTTCTCGAGACAAAGTCCTCGATAAATTAAGATAAAAGTTTTTCTTGCTTTAAAAGTGGTGGGAAAATGAAAAATTTGAATTTTAACGAAGAAAATAATTCAGGCACTAATGGGTTAATGACATATTCTTTCTCAGTACCACCTAAAATATAAAAGTCACCACATACTTAGTTAGAAACACAAACCTTGTTTATCAATGTAATCTGTAAATATGTGGGTCTTTCATGTTTTTTACAACTTTCCCCAATTTGAACTTTCCACGTTTCATAGTTTACGAGTAAAATGGCTGTGACAGACAGACACGGGATTGATCTTATAATGGTTCCTTTTCACTTTTTAAGTACGGAACCCTAAAAATTATTTGTAACGCCAGTTTGAATAGCTGAAAAACAAAATAGAATAAACAAATATTAAAGTCACAGTTCTGAATATGTGATTCGTCAAATACATTTCAATTATAATAATTTAGAGCATTCCTAAAAAAAACCCCGAAAAATGAGAAAAAATTATAAATAATCACACATTTATAATAAATAGAATAAAAATAAGAATACGAATAAAAATAATATTTCAACAGTAGAAAGGCCAGAACTTTTACTCAAGTTTAATAAAAAATATTTTACACCAGAATTTTTATTTAAAACTGCTTAAGGTATCCGACTACGTTCGGAGACATTTTTTTATAAAACTCTAATTTAGACACATTTTTTGGTATTTTTCAGTGTAATGTAACACAGAATAAAGAAAATTATAAAAAAATATATAATATCAATGCAACTTTTTGAAATTTTGAAGACTTTTGGTCATTTTTTAGAATTTTTTTTATAAAAACGGCTCCCGCTCTAAAAAAAAAAAAAAAAAAAAAAAAAAAAAAAAAAAAATAATAATGCATATAACCCAATTTTTTTTCATCATATGCATATTAGGCACTATTGAGTGTAATGAACTAAAAACTAGTCAATATACAGAAATCTAAAAGAGATACACCTGATTATATACAACTACATAGAAAATTTCGATAATTTTACGTGTAATTTTTCATTAAAATAGCTATATATCGACAAATAAGTCACTTAGAGCTAATTCTTTAATTCATTACACTCTAGATATTCTCAAAAAGCTACACAAAAAATTTCATGGTTATAAGATAATAAAATTTTGAATTAGAGCAATAGTCGTGCACCTTTTCCGATGAAAATTTCATTTTTCAGAAAACGCGTTTAAAGTTTTCATATGAGTTTAAAAGAACATTTTTAATTAAATAAACACTTAAAAAACCACTTAATTTATAACTTTAGCCTTCTACTTGCTTATTTTATACATATTTCTATATTTTTATGCATTTAATTCTTTTTTGGAGCATTTTCGAGTTTGCTATTGTAAGTCGTTATATTAATATTTAATGCTATCAGACTATTTAAAAAGCCATCCCAACAAACACATAACTGATGGGCCACTAGAGGCATCGTTAGCGGTGGCCCAAAGTGTTTGATAACGGCCCGCCATCTTTGGCCGTAACGGCTCCGTCAAAAAACTGTCACGCCGGCCAGAATGCGAAAACAAGATGAGGCCCACAAATGTGCCATAAACGTTTTTATCAAAAATATCAGACAGCCACAAACTGGCCACAATTATTCTTTTAAAGGCCATTAAAAATAAAGGCTGGTCAGGAGATCACCCTCAGCCAGCCATTTGTGTTTGTAAGAATTAATATTTAAGCATAAATTCAAAATTTGTTCTATAAAAAATATTTGCTGGAAAATTATTTAAATGATAAACTGTCTTTGCATGTAAAACAAATGTATTAATAATCTTTATGTATACTTTTCAAAAAAGTTATAAATTTACAAATTTTTATCTTAAAATTTTTCAAGTTTTCAAAACATATAAGTTGAAAATGAATTTATTTGTTTATTATTTAATTATATGTTTTAAAAATTTACATTCGAGACACTTAAAAAAGCATATAAATTTATTTACCTTGAACTTTTGTAAAAATTTTCAAATCGCAACACTTGGCATAATAAATTTATTAATTTGTTTATTTTTTCAATTATACATTTAAAAAAAAAATAATATGGTTTTTAAATCGTTTCATGTCATATACAATTAAAATTATTAATTGAAAAAAATAAACTAATCAATTAATTCGCTATGCCAAGCATTCTTTTAAAATTTTTTGAAAAAGTTCAAGATAAGTGAATTAGTAATTTTTAAGTTAACCTAAATGATTATTAATATGTAGTATTTTTCAAGCAAAAGCATTTATCTTTTAAACAGTCTATCAATAAATATTCTTTATAGAATCGATTTTGAATTTATGCCTAAATAATATGTGTAATATTAAACTTAGTTATGTATGTTTTATTAAAAGATGTGCTTTTCTTTCTTTTTTTCTTTCCTGTTCTTTTTTCTTTTCTTTTTTTTTTTTTTTTTTTTTTTTCAAAACTTATTGAGAATTTTTTTGTCATTATTTTATTATATTTGCCCATTCATTAAAGTCTAATTAAATCATAAAGAAATAAGTGAAATATTTCTGAACCATCTTCATTTTATAAATACAAATTTTCACACAAGTATTATTAATAAAATAATAACAATAATAAATAATATAAAAATGCTATTTTAGGTTTACATATGTCCTTAATGACATTTTTTTAAAAAATCCCTTTCCGTTTTTTTATTTTGTTTATCATCGAAAACCATTAGATTTCTCAAAGTTGATTAATCAAATTTCCAAATAATAATAATAATTTAAAGAAGAGTTTACGCAATGCATTCTAACATTTCTTCTGAAAAATAATTTTAGATTTTTTTTTTCAAAATATCTTGGTTATTTTAATGAGTTTTTCTTCACTCTAATTTTCCTTATATTGTATTAAAATTACTCAGTTGTTTAATTTAATGACATTTTCCATAAGGAAAAATTACAATCCTATATCAGAGTGGATAAAAAAAAATCTTTTTTTTTCAAAGTCGCATTTAAAAAAATAATTATAACATTAAATGAATTTATTTAAAATAATCTAGAAGAATTACGATAGTGATATAAATAAGTCGCAATGTTTAAAACTAGTTACTTTCTTTAAAATTACTAATTAAAACTTCAACAGTTGGGGGGGAAAATAATAAAATCCATATAATGATACAACTGAATGAAAATTTTCAAAGAGTAATAATAAAAAAAAAAACAATTATCCTACCAAACAAATATACCTTTAAAAAATTCGAGTGAATTTGCGAATTCTTACATTTTGCGTCGTATAAATTCATAAAATGATGACTTTTTATCTTTATATACTTATTTTTTTATAATTCTATTATAAAAATGCATTAAAATAGTACAGAAATATTTCAAATTAAACTTAATGAATAGGCAAAGAAAATATTCAGACTTACAATATTTTAGTGTAATCCCACTGCGAAATTTTTAATAATCGTGTAAAACTTTGATACAGAGACCTCACAATCCAGTCAACATTCACGAAGTGATTTCATGCCATGAATGATACAGCAAAAATTTTGACCCCTGAATGTCACTGGTCGCGTCCTTGAAAAGATCTCTTCGAAACAAACCCTTTCTCATTCGTTCCCTCGCTCACTTGTAAAGGACCGGACACATAGCACTAACTTCTTGTGGTCAGGCTTCGCTATTTTTTATGTTTCGGGTCGGCGCTTTGATGTATAAATTGCTCTTTCAGTGCAATGAATCTGACCTTCAAGAAAGAAATTAAACTCGAAATCAGTTGACAGCTTTATGACTGAAGATTGGGGGAGATAAACTTTCCCTTCCTTTGTCGATTCGCAGGGACGTAGCTTTAGGGGGGGGGGGGGGTTAAAATACATTCACACACACACTCAATTACATATATTGATATAATATTTTTTATAGTTATATAGTTAAAGGTACCTATAACTATATAACTGTCTATTAACTATAAAACTGTCTAAGACATGTCTTAGACAGATTTTACTGTAAATATGAATTATATCTTATAAAATATTTAAAGATATAATCTATATTTATATAAATAACTTTTAATAGTGTTTTGTTTTTACAAAAGATTTCGTTCAGCTTTTAGATGACTGCCAAATTCCCTGTTCAACAACGCTAAACATTTATGCAATTTTTGAGTAATTTTAAAAGGGAAAAGGCATTAAACTGGCTAGTCTGATAACTAGAGCGATTTAAGTTTTCTATTTTCTTATAAATTAATAAATTATTTGATAGTAAGCGGTTGTGGTCACGTGACAACCGTTTTTCCTTCTGTCTCACAGTATCATCTTCAGAACATAGATTGAAAATGTCCAGTTAAACAATATTTGCTGTTTTTTTTTTTTTTTTTTTTTCACCAAAAAATATAAACCATCTTTCGATTACACAGTTTCTTACTATCAGCTCCTGCAATTTCATTCGTTTATGAACAAATATGAATTTAAATAGATGCTGTTATTAGATGTTTCTTCAAATTGGAATTCGTTCAACGTTTAAAGGGTTTTTCTTTAAAATAACATATTTTGTTAGTGTATCCAGTGTGACATATTGTGCTTTGTATATTAAGGAAAATATTTACAAGTGCATTTCATTCCAGAGAGTTTATAAAAAAACATAGATATATACATTTTAATACTTAATTTACAGAGAAGATAATTTTAAAATTATCTTCTGCAAATTAAATTATTCCTCCTATATAGGGAGAATTATTAGCACTATAATCTCTCCCTTGTCTCCGCGCTTGCAGATGCGAATAAATCAAAATACATTCTTTCTTTCTTTCTTTCTTTTTTTTTTTTTTTTTTTTTGATAACATGATTTTTTATTTTTTAGAATGATCTTTCCTAAAAAAAAAAAAAAAAAAAAAAAGAAAGAAAATGTTTTGTATTATTAATTAATGGGGGGGGGGGGGGGGAACTGAACGTGGACTGTTTTCCCTTAGCAAAAAAAGGAATAGAATTACCATAAAAGAAACCCCATAAGTGCAATCATATGGATTTTTGCCTATGGTAAAAGTGATTCTATGGAAAACCATATAATCGTTAAGTGTATGGTAATTCTTATGAAAAACCATATAAACGTTTAGTGTATGGTAATTCTTTATGGTACTATATATTAAAAAATAATAACGATATCAACTTTGGTGGCACCATCTTTCAGAAATACGGGGAACTAGGCTAACTAATGTACTTCGACCTTGGGAAGCAGTGGGATTTGATCCACGGACGGTAGGGATGGGAGACGAGCGTCCTAACCATTCAGCCATGCGGGGGTAATGAGCTGTGCTTATAAAACGTTATATGAATAAAGCGTTTCGGTAATCATCATTATTTGTCGTTCTAAGTTAATGGTTGACAAGAGATGGTAGTTTTAAAGGGTTTTTTTTATAAATTGTTTTATAGACATCTATTTATAAGTTAATTTATTCTTTTAATGAATGGAGTAAATATCTTAGCAAATATTATATAGTTATAAAATCCAATTAATTAAAGGAAAAACTATTTTCTGTTTATTAAAATTAATTTAAAAATAATAGAAAGTCGATAAGAAATAATATTTAATAAGAATAAGAAATCATTTGTAACTTAGTATATAATATATTTTTAATGATTATATTAATGTACTATATTAATTCCTTACTTACGAGCATTTTTTTTTTTTAAGTAAAAAAAAAATATATTACTATTTTTTAGATAATTTTTACGGAAATTTTTAATCTTTCTTTTAAATTTTAATACCAAAGAGATTAATAGATTTTTCAATATTTTTATACATTGTAAAATTATTTTTAATCTTTTCAATAATTATTAACGTTTAAATAAAATAAAATAAAAACTTTGTTGTTGCATATAAAATGAATATAAATGAATATAAAAACCAAAACTAAAAATTACTACTATTTCTGACTGTTGTCTCTTCGAATTATAATAGAAAACATGATTTAAACGTCATTATAAACATAAGAAAAAAATAAAAAAAAATTTAATGCAGTTTTTTTTTTTTTTTTTTTTTTTTTTTTTTTTTTAAGAATGTGTTTGTATTTACAGAAGTTCGTAATTTTGACGTTTGTAATTACAAACTTCTTTAATCGCTGTTAGAATTTTATAGGAAATATGTCATCAAATATATATTTTTGTTAAATCATTTTATTTCTCCCATAGGATTTTTTTATTTATAACGCATAGACTCTGCTCACATAGATGAAATACATAAGAACAAAATAATAACACTATTATTTCATATATTATCATAATTTGAGGTCGATAAAAATATTGGTAGATTTTTTGATATTTTTATAGATCGTAAAATAATTTTTAATCTTTTTAATAATTTTTAACTTTTAAATAAAATAAAAATCCTTGTTGTTCCATATAAAAGGATTTTAAAATTATAAAATAACGTAAATTAATTATAAACCTTTTTTTTGTACTATTAAGTTTATTAATATTTAATTAATATATTATAATATATTATATTAATATAAATGTATTACTAAAATACTCCCATCACGAGATGAGACTTGGGAAACGCCTTCTCTTAGACGAGTCGACTTTACAGAAGGTGTGCAAAGTGATACGGGAGGGGAAAATAATCCCGTGTTTTTAATTCGACCATTCCCCCGCAAAGAACTAGGGTTGAAATGATAGCGCGCCAATTGAGTTTCGCGCCAATTGAGTTTCGCGCCAATAACTTGCGCTGCGCATTTTTTGACAGAAATCTGTTTTCCTTCTCTCGTTTAGCTTAGCTGTGTTTTATTTTCTCTCTCTTTTATAATTTATCCCGCCATTTTTTAACTGTTTTTTTTTTTTTCAAAACAATTATTTTTTTATTACAAACATGTCCTCAAAAGATAAAAAATTCACTCTAAAGAAAGAATGATTATATAAAGTTCATAAAGTTACGGATTTTTTTGAGAAGGAAGCAATTTTTTTTACTTTTTCTCTCCCGTCGATTTTGTTCTATCCATGGAGCAGAAAATAAATGAAGAAAGAATCAAAACTGCAGTTCTGAATGATATTTAATGTATTTTTAAAATATTAAATTTTAAGATAGTATAAGTTAAAAATTTAAAATATGCCATTAACCTTTAAAAAAAGTACAAAATTTAATTATTATTAAAATGAAAGATGCGTTTAAGGCTGTTTTTAAATCCAAAAGTCTTTATCACATAAGTTTTGAGTTTTGACTTATTTTTGCTCAAAGGTTTGTTTTTATGACACTAGTAGTTGTTGTTCGGAAACTACCTAATCCCACTCATTTTCCCGTTTTTTTTTTTTTTCCAAAATAGATTTTTTAGAAAATAGTGTCAAAATGAGAGTTTTGAACCAAATTTCTGCTCGAAAAATGAATAACCACTCAAACAGGGGAGAAATACGTGTTGGTCACGTGATCAAAATCGTTTATAACTCAATAAGTTATTCATTGATCAAAAAATGGAAAACAATTCGATTCCAAATCGCTTCCATAACCATACTTTCCAATTTTATATCATTCCATTGAAAAATTAATTTCTAAATATGTCAAAACGTTTTGCGTTTATTCAGCAGAGCAGAGCAGTTGAGAATAGCCACAAATAAAGTAAATTAGTATTGCATATGTATTTCATTATGGAATTGCTATTACAACTTGAGATATAATTCATTTATCGGGATTTTGGTGTTGCGCTGAGAAATTTCTTTTTTTAAGAATCCCTTAAAATTAATTAAATTGTATGTATATTTTACTTCACTTTGCAGATTCCATCCATTTTTAAAATAACATTTTTTTTGTTTTTGTTTTTTTAATTATGAATTTCTATATAAATTATCTTACTATTTTACTAGTTTATCCTTGGTAAGTTCAGAAAAGCAAAAAATAAAATTTAATTTTGTATTGTTCTGCGTAATTATTTCTTTAATCATTTAAAAAAATAGTATTTAACAAGTTTTAAAAAAATATACTAAAAGCAAAATATTTATCTTTATTATCGAAATAATACAAAAGTAACAATTTATATAAAAGTTAAGAATACGTTTTAATGTTTAGTGCAATTGTAGAATAATGACAATTTAAAAGCATATTACTTTTTTTAAAAAAATTTTTGGACCAAGCCAAATTTTACAGGTTTTTGAACATACTTGGTTTCGTCGAGGAAATTATATTCATACAGAAGGATTCAAACGGGGCTGAATATTTTGATCCGTCAAGACTAGGAAAAATTAAATCAATAGCGGCTTAGTACGGAAAAAATAAGTTAGGCCCGGTCCGATCCTTGATGAAAAAAGTAAGGCCCGAGTCTTCATAAAAAAGTAAAGCTAGGGCCCGGCCCTGCCCAACTGCTGTTAATGAAAATCAGGCCGAGGCCTGGCACGTGCAGATCTCTCTGCGTGCGTTCTCCCAAGTAAAATAATTTCCGTTTTAAGTCAATAAGATACAAAATAAAAGCGCCAAACTGTCGCACACCTGGGAAATGTGGCAACCTACGCGTTTCTCTTTTACGGCGCAGCGTAGGGAAGAAAAATCGACGCTCCGATATGAAAGAAATGGAATCGTCTTAAGCTACGTCATGTATGATTCGGACCGTTCAAGTATTACGTAATCATATTTTTAGTCATTTTGTACCCCCTCCCCCCCCCTTGTAAGAAAATATAAGCAAATGCTAGACACCCCCCCCCCCCCCTTTGCTTACGTAAGATTTTATGACAGTTTATACATCAATACTTCTTGAGTTATAAAATGTTACCAATCAATTACATTATTAATCCTACAAATTTATATAGGCATATAGGGATTGTGATATCAAAATATATAAAATGGTTTTAATATATTGTTGCTTACTGCATTAAACAAACCGCAGAATACAAAATCGTTTAAATATATTGTTATTTAACACGTTGAACAATAAAACAAGATATACAAGAAGTCTTAACTTACATAGGCGTCATAACTAAAATTTTTGACATGAATCATATAAATGTTGGAGTTCAATTTGGTGTTCATATTTTAATCTGATGTCCAGGATCTTTGAACCCATGTTTCAACATTGTCTATTATAAAGTTTTCACTGGAACAGTGGCCTGGGATATTGCAGGTTTCCGGTCCTTGTTTGCTTGCTTAATTTGAACTGCAGTTGCTTCGTTGTTTTATGCTTACGTAAGAATTGTCGTGACCCCCTCCTCCCCCTTGTCAGAAAAAATAAGCAGACTCTGGACCCCTCCCTCCTCCTTTAGTGCTTACGTAATACTTGAACGGTCCCATTGACAGGTCTCTTCTCCTGCTGGGACTATTATATTTTGTTGTTAATATTTTTAAAAGATATTTCAAAAAATTTTTTGGTGATTCAAATATTTGTAGGTCCTTTTTAAAATAAATTCAAAAAGATTTTCTTTAAATAATTATAGGCTATTTTTGACAATTTGTTTATTTTGAGGGGGTACAGGACACATTAAAAAAAATCTTTTATTGAATTAAAATTTCGCAATTTTTGTGATATTAAACATATCATTTTAAAACAAAATCACATGATAAAACTTTTCTATACTTTTTTAATTTAAATTTTATTAAAAAAAAGTGGAGGGAAATTAAAAATTATTTTAACTCAGTGTAATAATTGTAGAATTTTAGTTTTTTAGCAATTAAATAAACAGAAACACCTACATTTTAATTTTGATTCAGCCTTTTTAAAAATATTAATAAAAACATTTGTTTAAAGTAAAAGTTTGAAAAAAAAAATAATACTTTCAAAAATAATTTTTTTTTTCAAATTTGCTGAATCAAAATTAAAGTAAAGCAATTAAAAAAGGCGTTTCTAATTTTAAAGTATTTATGTTTAACGGTTCTTGAGTTATAACAATTTAAATGTGAGAAATTGTGAAAATCCATCATGAAGAAAAAAGCATAGAAGAAGTCTTATCCATGACAATCAATGCTTAAAAGCTAAATGCTAAAAACGGAAAAAGAAAACCCATAATATTTCCTTTTCTAAATATGATTTTTAAAAAATGTCTGTCATTATAAGATTCAGATATTGCATAAAAAATCACATAAATTTTTAATGCAGTATTTTTTATGTGTGTCCATGACTCCTTTAATCGCTGTTAGAATTTTATAGGAAATATGTCAATTATATATTTTTATTGAATAATTTATTTTTCTCAAGTTTTTTTTAACGCATTTACACACTCATATGTATGAATTATATAAGAATAAAATATGTTATTTTATGTTATATTAATTTGAGATCAAGGGATTTTCATTAGACTGGTTATAAGTTAACATAAGTTGTTCCTAAATAGATTTTGGTTCAAACTATCTAACCAGTGGCATTGCTATGATTCTATTTTTTAGAAGTGCATAAGACATACATAAAGATAGTAGAAAGTTTTGAGATGACCACAACCGAGTAATTTTATATTATAGTTACACAAAATCTAATATATTATAAACTTTCAAAAGGCATTAAGATTTTACCATACACCATGCTTGAAATACTATACAATTTATGGTGCAAACAATTATGTATTATTTTACTATACATCAAGCTATGGAACACCATTGAATGTATGGTAATTTTCATTTCCCTATAGTTTTACCATACGCCTGGTTACGGAATACCATATCATGTATGGTGTATATCATTATCCTATAACTTTACCATACACATTTCTCTAGTTACCATAAAATGTATGGTATATATCATTATCCTATAACTTTACCGTAGACATTGCTCTGCAATACCATTTACCATATGAATACAATATGTTTACATATAATGACATAATTTTTTTATGATTTTCCATATAAAACCATGTGTTTCCATAAAAAATCCTATGCCATTTTTTGCTAAGGGTTAGGCACAATCTAAGGCGTTTTTCTGTTTTAATATTTATTTTAAATTATTTTACTATATTTTAAATATTTATTCATTTTTTTTAACTATTTTTTATGAATAATGAATGTAAAAGTGTGCCGGTGAAGAAAAAACTTGGAATTCTGTATATATTTTGGGGACAATTCATTTTATATGTAAAAATATTTTCAAACTAAATAAAATATGTCATCTATTTTATTGTTTTAAATATAAATCTCGTAAATTATGCATATGCTTATTAAAACCCAGATATAAAGTAATTTTTGAAAGAAATGAAATTATACATTTTCTCTCTTATTTTTATTTTAAAATTTTTATACATTTTCTCTCTTAAAATAAAAATGCTGGTCAGTTTATATTAGCCCTCTGCTTTCTAGATGTTGGAGGGCCATTACCTTTTTGCCCGAAACCGACCTCTAAGAGTTTACCGGCAAAGTAAATGCAACAGTTCTGTCATTGCCGAGCCGTTAACGGCTCGGCGATAGCTGCCGCAATTAACGGCGGCTCACTTGCGGTACAGCATTGTTTTTGTACAAATGACCTTAACTCCTTTTGGCCACGACGAAACCAGCTTAAGGCCTTAAGTCGAGTGTTAGTGGGGATTCTTTTTTAAATAAAGTGTAATGTTGGTACTTTTAAGTATAATACAATACAAAATAAGAAAAACAATGAAAAAATATAAAAATTTTATGCAACTTTTTAAAAAATTGAAGAATTTTGGTCATTTTTTAGCATTTTTTTTTATAAAAACGGCTCCGCCTCTGCCTCTAAAAAAGTAATGCATATAACCCATTTTTTGTCATCATATGCATATTAGACACTCTTGAGCGTAATGAACTAAAAGCCAATCAATATACAGAAATATAAAAGAGATACAGCTGATTATATACAATTACACAGAAAATTTCAATAAGTTTACGTGTAATTTTTCATAAAAATAACTACATGTTAACAAATTACTTACCTAGAATCAATTCTTTATTTAATTACGCTCTGTTCATTATCAAAAAGCTACTCAAAAAATTTCATTAATAAAGACTAATAAAATATTGATTTAGAGCATTAGTCGCCTACTTTTCTTGATAAAAATCAAATTTTGCAAATAATGCAGATAAAGTAGTAGAAAAAATAATTAAAACCTTTGAGGCAATGCTATAGACACAGCTAAAATATAATATTAATTCTAAAACCTAAAAAATGGGCGAAAACAGTTGAATAAACATCAATTTTCGATCCACTTCCGGCTTAAATTAACACCGTCTGCTTTCCTTTAAAGGGCTCTAATTTCATTTCTAATAAGCGTACAGGAAAAATAAAAACAGATTTAGAAACAGAAATGTTCATTCTATAAAAAAAAAAAATCAAATAAAAAAAATTTGCGAATTTTCATCGAAATTGACCTTTTAAACGTAGGCGGATACCTTAACTTATTTAACTTTTTTCTTTTTTGCGTATTTAAAATTTTTATTTAAAAAAATTTTTTTTTGGTTCGAACTGAAAAGTTTGCATTTGGTAGCGGTCAAGATTACAACTCACGGTCCTTCTAAAGGTTAAGACATTTCAAATGCATTAGTTAAAACTTCTAATGCAATAAAAAATAAACAAAAATCCCCACAATCCAAGACAAATAAATATTTCTGAAAATTTCAAATTTTATTTTGCTCTGTACCAGTTTTTTATTTTTATTTTACACCTTTATCATAGTTATTTATTTTAATTATTTAAAATATATACTACATCTTGGATTAAAAAATTTTTTGTTGGATATTGGTTAAAATCTGATTCATGGTAATTTTTAACGATATTTTAAAAAACTATTATTAAAATTCATCATATATCCGTCATTCTTCACTTTTTAAGTGCTTTACTAATTTTAGGTGGGGGTTCTTAAAATATAAAAGCATAATGTGCGATAAGAATAAAGCGATAGTTATATATTAATCGTTAATCTATGATGCATACTTTTAAATTTTTTTAATGAAAAAAAAAATGCTGGTTTAAATTGTAGTTTATTCATTTGGCCGAAGTCAAATTGACTCCTATTGGCCTTTAAATTATGAACCAATTTCAGAGCTAAATAATTGTGTTTCTATAATTCTGAATTCGCACCAGAATTTTCTATAACTTTATTTTAAAACAAGGAACTGCCAATTTATAAGCATTTCCCCCTCAAAGCAATCAGAGTAAAATTTTGTTAAGAAAATTTCTAAATCCTGATTAAAATTAAGTGTTATAAAAAATTTCCCACTGCGCTTCAAGAAGTTAGAGTAAAATATGTGAAATATCTTGGAGCATCACAGCTGTAGTATCGCTTGTCATTTTTGATCAGCAAACAGATGTTTTCTTTACAGCGTTTATTACTTTTATTTGAGCGTAGCACTCATTTTTTAGGGTCTTTCACCGCATATAACCCCGTGGTTTGAAGTAAACATGTTTTAATTGAAAATGCATTTCTCTTTAAATTGTTCTTTAAATACTATTAAATTTTCTGAGTTAAAAACGGAAAACTGTTTGTACAGAACCGGTTATTATTTTTAAAAAGAATGCAAAGTAATTGTGTAACTTGAGCATATGTGTTTGGGATCTTTAATATAATATAACCTCGGCGTTTGAAATAAATATGCTTCGATATAAAATATGTTGCTCTTTAAATTATACTTTTTATTTGTTTGAAATTTATAAACTAAAAACTCAAGTGTATGAATTGAGCATTTTCTTAAACGTCTCACAGTCATGAACTGATATATCTGTTAGAGAAGTTATAGATTGCATTGCGATAAAAGCATTATTTAAATTAATATAATTCTACAAATTTGATCTAGTTTGAAAAAATAAGTTATGCCTATAAGTTATTAAATTCTCTTATATCATATTGGAAAAAAAATTAGCAATTTAAATAAAAAGAAATAACAACATTAAAATTTTTCTCTTTTCTCAAGAATGCAGAGTAATTGTGCTATTTTCAACCGTCACTACTCTTGGAAGGAGGCTTCTTCCATAGCACTTTCAAGACTAAGACTATTCTAAAGGTTGCCCCGATTATGGAAAATCTCCCTGAAATTTTTTCAAAACGATTTTCGTTACGTTACACACATACATTCCAGGGTTCGGACAGGCTGTGGCGTTTAATATATATGACGATTATATTCGCTTCGTGCTCATTCAGTGCATTCAATCATTATTAGCATCATTATTATTCATCATTATCAATCATTATCATTCATTAATAATGATAATAATAATAATAATAATTATTATTATTATTATTATTATTATTATTATATAATATTATATAATTATATAATTATTATATAATAATTATAATAATTAAATCATTCATAACTAATTCATTATAATCATTATTATTCATCATTAGCAATCATATTAGCAATCATTATTATTGATCATTATTAGCTAATTATATGCAATCATTTGATAAATTAAAGTCTAACATAAAAAGTTGAAGCTGGTGTTAACTAATTGAAGAGAAAAAAAAACTTCAGTAGTGACGTGATCATTGTTTACGCGACCACAGGAGCGTAAAAGACTTCCATCTTGAATCCCTTATTGAGAAGGATTTCTAGTTAGGAAGTAAGTAAATATTTATTCTTAATGTGTTAAACTTTGGGCGTGTTCAGCAATGTCTCCGGTAAGTAACCGGTAAGATTGGTTAGATACCAAAGCGTTCAGTCTGCTAACCGGTACGCAACCGATGTCGTTCAGAGGTAGTTACCAATGTGACCGGTAAGGAACCGAACTAACCGAGGAAAAGTCCAGGTTAGTGAATGGTAACATGAAAGTTTGTTTAAATCAAATTGACAATCTACTATTTCTACAGATGGCGCTACGTGACAAAACTAACCAGTGCGTCCAGAGAATCTGTAATTGGTTAGCTACCGGTTACATACCACTCCGGTAAGTTACCGGTTACATTGGTCACTTTGGTAAGTTGCGCTGAACGCGCCCTTTGTTTTTACCTCTTCAGTCCTGATTTCGCGCCCAGGAGACACTAATGAACACTCTTTAAATTAATTAAAATGCTTCTAGAATTGTTAAGATTACTTTTAGACTTCTTTTAATGAATGCGTGCACATTATAAGCATCGATATATTGACCGATATATCTTTGGAGATTTTTATAAAAAAATTAAAATGGTTTTTGTGGTCCTTCGTAATATTAGTCTCAGAGCTGAGGAGGATATTTCCGTTCTACTTGATTCATAATAACTGAAAATAGAAAACTCGGATTAGATTGTTTGATTTTTTATTATAATGAAGCATGATCTAGCAAGTAAAGCTTTCTATTATTTTCTGTTAATTACATATATATCATTGTCAGATAACTATTCTATACGTAGGCGTTTATTACAAGTGTGAAATTTCTAAGGTTTAATGTAACATATCAAAATTCTCTTCTCTTTTTCTGAAATTAACCTTACCCTTTTGCCTCAGATTAAGAGATTAAAGTGTTTAAAATTTATTTTCTACTCTATTTGTTACTTTATAGTGAATAATCAATCCCAAATTTCATTAGCAATTGATTACATCATTTTAATTTCCTTAAAAATTTCATCTGAATTTCACCCTCAAAATTTTGTTTTTGAATTTTCTCCATCCCGTACGGTAACAGAACTTAAAGTTTAAAAACTCTGTAAAACTTTTTAATTTAAAATAAATAAAATCTGCTCTATGTGTTATTTTATTTTCACAATAAATTGCCAAATAAGATTTTTCTCACCACTCGAAATTTCCATTTCCAAATTCCTCCCTCACCCCTCCATATTGCGCTCTATGCTATATATTCTAACCACTGCTCATAAAAAACGCAAAGAATTTTAAAGTGTATAAAACTCTTTAGAGCCCAGTGGTGGAGGGGTGGGAGGTCGAAGTTTGAATCAATTAGGGGAAAGTTGAAAATTGTTTATATCCCTGTAGGTTTAGAATGAATATGCTAAGTTTTTCCCTTTCTTATTAGGTTAGCGTTAGAAAAAATTTGTATAGATTTATAATCGGAAAAAAAACGCCTTTATTAATTATCATAAAAATATCTAAAAAAACTATTTTTATCAAAAGCATTCTCAATTCAAATGTTATAGAGATTAAAATTCTGAATAAAATGAGTACCGGTAGTCAATATTTTTGTTGAATTTTTACAATTCTACTTCAAAGTTTTAGCTAAATTACTAAGCAAGAACTTTTAACTCCAACAGACTAGGTTATCAGTTCAAAGTGCTTCTGATTTTTATGTACAAGTATGTTTTAAAGATATTGAGTTATTTAGTCCTACTGCAACAAGAGCTTTTGCTTCTACGAACGTATCAATATCTTAAAATTTGCATTTTTCATTATTTTTAAAATATTTAAGAAATGATTCGTAAGTGAGGGTAAACATTGTTTATTATATCCGATATTTGAAATATGTGTATACAGAGTGAATAACAGTGCATATCTATTATAAGTAAGGAAATTAAAAAAAAAAAAAGTGCGAGATTTTTTTTTTTTTTTTTTGGGGGGGGGGGGGGGGTAGAGAGAGCAAACAAATGAGTGTGCAAAAGCCTTTTCGCTAGAGGAAATTCAAAGTAAATTAGTAGCACGATTCTAACCTTCGATATTTTGCTTAAAGGACAAAGATTGTTAAAAAAAAAAAAGATTTTCGATTAGTATACGATCACATTTTAAGTTAACTTTTGACTGACGTTACTTATCGCATACACCGATGACCCCCCCCTTCCTCCCCCAATTTTCACAGTCTAACTACAAACACTACCGAAGTTTTCTTTGATTTGAAACACTTTTATACTATCATCAGAGACTTTTGAATAGGTGAATTTTTATTATAAGAGCACAAGATGTTTAGTAAAAAAATTCCATCCTATAATTTTATTGCACCTTTTTGTCATCTTTCGATGGAGACAGCATCACAGTAGTTATATAACAATTTCTGTCAGGTTAAATTTATAAAATTGTAAAATCTTCAGAATACTGAAATAAAGTATTGTAGTATTAACGTAAAATTAAAACGATAGTTTAAGATTGGTGATATGAGTTGGACATGTAAAACAGCTATCATTCATGCACCTCTATATCGATAATTACTAAATTATAATCCTCAAAATATACAAAATAAAGCCCTAGCATAATTACAACAACATCGTAAAGGCTTTTACAACTTAAAACATGTAAAACAAAAAGAGGCTGGACGGATTGATAATTTGGTCTTTCCTTGCATCAATATTTTGTTAGCAATTAAGGCAAAATTTTGAAATAGAATTTGACAAAAATATAAATACGGGTACTCTTTTTATTTTTAATTTCAAATTCTAAGACATCTGTCTTGACAATGTTTGTTTTTGATAGAATCAGTTCTTTTGGGATATTCCTAAGATATTTTTTTAAGTGGTTTTTCGGCTATAAATGTGTACCTATTAGGTAGCTTCATTACAAAAAGTAAAAAGCTACCTATTGCAGCCGTCCGGAGGAAAGCACTTCCGGAAAATTTCGGTATATTTTCACCGATCATGACCCCCAGACCCCAAAACCATCCTCCGTTCAAATGTTGACATATATATATACACTGGTGTCCAAAAGTTAAGCATAATTGGTAATTAAGTAATTATTTTTAAGTAATGAAAGAAATATGAATCGGAATGTGCTGAAACTCCAGGTGTGTAAACAAAATAGTACGCGTCACATATTTTCGCGAAGAGTTTTCCCCGAAATCGAACAAGGGACCGTTAACAAATTGAAAAAGAACGAAGATCTTTTGGATAACCCTGTCAAAACTAATGTAGCAAAAGCGTTCAAACTGCACATTATGATTAATTGGCTTATTGTAATGTACTGTGTTAATTTTTACAAGGATAGCAAGTATACTCGTAGAGAAATTAAGGTTTTTATAAACACAGTCCTAAATTTTTCCAAGTTTTTTGCTTATAATTTGCAGAGTTCTTAATATAAAATAATGTTCTTTTTTGAAAAAATGACAAACATCATTGTACACAATACCCTGTCATCAGAATTTAAAAATAATAAAAATTGTATGAAAAATGAGTATGTTTAGTAAATAATTTTTCATTGCGCATGCGTCAACGATATCAAAATGTCATTTGCATATTGTGTTAGCTAAATGTATAGAGCAACTTCTGTAAAAGTTTCAAAAACATAGCTTGAAAATTCTGAAAATGGGAGCCTATAGAATCAACTCAAAATCCTTTATTCCCTAAATGAAGCAAAAAGATGAGGGGCTGTATCCATATTCCATTGTTTAGTGCCTACACAATATTGCACGTACAACTATATTTAGGGAAAACCCCTGATTTTTTTGCTTCCTTTAGGAATAACGGATTTTAAGTTGATTCTATAGGCTCCCATTTTCAGAATTTTCAAGCTATGTTTTTGAAACTTTTACAGAAGTTGCTCTATACATTTAGCTAACACAATATGCAAATGACATTTTGATATCGTTGACGCATGCGCAATGAAAAATTATTTACTAAACATACTCATTTTTCATACAATTTTTATTATTTTTAAATTCTGATGACAGGGTATTGTGTACAATAATGTTTGTCATATTTTCAGAAAAGAACATTATTTTATAATAAGAACTCTGCAAATTATAAGCAAAAAACTTGGAAAAATTTAGGACTGTTTTTATAAAAACCTTAATTTCTCTACGAGTATACATGCTATCCTTGTAAAAATTAACACAGTACATTACAATAAGCCAATTAATCATAATGTGCAGTTTGAACGCTTTTGCTACATTAGTTTTGACAGGGTTATCCAAAAGATCTTCTTTCTTTTTCAATTTGTTGACGGTCCCCTGTTCGATTTCGGGGAAAACTCTTCGCGAAAATATGTGACGCGTACTATTTTGTTTACACACCTGGAGTTTCAGCACATTCCGATTGATATGTCTTTCATTACTTAAATATAATTACTTAATTACCAATTATGCTTAACTTTTGGACACCAGTGTATATATATATACAGGGTGTTTCGCTACCAGAACGACAAACTTCTAGGGGTGATAGTAGACATAAAGACAAACATTATTAAATAGGAAACCATGGGGCACAAACGTCTTCTGTAGGAGCTAGGGGCCATTAAGGTTTAAGGTCCAAAAATTCAAACGCTGATAAAAATGAGAAAAAAAAGGTAGATTTGTTTGCGGTTTTCTCTAAAATCATTCTTTATATCACGATTTTTTATTTTTTTAATTTTAAAGGTTGAGTTCGAAAATTGTCGATAGAGGGCGCTTTAGACTTTAGAGTAACGAACAAATACTTTTTACCGTTCTTTTGTGCATGGGTTTGAAATTGTTCTAAAGTTTAGAATTTAACTTAAATTTTAAGCCCAAAATCGGAAACATGGGGATCGGTTAACTAGCGAAAATTTAACTGTGAACCGAGGGAAAGATTTTAAACACTCATAAACATTGGACAAACTAATCGATTTTGTTGCGGTTTGCGTGTAGGTCATTCCCTTGGTAATTATTTTATTCAAAATGATGCACAGCTGTGTGGCCTCATTTTTTCATAGAGGGCGCTTCCGACATATCTCCGATATTTCAATGGCATTACTCCTGGGTGTTTTACTACCAGACTATCATACTTCCAGGAAGTGTTAGGGATGGAAAAGCGACTCGGAATCACATAGGAATGTAACGTTGAAAATGTCTTTTTTGCGAGTTATGGTTAAAGGAAGCAGAAAAAAACAACAGAAACAAGCAGAGAAACAGAAACACGTTAATATGACATAAAACAGTTTGTTTTAAGGTTTTACTAGAAAAGATGTTCGAAATTACGACCAGAAGTAATTCGACATGCTTGACAGTGGCATCGCATGTAACTCCTCACGCTTTGAAAGATTCCTGGAATCTTTGATAGATTTCCGGAAGCTACAGAAATACGAGCTGCTAAGACTTTAATTGATGGTACGGGATTCTCATACACCCGACTTTTCATGTGACCCCAGCAGAAGAAGCTCATACTTGATACGTCCGGTGATCTGGCAGACCAATAAACCGGGCCACCACGACCTATCCACCGCTGTCCATATGTTACGTTGAGGTATATGTGAACATCATGGGTAAAATGTGGAAGAGCCCGATCATGCTGGAACCACATAGAGCTGCGCAACGAGAGAGAAACTTTCACGCGCATTACCGTTCAGCTCCATCTACCGCAAGAAAATCGCAGCGCCATCTACTGTCGCTGTCAAGTTTGCCGGACTTTTCCTGGTCGTAAGTTCGAACTGTTTCTGCAGTAAAACCTTTAAATAAACTTGGTTCTGTCACTTTAACATGTTGCTGTTTCTCTGTTTGTTTCTGTTGTTTTTTCTCTGCTGTTTTTTAAACGTATTATGCAAAAAAGCAATTTTCAACGTAACATTCCTGTGTGATTCCAGTCATCTTTGCATCCCTTACACTTCCTGGAAGTATGGTGGTCTGGTAGAGAAACACCCAGGAGTAATAACATTGAAATGTCGGACATGTCTCGGAAGCGCCCTCTATCAAAAAATGAGGACATGAAAGCTGTACGTCATTTTGAATAAAATAATCACCAAGAGAATGAACAACACGCAAACCGCAAGAAAATCGATTTGTCTGCCCAATGTTTATGAGCGTTTAAAATCTCCCCTTTGGTTTACAATTAAATGTTCGCTAGTTAACCGATCTCCATGTTTCCGATTTTGGGCTTAAAATTTAAGTTAAAGTCTAAACTTTAGAATAATTTCAACCCTATGCACAAAAGAACGGCAAAAAGTATTTGTTCGTTACCCTAAAGTCTAAAGCGCCCTCTATCGACAATTTTTGAACTTAATCTTTAAAATTGAAAAAATTAAAAATCGTGATATAAAGAATGATTTTAGAGAAAATCGCAAACAAATCGACACATTTTTCTAATTTTTATGAGCGTTTGAATTTTTGGACCCTAAACTTTAATGGCCTCTAGCTCCTACAGAAAACGTTTGCGCCCCATGGTTTCCTATTTAATAATGTTTGTCTTTATGTCTACTATCACCCCTCAAAGTTTGTCGGTCTGGTAGCGAAACACCCTGTATATATATACATATATATATATATATATAATCATATATATATATATATATATATATATATATGTATGTATATCTGATTTTTGTCATGCGATAACTAACGTATTTATGAACCGATTCGAATGAAACTTGGTATGTACATAATACATATAAATGTTCGTTGGCCAGCATCATCCGCCATTTTGTTTCAAAATGGCGGCCATTTAATTTTTTTTTAATTTAAAATTTAAAATTAAATGCGAAAAAATTAAAAGTTGAAAAATATTTTTCTTTTGCGCGTTAGAACTTAAAACAACGATTCCAGAACACTTTTTATTTTTTCTATATCTTAAAAAATGATTGAGTTATAGCACTTTGAATTTTTCTTATGCCTGACATTTTGAAACGATATGATTTTTGTCACGTGATAACACGCGTATTTATGAATCGATTTGGATGTAACTTGGTGTGTACATAGTATATACTGAGGCCTGAATTGAGTTCGATACTCAGTTCCATCCGCCATCTTATTTCAAAATAGCGGCCATTTAAAATTTCTTATAAATTTTAAAATTTAAAATTAGGTACAAGAAAGTGAGAAATTGAAAAAGATTTTTCTTTTATGCATTTGACCTTGATACAAAGATTCCAGAGCATATTTTGTTTCGTTTGTATCTTAAAAAATGGCTGAGTTATCGCATATATATATAAAACGATTTCAATATGAGTGTGCATGTGCACCTGAATTAAGATTTCGACCAAGCTCATAATCGGGTTCTATTAATTTGAGCTTAGTATTTTTGAATAAATAAATATATAAGTATATGAAAGCTATCTCTTCCTCCCGGCACTGCCGGAAGGACTATTTTCTATAACGTTCACCTCGAAGGAGGAAGGGTAATCAATACGTTTATTCTAGACTTAAACTGAAGGGATTAAAATAACTTAGTTTTCTCCTAATTAATTTTGAGTTTTACCTCTGACTACTAAGCTAAAATTTTTAAACAGAACAGTGAGATTTAATGTCCAACAAAAATTTTAATTGCAGGCACTCATTTTATTTCGAACTTTAACCCTTAACTGCGGCGACAAAACTACTGTGAGTAGTCTGTCAGGCAGATTAATCTAAAGATGAATTAAATATTAAAGTAACTCTCAGAATACTATTTTTTTTTTACATAAAACTTTATATACAGGACTATTATAAATAAAATTCAGCTATTTAAAACTCTCTAGCATAGTAATAGGATTCCAAACGAAACGAAATTTGATCAGTATGTACAGTTGGCAAAAAAAGTATTTGTACACTCTAAAATTTTTAATTTTTAACTAAATAAAAGCAGATATTTTGTCAAAAATAGTTTTAATACAGTCTGTTTACCGTGCATTTTAAATTACATAACAGAAAATTTCGATAAAGATGTAAAATAATTTTCTAATAGGAAAAGTTTAAAAATTTCTTGCAAAAAAAGTATTTGTACATTTCTCCATCCTGATATATACTGTGTTTTATAGTGTTTATGGTTCAAAGGACTACTTTTACAGAAGCTGTTAATAATTTTTAACTTCATATTATATTTTTCTGACATTTAATATAATTTGCTCTTGAAGTAATTAAGTATAGAACTTAAAACTAGAAAGGCACCTCTAGATAGATGAAATCCTATGATTGAGCATAATAAAAATTTAAATTCGCAACAAGAATTTGTAAAAGCTATCAAATTACCATTTACAACTATTGGATATATAGTGGGACACTATGAATAAATTAAAAGCATCGAAATTCAATGAAAACCAGGACTTCTCAGCAAACTAACAATGAGGGAAAAAGGGAGTGTTGTTAAAAAAGCTTTAAAAAATCCTATGCGTTCGGTTCAAAAATTTGCTGGAGACCTTGCGACATCTTCTCGCATCAGAGTAATACCTCAAACAATAAAAAATATTCTTCTCAATGCATATTTAAAAGGAAGAACCTCAAGGAAAAATCCATTCATCAGCGAAACAAATAGGCGAAAACGCATAGTATTCGCTTTCGCATACAGAAGTAAATCATTGGATTTTTGGAAAACAGTAATTTTTTCTGATGAGGGAAAATTCGGAATTTTCTTACCACCAAGCATTCGAAAAAATTGGCGTAAAAATAAAACTGTTCTAGATCCAAAACGTATACTTCAAACTATCAAGCATGTTGGGGGAAATATTATAGTTTTGGGGTGTATAGCTTCTAATGGAGCAGGACATTTAAAATTTATTGACAATGGAAGGACAGGTTTAACATACATTGATGTGTCGCGGCATAATTTATTAAACCGTGCTAAGAAATTATGCATAGAAGAAGCTTTTAACTTTCTGCAGGATAACGACCAAAGCATACTGCTGTGATCACCAGCTCATGGTTACTACAATACTCGAAGACGACTGGTAATTTCTCTAAAATCTCTAGACTTGAATCCAATAGAAAATTTGTGGATGCTATTGGATGCAAAAATCCGAGAAAAAAATATGTATCAGTAAAAAACAGTTTTAAAGAAGCTCTTATTGTGTCATGGAATAATATTAACCAGACCGCTACAAAAAAGTTGGTGGAATCTATGTCACACCATCTAGAAGTAGTCAAAAACACTAAATAAATTCACACAAAATATTAATTTGCATCATTTTACTATTTTTTCATTAATTATATTACATTAATATAGTGTGCAAATACTTTTTTTGCATTATATTTTTGTATATTTGTTTATTATAATGTAAAAAATCGATTCGTTTAATTTTGTTTTTGCTTCTATAATAATATAATGCATTAAATTAATGTATTACAGTATTTTTTGCTTAAATCGTTTGTTTAATTTCATTATAATTTAAAAAAATGAAGTGTACAAATACTTTTTTTGCCAACTGTATAGTTACACTGAAAATTACGAATTAAGCTCTGAAACTTGAAAAACTCAACGGTCTTTGACACCGCTAATAGCAGTTAAGGAAAAGGCTCTACAACGTTTGTTTTAATGCTTTTGATAGTTAGTTGTTTTTGAGGTATTATTATGGTATTAAAAAAAGTTTTATTTTAGTTATTTTTATTTTAAATCTATATGTATTTTCTAACGCTCGCCTAGTAAGAGAAAAAAAAAATTAATGTATTGCATTAAAAAAAAATTAATGTAGACATAAACTGAAACGATTAAACCAATTTCCTGTTTCCCCTTAACACGTTCGCTGCCGCTCACGCGAAAGCGTGTAATATGGCGCCAACGTTAAAGAGCCACTCACGCGCCAGCGCGTGATGTGGGGTGTTGTCCAATAGCCAGTCACGCGCTTGCGAGAGAAAAACTTTCACTGATTCTTTGTTATAAAAAGTAAATCGGCTTCTGGGGAAAACCCACTTCTACAGCGCGGCATTAACTATCATCACATCTTCATGTAAGCGGCAGCGAACGTGTTAATGACGAATTCTACCAACTAACCACTGGGCTATTAGTATTTTACGTATATTTGTAAATTTTTAGTAATGTAAATAAGTCATCTAATAAATCTCCTACAAAAAAAAAAAAAAAAAAAATGCTTATCTTTTTGGACCTTTAATATCTAAAGTTCAAAATCTTAATAATCTATTGTTTTTTAAAAATCTTTTTTTTGATTTATCTGTTACTTTATTGTAACAAAAAATAATCGATGAAGAATTCTTAACTTGTTTACTTTTCATTTTTGTGCACTATTTGTAAATCTTTAATATTGTAGATTATCAGTCGTTTGGTAACCCCCTACCCTTCCTTTAAATAGTAAATAAAATATGATTATCTTTGTCTCCTATTTGTACTCGCAAAATTTAATTTTTTTAAATGTCTTCATCTTTTTACTCCTTTATTTAATACTTTATTATAACAGCAGTTAACCACTTGAAATCTTCCCTCAACCCAAGATTTTTATACTTGGTACCAGTGTTGAATTCAGGGGCTGGCCCGGGGTAGACATTCCCCCCAGAGCAATAATGTATCCCCCCCCCCGGAAAATTTGAGATTTTGGGTTTTCATTGGTCAAAAATCGCAATTTCCCCCCTGGAACTCTATAATGTCCCCCCCCCCCCCAGAGTCCCTTTCGGAGAAAAGTGTCCGAATCCAGCACTGCTTGGTACATCTTTTCTTGATACATCATAATTTCATAGGTTTAAACGCGTAGCTCAATTATATGTCTGTTAAATTTTGATTTATTTATATTTTTTAATTAATTTTAGAGGAAGTTTTATCTTTTTTTAGGGAATATTAGCCGTAAGAAAAGGATGATGAAAACTTAGTTTTAAGAGCAAGAGATAGCATGGAATATATTTTTTCAATTTATCTTTTCAAGTTTGTTTTTAAAACCATGTATATTCAGTTAACTCAAATGAACTTTTCAAACAAATTCCATTTGAATGATTTTTTTTCTATTTTGCTGCCTAAAAAATTAAATTGTTCCATTACAAATGTGTTAAATTTGTGTGTTTTTAATATTATTAATTGAATTATTCACACAGGAAATATTAATTTCATTATGGAAAATTAGTTAGAAATAAATATTGAAGAAATTTTATTGTTTTGTGTACAAAATGTTTATATACTGAAGCCGGCACGTGATAAGATAAATTACGAAGATTCATACTTGAAAATTATTTTAAAAAACATAATATACCGGCCAATAAAAATAGTTTATAAACAAATATAATTTAAAAATGGATTGTTTCCATATGACGTTCTAAAAATTGAAGGTGTGCGATGTTTAGACGTTTAAAAATTAGCAGTAGCAAAAATTGCAAATCCAGTATTTCATTTCAAATTGTTACCATTTGCAAGAGGATGTCAGAGTTATGCACAGATGTTTGTACTTGATAACATAGATTTGTTTTTACATCAAAATCTTGAGTTAATTATTTTGCTTTTCAAAATAGAAGTTTTTCATCCTTAAATCCGCTTATACCTGAACCAAACAAATACTAAATTGTTGGCTAAAAAAGTTAGCATATAATATTAAAATTTCAAAACTATAGTGTATAAAATTAAGTGTAGGGTAGATAGGAAAGATGGGACAATTTTTACAAAAGTATTTTTTACAGATTATGTTTCGCAAATATAAAATGAAAAATTTCAGAATAACATTTTTAAACATTTTAACACACTTTAAAATTATAAATTTGTTGATTCTAAATAAAATATTAGACGAATAAATAGATTAATTTAATAAGAAAGTCCCATCCCTCCCTCACGTAAGGGAAGAATGGGAAATGTTTTTATAATGAAAATTCATATTTAATGTTCAATAATGTGGTAGAATAAATGGCAGATACAGTGTGATATTGTCGTTTCTAGGGTTTATTGTAAATTACAACAATTATTTTATATTAAATTATGTTTTGTGAAAATTAAATCTAATGAAAAATATTCTTATATACAGCTAGTGCCGCCAATAGATTTTGGAGGATGTACAATAATGGATAAAGGTACATATAAATAATATACGGACATACAAACATTAAATACAATAAACCCAATTGAAGTGAAACATTAACCAGAGCCAGGAATCGAACCCAGGACCACAACATTCAGGCTGTTGCTCTATCCATTTTCCGGCCGATGCCTGAGTCTGCAAGTTGTCCCGTCATCCTAGGCTGTCTAAATTATGGAATATAACTTTATCCAACTTCGTTTATTAGTGAGAAACTGCAGATCTGGACATCGGCTGAAGTAGCTTAGTGTCTAGAGCAACAACCTGGAATGCTTGGTATCGGGTTCGATTTCTGGCTCAGGGCTAATTTTTTACTCTAGTTGGGTTTATTGTATTTAATGTTTGTGTGTCAGTATGTTATTTGCATGTACCTTTTTTATAATTTTGAAGTATTTGTAAAATTCATTTATTCAATACGAAGGTGAATGTAGATTTTTTTTTTATAATATCAAATTCCTTATAAATGTTATTAAATGTTTCTTTACTTTTCATGTTAACATATAACTTTCTTCTATAGATGCAGGAGAAAACTGAAGTTCAATTTAAAAACAGTGCGAGCTTCACTGATGGTAAAAAATTGATAGTCAGATGAGGAAAAGTAACCATTGTCTATGAGAAAAACTCCTCCCCATACTTCACTCGGACCTTCTAATATGTTCTACAGCCCTGAAATTTTCAAATATTTAAAAATAATATCAGTTTATCAATAATTTTCTAACACTATCTTAACAAGCAAATAAGTTTGATTATTGATATTTGAAGAAAATATGTTTCCAAAAATACTATCAATAAGTATGATTTTCATAGGTATTTGTATAAACTCTAGTTATGTAATATTTGTAAAATATGAGTCATATTAAAAATGTATATGTAAATCATTTTTATTGTGTAGAATGTAATAAATCGTTATTTGGAAATGAAATTTATTCATATTTCATTGTATTATATCATTTAATCACATCGCATTTATTGGATGTACATGTATGCATATCGCATTTATAATAAAAATGACTATTCATAATATTTTCCAAAGTATTATATACATATCATTTCGTTTCAATTCTTATTTCCATACATTTTCTGCTTTTAAAAAGTCTTCTTAGCCATCTCTAGTGCTTATAGCATACTGATAAGAACTAAAAAAAAAAAAAAAAAAAGACGTGTGGCACTCGGGGACTGCCGCGTTAAAGCTATTGCATAGCATTTTTTATCAACTTATGCAAACATAATTATTTATTTACTTTTTATTTATGAATTTTTTTTTTTTTTTTTTTTTTTTTTTTTTTTTTTTTTTTGTCTTTGATATTAATTCAAGTTATACTTTTTGAGCGTGATGACCGATAACAAAACATTTTTTTCTTTTATTGAATAAATGAGAAATTAATATCCTTTAAAATATTTTTTTTATCTTACAATACATGTAGGTTAATCAGGAATTTTTATCATTGAAACTATACGTTTATGGTAGCTGAAATAAAAAACATAAATTTGAGACTTGGTATTCACAAAATATCTGAAAAATACCGCTTTCATGTCTGCCGAAGTCTACCGAAGGATACCGTGCCAAAGTCTGCCAAACTGAAGCGGCGTTAGCCGGAGTGTTAGGTTTTTTTCTCGTTACAGAATTTCTAGATTCTTTCGCCGCGCTCAAAGCCCGCGATAAAAGCTATGCAATACCTTAAAAAATTACCGAAAAAAATTTGGCCGCACTACGAAAATTAGATCGCGAGTTATAAGCATTATAAATTTTCCGATCCTCACCGTGGGGGTCTCCTGTCACCAAAAATTAACATTGTCTCATAATAAATTATCAAACAAAATTTGGCCGCGCTACGAAAATTAGATCGCGAGTTATAAGCATTTTAAATTTTTCGACCCTCACCATGGGGGGTCTCCTGTCACCAAAAATTAACATTGTCTCATTATAAATTACCAAACAAAATTTGGTCGCGCTACGAAAATTAGATAGCGAGTTATAAGCATTTAAAAATTTTCAACCCTCACCATGGGGGATCTCCTGTCACCAAAAATTAACACTGTCTCATAATAAATTACCAAACGAAATTTCGCAGTGCTACGAAAATTGATCGCGAGTTATAAACATTTTAAATTTTTCGACCCTCACCGTGGGGGATCTCCTGTCACCAAAAATTAACACTCTCTCATAATAAACTACCGAACAAAATATGGCCGCGCTACGAAAGTTAGATCACGAGTTATAAGCATTTTAACTTTTTCGACCCTCACCGTGGGGGGTCTCCTGTTACCAAAATTTAACACTGTTTCATAATAAATCATAAAACAAAATTTGGCCGCGCTGCGAAAATTGATCGCGAGTTATAAGCATTTTAAATTTTTCGACCCTCACCGTGGGGGGTCTCCTGTAACCAAAAATTAACACTCTCTCATAATAAATTATCAAACAAAATTTGGCTGCGCTACGAAAATTAGATCGCGAGTTATAAGCATTTTAAATTTTGCGACCTTCACTGTGGGGGGGGGGGGGGTGTCTCCTGTCACCAAAAGTAACACTGTCTCATAATAAATTACCAAACAAAATTTGGCCGCACTACGAAAATAAGATCGCGAGTTATAAGCATTTTAAATTTTTCAATCCTCACCATGGGGGATCTCCTGTCACCAAAAATTAACACTATCTCATAATAAATTACCAAACAAAATTTGGCCGCGCTACAAAAATTGATCGCGAGTTATAAACATTATAAATTTTCCGACCCTAACCGTGGGTTGTCTCCGGTCACAAAAAAATTAACACTTTCTTATAATAAATTACCGAACAAAATATGATCGCACTACGGAAGTTAGATCACGAGTTATATGCATTTCAAATTTTCCGACCCTCACCGTGGGGGGGGGGGGGGCGGACTCCTGTCACCAAAATATAACACTGTTTCATAATAAATTATTAAACAAAATTTGGCCGCGCTACGAAAATTGATCGCGAGTTATAAGCATTTTAAAATTTTCGACCCTCACCGTGGGGGAGGGTCTCCTGTCACCAAAAGTAATACTGTCTCATAATAAATTATTAAACAAAACTTGGCCGCGCTACGAAAATTGATCGCGAGTTATAAGCATTTTAAATTTTTCGACCCTCACCGTCTGAGGCCTCCTGTCACCAAAAATTAACAATCTCTCATAATAATCTACCGAACAAAATTTGGCCGCCATACGAAAATAAGATCGCGAGTTATAAGCATTTTAAATTTTTCAATCCTCACCATGGGGGATCTCCTGTCACCAAAAATTAACACTGTCTCAAAATAAATTACCGAACAAAATATGACCGCGCTACGAAAGTTAGATCGCGAGTTATAAGCATTTTAAATTTTTCGACCCTCAAGGTGGGGTGTCACCTGTCACCAAAAGTAACAGTGTCTCTTAATAAATTACCAAACAAAATTTGGCCGCGCTACGAAAATTGATCGTGAATTATAATCATTTTAAATTTTTCGACCCTCATCGTGGGGGGTCTCCTGTCACCAAAAATTAACACTTTCTCATAATAAATTACCAAACAAAATTTGGCCGCGATATGAAAATTAGATTGCGAGTTACAAGCATTTTAAATTTTTCGACCCTCACCGGGGGGGGGGGGGTGTCTCCTGTCACCAAAAATTGAAACTGTCTCATAATAAACTACCAAACAAAATATGGCCGCGCTACGAAAATTAGATCGCGAGTTATAAGCATTTTAAATTTTTCGACCCTCACCATGGGGGGTCTCCTGTCACCAAAAATTAACATTGTATCATTATAAATTACCAAACAAAATTTGGTCGCGCTACGAAAATTAGATAGCGAGTTATAAGCATTTAAAAATTTTCAACCCTCACCATGGGGGATCTCCTGTCACCAAAAATTAACACTGTCTCATAATAAATTACCAAACGAAATTTCGCAGTGCTACGAAAATTGATCGCGAGTTATAAACATTTTAAATTTTTCGACCCTCACCGTGGGGGATCTCCTGTCACCAAAAATTAACACTCTCTCATAATAAACTACCGAACAAAATATGGCCGCGCTACGAAAGTTAGATCACGAGTTATAAGCATTTTAACTTTTTCGACCCTCACCGTGGGGGGTCTCCTGTTACCAAAATTTAACACTGTTTCATAATAAATCATTAAACAAAATTTGGCCGCGCTGCGAAAATTGATCGCGAGTTATAAGCATTTTAAATTTTTCGACCCTCACCGTGGGGGGTCTCCTGTAACCAAAAATTAACACTCTCTCATAATAAATTATCAAACAAAATTTGGCTGCGCTACGAAAATTAGATCGCGAGTTATAAGCATTTTAAATTTTGCAACCTTCACTGTGGGGGGGGGGGGGTCTCCTGTCACCAAAAGTAACACTGTCTCATAATAAATTACCAAACAAAATTTGGCCGCACTACGAAAATAAGATCGCGAGTTATAAGCATTTTAAATTTTTCAATCCTCACCATGGGGGATCTCCTGTCACCAAAAATTAACACTATCTCATAATAAATTACCAAACAAAATTTGGCCGCGCTACAAAAATTGATCGCGAGTTATAAACATTATAAATTTTCCGACACTAACCGTGGGTTGTCTCCTGTCACAAAAAAATTAACATTTTCTCAAAATAAATTACCGAACAAAATATGACCGCGCTACGAAAGTTAGATCGCGAGTTATAAGCATTTTAAATTTTTCGATCCTCAAGGTGGGGTGTCACATGTCACCAAAAGTAACAGTGTCTCTTAATAAATTACCAAACAAAATTTGGCCGCGCTACGAAAATTGATCGTGAATTATAATCATTTTAAAATTTTCGACCCTCACCGTGGGGGGTCTCCTGTCACCAAAAATTAACACTCTCTCATAATAAATTACCAAACAAAATTTGGCCGCGATACGAAAATTAGATCGCGAGTTATAAGCATTTTAAATTTTTCGACCCTCACCATGGGGGGTCTCCTGTCACCAAAAATTAACATTGTATCATTATAAATTACCAAACAAAATTTGGTCGCGCTACGAAAATTAGATAGCGAGTTATAAGCATTTAAAAATTTTCAACCCTCACCATGGGGGATCTCCTGTCACCAAAAATTAACACTGTCTCATAATAAATTACCAAACGAAATTTCGCAGTGCTACGAAAATTGATCGCGAGTTATAAACATTTTAAATTTTTCGACCCTCACCGTGGGGGATCTCCTGTCACCAAAAATTAACACTCTCTCATAATAAACTACCGAACAAAATATGGCCGCGCTACGAAAGTTAGATCACGAGTTATAAGCATTTTAACTTTTTCGACCCTCACCGTGGGGGGTCTCCTGTTACCAAAATTTAACACTGTTTCATAATAAATCATTAAACAAAATTTGGCCGCGCTGCGAAAATTGATCGCGAGTTATAAGCATTTTAAATTTTTCGACCCTCACCGTGGGGGGTCTCCTGTAACCAAAAATTAACACTCTCTCATAATAAATTATCAAACAAAATTTGGCTGCGCTACGAAAATTAGATCGCGAGTTATAAGCATTTTAAATTTTCCGACCTTCACTGTGGGCGGGGGGGGTCTCCTGTCACCAAAAGTAACACTGTCTCATAATAAATTACCAAACAAAATTTGGCCGCACTACGAAAATAAGATCGCGAGTTATAAGCATTTTAAATTTTTCAATCCTCACCATGGGGGATCTCCTGTCACCAAAAATTAACACTATCTCATAATAAATTACCAAACAAAATTTGGCCGCGCTACAAAAATTGATCGCGAGTTATAAACATTATAAATTTTCCGACCCTAACCGTGGGTTGTCTCCTGTCACAAAAAAATTAACATTTTCTCAAAATAAATTACCGAACAAAATATGACCGCGCTACGAAAGTTAGATCGCGAGTTATAAGCATTTTAAATTTTTCGACCCTCAAGGTGGGGTGTCACATGTCACCAAAAGTAACAGTGTCTCTTAATAAATTACCAAACAAAATTTGGCCGCGCTACGAAAATTGATCGTGAATTATAATCATTTTAAATTTTTCGACCCTCACCGTGGGGGGTCTCCTGTCACCAAAAATTAACACTCTCTCATAATAAATTACCAAACAAAATTTGGCCGCGATACGAAAATTAGATTGCGAGTTACAAGCATTTTAAATTTTTCGACCCTCACCGGGGGGGGGGGGGTGTCTCCTGTCACCAAAAATTGAAACTGTCTCATAATAAACTACCAAACAAAATATGGCCGCGCTACGAAAATTAGATCGCGAGTTATAAGCATTTTAAATTTTTCGACCCTCACCATGGGTGGTCTCCTGTCACCAAAAATTAACATTGTCTCATTATAAATTACCAAACAAAATTTGGTAGCGCTACGAAAATTAGATAGCGAGTTATAAGCATTTTAAAATTTTCAACCCTCACCATGGGGGATCTCCTGTCACCAAAAATTAACACTGTCTCATAATAAATTACCAAACGATATTTCGCAGTGCTACGAAAATTGATCGCGAGTTATAAACATTTTAAATTTTTCGACCCTCACCGTGGGGGATCTCCTGTCACCAAAAATTAACACTCTCTCATAATAAACTACCGAACAAAATATGGCCGCGCTACGAAAGTTAGATCACGAGTTATAAGCATTTTAACTTTTTCGACCCTCACCGTGGGGGGTCTCCTGTTACCAAAATTTAACACTGTTTCATAATAAATCATTAAACAAAATTTGGCCGCGCTGCGAAAATTGATCGCGAGTTATAAGCATTTTAAATTTTTCGACCCTCACCGTGGGGGGTCTCCTGTCACCAAAAATTAACACTCTCTCATAATAAATTATCAAACAAAATTTGGCTGCGCTACGAAAATTAGATCGCGAGTTATAAGCATTTTAAATTTTGCGACCTTCACTGTGTGTGTGTGTGGGGGTCTCCTGTCACCAAAAGTAACACTGTCTCATAATAAATTACCAAACAAAATTTGGCAGCACTACGAAAATAAGATCGCGAGTTATAAGCATTTTAAATTTTTCAATCCTCACCATGGGGGATCTCCTGTCACCAAAAATTAACACTATCTCATAATAAATTACCAAACAAAATTTGGCCGCGCTACAAAAATTGATCGCGAGTTATAAACATTATAAATTTTCCGACCCTAATCGTGGGTTGTTTCCTGTCACAAAAAAATTAACACTTTCTCATAATAAATTACCGAACAAAATATGATCGCACTACGGAAGTTAGATCACGAGTTATATGCATTTCAACTTTTCCGACCCTCACCGTGGGGGGGGGGGGCGGACTCCTGTCACCAAAAATGTAACACTGTTTCATAATAAATTATTAAACAAAATTTGGCCGCGCTACGAAAATTGATCGCGAGTTATAAGCATTTAAAAATTTTCGACCCTCACCGTGGGGGAGGGTCTCCTGTCACCAAAAGTAATACTGTCTCATAATAAATTATTAAACAAAACTTGGCCGCGCTACGAAAATTGATCGCGAGTTATAAGCATTTTAAATTTTTCGACCCTCACCGTCGGAGGCCTCCTGTCACAAAAAATTAACAATCTCTCATAATAATCTACCGAACAAAATTTGGCCGCCATACGAAAATAAGATCGCGAGTTATAAGCATTTTAAATTTTTCAATCCTCACCATGGGGGATCTCCTGTCACCAAAAATTAACACTGTCTCAAAATAAATTACCGAACAAAATATGATCGCACTACGGAAGTTAGATCACGAGTTATATGCATTTCAACTTTTCCGACCCTCACCGTGGGGGGGGGGGGGACTCCTGTCACCCAAATGTAACACTGATTCATAATAAATCATTAAACAAAATTTGGCCGCGCTACGAAAATTGATCGCGAGTTATAAGCATTTTAAATTTTTCGACCCTCACCGTCGGGGGCCTCCTGTCACCAAAAATTAACAATCTCTCATAATAATCTACCGAACAAAATTTGGCCGCCATACGAAAATAAGATCGCGAGTTATAAGCATTTTAAATTTTTCAATCCTCACCATGGGGGATCTCCTGTCACCAAAAATTAACACTGTCTCAAAATAAATTACCGAACAAAATATGACCGCGCTACGAAAGTTAGATCGCGAGTTATAAGCATTTTAAATTTTTCGACCCTCAAGGTGGGGTGTCACCTGTCACCAAAAGTAACAGTGTCTCTTAATAAATTACCAAACAAAATTTGGCCGCGCTACGAAAATTGATCGTGAATTATAATCATTTTAAATTTTTCGACCCTCACCGTGGGGGGTCTCCTGTCACCAAAAATTAACACTCTCTCATAATAAATTACCAAACAAAATTTGGCCGCGATACGAAAATTAGATTGCGAGTTATAAGCTTTTTAAATTTTTCTACCCTCACCGTGGGGGGGTCTCCTGTCACCAAAAATTAACACCGTCTTATAATAAACTAGCAAAAGCCATGCTTTGTTTGGATTCGCGAAGCATTATTTTATAAAACAGATATTTGAAAGTAAAAATATTTTTTAATGTTATTTTTGCATCTTTATTAAACAAAAACGTTATTTTATGTTTTGGCGCATTTTAATTTTTTATTTATGATATAAGACTGGCGTAATAAAATATTTTCGAAGCAAACTTTTACAAAGTATTTTTAAATATTCAACTAAAAGCTCTTTTAACGATGTTTTTACAATTTCCAGTAACACTGGTGTTTTTTAAAGCTGTTTGAAATATGTATGTTTCCAATCTTTGTAATTAACATCAAATAATCTTTGATAGCTATTTTAGAATAATATATTTGAAGAGAGCTTGAAGAAAGTTACTTCGTCAAAATCCTATTTTCTGGAAAAACATCTGAAATCTGCTCTCGTTGATACTATTAATTTTTAACTGTTAAACTTTTTTTTCTGATTTCTTCGTTTTTATACATGTTAGCGCATCAGAATTTTTGATATTGTAGAATTTTTCGTAAGGAAAATTTCCTATTGAATGCTTAATTTTGAAGGATTTTCACTCTCGACAACGTTACGTACGTTTTTAAGCCAACTGGTGTCTATATATCCTGAATATCTGTAACTGCTTCATCTAATGTTAAACCTTGGCATTTATGAAATGTAACAGCAAAAGCTAACTGCAGAAGAAATTCTTTCCTTGAGCAATTAATGCTTCCATTTTTCTAGAATTTAATTATTGGGGGAATTGATACGCACCAATTCTTATAAGTTAAATTATTGTAGTATTCAAATTTATCCATCATTATTCGCGATATCTGGTCTGGTGGCTTGTGATTTTTTTTATTATGTGCAACAAAGTCTAAAGTCCCGTTCACTAAATCTTTTTCGGTCCACAAATAAGAACGTAACATTACTTTAAATCCAAATGATAAAGTAAGAAATGGTTAAAGTCAATTTGTGGTTTCTGAATCGGCCAACTTTGCTTTAATACATTTATAAAGAGCTTGAATCGAGGCAACAACTTCACGCTTCAATTCTTTTAATTTTTCATTTATATAACAAATTTAACAATTAATTTTATTTGTTCACAATTCTTTTGTTGCCACTTTACAAAAAAAAAAAAAAAATCCACAATACAATTTTTTTTTCATGTTTAAGCATAGCCTACTATAATACTACCAGCCGAGCCATTTCGCGAAAAACCGCCGAAAAAGTGAAGCTGGCAACATCTTCAAACCCTGAACCATTTCATTGAACCACGTGTAAGTCCACGTGACGCAAACCCTGCCCACATTAGCATTGAATAAGCTGCTTTCTGTTCTGTGCACATGTTTGCACACGTGTCATTGTTTTGGTTCAGGGTTTACATGATTGGTCTGATTAACTTGGGCAAAGTATCAGCGTCCTCTGGCGGGAGACTTCATGCATTAATCTGAAATAAACAGGCCTTTACTTAGATCTAGTGGGCCATGGTTTAAGTGTCATCTGTGCAAACGATTTTGCTGAATAATGAAAATATATTTTATTTATTAAATTAATCAGGATTCTATCTATTATTACTTACCCCATGATTTATATTTTTTTCTGAAAATATACGCGTTTCATTTTTTATTTATTTGCTAAAATGCGTCCGTATTGGAAATGCATGTAAAATAAATTAATTAAAATAATAAATTTTTTTAACGTTTTACTGTAAAAAAAAATTATATTCTGCAAATCTACAGATCATAATTTATTTTTGTGTTTAATTTGAAGTTAAAATATTGAATAGTTTTTCTGTAAAGTGTACGACAAAGTGTAAGTTGAGTGGCCTAGTAGAGGATTCGCTTCGCTCATCCTAATTACCAAACAAAATTTGGCCGCGCTACGAAAATTAGATCGCGAGTTATAAGCATTTTAAATTTTTCGATCCTCACCATTGGGCGGGTCTCCAATCACCAAAAGCTACATTATCCTACCTTGTTTTATCTTAAGACGATTTTTTTCTATACACATTCTATCAGGAATTTTTATCATTGAAACTATAGATTTATGGTAACTGAAATAAGAAACATAAATTTGAGATTTGATATCCTCTAAATATCTGAAAAATACCGCGTCAATGTCTGCCGAAATCTACCGAAGGATACCATGCCGAAGTCTGCCGAGCTGAAACGACGTTAGCCGAGTGTTAGGTTTTTTCGTTACGGATGTGTTAGGATTTTTCGCGTTACGGAATTTTTGGATTCGGTCGCCGCGCTCAAAGCCCGCGATAAAAGCTATGCAATAGCTTAAAAAAAAAAAAAAAAATGTGAAACCTGCCCATTATGACTGCTGATATGCTTAATATTGATTTTTGCGCACATATGCTAATGTGTGTACATCATATCTGTCATATGTAATTTTTTGAGTTAGCAATTCTAATTCCAGAGCTGAATTAACAACAGTTGAATCCTACTAAATTCATGCATTTAGATCCATTCTTGCGGATCTTTAGGCCAGTTGAGAGTTTTAAAATTGTGGTCCTATGAATAATTAAATTTCTCTTTTCGCTATTTCAATATGAAACATAACTCTCAAGCAAAAAAAGTATTAGAAAATGTCTAGTGTATTAAGTCTAGACAGTGCAAGAAATTTGTAAGGAGAAAATCGAGGAAAAAGACAATAAAATAAATAAATAAAAGGAATAAAGTTCTTAGTGATTAGTGACAACTATACGGAATATTCAGCAAAAAATGGAATAATAGGTTAAAAAAAGATATTTTATTAAATATGACATTCAAGTAAAGACATTTTTTTTTTTTTTTTTTTTTTTTTTTTTTACAGATTTTACATTTTGTTTAGCTATTGAACCAGTTATTTTATAGTGTTTCAAATATATGTACCAGAAGACACTCGTTAATGAAATTCTCATGACCTTGGAATTGAACAAAATGATTTAACATAATTGAACAAGACTACTGTATTTCCTCTTCTAGTTTAAAAGCAAATTTACATAAAAAGAAAAAAAAAAAAACGTTGTTGTTTCTCATAATATACAGGGTTTCAATTCAGGAATTGGATTAGATGACGCCCAGTGCTTACTTATACAAATAGAATATTGTCTTTAAAAATTGTACATTTAATTTGTCTCAACTACATCAGTATATATTTATTTTTAATTTAGGCATATTTTATAAATTTGCTACTTATATTTTATTTACATTATTGTTTTTATTGACTTTTTTTAGTTTAACTGAAAGTCGTAAGATCTCCTTCAGTTTATCTGCTCATTTAATATAAAAAAGGAATTTGTATCTATTTAAATATCTACAGTGAAACTTCAGTGAGTTTACTCATGCCTAACATACAAATACTTACGGCAGTTGCTGTGATATTACTGAAACATATGTCAGACCATATTGCTAATTTTGTAAAAAAATATTTTGATACATGAGGAAAACTTCACTGTAGGTATTTAAAACTATAAAAATTCAAGGTCATATTGAAAAAAGAATACTATAACAACTCCAATTAATATAAGTATTAGAATACAAAGAATAATTACTTAAAATCTTTTTGGAATACTGCTGAAAAACTATTAGTAATACTACTGCAAAAAATTTTATAGTTACAAATACTTTTTGTAAAGTGTAAATATTTTGGAAACAATGCTAAGAAAACATTAGCAAATTAACTGCATTAACTCTTGTACTGTTGAAAAGAACTTTTTGGCGATAATATAAAAAATGTTTTAGATACAAGATATAATAATTTTTTGTAATTTTTTTCTCTGTACCTCGATAAAGTTATATTTCTAATGATTTTTAATACAGTTACAAGGGATTTTTTAGTATATTTGCTTAGAATTTTTTGTGAATTTGAAAAGGATTTTATAATACATTTATTATTATTATTATTATTATTATTATATTGAATGCATACTAAGTATTTTATCTATTTTATCCAAAAAATGCAAATTTTATTAAGGATATTTGATAAAGTACATAAAACACTTAGTGTGCATTACTAAATAAAAATAGTAAATGTACTTTAAAGTCCTTCAAAAACTCACAAAAATTCTTAGCAACGGTATAAAAAAATACCTTTTAAGTGTACTAAAAATCATTAGAAAACCTACAAAATGTTTTTAAGAAAACACCCTTGAAAATAGTTAGCACGTTTACTAAATAATCCTTAGTAAATTTACAAAAAAGTATTCAGTAAACTCTCTAAAAATCACTAGTAAGTATACTAAACAATATTTAGTACCTTTACAAAAACTAATTTGAGAAACTCCTTTAAAAATCCTAATTAAATCTACTAAACAATCCGTAGTAAGTTTACAAAGAGTTTTTTGGAAAGCTCCTTAAAAAATTTTTACTACGTTTGCAACATAATCATTGATAAATTTATTAAACATTATTTACTAAACTCCCTAAACGATCGTTAGTAAGATTACTAAACAATATTTAGAAAACTCACCGAAGTTTCCTAGGAAATCTCCCTAACAAATTGTTAGTACGTTTACTAAACAATGTTTAGTAACAGTTACTAAAGAAACTTTAGTAATTTTACGTGATTTTCTTTGGTTTCGGTTACATAAAAAGTTCTAGGCATCCCAGTTTCCAAGAAAATTCTTAGTAACCTTACAGAATTTTTTTACAGTGTGCTTACATGCATATGATTATCTAACGACTGCTATTATAATTTTTATAGGAAAAATAAACATTACATATAAAATTTGGTAGTATAAATAACCAAAAAAAAAAAAAAAAAAAAAAAAAACCGTTAAAATTACCAAAAATGGTAAATGCGCAATTCTAATATTAAGATAATTTGTAGAAATTAAGTGCTCATACTATAAAAATAAGGATAAATATTTCGAAACAACAAAATTAATGAACTTTCTTTCAAAATTTTTAATGAAATCTTGCAAATTTCACATACTAAAACATTCTTTTACGAATTCACCCATTCTTCGGTTTCTACGGTTGAGAAACAAACTCTACACTTCTGCAATCACATTACGACGGCTTTTAAGTGTTCAGCTACGAACACGATAAAAATATAGTTCGCTATATTTAATATAATAAAATTTTTACTGAAAGGAGCATTTCGGACAAAATCTTAACAAATGAAATAAATGAATAATGTCCACTACCCTACCGAAATTTACTACATTTAACAAATAAAAAATAATTTGGTTAGAAACTGGGGATTTCTGGTATTTCAGAATTGAAAGTATTGGGTAGTCTTATTTCAAACAAAAAGTTTTATAGCAAAATTTTAACATCGATTTATTCAAATTTGAAAGTGTCATTTTTCTCAGTGTTGTTTTATACCTGTTGCGATTTTTCTAGTCTTCCAGTGCCTTGCACCTTCAATAACAAATTCACACCATTCTGTATTCGGATGACCATCTCTGAAATTACACCAAAGGAAAACGTTGCCTTGTGGAAATTCCGGCTGGGGTCCATATGAGCTTACGGTTTCTAAAAAATAGCAATACAAAAATATGTTACAAGACAAAGTAAACTAAAATAAAGTAGCATTCGTACAGTAAATACTTTTGTGATTTTTTCTGCTATATCACTGCACATCTGTTACGTCTCAATCATAAATATGACATTTACTGTAACCCTCAAGAAACGGAATGCACAATCATATATGCGACAAATATGACAACAAGCCAATGTGACAAATATGACAAGATGTTAAGTTTATTGTGAATGGCATAAAAGTTATTTTGTTTTCACAAATAATATTTATGCGAATATCCTGAATTTCAAAAAAATTAATTAATTAATTAATAAACGGCCAAGTGCGAGTATTACGCGTGCTCAGAGAGTTCCGTACAATATATTAATTATTAACTGTGTTATTTAAAAAAATCGTTTCTAAAAGAATAATAACATTTTGTTTAAAAGTATGAATGTGTATATCATAAAAGTTCAAAGAGATATGAACCTCAATAGATCGACGTCGATCGATGTCGATCGACCAATAGATCGACTTAATTAATAAATATTAATGGCTATGAATGGTTTTTATTGTCTAAAAAGGCTATTATAATTCCAAATATAATATCCCGAGATAAAATTATTTTTTCAAAACAGAAAAAAGGATAAAAAAAATAAAACTTTTAAATTGCTTGGTTTAGTAAAGGTGAGATTGTAATACTTACCATATTTTAATTTTATGTAGCGCATATAAATTGATTTCGCTGAGAAGAATAGAAATATAATTCGTATAAAAAACAATAAACAAAAGTTAAATAAAATGAAAATTTTGCCGTCTGAGGAGTTTTCTTATGTTTAACTTTTGATTAGATCCATGAAACTGCTATAAAAGTACAATTTCTTTCTTACTAAATAAGTACATATGTGTACTGTCAGAAGTGTGTTTTTATTTATATTTAGCTTAAATTTAACAGCTTTATTTGTTTTTATTTTATTTATTTTGTTATTTTTTAACTGCATTTCAAAAATAATTATTCATTAATTTGTCCTCGAGAAAAAAAAAAGAAAAAGCTTTGTCAGGGTATCAAAACCAAAAAGTTTCAAGAGAAAAAAGATAGCACCCTCATGCTTTGCCAAATGTATCATCCAGCAGGTTAAAAATGTGTGTAATTTATCAGATCAGGCACTGAAGCATCAAAATTGGATGATTTTGAGCATTTTTAAGACCTCCCTGCATACTGACCTTTATCCTTGTCATATGCTTTATTGAATAACTCTACCAATGCGCAAAGGGTCACCGTTTTCTATGTTACCGATATTGGTCGTCTCCTTGTTATTCCATTAATCATTATCAAAAGTCAATGAGATGACACTATCTCAAATGGACTACTGCGTGATCAAGCTAATATTTTGTTTGGCACTGTATAATTCGTCTGCTGTTTTGGGATTTCTTGGTTTGTTCTCTTCAACCATCTTTTATTGGCGAGTTAATAAAATTTTTACTGAAAGGAACATTTCGGACAAAATCTTAACAAATGAAATAAATGAAGCAAAAAAATATGCACTTTCTTTCACCACCATCATTATCATCTCATTTCGGGAGCTACAGATGCAAAACGTGTGAGACGCTCGCAACGCAAAGCCTATGACAACTCTCATAACCAATCTGATTGTATTAAAATAACAGTTTATCCATGTATCCATCGTTTATATGCAGTTCCTTTATCTGCGGTTCGTTCTGTTGAGCTGTCTAAAGGACAGAACAGATATTGTTACCAATAAGTTTATCTGAGAGAAAAATTCTCACTGGTTGTCGGCCCAGTTAACTTAAACGGTAAAACATTGGCCCTGTAAGCCAAGGATCTGGGTTCGATTCCCAGTCTGGTCATTTTTGCGCTCCGTTGGGAATATTCAATTCGTATGATAATTTTACCAATCAGTTTGTTTGTGTTAAAATAACAGTTTATCTACGTATCCATCGTTTTATGGAGCTCCTTTATCTGCAGTTCATTCTGTTGAGCTGGCTAAAGGACAATCAGAGGGTTACCTGAGCGAAAAAATGCTCACTGGATGTCGGACCAGTTAGCTTAAACGGTAAAGCATTGGCTGTGTCAGCCAAAGATCTGGGTTCATTTCCCAGTCTGGGCATTTTTTTTCGCTCAGTAGGAAATATTCAATTCGTACAGAAATGAGGCCTCTTAAATTTCGAAGCCCAGTGTGAGTACCCCAAGTGTCCTTGTCTTAATCTACCTGTGCTGGGAAATGCTTTTTTATTTTAAAATGTTAATCTATATTAAATTTAGAAATAAAAATTTAAAAGAAATTTACACTTTTATAGAATAAATATATAAATTTAGTGAAAAGATGTAATACGAATGTAACTTACTGCATAACCCATCAAAATCCGATCTAACTCCCATCATCTCACATTGTTTACCACAACACGTATTCTCAGGACACTGACTGCAGGCTGGCCCAATTCTATACATTTCTTGCATGTACAAATTACCCCTGTAAAAAAATATTTATATATATATTACTTTCAGTTTTGTAACTATTACAACTATGTAACTTTCAAACTACCAGGCTGATTTGCTGCACCCAAAAGCAATTTTTGTAAACAGTAATTGAAGACAATAAAAATAAGTGATATATTCATTACAGTATAACTTTTCCTTTCAAGTTTGTGTAGTTACGTTTTAGAAATTTTCAAGCTGAATGAAAAATTGTCTAAGACAGCTGTCGGACCTACAACCTCTTGCTTAATATGCAAAAATGCAATACCAACTGTGCTCTACATTCTGCTGATGCTCTACAATCTGCACAACATAAAGTGTAATAATTGTAAATGGGTTTTTTGTGTCTTTGTAATACTATATATTTAAAATTAGAATGTAATGAACTTGTGTAAAAATCTTGTGCAATATTTTTTTGGTAATAGGAGGATTAGAAAATATCCAAAACTGGTATTAATCAATTGTACAACAAAATTTTTGACTCCATTTATATATTAAAAGACAATGAGATAAAGTAACAGGAAATTCACAGATATATTTAACTAAAATTTTTTTATTTGCTACAATAACACAGGTATAACAAATTCAGAAAACAATACACAGAAATTCAAAACATGTGCTTAAACTGTTGACGCTCGCAGCTGTGAAATTCCCATTTAATGATATTTTCAACGCCGCTGAAAAACCCAAAATTTCCTGTCACATTCACAGATTCCTTTAAGAATATAAATGCGTGAAATTTTCAGATATTGTTATTTAACAACATCATAAATTAAAAGTATTTATCATTTTTACGTAAACGGGAAATATCTTGAATTATATCTTTTGCTTTATGATGCGAGCTTTTCCAGACGCTCACGTGCTTGCTTCATTATCAATATATTTTGAAAGAACGTAGGTTTTTTTGAGAAAGGAAAAATGCTATTATATTTCTTTCTATCCTGCTTTTTTTAAAGTTGAAACTTGATAAATTTATCAGAAAGTAGTTAGTTTATGATATAGAACAATCTAACATTATTTTTAATAGTGTCAAATAACATCTTTAAATAGTTTTATTCGTGCTTATTTTACTTGTAATTTTAAATGCTGATAAGCACGGGAATAAGCATTCAATGTATTAAAAGTCATCTGCAATTGTTTTAAAAAAATAACAAATACAATTATACATATTGTTATCTGGTGCATAATTAATTTTCGCCCACTTATATTATTTAATCATAAATCATTTTATATAAAATAGGTAAGTAAATACTTCTTACCTGTGACATCTCCGTAGATTGTCAGCCACAGGAAAGTTGCGTTTTTAATATGCTGAAAAAGGTTTTCATTTGATTATGTAATATAATACTCAGGGGCGTAAATCCCGGGGGGGGGGTTGTTTTTGGCGGGTGCAGCACCCCCCCCCCCCCCAGAAGAAATCAGTCGGAAAATTACCAGATCGCTCGGGAAATGTATCTTTAGTCGGAAAAAAAATAGTATTAACCTATAAAAGCTAATAAACTGGAAAAACGGAAATATCATTCGGAAAATTTACCGTTTAATCCGAAAAGGCATACCGTTTAATCGGAAAGTCGGAAAAAATAGTATTATGTATTACCCTATAATTAGAAAAATGGAAAAATCAGTCGGAAAAACTCTTGTTCGATTGGAAAAAATGGCATTAACTTATAAAAACTTATAAATTGGAAAAACTAAAATATCATTCGGAAAATTTTTCGTTTCCATCCGAAAAAAAGCATGTTTAGTCGGAAAAAACAGTATTACGTATTAACCTATAAAAATTTATAAATTGGAAAAACGGAAAAGTCAATAGGAAAAACTGGTGTTAACCTATAAAAACTTCTAAATTGGAAAAACGAAAATATCATTCGGAAAATGTCCCGTTCCATCGGAAAAGGCATGTTTAGTTGGAAAAAACAGTATTACGTATTAACCTCTAAAAGCTTATAAATTGGAAAAGCGGGAACATCAGTCGGAAAATTTCTTGTCCGATAGGAAAAAAAATGGTATTAACCTATAAAAACTTATAAATTGAAAAAACAAAAATATCATTCGGAAATTTTTCCGTTCCATCAGAAAAGGCATATTTAGTCGGAAAAAATAATATTACGTATTAACCCATAAAAATTTATAAATTGGAAAAACGGAAAAGTCAGACGGAAAAATTCTTGTTCGATCGGAAAAAAGTATGTTTAGCCGAAAAAAAAAAGGTATTAATCTATAAATATTTGTGAATTGAAGAAATATTTTTGTAGTTTTTAATTAAATAAGAAAAACAAGTTAGATCGAAGAAAACTTATGAAATTTTCTTCTTAGTCGGATTTATTTCCCCTTGTACTTTCTAATAAGAAACAAAAACAGGAAATTGCACGTGAACGTAGCAAATTAGGTGCGTTCGTACGATAACGAAGTTTTAAAAATATTTAGATCTTGCTGATATAGTAGAGCGTACTCCGGATACAGTATAGTAGTCGAAATCTTTACGTTTCTGTAAATATGCAGGAAGTAATTCTTATTACACCTCAGCAACGTATATCTTATTCATAAAATGTGAAATAGTTGAATATAATTAAAACACGTACCAAACCATGTTTCCCCGTATAGCATTATATAGTGGAATACTTTTGTGTGGCCCTGTAATTTAATAATGAAAGTTCTTTGCATCACAGATTGTACAGAATGCATATTTTAGTATATATTTCATAGATTCATGCCGATTCTATTATGTTTGAATGAGTGTAACATCATTAAAATGCATTTGAAACTTTTACACCATTGACCGTAATGTAACGGAATCCTTTTGATTGTCCCTGTAATTGATCTATGCATCCGATTTTCATAACATTTGAAATGACTCGACAAAATTACGCAATAATTATATGTTTTAAATTTCAAACGATTAAAATGCATTTAAAACTTTTTTCCCTATTGACCGTAATGTGACGGAATCCTTTTGAATGTCCCTGTAATTGATCTATCCATCCGATTTTCATAAAATTTGAAATAACTCGACAAAATTATGTTATAATTATGTATTTTAAATTTCAAACGATTCGGTTGGGTAGTTTTTGCGTTGCTATATGCGGACAGACGGACAGACGGACGGACTGAGCGACAACAATAGGTGCTACGTATTTACATAATTACGAACGCACCTAAAAACAATTTATAAGGAAAAAAACATAAACTTATTCTTAACCGGAACTAATTAATTTAACTAATTGGTAATTTATTAATTAGTTTAATTTACTAATTAATATAACTTATCAATATATAGCACTTTTTTTTTTTTTTTTTTTTTTATAAAACTATTCAGAAAAATTTTGATTTGTCAAATATTGTGTACTCGGAAACCTCGATATGACGAAAAAAAATATTTATGTACATATTGTAGCAATCTTAATGTTATTTGTATCTGTGGTATTTTGAGTAAAACCTTAATATTCCGATTTTTTTTTCTGTGCCTTTTGACTTCGAAATATCGAAATCTACCTGTATTTATTTACTATAGGAAAGTTTTTAGTTTAGTCTCGAAATTTTAAGCTATACTGATTGAAGTGAAGAAACTCCTATTTTTTTTTATCTAAACTTTAAATTTAGTTAGAAATATGTATCACGGAATTTAAATGGTATCCGATGAAAATTCAAAAGTGAAATACAAATATTTAATATTTTTCCATTTCGAAATCTGGATGTTTTCCACTCTATACAAATTTTACCTTTAACTGAAAATAATTATGGTTTTATTTTTTCCTACTAACTAATATTGTGTTTTCTTTTTATTTTATTAAAAAAATATATAATTAGAAATCTGAAACTGTTTTTATTTACCTTTTAACGTAATTTTGGATTGATTTAAAAAAGTGCTTAAGAAATATATATGATATAGGATGAAAATTGAAAATACCCAAATACTTTGAATATTTATCTCGAAATAATATGAATATTTTACAATATACGAGTATATTTCTCCCAGAAATAATACGTTCGTTTTTTTTTTTTTTTTTTTTTTCTAAATCAATTGTATTTATTTTTTGTTAAATATTTTTATTAATACTACTGCATTTTGTTTAGTCCGAAAAATAAAGGGTAACATCAAGTACTTACGCTGTTTTAAAGTTTGTCCTTAGAAAGAATTAAAACTTATATTAAGAAATCCCGTATTTTTGACAAATTTTTGTCTCTAAAATATTCCTTAAGCAAACAAATGAATAAATAAAAAACAGCTAGAGATTTTAACTGACTTCTGAAAAATAGAAAGATAGAACATTTTTTTTTTCTCTTCAAAGTAAAGCTTGGGCACCTAGACAACTGGGCGCTGAGCTTCCTGTCCTATGTGTCAATTACAAAACAAGCAGCACCTGCATTAACTCTTTGTTTAAACCGTTAGTATTCAAGCTCATAGTACGAAATCATTCAATTACAAAATGTTGATGCGAGAATATTTTGGTATTTGGTTAATAATTCAATATTTTTGCATCTGTTATGTCCTCACCTAAATGTAAGAGACAAAAAGTACAATCTGCGTTACGTAATTCCATTTTCGATAATGATTACAGGAACACACATAATAAACAAAAACATGCTGATAAAATTTCAGCCCATATACATATACCGTTTTGCATTGCTGGAGTTCCAAAAAAACCTTTTGAAGTAAGTAAGCTACTTTATTACAGAATATTTTAGATATATAAAATGTGTAAATAACTATTGTTTTCATATTTAATAATAGATTTATTTATTTATTGAGGGGAGAGATAAATTATTTAATAACTTGTAAAAATGTACTGCTATTCGATATATATTAACTTTTTTTTTAACAGTTAGTACCGCTGTTGTTGTTGTTGTTGTACTTTGTGTCGGCCGATTATCTGCGCTATGGGATATAGGCCCTATGGGGAGGGATGCCCTTCGTGGGGGTCTTTCTAAGGGAACCAAACCCGTATTTACTCAAGGTTCGAAGAAAACCACGAAAACTCCGAACGGTTAGGCCGACGGCCGCGATTGGGTTCGAACCCAGCACCTGCCGTCTACCAGTTGAGAGGTCAGACCCTCTAGGCCACTGGTGGGGCCAGTTAGTATCGCAATTCCCGAACTATTTGCTAGGTTTGTTTCGAACTGGAGATGACAAGCTAGTTATTATTTAAATTTCATGAAGTTATTATTATTTTTAACTAATTTTTTTCTTTTAATATATTTGCTTTCTTTTTTGCCAACCATTTTACAATTCGCAAGTCAATGTATTTAGTATTGTGCATGAAGTTAAAACTGTACTATGGATCTTTTTATATTTTATCAATATTATTTCATTAATACTAAGAAAGTTAATTTATTTTTTGAAGTTCAAATGTCAATATATGTAAAATATTCTTTTTTTTTTTTAAACTTTGTTATAGTACCAGATATAATAATTTTGTCTCACTGCATAACAATAATTTGATTATTATTTTATACATGGATATTTTTTTTTTTGTGTGTGTGTGTGTGTGTATAGATAAGAAACAAAATTTAATCATTTGAAACTTGAAAATAATTTCGGTCTTGGGAGAAGATAAAATGGCGCAACTTTTGATTGTTTAAAGCTAATTGATGATTAAATTGATCTTTAAACCTCTTTTGCAATTTAAAATTTTTTACTGATACTTTTTTTTTTTTTTTTTTTTTTTTTTAAGCCTTGTGTGCCTGTGTGTGTGTGTGTATTGGAAGGGGGATTGTAGAGAAACAAGAATTTTACTTTTGACTTATGCATTTCGTTTTTTTGTTTTGTATTTTGTGCATGTTTTCATACGGCGACAGCAGAACTGTTGGCTCTGTTTAATTGCCTTATTTATTTATTTATAATTATTTTTTAAGAATAATTTGAGTATAATTTGAAAACACAATGAATTCGCACCTGAAAACTTACATACTTTGCTTTAATAATTTGTTATTTATCTATATAATGCATCTAATATATTTATAGGATATATCTAGTATATATTTTATCTAAGGGCTGGGCAACGGCGGGCGGGTCAGCTAGTAGGGATATTTATATATATGTTTATTGTTTTATTGATAAAATTTATTGGTGAATTTTGTCTACTTTTAATGGTATTATATATATATATATATATATATATATATATATATATAATAGTTTGTCCTGACTGACTGATAATCAACGTTCGACCCAAAATATTAAATGTAGAACCATGAAAATTGGAGAGAAAATACTTCTTATGATGCACGTGTCCACTAAGATGGAATTTTTGAAATTACTCCCCCCCCCCTAAGAAGGACAAGGGGGGGAGGACGGGGTCAAAAATTTTGGAACAACTTACCACATCTCAGCAAACATTTAAGGTAGGAGCGTGAAATTCCAGAAAATAAATCTACTAAAAATATTATTAAACACATAATCCAACGATTTTCGAACCCCCCCCCCCCCCTCAAGGGATTAAAAGGGGGGCATCGAAAAATTTAGGACATTTGGCACATCTCAGCAGTCTTTTTTAATAATAGCATGAAACGGCAGAAGATAAAATTATTAAAAACTAATTAAATAAGTGTTTCAGCAATATTTATAAATTTCCACTCTCGAGGGGATTAAAGTGGGGGTGGAAAATTCCATACTTTTTGGACCATGTGGCGTATCATAAGAGAGCCTCTCACTTTTTCACTCAATCACTCTTTCATATTATAAACCTTTCTCCCCTCCCCCTGACCCCCACCAATTTCCCTACCGTGGACAATTTTCGATCTTTTTTTAAACTGTAGCGTTTTATCATTTAAGATTGGATTTTTTTACAGGGCCCTCCGATAAATATTATTTATGATATATGAAAAATTCACAGTTAGAGGAAGAGTCTACTTTGGGAGGGAAAATATTTCCTAAATTTGGCCTACATCTCTCTTGTGATATATCGTTGGATACCCACTTAGTCCTCACAAGTCACCGCTTTTCTAAATTTAGCCGACACCTTTCGTGTGATATATCGTTGGAAAGCCCTGCGGCTGCTTATTCATATTATGCACTACCCATGTCCCTCTCGGATGGTACGATTATTCTATCAGGAGATCGTCTACTAATGGGGAAAATATATTGTTATATAAGACTAATAATAGCATAATATAAGATTATTTGACTATCTCGATACACTAAGTCATAGTTATCTTGAGAATTATAATATATATATATTAATGTATATATACCTATGAATATATATGTATATTAGGGTGGAGCGAATTTTTTTTTTTTTTTTTCGAAAGTCAAAAACGGGTAGGTGCCAAAAGTTGCCTTTATACTAGTACATCAACTGAGTGAAATTTTACCGCTGAAAAAAAATGGCTTGAGTCTGCGCTTTTGCTCCAAAAATCGAAATTTTGGGTAAAATTTGTCATTTTTTGACATTTTTTCAAAAAAATTAAAAAATTCCTACAGAGCTGGTTAGTATTTAAAAGTGTTGCTTAGACCTTTATATTTATCTGCTTAACATATTTAATCTATAAAACAATATTTTATTCCCTATAGCTGGATCAAAACAGTCAACTTTTAGTAAGAAAACAGCATTACCACTCTATGGGGTCATACAACGAATTGTTGTTTTTAATACAGCTCTTGTTTTCAAAACTACCTTGGACATGCGTCGTGGAGGTGGCTATATTTCCTATGCCCAACTATTCGATCATCTTAGTACAGTGTTTTATTTATACATTGATTTGTGATTTTCTTTATAAAAATTTGGCATGTTTTCGATGCTTCTACCTTGTTCATCTGTTCTTTGCATCCACATGCTGCTGTAACCAGTGTTCTCGCTGTCGCTCGCCAATGCGCCAAATTGCGACTAAATTCTTCATTTGGCGAGCCAACAAGAGATTAGATTCGCCAAATTGCTAGAGCTCAATTTTTGCTTTTTCTTTTTCGGTTTTTCATACATATGCATATATATTTAATATATAGATATTTTTTATATTTGTAGCGGATAGTTGAAATTAGATTAATAACAATCGCTGTCACAGTTATGAAGACTTGGGTTATTTTAGAACATATTGAAAAAAAAAATACATTAAAAGAAAAGGTTTTTTTTTTTTTTTTTTTACTACACAGCGAATCTATTTTGCTAATACTTTTCTCATTTGGCGAATGTTTTTTATTTTTAATTAGCCAAATTACTAACGTCGATCAAATGTCAGCGAGGACACTGGCTGTAACTATCTTCAGGTATATTTTTACAGTTTATACAAAAAAATGACAAGCAGAGTAATGCACGGGAATCTATTAAAGGGATCTATTCGGCCATCTATTATATTTATCAAACTTACATTCAGTTGATGAATAGTGATTGGAAGTTCTGTTACCACAACATTTTTTCAGTCAATTGTATTTTTTTTACGTAATGATTTGCTTCAAAGATGATTTCAGATATTTCAACTATAAGTATGCCATCATTTATTCTACTTTTGCATTTTTTATATGTTGAGAAACGAGCTGTTTAACGTGATGGTGATCATCAGCGAGAATTGCAATGAAAATTTGTTCTCCATGTGTAAAGCAACCGCTGTTGTAAATAACTTTTTTTTTGCATTAGTTTTATGCCGTTTTCTAAGTGTTTTCGTGTCCAGGTAATTTCCTATTAACTTTTAGATCCTCTTTTTATGAGTGGACAACATTTGATGGTGAAATGTCCTGGGCATAAACATATAATGTATAGTACTTTATGAGGGAATGTACGGATTCTAATCGACTATAAGTGCTCATTTAAAATTAGGAGAATTTTATTTGTCACTGTGAACCATTTTGCATAGGGTAAGCTTAGAATTGTTTATAATATTGAATCATTCGCTACTTCAACTCCAGTGAATTTCCTCTGCGCCAGTTATTAGAGAAGTCGATATGAAACGTTCTAAGCTACATGGATTCACTGGATCAATAAGGAAAATCTTTGTCTACGTACTATTCACTTCCTATTGCTTTTTTTTTTTTTTTTTTTTTTTTTTTTTTTTTTTTTTATAAAACAGAGAATAATTTTGAAAAATTATTTTCTCAAATTGAGAAAAAGATACTCAGAACAGACTAGAAATTTCTGTCAGAGATTGCAAAGCTAATTCATAAGGAAAGCTATTTCTCAGAAAGAATGGGGAATAGCAGTTTAGAAAACATCTCACAAAAAAAAAAAAAAACAGCTCATAAAGTTAATAAAATTTTTCGCTTTATATAAGCACAGATTGGCAATCAGCGTCTATATGTTCACTCACAAAATGTATAATCCAAGTTTATATCGCGGGATGTTTTATACCAAATGTACTACACACCTAAATAATAGATCTAAAATCTTATTAGAAATTACTAGACTATGGAACAACACAGGAAACGACATAAAGCATACTAAAACTTCTTTAGAAATATTGTTGTTTTATACGCAAATTTTGTTTGGAATCTTCTGTGACGATCGTCATAATATTAAGCAGCCAGCTTCTCAAAATATATTCAATGTAATAAGTACAGTAAATGATGACATACTAAAAATTGAATTCATACAATCAATTTTTAGGAAAATCATTATATATAAAATGTAATTGATTGAAAAAATGCTGTGGTAACAGAACTTCCAATCATAATGTATTAATTGCATGAAAATTTAATGAAGATAATAGACTGCTGAATAGGTTCAATTAAGAACATACCCAATACATTACTCAGCTTCTCTTCTGTTATACATGGTATAAAAATATACGTGCAGCAGGTCACACCAGCAGTCCAAATCATCCAAAGTTAGTGAATACAAAGAAGAGATAAATTACTTTGATATATAGAAAACTTATACTCGTCTTCGGGAAAAAAAGTAACAATTCAATACATAAATAAAACACTGGGCCTAGATGATTGGGTGGTTGAGACGGGTGGGATAATGTAACCACCTCCAATGAGTTATATACACAGTAGTTTTGAAAGCAGCTAGGTAAGAAATGCATTTAAAAGAACATTTCGTTGTATGCTCCAATAGAGAGGTTAACGCTGATTTTTCACAAAAGGTTGTCAGTTTTGCTCCAATTATACAGACTACAGATATTGTTTTTTAGTTTAAATATGTTAAGCAAATAAATATAAAGGTCTAAGCAACACTTTTAAATACTAACCAGCTCTGTAGGAATTTTTTAATTTTTTTGAAAAATGTCAAAAAATGAAAAATTTTACTCAAAATTTCGATGTTTGGAGCAAAAGCGCAGACTCAAGCCATTTTTTTTCAGCGGTAAAATTTCACGCAATTAATGTACTAGTATAAAGGCAACTTTTGGCACCTACCCGTTTTTGATTTTCAAAAAAAATTTTTTTTCGCTCCACCCTAATGTATATGTATGTATGTATGTATATATATATATAGTATATATACTAGTCCACATGTTGGCCATAGTATTCGGAAATTTTCCTTCTTGAAAGTCGGAAATTTATGAGCCTACACCCCCCTACGCGACTAGAGTGGTTTACGTCCCTGATAATACTGTGATGAAGATGTGCAGGAACTAACAAACCCGGATTAAATGAATAATTTCTTTAATGCCTCAGAAATCTTAAATATATATTTCTGCTGAAAGTCGAATAAATACAGAACTGAATTAGAATAATTAAGATATAATTTTACACTTGATTAAGTTGTATTTGTGTAGACATTGAGCTAATAATTTTGCTTCTATTGAAACAGGAATTTGAACACGCACTGGAGCGAATATATAGAATGTGTACATGTATTCATAAAAAGGATAAGTCATCAAATTTATTTACATTAGGAAAAAAGAGTCTGCATAATGCCCGAACTTCATTACAGTTCGACTTCAAGAAAAGAAGTTCGTTGATGCTGTTTAGTGCTTGCACCTAGTGCCATTAGATGGAATTAATTTTTTCATGAATTCGCCGCGGTGGATAAGATTTGAAAATAATTTAATTTTTGTCAACGTTCCCACTTTCGCTCTGAAATCCGTTGGGATGACAGTTACAGTTGTGACCTCAGTTTTTCAAACTTAGGCTTGAGCAGTGGCCTGGTAAGCACATGGCCGCTGTCATGTCTTTCGATGGGCAGTATTGCAAGGATAATGTTCAGTTCTCTTTCAGATGTTTTACGTTATAAAGCACTTGTGTTTTTAGTATTTGATTGAGGTTAATCATTTTGTATTAAATTTATGCATGATACACTGTCATCATAAATCACTATAGGTAATTCCTGTTTTAGATCCAGTTCACGGAGCAGTGCTAGAAGCCAGTGCACATCTTGCATGGGACTAGATGCTTTAATTTACTCAGCTTTGGTCGAGGACAACGCAACACACTTTTGCTTCTTAGAACTCTATGAGAGTACATTATTTCCTAACTTGAATAAAGTTCCTGTCGTTGATTTCCTATCTCATCTGTCCTTTGCCCTTTCGGAGTCACAATATACCGTAAGTATCGGAGTTTGAATCTATCAATAACGAATTTAAAATGCTTTGTCGTTTTCAAATAACGGATTAGTTTTTCTACTGCAATCCTACTTCAGCTTCCCTATAGGTTTTCCATTGCGCCTCCATAGAATGTTCACGCATGCTGAAATGTGCGGTTTTGTAATTAGTGAAACGTACAGCAGAGCTCCAGCTGTTTTCCTATATCTCACATTACCACACAATAGTTTGTTTTCTGGATTGATCTTTTAATAGTCGGGGCTCATCAGTGTGTAGGTAGGCTTTGAGTCAGTTAAATCGAACTTTTTTACGATTTCCTTCCTGTTCTAGCAGGAGGCTTCCGTCCTCTAAATGCGTGATACAAGGTGTTTAGCAAATAACACCCTGATTTCAAAATTAAATTTCTCAAAAACAAAGATCGATAGTAATATGCGGTAAACGGTTTTTTCATTAGTTAAGCTGTAAAGTTTTATGAAAATCCATGCTCTAGTTCTTGAGATATGGCTGTTCTTGAAATTGTGAATAATGCAGCATAGCAACGCCACCTGTTGATCAATATAACCAAAAACTAATCAGATCTAATTTATATCAAAGTTTTTTGAAATTCCGTGCATTAGCTCTTGAGATAGAGCGCCCACAAATTTTTTGTCTCATACAGACGGACAGACTGACAGACAGACTGACTGACAGACAGACTGATTGACAGACTGATTGACAGATTCACAGACAGACATTTTGTAAAAACATGTTTTTTGGGTTCTCTGGCCCCTAAAACGTGTAAATACGTCGGAAACCGGTTTCGAAAATTTTCACGAACCCAATACTTTCACCTTATAAGGATAGAAGAAAGTAAAAAAGGGTTTGCATTATGTCCGAAGTTTATTACAGTTCAACTTTAAGAAATGAGTCTTGTGGAGGTTGTTTAGTGCTTCCGCCTAGTGCCATTAAACTGAGTTATAGTTTATTTTTTTTATCACTTTTAAGTGGCGCTTATGACTCGAAAAAGAATTGAATTTCTATCTGTACTTTTAATTAAAGCTTTTAAATGTGTCATTTGACACCAGTAGAAATAGTATGAAATGAATTGCTTTCTTTTATTTTTCACTGACATGCATAATGAAAAAATGATGTAGTAGTAAACGATGCTATAAATTATCGATTTCCTCCAAAAAACCAAACCAAGTAGACATGTTTTGAGTGGGAGGTTAGTCACTTGGGAAAATTGCGTTGGCACCGCCTAAGTTCAATATACCTGCAAATAAAACCAATGGTATTAAGAGCCTTTTTGCTCAGAGATCAGCTGGTGGGAATGAGATACCTGGATGAGAAAACCCCTTCTTTCTCTAAGAATCAAATTTGTGGGGAGACCCTGAATCCTGAATCCAGAGTCATCCGTCCCTGTCCTTGCCAATAGCCTTGGGAACATGGTCTGACGGGTGGGCCTGGGTGCGTAAGTCAACGAAAATTACAACAAATACTCAAAAAAATTTAGAGGTTTTGAAAATGTGTTGAATATGTGCTCGGATGAAATGTTAAATTTTTCACTTTGTAAAAATACGGGGTCTATGTTAATGGTACACTGTCTAGGTTGAAAAAATATCTAACTCCGCTATAGTTTTCAGTTTTATTGATACCTAGTCAATTTTATTCGTAGATTTTAAATCTAGGGAAAATTCCAAGTTGCATTTTAAAGGCCACAACTTAAATTTAATTTCTAGTTTTCTCTTTCTTTTTCTAGTACTTCGTGTTGACTGCTGATAAAATATAAATGTTAAGATTTGAGATCGAAAGGCTTCATTCTTTGAGAAAAAAAAAAAAAAAAAATCTCCTTGTATTTCAAACAATTTTTCTTGACATTTATTTTTAGAAACATTTGTTATCTATATTTGGAAGTACTTGAAATTTCTGCTTGTGTTAGTGATTTTTATCACATTTTAAATGAATAACTTGTGTTTTAGTAATACTTTTTTCTTCCGGTCAAATATTATTTCAGTAAGGTTAAAAAAAAAGAATTGAATTAAGTTATCTTCAGTTAATTTACAGCGTAAAATGATATTCAGCCATTCATTATGGTTTTTAGGCTAACATTACATAAGAAAATATTTCACTAATAAAATTCGTATTAAACAGGTTATATAAAAAAAAGGGCAGTCGGGGGGAATGCCTTCAGCAAGACATGTTTTCATTGGTCAAAAATTGCAATATCCCTCGGAAGTCTATCATGTCCCCCCGGAGCTACAGAAGTCCCACCCGGAGAAACGTGTCTGAATTCAGTACTGAGGACATATTAAATTAGTGTGATTCTCTTAAACTGCAAAAGATTATCGCTCGCTTGTAATCAAATAAAGAATGAAGAATTCTTAAAGTCAATATTAAATCTATTTCACCGTTATTTTTCTTTTTTTTTTTTTTTAAATCTGAAATAGAAACCAGCATTGAATAGCAAATAATACCTAATTTTTCTTTAAAAAAATAATGCATATTGGGTAACATGTTTCACTTAAGATTAAACAGATATATCTGTAGAAAGTTTACGCTAAATTACAAATGCTAATATATAGTAGTTTATCATAAAAGCTACCTTTATATTTTAAAATAACAGACTTTTGGGAAAACTGAATTTGTGGTGTGCGTAGTCGAAAGGATTATGATCAAGCAACGGAATCGCTTAAGATTTTAAAACATGTCTTTGCCGAGAAATGAAAAGTAATGCATTGTTACAAACGAAAAAAGTAAAGTATTCAAATTATTTAAAATCATCAAATGCCTAAAATTGATATTTTTAAAGTTTTTGCCTTCCTTTGTTCATTGGTACGGCGCTTGACATTCATGGGATATTTCTTACAGACTAAAAAAGCAACAGTGGCTTGAATTATATTTCAAGCAGCAATATCAAACTAAAAAATAAATTTAATTTTATCTGTGAGGCTTGGAACTAAGTTGCAATAGGTCACAGAATTTGAATATGACTATTTCTGTATCTTTTTACATTTTTAAGAAAAATCTACCCCGAAAATTATTGTTTGGGTATAGTGGGACAAATAAAATATAAAAATAATAAGTAGTGGCATACCTATAGAATGGAATTATTTAGTTGCTACCATAAGAGAAATTTCATCAAAAATTGAAAAAAAGGAATATCTCACAATTATTTAAATTTCGAAATTAAGTTTTTAGAGAATAGGATGATAAAAATAAAATTCATGGAAGAATTTAATGGTCGTCTTTTAATGGTTGTATAATTAAAAAATAAATAAATAAAATAAAATAAAAATAAATATTTTTTATTAACAAAAAATGGCCATAGTAAGTAAAAATTAATGTTCTATTCAGTATTTCTAGGTAAATTTTTGATTAAAAGCAAGCATACTTAGTTGTAATTGCGTAGGCTAGACTGACAGCACCATCTAATTCTTTAAATAAATAGCTATCATTTAAGCAATATAAAATTTTTCACGATTTCAGTAATTAATTTAAACGCAATTAATAAAAAATTCAAGAATTTTTTAATGAAACACTTGCTTATTTATCGTGAAATCTTGACAAGTACTGTCTAGTAAAAATTTTAAAACTGGAACCTTTTAAAAAATTAATGATAGGATTATTTCATTAATATTATCTTTTGTCCTGCCTTGTTCTGAAGACTTTTGCAATTTACATTATCTAATATCCAATAGTTAATTTATCAATGTGCACCTATTTGGACACCTTGTGCATACTTTTTTTTTCCTTGTCAGTTTTTCGGATCTTTATTTGAATCCATATGTCCTATCGTCAAATTTAAATTAAACTTAAACTGTCATTTTAATCTTATGCTTTTCTTTCCTTTCTTTTTATTCCGTTCTTTAAAATCTTCAATCAGAATTATATAATTAATATATTATTATACTTTTAAATTAACATATTTTTTTAATTAAATTTATTTTTAATTTCCGTTGCCCATGAAATACTCTTTGTTATGGCTAAATACACTATATTGCCATTGATTATTGGACACTTGCAATTTTAGACATTTTACTAAATATCTAGAAAAATACATGAGGAATCATCTCGAAACTCTTAGTGTATAAATATAATATTATACGTCATACATCTCCGTGAAGATTTTTTACCGAAACTCCATAGGGGACCGTCAACAAATTTAAAAAAGAATGAATATCTTTTGAATAACCCTGTCAAAACTAATGTAGCAAAAGCGCTCAAACTCTAGATTATGATTGAATGCCTTATTGTAATACACTGTGTTCATTTTTATGCAAATAGCATGCATACTCGCAGAGTAATTAAGGTTTTTATAAAAATGGTCAAAAAATTTTCCAAGTTTTTTCCTTATAATTTTCAGAGTTCTTAATATAAAATAATATTTTTTTCAGAAAATATGACAAACAACATTGCACACAGTACCCTGTAATCAGAATTAAAAAATAATGAAAATTGTATGCAAAATGAGTTGGTTTACTAAATAATTTTTTACCGCGCATGCGTCAACGATATCAAAATTTCATTTGCATATTATGTTAGCTAAATGTATAGAACAACTTTTGTGAAAGTCACAAAATCATAACTTGAAAATTCTGAAAATAATCGTCAATTGAATAAGTTGAAAATCCGTTATTCTCAAAATGAAGCAAAAAACAAGAGGGATTGTATCCATATATTCATTAATTAGTGTCAATATAGAATACACAATACGGGATGTTACGACTACTTTTGGATAAAATCCCTCATTTTTTTGCTTCATTTTGGAAACAACGGATTTTGTTCTTTTTCTATAGACGATTACTTTCAGAATTTTCAAGCTATAATTTTGAGACTTTTTACAAAAGTTGCTCTATACATTTAGCTAACATAATATGCAAATGAAATTTTGATATCTTTGACGCATGCGCAGTAAAAAATTATTTAGTAAACCAACTCATTTTGCATACAATTTTCATTATTTTTTAATTCTGATTACAGGGTACTGTGTGCAATGTTGTTTGTCATATTTTCTGAAAAAAATATTATTTTATATTAAGAACTCTGAAAATTATAAGGAAAAAACTTGGAAAAATTTGGGGCCAGTTTTATAAAAACCTTAATTACTCTGTGAGTATGCATGCTATTTGCATAAAAATGAACACAGTGTATTAGGATAAGGCATTCAATCATAATCTAGAGTTTGAGCGCTTTTGCTACATTAGTTTTGACAGGGTTATTCAAAAGATATTCATTCTTTTTTAATTTGTTGACGGTCCCCTATGGAGTTTCGGTAAAAAATCTTCACGGAGATGTATGACGTATACTATTATATTTATACACTAAGAGTTTCGAGATGATTCCTCATGTAGTTTTCTAGATATTTAGTAAAATGTCTAAAATCGCAAGTGTCCAATAATCAATGGCAATACAGTGTATAATATTCTTTCAAATATCTTTATCCTACATTGTTAAAATGTCTGCAATCAAAATCAAAATAATTAAATTAATTACATAAACAGTCTGATTATGTTTATTTTGATTATGAAATTTTGAAATTTTTTCTTATATTAAAAAATGAACAATTGTTAATAAACAAGTTCTTTTTTAGAAGGTTATAACATCATAATCTGCAAGTGTAACGGTCCCTAGGAAATATTTTATAGTCTTCAAAGTTTCAAAGATCAGCAGCCGGATGTTGAGAAACACTAGCAAGGCACCACAAGCGTTTCTTATCGGAATATTTATTAATTCTTTCAGATAAGATAGCTTTGTATTTACAAAAGAAAGCCATTTTCTATCTTCTGCTCGTTCATAGTGTTTCTTATGAACATTTAATGTGCGATATTTAAAGTATCCACGTTTTATTATAAATAATTTACATGATCTCATCTGTTAAAATATTTTCTTCCTCTTTTTTTAGAACAGCAAGTAGTTATTCATCTATGGGAATAATTCCACTGGCGAAAAGAATTACTTTCCCCAATATTGAAATTATATGAAAATAGGGTTGTTATGAACGTTTCAACCAACAGTATCATCCCTCTGGGGATTGAAATAAGCACATTTTTAACCACAATTTCAGTTTCATAAATTAGTAATTTAAAGACAATTTTCAAGTATTTAAATTTTTACATGCATATATTATTTGATAGATATACATGTATCATACATTTAGTATATGCATTAAAAGCACTTTTTTATTACTTAAAAATAAAGTATTTTTAGTTCAATCTTATGTAAAATTTTGACGAAGCGAACGAAGTAAATATTTACCTCCTGATTTTTTTTTATGTTTTTAAATAAATATGTTGTTTTTATTTTTTTTTCTCTCTTCGTGAAATGTAGAATGAAAACTTGAAATTATCAGAAGTTAGAATTTCTATTAATTTTAATATGGAATGAAAACACAGTCAGATTTTTGAAATCAAATTACTGAAGCTTTTTTCTGTCATACACAGATCATTTAACCATCATTTATACAAAAAAAAAAAAAAAAAAAAAAAAGATTTATTTTAATGTGTATTATATAAATTAAAATGAATTGTCATTATTGACAAGTTATGAATTGCCAATCAGAAATTTTATTATGATTTTACGAAAACTGTTTTGTTGATAACCCATTCTCGCATTAATCATTATAAAATAATTTGATATTACTAGATGCTAATACTTTGTATTAATGTATCTTAAATTAATTAATTGGTATATGGTATTGCTTTAAATAACAAGAGACTATATTTTAAGTCGTCAATATCTTTAAATTATGTTTACATATATGAGGATTTACAAAAAACATTAAAATTGAATATTTTGAGTAATAATATACTTTACTTGGATGGAAAGTAAAAGGAAGTATAGTTTCCCCTTCATATAATGTTTAAAGAACTCTAATATAGCTTTGAGAGCAATTAATTACTAGGTCTCATCATCGGGTTCTTGTACACTGTAAAAAAAAAATCTGTGAAGGTACTAAACATTTTCTAGGAAACTGGGATTCCAAGATTTTTTCATGTAACGATAACAGGAAAAATTCATGTGATCGATTCTGAAACTTGAATTTTTTGCTGTTACCGTTACAGGAAAAGTTCTTGGAATCCCAGTTTCCTAGAAAAGGTTTAGCACCTTTGCAGATTTTTTTTTTACAGTGTAAGAAAGAGTAATAATCCTTACTAAGCTATATATATAACAAAAAAATACAGAGCATGTTTTTTATTCTTGACAGGATCACTAGTAAACGAAATTAAATCGTCTATTCTTTTCACATAATGATTAAACATCAGATTTATAGTTTTGAGAACAATTAATTGAGATTTAAGCTCTGCTATTACCATTTGATGGCGATACCTTATAATTATTGCAATATAATTAATTGTTCTCAAAACTATAATTCTAATATTTAATATTATAATGGAAATAATAGAAGATTTCGTTTACTAAATAATATATGATTTAAATATATCACCTAATTTATATGCTTCAAGTGTCCAAATAATTACCAACTTATTTCGTGTACTCCTTTTTATGGTGCGAGAAAAAGAAATTAATGAAAAAATTCTTGGGTGCATGGGAAGAAACAAATGCATTTCTTGCCACTGGAGTCGCATTTATATACGACAATCGAGAATCGAAATTATTTCAAGTCGAGGGAAAAGTAAATTCTATAATCCGTAAAACTAATATATTTATTTTTAGATTCTTTGGTAATATTTAATCCAATTTAAATAAATTTAATACTATGCATGTAAAATTTGTGAATTTCTTCTTTGGGCAAATTCTTTAAGAATAATAAGATAATGGGAAGATCCGATAGTAAGGGCTTTTGTGAGCTATATATCCTATTTTTTCCTTATCATATCTAAAAAGATAACTGATATATACTTATTTCTCACGGGATTGTTATATACATTTCGTATTTGTTCGGAACAATGAACGATTTACTTATTTATTTAAAGATATTATATTTAAGTGAAGCCTCTTAGCCTTAAAGTTATGTTTCATTATTAATTAAAAATGTATAATATAACCATTTTAATCTCGTCTATAGGTTAATCATTATTGCACAACGGACAAATATCCTTCTGGATTTGAACTGTGGAAATTGTAGAACTTTTACTTTTTTATTTTATGATAACTAACTGGTTTGCGTAAATAAGATTAATGAATTTTTGCTAAAAAATATCTGTAGTGTATTATTAGTGCTAGTCAAAAGGGAGTGCATATAAAATAGACAGAGAGAGGTAATAGGCCAAATAACAAAGTCTTAGTTCCTGCGGCTGAATATTTTAAACAATATTTTCTGGTTTTTTTTTTTTTTTTTTTTTTTTTTTTTAATTTTTCGCGGAATCTGACGACTTTTACAAATAAACATTACAATTAACAAAAGGTTATGAAAAAAAGTCAAACTATGGAGAATATCATTGGTTAAAACCCTTACAAAGCCACATTAGTAGTAAAATATTTAAATAAATATACTTCACAGATCTTTAAAAAATAAGGTACTCAATGTCTCTTTAAAATTTATTATTTTCATGTACAGCATTCTCTGTTAATGTAACTCAACGTAAGCATTCTCTGTCAAAAGATAATGCTCATAAAATTTTTTAACTTAAAAACAAACCCACTTCAATTAAAAAATTGGTCAGAAATCAGGGCCCAACCTAAATTAATCAACAATCCTATAAACAAAAGTCCTTGAAACTGATAGCGACTTTCTCGCCAAACAAATGGTGTTATGTCACACGAAAATCGTAGAAAAAGTATATTTTAAGCATGTTTATTTTTTATTAATGCTGTTGTTTATGGTTAAATTTGTAAAAATTACCGAACTAATTTTAATGAAATTTAATAGGACTAATTCGAATGTATTCTCTTCGAATAAAAAAACAAAATAAATCCCAAGCATCAGGCGTGTAGTTTTGAAAAAATCAATGAACATACATAAAAAGGAAAAATACTTACGCATCGAATTGAGAAACTCTTCCTATTTTTCTAGTCGGTTTAAAGTATTATAACAAAATATTGCTGCAAAACTAATTACCGAACATTAAAATTTGGACAATAATAACTCCATAGAATTTGCGTCCAATATGTTAACTTGTACGGGTACCGAAGTATGTAAATATTTCGGGTATTTTTTTTCCGGTAGTACTTTTACAGTAGGCCATGATAAAAATCAAATAACATTACTCGAACGGTGACTAACACGTATGATCTAATTAATGCACAAAAAAGTACAATCCGATTTTGTACGAATTTCTTTGTAACCGTATGTTGTTTATTTTGCTATGAGAATACTGCATATTAAAAATTGTACTAATTGTCATTTTTCAAACGGTAACATTCACTTTTATCACTTTGAGTTTCTTTCATTAAAACAGCCTAGAAATATATCAGTTACGCATATAACTTTAAATATTCATAGAGTTGTAAAAAAAAAGTAAGTCATAAATTTATAAGAACAAAATTAAGATTATGTTGGGTAGTACGCGGAAAATTCAATTAATATTTCTAAAACTGAAAATAAACTATAATAGGAACTAATTAACTAATTTCGTCTAAAAGCCATCCGATTCTTTGTTCTATACCTTGGAAACTAAACGGTGGAGCTGCAAAAACCCGTAACCTTTTTTTTTTTTTTTTTTTTTTTTGACGACATTATTTTTTTTTTATGTAAAATTTGATGTACGTCACATTTAATCATTTTTTAATTATGAATTTATGAATCATTTTAATAATTAAACCCTCTAATTCCAGATTTTTTTAGTCACAGAAATTTATAACTTTGATTTACAACTCTTAAAAACAACTAACATAAACAACTTCTGAGATTGGAGTAATTTGCCTCAAAGTAAAAGAAGAGAGATGAATTAAGTGTAATAATTGATGTACTAGCAGTACGTCTGGTATTCATCCATCATAAATTCATGATATGCCCAGAATATAACAGGGAGCTGAAGGGATTAAAAAATGAAATCCGTGACCCATGACTGATGTTGCTTTGAACTCCCTAAAGATTTTAAAAAAGCACTTAAACTGCATACGTTTCCGGGATTCTTTGATACAAGAAGGTCAAATAAAGTGTCAAAAGTGAGTGTTATCATTATAAGAATAAAACTTTACACAAATTTCCGTATGTATATGAATTTATAACAAAATAAACAACATACGATTATAAAGAAATTTTACATAAATATAAAATGGCACATTTCTTTTATTTCTTTATAGTTATAGACATCGTTTGGATTTTTTTTTTATCTTTTGCGTATTCCATATACACTACATGGCCATTGATGAGCGTCCACTTGCGATTTTAGACATTTTGTTAAATATCTAGAAAACTACATGAGGAATTATCCCGAAACTCTTAGTGTATAAATATAATAGTACAAGTCATACACTTCCGTGGAGATTTTTTCCCGAAACTCTATAGGAGACCGTCAACAAATTAAAAAAGAATGAATATCTTTTGGATAACCCTGTCAAAACTAATGTAGCAAAAGCGCTCAAACTCTAGATTATGATTAAGTGGCTTATTGTAATAAAATGTGTTCATTTTTATGCGAATAGCATGTATACTCGTAGAAAAATTAAAGTTTTTATAAAAATGGTCCCAAATTTTGCCAAGGTTTTTTGCTTATAATTTGCAGAGTTCTTAATATAAAGTAACATTCGTTTCTGAAAATATGACAAATAATATTGCACATAATAACCTGTAATTAGAATTAAAAAATAATAAAAATTGTATGAAAAATGAGTATGTTTACTAAATAATTTTTCACTGCGCATGCGTCAAAATTTCATTTGCATATTATGTTAGCTAAATGTATAGGGCAACTTCTGTGAAAGTTGCGAAATCATAGCTTGAAAATTCTGAAAATAATCGTCAATAGAATAAGTTGAAAATCCGTGTTTCCCAAAATGAAGTTAAAAACAAGAGGGATTTTATCCAAATGTTGTAGTACGTCCAATATTGAGTATTCTATAGTGACACTAATCAATAAATGTATGGATATAACCCCTCTTGTTTTTGCTTCACGGATTTTCAACTTATTCTATTAACGATTATTTTCAGAATTTTCAAGCTATGATTTCGCGACTTTCACAAAAGTTGCCGTATACATTTAGCTAACATAATATTCAAATGAAATTTTGATATCATTGACGCATGCGCAGTGAAAAATTATTTAGTAAACCTACTCATTTTTCATTCAATTTTTATTATTTTTTAATTCTGATTACAGGTTATTATGTGCAATATTATTTGTCATATTTTCAGAAAAGAATGTTACTTTATATTAAGAACTCTGCAATAATTATAAGCAAAACACTTGGCAAAACTTGGGACCATTTTTATAAAAACCTTAATTTCTCTACGAGTATACATGCTATTCGCATAAAAATGAACACTTTATTAAAATAAGCCACTTAATCATAATCTAGAGTTTGAGCGCTTTTGCTACATTAGTTTTGACAGGGTTATCCAAAAGATATTCATTATTTTTTAATTTGTTGACGGTCCCCTACGCAGTTTCGGGAAAAAAATCTTCACGGAAATGTATGACTTGTTCTATTATATTTATACACTAAGAGTTTCGGGATAATTCCTCATGTATTTTTCTAGATATTTAACAAAATGTCTAAAATCGCCAGTGGACGCTCATCAATGGCCATGTAGTGTAGAAACGGAAAGTAAATTTGTAAACGAAACGTAGCAGTCTAGTAGAGAAACAAAGAAAATCTGTATTTTTTTTCAGTGTATGATTTTAATTTCCATGATTGTTGATGGAAAACTCATGTTATACATTAATTTTATGCAAGAATTTAAAAATAAGTATGTTTATATTAAGATATAATCTTCAAACCGCTCTCTAACTACACTAGCAGGGGTGACCGAGCTCAGCTCGGCCAAAATTAACTTTGTGTTCAACTCGATATAGTATTACGGTATTATTACGGTATTATTATTACGGTAAAACATGTTATTAATAATAGTATTATTTACAAAAACAATCAATAAGAAAACTATGTTTGTATGCACATGTTCATAAATTTTACTTTATTTTAAAATTTACAACGAAAGGACATCAATCCAAATCACTTTTTTAGCTCGACTCTGATTAGTTTAACTATGCATCTCGAAGACTTAAGAATGTATAAGAAATTTCTTCACATTCTGACAATATATGACCAGATATAACCAAATTTGGACACATTCTTTCATTTGGCGCCAAATATGTGTTTTGGTTTCGTAACCTTAATAGTCGATTTTTCGGCCAAATTTCGCCAGTATTTTGTCAAACATCGCCAACTTATTGGCTTTTGCCATAGTCTCGTGATCCTGACCCTTATTACCCAAATGATCCACTAATCACATGTGATCAAACATGTGACTTAGCTCAATGGTCTGCAGGTAATCAAAAACAGTAGAGTATAAAATGAATCAAAATCGTTTAAGCCATTTCTTAAGTAAAATTAGCTTGACAGCATTCAGCAATGAAGCGATATGACCCACTAATATAATTTTGTTTAATATGCAACTAAGCTCAATAGTCTTCTCGTGACAAAAGGCGTTCCGTTGCAAAATTTAGGTAAAATTGACTGAGTCGTTGTTATATATAATTAGAATGACCCGAACCCATTAAGACCTAAAACGACCCACTAATTGAATTGTTACGTGCATGTGTCCTATCTCAATGGTTTTCTTTTGTCCGAAAACGATATAATAGAAAATATACTCAAAATGGTGAGAACAATTTTCTAGATAAAATTAGCATGACCCACAAATGACCTTTATATCGAAATCTCTCGAAAATGTGACTTAGTTCATTAATTTTTGCGTGCCGAAAAACGTTAAATACAAAATTTAGATAAAATCGATTGAGCCAATTTTTAGGTATAAATAGTTTGACCTTGACCCATTATGACCCAAAATGACTCATTAATCGAGTTCTCTCAAACATCTGACCTAACCCAATGATTTTCTTGTGTCCGAAAACGATAGAATATAAAATTTAGTCAAATTTGCGCGAGACATTGTCTAGATAAAATTAGTATAACCCAAAAGTGACCCACTGATCGAAATTTGTCGAACATGTGACATAGCCCAATGATTTTCTCGTGCCAAAAATATGCTGTATACAAAATTTCGTTAAAATCGATTCACCCGTTCTTTAGATATAGCTTGACCATGACCCATCATGACCCACAAATGACCCTTATAATCGAAATCTCTCGAACATGTGACTTAGCCCATTAGTTTTCTCGTGTATAAATATTATTACACTCAAAATTTCGTTAAACTCGATCCTGCCGTTCTTTAAATATAAATAACTTGACCCAGACCCTTTATGACCCAAAATGACCCATTAATCGAAATTTCTCGATCATGTGACCTAGCCCAATGATTTTCTCGTGCCAAAAAATGTTGTATACAAAATTTCGTTAAAACTGATCCACATGTTCTTTAGATATAGCTTGACATGACCCGTTATGACCCATCATGACCCACAAATGACTCTTATAATCGAAATCTCTCGATCGTGTGACTTAGCTCATTAGCTTTCTCGTGTCGAAAAACTATTACAGGCAAAATTTCGATGAAATTGATTCTGCGGTTCTTTAAATATAAATAGCTTGACCCAGACCCTTAATGACCCAACATGACCCATTAAATTTTTTTTCGAACATGTAACCTAGCCCAATGTTTTTCTCGAGCCCGAAAACCATAGAATGTAATTTTTAGTCAAAATTGCGTGAGAAAATCTCTAGATAAAAATAGCATGACCCACAGTGACCCCAAAAGTGTCCCACTAACCGAATTTTCTCGAACATGTTACCTAACCCAATGGTCTTCTTGTAATCCAAAACGATAAAATATAAAATTTGGTCGAAATCGTTAGAGCCGTTATTTAAATAAAAATGGCTTGACCCACAATGACCCAAAAATGACCCACTAATCAAAATTTTTCGAACATGTGACCCATCTCAATTGTTTTCTCGTGCCAAAAAACGATTGGATACAAAATTTCCTTAAAATCTATCCCGCCGTTCTCTAGATATAATTAGCTTGATCCTGACCCATTATGACCCAAAATGACCCAATAATCGAATTTTCTCGAACATGTGACCTAGCCCAATGGTCTTCTCATGCCCAAAAATGGTAAAATCCAAATTTTTGCGAAAATCGTTCGAGCCGTTTTTGAGATAAAATTTACACACACAGACACACACACACACACAATTTTTGCGCGCATTATAGTATAAGATACGATTCAATCAAATATCTTACATACTCTGAAAGTGGTAAATCCAAGCCCTTTCATTTAATGCAGAAATGCATGATTTATTTACTTTATTGAAACATCTTTAAATCTATTTCTGCTTATAGTTCTGGCGTATACCCATAATACATGAAGTAAACACTAAAGTAAGATCAAAATCAACTTAGAGTAACTTCTTGTAAATATGACTCTCTTTAGCCCTTTTACCGAATGAATGTTTACTCTTTCCGACAGGTACTATCTCTTTAGCAAACTCTGCCAAAGTAAGTTATCCCAAACTTACACTAAACCATGATAAACAAACAGCATAACAGCAAACAGCATATTAAAGTGAAATTATTTTCTTGATTTTAAATCTAAGCCAGTTAATTATTAATGTACAATTTTCTATAATTTATTTTTCTTAAATGAGTAGACTCATGTTAGCAAATGTTAACAATTGAAAATGAGGAATTGTACCCAAATATCCAAGTAGTACGTGCCATATTGTGTATTCTACAGGGTGGTCATAAAAAAAACTTTGCCGATATATGGAGCTCTAGCGGCCAGTCCGCTCAACCAATCGAGGTGAAATTTCAAATATAGCTATTCAGAGGTACAAGCTCGAGATTCTGTGAACGGCAACAAAATGGCGCTCACGGTTGCGGTTATAGTTACTGAAACTCGAAAAGTTCCAATGGCAACACCCATTTTTTTTCATCGCAAAATGCTCAGCGCATGCGAAAACCCTAAAGAGCGTTGGGATCGTACGTGTATCGCAAGAAACGGACATGTTATGCACGCACAAAAACTGTTCTGCGAATCCTCCCCCCCAGGGCCTAAACTAGAGGGGGGCAGAGGGGGCACGTGCTCCGGGCGCCACCAGAACAGAAGGTGAAGGGGGCGCCAAATTAAGATTTTGTTTGGTGTGTTTGATACAAAGAATGCATATATGTGGAGGGTGGGGAGGGCGCCAAAATCCATGTTTGCCCCGGGCGGGAAAAAGGCTAGTTTCGGCGCTGCCCCCCCCCCCCCGTAGAAAAAAACTCGATTGGGGCGAAAGGAGGAAATTTGCATATGACACAGAGTCAGTACACTAATCTCTGATTACAATACAGATAGGAGAAATTAAAACTTTTATTTTAACTACACATTTTCCACATGGGTGCCACCACCATGCAATGTGTAATTGCCTGTGATGACACCTATGTGGAAAATGTGTAATCAAAATAAAAGTTTTAGTTTCTCCGATCTGTATTGTAATCAGAGATTAGCGTACTGACTCTGTGTCATATGCAAATTTCCTCCTTGCGCCCCAATTGAGTTTTTTTTTTTTTTATGGGGGGGGGGAGGATTCCCAGAACGGTTTTTTGTGCGTGCATGACATGTCCGTTTCTTGCGATACACGTACGGTTCCAACGCTCTTTAGGGTTTTCGCATGCGCTGAGCATTTTGCGATTAAAAAAATGGGTGTTGCCATTAGAATTTTCAAGTTTCTGTAACTATAACCGCGACCGTGATCACCATTTTGTTGCCGTTCGCAGAATCTCGAGCTCATACCTCTGAATAGCTATATTTGAAATTTCACCTGGATCGGTTGAGCGGACTGGCCGCTAGAGCTCCATATATCGGCAAAGTTTTTTTATGACCACCCTGTATGTTGGCACTAACTAATGGATAAATGGATACAACCCCTCATCTTTTTGCTTCATTTTCGGAATAACGGATTTCGAGCTTAATTTATAGACGATCACTTTCAGAATTTTCAAGTTATGATTTTGAAACTTTCACAAAAGTTGCTCTAAACATTACACATTTCATTTTCAAAATATGCAAATGAAATTTTGATAGCCACATGCGCAATGAAAAATTATTTAGTAAGCCTACTCATATTATTTTTTATTTTTTATTACAGAGTATTGTGTATAATGTTGCTTGTTATATTTTCGAAAAAGAACATTATTTTATTTTAAGAATTCTGAAAATTATAAGCAAAAAACTTGAAAAAATTTGGGACTGTTTATATAAAAACCATAATTTCTCTACGAGTATACATGCTAGACACATAAAAATGAACGCAGTTTATTACAATAAACCACTTAATTATAATATACAGTTAAAACGCTTTTGCTACATAACAAGGTTATCCAAAATATATTCGTTCTTTTTCAATTTGTTGACGGTCGCCTATGGAGTTTTGGAAAAAATCTTAACGGAAGTGTATGACCTGTAGAATTATGTTTACACACTTAAGAATGTCAGGATAATTCCTCATGTATTTTTCTAGATATTTAACAAAATGCCTAAAATCACAAGTGGCCGGTCACCTTTGGCCATATAGTGTATAACCGAAGAGAATGAAGCTAGTTTTAAAGTTATCTCAAGAATTCCAAAATCACATATAAGAAAACCTTAAAAAATTGATCCATAGATATATTTTTTGTAAAGAAATAATTATAATCTAAAAAAAGAAAAACGTTTAGTTGAAAATTAATGTATAATTCCGTTATTAAAAAGATACAATTGACATTATTCATGCATTTCATAGTACAATTAGAACATGCGTGCAATCATATTGTAAACAACTCCTTTAATAATGCTAATATTTTCTTAGCGTAATCTGCACGCCAATTTTATTTTTTCTAATAGCAATAACCCAATTTTTTTCTCCAAAACATTTTGACCCATTGTATTTATCCAAAATTTAAAATTTCTTAGAAATACTACAATAAGTATAGTCACCGCAAAAAAAAATCTTGACACTTGCGATTTTGGACGTTTTGTTAAATATCTAAAAATGTACATGAGGAATAACTCCGAAACTCTCGATATATAAACAAAATAGAACCAGTCATATATTTTTGCAAAGATTTTTTTCTGAAATCCCATAGGGGACCGACAACAAATTGAAAAAAACGAAGATCTTTTGAATAATCCTGTCAAAACTAATGTACCAAAAGTGTTCAAACTGCAGATTATGATTCAGTGGCTTATGGCAGTAAACTGTGTTCATTTTTATGCTGGTAGCATGCATACACGTAGAGAAATTAAGGTTTTTATAAAAACGGTTCCAAATTTTGCCAAGTTTTTTACTTATAATTTGCAGAGTTCTTAATAAAAAGCAATGTTCTTTTCAGAAAATATGAGAAACAACATTGTACATACTACCCTGAACTCAAAATTAAAAAATATTAATAATTGTATGAAAAATGAGCAGGTTTACTAAATAAATTTTCACTGCGCATGCGTCAACTCTGTAAAAAATTTCATTTGCATATTGTGTTAGCTAAATGTATAGAGCAACTTTTGTTAGTTTCAAAATCATAGCTTGAAAATTCTGAAAATTATCGTTGAAAGAATAAGATCAAAATCCGATATTTCCAAAATGAAACAAAAAAATGAGGGGCTGTATCCATATTCCATTGATTAGTGTCTACACAATATTGCACATACTACTAAAAAATATTTATTCGAAATATATATATTCGAATTATATATATTCGAAAAAAAAATAAATAAATGATTTTTTGCACACCAGCACAGGGTGCTGGAAGCAGCTGGTATCTTTTAATCAGCAAAAATCGCGTTGTATGACGTCTGATTTATTGCATCAACAATTTTTAATCTACGCAGATACAAAAATTGCAATTACAATAAATTAAGATTGAATTTAAGAATTTTACGCACACTGCAGCGTTTTATCAATCAAACTATGAATTAAACTTTATTTACGGGACTATTATAAATAAAATTCATTACAATTAAAAGTCATTACAATCAAAATTGTTTTTACCTTATCAAAAATTATTTTGCCAAACATTGTAACGTTAAAATTGAAGGACCTAGTCTTTTTTTTATCTGCTTAGCTGTACATGAAAGTGCTTTATGATTAGTTTTATAATATAGGGTAGATTGGGTGAAGATGCCGTAGTGTTTCATTTATTTTTTTTTTTTAATTCGTCTGATATTTTTATTTCTTATTCATTGGTTTCTTGGTAAAATATGCACTCTTATATATGATTTAAAAACATATTTCACTTTACAAATATTATAGAAAACATCGATTTTGATTTTTTTTTCTTTTGTAATCTCTTGCATTTTGGCCTATTACCCCAATATATGAGTAAGATGCCCAACTATCAACCGATAAGATGTATTCTGCAGTTTCAATAAAGCTTCAAGCTTCATGCCTAAACTGCAGGGGCTTGCAGGGGAGGGCAAACTCAGGAGTCGAGAAAACATTTAGCTCAGGTAAATTTCCATCAGTAATGGTAAATCCTCTCTCTGCTTCTCGTTTTATGTAGGTACAAATACTTTACAAGTACTGTTTTTTTTAAGTAAACATTTAGTATAGTATTCATCAAACTTTATAAACTGTTTCAATGTATGACCCCTTATTTGATTTCTACACTAATTATGTTTTTACACGAATATGTATTTAATGGTTTACAAACATTAAATACCGCAATTTATGTTATAGAAATCTTTGAGTTATTTATTCAATTACAGATATTTTCTATTAAATAAGAGAAGATTATAAAGTAATAGGAAACAAAATGTTGAAGATAATAATTTTGCATAATGATTGGACCTTTTCTTTAATAAAATAATCCTCTAATAAAATAAATAAAATAAGCATCTATTTAAATAAAATAATTATAATGCATTACAAATAAGAAGTAATTGGTATATATTTTATGAACTCTTTTCTTTAAACATGTATAACTTTGATTAATGTATCAGTTTAAATAGTCATCTCAGTTACTACATTTGGTGAATAAAAGTTAATGTACTTACGTGGGACCATAATTACAAGTATAAAGCTCAATAAATTGAAATCTAGGGTCATTTGAATAACTATGAATGGTATATCCACAGCCTACTTTCCATGATGCTGCCCATAATGCCTGAAAAATAAAGATAATTATATTTAAGAACAAAAGAAAATTTTCTTTGAAATATTAGGATGATTCATAATTGAAATGTTTACACATTAAAAAGTATGTGTATATACATATAAACTTAAATTCAGGGATCATATATTAATTAAAAGTCACGCATCGGTAAGGGGGTGGGACCACAAATTGAGACACTGTGTTGCAAGGAGAGGTGGTGGATTAACATGTTTTAACATAACACCTAAAATATGAAAACAATTGTTGGCTTTACTTGCAATAATCCTAATAAAGTTCATAAGCCCTCTTGGAAATCCAAAGTTCTAAGAAAACCATGGAAAATTCCAAACTATTAGGCCAACGGGCGTGATTGGGTTCGAACCTTGCACCTCTTGTCTAACAGTTTCGAGAGCAGAAGCTCTAGTCGACTGACTGGTGGGACTTTTTCTACGGGTATACATGGTAGCCTCATAAAAATTAACACAGTTTATAACGATAAGTCTCTTAATCAAGTTCTATAGTTTGAACGCTATGCTACATCAGTTTTTACAGGGTTATCCAAAAGATATCCGTTCTTTTTCATTTTTTACGGTTCCCTGTGCGGTTACAAGAAAACCTCTTCGCGGAAATGCATGATCAATACTATTCCGTTTACTCACCCGGAGTTTGAGAATAATTCTTCACATATTTTTAAAAATATTTAACAAAATGTCTAAAATCCCAAGTGACCGGTCATCATTAGACATATAGTGTGCATATATATGTGTATGTATGAAATTTTGTTATTTATTATTTTATGGCAATGAATGCAACATTGGTCTGTTAGTAGTATGTATAGTTTGAAAGAATATTTAAGCAATTTAAAGTAACTCAGTACGAGTAAATCCTCGTAAAACATATAAAAGTGTATTTTGTTGAGATTTACCTTAATTTATTATATCATGCTATAGAAATGAATGGTTTCACAAGTTCTTTGTTGAAAACAATATAGTTTTTCCATAGGTATATTTTAAAATGTACAAATATTTCATCTAATATTTAATACATATATAATCTTTTCGCTAATGAAACTAAAATAACATTGCAAATACACATCCATTATTTTGCACAAAAAAAAAAAAAAAAAAAAAAAAACCACCATTTATGACAGAAGGTGCCCATTTTCAGAAATTAATGCTTTAGGGAGTCCTTATTTTAGATTTACAAATATGAATATAAAATTACTACCCCCCCCCCCCCTTAAAATATCAATTTAATTACATTTTACACAATCACATACTTCAGATCTTAAAAAAATTGAATGATCTTTAAACTCTCCAATTATTTTTATTGTAAAGGATTTAAGTTAAACAATTATGAATATTTCTCACTTTCTTTTCCACAATCTTTTGAAGGCATTTTCCGAACTCAAGTAAAAATAACATTTATTTTATCAGGAAATCATCACGGATGTTGCTATTTATTCGTTTGTTTATAAAGGAAAAACATTCAGCTGTTAAGAAATATAAAAGCATCAAACTAAATAGTTTTTATGAAGAAAAGAATAGAGATCCACATATGTGGATCCAGGTAGCTAAGAGGATAAACGCATATGTGTATAATATGTATACAGTTTCATGTCAAAAGCCATGCCGCCTACCTGCTATTATTTAATTAAACAATTCAAATAAACATTCTTATGTATGAGTATGAGTGTCGATTTTACGAAAAAAATGTGACTGAAAGTGAAAAAAAATGAAAGATTACCTGTGTATAGTGACCAGTCATAGGGTATTTGGGAGCTCTAAAAGGACTTATCCATTGTGGATAGAAATCTTTTACTTCATCATATAAACTTTGTATTGTCGAATCCCAGTCAGGAGAGGGCAAAGAATTTCCGGTCTTTGCCCTCGTTGCAATATTCTGGCCAACTGAGAATGCTTCTGAAATAGTTTTAGGAAAAGTACACATAGTTAGAAATTATTACCTTGTATAATAAAGGAAAATATTTCAGATAAAAATGTATCATTTATAACAATATACATTTTACGATGATTACCATGATTTTAAACAACATACATTTTACACGAACAGGGAGTTTGACGGCATGCATTTCATGTATAAGGCTGCGAAAGAAAATGCAGCGGCTGCTCAGAGAAAGTTCATGGAACTGTTTTCGGCTAGGAATCTACTGGATCGCCGAACATTTGAGTGCTTTCATGAGGAGTTGTGTGTGAGTTAGATCGTATGCTTCGCGGCGTGATACGGGCACAGGAAGGTATCACAGAATTCTTGTTGTGAAAGAAACAGTATTACGCACAGCATAGGATAGTATATCGACAAGCATAGTGGTTGTTGGACATGCGTTGGGTGTGAGTCATTTCCTTATGCAGTCCCATACATGAAATGTCTTCGAGTCAAGCATAGTCGGATGAGTTGTGCATCAAGAAGAAGAATCATATTGATGCGGATGAGATCACATACATGCATGGAATCGGGAGCTATTAGCAGAGAACGGTGCAATTTGCCCAAAAGTTCTAGATTTTTTACAGCAATTCACTTCTTTGCATTTGTGCTTATGAATGATATTTATGCGTACATTGTGTAATTTTACCCGATTTTTGTGTTTTTCTAATCTAAATGAGATGCTTCAAAAGTATTTTTCGCAGTCATAAAAGGTTTTTACTAATCTAAACGAAAAGTGGGCCACTAAAATGTTTTCGACTAACTATTCGTGGCCCATGGGACACAGATTAGAGACCTGTAATAGTCGCCTAATATATAGGTATTCAAGTTAGAGATTTTACTTCTTTTCACATTAAAATGCGAAAAACAAAATAAGCTTTGACGCAAAATAAATAAATAAATAAATAAATATTATTATTGGTGCACATTTTTACGGATTAATAGTAAGATTGTTATCCTGTTTCGATAAGACAAAAGTAAATATTTTAAACATTTTCTTGTTGTGGGAAAATAGTAAATTGGTTAATGTTACGTTGGTCAATAAAGAACTTAGATGATGATTGCACTATCTGCACTTGCAGGTGAACAAACTTTGTCTCCAAATCTCTAAATTCTCTGATAGTGTAAGATAGCTTTTATTTATTCTCAAATAGCGAAATCAACCAGTCGCGATAAATGTTAACATTCGATGCATGGTTTCATGCTGTTTACAAATATCGACTTATATATAGGCAATTTTATTCTAGAATGACAATAAACAAATATGATTTGTAATTATTGTTTATCTTGTGGTATTATTAAATATATTTTGAAATTTATCCATATGAAATGTGGGCACTTAATAAAATATATATTATAATTGACATAATAATTATTAATTGAGATTAATCTCTTCAGACTCGCGTTCTAAGCAATAGCATCAAGTTGTTCCAGGTAATAGTATGCTGAAAAATGCTATTTATGGCAATTAAAACAACTATATCTATTGGATTGATCATTAGATATTCAATATAATTTCAACATGTCATCCTGAAGAACAGAAAGAATCCGTACTAATAAAATAAATGTTTTTGTATCTCTCTGTGTATCCACGTGTGTGCAATTTCTAGGGAAATCGGCTGCATTTCCAGGCCTGATAACTTGAAAGAGAAGAAAGATCCCTATTACCCTGAAGCTCCAATTGTCCATTATTTGTTCATTAGCTGAGATATTATTTAAACCCCGGAATTAAAAAGGTCACCGAAAAGACGCTGCGCTGGTGCGTGCGAGAATCTCATTCAAAGCATAGAAACAAGGAAGGACAAAAAATCACAAAGTGCTCTGTTTTTTGCTACGTGTTTCATCGAGCACATTGCAAAAACTTTTTGAAATAAGTGAAAACTAAAAACATATTCACAAATTTCTTATTTTTAACTTCCGAAAGGTGCAATTCCCTCTAAAAATACGAAATTTAATCCTTTAAAAGAATTATTTAGAACGTTCGAGTTAATGATTTTTCCATCTTTCGAAGCAGGTTCAGTGTTCAGTGTATCAGAAATTCAGCGCCAGATTTCATAAGTACTGAATATTAATGAGTATTCCACCAAATTAGTCAGATATATCCAAGTTGGCTTTATTTTGAGCAATTTATGCTTGATATCTAAATTTGGAGATATCTTGAAGCGCCCAAAATTTTAAAACAACCTGTTGGATGATGCTAACCAATGAACATGTTAGAGACCCTTGTAGTAAGTCCTGTACACACACTTAGTAACAACGAAATCTGTTACTATATATGAGTACTGTAACATGACAAAAACCAGATTATTTCAACATTTCAAATTCCTTAGAATTCCAAAGCTGCTATATCTCAGTTATTTTTTTTTTTTTTTAAAGAAGACGAAAACAAATGGAATCCTTGCATCAAGGTCAAACACACAAAAGAAAAAGCTTTTTCAATTTCTAATATTTTGCATGTCTTTTTGAATTTTAAAATATTACATTTTTTTAATGGCCGCTTTTTTTAAACAAGATGGAGGATAAAGTTGGTTTATGAACTTAGTCGAAACCATGGCATGTACTGATGTACTGAAAGTTTGCTTAGTCGCATTCAAATCAGTTATTATATAGGCGTGCTATCGCATAAAGAAAATTAGTTTGTTTCAAAATGTAAGCCATCTTATAAATTTAAACTGCTATATCTCAACCATTTTTAAGATAAAAACAAAATAATGTCTTGTATTAATGTAAAACACTTTTAAAATATTTTTTCAACATTCCTATTTCCTGGGCGGTCTTCCCGTCCACGTCAATGAGTGCCCATCTTTTCATTCAGAACACTAATCTTATTTATTCACAACTTTACACAGGCACACATTGCGCATTTGTCACAGTTACTGCTAAGGAGGAAAAACTCATAATTGGCTCGACTTATGCAGCTCCAAAATCAGATTTCGAGGAAACCCTCGAGGAGTGGCAACACCTCATTACACAGAGGCATTTCTTCATTTGCGGTAGTGATTTCAATGCTACACCTCCACTCTGGGGATATGACTACGAAAACGCCCGTGGAGAATGCCTCATCGAACAATTGTTGCTCAAAATCTTGTCATTGCCAATATCGACAACACTATACCTACATTTCAAAAATATAACAGCAAAGGAAAGAAAATAGCTGAGGGTTTTCCAGACCACACTCTGGTAAACCCCCCAACACTACCGAAAATTCGGCAATGGCAAGTTGTAGATGTCCACAATGACTCAGATCATAATTATATAAGATTTTCTTTCGAAATAATACCCTTATACACTTCACAAAGAATATTCAATACTACAAGAGGTAATTTCCATAAATTCTCGCATGTTATTAAAACACACAAACCACTCCTGAATCAACACTAAAGGACGGTACAAATACCACTCAATTAAACGACTTTACCATTAATTTATTAGAAACAATGAAAATAGCAGCCAAAGCGTCCTTTAGATTAAAGAACACTCGGAGGCAGCAGTCATTCTCGTTTTGGACCTCCGATCTTAAGACTAAGCGTAATCACTTCACGGCACTGAGGAGAAAACTAAAAAGACTCAGACTAACAGAAGGTGTTAACACAGATTACTATCGCAATCTCAGTGCCAATTATCGTCTTCTCTCCGCTAAATATAAGCGCAGTGTTCTGGATGCGAGAAATGCTGCCTGGCAAAAGTTCTGGACAAATCAAACAGACCCTTTTGGAACAGCTCAAAAAATTTTCATAGGAAAGTTTTTCACTCCTGATGAAATTAAGCTCGAACTGCCACCCAGCCGATCATCCAGCCAGGAAAACATGGAGCACCTCACCAAACATCTTTTTGGTCCCTCCTCATACCCACCAGGAGATCATTCTGACATTACTTTTGATGCACCCCCCCCCCCCCCGACAAACTCTTTTCAAAAGCTGAGGTAGCAACCGCGCTACGTACGTTTAATGACAAAAAGCCCCAGGACCGGACTGTATAGACTTTAAAATTCTGAAATCAACTTTCCATGTAATTCCCAAAATTTTTACGCGTTGGGCTAATCTCTGTCTCACTCACCATTACTTCCCGCTCACTCTGAGACAAGGGGAAGTAGTATATTTCCTGAAGCAAGGAAAGGACTCCTCAGAACCCTCTTCTTACCACCCAATCTGCCCTCTACCATCCTTAGGCAAATTATTAGAAAAATTACTCGTATTTCGGCTTAACCACTTTCTTGAATCTAATAACTTACTTCATCACAGACAATACGGATTCAGAGAAGGCAGATCATGTGAAAAGGCTTTGTTTGCAATTCTTACCTCCTGTGCTCTTAGCATAGCTGAAGGAAATTACACAACTCTTGTCTCCTTAGATATTAAAGGTGCTTTCGACAATGTAGAGTGGCGGGACATCTTATTACAATTGCGTGAAATCAGCTGCCTGAGAAGCATAGCTGGAACCATTGCAACATGTCTTAAATTTCGTAGCATTCTTATCAACTGGGGTTCAGGAACTTTAGTTCACCCATTAGAAAAGGGTTGCCCCAAGGTTCGTGCTTGGGCCCAATCCTTTGGCTGCTTATTGCCAATGTCTTGATAAAAGAATTGGAGAGATTAGGTTTCAATCTTTACTCCTTCGCAGATGACTTCAACTTTGTTTTCTCGGGCCGTCATCGTCTGGATCTCGAGCTGCAGGCGACAAGAGCTTTCCCTGCTTTTTGTCAGCTGTTGGTTCGCCTTCATCTCCAGCTCTCACCCGGAAAATCCCAAGCTTTAACCTTCATTAAACCAAGAGAACTCAAACGCAAGCCCGTGATGCGAGTCAATGGGGTTAGCGTCCACCACGTTCATACTCTTAAATTATTAGGTTTAATTATTGATAAACACCAGAGCTGGATTCCACATATCAAAGCACTAGAAATTAAACTTTTAAATTACTACCATAATTCCTGTAAATTAACATCAAAAACATGGGGCATCAAGCCCAATATGTTAAAAACATGGTACCACACAATCATTGAACGCATCATCTTTTACTGTGTGGGCGTTTGGGGAGGTTCGCTAACCAAACTGGCTAAGCAAAAACTTGCCTCTATCCAGCGCATATTTCTTCTGCAAATGGTGAGAGGTTATAGAACTATCTCAACGGATGCACTCACAGTACTTACTGATATTCCACCCGTACACTTAACACCTGCTTACGAATTTCAGAAAAACAGAATACTACACTTAGAACACGAACCAACACAGTTATCACTCTTCCCTAATTTGTTTTTGCAAAGGAAGGTCCACAGCTGGACTATGCATCAGGCGGATGAGACATCCTATCTTCAAGTTAATGTTAATAAGCATTCTTACAGCCCCTCGAAAAATCCAGCCATTTTCACCGATGGGTCACGCATGGAGGCGGGAGTAGCATCATCCTTCTGTGTTTTCAAAGACAGTGTTGTTATTCATCGGTGGGCCTGCAGGATTGGAGATAACAATTCAGTGTTCCAAGCGGAACTCTTCGCAATCCTGCGGGCCTTGGAATGGATTGTTCTCTATCCTCATCCTACTTTTTTTCACCTTTATAGAGACAGCCTTTCAAGCCTACAAGAAATTTTCGCCCATAGAACTAAACACCCTCTAGTGCTTAAGATAAAAGTCATTTTAAAAATAGGGTCCTCTCGTCCATAGGGTCTCTCTCGGCCATGTCACCGCTCACATCGGCATAGCTGGCAATGAGCTAGCTGATGCACTGGCAAGGAGGCCACCTCACGTCCAAACATAGATATCCCCCTTCCTGTTCCCCCGTCTCATGTTCGCCACTTCCTCAAAAGGAACATTCTTTCAGACTGGCAACTCTACTGGGATGCCTCAAGTAAAGGCAGGCACACCTATTCCCTTATCCCAAAAGTCTCATACAATCTCTTAGCTTTCTCCCCTCCCACATCAGCATTCCTCTTCGGTCATGGTCCATTCAGGACATACCTAAATTATTTTAAACGCTCAGATACGGACCTCTGCGAGTGTGGGGACTTTGGGTCTCCAGACCACAACTATTTCTTCTGCACACTCACAGAGGCCTGGCACCTTAAGTATCCATATCCCCGCCCAGATACCTGGCTCATAAATATCTTAACCCGCCCAAAACTACTCCGTCAGTTGGCACAAATTTATCACTTCCTTATGGACCTGGCCAATCTTACTACTTAACCGTTCTGTATCTGCACTCCTAAGACTGCCCTCTGTTGCGTTAGAGCCTTTGTCGAGCTTTTCGCAGTCGTAGCAAAGACCTTAGAGGGAAAGACATGAAGGCTTTGGAAACCGTAACTAACTGAAACAGTGCAAACAGCACTGCTATGAAACACGCTCAAAGGGGGAGATCCAATCGTAGGCTATCCACCGATTCGCAAAATATTTTTCTAGTAAACCTCCTTGCGCCAACTCCCTCGCGAGAATTCAAAACGCCATTTCTTTTGGCAGTTCGTCTTAAGATTTAAAGATTGTGGGAGATTTTTTAATATGATTTGTTTGTTGTGATATATTTTTTATATTGCAAATAGATAGCCGATTAACACGTACAACTGAAAAGTCTTCAGTGATGCTGAACTTGTTAAATAATAAATTTTATGTATCGAAAGTTCCACTTTCACTCGAAAACTAACATAGCAACGAACAGATTCATCTATAAGTAGTCTTCTGTAACGTGTTGTATGAACTTTGACCTAACTCATCTCCTTCTACGAAAAGGGATGGAGAGGGAGGGGGCGCGCACTGCTTTCGCGGGGACCGAGGGACCGAGGCGGGCAGCGATGACCACATCATTACTCCACATTTTAATAATTATCGCTACTGGTGATAATGCCAAAATGCGCCAAGTGAACGCTTCTTATCTTTCGCCCCTGTATGCGACTTCTATTGCCTAGCTATTTGCACTGTTTCACTGACAGCTGTGGATTTACGTTACACCTATGGAGCCTTCACATCTTTTCCTCTAAGATCTTTGGTCGTAGCACCCCTTGTCGCGATGGAGCAGGTCTCCGGCGCGCATACCACTGTGGTGATGTTGTATAGATCAAGTTTTTTTCTTCAGCCGATTGACTTTTCTATCAATAGACTTTCCTTTAATCAAAAGACTTACCTTCAATAAACAGTCAAGTTTCCACCTTCAGCTAGCCGCTGTCTGACGCGAAAAAGCTTGTACTCTAGCGGCCTCTATTATGTATTTTATGTTTTTTTTTTTTTTTTTTTTTTTTTTTTTAGAGGACTGGAAGTTATTGTAATGAATCCCCACATGCCGGGGAATATACCGGGTGGGACAAATAGGTTCTACAACGGATCCTAGCGATCTGGTGATCTTGTTCCACTTAGGCATAAATAAATAAATGGAAAATCTCTGTATAATTTTAGTGGTGCCAAAAATGCGTAAAAGTTGGTAAATATGCAAGCGTGTTAAGGTAACGTCATTTTTATTGTTCTATGATTAAAAGTAACAAAGAGACTTAACGTATACTTTAAGAAAAGTGAGTACTTATGTTTCATATTTTTTATTTAAGAAATTACTACGCTTTTTCAAAAGAATTAATATTATTAAGTGGAATTTTATTGAGGAATAATATTAAAGTTACTGTTAATCATTAGTTGCAGATAGAAAGTTAAATAACTTGTTCGATATATGTGCTCTTCTCTATGAATCTATGATAGATATGATATAAAATGTTAGATATTTGATTAATGAATAATAATGTGTTAGTGTGCCTGAAGCACAGATAGTGTATCATCTTTCAATATTAGGCTTATATTCCGATTCACTATCACTTCTGTTGTACTGACGAAATGTATCGTTTATGTGACCGAAGAACTTCGTAATTTGAATTATACTGTATTTTATCCTCTTGTTTAGGAATCATATATCTTTGTAAAAAAAGATCTTATTGAAAATTTGATTTATAGATCTATTAAAAAAAAAAAAAAAATTAAATGCGGTCTCGTGAGTTTACATCCTGATATTGGATATATTTTGAAAATATTTAATTGTCTTACATAATAAATAAACTGATTTTTTATACGTTTTGATATTTATTTTTATATTATTAGTATACTATTTAAGAATATTTCATGTAGTATGTGAGTAATTATACTATTTTCATGAATTGTAATAGTCATAAATCGATATATTTTTGAAAATATTTTCTCTATTTGTAAATATTATTGACATAGTGTTTTACACATATAATGCTTCAAAATATATTTCTTTAAAATTATTTATTCTATCGGTATAACTTCATAAGTCCTAAAATATTCTGAGAAAATATATCTAGTTATAACAATTCATGAAAATAAAATTATTGATTGCAGGTATAAAAATAATTATTTAAATGTATAATGTAAAAATCAATTTCAAAAGAGACATTTTCGTAATATATTTATATGCAAGGTGAAGCTCACAAATTAAAAAAATAAAAATAAAAATAAAATAAAATATTTTACAAATCTGTAAATCAAATTTTCAATATCATTTTACAAATATGTGATTCATAAACAATGAGCAGGGCAAGTGAAATTGCAATTTCATCGGTCATGTAAGCGATAGATTTAATCGCTAAAAACATTATGAATAGGAAAATAATTCAATACGAAAAGATGATAAGAACGTATAAAAAGCGCTATTTGTACTTCACTAATACTAACTACGTTCTTATTCATTAATCAAGTATCTAATATCAATCATAGGTCCATTTACGAGAGAATATACTTCGAACGCGTTATTTAACTTTGTGCAATAAATGATTAACAGTAACTAATATTATTATGCAACAAAATTCAACAGGATACTATTACTTCTTTTTAAAAAGCACATTACTGTCTTAAATAAAAAAAATCATGCCATCTTCAGAAAGGTTTCCGAAATGCACAGAAACATTTATAAAATACACAAAAATATACGAAATATACAGTAATATATCCAAAATAAGCAGAAACATTTTCGAAATATACAGAAACGTTTCCTAATACTCTACCGAAATATTCGAAAACATTTTCGAATTTCAAACCAAAATATGCCGAAAAGTGTAACTCACTCAAAATACAGGGATAATAACACCAGTGAATAGCGTTATTACCACGGTACACATTTTGAGCAGTATATTTTAAACTAAAAGCTACTTCGCAAACCCTCCAAAATCCTCCACAAATTTTGAAAACACATGAAATAAGGTCATTGTGCCTAAATGCGATAATGCTGTTTTACTTAAAATTTTAATGCAAGAATTAAACGTAAATACTGGATAAAGAGGCATCCGATCTTAAAGAACAAAAACCGAAACATATTTCTGCATTTTAACCCTTTTCTTTAAAAAAATTTCCAATCAAATACACGTTGCCCAATTTACATCGCCTCCGTGTTTTGTAAATGCGATAAATATTCCCCAAAGTACGCACTGTTTTTTAACAGTAACGATCAAATAACCTTATGAACGTTAGTTAAAACCTACGTCGGCCCTGTTTAGCAAAACGACATTGACCATTCAAAAGACTGCATTTTTGCAAACATCAAAGACATGCATGCTTCCGATTGGATTGTCTCGTTTTGCTAAGCAGCGAAAAATATATCTGAATTCCAGCCGTTTTTTGTTTAAATTATCTGACCAGTTAATTTAAGAGAAGGCGACTAGTCTTCAGATTAGAATTTGAAATTGACTACGCACTTGCGAAGCTTTATTTTCAACGCAGTGGCGCACCCACGGGGGGGGGGGGGCTATGGGGGCTCAAGCCCTCCCCCCCCAGACCCCGAAACTAGATTAAGGAAAGAATGATATAAATTTTCTTAAATTTAAAAAAAGTCATTTTAATTATTTGTAATACTTTTTTTTTAGGAAAATGAAAGTTTTGGAAAACACTAATTTGATTAGTTTTACTTATTTTCAAGTTTCTTATTAAATTTAATGTTTTAGCATGTTTAATGTATGGCAGTTATATATATATTGAAATCATATTTGACAGAAGAGGTGAGGAAAAGAAGGAGTAAACACATATTTATCTGTTTGGATACATTAATCTTTTACAGCTGTACCACGGCCGTATATGTGAACAATAGGTGGGGACTCAAGAAAATGTAGGGGGGTTCAAAATTTGTTTTTTCTCTCTCTCTGACGCAGAAAGATAAATTAGTGCATATTCACATTGTGGATACTATGTTTCTCATTAAACTGTCGTAATAACTTCATTTTATGCTAAGAAAAATACATGACGATGAACATTTTGAATTTATAACTAGTGAAAAATTAAACATCATGTTAGCTTCATATGTGAATTACATCATATGTTAATACATTTATAGAAAATAGGATGAGGGAGTGTTGAAACACTTATTTTAGGTACAATTTAGTAACTCTGCAAAACTGTTAAAGGCTCTCTAAACTAAATTAGATTTTTTAACATAATTTCATTTGGATTTTCGGAACAGAAATTCATTTAGTGACCTTGGAATCTTTTCCAGGGGAGGGGGGAGGGAAAAATATTTCAGGGGCTGAACCGCCCATACTGTTCCCTTAGCTACGGCCCTAAGCTGTACAAATACATTTATAGAATATTGTTAGAAATATTGCTAGTAAGTTTTCATACAGCAAGTTTCTGAATCCTATATTTAATTTTAAGAATACACATTTATTACATTCAGTATTCATTCGTCACTTTCAAATTGTTTTTTATTTACTTCTAGAGGATCTCTGGACTCCCTAGAAGTACAACGATAATCTGTGTATATACATTTATATACAACATTGCTTTTTCGAGTATTTTAGGATAAGTAAATAATCAAAACGTTTGTATCTCAATTCTTTGTCATTTTCGACACATATAAAATGTTAAAAATAAGAATTATATAACTCTTATTTTACAGCGCTTACTTTCCAGGGCCCAAACTAGTCTTTTTTACACCCTGGTGAAACACTGACTTTAGCAACCCCCTCCTCTACAAAACATATTTACAAAGAGAATTTTACTAATTTTTTAGTAGCCAGCCAAGCTATTTTAAAATTTAAAATATGTAATTTAAAATCTGTAAAATTTGTAATGTTTAACTGCATAATCTGATTTGTAAAATATACTCTTCTTGAAAGTGGGATCGAAATAAAAACCTCTTTATACAGGACTTTTATCTGTGACATATTTAGATTCCTCAATGCTTTGGCAGAATTTAACACAGACGTGCTAAAAATCGACAAACAAATGTCGACCCCAGGGCACATGCCTCCTCCCCCCCCCCTAGTTTCTGTCCTGTGCTCTCCGATTCTGTGAATTTTCCAGCTATCAGTAAAAGTTCTTCCTCTATATCCAGGAATGGTCAGTCAGCTGCAGGTCCAAATGAGGATGATATTACTTTTGTGTAATGGTCATGACCCTTTCAAGGTCAGGAAAAATTTCACTGAATAGTGTCTGCTGTCTCCCCCCCCCCCCCTAATTCTCACATTTCTAATATGGTACAAGCGTTTTCTCTTTTATCAGTAGTCAGTAGTTCTGTATGATCGCGGTTTTTTTTTTAGCATCAGTTGTGTTAAAACCTGTGCGTTTAACTCATCCTATAAAAGAATAATCCTAGCTGTATAATTTTATATTTGAAGAATTGAATTCATTAAGACAGAGGAAAAAATCATCTACGACTGTGATAAATTATCATTGGCAGAAAGGTAAGCATAAATATTAATTTCTAAGAATAATTGTACTGGTATATTTATAGACGTAGTATTTTCAAATTTATTAATGGAGTTCAGTCAGCAAAGTAGCCAAGAGTGAGAGTAGCCAAAATATAGTAAAATCTGTAAAAAAAGAAAAAAATATATTAATCGTAAATAAAAATGGTAATAAAAAAATTTTAGATTTCTTCCTTTATACATATATTTGTATGGTAATTCTTCCGTATTTAGTGTGAAAAGTTTTCATTTAAGACAGGCTCCTGGTATTGTCAGATTCTGTTTTAAGATGTTTTATCGTACGTATAACACAAATTTTTATATATATGTAAATACAAAAAAACCTGTGAAAACGGAATCTGTGGCTTGTACGTCTTCTTTGCGCCTTATGAAGAAAGTCTCATATCTTTTGAAAGCTCTTAGCGCATTTAAAAATTTTTAATTATGTTATTATTTTTTATGGATTCTTTTTTAAACAGAAAAATAATTTAGTCTCACTGAAAATAATACCGTACAATTACACCTGACCTGCTAATACATAAGCCGTAGATTTATCTATCGAAAACATTGTGCCATATTTTCTTTTAACTATTAGAAATTCCACTTCCCCTGTTATACTATATCAGTTGACGCAAAAAGAAATATAGCCAATCTTAAAAACAATATTGACGATAGGCCAGGGCCGTAGCTAGATGTGAACGATAGGGAGGGGGGGGGGGGTCAAGGGAATGTAGGGGAGCTCATATTTTTTTTTCTCTCTCTCTCTAACGCAGAAAGATAAATTAGTGCATATTCACATTCTAGGTACTATATTTCTTATTAAACTGTTGTAATAATTTCATTTTATGCTAAGAAAAGAATAGGATGAATGGTGAAAGTTTTGAGTGCATAACTGGTGCAAAATTGAACATCATTTTAGCTTCATACTGTATAAATAGGATGAGGGATGGTTGAAACACTTATTTTAGATATAATTTAGTAACTCTGTAAAACCGTGAAAGAGTTCAAAACTAAAATAGATTTTTGAACAGAATTAAATTTGAATTTTCGGAGCATTTAGTAACCTTGGAAATTTTTCCAGGGGGGGGGGGTCAAAATATTTTAGGAGGGGGGCTGAACCACCCATAGCGCCCCCTTAACTACGGCCCTGGGATAGGGTAATGACATACAACTCTACGCCTAAGAATAAAATATTTACTGTGTTTCCAACTAAGCTGCTGTCTTTATGTTATAATTAGTTAAAGCAATTGAATAATAATTAAAACAATAATAATATTAATTCACGCACAACAACGCATTTTTTCCTTTTTTAAACATAAAAGCATAATAATTGCAGTCATTATTATTGAAGTGGAGGTATTTGTAATCGAACAGTTATTTTACATTTCCTGATCAATGAATTATAATAGAATGTCAATTTATTTTCCTTTATGTACTTCCGTAACACAAAAGTCGCATTTTTAGAAAGTTTTTTGCTCCTCCTGAACTCCCTTTGAAGCAGTGACACTGACAAAATATAGCCTGCGTTGTAGCAAGGATGGTCACTGGTCACCGCCATTTTGACATCAATATTTTTTAAATCGGTTCGTTACCTCCCAAGACTGCTTAAAAATCGCAATTTAGAACGTTTTTAAAACATTTTTCGCGCACTTTCACCCTTATTAAATTTTGTAATTCCAGCAAATGTTCTTAATGATCATTTATATAAGTAATTAACATTCTAAATTTCATGTTTTTAGTCCCTTCCATATCATACAAATTGCATTTATGGAACTTTTTATTTATCTTTTAATATGTCATCCCTTTTTTGTTACTATCATCGACATAAGCATAGCCGGATTAAGAGGGAGCTAAGGGGGCTACAGCCCCGGGCCCCAACCAGTCAAGGGCCCTCTGCAGAGGCTTAAGTTGCACCAAAGTTTCGTTTAAAACAATTACAAAGGTGTAAGAGCTGCGGGAAATCGCCGTTTTTTTTTTTTTTTTTTTTTTTTTTTTTTTTTTTTTATTGCAACTTAACTTGAATTGCTTTTTGACGTCATTGCTGTCTGTATCTCCGAAAATTTCCAGGTTTAACAAAAATGGCCATGAAAACGAAGCGAAAAGGGTCACGTAAAAATGCGCAAATTTTGTCAAAAAAGAAAGAATTTAATCGAGATCGTGGAAAAGCCTTCAATTTTCTTCAAAAGGCCGTGGAAAAAGCGTTAATTTCGTCTAAAAGTCGCTGGAAAAGCGCGAATTTTGTAAAAAGGTCACGATAATAGCGCGAATTTTATCTAACCGTAGCGGAAAAAATGCGAATTTAGTCAAAGTATTGCCAAAAAACGCGATTTTGACATAGAATCGTAAAAATAAATGCGAATTTCATAAAAGGGAGGAAGGAAAAACGCGATTTTCTTTAAAAAATCGAAGAAAAAGCACAAATTCAATCAAATGTTCGTGGAAATGAGCGAAATTTGTCAAAGCATCGGAGAAAAAACGCGAATTTCGTCAAAGGGTCGTGAAAAAAACTAGGATTTTGACAAAGAACCACGAATTTCTTTAAAGAATGGCAGAAAAAGTGCGAATTGCTAGGTAAGTTCGCGGGAAAAGCGCAAATTTAGTCAAAAGATCGTGGAAATAAGCCAATTTTGTCAAAGGATAGTGAAAAAACGTGAATTTTGACAATGAGCCTCCGAAAATCGCAAATTTCGTAAAAGATTCACAAAAAAACGCAAATTTTAAGAAAGAATCACGAAAAAAAAACCCATGAATTTTGTCAAAGTGCGGCATAAAAAGTGAGAATTTCTTGAAAAGTTCGCGGGAAAAAGCGCAAATTTATTTAAAAGATCGTGGTAAAAAAGCGAATTTTGACAAAGAACCGCTAAAAAAAACGCGAATTTTGTCAAAGGATCGCCGAAAAAACGCGAATTTTGAGAAGAACCGCGAAAAGAAAGTGCAAATTTCATAAAAAATTTGCGAGAAAAGCGCAAATTTTGTCAAAAGATCCAATTTTGTTAAAATGTCGCCGCCGAAAAAAACGCGAATTTTGACGAAAAACCGTGAATTTCGTTAAAAAATTACCGATTAAACGCGAATTTCGGCAGAAATCCGCAAAAAACCCAAATTTCGTCAAAGGATTGCTGAAAAAGCGCGAATTTCTTGAAAAGATCGCGGGAAAAGCACAAATTTGGTCAAAAGATCGAGGAAAAGAGCGAATTTTGTCAAAGACGCGGAAAAGGTGTAAATTTCTACAGAGGATCGCTTGAAAAAACGGGAATTTCGTCAAAGGGTGGTAGGAAAAATGCGAATTTCGGAAAAATATCGCAGGGAAAGCAAAATTTTGTTAAAGGGTCGCGGAAAAAAGGCGAATTTAAGAACACCATTAATGGTGTTCTTAAATCAAAAAGGGCAACTTTGTACACATGCTTTAATTTATTTTTGTTCGGAAATGCATGAAACTAGCAGCATTTATTATTCAGAAACTTTTTAATTGCTCTCAATTTTCTGTTTTTAAAAAAACACAATAGATTTTGCATAACAAGCCTTCAAATTTGACACTTATGAGCACATTTCCCAACGAAAGCAGAAAAACCGGTCGAAAACCAGGAGAAAAACGGGTAATCAAGTGATCGAAATATCTTAGAACTGGATAGGTAATCTAATTATCATGAAATGGAAAAATAAAGTCGTTTCGAAATCGCTTCCATAGTCAAGCATTCCAATTTTATATATTTCTGTTAAAAAATAAACTTGTAAATGTGTCAAAACGTTTTGCGCTTGTTGAGCGGAGAAGTTAAGAACACCCTTAAAGATAACAAAAAATTTTGATTAACATTGTACATATTCACTATCTAAGATTTGTATTTTAAGATTGCAAAAACAAAATAAAGGTGTGTGTGTATTTGAGGAGGGGGTGATATTCAGTATCGTGGTAGTAGAGGGGAAATTCCCAGTAGCCCCGGGCCCCAGAAGTGCTTAATCCGGCTCTGGACATAAGATATAATCGGGGCGAAAACCATCATTTTGGTACTACAGTCCTCCCCACTTAATCGGGTAACGGATAATCGAATACCCCGCTTATTCGAATAAAGTCCTCCGGAACCGAATTAAATCCCATTGGGCTAATGTTATTTTCCCCCGCTTAAACGAATACTTTTCCCGAAATGTCCTCGCTTAATCGAATAACAACTGAGTGAGGCAATTTGAAAAATGGGTGTGAAAAACACGTTTCAATTGGAATTTTCTCCACACTTTTTTGTCATTTTAGGTTCTTACACAGAAAACAAATTTCGTCTGCTTTCGTCTGGCAGGTGTACAGTAGATTAGTCGATTGAGCTCCTTTTCTTGTTCTTTTTTTCGTATGAATTTGAAAAATGGCGAAATAAATTGCATAATGATTTCGATCAATTTTGAATTTTGTTTACTTTTGTTTAACAAAGGACATTTTTTTCACTTTTTCCATTTTTTTACAGATATTTTTAATGAAAACACTTTCATTTTCAAATCCGATTCCGAAACTGATATAGCCTCATTTAAAAAAATCAGCAATAAAAATCGAAAAAGCTAAAAACGACGCCGCCCTTTGAACAGATTGATCTCAGCTATCCATTGCAAAAAAGATCATTTAAAAATATTGAAATGCGATAGAGATATGTTTATAAATTTCTTCTATAGGATTAGCATTAGCTCTACACTCACGATCAAATCCTTTCGTGTGACTGAAGTAGTACCTTAATAATAATATGTTGTCACTTAGAGGCTCAAGATGGTAATTATGATACCATTCGAAAAATAACTCGTCCAATTTTTATTCTAAAATTTCGCATAAGCCACTTTCATCTTTTTTTTAAACCTGTATAAATTGCGTAAATTAAATTCTAATAACAAAATCTGGACCCAATTCAAACTATCTGCATTATATGTAATGTAAACCAATTGCATGTGTTTACTGACATTGAACTATTGCGTATTTACTTGAATTATTTTGTTTTTAATTAAGTTTGCAGTGTTCTATTAAAGTTTTTAACGATTTTCTTACTCTGGTAATTAAATATACTGTTTTTAATAATTTTGTCATTTTATTACACCTTAAATATTACATTTATATGCCTCCCCGTTTAATCAAATACCCCGCTTAATCGAATATTTTTTCTAGAACCGTCAATATTCGTTTATGCGGGGACGACTGTATTGCGATTCAGTAGCATTCGATTCAGTAGCTCTAGAGATTAGACCCTACAAATAAAAAAAACATTATCTCTTCATAAATATAGGCATAGCAGTATAGATGTAACACGTTTTAGCGTATTTTTCAACTTAAACATTATTTAGTTACTGATGATAGAAGAGTGATGCACAAGAGCAATCATCTGAATTTCAACTGCAGCGAATATAGTACCATATGCACGTAAGACATATCACAGAAAAAGTATATGTTTGATAGCGTAAAATAATACAATTTTGTAATATTTTTAATAATCTATTTTTTTTTTTTTTTTTTTTTTTTGGTAAAGGGCAAAAATAAAAAACTGTACAAAACTAACAAATTTTGTGTCATTGGTTGTTATGAGAAGCAGTTACAGTGGTTTTTGTTGAGCGCAAACGACTGGTTACTGATAGCCTTCACAAGTATCACACAAATATACTAGCCCCCCCCCCCCAAAGAGAAATCCTGGGTGCGCCACTGTTTCAACGTGTTCATAAATGCGATACAAAAATGGATATAAATGCGTAGTCAAGACGATGTAGATTAAAGGGCTGTGCATGTATAATATTATCATTTTAGGGAGAAAGGGGAAGGTCTGGTATCGTTAGATATCTCTATGGGGAGGGGGATCTGTCTTTTGATATCATTTTGGATCCAATCAAAATTTTCTTTTTTTATTATTTGTAACGTGATCTTTGGTTTAAAATAGTACACTGTCTTTTTTTTAGTCTATTATCTATTTTTATGAAAATACAAAGTTATTTTTAAAATCACTAAAATATATAAGTTATTTTATTCTGAAACGTATAATACCCCAGCGTATGACATTCTTATTCTTCTTCATATGTGTATACATTTATAATCACGGTTAGAAAAACCATATGTGAAATATATTTGATATGAAGCTTGTGTACACTATTAAATAAAACACAAAGAGAAAGAATGTTATTCACTTGTTTTGTTGATAAGAATTTTTATCTGCGTCCCACCCCTCCTCCGTTCGGGGCAACTGCAACAAGACTTTATAGCTGTTGAATGCATATGTAACAAAAAGCTATTATACAAAAGTTTTAAATAGTAACTAAACTATTTCTTTTAAGTGTTATTTGACCTCTTTATTTGAATCAAAAAAGCGAGCAAAAAATAAATGGAACCAATTTTGTGTGTTACTCCAGACAAAAGAAATAAATTCTGAAGATCAAAAAATTTTTGCACTTTGATAACGATATCATTACCCTGAGGGGGGAGGTTCTAGGGATGATAACATATGATATCAGAAGAGTGGTGGGTGTGGAGGGGGTCCAAAATTATGAAAATGTTGAGGACGTTAAACATGCTTGTAGTTGCTAATCTCACTTGAAAATACAGATTTACAACACCAAAAGAATTGTTTAAAAATAATAAAGTTACATTTTTTAACAAAATATTAAATCGTAAAAAAAACCTAGTAGCTACTTAGATGTGTGATTTTGATTTGTCATTGCTTTGAGGCCTATAGCAGCTATGGCTTTCGCCTCGAATGATCCATCACACGCAGAAACAGAAACAATTCAGAACAATTCTTATTTCACATATCCATTACTTATTTATTACACTACAAAGGGGCAACACACCATCCCTTTCTTACCTGGATTCGAACCAGGACCCCTCGATGTGACTGTAGCTGCCGCTACTGACCGCATTTTTGCCGATCCCACCGATGCTAGCACAGGGAAGAAAATACGGGAGTAGGGGAAAAGTGGCGGTCCGACCCCAGGAGGAGGTGTGAGGTTCGGAGGAGAGAGGAGGGACCCTCCTCCACAATCCTCCTCCTCAATCCCCCTCCACAGCCCTCCTCCTCATTCCTCCTCCTCCTCAATCCTCCTCCTGACATCGTCTTGTAAGAGAAGGGGTTAAAAAGATTTGTTTTTTTAATTTTAAGCGAGAATTTCAGGGAGTTAGAATTTTTAAACCATACTATAGTATGGGGGTGTTTTTTAATTTTAATGTGGGGACTTTAAAATTTTCGGCGTGTTACAGTACGTGGGGTATGTTTTTCGATTGAATTTTGCTGTTGTTCATTTAAAAAGGTAATTAAAAAGTAATTAAAAATAAAGAATGAAGTGACTTTTTTTTTTCACCGTGTTCTTTGATGAGGGATTAAGCGGGTATTTGGGGACATAGAATTTTTTTTTCTGTACTATTGTACGAGTGGTTTTTAATTTTAATGTGGCGACTTTAAAATTTTTCGGTGAACTTTAGTTTAAGGATTTATTTTTTGATTTGAAGCAGAAAGTTTGGGTAGATTGATTTTTTTTCACCGTGTTTTAAATAAGGGGTTAAGCGGATATTTTAAGGACATAGAATGTTTTTTGCAGTACTATTGTACGAGTGGTTTTTAATTTTAATATGGCGACTTAAAAATTTTCAGATTGGTGTCATTTAAGAGTTTATTTTTTGATTTTAAGCAAAAATTTTGGGGAGTTTAATTTTTTTTTTTCCGCTATGCTTTTACATGATGAATTAAGCGGGTATCTTGGGGGGAAATTATTATTTTAGACTAATCATACACGAAGGATATTTTTTTTTTCGGGAGTTGATATTTTATTGAAGAAGTAATTAAGGAGGGAGCATTCATGCTGAATTAATGAGTTAGTTTTTAAGGGAATAATTTTGTTAAGATTGAATTATTTTTTCATTTTTTTGGAGTTTTAAACGGATATTAATGTTAAATAGAAGGACTTTAATTTTTTTTTTTTTTTTTTTTTTTTTTTTTTGCAATGAGATTAACGCGCGCTCATCGACCTAACCGTATGGAGTTTATAACTTATGTGTTAAAAAGCGACTCTCAAGTGTATAAACAGGATTTCTACTCACGTCTTTCATGCAATCGAATTCTAGAAAAGATAATGCATTAAAAAAGGTTATTAATAAAAAGAAGATAATTTAAAAATTTGAGTGAGAAAATATGTTTTAAAATTAATATTTGTAGAAAATTTTTTAATGAGTTAATTTTTTTAAAGGAGTAATTTTGTTAAGATTGAATTATTTTTTCATTTTTTTTTTGGAGTTTTAAGCGGAGATAAATGTTTAATAGGGGGACTTTAACTTTTTTGCAATGAGATTGACGTACGTTCGTCGACCTAACCGTATGGAGTTTGTAATTTTCTTTGAATCATGTGTGAATATTGGCTTAGACTATCTTAGAAGGACTTCCACCAACTTTATCTCTATTCACCGCCGTAAATAACACATGCTTGTAATTGGAATTTGAGAATAATAACTTTAAATATTAATTTAATGAAGGAACTTTAAAATTATTTCGAGTACTATTTTTAGTCAACTATGTTATATACTTGATATTTTAAAGTAATTAAAAAATAACTTTAAAATTTGAATGAAAAAATATGTTTTAAAATGGGATTTTACGTGCTAGCAGTGAATCGCGCTCGTCGGCCGAACGGTTTGGAGTATGTGGTTTCCTTCGAACCTTGGTGAAAATTTAATTTAATTGATTATTATTATTATTTTGTGTGTGTGTTGTATGTATGTATGTGTCGTATGTATGTGCGTGTGTTGTATGTATGTATGTATGTGAATGTATGTTTGTGTGTTGTATGTATGTGTGTTGTGTGTACAGTGTATGTATGTATGTGTTGTATGTATGTATGTATGTATGTGTGTTGTATGCATGCATGTGTTTATGTATGTGTGTGTGTATGTAAGTATGTGTTGTATGTATGTAAATGGGTTGTATGTATGTGGGTTGTATGTATGTGTTTGTTGTATGCATGCATGTGTGTATGTATGTGTCCTACAGTTTGTAGGGTTATTTTGGAATAACAAATCAATTTCAATAATTTAATATTTTAGGGGGTTACTTATGAAGTGACTTTTTCATGCGGAACATTGATTCGAGTTTATTTTAAGACATGAGTATTGAAAGAAAATTCAATTAAATTGGTTTTTAAAAAATTTTCATTAATTAAAAATAATATTGTTTCAAAAATTTGTATATTTCTTAACAGAAGCACTTTAAATTAACTAACAGTATTTTTATACTAGACAAGCTTCTTGTACAATTTTCGTTAATATTATGAAAAAATAATAATAATAATAATTGCGTTTTAGTGAATCAAGCTATTAATTTTTCATTAACTGATTTTACTATTTAATTAATATTTAAAATTTTCATGCAGGTAATAAACTTACTTTAAGAGTTTAACGCAAATATCGCATAGCCTTGAAATTGTTCCTGCAAGAAGAATAATCACCATCTGATTTCATTACCTCACAAGCGATAAGTATGATTCATTCTTATCTGATTTCGAGAAAAAGGGGTCATCTTATCTGTGAATCATAGCTTTTGCGATAGGAACCTAGTGTAAGTTTAATCTAATAAGAGTTAATAATAATCTTATTAATTACGATGTCTAATTAAATTGTCTTACAATAAAGTCATTTCTTTTAAAAATTTAGGATAAAATAATTTAAATCAAATAAGAGGCTTTTTCACATAGATTTATTTTCAATAAAACTAGACTATTTTTCTTTATTTTATAAGCCAAATAATTAATGTGTCATATTCATATAGGATTAAACTATTATAACTGTCGTATAATTAAAATGAATTTAAGTGATTATAAAAATAAGCATTCTAAAATTATAAGTGTTTGGGATTCACATGAGATGATTTCGTGTCATATAACATTAAGTTTTAGAAAATGCATGTTTTTAAACCCATTATATCTATTTGTATATCTATTTCCGTGATGAAATATGGTTCAAAACATTCAATTTGACGGCATGTTCTACCATGCGCTTTAATTGAACGACTTGTGTTGGTAAAAACCTAACTTTAACTTATGTCACAAAATTTAGCAGGGGGGAAACATTTAAATATGATGAAGTGAAAGCATATTTTTATGATTCTTCAAATACATATGGTTTTGTGTATAATAATATATGAAATAAAAATTAAATGAAAAATATGAATTTAAAATTAAAAAATATTCATTAACAATAAATGATAACTCGGAATGTCTTGTGTAAATAAAAAATATTCATTAACAATAAATTAAAAATATGAATGTCTTATGGAAATAAAAAAAAATATGAATAAAAAAAAATAAATAAAAAATATGAATTTACATTAAGTAAAAAATATAAATGTCTTATGTAATTAAAAAATATATGAATTTAAATTAAGTAAAAAATATTCATTAACAATTAATGAAAAATATGTATGTCTTATGTAATTAAAAATTAAATGAAAACTATTAATGAGAGACACATTGAAAAATATTCTTACCTTAAAAGTGACTGTTATATGCTTATTCAAACCGCTATCCACCGTCAACCTGCATCGTTGCCTGCCTGTTGGGTACTGTCTGATAACCTGATATTCCTATCTTTGACGGTTTTCCCGAAAGTTGACTCACTAGATAAGTAAAAATGACAGGTTCAAATCTGAAATTAAGAGTTTATTCATATCGAATATAATTAATATAACATGCAATTAAAAAGAGACTTGATTTATTTAATACGTCATAATTAAGAATTTAATTAAATCCTGAATATAATTTTTTAAAATCTTATTAATAGAATAGAATAGAAATTCTTTTCAACATTTTCAAGAAACACACATGTTATTGAATACTTAATAGAATATTTTTCGTAATGAATGTGTAATTAACAATTTTTAAATGATTTTTCCTAATTAATTAGTGTTTAATTAAAATTTTCATAATTAAAATAAATATATCAAATAAAAAAGGAATTCTTTTCAAAATTTTCAAGAAACAGAAGTTATTATTAAGTAATATTTTGAATAACTACAAACTTTAATCATGATGAGTCATCACTGTGAATGATCTTTTCTTCTCATATGTTATAAAAACAAGTTTAAGTACCCAAATTTATTGATATATTTCATTGTGTGTTGGATCCTTCTTTACTAATCTCGTTAAAATTATTCATTTACCAATGATTTAAACTTCACATTTTAAAGTTATTTACATAATATACTAACATTTGACTATTAAATATCAAATAATGGATATGCACTTTTTACACTCACATCTTACAATGTAATTAGTAACCAAATGTAATGATTTTTAAGCATGTCTTCTTAAATTTTTTTTTCAATGAAAGACTATCACAGTTGAATATTTAGCTTTCTCTTCATAACTTTATCGAGAAATATGTAATGTATACCACACGATTACATCAAATGAATCACAATACAATTCAAACTTCTCATTTTCAATGTTTTATATATACTAGTGTTTATCAAGTAGGTGTTTATTCTGAACAATCATTATTTAGTATATTGATGAAAAGTTTGTGTTGAACGGTTTTTAACTTAAATGGTGTGAGAGAAGGATATATTAGGACAGAAGTTATTAAATATAGAGTCTTTAAAGTTTATACCTGTGCAAGAATTGGCATTTCAAGAAACAAAGTTGTGTCACATTTGAAAGCATTCTTTATATTCGATACGCACACGTGATCACGATCACATCACTGAAGAGTATAGAGAAGCTGTTTATGTTGTATAAAATTTGAATTTTCATTAACACAATATTATAACCGAAGATTTTCGACAGTTTGAAAAATTATGATGCACAACGTCTGCACACGTTAACACAGAATAAGATTAGCTTATGCCCTTTCGATGATAAGCGTTATTTGCAGGCAAGATGTATTAACATAACAACATTTTCTTGGTAATTTTACTCGCAGGTTTCGAAACCACAAACATCTGATCATACTTCTCATTTTTAACACGCGACGCTAATCATTGGGCCATTAAGGCCCGTAATTTAGTAACTAAAAAGTAAGAAAGATCGTCGAAAGTCATTACTTCACACATGCAAAAATAATTTTTATTGTGACTTATCAGTTAAAAATCACGAAGAAAAGAAAAAAATCACATATGTTTTGGATTACTTTGAGATGTTTGTGGTTTCGAAACCTACGAGTAAAATTACCAAGAAAATGTTGTTATGTTAATACATCTTACCTGCAAATAACGCTTATCATCGAAAGGGCATAAGCTAATCTTATTCTGTGTTAACGTGTGCAGACGTTGTGCATCATAATTTTTCAAACTGTCGAAAATCTTCGGTTACAATATTGTGTTAATGAAAATACAAATTTTATACAACATAAACAGCTTCTCTATACTCTTCAGTGATGTGATCGTGATCACGTGTGCGTTTCGAATATAAAGAATGCTTTCAAATGTGACACAACTTTGTTTCTTGAAATGCCAATTCTTGCACGGGTATAAACTTTAAAGACGCTATATTTAATAACTTCTGTCCTAATATATCCTTCTCTCACACCATTTAAGTTAAAAAACCGTTCAACACAAACTTTTCATCAATATACTAAGTAATGATTGTTCAGAATAAACACCTACTTGATAAGCACTAGTATATATAAAACATTGAAAATGAGAAGTTTGAATTGTATTGTGATTCATTTGATGTAATCGTGTGGTATACATTACATATTTCTCGATAAAGTTATGAAGAGAAAGCTAAATATTCAACTGTGATAGTCTTTCATTGAAAAAAAATTTAAGAAGACATGCTTAAAAATCATTACATTTGGTTACTAATTACATTGTAAGATGTGAGTGCAAAAAGTGCATATCCATTATTTGATATTTAATAGTCAAATGTTAGTATATTATATAAATAACTTTAAAATGTGAAGTTTAAATCATTGGTAAATGAATAATTTTAACGAGATTAGTAAAGAAGGATCCAACACACAATGAAATATATCAATAAATTTGGGTACTTAAACTTGTTTTTATAACATATGAGAAGAAAAGATCATTCACAGTGATGACTCATCATGATTAATGTTTGTAGTTATTCAAAATATTACTTAATAATAACTTGTGTTTCTTGAAAATTTTGAAAAGAATTCCTTTATTATTTGATATATTTATTTTGATTATGAAAATTTTAATTAAACACTAATTAATTAGAAAAAATCATTTAAAAATTGTTAATTACACATTCATTACGAAAAATATTCTATTAAGTATTCAATAACATGTGTGTTTCTTGAAAATGTTGAAAAGAATTTCTATTCTATTCTATTAATAAGATTTTAAAAAATTATATTCAGGATTTAATTAAATTCTTAATTATGACGTATTAAATAAATCAAGTCTCTTTTTAATTGCATGTTATATTAATTATATTCGATATGAATAAACTCTTAATTTCAGATTTGAACCTGTTATTTTTACTAATCTAGTGAGTCAACTTTCGGGAAAACCGTCAAAGATAAGAATATCTGGTTATCAGACAGTACCCAACAGGCAAGCAACGATGCAGGTTGACGGTGGATAGAAGTTTGAATAAGCATATAACAGTCACTTTTAAGGTAAGAATATTTTTCAACGTGTCTCTCTTTAATAGTTTTCATTTAATTTTTAATTACATAAGACATACATATTTTTAATTAATTGTTAATGAATATTTTTTACTTAATTTAAATTCATATATTTTTTAATTACATAAGACATTTATATTTTTTATTTAATGTAAATTCATATTTTTTATTTATTGTTTTTTATTCATATTTTTTTTTATTTCCATAAGACATTCATATTTTTCATTTATTGTTAATGAATATTTTTTATTTACACAAGACATTCCGAGTTATCATTTATTGTTAATGAATATTTTTTAATTTTAAATTCATATTTTTCATTTAATTTTTATTTCATATATTATTATACACAAAACCATATGTATTTGAAGAATCATAAAAATATGCTTTCACTTCATCATATTTAAATGTTTCCCCCCTGCTAAATTTTGTGACATAAGTTAAAGTTAGGTTTTTACCAACACAAGTCGTTCAATTAAAGCGCATGGTAGAACATGCCGTCAAATTGAATGTTTTGAACCATATTTCATCACGGAAATAGATATACAAATAGATATAATGGGTTTAAAAACATGCATTTTCTAAAACTTAATGTTATATGACACGAAATCATCTCATGTGAATCCCAAACACTTATAATTTTAGAATGCTTATTTTTATAATCACTTAAATTCATTTTAATTATACGACAGTTATAATAGTTTAATCCTATATGAATATGACACATTAATTATTTGGCTTATAAAATAAAGAAAAATAGTCTAGTTTTATTGAAAATAAATCTATGTGAAAAAGCCTCTTATTTGATTTAAATTATTTTATCCTAAATTTTTAAAAGAAATGACTTTATTGTAAGACAATTTAATTAGACATCGTAATTAATAAGATTATTATTAACTCTTATTAGATTAAACTTACACTAGGTTCCTATCGAAAAAGCTATGATTCACAGATAAGATTACCCCTTTTTCTCGAAATCAGATAAAAATGAATCATACTTATCGCTTGTGAGGTAATGAAATCAGATAGTGATTATTCTTCTTGCTGGAACAATTTCAAGGCTATGCGATATTTGCGTTAAACTGTCAAAGTAAGTTTATTACCTGCATGAAAATTTTAAATATTAATTAAATAGTAAAATCAGGTAATGAAAAATTAATAGCTTGTTTCACTAAAGCGCAATTATTATTATTATTATTATTATTTTTCATAATATTAACGAAAAATGTACAAGAAGCTTGTCTAGTATAAAAATATGTTAGTTAATTTAAAGTGCTTCTTTTAAGAAATATACAAATTTTTGAAACAATATTATTTTTAATTAATGAAATTTTTTTAAAAACCAATTTAATTGAATTTTCTTTCAATACGCATGTCTTAAAATAAACTCGAATCAATGTTCCGCATGAAAAAAGTCACTTCATAAGTAACCCCCTAAAATATTAAATTATTGAAATTGATTTGTTATTCCAAAATAACCCTACAAACTGTAGGACACATACATACACAAATGCATGCATACAACAAACACATACATACAACACACCTACATACATACAACACATACTTACATACACACACACACATACATACACACATGCATGCATACAACACACATACATACATACAACACATACATACATATACACACATACATACAACACATACATACAACACACATACGTACAACACACAAACATATATAAACATACATACATACAACACATGCACATACATACGACACATAAATACATACAACACACACACAAAATAATAATAATAATCAATTAAATTAAATTTTCACCAAGGTTCGAAGGAAACCACATATTCCAAACCGTTAGACCGACGAGCGCGATTCACTGCTAGCACGTAAAGTCCCTTTTTAAAACATGTTTTTTCATTCAAATTTTAAAGTTATTTTTTAATTACTTTAAAATATCAAGTGTATAACATAGTTGACTAAAAATAGTACTCGAAATAATTTTAAAGTTCCTTCATTAAATTAATATTTAAAGTTATTATTCTCAAATTCCAATTACAAGCATGTGTTATTTACGGCGGTGAATAGAGATAAAGGTGGTGGAAGTCTTTCTAAGATAGTCTAAGCCAATATTCACACATGATTCAAAGAAAATTACAAACTCCATACGGTTAGGTCGACGAGCGCACGTCAATCTCATTGCAAAAAAGTTAAAGTCCCCCTATTAAACATTTATCTCCGCTTAAAACTCCAAAAAAATGAAAAAATAATTCAATCTTAACAAAATTACTCCTTTAAAAAAATTAACTCATTAAAAATTTTCTACAAATTTTAATTTTAAAACATATTTTCTCACTCAAAATTTTAAATTATCTTCTTTTTATTAATAACCTTTTTGAATGCATTATCCTTTCTAGAATTCGATTGCATGAAAGACGTGAGTAGAAATCCTGTTTATACACTTGAGAGTCGCTTTTTAACACATAAGTTATAAACTCCATACGGTTAGGTCGACGAGCGCGCGTTAATCTCATAATAAAAAAAAAAAAAATAAAAATAATAAAAAAAATAAAGTCCTTTTATTTAACATTAATATCCGTTTAAAACTCAAAAAAAATGAAAAAATAATTCAATCTTAACAAAATTACTCCCTTAAAAACTAACTCATTAATTCAGCATGAATGCTCCCTCCTTAATTACTTCTTCATTAAAATATCAACCCCTGAAAAAAAAAATATCCTTCGTGTATGATTAGTCTAAAGTAATAATTTCCCCCCAAGATACCCGCTTAATTCATCATGTAAAAGCATAGTGGGGGAAAAAAAAAATCAAACTCCCCCAAATTTTTGCTTAAAATCAAAAAATAAACTCTTAAATGACACCAAACTGAAAATTTTTAAGTCGCCACATTAAAATTAAAAACCACTCGTACAACAGTACTGCAAAAAATATTCTATGTCCTTAAAATATCCGCTTAACCCCTTATTTAAAACACGGTGAAAAAAAAAATCAATCTACCCAAACTTTCTGCTACAAATCAAAAAATAAATCCTTAAACTAAAGTTCACCGGAAAATTTTAAAGTCGCCACATTAAAATTAAAAACCAGAAAAAAAAACATTCTATGTCCCCAAATACCCGCTTAATCCCTCATCAAAGAACACGGTGAAAAAAAAAAGGTCACTTCATTCTTTATTTTTAATTACTTTTTAATTACCTTTTTAAATGAACAACAGAAAAATTCAATCGAAAAACATACCCCTCCTACTGTAACACGCCGAAAATTTTAAAGTCCCCACATTAAAATTAAAAAACACCCCCATACTATAGTATGGTTTAAAAATTCTAACTCCCTGAAATTCCCGCTTAAAATTAAAAAAAAATCTTTTTAACCCCTTCTCTTACAAGACGATGTCAGGAGGAGGAATGAGGAGGAGGGCTGTGGAGGAGGATTGAGGAGGAGGAGTGAGGAGGGGGAGCCTTCCTCCCTCCTCCGAACCTCACACCTCTTCCTGGGGTCGGACCGCCACTTTTCCCCTACTTACGGGCTTCTGATTGGTTGAATAGTTAAAAGAGCATTTTGTTTTGGTTCATTTTTGAGTTTATTTAATCATCAGTTTCTGTTTGAAAAGTTTTTAAAATATTAATTTTGATTAATTTTCATCTCATTTTACATATTTATTAACAGATAAAAAGAAAGATTTTTCTGGAATTTAGAATTAAATAAGTTAATGATGATGTTTTTCAATTGTTCTGTATTACTTATAAAAAATGTCAAAAATAAAATTTGAATATCTTCTTAATTATTTTAACATGATATAACAATATATTTCCAGCAATAATCACATTTCCTTTATATGGCGTCAATTACGCTATATTTACAAATCCAATTGTTCTAGATTACCTAAAAATCATATTATTATTTTAACACGATCAACCAATATACGCCTGTAATACGTATATCCACATTCAAAAGGTTTTTTTTTTTTTTTTTTTTTTTTTTTTTACAAACAACAATTGCTCTTTTAATTATTCAACCAATCAAAAGCCCATATGTACTTCCCTGTGCTAGCTTCGGTGGGATCGGCAAAAACGCCTACTGACCACGCCACTGGGACGACTTGGATGTGTGTCTATTGGAAAATTACATGTAACTTGGCTTGTCTGGTACCGACTCCAAAAAAAATCAAATTAATGTATGTAAATATAAAAATACGCATGATAAATACTATTCTCTAAATTTAATTTCATATTACTATTATTTAAAAATATTATTTTTCACTTTGCGGTAGGTTTTTTTTTAGAAAAGTTTATTTTATACAAAAGGGTTAACATTAGGCGTTTCTTTTTAAGCTATCTTTGTTAAGGAATAAAAACATTTATGTTAATTCGAAATGAAAAAATACAAACATCCCAAAAAACAAAACAAAAAAAAAAAAATCTTTTTTTTTTTATTTCAAATACAAAGAAGAAAAAAATCAATTAGAAATAATATAAGATAAAAATATTTAATTTAATAATGGGATCAATCTTTGTATGGCTTAAAAGAAATTTTCGTTGTCAAAGTCGATCCATTAAATCAATAACTTTCAATTTATCACTTTTTTGCCTACATATTTGGCTCCGAAATAACGAAACATTTACCTGAAATTAAAATTAAATAATATATAAATGACGCCATTTTTGTAACAGAATTTTTTAAGTATGTCAGAACTAACTACAAGAACTACCGGATGTATTTGAAAAGATTATTTACATCATTGTATAGGTTTGCAGCGTATTCATAATATTACGATACATCTATTTTTTAAAAATAAATTAAGAATTTTTTTTCTTTGTTTTGAGCTGCAAAGATTGCTATTTGTAAATATTTACCAGCTACGCAATTATATATTATGCTATTGTTGATTAAATAATCGAAACGGCTATATTAATTTAGAAAAAATGTGAACGGAGAAAAAAAACGGTTAGTAATTTTATGCTAAAACGGGATTTTGCGTCCTTTTTGGATTTTTCGTTGATAGTGCAAATCAGATTAGGCTACGGAACTCTTCCTTTATTGTTTTGTATTTTTAATGAAATGTTTGAAAGGCGTGTGGTACAGATATCAGATACGCACCCCACTGGCACGATATTTTTCTGATGCTAATTTGACGAAATCTTCTTTTTAAAATACCAGCAACATATATATTTTTGGCACAGATGTCATATACGCATCACATTGGTGCGATATTTTTCTGACGCCAATTTGGCAAAACGATCGTTTTCAAATACCAGTTAACATACATATATTTTTTTAATTATTTTCTATAGTTTTAAAAAGGGAATAATAATAAATAAAAAAAGGTTCATTAATAAAGGTAGAACAAAACACTCTATATCCTTTTATAATATAAAATAAAAGTAAATAATCAGTTTATTAGTAACTAAACAACAGTAGGTGGGTTATCATGTGTGGCATAAAGTTGCCATTTTGTTGCAATCGCACCAACGTCGATCGCATATGGAATCTGTATCAGGCGTGTATTTTAAATTTATGTAATTTGGATATTTAACATTTATGTATAAAATGAAATTAGAGAAAGTTTTATATATTAAAGGAACTGAATACAATAAGATTGACGAACATGGAAACAATGTTTGGCAATTTATCACATAAGCCTAACTAACATAAACAATATTGCATTTCCTTAAAATTTTTGTAGCACTCTATATTAAGAATAATGTAAAAGCAAACTAGTAGACAAAAATGACAGCTACGAGGTCTGTTTATAATGTTAGAGATATTGCTAATATTGAATATTATGATACTATTTCGCAAGTGAAACAAAAATATCATTATAACGACAGACATATTTCCGTCTAGTTGTAACAACTGATCATAAAATCCGCAAAACTGGAAAAGTATAGGTGTAGTTTGTTACACGTGTATTAATTAAAAAGATAAAATTAAATAATCGATTCAACCGAAGATTGGCGTAAATTAATTGGCATTGTTTGGCACATAATGAACCTTAAAAAAGAAGGTTTAAATTGATCCGACTTATTCCATAACCGAGTCTGCAGAAAATTGGTGTGATTTAGAACAAAGTTTTTTTTTTTTTTTTTTTTTTTTTTTTTTTTTTTTTTTTTTTTGATAAATTTTGATACTTTTTCGTTATATTAACACCATGACAAAATGTATATTAATTCGCTATTTATTTTAATTCAAATGTGCAAATAATTTTTATTGCAAACATTGTATAACTTGCTATGTATTGAACCCACTTTTTTCTCTTTAATTATTATTTAACCGTAAACATGCAAAGCTGTTAAAATTAATATTTTTTTTATGAAAAAATATTTTTTTAATTCAAATTATAACTTAAATTTTTCCCTGATTCAAAAATGAAAATGTTTACTGCAGTTTACTGCTACTAAGAAGCAATTATGTTTTCATGTCAGCTGTTTAAATAGAGCTTTTGAAAAAATAGTTTAATGAAAATATTTATTTGTTCTGTTATTTTTTATATATTCTTTGTTAAATAAAATAGTTCTCGAAACTCTGTAATTTTGAAGTGCAATATTTTAAAAAATATTACTTTTTCGCACCAACAATAATTTTCACTTGGCGCCAACTTTTATGCTTGGCGACAAATGGAATGATGTAACACAACCCTACCGAACAAACATTTAAATTGCAGCATATACATTTTTATTCATAGCAGCGGCACGGATAATGCACAATAAAACATCTGGTATATAGCTTGAAATTAGCACTGAGACGTTTAAATAATTTAAAAATTAAGATGAAGAAAGTTCTCTGACCGATATAAAAGACCGATATAAAAATCCAATTAGTTCAGTTTAGCGAGATTGCTTCGGTACAAAATTAAATACAGTTGTTGTAACCAATATTCGTGCATTGAAAACCCTTTAAAATTACGTCTTTTTATGTAATTACGGTATTTATTCTGCAGAAATAACAAAAAATAACATACAGTTTTATAAATCTTCATGATCAATATTATTATGGCGTTACATCTATCTACTTCTACTTAACAGATAAAATGCAAATTCGTATTTAATTCCGGCAGTTGAAAACCTGAGTCCTGCTGAAAACATTTTCATGGAATTTGCAGTGTCAGATATTTTTGGGAGGAAACAGTTGACATGTTTCACATCGTTTCATGTTACTTATGTACCGAATTATGGGAGAAAGCTTTAAAATCAGAAGAAACCAATTATGGAATATTATTCCTTTTAAAAAGTTCTACTAGCTGCATTTTGATGAAACTTGCATTATAAGTTAGATAATTTTTAAGAAGTGTTTTTAATGTATTTTGTATTGTTCTACAATGCTCATTTATAATGTTAGTCAGTTATTTTGGAGTAAATTTCTATAATCACCATATATCATTTCTATAATATGAAAGATTAGTCTTTATAAAAACTACTAATGGACGGATTTTGATGAGACGACATTTCGGTCCCGCCACTTCGGTCCCGCCGTTTCGGTCCCGAGACATTTCGGTCCCTGGCCATTTCGATCCCGAGACATTTCGGTCCCGAGACAATTCGGTCCCAAGACATTTCGGTCCCGAGACAATTCGGCCCCGAGACAATTCGTCCCCGAGACAATTCGGTCCCGAGACAATTCGGTCCCGAGACAATTCGGTCCGTGGTCATTTCGGTCCCTAGCAACTTTGGCCCCTTGTCATTTCGGTCCTATTTCATTCCCTTGTTATTTCTTTGCTCGCTATCTTATAAGTCGGATTCTAATTGTTGTGGGCCTGCCAAATGGTATAAGTTCAACATTATTCGGGCCTTTTTTTAAAATTCTTTTAGTTTTTCCCCCTCCCCCCCCAAGTTTTATAAAAAGTTGAATATAAGAGTCCGATAAATTTAAACTTTTATAACACGTGACAATGAAATCACAGCGAGTTGAAAATTTTGTTTGGTTAAACAATGTGATATAAATTAAGGGGATATTGTCTTTTGCTTTTATTATAGTATTATTAATCAGAATAAATATTTTAAATTAATATATAATAATTAAATATTAAGAATAATAAATAATATTCAGAATAAATATTTTAAATTAATATATAATATATAATAAATTAATCATATTAATAATGAATAAATTTAATAAAATATTAAATTGATTTTTATATTAAAATTACTAACTATTTTGAGAATTAGGATTACCAATTATCATTAGGATTACCAATTATGATTAGGATTACCATACAAAATTTGTGTGAATTATAATATTTTGGATAAGAGTTATACGTGTGTGCGGTTTTCGGGCACTTATAATCACATTATACTAAAATTTTATGGCCTTCAGTTTAAAAACTCTGCAATGTTCCCTATAAATTTATGTCTTATTTCACAAAATTTCAGCTTGCAGGAGAAGGGACCAAAATGGCTAGAGACTGAAATGTCTTGGGACCGAAATAGCTAGGGACCGAATTGTCTCGGGGCCGAAATGTCTCGGAACCGAAATGTCGCGGGACCGAAATGTCCTGCTGCAAAATCAAAGGTTCATCTGGAAGAGAGGACCAGCGTAGCGGGCGACGCACAGTGGGGCAAAAACCCAAAAAGCTGGCCAAAAGTCGAAAAATGAAGTTACGATTTAGGGAATTTCGATTGTACAGTTGGCTAGAATAATGTTTGGAGAGTCAGAATCTGTATTTAAAAAAATATTTTTGCTTTGCCCTTACAAGCAGCATCATTTCAAAAATGATGCTTGAAGGAGTATCATTTAGAGCAAACAAAAACAGCAAAACAACAGTTCCTCTAAACGCGTGCTCTATTTTATAATATTATCCGATTTTAATGATTTGAAATGGATTCATACTATGATAGTATGTACTTTATTTGCATGCGTTACAAAATTTATATTAAGCACGTAAAAATTAATAAATTCATTGTCATTTTTGATAAAAAATTTTAGAATTTTTTTTATTTATTTTTTATTTTTTTGCTTTTAAACATCAAAAAGTTTAAATGTTCCGCAACGAAATTAAATGGAAATAATAACTTGGGCTATTGTCTCGTGATTCATAAAAAACCAGCTGCCAAAAGCTGCCTTTCTGCATTTCACGCATATTTTAGTAAACGCAAGTAAAAATGCCACTTTTTCGGCCGTCTCAAAAATTTTGAAATTGACTACTTTTCACATAATTTAGCTGATAAATATTTTTCAAATTTTTGAATTATTAAATTTTATAATAGTTTATTTCCTATTATAGTGTAAATAAGTACTATAATCATAAGATTACATTAATTTGATAACTAAGCTTAGTAATGAAAAAATGAAAATAATTCTCTATTACTGATCCGGTAGAATAACATTTTCTTATCTTTATAGGTAGTAATTTTATTTGTTCTATTATAATTAGAAGAATTATTTTGTCAATGGCTATATTTGCTAGATCAAACTACTGAGCGTATTTAATTAATGCGAGTAAAAATCACTATGAATATCACTTTTGCTTATATTAGTAATTTGGATTTGATTTGCAAGAGAGGATATGATGGCACATCTATTCTGAGCACATTTAAACAAATTTTTAGCTATGAAGATGGCATTATGTCTAATATATTTTTCTTTTCTTCCGTGCTACTAGAATACATAAATATTGCGAATAATTCATGAATCGTCAATTTGAAAATATCGAGATCTTCATTCCACTGATTTTATCGGGCCAATCAAGATCCATTTTTCTTTTTCAAGAAATACGGAAGCAAGTGTCAATGAATGGGATTGCATTAAATACTAGCAGAATAATCTTATTTCGTTTAATACAATCATTGATACAGAAGAAAAAGTCGCTAAAAACGAATTAGTGTAATACTCAACGTTGCCACCTATGTCAGAGAGCATCAAAACAGCATCTTACCGATCTGACACTTTTTATTAAAAGTGGCTTGAGATAATTTAGAATTCAGAATATCTAAGTTACATGCAAAGATGTTCAGAGAGGCCTTACACCTGGGAGACAACTGGATAGAAAAAATGAAAAGCTCGCACTCTGCATGAAAAGAAGAACACTGAAATTGCAAAAAAAAATGTGCAAAAAATATTTTGTTTACAATCAAGACTTCTCGTCAAGAAACTAAATCATAGATTTGGAAGCACAAATGATGGAAATACAATTCAACGATTCTTTGAAAACGCAACCATTTGTGTTTCTAAACGAGCATGTACGAAGATTTGATTAAACGTTTCTATGCCATAAGTAATTTCTTGTAGCCATGTTATTTATTTGATAAACTTCGAAAATTTTCCCTTACAAATAGCTCATAGATTTGAGCATGCATACTTCAATACACAAACTACTTATTAATGACAAATAAATAACATTATCTTCATTTCTGCAAATTTGTCAAATGCCATAAGATACTCAAGAATCATGTAACAAACTGATCAAAAGGCATCGAGATAATTTATCGCAAAGATGCAGTAGCGAGAGAAAAACAGATATTTTTACATCTTTTAATGTCATCAGATTCTTTCCTTTCCAGTTTAGGTAAATTATCGTAGAAGAAATTAAAATCATTGATCCTAAGAGTCACAGGATCTGCCAATACCGCCAACAAGTTCTGCTAACTATTTCGACACTTTGACCTCTGAAGAATATTTTTATTATACTACAGTTGATTCTAAAGGTTAATTTCTGGAATATATTTTCGTTTTTATTTTAATAATATAAAAATTAAATAGTCTAATGTTTTATATTCCATAAACGTACTTAAATTTCGTTTAAATATGTCTTGTTTTTTTAAAAATTCCCTTTTAAGTTTACCTCGAAATTTTAAATTTTATTTAAATTTTATTGTTTTTACTCTTAATCTGTAATTTTATTTATTTATTTATTGTTAAAATTTAACTTTTGAATCCTAATTAGCATCCTGAAAAGTTTATGAAATTGCATATAAATAGAATAACTTTCGAGACATTTAAATTTTTATTCCGCCTTACTGTATCCGCCATTTTTTTTTCAATTTTAATTTCGTATTCTTACTTAGCATCCTCAAAAACACCTGTATACGAATTTTCGTACAATTTGAATAACATTTTCATATTTTGGCCAGCTTTTCGGGAATTTGCCCCACTGTGCGACGCCTGCTTGATGAAACAAAACCAAGGTATACCATCATTCGACAAAAAATAAACGATCGAGTGATTGTTTAGAGTTATATTTCTGTAATCGATAAAATTAGACTTAGTAATAATCGAATTGTTCGAGGTGTGGTTAACTTCTGCCAACAACTGATGTATATATAATGTTTGTAGTACATTCTTCTACTACTATTAGTATTACTAAAGTATAAGAGAGACTTCTCTCGCACTGCTAAGACGGCTATTTGCATCTGATAAGGAGTTATATATATATATATATAAGGTACCCTGGGGTAATAACGCCACGTTAAGGTTCTACCAATTTTCACGGCTTAGTTTTGGATTGTATTTTTCAAACAAATATAGGATCTGATACAGCAACTCATTGACTATCTATATAAAATAAAATAATTTAACAGATATGTATACATAAAATGTAATGGCGCTTTTTCTTGACCAATACTATTTGGCGTTAATACCCACCTATATGGGTAATAACACCATGCAAACAAAACTATAAAATAAGATGGAATAATGGCATGTAGATTGTCCAATTCTAAAAATACAAACTCTACAGCTCTAGAAATTGACAAATTGCAATCTAAGCTATTGAAAATGTACAATTTTTTGTGACTCTGAAAGAAAAAGAAAGCTGTGGTAGTGGCGGGGGGAGGAGGCAAAAGAATATCAGATTCTAAACTACGTTTTGCTTAAAAATGACCATTTAAATAGAATTATTAGAAATATTGCACGGATTATTTGAATCAGTATTTATATTCCCATGTATGCATTCTATGCGATAGAAAATATTGATTTTTTTGTGAAAGTGAAAGAAAAAGAAGTGAGAGGGAGCTTCAACAGAATATAACACCCTGTGTCTCTCTTTGCTTAAAAAGTCCCACTTAAATATGATTATAAGAAACATTGCATGGTTTTAATCATTTGTAATGTAATATTTTAATCATGTGAAGTTTTATAATAACTAGAATTATATGTAATAAATATTTTTGTTAATCATTAACTGCTGTTAGCGGTCTCACAGACCGCTGAGTTTTTCAAGTTTCAGAGTTTAACTTGCAATTTTTAGTTTAACAATAGATACCGGGCAAATTTTGTTTCATTTGGAGTCCTATTACTATCTCTAGAGACTTTTGAATTGCTGAATTTTATTTATAAAAGTTCTGTATATAAATTTCAATACAAAAATAATATTCTAAGAGTTAATTTAACATTTTATTCATCTTTAGATTAAGCGGTATGACAGGCCGCTCACAGTACTTATGCGACAATTTTTGTCACAGCAGTTAAGGGTTAATACTATTATAGTAGTCTTGTAAATAGTTTTTAACCCATAACTCCACTCTAATTCGGATTCTCCAAACCTAAAGTTAAACTGTCGGCGTTAAAAAGAACATGCTTTAATAAATTTTTAAAGAATTAAATAAGATTTTTGATGAAAAGTATTATCCCAATGAGATCTCTTATTCAATTTTATACATTATTCATAAGGTTATATATCATTATCTCTATATTAGCAACAAAATTAACTTTTAACTGCTGTTAGCAATCTGAATGAATACTGTTCCCCCTCCCCCCTCCCCCCACAAAAAAAAGAAAAATAGCGTTTAACTTGTATTTTACAGTTTAACTATAGTTACAACTGAAATTCTCTTTCGTTTGAAGTTCTCGTAATATTGTTAGAAATATTTGAATAGATTCAATTTAATTAGAATTAATTCTGTACAAAAAGTTTAGCGCAGGAACAGTATTCTATGATTTTTAATCATGGATCGCATTTTAACCTTTAACTAATGTTACCGGTCTCGTAGACCACTATTTTTCTTTTCATTTTTTAGTTTAACTTGTAATTTTCAGTTTAACTGCAAACACTACCGAAATTCTGTTTCATTTGGAATTTTAGTACTATCACCAGAGACTAAATAGGTGAATATTAAGTATAATACTCTTGTATAAAAAGTTTAGTACAATAACACAATCCTATGAGTTATTCCCGCCTTTTATTCATCTTTCAATTTTGTGGTCTCACAAACCGCATCACATTCATACGTTACAATTTCTGTCACATCAGTTAAAGGTTAAATTTATAAAGTTTTGAAAAACCGAACGCTGAGAAAGCGGACAGTTAAAATTTCGAACTCAATTGAACAATCCAGTGGAAATTTAATAGAAACCTGATTTTGAAGATGTTCCAATTTGAATCTCGAAAACGTTTTGATATAGTTTTATTTAGAAGAATTAAAAATTTTTTTTTACATTAGTAAAAATAATAATAATAATAATAATATAATAAAAAATAAAATAGAGAGATTATTTTTAAGTATTGGGCACCCCCCCCCCTCCCTTAATCTTACCATTTCAACAATGATGATAATGCTGTCCCATATTAATATATAAACCCCCTTCGGATATAGTTCAGCCACTGTTGGGAATCAACCGGTGTAATAACGCCAATCCCTGGCGTTATTACCCCGGGATACTTATAGCGCAGTAAATCCTAAACTACAAATTATCTCGAGAAGATATCCAAAATCTTCTACAACAATTTGAAAGTACATGAAATACACTACAAATTTATGAATAAACAAAGTATTTCTGGATAAAAAAGATAGTCTTCAGATCAAAAACCTTATCTCGCAAATTTTAGATCAAGCGTTAATTTTAGTTGCTTGTAAAAACAATAAGACCTAAAAATGAAACAAATTAACTTGAAGCTGTTTTTTGCGATTTATATGACTAAACACCCTTCTGCGCAGAGCACATGGGTGTCATTTACCTGATTATTTCATAGTTATGCAAAATATAAGCACTTGGCGTTATTACCCCGCCTGGCGTTATTTCCCCAGGGTACCTTATATATTGGGTTGGGGAAAAAGTAATTTCGTTTTTTCCCAATACATGGTTTTAAAGTCGCATATCTCGAGTAAAACTTACTCAATTTAGCCATACTATACATCGTTTGAAAGATAACAGTCTCTGAAATATTATAAATATAAAGGTAGCGTCATTTGTTTAATCAGTCGAAAGTTATTGCGTTTTAAAAATGGAGATTCCAGAAGGTCTTTTTCGACACATTTTGGTTTTTTACTTTAGAAAAGGGAAAATGCAGCGCAGGCTCATCGAAAATTGTATAGTGTTTATGGTGGTCAGTGCTTAAATAAACACCAATGTCAGAATTGATTTGCTCAATTTCGTTCCGGAAATTTTGATATCAACGTTGAACCTCGCACTGGTCGGCCAGTCGTTGAAAAGGTCGATGAACTTTAAAAAAAATCGAGGTAGACTGACATATTTCTTCCCGCTGCTTTGCTACGGAGCTAAACATCGACTATTAAACAGTTTTGAACAATTTACATAAGATTGGATACCAAATGAAACTCAATACTTGGGTCCCCCATGAACTTAGAGTAAAACATTTAATGGACAGAGTTTCCATTTGTCAATCGCTACTGAAACGGAACAAAATCGAGCCATTTTTGAAACGAATGATTACAGGTGATGAAAAATGGATCACATACGACAACAATGTGCGAAAAAGATCGTGGTTGAAGGACGGAGAAGCTTCACAAACGGTGGCAAAGCCCAGATTGACGCCAGGGAAGGTGATGTTGAGTGTTTGGTGGGATTGGAAGGGAATTGTCCGTCATGAGCTGCTCGAACCTGGCCAAATCATTAATACCATTATCTACTGTGAACAACTAATGCGATTGAAACAGGCGATTAAAAAAACCCGGCCAGAATTGATGAATAGGATAGGCATTGTTTTCCATCATGACAACGCTAAACCACATACATATTTATTCAGCCGGCAAAAATTGAGAGAGCTTGACTGGGAGGTTTTGATGCACCCACTGTATAGTCCGGACCTGGGCCCGACCGATAACCATTTGTTCCGCTCTCTGTAGAATTCTCTTAATGGTATTAAGCTGGCTTCAAAAGAGGCTAGTGAAAATCACCTTGTTCAGTTTTTCGCCCAGAAATCTTAGAAGTTCTACAGTGACAGAATCATGATTTTACCAGAAAAATGGCAAAAGGTCATCGAACAAAATGGCACATGTGTTACTGATTATTATTTTTTTTTATTTGTATAAATAAATTCACTTTGAAAAATACGAAAAAAATCGAAATTACTTTTTCCCCAACACAATATATATATATATATACATACTACCTACTACCTCTGACATAAAGTTCGGTGAATGAATTCAGAACGACCGATCTGGCAACACTGGGGAAACAAAACGTTGCACCTGCATAGAGGCAAGTGTTGACCATCTTCCCCCGCCGTTATTCCTCTGAGCGACGTTTATGTTCTGTGTAAGACGTAAGACGTAAGACGTGCTTTACTAAGTGCTTGTTCAATGTGTTGGTTCTTAACTGAGAACAGGAAAATGAACAAACAAAAGATCAGTTTAAGGTTTGGTTTTAAGCTTTGCAAGACACCGAAAGAAATTCATGTGGGATTGTGCAAATTCAACATTCACCATACTCGCCAGATCTCAATCCTCTAAATTTCTTTCTATTTTCACTTCTCAAACTCTCTTTGAAAGAGATTTGACCATATTGCTGACATCCCACGAAACGTGACGAAGCTTTTGAACTCCATCCCAAAAGAAGACTTCTTGCGAATTTTCCAGGACATATATAGCAGATATTAGAGGTGCGAATTTATGCGAGATGACTATTTCGAAGGATGGTATGGTAAATTTCGTTAATATTTTATCTACATTAATGTTACAGGACTATTCACTGAACTTTATTGTCAGGGGTAGTATGTATATATATATATATATATATATATATACATTTATATCGATATATAGATGATGTAATTTTAATTGATACTGATAACACCTATATATATCTCAATTCCCTGTTGATTATCCTTCTAATCTAGAACTTTCAAAAAACCTACTTTTTAATAATACAATCAATTTCTTAGATATTAAAATTATATTAAAAGAGAACAAATTTATAACTGATATTTATGACAAAAGGAAAGAATTTAATTTTAAAGTTAATACCTTTACTAATTTTAAATCATGTCTTCATAATTCTGTATATTTTAATATAATACTTAACCATTTATATAGAATAAAATGTCTATGTTCTTCCCATTTAATTAATACTAATATTAAAAAGCTTGTATATGATGCTATAAATAATGATTATTCTAAAAAAATTCATATATTCTTTAATTTATAATTAGATATTACATGATCTTATAATTAATTCTTTGCGTAAAAAATGTATAAAAAAATTATAAAACATAAAAATAATAATAAAAAATTAAAAATGTTAAAAAGTAATAAATATATATATATATATGTTGGTTGGGTGGGTAGATGTTAGAGTACGGAGGAGGGTGGTGTTGTCTGGATAAAAACGCAAAGGTTAATTATTTAATATATATATATATATATATATAATTGAGAGTGGGTTATTTATTTTAACATAATTTTTAAGCTGTTTAATTGACACCAATATATGGATATTTGTCTAGTTATATCTATAGTTAAATAGCTAATAAATATTACTGATTAAAGTAACAAAATGGTATTTTAAGTTATATGTTAATATGAATGTTATCTCTTAATTCTAATTTTAATTATTTTATTACTTTAATTTTATGTTAATATCGATTATTAATTATTTTCTCCGGTTCAATTATATTTCCATTCAGCTTTATCTTTTTTGTTTGTTATGAATAACTATTATTTTTACTTACTTTCAACTCCTTTTTTGTAAAATATCTTTGTTCCTTGTTTAATAATTTGGTTTTTGTGTGCTGGTAGCCCCAAATACGTATTATTTTGCTATTTCATGGCTAATACGTGGATGAAACCGCACACTACATTTGTAGTTCCAGAGCATTTGGGGCCTGATGATTCTGCTTTTGGGGCTACAAATTCCATTTGCATTCATTTTATTTATTTATTTTTTTAAATTTACTCGTTACACTAGTTTTTTATTTTATTATAATTCAATTCAATTCTAATTCTTCGTTTTGGTTTATTGTTTTATTGATAAAATCCATTGGTGAATCTTGTCTACTTTTAATGGTATTATATATATATATATATATATATATGTATATATATACACTGGTGTCCAAAAGTTAAGCATAATTGGTAATTAAGTAAGTAATGAAAGAAATATAAATCGAAATGTGGTGAAACTCCAGGTGTGTAAACAAAATAGTACGCGTCATATATTTTCGCGAAGAGTTTTCCCCGAAATCGAACAGGGGACCGTCAACAAATTGAAAAAGAATGAAGATCTTTTGGATAACCCTGTCAAAACTAATGTAGCAAAAGCGTTCAAACTGCACATTATGATTAAGTGGCTTATTGTAATGTACTGTGTTTATTTTTATAAGGATAGCATTCATACTCGTAGAGAAATTAAGGTTTTTATAAAAACAGTCCTAAGTTTTTTGTTTATAATTTGCAGAGTTCTTAATATAAAATAATGTTTTTTCTGAAAATATGACAAACATCATTGTACACAATACCCTGTCATCAGAATTTAAAAATAATAAAAATTGTATGAAAAATGAGTAGGTTTAGTAAATAATTTTTCATTGCGCATGCGTCAACGATATCAAAATTTCATTTGCATATTGTGTTAGCTAAATGTATAGAGCAACTTCTGTAAAAGTTTCAAAAACATAGCTTGAAAATTCTGAAAATTATCGTCTATAGAATCAACTCAAAATCCGTTATTCCTAAAAGGAAGCAAAATATCAGGGGTTTTATCCAAATACAGTTGTACGTGCAATATTGTCTAGGCATGAAACAATGGAATATGGATACAGCCCCTCATCTTTTTGCTTCATTAGGGAATAAAATATTTTGATCTCATTCTATCAACGATAATTTTCAGAATTTTTAATCTATGTTTTTGAGACTTTCACAAAAGTTGCTCTACACATTTAACTAACATAATATGCAAATGAAATTTTAATAGCGTTCAAGTTAAAATTATTTAGTAAACCTGCTCATTTGTCATACAATTTTTATTATTTTTTAATTCTGATGACAGGGTATTGTGTACCATGATGTTTGTCATATTTTCAGAAAAGAACATTATTTTATATTAAGAACTCTGCAAATTATAAGCAAAAATTTTAGGACTGTTTTTATAAAAACCTTAATTTCTCTACGAGTTTACATGCTATCCTTATAAAAATAAACACAGTACATTGCAATAAGCCACTTAATCATAGTGTGCAGTTTGAACGCTTTTGCTACATTAGTTTTGACAGGGTTATCCAAAAGATCTTCGTTCTTTTTCAATTTGTTGACGGTCCCCTGTTCGATTTCGGGGAAAACTCTTCGCAAAAATATATGACGCGTACTATTTTGTTTACACACCTGGAGTTTCACCACATTTCGATTTATATTTCTTTCATTATTTACTTCATATCTTTACTTTCATTATTCACCAATTATGCTTAACTTTTGGACACCAGTGTATATATATATATATTCGCGACTCTGTGTTATCGCTTTTAAATACTGTATTTTAGAAATTTATCTTTGGTATTATGACATAAAATATCAAAAACTGTAAACTCCGGACGTTTTAAACATATTCTAAGAAAATGTTGCTTAAATTAAAGCTTCAAAGCTACTTGGGCGTAAACGGATTAAAAAAAAATAAACAATGAAAGTTAAGATTTTTTCAGAATATTTTAATGTAGAATGAATAGGCTGTTTTTTTTCAGTTAAAACAAGGGAGATCTATACGCCCTACAAGAAGAAAGGCGGATAATTTGATTTCTAAATTATTTTTTAATATTAAAGTTTAATTTAAATATTTAATTTTTAGATTAAATTATCCCCTCAGTAGAGCTCACCTTGTAGGAAAGAAAAGAATATCTGTAAATAGAAATGAGTGGTTATGGGTAATTTATAAACAGAATAAAAACCAAATTTGATTTCATAAATTTTCTCACGTTTATTTATTTTAGTCACAAATCCTAAGTTTAAAATTAGTTTATTGTTCATTAGATATAATTATTTTATTGTACTGTAAATAAATTACAGTAAATTACAGAAAAAAGCTTGAAATCAAATTGCTTTATTTCCAAATATTTTGTTTTTAACTATACGCTTTAAATCTTTATTCGTGAATTTTCATTATCAGTACCAATAATTTTATAATTTTTCTTATTGTTATTGTTGTTATTAACGTCACTGTAACACTGTTAAAAATTTGAGGCATTTGCTGCAGCGTCACTATACAGCTTTATAGAATATCTCTTTTATGACCAACAAGGATGCTCCATAACACAGTTAAGTAACCGTTTTCTATAAAAGCCGTGGAGTGACGCTGCAGCAAATGGGTCAAATTTTTAAAAGTGTAGTTACGCGATCTCTTTTATAAAAAAAAGTTTGGGAATCACTGGTTTAATGTTTTCGCGTAAAAATATTCTTGTGAAAAGAGAAAATTAACAAATTTTTATTTCACAAGATTTTTACAGAAATAAAATAATAGAAGCTCAATATAAAAAATTGCACATTAATCAGAGAATTCTTCAATTAAGTGTTGATAAAACTGGCACAGTAAATCCTAAGGATTCATACGTCTCAAAGGGAGCATACTAGAATTTTGTAATATTATCCATGTTTAATTAAAACAATTCTGTATTTAGTAATGGCGACCATTAATTTAAGAAAATTCTTCTATTCAAATTCCTTAAATATCCTTATTAGGTAGCTTTCATTACAAAAAGTGAAAAGGTACCTATTGCAGCCGTCCGGAGGAAAGCACTTCCAGAAAATTTTGGTATATTTTCACCGATCATGACCCCCAGACCCCAAAACTGATGGAAATATCCATCACGCATAAATCAAAAGGGTAATAAAATCAATGGAACAATTTTTACCCATCTGGGTGGTCTAAAGAGACACACTTAGTAATAAAAATTTAAGGCCTGAGAACCCAAGACACCACCATTGTACACTGACTTTTAACGTCAAGAATATTTATAAAGGGCCATAAAATAAATTTACTACAGCTTTCTGGACATGAGAAAGTTTCTCTTACGTCAGGTGTCTCTATAAAGAAGCCGAGGACGCCCATCACCCAATAATCACAAACCCAGCTTATTCTGTTCTCCAATTATAGTTTTTCAAAAAACTTGGTCACTCCCACAGGTTGGGGAAAAAAATATTTTTTTCTTCGTGGGGTCAGTTGGCTAAAAATCTTTCAACGTGTGTACACCCTCAGCTGACAAAGGGAGGATTCCTCCTGCCTGCCTCTCTGCTCTCTGATGTTGATGCCGGATGACATTTGAAAAAAATTCTCGATGTGCTTGGTGCCCAGAGGATCTTATGGAGTATCCCTCTAGCTGAGTGCCCCCCAAAAAATGCTCCGACGTCCGAAGACGACAGTGATGAAAGTCAACAGTTTGGCAAGTAAATATTTTACTATAATAATCCCCCAAAAAATGTTTTGAATTTAAAGTCAGCTGCAATATGGGAATTCTGCAAAATATTATTATTATTATTATTATTATTATTTCTTCTTAACAACAATGTTATTCTAGAGAAAATTAAATTGTAATTTTTTCGGGTGATCTTTTCACCATAATGCATTTTGATCATTTAATGTAAAGTTTTGTAAATATTTGTAAATAAATCTTATCTTTAATTGTTAACTAGTGTAGAAGAATTATTTTATTTAGAAAGAAAATGTGTTGATTTCTTGTTTTACATTTAGGAATAACTATTTTGAATTTATTGCTTATTTCATTTTATCTTCTAATAATAATGGATTAAATACTACATTCTCATAAGGAAAGGTTCTTCAAAAAGATCACAACGCAAAAATCATTTCTATTTTCTTTTAAGAAAGTTAATTAAAATTCCAACCTTTTCCCAGAGAAACGATCACTGCTGTTTATTTAATAGCATTAATCTTAATGGTATTATTATTGTTCTCTATGTATAAATGATAAAAAGGGATTAATTTAATGATTTTTTTTACTCATTTAATAGAGTAAGTCTATTTCTTTCCAACATAGGATTGGAAAAATAAATGGTTGCCTTTGACCAGTTGTATTAACACTAGAACTACCGGTGTTTCATATATACCTAGTTTTACCGCATCCGTCAAATTGACGGATTTTTGATCACGGCTTTCATTGTAACTTTTGACGTCGTTGATGTAAATAAAAATATAAAATATAAGAAAAAACATGATTTAATATGATAATTCATTAATTATTAATAAAAATTCAACAAAAAAACAGTTTTTATCTGCATTTATAGTACATTTGCTATGCATGAAGTAACTATGAAGGACATATTTTACATGTTATCTTTGATTAACACTTGCAACGAACATATTAAACTTAGTTAATGTAAATAAAAAAATATGATTTTACAAAAACAATATTTAATATAATAATTTATTAATGATATATATAAAGAAACTAAACAAAAACAGTTTCTATTTGTATTTACAGTATATCGCATTTGATATGCACGAAATAATTATAAGACAGATATTTTACAAGTGTCTCTTATCTTAGATGAACACTTTCCATAGATATTTGACTTAGTTAATGTAAATAACATATATATATAATTTAACAAAAACAACATTTAATGTATTAATTCATTATTTATTAATTAAAAAAACCCACTTACTATTTGAATTTATAGTACAGCATATTTGATATGAATGAAATAATTATGAGGCACATATTTTACAAGTACATGTTATCTTAGATGAACACTTACCACAAACATATTTGTTGCATACATTGCAAGTATAAATCACTTTGTTTTTGTTGCATAATCGAATTTTGCAAGATTTGCGATCATAAAGGATATTTTGTGAATTTTCTGGAACACAATCCATTGATTTTCGTTCTTGTTTTTGGGAGGAGGCTTCTTTTCTACAGCACCTATATTCACTGGAGAGTTCTTCGGATAACTGAAATAAAAATTGTTTTCTAGTTATATTTTTATCACAAGTGTATTTATATAAAACCCACGCATTGATTTCTGCCAAGTCCAAAATATTATAAAATACCTACAAAGGCCATCTACGTGACCCTGCTTTTACGCTATATTTGCGGGCCATTTGGTCAACTACGTCTACTGCAAACTTAGTCTCATTATAACGTGACACAGTTTCAGGAATTTGTTTTCGATTAGAAGCAATTTTTACAGATTTATGTTTTGAGCTAAGAAGTAGTACTTTTTTATGAGGCTTACTTTTGTAAACTGTTAAAACAACATCATTTGATTTGTAGAGTTTTGTGGAGAAAAGAGCCATGTTATCTTTTTTAACTTTAGCTATTTTCGGCAATTCTCTTTTATTTGCTCGTATAGTTCCAACAAGACTTGTTTTTTTGGCCAGTAGTTTCTTTGCGAGCTGCATACTTGTAAAAAATTTATCCGTTGTTATATTCCTCCCACAATTTACGTAGTTTTTTTACAAGATTCAAAACTACAAATTCATTGAAAGGTACTCCTGATGGTCTAAGTTCGTCTTTGCCTAAATAGGGAAAGCTATTTATAAGATATTTACTTCGCACGTCTACAGCTAACCAAAATTTAATTCCGAATTTGTCTGGTTTTTTGGGCATACATTGCAGAAATCCGCATCTTGCCTTTGTGGGAAATAATTGTTCATCTACGCATATATTCTGATCTGATTTGTAACAAGCTTGGCTGTTATTAAAGGACTTCCAAATTTCGGAAGCTAATCCAAATTTGTCAGTTCGTAAGTGAACACTCCTCTCACTTTTTTTGGTCAAAACGAATGAATCTCATAATTTCTAAAAATCTATTTCTACTCATAGTTTCGCGAAAGAAAAAAGCTCCCCATTTTTTTTACCACAAATAGGATAATTTCAAATTTCTCGCTTCATAGGCTCCTCGAGCATACAAAATAGATACAAACGCATAGAATTCTTCAATAGTAATTTTCCAATCGTCCTTCTGTAAAACATTTCTGGCCTCTAACTCAGTGCAAGTTTTTATGCGCTTCATCATTCGATTACCAGTTATAAGTCTAAATACACTGCTAACATTACCAAGCATAATGTTTCGTTTCGCATAACCAGTTGGGCATGAAGTATCCTTGAATATAGTGTGTAATGGGAGTCTACCAACACAACTATTCCCTATTTCTTCCCATTCAGTTCAGTTTCTGTTTGGCTGCCCGATTCAGTATCTGAAATTATTCGCAATCACTTTCTGCGTTTGTGGCTCTTTTGGGGAATTTCATCTTCACTCCCTGAATCTCCACTTTCATATTCTTCTTCACTTTCTTCAATATCTCGTACTTCAACTTCATCTCCAGAATTTTCAGAGTCATTGTTATTACTTGACGGTTATTACTTAAGTTAACAGACTTCATTTATACTATTGAGTTTTTGTATTCTCCGAAAAAAAAATTTTCTTCCTCGAAATCGTTTCATTTTTTACTAGAATTTACAAAAAAATATATGTTTTTTTTTCCATAAAAATATATTCATATTTTTTTTCCGAGATTAGACTTTACACAGATTACATTATTCACAGACTTCACTTTTCACTAAGAACGTTATCACATTAGAAGTACAATTGATAATGATCGAGTGTTAATTACATTTACCAGTTACTGATACGTTTGATCTGAAGCCTGAAGCAGACTGCGCATGGGCGAAAAGGGCTAGTCCATGTGGAAAATGGGGAAGTCCGTACCACTTCGGTATGAGTTTGTTAATTGCCAAATCCGTCAATTTGACGGGTCTTGGTATAAATAGGTATAGGTCATACTGATTACGGAAATTAAAATGGGTGAGAGGAAATTGAATAGAAATATTTAAATATTCTTATGTTTCATTAAATGTCGTATCATAAAACTTTGGAACTCGCCATAAACTAGATAAAACTTTTAAGCATGAAATTTGAAAACCGTCAAAATGACGGTCTTGGTCGTTCTAGTGTTAATTATGAGATGTCATATTTAATACTTAAATAAAGATCTTGGAGTTATTATAGTTACTAATTTTTTTAATAACCGATTATATATAGATTATGTTATGATTTATGTAAGATATTAAATTTAACAGTAAATGGTGTAAACATTATAATGATTTGTAAAATTATTTTTCTTAAAACAGATATTATAAACAAATCGCAGATATATCCCTATTGCACACTGACTCGGTAAAAAATAAAGGAAGGTCTGGCAAATGGCACTTTTAATGTTTGTTTGTTTATATTGTTTTTCAATGTTATGTACTGTAGTAGATGGTAGATGATTAGATATATATAAATATATAAAAAATAAATAAATAAATGAAACATAGTAAAATAGTAAATTGAATTGAGAATTTTGAGTGTAAGAAATGTTATTTATGTGTTGTTGAAATTCAAGCCAATTTGTGCTTTCGTTGCTTATCTTCGTATCAAGCAAATTAAGATATATGAATAAAATATTTCTTAGTAACTTGCTACTGAAGTTGAATTAAAATTATAGTAGAACTAGCTATTAAAGCAATGTCTAGGAAATAAACATAAAAAATGGGTCTAGACGATAGTTTAGAAGGGAATGCCAGGAAATAAACGCAAATATAAAAGGAAAAGTGTAGATCTAAATACCTCCGGAATAAAAACTAGGAGGCAAAGACAGAAAATAAAAAAATAAAAAAAAAAACGATCAAAATAACAATAATAAAATGGCAAAACCTAGCGTAGATACGCTATTAACTTTTATTCCTGTCTTTGACGGAAAAAAAGAATCGAACATCAATTTTTTTGTTAGTGAATTTAACAATTTAATGGAGGAAGTCGATTTGGATGACAAGTCGAAATTAGCTATCTTAAAAGCTAAATTAGTAGGACAAGCCAGAGAAAAATTAGCTAACGATGAAAGTCTAAATACAGAGAAAGATTTCGCAAAGTTCAAAGAAAAATTAATTGATATCTTTAGCGCAAAGACAAATTTTTCTACCGCTCAAAATAATTTTTTTGCTCTGAGACAAAAACCCACACAATCCATTACGGATTTTATTTATGAGTTTAATGCAGCCGCAAAATTATACGTGGATAAGAGTGGTCAAAAAATTGAAAATTCAAACAACAAATTATTCGAAACAATAAAATTTACTAGATTCTTAGAATCCATGAGACCGGACTTAAGTTTGGATGTTCGTAGAATGGCACCAACAAATTTCAATGACGCGTGTAAATTTGCAAAACAAATGGAAGAAGCCTACAATCAGGTGTCATTAAATGAAATAAACACGATTCAAAAATCATCCAATGATGAAAAATTTCGATAAATTTCTAAAATTGAATATTGAAAGTGCAGAACAAATAAAAATTTAAACTTCCGAACTTAACAATTTAAAATTAAAATCAAAAGAGAATATCGAAAACAAAAACAACTGGTGCGAATACTGCAAAAGAAAATCCCATTCGATAGAAACATGTTGGTTCAAAAATTCAACAAAAAATTCCCAGCAAAGGAATGAAAATCCTAGCGGACAAAATTCCAAAAATAGATATTTTTATAACAATAAATTTCAACAAAAGATCGAATTTTTCTCCTAGATATACAAACCCCAATCAAAACATGCAATTTCAGAATTATGCCATGCCTGGTGGGTACTACGGATTTTCCCCATATTTCCCCCACCCCAAAATTATTTTTCTAATGCTTGGCCACATAATCATCAGTTACAAAATTATGGCCAAACTGCTGAGACCAGTTATGATAATACCAGGAACAATTCACAAAGAAACCGTACAGATCATCAACAAAATGATAAAAAAAATAACAAGGAATATCAAAATTCCAATCACAAACAAAGACGTGGTTCAAAAAAATAAATAGGGGACTTACCAATACACAAAATACGCACCCGCGTAAGTCTCCTAGAAGCGGGTCTCCTGTTTTGAATAAAATTATCGCGAGCGTAAATAGTCCAGATTGTGACACCTTACCAATTATATTTTTTGAAATAAAAGATATTAAAATATCTTATCCCTATGTGATTCTGGTGCTGCGGTGAGCCTGCTTTCACCGACATTATTTAACAAATTAAAAGATTCTAACATTAAATTCCAATATTTGGCAAATCAGGTACAAATAAAAACTTTAACAAATTCCTCTATACACTTTAAAAAGTGCATAATATTGACTTTTCGCCTGGAAGGCATATTTACAACTGGAACATTTTACGTAACTAACCAAGATTTCGGAAGAGATTACGAAATGCTTTTGGGTTATGATTATTTAAAAACCAACAAAATAATATTAAATTTCGACGACAAAACTATGAAAATAAAAAACAAAAAAATCACGCTACAATTTACTGAAAAGTATTTACAAGGTGTTTTAAATAATCTAATATTTTCCGAACAGACGGAGGAAAACGAAGCCCAAAGCGCAACGAATGAGAATAATAATACAGAAATTGATGTTAGTACTGTATCAAAAAAATCAAGGCAAAATAATAGTATTTATAATAAAAACTCTATGTGGGCAAGATTATCGAAACATGTGTATTTGAAACCGGGACAAGATAAAATAGTGCAGTTGCAGTGCTCAGATATTTTTAAGGAAAAAGACTTAATTTTACTAGACCCAACTGATGCACATGATAAAAAAATTACTTACGATTTTTCTATTCATGAGATTAGTAAAGCAAAGCAAATCAATATTATTCTTAGGAATGAGTCGGATAGAAAAATATTTCTTCCCCGAAACACGAAAATAGGAAAACTTAGTAAAAATTTCACCATAACAAAGGATATGGAGCCAAGCAATGTCGAGAAGGGCGCAATTTATGAAATCAATAATTTAAGAATCGCAGAAACTCGGAAACTTAGAGAGGCTGATTTATCACCCGACGATTTTAAATTAGACCATTTAGAGGAAGCAATTAGAGAAAAAATAAGAGACTTACTTTTGGCTAATTCTCATGCATTTTCTAAGAGTTACAATACTTTGGGTCAATGCTCTCTAGTTGTTCCGAAATTTAATTTAGCGCACGAGTTCCCCATACAAGCTAAACCTTATAAAATGGCCCAAAACATCAAAGAATATGCTAAAACAGAAATAAAAAAATTGTTAGAAGCTAAAATAATACAAAAAAGTGACTCTCGCTATGCTTTTCCTGTCATATTTGTAAAGAAAAAAATAATGATAACAAAGAAAACGTAACACAAATTAAATATAGAATGGCAGTCGATTTTAGACTCTTAAACGAAATTCTAGAATCCTATCCTTATCCTATCCCTGATATAAAGGAAATTTTACAAACAATGGGTGGAAAAAATATTATTGTGTTCTAGACTTACATTCTGCTTTTTTTCAAATTAATGTACGCCCAGAAGACAGTTATAAATTAGCATTTATAACGGAAAATGGGAGATATTCATTTTTAAGACTACCTTTTGGTACTAAATTATCAACTCCGGTTTTCGCAGATTTAATGGACAAAGTATTGGGTCATTTTGACAAGCATCAAGTAGCATATTTCATCGACGATGTTTTGTTGGCAGCTTCGTCACTTGATGAGATGTTAAACCTATTGGACAGAGTCCTAAAAACTTTCATAGAACATAATCTTACTATTGACCCAAGTAAGATGCAAATTTGTAAAAACGAAATTGAATTTCTTGGTTTCGCTTTAAACGAAAATGGATATTCATTATCCAAACGAAATTTGGATAAAATACGAAATTTAACAAGACCAAGAAATAAAAAAGGAGTAAAATCTTTATTGGGTTTAACGAATTATTTTAGATCTTTAGTCCATAATTATTCAAGTATAGTGGACCCCCTTATTGATTTAACAAAAGAAAAAGTAAAATTTAAATGGGATGAGGCAGCTGAGTCTGCTTTTCAACAGCTGCAAAAAGCAATTATCCAAAACCCTACGTTAAAACCTCCCGATTACAATAAAGATTTTTATCTCATAACTGACGGATCAAAGAAAGCAATTTCAAGCATTTTAGCCCAAAAAATTGATGAAAAAAATGCGACCCATCGAATTTTTTGGAAGAAAATTAAAAGAGGCGGAAAAAAGATATCCCAGTTGGAAATTTGAGCTGCTAGCTGTGCACGACTCTGTTATGCATTTTAAACACATATTAGCGGGTAGAAAATTTCATATATTGACAGATGCAAAAGCCTTAACGCAAAGTTTAAAATTAGAAAAACAATCGGACATAGTCGTGAGATGGATAGAACACTTACAAGAATTTGATTTTTCTATAGAGCACATTGAAGGGGACTCTAATCCTGCTGATTTTTTTAGCCGAAATTTAAATAATATAACTACAACAACTGACATGCAGAATAATTTATTCTTAGTGAATATGGCAATTTCAGATACGAATGTAAAGGAACAGCAAGATTTAGACGAAAATTTAAGTAAAATTATCACGAAAATTAAATCGGGTAAGAACAATAAAACAACAAAAAAATATGCACTTAATGCAGAAGAAATTTTAATATTAAAACCAGGTTCTGATAATAAAGAATTATTAATAGCACCCGATACGCTCAAAATAGCTATTTTAGAAGAAGCGCATAGACCACATTTTGGTTTTAAAAAAAACGTATGACATAATAAAGGCAAGATTTTTTTGGCATGGGATGTACAGGGACACAAAAACATATTGCAATAATTGCGTTCCCTGCAACACTACCAAACCGCACCCTACTATTAAAACTCCTATGGAAAAGATAGTAAAAAATCATGAAGTGGGTGCCCATCTGCATTGCGATATTATAGGTAAATTACCAACATCTCTCAAAAAAAAAACAAATTTATACTATCTATTATTGATTCAACTTCAAGGTATTTGGAAGCGGTACCACTCAGAAATGTAGAATCTCAGTCAATCCTAAATGTTTTGAACAAATATTTCATCGCCTATGGAATGTGTCGCCATATACAGGTAGACAATGCTGGATATTTTAGGTCAGAGTTATTCAAAAATTATATGAAAGCTTTGAACATAGAAATAAATTTCTCCAGCGCTCGTAGGCCTAATGCAAATGGCATGATAGAGGTCTCAAATCGAACGTTAAAAAACTCAATAGTGGCTATGAGCAAAAATACACTAGAATGGGACACACGACTGGATTTTTTTAAATTAGCATACAACAGCTCGATTCATAGAGCAACGGGTTTTTCGCCATCCATGATATTCTTTGCGAGAGAAATTAGAAATCCATTTTCAATTCATCTACCGACGAATGACATTTGTACTCAAACTTATGTAAAAAACAGACTTCAACACATACAAGAAGTGAAGTTACAAGCTCTCTTAAATCAAGAGAGAATTATGAAAGAATATGTCGATGAAGAAGAATTAAAAAAGGTAAAAACATTAAAAATAGGACAAACATGCTAGTCGCTGGGAACCCGGGAGCTCTTCAAAAAAAATTTGAAGGGCCTTTCGAAGTTATTAAAAGAGTACGGAACAATAATTATTACTTGAGGGATTTAACGAATTCACAGAGAAACCCGATAAAGCGACACATAGACAAACTGTTCAGCCCGACGACAGTAGAATATGAAAACTGTCAGCGAACGAACTCTGACGAGGCTCAGTCAGCTTAAGAGAGTTTTTTCGGTCAATATATATACAATTAAAAATATAAATGTATATACAAATTTTCGTTTATGGATTTTAAACAACACGGGTATATCGAATATATTTAGTATGTTATATATATATATATTTTTTTTTCCTCTAGCGGATTAATCTTGTTTTTTTTCCTTGTCTAAAAAAAGAAAGAAAAAAAAAAAAAAAAAAAGGTGATGAGACTATTGAGTGCAGATCAGTGTTTTTTTTCCCTCTTTTTCGGCTGGCGCGGAATGGCGTTATATTGATAATTGGAAATGTTTATTTTCTTCTTCGATAATAATAATGCCCTTTTATGCGAACGATATTTCAGGGTAATGACATCCATATTTATAATTGGCTTCAAAATGCTATTTAGTAGTTTAAAAAAAATAATAAATAAATAAATATATAAATAAAAAATAAATAAATAAATAATTTTTTTTTTGGCCAATTCACACAAATTTAACATAATTTTTTTTTTCCACCAAACTTAAATAAGTATCATGCTGTTACATTAGCTTTTCTCCGATAGCAGACTTTCATCTTTAAATTTACGATTACTATATGGTATTTCATTTAAAAATACTTGATTACAGGTGACCTGATATTTTCTAGAAATATAAAATAAATAAATAAACAATGATAAAAAAAAATAATAATGCGTAATTTTTTTTAATATAATTCTTTAATTTAAATAAAATCATAGGTAATTACCAATTTAGACCATAACCTAATTTTGATAATTACTTAATTAAAGTTGATACAGGATTCGTTTTTCTAGCTGTCGTGAATTCTGCTGGTCGGAATTAGTGCGCACCATGACTGCCGGAAATTTTCGAAAGACTTGCACCAAATTTTAAATAGTATCTACAAACGTGTTTATAAAAGAATTTTGAAATACCGATTAACTTGAAAATTAACAGCTTATTTAAATATAAGATAACATGGAGAATATTAGACAAATAATTATGAGTAAAGATATACATAAACAAAAACATGTCATATTCCCCGTTCACGAGTATCTAATAATAATAACAATAATAATAAAAGCATCAATTATTATGGATGTGAGGAGGTATACCCAACAAAATTGCACTCTTGAGACATTTCTAGAGTATATTCTAATAAAGTTATGAGTGTGTTAATAAGGTATATATAGTTCCTGTTTTAATTTATCCTTATATTTTTTCTTACGGTCTATATATATATATGTACATTAATAGTTTTTGCCTGTCTATCGTACAAATGACAATAGACAACAGAGAGTCGTAAGTCGCAGATGTACATATACCACATATATAAACAGCGTCAGATATGAGGAAATAATTCCTTTCATATGATTCTTTATATGATATAAAGCAAAACCATAAAAAAAAGAAATATGATACATGTATTTACTAATTGTGAACAGGCTTTATATATATGAGTTGTATATCATATCGAGAAAATATAAGTTTTGTGATGTATCAGTTAGATTGTTTATATACATTTCCATAAAATGATAAATGAGTGTTATAATGTGTATCTATATAAATATAGCTTATGTTATTTATTAGTGCCAATATTATGTAACAGTTTATGCCAGAGTTTCTTTTATTTTAGACTTTTTTTTTTTTTTTTTGGCTCTTAATTTTTTTTCCTCTCATTTATGTTATTCGGAATTCATTGCTTTGAAAATCTATTTGGCTATTTTAATACTTTTACATATTCAAAATTGGGGGATACAATATAGTACAGCCAGACTTCCACAGATTACGATTCAACATAGTATGGACATATGGCGACTGATGTCGCAACGATAGGACTTTTCATAACGAATCAGCGTTGGAATCTCGAAAGAACACCGTATTAGAATGTGTCGTCGGCATGCGACGAACTTTCGTTACAGCTAGTTTTATTAATCAACCCCAGTAGGCTAAATTCTGTCCTGCGGCATAACAGATATCCGAGGAAGATGACCGAACAAGCCGGGACTCTATTGTATTTCATTACGATGTGCTGGTTGAGGTTAGTGATAAAGTTAATGACAATGATATGTAAAAAAAAAAAAAAAAAAAAAAAAAAAAAAAAAAAAAAAAAAAGACATGAACTCTGTTTCTTTCCTTTTTTTTCTCCTATGACAGGGGGAAAATGATGGAAATATCCATCACGCATAAATCAAAAGGGTAATAAAATCAATGGAACAATTTTTACCCATCTGGGTGGTCTAAAGAGACACACTTAGTAATAAAAATTTAAGGCCTGAGAACCCAAGACACCACCATTGCACACTGACTTTTAACGTCAAGAATATTTATAATGGGCCATAAAATAAATTTACTACAGCTTTCTGGACATGAGAAAGTTTCTCTTACGTCAGGTGTCTCTATAAAGAAGGCGAGGACGCCCATCACCCAATAATCACAAACCCAGCTTATTCTGTTCTCCAATTATAGTTTTTTAAAAAACTAGGTCACTCCCACAGGTTGGGGAAAAAAATATTTTTTTCTTCGAGGGGTCAGTTGGCTAAAAATCTTTCAACGTGTGTACACCCTCAGCTGACAAAGGGAGGATTCCTCCTGCCTGCCTCTCTGCTCTCTGATGTTGATGCCGGACGACAGTTGAAAAAAATTCTCGATGTGCTTGGTGCCCAGAGGATCTTATGGAGTATCCCTCTAGCTGAGTGCCCCCAAAAAAATGCTCCGACGTCCGAAGACGACAGTGATGAAAGTCAACAGTTTGGCAAATAAATATTTTACTATAATAATCCCCCCAAAAATGTTTTGAATTTAAAGTCAGCTGCAATATGGGAATTCTGCAAAATATTATTATTATTATTTTTTTTTCTTCTTAACAACAATGTTATTCTAGAGAAATTTAAATTGTAATTTTTTCGGGTGATCTTTTCACCATAATGCATTTTGATCATTTAATGTAAAGTTTTGTAAATATTTGTAAATAAATCTTATCTTTAATTGTTAACTAGTGTAGAAGAATTATTTTATTTAGAAAGAAAATGTGTTGATTTCTTGTTTTATATTTAGGAATAACTATTTTGAATTTATTGCTTATTTCATTTTATCTTCTAATAATAATGGATTAAATGCTACATTCTCATAAGGAAAGGTTCTTCAAAAAGATCACAACGCAAAAAACATTCCTATTTTCTTTTAAGAAAGTTAATTAAAATTCCAACCTTTTCCCAGAGAAACGATCACTGCTGTTTATTTAATAGCATTAATCTTAATGGTATTATTATTGTTCTCTATGTATAAATGATAAAAAGGAATTAATTTAATGATTTTTTTTACTCATTTAATAGAGTAAGTCTATTTCTTTCCAACAAAAACCACCCTCCGTTTAAATGTTGACAATGTGTTGTGTTCAAGTATATATATATATACAGGGTGAGTCATAAATATCGAAACAATAGGCTATCTCCTTAAATATGGCCCTTAGACCCATACTTCAAATAGCAAAAATTCATAAAAAAATGTGAAATTTTTGATAAGATAAATTGCGATTCCATGGTGGGTCTAGTTGAAAAGTTACGAAAATTATATTTTTATACGGCCCCCATAGGACAAAAATTCCAATCAGGAAAACTTTCCTTATTCAGTCCTGAATAAGACACAAAAAGTTGCATCTTCATATCTCCAAAATTCGCAAAGTTATAGCCGTTTAAAAAATTCATCAGGTTTTAAGGGACTAGACACAAATTGAAATGCGCGCAATTCAAAAAACAATGTTACTTTAACTGTTCTAGAAAACGTAAAAAATCTATTTCTTGAGTTAGAATTTTCATTTTTTTCTTTTTTTGTGATGGTTAGCCTTATAATTTGCTATGAAAATCACATTCTAAAATTTCTCATAAAATTTATAAGAGTTTCGTGTGGTTAGTACTGGTTTAAAGGGGACAATCAAAAATCGTTATAACTCGTAACATTATTTATCGGATTTCAATTTCTTTCAATTAATTAAAGATAAAAATCTGATTTTAGTTTTGTTGCAAGGTTTTTTTTATATTAATTTTAAAACTATTAAAAATGTTTATTGAAAAAATAATATAACTTTAAAAAAAATCATATTTTCAAAAGCAAACATTTTTTCAAAAGTAAACATTTTTTTCAAATTTGCCGAAACAAAACTAATGTAAAAAAATCAAAAATGACGTGTTTCAAGTTCTTTTATCTTTTAAAAATTCTTAACATTTAATAATTTAAAGACAAGAAATAGAGGATAAAAAATTCATTATGCAGAAAAACGAAGTGTATTGTTTAAATGTCCGTCAGTTATTTTAAAAAATGCTTTTTCTAAGATGCAGATTAAGTCTTTTTTTTTTCTTTTTAAATTTACCTCTGACAACTTCAGGCTTTTTATCGTCCTCCAGAGGATGTTAAAAAATCTATATTCTTGGCCCAGGTAGGGCCAGGACCGAGATGTTACTTTTTTCTGAAGACCCGCCAGGCCGGGCCTAGCGTACTTTTCATAAAGGAGGGAACTATTTTCTAGAGGTCTGCACGAGCCCGGCCTGGCCCGCGGGCCGGGCCGGGCCGGCGGAATAGTTTCAAATCTTCTAACGGGCCGGGCCGGGCCAGCGGAATAGTTTCAAATCTTCTAACGGGCCGGGCCGGGCCAGCGGAATAGTTTCAAATCTTCTAATGGGCCGGGCCGGGCGGCAGATTTAGAACAGTTTTTTCAACGGGCCGGGCCGGCAAAAAAATTGAACGGGCCAGACGGGCCGGGCCGATTAAAAAAAATTTTCGGGCCTACCGGCCCGTTCTGAAGATTTGAGATCGAACGATAAAATATGAGCTATTTTCAGTGGTTTTAACGAGAATAAGTATAAATGTGCGTCACGAGCCATACTAGTTTGACAGCATCAATATAAAAATGTACAGTGTAGAGATCAGCATCGGAGAATTACATTGAGTGCAACTCGTTTTAATATTTTTTAGCTGACTCATGCCGGTCTGAGATCAAGCTTGCATTATTTTTTTACACATAGACTGGCCGGACCGGAACTAGACTTAATTGTTCTCAAGATCTATAGGGCAGAAAACATGATTTGTAAAATTATTAACAGCGATAAAGAACTTATGTTAGCTTTATCTTCGGATATATTCTTCTTGATGGTTTTTAAATTAATTTCTCAATAATGCAAAAGTTTGGCACATTTTCTGATTAATTTTAAATTGTAAAATTATAAAAGTGATAAGCTTAACTATTGAAGGGATTTGGAATCGAATAGCGTTTTTTATTTTTGGTAAATAAAATACTTGTATGATCTTTATGAGATGTAATAGTTTCTCAAATGATTACACGTTTTTCTCAATTCCCATGCTATCGCTTCCGGAAATTCTATTCAAATCGCTAATTATGACAGTATTTTATTTGCTTGTAGTATTCTTAAATTGCTTGTATCAAAAAATGGATAACGCCACTCAATTATATAATTTTTGAATAAATATACCTGCTAATCTTATGCATTTCTGAGAAAAAAGTGAGTTTAGAAATGTATCAGAAAGAAGCTTCTTTGAATTTAAGAATGAATTTGGATTTAAAACCTTTAATAAAATGATATAGAAATATTTTTATAAATCTTCTTTTATCAAACATCTTCAAAAGTAACGATGTTTTTAGCTTTCTTTCTTTTTTTTATTCTAAGCCGTATTAAATTTTTAATGAATCTTTATTCGAATGTTGAAAGCCTAAGAATCTAAGTAATCAAAGTAATCTAAGTAATGTTGTTAATGTGTATTTCCTGTAAAATATACTGTAAAATCATTCTATAGATATGTACGCAGTATTCTTTAAAGAAATCTTAATTATATGATAAAAATCTAATTTTTTTTAGAAATCGTAGAAATTGTAACGGGCCAAAACGGGCCGGGCCGGGCCTGTTTTCACTGATTTCTGTACGGGCCGGGCCGGGCCTGGAAATTCCGGCCCGTGCAGACCTCTACTACTTCCTTCAACTTAGGTGTACTCTGGATGAAATTTTCAAACCCGGTCTCGACAAAACCCGTGTTAAAATCACTGTCTCTGACTGACTTAATACGTACTTAAAATAAATAAAATTCGGCTCAATCAATTTTTTTACAAAAAACATATAGATTTTAAAATCTTTATTTTACACACACACACACAAAAAAAAAAAAACCTTTAAAATTCATTTTTTAAAATAGATTATTCAAAGGCTAAAAAAATTAAATACAATAAAACCAGTGAAAAAAAAAATCTGCCTATGAATTCTGTCTTAAACGGAAAATATGTTGATCCATGCAAAATAAATGCAATAGTACCTGGAAATAAAATATCTCCAATTACATCTTCTAGGGAGAGCAACTGTCTAAAAGGTATTTTTTCTTTCCTATGTGATTCCGTCTTAAAAAGTTTTACTGTATAACATTTTTCAGAGTCTCCAACGCATGGGATATGGATTAACGATATTAAAATATAAGTGAAACATTTACATATAAATAGAGATTCATTGATAAAATAAATATATTACAGCCCTTGGCGCTTATATAATAATAAAAAGTATAAATATAAAAAACGAAAAGCTACAAAAGAATTTTTTGGTCAGAACTCCTCCATATGAAACATTGTTTTCCCACGCCGAATTAAAAAACTATGTAGAAATTTGCGACTGAACCGGTCTATGATTTAAACTATTTTCCAGACCGGTCCGGGTTATGATGTTGACATTTTTTCAGGCCACGCCGAACTTTTTCCCCTATGGGTCGGTTTGGGACCTGACCTAGATATTTTGGTCCGGGCAGACGTCTGGTATACCATTTTAGCGTTAAAACTATACGCTGCTATTTTATGTCCAAAGAAAAAGCGCTATCTTAAACCGATTTTTATTAAATTGCAATTTGTGAATGTTCCCTAACAAACGTTGAAATTGAGTTAAGAAATCACATTTTAGAGGCTGGGAAAAGTGGTGTAAGTCAGGCATTTTTGAGGATTTTGGGATTTAATATCTCTGTAAGATTTTTAGATACGGAGATGAAATTTGTTTTGTTCAATTTAGAAATGGATAAGGAATAATTTCTTAATTGGGAAATATATATATATATATATATATATATATATATATATATATATATATATATATAATACCATTAAAAGTAGACAAGATTCACCAATGGATTTTATCAATAAAACAATAAACCAAAACGAAGAATTAAATTGAATTATAGTAAACATTATTAACCATTTGAAATTAACCATTGAATTTAATAACTTATAGCACATTGAACATGGAAGGAAAAAAGAATAATATGAATACAAATGAAATTTGTAGAACCAAAGCAGAATCTTCAGGTCCCAAATACTTTGGAACTACAAATGGAGTGTGTGGTTTCATCTTCGTATTTGCCATGAAAAAGCAAAACAATACGAATTTGGGACTACCATCACACAAAAACCAAATTATTAAACAAGGAACAAAGATATTTTACAAAAAGGAGTTGAAAGTAAGTAAAATTAATAGTTATCCATAACAAACAAAAAAGATAAAGCTGAATGGAAATATAATTGAACCGGAGAAAATAATTAATAATCGATATTAACATAAAATTAAATTAATAAAATGATTAAAATTAGAATTAAGAGATAACATTCAGATTAACATATAACTTAAAATACATTATTGTTACTTTAATCAGTAACATTTATTGTGACTTTACATGGTAAAAACTCATTATCTTAATATAGGATAATAAAAATTAAAAAATAAAATAAAATAAAAATAAAAGAATAAAAATTAAAAAAATAAAAATAAAAAAATAATAGTAATAATATTATTAATAATAATACCAAAAATTATATCAATAACATTAAAAATGATTTGATAATTAAAATATAGCTATTTAACTATAGATATAACTAGACAAATATCCATATATTGGTGTAAATTAAACAGTTTAAAAATATGTTAAAATAAATAACCCACTCTCAATTTTTTTTTATAAATAATTAACCTTTGCGTTTTATCCAGACAACACCACCCTCCTCCGTACTCTAACATCTACCCACCCAACCAACCTATATATATATTTTTTATTACTTTTTAACATTTTTAATTTTTTATTATTATTTTTATGTTTTATAATTTTTTTATACATTTTTTATGCAAAGAATTAATTATAAGATCATGTAATATCTAATTATAAATTAAAGAATATATGAATTTTTTAGGATAACCATTATTTATAGCATCATATACAAGCTTTTTAATATTAGTATTAATTAAATGGGAAGAACATAGACATTTTATTCTATATAAATGGTTAAGTATTATATTACGATATATAGAATTATGAAGACATGATTTAAAATTAGTAAAGGTATTAACTTTAAAATTAAATTCTTTCCTTTTGTCATAAATATCAGTTATGAATTTGTTCTCTTTTATTATAATTTTAATATCTAAGAAATTGATTGTATTATTAAAAAGTAGGTTTTTTGAAAGTTCAAGATTAGAAGGATAATCAACAGGGAATTGAGATATATATAGGTGTTATCAGTATCAATTAAAATTACACCATCTATATATCGATATAAATGTATTGTATTATTTAAATAATGACGTTCATAGTAATATAAGTCACATAATACACTAGATGTACTACCACCTTGTGGTATACCAACATTTTGATTATATATATTGTTATCATGCATGAAAAAATTATTATAGATAATGAAATTAGTTAAAGTATGAAAATAATCAGAATCGATATTATGTGATATATCCAACTCGTGTTGATATTTTTTAAAAAGCTCATTTATGATATTATGTAAATCCGATAAATCGATATTATTAAATAAATCTTTAAAATCATAGGTAGTGATATTTTTTATACATTTGAGATTTTTCATAATATGGACCAGTTCATAACTATTTTTTATGCAATGTGTATTATCACTTTTTTTTGTAATATTATATATTTGATTAAGAATTACTAATAGAAGTTTGTTAGCAGCATTATTATAAGTATTGCAACCAATTGTAACAGTTCTGAATTTAACAGGATGCTTATGAAATTTGGGTATAAGGACTAGATAAGGATATTTAAAGTTAGTAGGGTTAATGTCTAATAATTTATAGAATCCTTTAATTTTACGATTATTGGCAAGTAAGTTATCATTAATTTTTTGGAATGTGTTATTATTAGATATACTAGATTTAAGCAGTTGATGATAATATGATTTACAAATAATTGCATAATTATTTGGAGATTTATCAACATAAGTTATTACAAAGTTTTGTTGTAATTTATTGATTTACTTAAACAGATGCTGTGTATTTACATATTCTAGGTGTGAAATATTATATTTTAAGGACCTGGTTAATTTATCGATAACTAATATTTTCCATTGATTAAAATATTCAATGGATTTATTATAATAAATTGCAAGTTTATAAATAAATATATCTATATCATATGTAAATTGTTTTATGATAGATTTAATGTTTAATTTGGATGGAATTCTGTACTTGGTCCCATAACCCATAATTCTTCTAAGTTGTAAATCATCTACAAGATTAAGATTACCAGTAATAATATGTCCATGATCTTTATTTATATATTTTTGTAGAGAGGGGTCATTGCATTTACAGGGTAATGTACTAGCATCAAAAGAAGATTTAGCGAAAGAATTATTGTTAAAAATCGTTCTGCCGATAGATATGGGATACTTAAAGGTTTTAGATATATGAATATTATTAATAGGAAATTGGCAGTTTTTATCATTTAATATGGAATTAATATTGATTTTATTAAATATTGGATTAGAAAAAGTAATTACCATTTGAGTATTAGTTTGTAGATTTTTAGGTTTTAGTAAATTTATATTGTAAAGGTTGACACGAGTCATAATGAGATCATAAAAAACATCTGAAAAATGTTTAGAGTAAGTTTTACTGAGAAAATTTTTTAAATATTGTACTATATGTTTCTTTTTTATTCCAAAAATATATTTACGTATTAGAAACCAATTGTAATTTTTTAAATAATTACGATGCAGATTATTAATTTGTTGAATTATAATGTTTTTAGGAGTAATACTAGAAGATGAACCTTTTCCTCTTTTGTTACGTGTAGTTTTAGGATTTATAAGATGATTTAAACTATGATAAATGGGAGAATAATCTGTAGTATCATTTATAGATGGAAAAACTTTGACAGATCTTTTAAAAACCTCACTATTAAGACCATAAGGATAAATTGTATTATAATATTTCATATATGAAGACTCTAAATAGAGACGCTCAGATTTATTTTTCTGAATTTGTATTATTTCAATGGTAGTGTTTTTAAATTTATGTTTATGAAAATGCTGTATTTCAGCTGTAGACTGTATATTTTTTGCTAAATTTTTATCAGAATCTGACCGATGTTGATTCATGCGTATATGAAGAGGACCAGAAAGTTCACCAATATATTTCAAATTGCAAATGTTACACTTTATACTATAAATTACATTAAAAGCCTTACAAAAAATAGAAATATGAGGATCTGATACGATTTGTGACTGAGAAGCAGATGGACAAGTTTTATATCGGATATCAGAACATTTCTGAAAATATAATTGAGGAGGAGGAGCATGTATATGGAAACTGGATGACGGTCCAGGAGTAACCCTATTATTACTCCTGTATCGGGCACTACACTATATATATATATATATATATATATATATATATATATATGGTTATTTTATGGATATTTGTCATGCGATAACTAACGTATTTATGAACCGATTTGAATGAAACTTGGTATGTACATAGTACATACAAATATCTCGACCGAGTTCGTTGGCCAGTATCATCCGCCATCTTGTTTCAAAATGGCGGCCATTTAAAATTTTTAAAAAATTTAAAATTTGAAATTAAATGTGAAAAAATTAAAAGTTGAAAAATATTTTTATTTTATGTGCTAGATCTTAAAACACCAATTCCAGAACACTTTTTATTTTGTCTATATCTTAAAAAATGATTGAGTTATAGCACTTTGAATTTTTTTTATGGCTGACATTTTGAAAAACGATCTAATATTTGTCATGCTGTAACTAACGAATTTATGAACCGATTTGAATGAAACTTGGTACGTACATATCACATACAAATATCTCGACCGAGTTCGTTGGCCAGCATCATCCGCCATCTTGTTTCAAAATGGCGGCCATTTAAAATAAAATAAAATTATTTAAATTTAAATGCAAAAAAATTAAAAGTTGAAAAATATTTTTATTTTATGTGTTAGATCGTAAAACACCATATCCAGAACACTTTTTACTTTGTCTATATCTTAAAAAATTATTGAGTTATAGCACTTTGAATTTTTCTTATGGCTGACATTTTGAAACGATCTGATTTTTGTCATGCTATAACTAAAGTATTTATGAACCGATTTGAATGAAACTTGGTATGTACATAGTACATACAAATATCTCGACCGAGTTTGTTGGACAGCATCATCCGTCATCTTGTTTCAAAATGGCGGCCATTTAAAAAATTTTAAAAAATGTAAAATTTGAAAATAAATGCGAAAAAATTAAAAGTTGAAAAATATTTTTATTTTATGCGTTAGATCCTAAAACATAGATTCTAGAACACTTTTTACTTTGTCTATATCTTACAAAATGATTGAGTTATAGCACTTTGATTTTTACTTATGGCTGACATTTTGAAACGATCTGATTTTGTCACGTGATAACACTGGTATTTATAAATCGATTTAGATGTAACTTGTTGTCTACATAGTACTTAATAAAGCCTGCACCGAGTTCGTTAACAAGTTCCATCCGCTATCTTGTTTAAAAATGGCGGTCATTTCAATTTTTTTAAAAGAAATTAAAATTTGAAATTAGGTATAAAAAAGTGAGAAACAGAAAAAGATTTTTCTTTTATGCATTTGAGCTTGATACAAAGATTCCAAAGCACTTTTTGTTTCGTCTGTATCTTAAAAAATGTCTGAGTTATAGTACTTTTAATTTCTAGTGTTGCTCACATTTTGAAATGATCTGGTTTTCGTCACGTGATAACATGCGTATTTATAAACATATTTCGATTAAACTTGGTGCGTACATAGTACGTACCAATTTATCTTAATAATGAATTCCGGAGTATTTTTTGTTTTGTCTTTACCTTGAATAACGCCTGGGATATAGCAGTTTAAATTTCTAATGTGGGTGACTTTTTTTTTTTTTTTTAGTCAATTTGCTTGTGATAGCACTCGTATATATAAATGGATTTCGATGTGGTTGTGCATGTTCACATGAATTAAGATTTCGATCAAGCTCATTGTTTTTTTTTTTTTTTTTTTTTTTTTTTTTTTTTTGTTATCCATCATGCTGTTTTAAAATGGATGTCGTGGAATTTGGCGACCCTACAAATCGCTTAAAATAAAACCAGGTTGAATAAAAGATGACTAATTTCTAAAAATTCCTATTAATATTCAGTATTGACAAAAACTAGTATTCAATCTTACATAATCGTGTTCCACTATTTTGAGCTTCGTATATTTGATTTATATAACTTAATATAAAATAAATAAATAAATAAATAAGTATATGAAAGCTACCTCTTCCTCCCGGTACTGCCGGAAGGACTTTTTTAACTTTTGATGTTTGATTTTTGTGCATTATTTTGCACTGAATATGAAAATGATCTTAATTTTTTAGGTTATCACGTCAGAATTTTTTTGTAAATCGTAAATGCAAAAGTTAAAATATAGCAAAATTCTAAATTAAATCTAATTTTATCTAATTCAATAATTTATTCAATTTTTGGCTTTTAATACGATTCTTACAGTTAAACAGCAGAGGGGTTTGATGACATGAAGAAGGATGTTCAATTTTAACGTTGAACTTTTTAACTTTAACATTTACAATTAAAAATAAATATAATAATACAAATTCAAAATAAATAAATAAATAAATAAATATATGAAAGCTACCTCTTCCTCCCAGCATTGCCGAAAGGACTTTTTTTACTTTCTTTTTTATTTACAATAAGAAAGTATTGGATTAAAGAAAATTTTCGGAATCCGGTTTTAGACGGATTTACACGTTTTAGGGGTGAGGGAACCCGAAAAACATGTTTTTATAAAATGTCTGTCTGTGTGTAATTTTGTGCGCGCTTGATCTAAGAACTAATGCACGGAATTTCACAAAACTTTAGCTTCGGTTAGACCTTTATATAAACTAGATCTGATTACTTTTTGGTGCATATCGCTCAACAAGTGGCGCTGATATGCTATATTGTTCACAATTTCCACAATAACCATATCTCAAGAACAAATACTTGGATTTTCATAGAACATTATATTTTGTTAGTACTTGTACAACATGGTTCTGATACCGTTTTGGTGCAAATCGCTCAACAGGTGGCGCTGCCATTCTGCAATTTTCGTGATTATTTCAGTAGCTCTATCTCAAGAACTAAATCATGGAATTTCACAAAACTTCAGATTCTGTGAGGACTTGATGTAAACTAGATCAAGTTAGTTTTTGGCGCATATCGCTCAACAGGCGGCTCTGATATGCTGCATTATTCACAATTTCCACAATATCCATATCTCAAGGACTATTGCATGTATTTTCTTAAAACTTTATAATTAGATAGTACTTGATATAAAATGGTACTGATTACTTTTTGGTGCAAATCGGTGCATTATTCGTGATTATCGCAATACCTCTATCTCACGAACTAATGCACGAAAATTTCTAAAACTTCAGATTCAGTTAATTCCTTATATAGATTAGTTTTGTTTAGTTTTTGGTTTAAATCGCCCTACAATTGGCACCGCTGTGCTGCATTTTACACGATTTCGCTATAAATGTATCTCAAGAACTAATGCATGGATTTTCCTCAAACTTTAGATTCAGTTAGTACCTGATAAAAAATTGATCCTGATGAGTTTTTGGTGTACATCACCTACCATGTGGCGCTGTTATGTAGATTTTTCTTTAACTTTGTAATATATGTAGCTTAAAAACTAAAGCACGGATTTTCATCAATTTTCAGATGCAGTTATAAGTTGATATAAGATGATACTGACTAGATTTTGATTTAAAACGCGTTACCGGTGGCTCTGTTATGCTGCATTTTTCAGGAAGTAAAAATAAGATAGAAAAAAGTTTTGGGATTGCCACATTTGACTAGTTTTTTATTACAAACCCTGAACATGAAATTAAATAGTCCATAGGAAATAAAAATTTGTATGGAAGATTTTCTTACCAACAGATCGACAGTCAGGACAGTCATGTTGAAAAATACATTGATCAGCATGTTTCTGAGCAACTGCTGCTAATTCTTCGTCCCATACCTGAAAAATATGCAAATATTTTACCACAATGTATTTTCCATTGTAAAATTTAAATAAATAAGATGAGTAACAGTCATTCTTTCTTTTTTTTTCAATTTATAAAGTAATAAAAAAGGGCGTCGACCAGTGGAAATTTATGAGTTTCAATTCCCTCCCCCCTCCCCTTCCCACCTGAAATTTTATTCATCTATGTTCATTTATCCGAAAAACTGAATTACTTCGGTTTCAGAGAAATTTTATGTTACATTTTTTTAATGATTAATAAATTTTTAAGCACTTGCTACCGAAATTACGTACTTCCAGGACATATTATTAGATATTTTCAGATAGATTAAATATTAAGTTTAATATCCCTTCTCCCTGAAATATTTTTCAAGTTACGACTCTGACTAATATAAGTAATAGCCCATTGTTACTACAGATGGGTGGAGAAGGAAGTTGAAAAATAATCATTTTTCTATATATAAAAAACAAAATTAAAAAGTCCTTCCGGCAATGCCGGGAGGAAGAGGTAGCTTTCATATACTTATATATTTATTTATTTATTTTAAAGTAAGTTACATTGTTCAAAAATACTAAGCTCAAATTAGTGGAAATAATCTTATAAAATTAGTGATTTTATAAGATTGAATACTAGTTTTTGTCAAGACTGAATATTAATAGGAATTTTTAGAAATTAGCCATCATTTATTCAACCTGGTTTTATTTTAAGCGATTTAGAGAGTCACCAAATTCCACGATATCATAAAGTGTATGCCATTTTAAAGCAACATTGTGGATCGTTCAGATCAGATCGTTTCAAAATGTCAGCCATAAGCAAAATTCAAAGTGCTATAACTCAATCATTTTTTAAGATATAGACAAAATAAAAAGTGTTCTGGAATCGTTGTTTTAAGTTCTAACACGTAAAAGAAAAATATTTTTCAACTTTTAATTTTTTCGCATTTAATTTTAAATTTTTTAAAAAATTTAAAATGGCCACCATTTTGAAACAAAATGGTGGATGATGCTGACCAACGAACTCGGTCGAGACATTTGTATATACTATGTACTAGTGGTGGGCGATTCTGGGAATTTTGAGAATCGATTAAAATCGACATCGTATAAAGTGACATCGATTATAATAAGAATCGATTTCTAAATTCTAGAATCGATGCTAAAATCGATGTTTCGATATTTTTAGATTTTACACAGATGAGCTCAAAATTAGTAATTTTAAAACTTGGCGAATCAGCAGAGCCGTAACATCTCATACTCCTCACTCCCATTTAGGGAGGCACAGAAGTAAGCTATTACAGCTTTTAGAGTCGAATAATAAGGATTTATCTTTTATTATTTTTAGATACAATGTTAATAATAATTTATATTATATTTAACTTTATTTTTTTGAGAAAGATCTCGGTTAGATAAAAAAATAAAAGGGAGAAATGATTTGTGTATATATATATATATACACTATCTACCAAAAAGTATTTGTACACTTTCAGTTTTTGACATTTTGTCAAATAATTAAAAATATACTGGTCGGATTCTTCTGGAACTTCAGAAATATAAAGATTATGTTTCACTTTATATTTATTTACATTCATTTGTTAAGCGGGTAATTAGGGGGCCGGCAAAAAAACAAAGAATAATAGAAATATTTGGGATCGCCCTGTACATGAAAATGCACGAAACGACTTATCGCTTTAGAATACAAATATATGAATACAGTAGAATATGTACACTGATATGTTCACTGATGAATACAGTAGAATATGTACACATGAATTTTTTGAAAAATTCAAAAAATTCTGGTATGTTTTTTGTTTATATCATGCTGGGTTTTTGACCAAATTTAACGCAAATTTCAGAAAAATTGTCAAAATGCAGTAGAAAAAATGTAGTGCAATTGGAATATAAATATATTAAATATTTTATGAAATATGAGTAGTTGTATAAAATAATTTTTATCTGCGCATGCGCGTACTAGAAAAACATTTTTTTTACATCATTTAATAGTCAATTCTGTGGAGTGACTTATAAAAAAAATCCAATCAAATATCGTGAAAATTCAAAAAGATATCATTATTTTAGTGAGATGTTTTTACTCTGCTCTCTAAAAACGGCTGAATCTTAAGGGATTCTCCACAAATTAACATTTTTTAATAACTGACTTTAAAAAAAAACTAGTATTGAATTAATACAATATCTAATACAATATTGCTGCTAATAAGTACTTGACAATTGTGATAGAAAAGAAAAAGAGCTTTATTCACATTCAGGGCCAAAACTAAGAGAGGGTTGGGGAAAAAGGGCATGTGCCCCGGGCGCTAGGATGAAAGTGTCCCAAATGTACATTTTGTTTGGCGATTTTTTCTATGTCTATGTTTAGCATGATATTGTCAAAATCGTCCCATTCAAAGCATTTCTCCTATACCAAAGCATAGAAGAATCTAATGATGATGGCATAAAGATCCCGCATAAAGCAGATTTTTTTTTTCGTTTTGATTCGGTTTCACGATTTTAAGGTATCATTTTTTTTAAACAAAGCAGACTACTTTAATCAATATTATATATTTTAAGTTTTAAAATAAGTCGGCTATTAATAAATTAGAAAATTTTTCTTTGCAAATACTTTTGCAGATGCTTTGCAAAGAAGAAAAGGGAGGGGGGGGGGGAGTTCACCAAAATTCATTGAAATATAAATATATTAAATATTTTCTAAAATGTTCTATGTCATGCAATATTTTCAACCAAATATAAAGCCACATTCAGAAAAAATCGCAAAATGTAGTAGAAAGAATAAGGTGCTATTGAAATATAAATATATTAAAAGTTTTCTAAAATATGAGTATTTGTATGAAATATTTTTTAATCAGCGTATGCGTGAATGATAAAATTTATCATTTTACATAATTTAATATTCAACTCTATGGAGCTACCCATAAAAAAATCCGATCGAATTTCGTGGAAATTCAGAAAGTTATTGTGGATAGGAGTGAACTGATTTTCAATTGGTCTCTGAAAGCAGTTGAATGACGTCAGATTTTACGCAAATTGCCAATTCTCCATTTACGTTTTTTACTGGTGATTTACTTCTTTTCTTAGATAATTACCAGAACGAACCTATTTCAGGATAAAAATAATTATAAAAAATCGAAGCATTTGTGTCAAATCTACCCATTGATACATAATTGATAACACAGGCCTGCAAATTGAGAGTCATAACTTCCTCTCTAGAATTTGAGAGCTGATTCTAAGGTATTTTAATGCGCTGATTATGAATAAGTACTTAGTTTTTTTCCATCACCTTCAGATTTTTCAAAAAAGATACAGATAGAAAATAGAAAAAAAAAAACACAAGTTTTTACATAAAAAATATATATTTAAAAAAGTATATTACTTTTAACATAACAAACAACTAAAATATAATAATAACTTATTACTAATCTAAATTACATGTAAATTTTATTTGTGGAACCTGATCCTTTTTTCCTGGAAGCTTCGGTTGTAGGATTTTCGCTTAAATTTCCGGTTTGGATCGTCGCGCTTCAACAACCAGCAGTAGTCCGCCATCATGCTAGTATTCCATCTTCCTTGATACCGGACTTCTAGCTCTTTCAAATCTTGGTGAAATCTTTTGCCTTGTTCTTCGCTAACGGCTCCTAGGTTTTCTGGGAAGTAACAATCTCCACTCATTAGGATCGTATTCAATGTCGTACATTTTCGTCAAGCCTGGAATAGCTTTACAGTACACTAAATCTTGATCTTCAGCGAAGAATGGAAGAAAATCTTTTTCTCTGTGACGGTACCATGAAAATGAAGTACCAGGTGCAAGCATATTTCTTTCTTTTAATCGTGTTCCGAGAAGTTCCGCTGCATCTTTGGGGAGATTCAAATCTCTTGTCAAGTCGTTTAAATGTGACTTGGGAAAGAGCTGACACTCGTTAGAATCTACTTGAAATTCAGGATCAGATTGGTATACATCCTTTTCATCTGTATCACAGTCAGAATCTTCAATTTGTATAGTCGGAAACGTTGGCTGCACCATTTTTGAATCGCCGAAAATTGCAGGCGTAACTGATGAGATGTTTGGATAGTTTATGTCCCTTTTATTTTTAGAATTGTATCCAGTTATGTCACAACAACAGAATTAGCAATCCTTAACATGGTTTTTAGGCTCTCTCCATAGCATAGACGAAACGATATTGAAGCTATTTTTCTGTTCTTTTGACCACTTGCGAAGTTCTAATAAACAAGTCGTACAAATTTTATGAGGTGTCCAAGTTTTGTCTTGGTTACTTAAAACGTATCCAAAATAACTTTTGTAAATATTTTTTACAAAGTCTGTAATGCTGTTTCGTTGTTTTTTAAATTTCCCGAAAATATAACAAAAACCATTCGGAGAATTTAAACAGCTTCGCGATGACATTTTAAAGGTTATGTTGCAAGATGCGCACTTCAACTGTTAATTTTCTAAATAAATGCGGGTGCTTACACAAAAACCCTTTGGTTTATCTGTATTACACCCTTTTCGACTAATATTTACAACAATTAGGTTATTTTACCTAATCATTATGTATTAATAAGTTCATTACTAAATTAAGCCAAAATGACCCGTTTTCAACATGGTTAATGTGAATTACTTATACTTATTATGTAGTAATTAACAAATTACTGTTTTGAAGTAATTTCTAAGTCACCTTACACTAATCAAATGCAATAAAAATCAAGCTGAAGTAATTTAATGACGTTTTATAAATTTTAAAATGTAGACTCTCAGACATTTTTCCGAAAAATCTTAAATATTCAATATAAAAAAATCCTGACGTGATGGAATTTTTTTGTTATTTTTCTCGTAATCAGCACATCAGAAAATATAGAAAACGTTACTCAGATTTCAAAGAGGAAAAACATTGCAGACCTGTGTAATGGCTCTTATGCAAATGCCGATATCTGCGATCCTGAAATACGTCAAGTTTTCCACTGTTAAATGTGGTGTCGAAAACAACAATGACATCAATCGCATGCATGATGCCAAGAAGAACAGAGCTGTCTGATTTTGAGAAAGGTGTGATCATCGGGTACCACCGAAATGGCCGATCTTTAATCGACATATCTAGCGAGCTTAATTACCCCAAAACGACTGTGGCTTATGTGATTAGAAAATGGAAGCTGAATGGTGATTGTCAGAATGTGGCCAGAGTAGGCAGACCGACGAAACTGGGAGATAGAGACCGACGTGTTCTGTCTAGAGAAATTCGGAAGAACCGCAACCAACCAATGTTACACATACGCCAAGAATTTCAACAAGCTTCAGGATGTGTTGTTTCCATGAATACCATCCGTAAGGAAGCTCATCTGCTTAATTTTTATGGCCGTGCTGCCGCCCATAAGCCTTTAATCACCAAGTCCAACCGCGCAGCTCGGTTAAGTTGGTGCAAAACACGCCAGCAATGGACTGTACAGCAATGGAAACAGGTTCTCTGGAGTGATGAATCAAGGTTCACCCTCTACCGTTCTGATGGTAGGGTCTGGGTCTGGCGTCTGCCTGGAGAACGCCTCCTACCAGAATGTATTGTGCCCACAGTTAAATTTGGCGGAGGGGGAATTATGTTCTGGGGTTGTTTTTCCTGGTTCGGACTAGGACCCTTGGTCCCAATTCATGGTAAGCTCAATGCCGATGCCTACTGTAATATACTGGACAACAGTGTACTTCCTACGTTGTGGCAATACTATGGATTGGACCCATGTTATTTCCAGGATGACAACGCAAGCTGCCATGTAGCGAGGTCCAGCATGGATTGGTATGCTGATAATGGAGTGCATCGACTCGAGTGGCCTGCCCAGAGCCCAGACCTGAACCCAATAGAGAACCTCTGGGACGAGTTGGATCGTCGAATTAAGGTGGGTGACACACGCCCAAAATCAGTAAAAGAGCTTACCTGCCTTGTGCAAACAGAGTGGAATAAAATACCATTAAATGTAATACAAGGACTAGTTGAGAGCATGCCCAGGAGAGTCGCAGCTGTAATTGCCTCTCGAGGAGGATCTACAAATTATTAAATGTGAACAGGGCCAAAACCAGTCTTTTTTTCCCGAGGCAAACGTGGATTTTGAAGGTACCCTTTCCCCCTCCTTCGCAAAGCATATTTACAAAGAAAATTTCTCCAATTTATTAATAGCCGACTTATTTTAAAACTTAAAATATGTAATATAAAATAACGTATTCTGCTTTATTAAAATACTCCAATTCGATACTTTAAACCGAATCAAAAAAATTCTACTTTCAACAGGATCTTTAAGGCCCTTGTCCCTGCCCGCGAAGACACTGCTGAGCTAATGCTATTCCTGTGGGGAGGCATTTTTCTAATAACTCTTTCGCATTTTGAAATTTTCAATTTTTTTTTTTTTTTGTTTTTTTTTTTTTGCATTGGATAGCGGAAGTCCCTCTCAAAATCGCTCCTTGACTACTTTTTCGATTTGAGTCATAGATATTTTTTATAAAGTTAGTTTCACTTTCAGAACCGCTTTTGGAAGTGAAAGAAACATTATAAAAATATCTACGCCAAAATTGAAAAAGTAATCACGGAGCGATCTTGAAAAGGATTTCCGCTATCCAATGCAAAACATATTATTTAAAAATGTCCAAATGCAAAAGAGTTAGAAAAATGCATCCCTAAGGAATAGCATTAGCTCGTGAGCATCTTCGCGGGTAGGAGCAGGGACCTTAAGCCATCATCATTAGATTTTTTTATGCTTTAGCATAGCCCAGATATAATAATTTTAACAATATTATGCTAAACATAGCCATGAAAAAAATCGCCAAACGAAAGATACATTTGGAACACTTTCATCCTAGCGCCCGGAGCTCATGCCCTTTTTCCCCAACCCTCTCTTAGTTTTGGCCCTGAATGTGAATAAAGCTCTTTTTCTTTTCTATCACAATTGTCAAGTACTTATTAGCAGCAATATTGTATTAGATATTGTATTAAATCAATACTAGTTTTTTTTAAAGTCAGTTATTAAAAAATGTCAATTTGTGGAGAATCCCTTAAGTTTCAGCCGTTTTTAGAGAGCAGAGTAAAAACATCTCACTAAAATAATGATATCTTTTTGAATTTTCACGATATTTGATTGGATTTTTTTTATAAGTCACTCCATAGAATTGACTATTAAATTATGTAAAAAAAATGTTTTTCTAGTTCGCGCATGCGCAGATAAAAATTATTTTATACAACTACTCATATTTCATAAAATATTTAATATATTTATATTCCAATTGCGCTACATTTTTTCTACTGCATTTTGCCAATTTTTCTGAAATTTGCGTTAAATTTGGTCAAAAACCCAGCATGATATAAACAAAAAACATACCAGAATTTTTTTAATTTTTCAAAAAAATCGCTCTATCGCCATAAATATACATGCTATTCTCACAAAAATTAGTGTACATATTCTACTGTATTCATATATTTGTATTCTAAAGCGATAAGTCGTTTCGTGCATTTTCATGTACAGGGCGATCCCAAATATTTCTATTATTCTTTGTTTTTTTGCCGGCCCCCCTAATTACCCGCTTAACAAATGAATGTAAATAAATATAAAGTGAAACATAATCTTTATATTTCTGAAGTTCCAGAAGAATCCGACCAGTATATTTTTAAATATTTGACAAAATGTCAAAAACTGAAAGTGTACAAATACTTTTTGGTAGATAGTGTATATATATATATTAATCCGAAACACATGTACTCTCTACATACTCCTTCAACCAAACAAATGGAGCCTTACTTCCTTTAAACGTCATTCTTCTTAAAAATTCGCATATGAATAAAATTTTGAAAGCTCTAAATTTATTCAAAAAAAATTTTTTTTTCAGTCTTTTTATGACCTTTTATAAGGGTGTGGGAAACGCAAATATTGCAAATTTTCTTCAAAATAGCTGTGATGATTTAATTGCACAATCAGCACATGCTAATTAGTAATTATCCACCAATTTAAAAGCAGAAATTCTGCTTTAAAAAAAAAAATATGCGACTAAACTTTTTTTCTCTTTTGAAATATATATTGCCTCATCTCATTTACAGCTTATAAAATAATATTCTTTTTTAACGTTTACCAAATTTTCAGCAGTTAACAGAAAAAAATGTTGTTTTCATAAGAATAATTAACAGTGAAACAACATACTTTTCTCTGGTTAACAAAGAAATAAAAATACAGCGGAGCGTTGATTATCCGAAGAAGTTTGAAGTGACCTAAGTTCGGATTAATGGATAACTGCACCTTCAACGGTCGGGCAGCGCATAACCTATCATCGGCAACAAATCGGTTAATTCTGCACAAAAAAAACATTTACCTAAATTAACTGTTTACAAGCCAAATTAATATCGCAATGCAATAATAATTTTGTTTTTCTCATATTACAACTTCAAATGTTTTGATTTATGCATACAAATTTAAAAATGTTCTTCTTGAGTATTTTCTCGAATTCCAAAAACATTTAGATTCCTAGTGGTCAAATGTGAGTAATATAGAGAAACGATAAAAACAAAAATTATATTTTTATGTAAATTAAGGAATTTGCATACTCTTTATACCTGTGATAAATGCTTAAACATATTTTTTTTTCAAAAGTTAAAATCAACCTTATATTTTATAGGAAAAATAAGAACATCGTAATTATATTGGAAAATATATGTTTTGCATTGCAAATAATACTATGTTCCCTTTTGGGAACATTAACGTTTAAACGGTTAAGAAGAGTAGCCCCCAAATCCTTTTACATAACCAATGAATACCCAGAACAAATCAGAAAAGCACCTTATTAGAATGAAAATATATCCAAAATTTGAAGAAAATCCGTAAACCCATGCCTGTATTGAATTTTGTCCCTCCCCGTCCTTCACCCCTATGTGTTACTAAGGTATAATGGTCAACATTATTCGATTGCCATACCTTCGAATATCTTGTCATCCGTAAGTCTTCAATAGTACGCCTAATATTTGAGTTTGAAATTTTTACTTTTAGGAAAATCTGGTTTGAAAAGAAAACCTTAATCCTTTCTTATACGAAATTTTACATCAATTCTACCAATCAATTCAAGATATTTGAAGTCTACAAGTCAAGGCCTTTAAAATGATACACTACTAATTGAGGTAAGAGAAAAAGTAAAAAAAGGGCTTAAAAATGCCCACTGGAGTCTGAAAATTGAACTATATTATAAAGAGATATACAGATATGGATAGCCCAGACCAAGACCTTTGCAGCGATATGTCACATGACCCACCCATACCTGTATTGAATATTGCCCCCCTGCCCCCCACCCCCTATGTGCTGCTAGGGTATATGGTCATCACTATTCGATTGACCAAGCTTAGAATATCTTGACATTCGTAAGTCTCACTCCTCTAAAATCAACGGTTCGCCTAATATTTGAGTTTGAAATTTTTACTTTTAGAAATATCTGGTTTGAAAAAAAAATCGTAATCCTTTCTTATACGAAATTTTACATCAGTTCTACCAATCAATTCAAGATATTTGAGGTCTACAAGTCAAGACCTATAAAATGATACACTACAAAGTGGGGAAAGGGAAAAAAAACCCAAAAAAGCTTAAAAATGCTCCCTGGAGTCTGAGAATTGAACTATATTATGAAGAGATATACAGATATGGATAGCCCAGGCCAAGACCTTTGCAACGATATGTCACATGACCCACCCATACCTGTATTGAATATTGCCCCCCCTGCCCCCCCCACCCCCTATGTGCTGCTAGAGTATAATGGTCATCACTATTCGACTGACCATACCTTAGAATATCTTGACATACGTAAGTCTTACCCCTCTAAAATCAACGGTTCGCCTAATATTTGAGTTTGAAATTTTTACTGCTACCATTAAAACAATAGAAAGGGGAAGATCGATTCAACCTGAAACGTAGATCGATTTCAAGCATATCAAAAAAGTAACAACACTACTTGTATCTAAAAATCGATTTCAAAATGCAATTTCAATTTTAGTAAATCAAAATCAAAATAAAATCGATTCTGACATCGACATCGACATCGACATCGATCTACTACACAAGGTTCTGTACTGATTTGATCTACTACAAAAGATCGATCTACTACTTGCATTCAAGATAGTCTTGCGATTTTTCATCTAGGCTTTATCTCCTTGTAATGTGATTGGTCAGTGATTTTGCGTCTGTTTTTGACTCAAAGGACTGGGAAGATTTTCGGCGGGGAAAAGGAAACTGTGAAGATAGAGGATTTAAATAGGGTAGACGAGAAAAGGTTTGGTTTATTTTATGACAGCCGATTATCAACACGAGGGATATAGGTACAAAGGGCAGAAGATGCCCTCCGTGGGGGGAAGGGGGGGGGCGAGGAAAGGAGATAATCTTCTGCATTTTGATAGACTTCCTTTTTTTATTATATATATTATTATTATTATTATTTTGAAAAACTATAAAGAAGAAGATAATTACAGAAAAAAGACAATTCCCGTTAACTTATGTGAAAACGGGGAGGAGGGGAGGGTTATGTAGATTATTAAACATGTTTACACACCCATGTATAATTCTAGACATTATATGTTGCTTATTTTCTTTAAAAAAAAAATAAAAAAAACTGCCTTTTTTTTCTTTGTTTGTATGATGTTATTTAAAAAATAATAATAACCTAATGCTTACAAAATTCGAATCTGTTGTTAAATATAACACATTTTACTGTTTTTATAAATTGTCTGTCTTTCAGTCTGTCTATTTGTTTGTCTCTTACAAAATTTTGTGGGCGCTCTATCTCAAGAACTAATGCCCTGAACCTCTTGAAACTTTAGATTCAGCTAGACTTTCATATAAATTGGTGCTGATTACTTATGGTAAAAATCGCTCTACAGGTGGCGCTGTTATGTTGTATTTTTCATCATTACTGCAAGATCGATACCTCAAGAACTAATGCACGTATTTTTGCCAAACTTCAGATCCGGTTTGATATTAACGTAAATTGTTGATGATTAAGTTTTGATTTAAATCTAACGGCAGGTGACGCTGCATTTTTCCTGATTTTTGCGATAATTGCATCTCAGAAACTAATTCAGAAAATTTCATCAAGCTTCACATTCATAAGTTTGGTGCTTATTAGGTTTCAGCGTAAATAACTATGCAGGAGGCGTTGCTATGCTGCTTTTATCAGCAGTGTTGAATTCGGATATTTTTCACTGGGAGGGATTTTTATGTCTCCTTGAAGGGGCATTCTATACTTCAGAGAAGGAGGGGGGGGACTCTTGTACATGAAGCTTCAATATTTTCGTGAGACATTTCAAAGTTCCGGGGCGGAGATGTTCCTCTTCGGGCTAACCCCTGAATTCAACCGCTTTTTCAGGATCTACAAGATTTTATTGATCATATCTCAAGAGCTCCTGAACGGAATTTCATCAAACTTACTATTCTCTTAGATATTATCATACGTTGTTCTTGATTAGGTTTTTGTGTAAGTTATATAATAATGCTCTGCTATACTGCATTTTTCACGATATTAGTGATAGCTATATCTTAGAAATTATGCATGGAATTTAATAAAATTTCACATTCGGTTAAACTTTCACATAAATAGATTCTTATTAGGCTTGAGTGTATACTGCACAACAGGTGTCGCTGTGATGCTCTTTGAATTGCATATATTTCGGTTACAGAGGGGGTGGACCGAAATTCAGCGATTTGTTTGGAAAACGCAATGCTTTTATTTTCTTTTAAAATGTTCATTCTTCAACCTATACTTTTTAAATCTTCATGATGGGCATAAATAATTTAAATTTGACATTGAGAATGTGTTAAAACATTTAGAAGTTTTATCGTGTATGAGATAGAAGACTTTTTGAGATTGGCACATCCGACTGCTTTATCTTCAACTTTTGAAGCAAAATAAAAGTAATATCTTCTGAGAAATCGATTAAAAATTTTATAGTATCGAATAAATCGAGTTGACCATAATATCGATTAAATCGATTTAAAAAATCGAAATCGCCCATCACTACTATGTACATACCAAGTTTCATTCAAATCTATTCATAAATACGTTAGTTATCGCATGACAAAAATCAGATATATATATATATATATATATATATATGTGTCAACATTTGAACGGAGGGTGGTTTTGGGGTCTGGGGGTCATGATCGATGAAAATATACCAAAATTTTCCGGAAGTGCTTTCCTCCGGACGGCTGCAATAGGTAGCTTTTTACTTTTTGTAATGAAAGCTACCTAAAAAGCAAATATTATCGTAGGGATTTCTAGCCTTTTTCGACTCTTTCCAATATAACTGAAACATGTTTATCAATTCCGTTTGTCTGTTTGCTATCTGCCCGTTCTCTCACTCTCTTAAAAAATGCTTGGATTTTACTGTATGTTTATGTTACTTATGTTTTTCATAAATTCTCATCATTGAAAATGAAGTGTTTAGCATTTTCAGTTTGTTTGCAGATTAATAAAACATTTTTATTACATTATGGTCTACATGGAGAAAAATTATCTGCGATGCATTTTATTTATGTTACAATGTTCCAAACATAATGAGATTGGCATGCACGACCGAGACTTGCTTTGGCAAGAGTATAGAATAAGTAGCATTTATATTTCATTTAAAGTTGCGTAAAAAGAATTCTAATCGGAAAAATCCCATAGGTTTTTAGACCTGAGAACATTTTTAAGAATTTACGTTGATTTTAAGTCATCGTTTTTAGTGCTGAAGGTGTATATACATGTGCGCGTGTTTTTCTGGATATTTATGAATACGTAGTTCTAGAAACATTTTATATAAAATAAACAATAAAGGCAATAATCTTTTATATTTATGCAATGTAAAATTTAAACGTTTGGATAAAACATGCAGAGCCATAAAGGAATTTAAAGCTTCAAGAGGATTGTTCAGTGAGACAGTACAAATCCATAAAACTGAAATTTTATTCGATACTAGCCATAATATTAAGAAAAAATTTCACCTCGATGTATTTAAATTATTCTGTGTTGGTGAGAATTACCAAGCATAGGAAGGTTTTAGAACGTTCAAGATTCCATAAACACGTAAAAAATTCCATAAACACAGGATTAAAATAGATATAAGTAAAACTATTAGTAGATTTAAGTAAAATTATTAGTAGCTAAAATATATAAGTAGCTAAAATATATAAGTAAACTAAAAACAACTAAATAAATAACTAACTAAAAAAACTAAATAATTAACTAAAAGATATAAGTAAACTAAAGGAGATATAAGTAAAGCTAATTTTATTAAATACTATTTTCTGGGGAAATTTAAACAGATAGAATCTTCCCTCAATGTGAAAATTATTTTATAGATTCATGCCTTAGACAGTGGTATAAACAGGGGTTGTATCCGCTATGTGTAGATATAAACATGGTTCGGCAGAAATTAGAAACAGAATGAAGTAAAAATAATGCTCTGAATTAAAGAGTTATTTGAGATTTGCAAAAGTCCATCGTTTAGGTTTGAATAGATTCATGTTAAATTAATTAATATAGAGAATAAAGAAGCTGTTTGCAATTTTTTGGGATATTTTCAAGGTATTAAGATAAACCAAACTTTTATTCTCAACTAATTTACTAAGCCATAATTTCTTTGACAGTAATGTCTTTTGTAGTGTAAGAAGAAGCATTTTGTTCTATTCTAGTGCAGGGAATAGAGGATTTTGCCTGGAAAAATTAATGGTAGTTCTGGAAATAGCTTTACCTTATGTTTTTATTGTCGCTGAATCCGAATTTGTAACTTTTCACCAAAATTTCTCTCGGCAATAACCCCAAATTTTGATAAAACACCCAAAAAATAGATTTTATGAGAAAGAGTAATTTTTGAAATTCTTTTTGGAAAAGTACATCTAGAAAGAATAATAGGCACGGTTTGGACGGGATCAATGTTGAAAGTGAATAAGGGCTTTTCTATATGAAAACGATGACTCGGGTCATTTCCTCTCAAAAATCCTCTCTGAAAGCCTCGGTCTGTAGCATTATGGGTAAATCTGCTCGGTGTTTAATAAAACCCTTCGCTCCTCCACTCTACTATTAATGTCATGAAAAATTGTTAAAATACCTATCGATATCTTGCTCAGAATATTTAAATTTAGCCACAAAAATCGGGACATTTCATAACTTTGGCTATACAACTATCATTATTTCCGTAACTAAGTAGTCATGAACTTAATAATTTTTAGGATAAAAGAAAAAGATGTACATATTTTCAACTCCAGTGTGCTTTACTGTTACTTGAAATTACTGTTAAAATCTTTATTGTAGAAGTTTATACTGTTATATATACGATGGAAATAGCAAAATTAATGAAATTTGTAAAACAGGAAGGACCAGATTGAAATAAATAAACATCTATCAGTATCTTCATATTTCAGTGAATAATAATAAGCCAACAGGTTTAATTTTTTATCGCATATAATATACTAACAAGAAATTTTTTCTGATTTAGGCAACTAGAGGGCAGCACTAAAAAGAAAATTAAACAAGTTGCTTGGAAAATAATCTAACAGAAGGTTCTTCCGGAACAGAGGAACTCCCTCCAGAGAAATAATTTTTGAATAAATATAATAATTTAAGTAATGTCTGAATTCACTAACATAGAAGTCCCTCTGTAAACAGAGATATGCACATATCTGAGTGGCAAAATTAAAACAAACTTTTAAAACGGGCCGGGTCGGCAGAATAAGAACGACTTCTTTAATGTGCCGGGTCCATGCAAATGTAAACGGACCGGGCTTGGTTGATAATAAACTTAAACGGACCAGCTGGACTGGTAAAATTTAAGGAAGTCGACTGACCCGATATAACAAATTTAAAAGACGGTCTACACTAACCGGACAAAATTTGTAGAATTTTCAATGCACCTAGCTGGGCCAAGAATGCATGGATAGCTGATCCATTTTCTGACATTTTTTTTCTTTTGTTTTATGGACGAAAGTGTTATGGGGTATTATATCAAACGTTAAAACTAAAATACAAAAATTCTGCTTAGCATTGGAGATATAAGACAGTATATTTTAATATTTAATAATTTTAGTTATAAAAATAGTTTCTAATGTTTGCTAATTAAAAGTGTATTCTTTTCTCGAAGAGTTCAGTATTCATTATAACCATTCAAAAAATATGTTACTAAAAAGGAATTAAATAAATAACCAAATTACCACAAAAAGCTTTCACTTCAATTTTCTTGAATTCTAATTTTTGTTACATTATTAAGGACCGGCCGAAACATGTTTTAAAGACCGAAACGGAAAAACGAAACCTACTTTCGGTACTCTTCCTACTTTCGTCCGAAAACGAAAATGAAATCGGAAATGTCAAAAGAAAATTATTTAAAATAATTACTACATACATAAATATACAAAATTATTAATTAATTATACGTGTAAATTATACGCGTGTCTCAAGCTGGTTCTCTGTGCCTTTGACCAAAACATTTTATATTCATATAAAGTAAAATGTAATTCGACACAAAATTATTTTTTAATTATACAATTTTCATCTAATTAAAAAATGTTTTAGGTGTGCATACCTTGATTTACCTTTTATTAAGATTTTTATAAATCATTATAACTCATTCTCATAAATTTTTATAAATCATTCATCTGTTATTCAAGAACTTTCTCAAAAAGTATTCGAAACACTTCTGGGGTTTCAAATTAAGAAGTTTCTTCTACTGTTAAATTCAGCAGCTTTTAATGAGCATGTGAAAAGCGTCTTTAAAGTTTAGTCATATACGCACTTCTTGCATACAATTTCACTCACGTATTAATTGAATCATGATTGTTAAGTATAAACTGCGAAGTTCATAGCCATAAATAGTGTCTCATTGGAGCTGATATAGCTCAAATCAATGAGTAATGCTGAAAATTTCCTAAGGTCAGAAACGAGATTTTTGGAATACACATAGTTTTGGTCGAGTTTTAGTCCGACCGATAATTTGGCAGCTTTTTGGGCGAAACTCGGATTTTATTCCGAAAATGAAACCGAATTTTCGGTCGTTCTTTATACATAACATATACTTCTACTCAAATATTCAAATGAAAATGTGCTATAAGAGCCATTATTGGTACAGGAATTTAATAAGAGCATCGTAGCAATATGCATTGGAAAAATACATATAAACACGTTAATTTCTTTGGCATGCTTGGATCGCACCGAACTCAGGCTTACATTTTTTTTAACGTTCTCGGGTCTGGCTAGACTTGAACTTAGTCATGGGCGTAACTACATAATTTTTCTAGGGGGGGCCATGGTGTCAAGTCTTTGATAATTTCCAAACGATAAAAGTAAACATTTTTACTAAAACTAGGGATGCACCGAATATTCGGCATGTATTCGGTATTCGGTCATGTTACCGAATATTCGGTAAGGCCGAATATCAAACTATTTGGTTAAGCAGAATATGAAACTATTCGGCCTGCCGAATATTCGGTTTGGCCGAATATCAAAGTATTCGGCTGAATCCAAAACTTGATAAAATCTTTTAATACACATTTTTAAAAACTTACCGAAATTTCTACTTTTAACTGTCAATTTATATATATATATTTAAAATAATTAGAAAGAAAATCATATTTGAATAAAATAGAATGTTTTTACATTATTTATTTGCTAGTTGGAAAGTATAACTAAGAAAATTAACCATGAGAAGGATTAAAATAGTGATTTATGAGGATTCTGCTTAGGAATAAATGTTGTGCAGATGCAACTTCCTAAATTTTGTTTAGTAAATAATCTGTTTCTTGCTTTTCCCTAATAAAAGTCCTTAAACAAGAAAGAAAAACTTTTGAGATTAGCAATAGCTATCAAGGCAAACAATTTTTGTTCATGAAGCCATAATCATAATCAACTTATCGAGTCATAAGTACATTGTATTCCATCTCACTCTAGGTCAAACTTGTGTTTTCGTTTGTTGTTTTAACAATAAATATGATACTATAACTATATTTTCAACTCGCATGCTTTGATTTCTGCAAAATATGATTTGATGTGAAGGGTGGAAAATGCCACCATTCACAACAAAAGAACTATGAGCTAAACATTACTTTATTCAGAATTAAGTTGAAAGTATTTGTACTTTGTATTGAAAAAAAATCTGCCTTGAGTTATTTAAAAAGGACAATTATGAGGCTGTAAAGATTTTCTTCAACCATTTTTTCATCATTTCTTCTGATTTTAAAATGTTTGTTTTAATTCATAGAAGAAGCCATGAAATTAAAAATTTTATTAATTAAAAAAGTTTCATAATTGTGCTTCTTAAATAACTCAAGCAGGTTTTTTTTAATACTAAATGCTCTTATAAAAAGCTCTTATTTATCAAAATGAAAGTTTCTTTTATTATGTAAAATTGTTTTAAAAAACAACATTTTAATGCTTTTAAACTTTGAAATATAAAAATATTTTGAAGCCGAATGTTCGGTATTCGGTCCAACAATTACTATTCGGCTAGCAGAATATTCGGTTCGGCATTCGGTATTCGGTAAAAATCACTATTCGGTACATCCCTAATTAAAAATAATAACACTCAACAGAAAACTCCCCTATTGATGCATTCCTGTGGGTACTGATTTTTTCACACGTATTGTCGATCAATGAAACTAGTCAGACAGAACTTTCTTCTATTTTATACTTTTTTTTATTACTACACATAAAGTTTTTTTTTTTTTTTTTTAATAAATCTTTCAAATGGCGGAGAAAGAAAAAAAATCATACTGAAGTCAATCGTTTTTTAATATGCCCAAAATAGTAAAAATATTTGACTTATTACAAATCTGAAAATTAAACCGAAATAGAATAATTAGATGATTCAATATGCTTTTTCTCTTCAACTGCTCTCATGCCCCCCCCCCTCCCCCCGCCTGGAAATTGTATAAAATTCATTATCACAACGCCACTTGCAAACTGATTTTTCTCCAAAATTTTCACCAATACTTATTGCATAAAATTTTTAAATAAAATAAATGTTACATACATCTGAATTGTAAATTTTGTTGAAAAATTGTGTTTTATCTCCTTCTGCAATTGGTAACACTTACAAATTTTAAATGAAATTTCAGTTTTACAATTTTCTGTACTGCAAATTTGTAAACTTGGAAATATCGTACATTTTTCAATTTTTACACCGTCGTAGGGGGAAAAAAAAATTACTTTTAAATGCTATTTGTTCGAAAGTTGTATCTTAATTTGTTTTTGAGTTATTATTTTTTTGTAGTTTTTAATACTTTTTTTTTGCCATTGTAAGTATTCCATAAATGCGGACATCATAAGGATTCATATATATATGTAGATATATAGATATATATATTGAGTGTACTCGGCTGATAACAACAACCCTTTTCCAAATGGATAAGAAAAAAGTTAATTGCAATGCAATTTTTGAATAAATTACAATACAGTTTTGAAATAAATTACATTTGTAAGTACAGTAAACACTCTGTAATTCCGACTCTGCGTAAGAAAGAAATCTGTCTAACTCGGAAAGATTTTTAAGCCCTGCGAATCTATATACATAGACTTAAATTTGTCTTAGACGGAATACTGTCTACTGCGGAAAAGTTTCTCGATTTCGATGGATTCAGCCTTAGACAGGAGTTTACTGTACATTTTTTTTCTCATTAAACGGCATAAAAATTGAAAATATGCAGGGTTTAAAAGTTAAAAAAATTACAGTAAAATTGGAATTTAATTGCCTGCTGTTGACACTTACGTATAGGCACATTTCTGCTTTATAATATAAACTAGCTGACCCGCCCAGCGTTGAGCGGGGCCCGTTATAATGATCTTAAACAAAAATCAATTTTGAATGTTTTTTTATCTTTTGAAAATCTTTAAAATGAACTTAAATTCAGGCATCTTATTAATTTCTACAGCGACTAGTGTGTTCCCAAAAGGAACGAAACAATAGGATTTGGAACCCCACAACCGAAAGCGGACTGCACTGGAAGTGCTCGGCTTGTGTTTCGTAAAAATCAAACCCGTAAAATACGAAAAAAATAATGCCTCATTAATGTTCGAAAAAGCTATTAACTGAAGCTAACATAAAATTTCATAATTGTCATCTGCCGAATTGTTATCCAAGTTGAATGAGCCAAATCCCATTGAAATTAGACCTTTAGAACTAAACTAATGAATGCTCCTCAAAACGGTTGAAGGTATTCCTTCGTGCTATTTTTCACAAATTTCTTTTAACATTAACAATATATTTAATAAACGACTGAAATCTCTTAGTTAAAATTACTTTCAAATTTTTCTTGACTTTCATGTAGTAGCTGGATGACAAAAAATTATTGAAAAAAAATGATATCGAATGTCAATCGGACCATTTTTAAGGGAGCTAAAACAAGGGGCCCAAAAGGAGCCACCTGATAATTAAAAGCAGGGCTCTAACATGGAAACTTATTAAAATATCTCCGTATTTTACTCTTTATATCTACAATTAATCAAAATTAAGTATGGAATTTGAATTATTCGTTAAAATATTATTTTAAAGAAATATATAAAAAATGAGTAAATGCTTTGAAAAAGCCCCTAGGGCCCCAATATAAATATGAGGGTGTTTGTCCTGGAAGAAAAATCAAAAGTGCAACTTAAAATAATGCTCTGAGAAGGTGAGAAAATGAAGGAGTGCATGGAGAATAAAAAATTCAAAGTCCCTGAACTGGACCCTATAGGACTACAGGTAGTCCAGGATTTTAACTGGAATGTAGAACGTGGGAGAAAGAAAAAAAGTTCCAAAAATGAAGATTGGATTAAAAGGGGACAATTTAATAACAACTTATGGTGCAAAAACTTCAAGAGGCCCTGTAACGGGCCTCAAGGGGCCAGGGACTTATTTTGCGTATAGTTTTGGATATAAAAATGTTTTCAGTAGTTATTAAAGTAATACACTAAAACTTTGTTAAAGAAAATTGAAAGCAATGCAGATCATTTTTAAAGAAGGTGATTAATATTCAAAATTGATGGTAGCTAATTTTTTTTTTTTTTTTTTTTTTTTTTTTTTTTTTGTCGTTTATGCAGTAGCTGCAGGGCTTAAGAAATTGATAGTAAAAAAAAAAAAGATGTTGAATCGGACCATTTTTAAGGGAGGTTTAAGAAAAATAAATGGGCTAAATTATTAATAATGGGAGCCCAAAAATAATACAGATTTGATAGTTAAAAACATGACCTCAACATGAAAACATTAAATGTCTCAATCCATAGCGCTTTAGATCTACAATTAGTTAAAATTAAGCATAGAGTATGAATTATTCGTCAGAATAATATGCTAAAGAACTGCACAAAAGGTTGGGTAAATGCTTAAAAAAGGTCCCTAGGATGCCAAGAAAAATATGAGGTTGTTGGTTTAAGAGGAAGAGTCATAGACTCAACTTTAAAATTTTGCAATAAGAAGGGAAGAAATTTAGGGGTGCCGGCCCCTATGATTCTCGAGGATGAGGATAAGGGCAGCGTCTTATATGACATGAAAAAACATAGATGGGATTTCAGGTTTAACCCCTCCCTCTTCCCCTCGTACACACAAACACGCCAACAGCCATTTAAAAGTTTAGAAGATGCATAAAAATATTAAGATATGATGTAAAATAGTAATGTATGTAAAAAGCAAGGTAAAGTATAAACAGCATAAAATGTTTCCCATTCAACTGTTTCAATTCTGCATAACAAGAGCCTCTATTTGAACGCAAAATTAACGAAAGAAAAAAATAGGAGAAATGCAATACCTGTATTACTGCTACTGCTATTTCTCTGTTTTTTCTTCTTCTTGGAGGGTGAGGAAAGGAGGGAGGGGGGGGGGGGGCTGAAGGAGAGGTGTTTTTATGAAAACGATAAATACCATAAATGCTAAATTTATTATGATTATTTGTATTTTACATTACGTCGGCTTTTATGCATCATACATTTACTAAATAATGCTGTATGAACATGTAACATAACAACACTGTTCATTTTATGAATAACAACGGCTTATAAGCTACCCCAGACGAAGCTTTTGGCTGTGCTATTTTGCATATATACAATACAACCTCTGAATAGCAAACACATTGAGACTCTGGAATTCGGATACTATTCGGAGGATACGCAATTCAGAGGAAAAAATTAAAACATACAAATATTACAGAAATATTGGGGGATTGAAAAAGTTCTCTAAATAGAAATTTCTGTTTTTTAGGAGCATTAGAAAAGTTTTACTTTATTTTTTTTTAAATAAAAAAGATAATAAAACAAAGGAATATTTTTCGTTTTCTTCCTCCACTTAGGAAAAAATTGCCACAAAAATCTTTCTTACATGGCTCGGAAACCAGAAATCCGAGCCAACTAGGCCGGAATATGCAGAATTCGGAAATAACAAGAGAGTAAAGGAATAATTTAATTCAATTTAGAAATGATCTAATATCAATAAAATTATAAAATATTTTTAAAAGTTATATACAGAACAATCTGTCACGAGATATCTCTTAACAGCTCACAAACGGCACCATAATATGCGTGTATGGGACTAAAACTGAAGTGATAGATATAATGATAAGCAGATATATTGGAATTATGATAGTGATATCTATCAATCACCCCTCTCTTTCAAAAACATATTTAGGAGTGAAAAATTAGATAAATATTTATGAAGATTAGGTAAAAGTATACAATAACAATAAAAGTTTCCTTCATATAAAATAAAATCTTTGAACAGAATTAATGAAAAAGCATCATACCCTTGAAAATTATATGCTCTTTATATGGGTGATGATAGCAAGTAGCCCTCCCGTTCTAAGTACAAATAATTCACAGAGAATGTTTTAGCCAACGCAAAACGGTGTAGTTAGATTACTATCTTTGAGACTACAGAGGAGGGAATATAACCTTCCTTCCTCTATGTTTGAGACTACAGGACTTTGAGATTTGTAGGGAGGATCTGATTTCTATTCGTAACTTCCTAGAATTTAGGCAGAATAGGGGAAAGCTAGACTTTCTTTGGTACCAATAAGATCAAGGACAATCCGCACAAAAGAAAAGCCAGAGCTACGTCCCGCTTCCTCTGCTATAGCTTCAGGCATGAAAGTATCGAGACGTTCTGTGTTCCAGAGCAAAAAGAATAAATCTCATATCTGGCATATCTGTTTGTTGTTGTTTATCATTTATGAGACACTAAGTGTGCCCCCCCCCCACTCTTAAATAATGGCATAGAAAACTAATAGTTGCGTTTTATTCGGTTTTGTTGTTATTATTTGTCATTTTTAGTACTACTGCTCTTTTAAATATTTTTTCAAAAAATAGTCGTATTTTCACTATAAAATATTTCTAGGGGGTTCAGCCAGAATTCTAGGGGGGTCCAGGACCCCCCTGGACCCCCCCTTCCTACGCCCATGAACTTAGTTGGTACTGAAATGTGTAGGGTAGGTAATATGCTTCTTTTTCTTATAAAAATAAAAGAGCCAATAAACTTTTGTTAACGAATTTTTTGGAGATACAATTTAATGTATTACAAGGCATATAGTTTCAAAAAGTTACTTTTTTATACTATAACACTTTAAAAATTATGAGGTTTTTAGCCATCTTTTTTCTTTTATTATAAATTTCACAATTTTTTAATACAGTCGCTCTCGCTCACGCGAAAGCGCGTGATATTGGGCCGACGTTAAGGGGCCATTCACGTGCCAGCGCGTGATGTGGGGTTGATGTCCAATAGCCAGTCACGCGCTGTCGCGGGAAAATCTTTCATTGATTTTTTGTTATAAAAAGTAAATCGGCTTCCGGGAAAAACCCACTTCTACAGTGCGGCATTAACCAGCATTACCTCTTCAAGTAAGCGGCAGCGAACGTGTTAATGAGTTTTTATTTGAATGTAATAGCCTAAAAGTATAAGCCATCATTAATGTCGCCATTCTCTATTCTAGAAATTGGCGACATATAGATTGAAATATACTGTAAAAAATTAACATAATTACGTATGTATTTATGTTAATATATAATTATGTTATATACAACAGTTTCGGTGCAGCCATGAACTGTGAAAATATAAAAAAGCCGGGCCAAGTTCGGCCAAAGCGTTTAATTTTTACACTATGCCGTTCCGAATATTTCAGATGTGTATATTGCTGGGACGATTACTGTTTCTAAACCAATAGGAGACCGTCATTATCACGGTCAAGTACACGCCTACACAGTTTGATTGACAGGAACTCGTGGACAATTGATCGTGTGTGTTTATTATTTATCTGTACTCGGATTGTTTGAATTTGCACTCGGTAATTAAAAATTAAAGGTACGAAAGAATTTTTTTTTTTTTTTCAAAATGACTGAATTTTATTTACTTCCATTAGAAATTATACTTCCTCTGATCCTGAAATAAATAAATAAATAAATAAATAAAAATTAAAGTAAGAATTTTGCTTATACGGATATTTTCGCAGAATACTTTTTTCCCCATTTGTTTAATATATATATAAATCATTTTGGAACGATATTTAGAATATTAAAAGGGTTTGAAATATTTTTTTTTTAATGTCTTATTTATTAATAAAAGACAGCCTCCAATAATAAAAAAAAAAAAAAAAAAAAATCACCAACGGACTCTCGGCCCGCGATGGACTCGAACCCATATCCTCCCGTTTCAAGCTCGACGTTCTAAACATTCAGCCAGTCAGCTCAATTTCATCCGCAACAGATTATCGTTATAATTAGCACCGTCAATTGTCCACGAGTTCCTGTCAATCAAACTGTGTGGGCGTGTACTTGACCGTGATAATGACGCTCTCCTATTGGTTTAGAAACAGTAATCGTCCCAGCAATATACACATCTGAAATATGCTGCCGGGCCGAGTAAAGATAACTTTCATTCAAGCTATTACTTGAAAATTTCTGCCCGTGAAGACGCAAAAACTTATAATCACTCACCTAAATTTGATGAATGTTGCCAGTCCCATATTGAGTGGTGTCTCAAATGTTTATATGAAATAAATTTTTTAAATTAAATTTTCTTTTTAGAATATGATAATGGGATTCATATCCTTTCTACATATAGAAAAACTTTTAATTGGCTTATGCTAGCAAATAAAATAAAAATCTAATGAAACGTAAGAAAGGAGGTTAGTGAAGAGATTAGTTACATAACAGCTATATTTTCACCTATTTGTAAACAAAATTTACAAAATAAATCAAATGATCTCAAAAATATAAGTTCACCGTGACCAATAGATATGTATTTAAGCCACGGGTTTCAAAATTCAGGCTGCTGATACAATATCATTTCTCTTTTCATTTCACAAGAAAAAGAGATGTATATAAATGAGAGAATACGTAATACACTAAGGAATTTCTTTGGAAAGTAAGAAAAATATCTTTGCAGATACTTGATCTTTCTGGAAACACTGAAATGGATGCTGTGTTCTATTTAGATGTGACATATTCAAGTTAATCGAAGAAAAATCGCGATAGTGGTAATCAAAGAAATGCCAAAAGTTTAAAAGTAATACAAGACGAGGGTTTGGCAACTAGACTCGATACATTTGTCTTTTCTTTATTTTTCCTTTTTAGTATTTGAAGATAAATTTTCTTAAATTAATACAATACAAATATCTGGCAATTAGACTCGATGCATTTCTCTTTTCTTTATTTTTCTTTTAAGTATCTAAATTTAAGTTTTTTAAACGATTTGTTAAACTTTAATGCATGTGAAATCAATTTGCTTAAAATATCATGTTAATTTTTCAAATGAGAACCAGTTTCTAGTTCTTTACAGAGAATTACACAACATTACGAAAACTTAGTTACCCCCATTAACAGCTTGATAATTAATCTGTGCCCAACAGTCATACGACACAGTATCTTTTTGTAAAATCTGTTTTACTCGTGTCTTTTTCTACGCATGGAAAAGCTTTAAATAATAAAAGAAATTATGTGTTCAAAACTACACAAAATATTTTTATACAAATTAAATTTATAATTTAAGAAAATAAAATAAAACTGAATTTATTATTTTAAAATAATATCTTTTTAGTACTAAAGCAGTCTTAAAATGAAACTGTTCACGTAAATATTTAAAACAGTTCTTTATATTTAATATTCGATACAGCTCTAAACTCATTTTTTGTAATTGATGTACTAAACTTTTCTCAATATATGGTTTTAAAAAAATGAAAAAAGTATTAAACTAAACTACAAAAATTTAAAGCAATCTTTATCAGCTACATATATATAATCCCGATAACATAGATTAGCCGAATGAAAAAAAACCATCTGAAAATATTTTTTCGTATTTCCCAAATAATGTTTTTCTTCCTAAATCAAATTCAACGAAAAAAAAAATTCCATTCTATTTGAAATTTAAATATAATTTAGGTCTAGGAGACAGGAAATGCTGAGATGGCCATACGTCCTCAAATTTTCGGAGTGCAGTTGACGTTTAGAGAGTCAACCACGCTTTGATTTACCGAATTTTAAAGAAATTGAAAAATTTAGGAAGTTTGTGAAAAAGATAAGCTTAAGCAGTTTTAAAATATTTGAAGTTTATACATGCTTATTTTGGGTCATCTTATAGATATCTCAACTTTTAATAGGTCGAATGAATCACGTGCAAGAATTTATGAGAGTTAAAATAATTAATTAAAATAAAGTAGTTTTATTTCAGTTACAATGTGCTCCAATAATGTATGTATACAGAAAGAGAGTAAAAATTGAAAAAAATTAAATTTGTGAAAATTTAATTAAAGAAAATTATTTTTTATTTTATGTTAGCTTTTTTCTTTTATTTTCTTCGGTGCACTGTCAGAAAAAAAAGAAAAAAAAAGACATTTTTTGATTTAGAGGGAGATTTTACGACTGTAGCACAGCCATGATCTCAACCTGAGAAGGATTTTGAGTAAATATTATTAGATAAATAAATAAATCTATATAATTCCGTTGTTTGACATATTCTTAAAAAATATATATATTCTTAAAATATATCAGCCAATATCAATTAAGCATTAAGCTGTTGCAGAGTTCTTAAGGTATCTGCCTACGTGCGGAGCACTTTTTTTTTTAAAAAAGGACAGTTTTGAAAAAATATAATAATTTTTAGTTCTATTGTATTACAGAATGATAAAAAAAACATAAAATCCTAGCAATATCTTTTTAATATTTCGAAAAATTGGGGTTTTTTACTGTTTTTTTAGCAAAATTTCACGTTTACGCCAGACAGCATACACTCAATTCAAATAAATGTATTTCAATTTCCTTCATGCTGCACACTTCTATTGCACTTATCTGTGCACTGAACAAGGAGTTTTACAATATCTTCAAAAATAGCCGACAATTTTCAAAATATGTAAACAAGTATATTTTTTTGAGTAAAAATTGCCATTTTTTCATATTCGAGTGCCTATAAAATAATTAAATATTCACATATAGCTTAGATCCTAGTTCAGAGCATAGTGAGTGATATGAAAAGCATTCTTACGAAATTTCACTGAAATATCTTTAAAACTTTTTATGTAATGAAGTTTATCGCACATGGAAATAACGAAAAAATTGATTTTCCAGAAAATGCATTTAAAGCTTTCTTTTTGGGTAAGAAACTACAATATTTAATTCTTACGCTTAAAATGCACCACATTTATATTCTAACCCTTCCTCAACTTTATTTTTATCATTTTTAAATTCTTAGTAGTGATGGGCGATAACGAGAAGTTTTTCTCGATTTTCTTGATTGTATGAACATCTCGATAACTTTCGATTGTGTAAAAATTTTCTCGATGACTCCAGTTTGCAATTGCTTTTATACCATACAGGATTCAATTTTATCAAGAGTCGTCTACAGGTGACTGAGTCGGTGTTAATAAAGACACGACGTATTCCCTCGCTAGTGAGCCCCTCCTTTCATTGGTGTCTCTAATTTATACGCAATCTTCTAATATGAAATCTCGAACTGAGTCCTCATTGTATATGCCTTCATATACCAAACGCGGTGTGCACGCACAGCAAAAACTTGTAAACAAAAAGAAAAAAAAAATCTCGAATTGAACGAACAACCGAAAGCGTAATCTCGATTCGAAAGTTAAATTTTGAAAACTGCCCCCCCCCCAACGTAACGAAGTGGGGGGGGGGGAATATATAAGATAAGTAACTGGTCGCATGCCAAACAACAACTTCCTGCTTTTCTAAATTCTATATATAGTATAAATATTTTTTACTGCAGTGGCATTTGGGAGTGCCGACAGAAGTGAAAACTTGAATAATTACTTGTGTATTTTTTTAATCGTCAGGAAATATTTTATTGTGCAGGAAATACAAGGACCAAGTAACCGCGGTAAATTAACGCATACACGTGAGAGGAGGCCAGAGTCCCAGCAGTGGTGAACAATATTTATCTGATACAGATGTCATACACGCACCACATTGGCGCGATGTTTTTCAGATGCCGATTTAGCGAAAACTTCGAAAAAGTTTAAGAAATTTAAATTTCAATCCATTATGGGTCCGTAACGTGGCCCAGAATGACGGGGGAAACTTTTTTATGCTAAATTTGTAATGTATGAAGTACAAGGTTTCAATAAACATATTACATCAAAAAATGAAAAATGGCCCCTTGTCCTCCCCCCTTCCAAAAAAAACCCCGGTGCTATGAGGAAAACCATAAAACTGAAAAAAGAGCGGCGAAGAAAAGTTAGCTACGCTATAATTTTTCTCCCCGCTGTAGCTCTCATAGAAACAAAGTTATAGCCTTTTAAAAATTGAAATGAAGTGAAGAAATCAGCAAAATTATGTTGGTGAATAACCAACAGGGGGGGGGGGAGGCAACAGCCCTGGTTGTGCCACATAGCTTAAACTTTTAAGTTAAAATTGGTAGAGAAAAAAAAGTGAGCGATATTTTAAAGTGTATGTTGGGGGGGAGGGGGGGGGGTCAAGCTCCTCACCTTTGGAAGAGGCCCTCAAAGAGGGAACTTTAAAACAATGTGCCTAGGTTACGGCAACAATGTGACTAGTTCAATGGGTTTTTTTCCCAATCTGAAACTTTTTTCCAATGCGCCTAAGGACGTTTTCAATTCAAAAATTCGATCTAAAATGATAAAAATGCAAAAAGCTTCAAAAACTGCCCCCCCCCCCCTCGTCGTGGGAACCAAATTCGGAAGGGGGGAAGTAAGAAAGCATCATAATATGAAAGAGTGATCCGAGATCTTCAAGATGATGTACAATATGATGGGTTTAAAAAGGTGAAAATGATCCCCTCCTCCGTTCCCCGTCAGTCCACCATTTCGCCCTCAATTTCCTGTAGCAGACATTTTAATTTTTTTACATTTGATAAATAATGTTTACCGAATGATTAGATGAAAAAAAAAAACACTTAAATTGATAGGTATTGTAGAAATCGCTACAGTTTTAAACATATGTTCTCAAGCCCCCTCTTTGAAATTTTTTTTTAATAAATAATATTTATTGGTGTGTTCTAAGCATGGTAAGACTAAAATACGGGAAACTTTGAAAATTAGGTCTTCATTTCACAGATTCTGATGCTTCTTTCTGTACCTCGTTTCACGATAAAACTTTCATTTCACAAAGCTCCGACGAAAAAATTCTGCTCGATAAACCTACCCATCTCTATTGTCAGCGAGAATGAAAATCATCCTTATCGAAAAAGGCATTTATCAAAAACCACAAGCTTCTCGAAACGCCATTTTTTTCAAGGTTAAATTTCATCGCTATCCTTCGATAAACCTATTTCCTTCGGGATAAATTTTCATCGCGAAGAAAGTTTCTCGGACTGTCTGTCTCGGATGTCTGATTTTATCGGAATATATTTGCTGAAATGAAAGGCATATGCGAAAGCTCTTGGAATGAAAGAAATATTATGAATGTTTCTACTTTTGGAGTTGAATTTTAAGGGGTGGGTGGAGGGGAGAGGGGAGCGATGAGGGGGTGAATTTTTTAAATCGTAGCTATTTCGACAATAAATGTTATTTTTGGTGTGGTTTTTTTATGGAACCCTCCAGAAAATATTTTTTATTAAATATAAAGATTTTAAAGTGGGAGCTGCATCATTTTTAGGTGTATTTGGGAAAAATGAGTGAACCCACGGGTGACATGTAAATTTCAAACCTCTTTTTTTTAATCCGTCATGTTATATATGCATCATCGGAATGCTTTGGCACCTCCTTTCCATTTTATGAATCTTTTTCCTCCTGGAGTTGAATTTCAGAAGTGTGTGGGGGGGGGGGGGAAGAAAGCGATAAGAGGGCGAATTTTTTAAATCGTAGCTATTTCGACAATAAATATCATTTTAGATGTGGAGTTTTTTTATGGAACTCTTCAGTAAATATAACTTATTAAATATAAAGATTTTAAAGTGGGGGCTGCGTCATTTTTAGGTATATTCTGGGAAAAATGAGTGAACACACATGTCACATGTAAATTTCAACCTCTTTTTTGGTCCCGACATGTTATATATATATATATACTATCGGAATTTTTTCGCACCTCTCTTTCATTTTACGAATATTTCTCCTCTTGAAGTTGAATTTCAGGAGAGGGAGGGGGAGCGATAAGAGGGAGATTTTTTTTAGCTATTTTGACAGTGAATATCATTTTAGATGTGGTTTTCAGAGGAGCGCTCCGGTAAATATTATTTCATAAATTCAAAAGTTTAAAATGGGGACTGCGCGATTTCCGGGTGCATTCTTGGAAGAAAAAGTAACATTACGACCACGGGTGAAGAGTAAATTTCAAACTTTTTTTGGATCAGTCATCTGATATGTCATAGGAAAGGTTTCAGAATACTCTTTCATATTATGGGACTTTCTCTTCTTGCAGTTTAATTTCAGGACGGGGAGTGAATTTTTTTTAATCGTAGCTATTTCGAGAATAACTATCATTTTAGAAGTGGTTTCTTGATGCAACCTTCTAATAAAAATTGCTAATTATAATCATTTTAAAGTGGGGGATGCGTGATTTCCGGGTGTATTCTGTTAAGAAAAAGTAAACCTGCGGGTGAGGAGTAAATTCTAAACATTTTTGGACCCTTCATGTGATTGATTATTGGAATGTTTTTCGAACTACTTTTTCATATTATGAACGTTTCTCCTCCTGGGGTCGAATTTCCGCAGGAAGGAGGGGAGCGATGAGGGGTGAATTTTTTTAAATCGTAGCTATTTTGAGATTAAATTTAATTTTAAATGGGATTTTTTGATGGACCCCTTTGGTAAAAATATTTTATCAAATATAAACATTTTAAAGCGAGGCTGCGTGATTTCCGGCTGTATTCAGGGAAGAAAAAAAAATAGTGGAGTAGTGAGGAGTAAATTTCAAGTTTTTTATGGACCCGTCATATGACGTATCATCGGAAAGTTTTCAAACCACTCTTTCATATTATGAATCTTTCTTCTCCTTTTCTCAATTTGGACTCCTTACAGAAGCGCTTTGCAAACTTTTTTGAAATCATTTCGTTTTTGCGAATTCAAATCTGATTATTATTATTATTATTTTTTTTTTCATGGAGACTTCCAATACATAATTTATAATGTGTGAAAAATTCACAAACAGGGAGGACAGACTGTATTCCGGGTGTTACAATAGTTGGAATTCTAAGGGGAGTGTTTTTATACATTTTGTTGATTTCTCTTTCGCGATATATCATTAGAAAGCTCTGTAATTACCATTTTTTTATATACCTCCCGCACTCATCCCCCTCACTTTGACCCCGCGGGAAGCTCTTTAACAAATTTAACCGACACCCACCATGCGATGTATTGTTGGAAAGCCTAATGATCATTTACTCATATTATGCATTTTCATTGCTCCTGCACTACTTTGTTCCCCGGGTGATCCGTTTAATGTATGTCAACAGAGAGTCTTCTAATAATGGGGGAATTGTAGATCGTATCTCAATTGATGTACAAAAATCAATAAATGTTAGTACATGTTCTTTACACTAGGAGTGCTTTTGATTATTATTTTCTTTGGCCATTTTGCTACTCGCGACTCTACTCGCGACTTTACAACTTTTTGCAACCAAGGAATGCCGTTACATGACTTTTCTACTATTGCGGCTCCATTATAACATCCTTTTGGTTTGTTGTTGTTTTTTAAATTCATTTGTTTTCAGTTACCATGTATTTACTAAATTATGCTTTTTAAGCATGTAATAACAAAGATTTTAATAATTGATTGTAAAACATCTCGATTGTAGATTCTCGAAATTAATCGATGATTTTATCGAATGTGCTTTTTTACGATTACGATTTTTATCGAATAGGAAATTTTCGAGAATCGCCCATCACTAATTCTTAGTAGCTCTTTTTGTTTTCCTGGTAAGCTTTGCTGTGTATAGCGAGGGACGATTTGAATTTTTCATTCCTAGCAAAATATCATGCTTACGCCAGACAGCATACACTCAATTCAAATAAGAATATTTCAATTTCCTTTATGCTGCATACTTCTATTACACTTATCTGTGCTCTGAACTAGGAGTTTTACAATATCTTCAAAAATAACCGAAAAATTTTAAAATCTGTAAAAAAATACATATTTTAGTAAAAATTACCATTTTTTCATATTCCAGTGTCTATAAAATAATTCAATTATCACATATAGCCAGAGTTGGGCAGTATTGAAAATACATGTATTTGAAATACATTTTCAAAATACATTTGTATTTTGTATTTTGTATTTTAATCCGATGAAACGAAAGTATTTTAGTAATGTATTTTGTAAAGCTTTTACCAAGTATTTTGTATTTTGAAAATACATTTTAAGTCAAAATACATTTTTATAGATTCCAAACTTTGTGGTCTTGTAAACCGCAAATCAAAAATATAGAACATAACAAGGTAAATTTCATTTTGTTTAGTCTTTGAATTCGTTTCTGGGCATCAATGTAAACATATTTTACAAACTAGTGGTACTATAAAGATTGTTAATGAACAGGATGTATAGCTTGTCCAGAAGCATTTATGCTGAATGGTTACAAAAAAAATGTTATAAATCTTACATTTGCTGCGAGAATTACACAACAAAGAATTCCATGATAGACTGGAAGGACCTATAAAGAGTTTTACTTCTTATTGCATTTATTTATTTTCAAGTACGTTAGAAATGCAGTGCTATTATCTATTATAGGCTCTTGTAAAGCTGAATAATATTTTTGGCGTTATCGATGAAATTATCTACATAGAGAATAATTTTATTGTGATAATAAATGGTGTTCAATAGCAATCTGCACGGGCCAAGTTTGGGCCCAAAGCTTGAATCCGACCCGCGGGCAGAGCCGAGCCAGGCAGATTTTCATTCTCGACACTTGGGTCAAACCGGGCCCGAGCTTTACTCTTTTTTTTTTTTTTTTTTTTTTGAAAGCTGGTTTGGGCCAAGCTTAGTCACTACTCTTTCTGAGCCAGGCAGAAAGAGTAGTGACTTACTGTTTTTTTGAAGGATGGGGCCGGGCTGGAACGGGCTTAACTTTTTTTTTCTTATTTTATTCCGGGATTGATTTCATTCTTCCTCGTAATCACGGACCAAAATATTCAGTTTGAGCCATCCCGTATGAAAACATTTTTTTCGGCGTGGCCAGGTCTGTTCAAAAATCAGTAAAATTTGGTCTGGCTTAATTTTTTTGCAAAAAATGCATATATTTTTAAATCGCCGTTGTTCTTCAATTAAATCTTAAAATTTATTATTTTTAAAGCATCGTCATGGTTTATTAAAATACACCTAAATTACAATATACTTAAACGTATGAAAAAGAACCTGTTAATGAGAGAATGTTGTTTTAAACTGAAAAATGTGTTCTTCCATGTAAAATGAATACAATAATACGCGAGAAAAATCTGCTACGATTAAACTTGCCTGTGACGAATTTTCTTAACATTTCTATGCGACTCCGTCTTAGAAGTTTGTACTACATACCATTTACATGCTTTTGAGTCATGGAATATGAATTAATAATATTAATGATAACTGTAACATTTACAAATAGCAAACAGAAATTTATTAAAAACCTAAATATCGCAATCTATGGCGTTTCTGCTTTAATAAAGATTATAAGTATGAAAAAAGGTGTTTTTAATCCGAATTCCTCTGTACGAGAAAAAAATCAATGTTTTGGTGCAATTCACTCAGGCCGGGCTGAACTTTTAGCTATAAATTTCTTTCTACAAACTGCACAGGTCGGATCGATTTTTTTTTTTTTTTTCTTTTCTTGATTGGGTTTGAGCATGAAAATTTCGTCCCATGCAGATTTCTAGTGTGCAATATTAGACAGAAAATATTTCAAAATAATGTCTGTTGATTATAATGGAAAAGTTAAGTGAAAATGCCAATTGTATAAAACAAGAAGTTCAGTTACATGTAAAACATGAAAAAAGTGTTTTTCTTTTTTTTAACTGATAAATGCACTTGTAAGAAGACATTTTCTTGATTTTCCCGTAGTGTCGTTCCTTAGCTTTAAAAAAAATTTGTTGTCCAAACTCTTCGAAATTTTTATCGATTATAAATATAACGGTTTTGCAGCTCGTGTAAAAATCTTCTAAAAAACACTGTTATAGTTGTAAAACAAAAATGTTTTCTTCTTGTTTTTTTTTTTCTTCTTCTTTTTCTTTCTTTTCCGCGTTGGATCCTGTAACATAAAAATATAAAATATAGCACTGATTGCTCGAACTTCATGAAATTTTAATCGATTGTAAATATGTTTGTATCCAAACCCTCTTTAATATTTTGCAAAAATTATGTATACTTAGTCTGTGAAAATCTAAACGAAAGTCAATCGAAGATGTGCCGAAATACATCGCTTTTTAGAGTTTTCATCGAAAAATTTTCAGATGTTATTACTATTATTATTATTCGTCAAAACGTTTCGAAATTGTTCTGGGTGATGTAAATCTAGTCTGACGAGAAGCTTAAAAAATATTACAGATATGTTGAAATGCATAAATTTAGCTATTTTTAGCGTAGGAAAATATCGTCCCCACGAGGCGCAAGTTTTTTGAAAGTGTTAAAATTCGTAAGTTTTGGAAAACGATTGCACCGTCAAAATAAGAAATGTTTTTAGCTGTAAATGTATCTTTTTTGTTATTCGATCCCCCGAAATTGCGCCGCATGTGTATTGCTGCAGAAAGGGAGTTAAAGTAAAAAATGAAAACAACCCTTTTTGAAAATATCTTTTTTACTATATGTAATGAGTTTTCATTTAGAAACCAGACTGATTTTTTTTTGTTACATTTTAACACTTATTTATTTTGTTTTTAACACTTTCTAACACGTTTAAAGATGCTCATGAATTCAGTTTGCTTGTCTGTCTGTCCGTACTCTAATTCCGTAAACACAGTCCGATTTCCATGAAATTTATAGATGTTATTGGACATTACTATGGCATGTTCAATATTGAAAATGAAGAATTTAGCATCAACATTTAAAGGAACACAGAAAAAAACTTTCGTTACATTATGGGCATTGGAAAAAATCATTTGCGGTGTACTTTAATAATATTATACTAATTTAAACATGCTGAAATATATACATAACACTGAAGTACACTATACATAACAATTACTGTGAAATAGGATGTGCATACAATTTATCATTCATTTACAAAGACGCATAAAAGAACTTGGCTACAGAAGAAACTAAACAATAATTGAACTTTTGAAGGCCATGAACAATAACTGCTGGAAGTATGTTTTTAATTGTGGTACGCGTTTTTTAATTGAACTATTTTTTAAAAACATGTTTTGGGGTGCCTAAATTCTATAGATTCTATACAGGACTGTACAAAATTTCTCAAGTACATTTCGTTTATTCATGTAAATTGTTAAATGAGATATATTCGTTTAACTAAAACGAAAAAAAAAATTAACATACTATTTAATATACATACAAATCCATTGATCACATGCTGGGCTGCACAAAAGAAAAAAAAAAATCCGATATTTTTTTTACTATTAATATTAATAGTATAAATTGGGTTTTCAAATGCGTTACGCCTTTTCAATTTTTTATTTAAACATCATCGTTCTCTTTAACCCTTTCAGGGGCGCCGTTTGCAGTCTGCAAACGGTTAATTTTAATACCCGACCTGCAAACTGATACTAATAAATTTTTAGTACAGTTTTGATCTCATATTATACTTAAAAAAGAGCTTTTGATTATTTTCAAATAAATTTGTTCGTAAATTGTGATATGAATCAACCATTTGAACATTTTTGGAGCAGAAATACTTTGCCCCTGAAAGGGTTAATAAACTGTAAAGATTTGTTACAGTTTTCTGAATGTGTTGGAAAAAGTTTCCTGTTTTGAAAATGCACTTTTTATTTATACAGTGTAATACCCAGCGATTTTCAAAATTTGGAAATGTATTTTGCATTTTGAATGCATTTTGAAAATACATGTATTTTGTATTTTGAATTTTTTCAATTGAAAAGTATTTTGTATTTTGTATTTTTTGGCTCTAAAACTAAAGTATTTTGTATTTTGTATCGAAAATGATTTTTCGATGTATTTTGCCCAACTCTGCATATACACTGGTGTCCAAAAGTTAAGCATAATTGGTAATTAAGTAATTATTTTTAAGTAATGAAAGAAATATGAATCGGAATGTGCTGAAACTCCAGGTGTGTAAACAAAATAGTACGCGTCACATATTTTCGCGAAGATTTTCCCGCGAAATCGAACAGGGGACCGTCAACAAATTGAAAAAGAACGAAGATCTTTTGGATAACCCTGTCAAAACTAATGTAGCAAAAGCGTTCAAACTGCACATTATGATTAATTGGTTTATTTCAATGTACTGTGTTAATTTTTACAAGGATAGCATGTATACTCGTAGAGAAATTAGAGTTTTTATAAAAACAGTCCTAAATTTTTCCAAGTTTTTTGCTTATAATTTGCAGAGTTCTTATTATAAAATAATGTTCTTTTCTGAAAATATGACAAAAATCATTGTACACAATACCCTGCCATCAGAATTTAAAAATAATAAAAATTGTATGAAAAATGAGTATGTTTAGTAAATAATTTTTCATTGCGCATGCGTCAACGATATCAAAATGTCATTTGCATATTGTGTTAGCTAAATGTATAGAGCAACTTCTGTAAAAGTTTCAAAAACATAGCTTGAAAATTCTGAAAATGGGAGATTATAGAATCAACTCAAAATCCTTTATTCCCTAAATGAAGCAAAAAGATGAGGGGCTGTATCCATATTCCATTGTTTAGTGCCTACACAATATTGCACGTGCAACTATATTTAGGTAAAACCCCTGATTTTTTTTGCTTCCATTAGGAATAATGAATTTTGAGTTGATTCTAAAGGCTCCCATTTTCAGAATTTTCAAGCTATGTTTTTGAAACTTTTACAGAAGTTGCTCTATACATTTAGCTAACACAATATGCAAATGACATTTTGATATCGTTGACGCATGCGCAATGAAAAATTATTTACTAAACATACTCATTTTTCACACAATTTTTATTATTTTTAAATTCTGATGACAGGGTATTGTGTACAATGATGTTTGTCATATTTTCAGAAAAGAACATTATTTTATAATAAGAACTCTGCAAATTATAAGCAAAAAACTTGGAAAAATTTAGGACTGTTTTTATAAAAACCTTAATTTCTCTACGAGTATACATACTATCCTTGTAAAAATTATCACAGTACATTAAAATAGGCCGATTAATCATAATGTACAGTTTGAACGCTTTTGCTACATTTGTTTTGACAGGGTTATCCAAAAGATCTTCGTTCTTTTTCAATTTGTTGACGGTCCCCTGTTCGATTTCGGGGAAAACTCTTCGCGAAAATATGTGACGCGTACTATTTTGTTTACACACCTGGAGTTTCAGCACATTCCGATTCATATTTCTTTCATTACTTAAAAATAATTACTTAATTACCAATTATGCTTAACTTTTGGACACCAGTGTAGCTTAGGTCCTACTTCAGAGCATAATAAGGGACATTGAAAGCATACTTACAAAATTTTACTGAAATATCTTTAGAACTTTTTATGTAATGAAGCTTATGGAACATAGAAATAACGAAAAAATAATTTTCCAGAAATCGCATACATGTATTTTCTTGTAAAAATCTAATATATTTAATTTATACACTTAAATGCACCAGATTTATATTCAAACCCATTTTTAACTTCATATCTAACCAATTTTTAAGTTCATAGTAGCTCTTTTCGTTTTCCTGGTAAGTTTTGCAGAGGATAGGGAGTGACTTTTGAATTTTTTATTCGCTCATCTTTAATTTTAAAATACTTTGTGATCATATTTTGTTCAACTCATACTCCTAATTGTTCGAATACAGGTAAAAGTCCCAAATACCCTGAATTATAAATTAAAACTCATAAATTAAAGTGATTTAGAATCGTAATAGATTGTTCTTTCATAAAAACAGTTTTTAAAAAAATAGAAATTTTTTTCAAAAATGGCCATTTTGATGTTTATTAAAATTGCCATAACTCCTCTTCTAATAATAGTAGGAACAAAATTAAAACAGATTTGGAATCGTAAAAGATTGCTCTTTCATTTAAAACAATAAAAAAGTTTCGAAAATTTTTACCAAAACAGCCAAATTTGATGTAGGCAATTAAAATTAAAGAAAGGCAATGAGACGACAAACAGTAACGCGTATTTTGCTTCTATTGTTCCTTACTCTCTCTTTTATCCATCTTGCATTTAATGAAGACGCAACTGTTATGAAATCTTAAGAGTTGTACGAGAAAATTTTTTCGCTGCAATGTTCTTTCATGTTGGCTCATACGTCCAAAATCGCTCATCATACTAAATCGAGTACATACGTAATTCGACGACAGAATTACGTAGACTTTCAGAATACGACATTCGTAAAGAGTACTCGAGCCCACCTCAGCTGTGTCCGCTTTTTTGTTCCTGGCAAGCAGAAACCGGCGTCTCTGGTGTGTAGGCGTTTATGGTACACACCGTATTGGTCCTGCATATAGACTACCTTTGTGGCACCTCCTAGCCACGGTAAAATGTGATAATCGACGTCCAGTAGTCTGCTTCATCTGGCTCCATCTATCTTGCGATTTCTCTAACTTTCTGCCGTCTGTTTTTTTTTTCGCCGTTAGGACAATATAACGGCTCTCCGCTGTTGTTGTTGCTCATGGGTGACTACTGCTGAATGCTTGGACAACTAGCTGTTCCCATCGTTTGAAATGCACTCCAAACTCGTGAAATGATGCTTTGAGCGACACCGAACTCTGTGCCTCACTTGTTACACTTCGACCTTTTTCCAACTTACCAATGATTCGACCTCCTGTAAGGTCATCCAGATTACATCTCTTGGATTGCCTTTTGACCATATCACGCAATAGTAGCAAAAAAAAAAAAAAAAAAAAAAAAAAAGAAAAAAAAATTGTCGTTATAATTATTTTACATAGTGCAATAGATTTTACCAAATTTCTGAACAAACACCGCCTCTGTGCTTTATCCCCTTAGGACCTCCTCCATTTTCGTCATATGCCATATATGGGCATGTACTATTGTATTTCTGTCATGTCTATCTCCTGATTGGCCTTTTATTTCATTGTCAGTGGCGTAGGAACTTTGAAAAAACAGGGGGAGCTGGAGCATCAGCGCCGTGCTAAAATAGTGAGCCGAATGGGGCGGTGGCCCCGGGCGTGGAATTTTAAAAGGCCCCAAATTTATACTACCAACTCTATTTTTCGGCCTGTCAGAAAAAAAAAGTTGGGGGAAAGCATCTCCAAATTGAAACTTTGTCCTAGGCGCAGTTTTCTTTTCGCACAACCCTGCGGAGCATATTGTTAAAAGCTAGTGGCAATGATCATTTCATTCATAATTTCATTCATTTTGGAGGGTTTCTTGTGTTGCACTTTTCACAAACAAGAGTATAAAATAGAAGCATATCAAAAGATTACCGACTTTTTAATCCAGTTTAACTAATTTATATTCGATATATTTGATGACACTTAATTCATGGAGTAAACTGAATAAAATATTCAAATTTCAGGCTTCTCCCACTCCCATTTACCAAAAGTTAAAGTTTTATTTCTGTTGTTTGGCTTAGAAATTCTTATCAATCTCTTCCAAATCAATTTTAAAGGCTTCTACTCTATAAATATGCAATAGCATCAAGTGATTGAGTCTATATTGATATATTGTTGTTCGGCGGTGTATCTGTTTGAAGAAGAGCATTGAAAGCCCTCAACTGTCACTAATGATATCGGAATAACAAAATAAATTCTGCCAAAAGGTAAACTTTAGAAAATAATTTATTTACTAATTCCTGTGATGGCATCATTTTAATTGTGATCGACAACGTATTTCTGTCAGTTCCGTTCCGGACTAATATTGGTAGAGTTTCAACTTTGCAGAAAGATTTGTCAAATCAAAATCATCAGCATGTATTCTAAGTTTTTGTTTGAGATCTTCTGGCGTGGTTGAAGCTGTATTCGTGAATATGGATTCGAACTTTATGTGAGAATCAAAAGTTTTTTGATTAAATCGTTTTTTTATGCATTAGTAAGGCTAAGTGCTTCGCTAAAAACTCAATTTTTTGTATTGTGCTGGAGCGGAGCGGCAGGATAGCTTGTTTGTTCTTATCTTATCAAAACTATCTTTTGTTTCGAGACACTCGTCCTTTCCACGTGAATTTTCTAGAAAAAGTAAACTTTATTTTTCAATTTCTCTCGAGGGAGCTGAGTCCGTCTGAAAAATCCCAGGGGGAGCCAGAGCTCCCCCAGCTCCTACGCCCATGTTCATTGTATTGCCTTTTACGGTCATTATGTTAATTTATCTTCTCCATCCTTAATTTTTGCAGACCAGTTTTCACTTTTTAAATTGAAAATAAAAGGTACTTTCCTGAAAGAATCATGTGTAATAAAGCACAAAAAGTATTTCAAAGTTGAAATACAGCGTGTCCATTCTCAACGGTGGCCAATGGCTAATTTTTAAACCGTTAGTCGTAGACATATTGTTCCAATTGCAAAAAAAGGTTTTAAAAAAGGTAAAGAAGTAATTTTTAAGTGATTTAGCTCAAAAAATATTTTATTAAAAAATTACGAAAATTAAATTTTTATACGGTTCCTGTTCTTATATTGATATTTAGTAAATTTTTACCACTACTCTAGCAAGTAACACAAAAAAAGTTCCATTCCTCTGCGATTAAAACCAGGGCCATCTCTAAGACTTTTTATTGGTGGGGGAGAAGACCTTAAATTGCCAAGACAAATTTTCATATTTGCCAACTCGTTTTATAATTTTGCCAAGTTACCACACTTAGAAAATGCAATACAGTTCTTATTTGTAAAATGTTTAATAATATTTCCAATTAGAGTTGTAACTTTTGCAAATTCTGTCAAAAATAGAAAATGTACTACAATTTTTATTAAAATTTTAATTAAATTTGCCAAGTGTAACAACATTTGTGAATGTTTGGGGGGGGAGGCTCCTCCCTGTCCCCCCCTTAGCGAGGCCCCTGATTAAAACTGACCGAGTAATAGCTGTTTAAAGTTGAAGCATCTTTTTTGCTGCAAAATAGGGGTCATTCAAATTTACTGTAAATAAAAATAAACGTCAGATATAAAATTTAACATTAAACGTTGAGAATAAAATAATTTTTACAATATTATTTTTAAATATATGTTGATTATTACATATTAAAGCAAAATATTCAACTTGTACTAAAAATACACAATGTTAAATTTCATTGATTATGAAATTCATCAAATTCACATTGCTTTTATAGAATATCTCTTTTATAACTAATAAAAATGCTCCATAACACAGTAATGTAACCGTTTTCTATAAAAGCCGTGGAGTGACGCTGCAGCAAATGGGTCAATTTTTTAACAGTGTAAGCAAAAAAATAACAGATATTTTGTTAAATTAAATTATGAAAGCAACAGTCACAATTCGTTACAAATTGATACATATTTAAAAGTCTATTAGATTACTTGACCAAATAGATTTTAGCGCAGTCCTATAAAATAAATAAATGGTACGCACCTAAAATCGTATTAATATTGCATTGTTAATGGATATAAATAAGTATGCGATTTGAACCTCTATCGGTTATTTGGAAGTGAGTTAAAATTTTAATACAAATTTTGAACTAGGAAAAATACATACTAACGTTATAAGAAAAATAAAAGCTTATTAAAATAACACACCTTTTTAAAATAACATCATGAAAAGAAACAACTTCATTTACTTACAAAATAAAACATATGTAAAAATACAATTAAGGATGTGAATTTCAAAACTCTCCTTATTGCTTCTGTTTTCTCATTCAGTCTATTCTATACCAATCTGCACTAATGTAACACTACAATCTCCAAATTTATAATGAAAACCAATGAGCGCATTTAAAGGTTTTCGCGATTTCTCAAAATTTAATTTTCTCGACAAAGATAATTTTAAAATTCACGTCTTCAATTTTTTTAACCAATCTAGAAGTTAATTAATTAAAATTATCACAACCGTAAAACTTATACGGTGGCAGCACCTTCAGTTAAATCGCTTAAAAATATTTCTTTACCTCATTTAAAACATTTTTGTAATTGGAACTATATGTCAGAACTTTAGTCGAGCGAGCTCCTACTAGTCAAATTATTTTACCTCAACCAGTGCATTTTTGAATACTGTTACTTCCAAACTATAATCTTATATAATAAACATGGTCATAAAGAGGTATAATAATACCATGCCATAAACCATGTCAATAAACATGGTACATTTCCTTAAAATTTGCAATAGAAAATGCAATTTACAGGGTGTCCCCTCTCAACGGTGGCCAATGGCTAATTTCTAAACCGTTGGTCATAGACATATAGTTCCAATTGCAAAAATGCTTTAAAAAGAGGTAAAGAATTATTTTTTAAGCGATTTAGGTGAAAAAAATGTTTTACTAAAAAATTAATAAAATTAAATTTTTATACGGTCCCCCGGTCCTATAAGTGATAAGTAGTAGGAAAAGGACAGTTTAAGCTCAGGAGCAGGGACCAGGGACCGTCCCTGCTCCCGTCCCTGCTCAGTCGCTGGGATGAAGGGACCGTCCCTGCTCCCACCGTGCCACCGCCACCCTCCTGCCCCCTACTATGCATCCCCCTCCACGAACGCCCCCTAGTGGAAAAAAGGAACATTCTATTATAACATGAGAGGTGATTAACCTTCCCTAATTAAAAATATTATCAATCACATCTCAACTCGGAATCATACTATATGATGAAGATTAAATTTATATTTGAATTTTGAAGAACCGTAATTTTAATGAGTATTATTAATTAAGCGAAACAATTAAAATCTCAGTTTTTAACCATTTTATTTAGATTTCTTCAACTACAAGATGAGATTATCAATTTAACACAAGAAAGTTAAACATATATTCGAATTTTGCTTGATAGACATCTTAATGAGTATCGTTAATTAAGTAAAAACAATAGAAAATATCCAGTTTTATAGAAAAATACTGATTTCTTACGATTTTTATCAACTTAAAAGAGAAAAGTTAACATGTATCCTAGTTTTTCAACAGCTATAATCTTAATGAGTATCGTTAATTAAGTAAAAAAACAATGGAAAATATCCAGTTTTATAGAAAAAGACTGATTTCTTACGATTTTTATCAACTTAAAAGAGAAAAGTTAAACGTACATTTCAGTTTTTCAACAGCTATAATCTTAATGAGTATCGTTAATTAAGTAAAAAACAATGAAAAATATCAAGTTTTATAGAAAATGACTGATTTCTTACGATTTTTTCAACTCAAACTTCAGACTATCAGTTTGATAGAAAGAAATTTAAGCATGCATTCCAGTTTTGGACAACCATTTCCTTCATGAACATTATTAATTAAGCAAAACAACAGAAAATATTAAATTTTTAACTGATTTCTTCATATTTTTTTATTATTTTTTTAATATAAAATCAGAATACACAACTTAAAATAGAAATTTAAACATTTTTTTTTAGTTTTTGAACAGTCGTTACCTCAAAGAATTTCGATAATTGAACAATTAACAAAGGAAACTAATGATTTTTTAACGAAAAAAGACGAATTAAACGAATTTGGTTAACTTTTACTCTAATTGGAAATTTCATCGTACTTTATATATACCAACTAAGTAGAATTTTAATACATAAACGAATAATTTAAAGAAATCCTCAACACGCAAATGTGAACCTGCAGAGCATTTCTTATTACGTCATATCTAAACTAAAACTTTTTTCTGCAACCCCTCCATGCATGCATTCCAGGTAGGGGAACATAACAAAGAATTTTGACGTCACAACTTACAAAGGTATCCAACAAAATGTTTACGTTCAAGAAAAAGTATCACCTAGAGAGAAAAAAAGAAGAGATTTAAGCTATTTATCCATTCTAGTTTTATAACAGTTACCACAACATCTCCAAATTAAAATTTGGAAGTCATAATGAGTGTAATTAATTAAGCAAAATAATAGAAATATTAGTTTTTCAGAGGGGAAAAGACGAATTTAAACAAATTTTATTAGTTTTACACTAGTTTAATAATAATTTTAAGAGGAAAAAGACGAATTTAAACTTTTTTTTTTTTTTTTTTTTTTTTTTTTTTTAGTTTTACACTATTTTTTCTCATCTCCAACATGGATATATCAATTTTAACAGAAGAATTAAACGTATATTTTAGTTTTTAACAACAAAATCTTAACAAGTATCATTAATTAAACAAAAATAAATATCAGTTTTAAAGAAAAGACGAATTTGAATAATTTTACACTAGTATTTTCAAAAGCAACATGGAAATATCAATACTTATTCAATATTTCACTTATTCACTGTATTCAATACTATATTTAATAAATTTGGATACACTTTAAGAATTTCCTAATCTATAATTATATATTAGCTGTATATTTAATGTTACCCATGTTTTCATCATTAGTTCATAATCGTGAATTTTGTACTTTAAATACCATGTATTCAGGTTCAGATTATTTTTACTTGAAATCATACAGAATTTTTTAACAGAGTTTGTTTTTGAAATCATTGAAGCAACTGTATTTAATATTTTTAACACCAATTTTCTAAGATTTTCTAACATTTTCCGATTATACATTCCTCAGAAGTACATTTCTAAATGTTACAATCACTTTACATATCGAAAAGATATCATTGAAGCAACTGTATTTAATATTTTTAACACCAATTTTCTAAGATTTTTTAACATTTTCCGGTTATACATTCCTCAAAAGTATGTATTCTAAACAATAGAAAATATTAATTTTAAGAATAAAAAGACGAATTTAAACAAATTTTATTAGTTTTACACTATTTTTTCTCATCTCCTACACGGATATATTAATTTTAACAGAATTAAACGTATATATTAGTTTTTAAGAACAAAAATGTAATAAGTATCATTAATTAAACAAAAAATAAATATCAATTTTCAAGAAAAGACAATTTTTTACACAAATTTTCAACTTTGAAATACATTTGTTTACATATATTGTTACAATATATTACTAAACTTAAACTTTTTAAAAAGTTTGAATGTCTTTACAAAGGGTTCATATTTATATTTTTCACGTGTTGACTGCATTCGAAATCTTACAACAAAAGTATACTTTTATTATTATTATTATTCTAGAAAACCTAAAAAGTCATTTCTTGCTGCTTTAAACACTTGACATATTAAAACTACTCTGAGATATTCTACCCATATAATTAATCAAATTAGAACATGATTTATCTTACACTTCAAAATTTCTGAATTTTTACAATACTTATTTTCATCAAACTTTATTCTTGATCCTATATATTTTAACAGTACAGAATTTTAACATCTGTTTTTATCTACTTATCAGAAACTTATTAAAACACCCAACAACATTTTCCAAATATGAATATTATCTTTACAGTTTAATAATACAAAACATACACGAATACAAAGTTTAATTTTTACAAACATTTCATATTTCAAACCAAACTTTTCGAAATTTTCACATCATAAGAGCAAACATTAGATGAACTTTTTAACATCAATATTGCTTAGATCTTTTCATCATAACTTTTAATTATGATAATTATCCATTTTAGGTTGATTGTCGAAAAAACTGTATCTGAAATTACATAAACTTAATGTAAAAAACCAAGTTCTCACACAATTTCTTGAAATTCAACAAAGAATTGACTATTACTTATCTATTATTCTTATTAAATACTTATCTACATCAATATCGACTCTCGATAGTATATAGATATTTCATCATTACACACTTACAACTCTTTTCAAACGTTTATCAGAAAAATAAGTCAATCAAAGTCTAAAAGTTATCACACCTGTTCCTCAGAAATATTACTATCATATGAAACAGTAAAGAAAATTAATAGATATTTAATATTTAATAAACTCATACGTGAAATTACTATCGAATGAGAATACTAATAATCTATAAAATCAACTGTTGAACAAAAAAATAGTACAGATTACCGAAAATTCAAATGTTTTTTCTGCAAAAGTTACAAAAATTAACAAATGAATGACAAGTTAGAGAAATAACTAAAAAAGTTAATGAACATATTTACAAATTTATTAAAATCACACCTTTTTCTGGATTACAAAACACAATTTCTTGAAAAATTTAACACCGAATTTGTAAGATTTTAATCCTAGTATTACATGCACTCAATAAATATTCAAAATTAACAAAAAAAAAAAATAATTTTTTAGTCTCATCAATAAGCAGAAATTCTATATTAAAAGAATATTTTCATATTAGTACTTATAAAAATGAGAGTTTACAAACTGATTTTCATAATTTTATCACATTTAAACTTAATATTTTACATAAAACATTATTTAATCAAATTTTATGCTTTCTAGTTCAGTAAAATTCAATACTTTTTTAGTTTTTAAACCAATACCACGATATTTATTTACATCAAACTTGATTCTTCACCTTTTATATTTCCACATTACACACGTGAGATAAATACTAACTTGGATCAGGAGTTGAAGTCAATTGATTCCATTCGATTTTCATCATGTACGCATTGCTCCTACACGAAATTTCTTACTGCTATAATCATCTAATGTATTAAAACTAATCTACTCATATTTTTAATCAATTCATCAGATGTTTCATCTCGCACTTCTGAATTATCGTGCATCAAGTTGCTTAAAATATAAATACCATCTTTATAGTTTTAATGATATATAGTATACATGGTTTATCTTGAGTTAGCACTTCCATAGTATTAATCAAATTATATGTTTCATCTTGCACTTGATCTTAATGATTTCATCTTGCATTTGAATTATCGTCCATCGAGTTTTTTTTTTAATAATAATATATTTATAGTTTTTGATTATACATAGCATGTACGAATACAATCTTTAATTTTAACATTTCATATTTCAAATAACCTATTCCCGAAACCAAGCTATGTGAATTTTACCACAATGCTTATTATCATAGAATAATTTGTGTTTCACAATTTTCTAAAAATTATCAGATATGTACCCCTCAGAGAAATTACTATCGTATGAATAAATGAAGAAAATTTAATTTATATTAAATGTACACGAAATTGATTGCAATATACATGTATTTATTAAAAATAAATAAATAAGCGATTATTTATACATTAAACCTTTACTAAATATATATTTCTTTCATTATACAGATGTTTCAACAAGATGAACCAAAACAGCAGCAAACTTCAGAAATGAATGATCCGAAGGATTCATCCCTAGCACATGTAGCGTTAACGAATAACACATATTTGAGTACTTATATGAGAAATACTAGAATTCGTATATGAAACGTAATTAGAGTAAATACAAAATGATTTGTCTTACTACCTACACTTTAACAAGTGCTTTTTACTTATATTATTGAAGAGAATCCTAACTGTGTCTATTTATTTCTATTACAGATGTGCTCTATTTGCTACAAACACTTCTTAAGTAAATGGAATTTAACAGAACATGCAAAAATCTATACAGGTGAAAAACCTTACACTTGGAAAGATTACCATAAATGCTGTTTTCAAGGAAACGTGAATCAAAAATGCACACATCATCATATAAGGCATCGTCAGATATATGTAAACTTAGTGAAGATATTCAAAAATTAGTCAGACTTTTGAAGAATTTAGAAATAAAGGAAGATATTTAGACTATTTATCCATCATATTTTCACAACACTTACCACAATATCTCAAACTTAAAATTTGGAAGACATACACACTGCTGAAAAGTAATTTTGTGATTCTTCTAACCAGTATGAATGTATAGATATTATTTTGTATTGTATTCTTTAAATGCTCACATTAAATATTCTTTTATATGCATATATCGTTGTGTTTATTTTTCTAATACCTATTACATTAATGAAATACATAACATTTTAAGTGAAATAACACTCTCACAACTTAAAAAATGCATAAGAACATACAAAAAATAAGCAGATGTATGAAAAAATATACAAGTTTACAAAAAATTTTCATTGTTTTCTAGAAATATTAACAAAAAATATTTACAATATGAAAAAATTGCAAAAGTGAAAAGAGAAAACACGAATGTAAAAACAAAAACCACAAAGTGAAAAACTCATAACAAAGTTTTTGAAAAAAATATTTACAACAAAACTTTTTTTTACAAAAACCAAAACTTCCAAAAAATTTTTTTTCAAAAAAATTTTTTTTCAAAAACATTTTTTACAAAAAATTTTTTTTTCAAAATAAGTTTTTACAAAAGTAAAAAAAAGAAAATCACAACGTTAAAAAAATGAAAAATTTTTGTTAAAAAAAGTGCAAAAAAATTGCAAAAAAAGTTGCAAAAATTTAAAAAAAAGTTATGAAAAAAGTCTCAAAAATTTTGTTGTTTTTAATAGCAAATGCAATGGTTTCGCCATTGCATATTGCATTAAAACCAATGAAATTTTTGAAGCTTTTTTCATAACTTTTTTTTTAAATTTTTGCAACTTTTTTTGCAATTTTTTTGCACTTTTTTTAGCAAAAATTTTTCATTTTTTTAACGTTGTGATTTTCTTTTTTTTACTTTTGTAAAAACTTATTTTGAAAAAAAAATTTTTTGTAAAAAATGTTTTTGAAAAAAAAAATTTTTGAAAAAAAATTTTTTGGAAGATTTGGTTTTTGTAAAAAAAAGTTTTGTTGTAAATATTTTTTTCAAAAACTTTGTTATGAGTTTTTCACTTTGTGGTTTTTGTTTTTACATTCGTGTTTTCTCTTTTCACTTTTGCAATTTTTTCATATTGTAAATATTTTTTGTTAATATTTCTAGAAAACAATGAAATTATTTTGTAAACTTGTATATTTTTTCATACATCTGCTTATTTTTTGTATGTTCTTATGCATTTTTTTAAGTTGTGAGAGTGTTATTTCACTTAAAATGTTATGTATTTCATTAATGTAATAGGTATTAGAAAAATAAACACAACGATATATGCATATAAAAGAATATTAAAGTGAGCATTTAAAGAATACAATACAAAATAATATCTATACATTCATACTGGTTAGAAGAATCACAAAATTACTTTTCAGCAGTGTGTATGTCTTCCAAATTTTAAGTTTGAGATATTGTGGTAAGTGTTGTGAAAATATGATGGATAAATAGTCTAAATATCTTCCTTTATTTCTAAATTCTTCAAAAGTCTGACTAATTTTTGAATATCTTCACTAAGTTTACATATATCTGACGATGCTTTATATGATGATGTGTGCATTTTTGATTCACGTTTCCTTGAAAACAGCATTTATGGTAATCTTTCCAAGTGTAAGGTTTTTCACCTGTATAGATTTTTGCATGTTCTGTTAAATTCCATTTACTTAAGAAGTGTTTGTAGCAAATAGAGCACATCTGTAATAGAAATAAATGGACACAGTTAGGATTCTCTTCAATAATATAAGTAAAAAGCACTTGTTAAAGCGTAGGTAGTAAGACAAATCATTTTGTATTTACTCTAATTACGTTTCATATACGAATTCTAGTATTTCTCATATAAGTACTCACATATGTGTTATTCGTTAACGCCACATGTGCTAGGGATGAATCATTCGGATCATTCATTTCTGAAGTTTGCTGCTGTTTTGGTTCATCTTGTTGAAACATCTGTATAATGAAAGAAATATATATTTAGTAAAGGTTTAATGTATAAATAATCGCTTATTTATTTATTTTTATTAAATACATGTATATTGCAATCAATTTCGTGTACATTTAATATAAATTAAATTTTCTTCATTTATTCATACGACAGTAATTTCTCTGAGGGGTACATATCTGATAATTTTTAGAAAAGTGTGAAACACAAATTATTCTATGATAATAAGCATTGTGGTAAAATTCACATAGCTTGGTTTCTGGAATAGGTTATTTGAAATATGAAATGTTAAAATTAAAGATTGTATTCGTACATGCTATGTATAATCAAAAACTATAAATATATTATTATTAAAAAAAAAAACTCGATGGACGATAATTCAGATGCAAGATGAAATCATTAAGATCAAGTGCAAGATGAAACATATAATTTGATTAATACTATGGAATTGCTAACTCAAGATAAACCATGTATACTATATATCATTAAAACTATAAAGATAGTATTTATATTTTAAGCAACTTGATGCACGATAATTCAGAAGTGCGAGATGAAACATCTGATGAATTGATTAAAAATATGAGTAGATTAGTTTTAATACATTAGATGATTATAGCAGTAAGAAATTTCGTGTAGGAGCAATGCGTACATGATGAAAATCGAATGGAATCAATTGACTTCAACTCCTGATCCAAGTTAGTATTTATCTCACGTGTGTAATGTGGAAATATAAAAGGTGAAGAATCAAGTTTGATGTAAATAAATATCGTGGTATTGGTTTAAAAACTAAAAAAGTATTGAATTTTACTGAACTAGAAAGCATAAAATTTGATTAAATAATGTTTTATGTAAAATATTAAGTTTAAATGTGATAAAATTATGAAAATCAGTTTGTAAACTCTCATTTTTATAAGTACTAATATGAAAATATTCTTTTAATATAGAATTTCTGCTTATTGATGAGACTAAAAAATTATTTTTTTTTTTGTTAATTTTGAATATTTATTGAGTGCATGTAATACTAGGATTAAAATCTTACAAATTCGGTGTTAAATTTTTCAAGAAATTGTGTTTTGTAATCCAGAAAAAGGTGTGATTTTAATAAATTTGTAAATATGTTCATTAACTTTTTTAGTTATTTCTCTAACTTGTCATTCATTTGTTAATTTTTGTAACTTTTGCAGAAAAAACATTTGAATTTTCGGTAATCTGTACTATTTTTTTGTTCAACAGTTGATTTTATAGATTATTAGTATTCTCATTCGATAGTAATTTCACGTATGAGGTTTTTAAATATTAAATATCTATTAATTTTCTTTACTGTTTCATATGATAGTAATATTTCTGAGGAACAGGTGTGATAACTTTTAGACTTTGATTGACTTATTTTTCTGATAAACGTTTGAAAAGAGTTGTAAGTGTGTAATGATGAAATATCTATATACTATCGAGAGTCGATATTGATGTAGATAAGTATTTAATAAGAATAATAGATAAGTAATAGTCAATTCTTTGTTGAATTTCAAGAAATTGTGTGAGAACATGGTTTTTTACATTAAGTTTATGTAATTTCAGATACAGTTTTTCGACAATCAACCTAAAAATGCATAATTATCATAATTAAAAGTTATGATGAAAAGATCTAAGCAATATTGATGTTAAAAAGTTCATCTAATGTTTGCTCTTATGATGTGAAAATTTCGAAAAGTTTGGTTTGAAATATGAAATGTTTGTAAAAATTAAACTTTGTATTCGTGTATGTTTTGTATTATTAAACTGTAAAGATAATATTCATATTTGGAAAATGTTGTTGGGTGTTTTAATAAGTTTCTGATAAGTAGATAAAAACAGATGTTAAAATTCTGTACTGTTAAAATATATAGGATCAAGAATAAAGTTTGATGAAAATAAGTATTGTGAAAATTCAGAAATTTTGAAGTGTAAGATAAATCATGTTCTAATTTGATTAATTATATGGGTAGAATATCTCAGAGTAGTTTTAATATGTCAAGTGTTTAAAGCAGCAAGAAATGACTTTTTAGGTTTTCTAGAATAATAATAATAATAAAAGTATACTTTTGTTGTAAGATTTCGAATGCAGTCAACACGTGAAAAATATAAATATGAACCCTTTGTAAAGACATTCAAACTTTTTAAAAAGTTTAAGTTTAGTAATATATTGTAACAATATATGTAAACAAATGTATTTCAAAGTTGAAAATTTGTGTAAAAAATTGTCTTTTCTTGAAAATTGATATTTATTTTTTGTTTAATTAATGATACTTATTACATTTTTGTTCTTAAAAACTAATATATACGTTTAATTCTGTTAAAATTAATATATCCGTGTAGGAGATGAGAAAAAATAGTGTAAAACTAATAAAATTTGTTTAAATTCGTCTTTTTATTCTTAAAATTAATATTTTCTATTGTTTAGAATACATACTTTTGAGGAATGTATAACCGGAAAATGTTAAAAAATCTTAGAAAATTGGTGTTAAAAATATTAAATACAGTTGCTTCAATGATATCTTTTCGATATGTAAAGTGATTGTAGCATTTAGAAATGTACTTCTGAGGAATGTATAATCGGAAAATGTTAGAAAATCTTAGAAAATTGGTGTTAAAAATATTAAATACAGTTGCTTCAATGATTTCAAAAACAAACTCTGTTAAAAAATTCTGTATGATTTCAAGTAAAAATAATCTGAACCTGAATACATGGTATTTAAAGTACAAAATTCACGATTATGAACTAATGATGAAAACATGGGTAACATTAAATATACAGCTAATATATAATTATAGATTAGGAAATTCTTAAAGTGTATCCAAATTTATTAAATATAGTATTGAATACAGTGAATAAGTGAAATATTGAATAAGTATTGATATTTCCATGTTGCTTTTGAAAATACTAGTGTAAAATTATTCAAATTCGTCTTTTCTTTAAAACTGATATTTATTTTTGTTTAATTAATGATACTTGTTAAGATTTTGTTGTTAAAAACTAAAATATACGTTTAATTCTTCTGTTAAAATTGATATATCCATGTTGGAGATGAGAAAAAATAGTGTAAAACTAAAAAAAAAAAAAAAAAAAAAAAAAAAAAAAAAAAAAAAAAAAAAGTTTAAATTCGTCTTTTTCCTCTTAAAATTATTATTAAACTAGTGTAAAACTAATAAAATTTGTTTAAATTCGTCTTTTCCCCTCTGAAAAACTAATATTTCTATTATTTTGCTTAATTAATTACACTCATTATGACTTCCAAATTTTAATTTGGAGATGTTGTGGTAACTGTTATAAAACTAGAATGGATAAATAGCTTAAATCTCTTCTTTTTTTCTCTCTAGGTGATACTTTTTCTTGAACGTAAACATTTTGTTGGATACCTTTGTAAGTTGTGACGTCAAAATTCTTTGTTATGTTCCCCTACCCGGAATGCATGCATGGAGGGGTTGCAGAAAAAAGTTTTAGTTTAGATATGACGTAATAAGAAATGCTCTGCAGGTTCACATTTGCGTGTTGAGGATTTCTTTAAATTATTCGTTTATGTATTAAAATTCTACTTAGTTGGTATATATAAAGTACGATGAAATTTCCAATTAGAGTAAAAGTTAACCAAATTCGTTTAATTCGTCTTTTTTCGTTAAAAAATCATTAGTTTCCTTTGTTAATTGTTCAATTATCGAAATTCTTTGAGGTAACGACTGTTCAAAAACTAAAAAAAATGTTTAAATTTCTATTTTAAGTTGTGTATTCTGATTTTATATTAAAAAAATAATAAAAAAATATGAAGAAATCAGTTAAAAATTTAATATTTTCTGTTGTTTTGCTTAATTAATAATGTTCATGAAGGAAATGGTTGTCCAAAACTGGAATGCATGCTTAAATTTCTTTCTATCAAACTGATAGTCTGAAGTTTGAGTTGAAAAAATCGTAAGAAATCAGTCATTTTCTATAAAACTTGATATTTTTCATTGTTTTTTACTTAATTAACGATACTCATTAAGATTATAGCTGTTGAAAAACTGAAATGTACGTTTAACTTTTCTCTTTTAAGTTGATAAAAATCGTAAGAAATCAGTCTTTTTCTATAAAACTGGATATTTTCCATTGTTTTTTTACTTAATTAACGATACTCATTAAGATTATAGCTGTTGAAAAACTAGGATACATGTTAACTTTTCTCTTTTAAGTTGATAAAAATCGTAAGAAATCAGTATTTTTCTATAAAACTGGATATTTTCTATTGTTTTTACTTAATTAACGATACTCATTAAGATGTCTATCAAGCAAAATTCGAATATATGTTTAACTTTCTTGTGTTAAATTGATAATCTCATCTTGTAGTTGAAGAAATCTAAATAAAATGGTTAAAAACTGAGATTTTAATTGTTTCGCTTAATTAATAATACTCATTAAAATTACGGTTCTTCAAAATTCAAATATAAATTTAATCTTCATCATATAGTATGATTCCGAGTTGAGATGTGATTGATAATATTTTTAATTAGGGAAGGTTAATCACCTCTCATGTTATAATAGAATGTTCCTTTTTTCCACTAGGGGGCGTTCGTGGAGGGGGATGCATAGTAGGGGGCAGGAGGGTGGCGGTGGCACGGTGGGAGCAGGGACGGTCCCTTCATCCCAGCGACTGAGCAGGGACGGGAGCAGGGACGGTCCCTGGTCCCTGCTCCTGAGCTTAAACTGTCCTTTTCCTACTACTGTGATATTTAGAAAATTTTTACCACTACTCTAACAAGTAAGACAAAAAAAGTCCTCTGCGATCAAAATTCACCGAGTTATAGCTGTTCAAAGTTGAAGCATATTTTTTGCTGCAAAATAGGGGTCAGTCACAAATTTACTGGAAATAAAAATAAACATCAGATAGAAAATTTAACTTTAAACATTAATAGTAAAAAATTTTTTACAATGTTGTTCCTGAATTTAGAATTAATAAGTAAAATATGCAATTTGTGCTAAAAATATAAGTTAAAAAATAACAGAATTTTTTTTAAATTAAACTATGAAAAGCAACAGTCACAAATCGTTACAAAATGATACATATTTAAAGCTCTATTAGATTACTCAACCTAATAGAGTTTGATGTAGTCCTATAAAATAAATAAATGGAACGCACCTAAAATCGTATTAATATTGCATTGTCATCGGGTTTAAATCATATGGGAATTGAACCTCAATCAGATATTTGGAAGTGAGTTAAAATTTGAATATAAGTTTTGAACTAGGAAAATTTACATACAAAAACTATGAATAAAATAAAAGCTTATCAAAATAGCATACCTTTTTAAAATAAAATCACGAAAAGAATCAGCTTCATTTGCTTACAAAATAAAACATACGTAAAAATACAATTGAGGATATGAATTTCAAAACTCGACTTATCGCTTTTTGATTTATCTATCAGTCTATACAAACCTCCACTATTGTAACAATACAATCTCAAAATTTATAATAAAAACCAATAGAGGCATTTAAAGGTTTTCGCGATTTCTCAAAATTTAATTTTCTCGACAAAGATAATTTTAAAATTCACGTTTTCAATTTTTTTTAACCAATCTAGAAGTTAATTAATTAAAATTATCACAACCGTAAAACTTATACGGTAGCAGCACCTTCAGTTAAATCGCTTAAAAATATTTCTTTACCTCATTTAAAACATTTTTGTAATTGGAACTATATGTCAGTGACAAATTGTTTAGGAACTGGCCTTTGGACAGCGTTGGAAACGGACGCCCTTTATAATACTTTAAGCACTCATTATACGTTCCCTTAAAGTTGAGTCCAACTCTTTCGTTTTCAATTATAGAAAAGTGGTATAAGTCATGAAATTTAAAGTTTCATAACTCGATCAATTTTAATGTTAGATGAATGGTACCTTTTTTATATTGCTCATTAAAGTGATGGAAAGTTTTTACTAAATATCACTTATAGGACTGGCAGACCATATAAAAATTTAATTTTTTAATAAAAATGTTTTTGTCCTAAATTACTTAAAAAACAATTCTTTACTTTTTAAAAAGTATTTTTGCAATTAGAGCTATATGTCTATGACTAACGGTTTAGAAATTAGCCATTGGCCACCCTTGAGAGTGAACACTGTATAAGTAAAATCTGATTGTAATACATTATTTTCTAAACATTTCCAAAACGTCTTCTTCATCCTATTGTCATATAAATATTAATTGAATAGTGCGCAAACCAACAACATTTGCTTTCTTTCAGACAATGAAATACTCAATAAACACTAATTAATCTATTTGGATAGCTAGTGTTAATAATGTAAAAGTAATTTTTCCTAAAAATTGAAAAACAAAACGGACCCGAAAGGGTTAATCAAAAACCATATAGCTAAATACGGTTACCTCGCCAACATGCTCATTTAATTGCAAGATAATCTGATGCTTTTTGTGAAAGTTATCGCGGAACAGACCGACAGATTAAAAGAGAAACGGAAACTAACAATTTTTCATGTCTTGACAGTGACCCTTCACTCACGATTCGGCAATGATTATGCTACTTTCTAAATATAAGTAAAATTATTATTTCTTTAGAAAACTGAATTATATGAAAAGTGAGTTCTAAATGACATAGTTGTCAAGATCTAAATGATGCTGCATGTCATTTTCACCCAGGTTAGAAGAAACCTCCATCCAAGGCGCTTCTTTCTTTAAAAACATGTCTCATGTATTTACATTCCTAAGGAAATAATAAAAAAAGAAAAATCTAAAGCAGATTTTTCGAATGACACATGACTGATGAGGATAATTTTTTCCTGTCATAGGCATCATCTATGCGAGTAAAGATTTCACAGTTCTGAAAAAGAGAAGCTATTGCCTTCTCTCTCTCTAAAAGAACTTTTTTGTTTTCTACCAATATAAAATTATAAAAATATCTCTTTTATAAAAGAAATCTACATGCGTAAAGTCATATTATCCTTTATAAAAAAGAGTTAAAATTAATTTACTTTTTTTTTTTTTTTTTTTGTATGAGGGAAGGAATGTATTCTTACCAAATTCTTTCGCTCTATTTTTGTGCGAAGCATTACAAAATTATCTAAATAAAATAATTTGCTAGAAGAATTTCCATTTACCGTAAAACACGTTTGATAAGTTTCAGATATATTTTCATGCATAAAATTTTTATTCTTTGAATTCAGATCTCTAAAAACTGCAGGCGTATCCACCTAATGCTTCCCTTCAACATCAAAACAGATTCAAATGTATACGACAAGTACTGTAAGAAAAAAAATAAAGAATGTCAAAGTTACCCCGAGTTTGGTGCTTCTTTGTCACCTATCTGCTTTAGATGCTCACAATAGACGATTTATGTCAAAGTTTCTTTAGATGTCAATGTAAAATAAAAAAGGAAATCCCTTAGATCACTTAGGAATATTTAAATGATTAAATTTTATAATTTATTGCAAAAAAATCCAACTTTTTTTTTTGTTTTCTGGATGAAAACATTGATCATATCATCACCTGGAGTGTTGTTAGTCAATATAAGGATGTTAGCACTCTTTAAATTAAGGTATTTTTTAATTGCCACCTTAAAATACTAGCCAGCCACGATTCTCAATGTCTTAGAAATCAACTGCTCTTCTTCATCAGTAAGGATTGTCTGACGACCCTCACACTGGGTGTATTTACCGAGGCACTCAGTTAGAAGAGTAGTACGTGATATTTGGAATGTTGTAGCAGCTTTTTTTTAATGCTATTATTACAGTTGCCATTGCTTTTGCAACTTTTTTTTTCAGTATAATTGCGATGACGGAAAAAAAATGTTTTGTTGAAATATTTAAATTTTGGTTAATATAACCCCAACCAAAAATTTTGGTTGCAATGACCAAATTATAAACAAAAATATGAATTAACAAAATCATTTGGTTAGTTCAACCACAATTAGGTCATTCCCACCAAAATATTTGGTTAGGATTATATTAACCGAATTTTGTTGTTTCAATAAAACAGCTTTTCAGTGATAATTCTGGCCCCCTGGTGTTTTTTCGTAGGTTCTCATTTTTCTCTTACTGCCTAAGAGCTGCAAAAAAAAAAAAAAAAAAAAAGGAGAATTAATAAAATGCATAAAACACACCAATAAATATATATAAAACACTAATAAATCCGTCCTAACACAAAGTGTCAAAGTTATCCCGTGGTTTCAATGTTTACGGTATACAACGTGTTATGAGTTATATATGTAGCTTTTAAATATGAGTCTTATATGTAGGTATTATCAATAAATAAATAAATAAATAAATAAAACAAAATGAAATGAAATTGAAAAATATGTTCGCCGTTTTTCTCAGATATTTAGAATAAAATTCTAACAAAAGTGTCATTTGACTATAAAAAAAAACTTGTTTTTTCTCAGAATATAAATACAATTTTTGAAATTGAGGCCATCTACGTATTAAAAATTTTTCCAGCTTTCTTTTTAGGTGCGTTCGTTATTATGTAAATACGTAGCACTAATAGTCGTCGTTCCGTCCGTCCGTCTGTCCGCATATAAAAGAGCAAAAACTACCCAACAGAATCGTTTGAAATTTGAAAAATATAATTGTTGCATAATTTTGTCGAATCCTTTCAAATTTTATGAAAATCAGATGTAAAGTTTAACCACAGAGGCAATAAAAAAAAGTATTCGATTACATTACGGCCAGTGGGAAAAAAACAACTTCAAGTGCATTTTAATAATGTTACACTCTTTCCAACATAATAAAATTTGTATGCATCTATGAAGTATGTACTAAAAAATACATTCTGTACAATGTGTGGTACAAAGAATATTTATTAGTAATTTACAGGGCCATACAAAGGTATTCCATTGCATAATGGTAAAAGGAAATATTGTTTGGGGCGCGTTTTAATTATATTAAACTGTTTCATATTTTAAGAAATTGATATACAATTCTGAGGTTTACTACAAGTTACGTTTTGTATGATAGAAAGCAGATAGTATTTACAGGGACGCACATAAGTTTTCAGCTACTATTATGTATCCGAAGTGCTGCATACTATTACACCAAGTTCTAAATATTTTTAAAACTTTGTTATAGTGCGAACGCACTTCATTTGCTACATTTGACGTGGAATTTTCGACTTTTTTATCTTATAAAACTTTTTAATTTGCTGTCACATGTTCAGTTTCGAGCACAATTTTATAAATGAGGCGATACAACGCTTGACGTGCAATTCCCAACTTGTTTTAAAATGTTTAAATCCATTTTTGAGGCTTCATTTAATTAAAGCCTCACCAAACAAGTCGGAAATTGCACGTCAAATAAAGAACATTCGTACTAGAACGAAGTTTTAAAAATATTCACATATTAATGTAATAGTATACAGTACTTCGTATACTGTATAATGTTTTGAGATTGTTACGAAATACTTCGTAACCAAGCTAAAAGTAAATATTTTCTTCAGAAAAATCGAGACAATAAAGAACAGCCCACTACATAAAATGATAAACTGAGTTATTCAATAATATTTAGGGGAATGGAGAAAAAATATTTTTCCCTTAGCAGTCAGTCATGCATTTTCTCTAATAAATATACTTCTGTACATTCTGTACGGTCTGTATTTTCATCTGTTTTACCATTTTTATTTAAAAAAATTCTGGGTAAAAGATTAAAATTATTCCTGACTTTTTGAGTAAATCTAAACTTTATTTTAGTCAGTTAAACAATTTCAAAAAACTAAAATGTTAAAAAAGGTTTTTCATATGGGACGTAGCTACAGAGGGGTGTAGGGGGTGCGACACCCTCTCCCCCACATTCTGTAAACTCATTACATTCGGTAAACTCATTACATTTGGTAATTTCACTTTCGTTCAAAAATTGTATTATTTCTTGCTGTATTTCCCCTTTTAAGACATTTAAAAAAAAATATTTAAAAAGTTATTGCAAAATATAAAACAATGTCAAAACATATTTAACATATTTTCGGAATACTCATACCCCACATTCCCAATACTCATTACATTCAGTAATTTCCCTTTCGTTCAAAATTGCATTATTTTGTGCAGTATTTTTCACTTCTAAGAATTTTGAAAAATTACAACAAAACATAAAACATTGTCAAAACATATTTAAAACTATTAAATAGTTTTAGAATATTCATACATCACATTCGGAATGCTGTTTACATTCGGTAATTTCACTTCATCGGTAATTTTGGTAATTTCACTTTCAATTAATTAAAAAATTGAATGATTTTGCACTGTGTTTTCCCTTCTAAGAATTTTTAAAAAATTATTAAAAAAATTATTAAAAAACATAAAACAATATCAAAACAAATTTAAAACTATTAAATATTTCCGAAACACTCATACCCCACATTCGGAAAACTCCTTACATTCGGTAATTTCACTTTCGTTCAAAAATTGCATCATTTCGTGCGGAAAACTATCAAAAATTTTCAGAATACTAATACCCCACATCTAAAAACTTCTAAAAATATATTAAAATTGATTGAATTTTTGAAAATATATTGAAAAAATTATTACAAAACATAAAACAACGTCAAAACGCATTTAAAACTATCAAAAATTTTCAGAATACTAATATCCCACTTCTAAAAACTTCTAAAAATATATTTAAAATATTATTACAAAACATAAAACAATGTCAAAACTGATGGGCAAAAATCGTCAATATTTATAAAATATTTTCAGAATAATCATACCCCACATTCGGAATATTCATAATTACATTTTCATTCAAAAATTGCATCATTTCGCTTGTTTTTTTCTTTCTAAGAATTTTTGAAAATATATTGAAAAAATTATTACAAAACATAAAACAACGTCAAAATGCATTTAAAACTATAAAAAATTTTCAGAATACTAATAACCCAAATTTTAAAAACTCATTACATTCGGTAATTTCTCTTTCGTTCAAAAATTGCATCATTTTGCCTGTATTTTTTCCTTCTAAGAATTTTTAAAAATTTATTACGAAACATAAAACAATGTCAAAACTGATGGACAGAATTCGCCAATATTTGATACTATTAAGTATTTCTGGAATATTCATACCACAAATTCGGAATGCCCATTACATTACGTTATTTCACTTTTCTTGAAAAATTGCATAATTTCGCCTGTATTTTTTTCCTTCTAAGAATTTTTTAAAAATATATTTAAAAATTTACTACAAAATGTAAAAAATGTCAAAACATATTTAAAACTACTAAGTATTTCTTAATTATTAACGCTCTACTACTTCATGTATTCCATTTTCGCCGAATGTCAATCATTCTGTCATCCTATCAATTAAGTGTTTCCGTTAGAAGAATGCCTAAATAGTTTGTTACTTTAAACCCGAAAACGATTAGGAGGGGAAAATACAAGGGATCATACTGGAATTGCATATTGCCAACGCTCAGTTCTTGATCCCCATGAATGCAAACAAAATCACAAAGAGTCACGTTTGGTCATTAAGAGGGAAGATTCGACAAAACCTGTTCAGTGTTTCAGTAGAAAGAGTGATTTAGGAATTCTTTAAGGAAAAAACGTTTGTGCTGTTTATGATGGTAATTCATTTCTCAAAGATAAAAAAATAAAAAATAAGACTTATTTGCGTTGTGTCCGATATAAATTCTTCAAGGCAAGAATTATATTAAAATATAATGAAATTCTTAAAATCAAAAAATTTTCTCACAACAATGAAACAACCTCAAATAGACTTTAAAAATCAGCTGGTAAACAAAATAAAATCCAATCCAACCGCACCAATTACAAGGATTTATTAGCAAACGAAAAATAGGTATTTTTAAGTAATTTTTAAAGACATTTAGGTAAAGGAAATATCTTAAAATATAGCACTTGAATCCAATACATGTAATCCTTGTAAAATTAAATATTAATTATTAAGTTACCTCTGTTTATATGTAAAGAAAAAATGCATTTTACTTCTTTATCATATGAGGAATTTAAAACTTAATTGTTCCTGAGTTTGTGAAAAGTTTACTGAAGTTATTTCTTAATTCACTTTCAGTGCCCTTTTCCTAGAAAGAAATACATTAACCTTATAATCAATGATTAGTTCAACTATAAAAAATGTTGTATTGAATGAAATCTATGTCAAACTACTTATTTGTAGAAATTATTTTCAAAATTCTTAGTTTTCAGGCATAATTAATTTACTTATTCAAAATTAAATGGTAATAATAATAATAATTAAATACGAAGAAGAGATTACACCTTCAAGAGTAACAAAGTACATGTGCTACTTTTTTCTGTTTCTTATATTTTTATATTATTTTCATCAAGTTTAACAATTATAAAATGTTTAAATTTTCTGTACTGTTTACTTATTTGGGTAAAACCAATTTTCTTTGTGCTTTTTCAAAAAAAAAAAAAAAAAAAAAAAAAAAGTCTTTTTTTAGGATATAGATTTTACTAAATAACAATAATATTGTTTAAATATGTGTTATTTTATATAAGTACTAATGTTTTTAATTTTAATGCTTGTATTTTATATGCTTCGTCTAAAATACAAGTTAGAAATTAGTATAGTTTTCAGATAATTAAAACAAAATTATTAACAATCGTCTTTGCTAAATTAATGTCTTTATCACGCATACTTACAATTTTTAAATCGGAGAACTATATATAAAAAAAATTTTAATGTTATTTACGCATCTCAAGCAAACGGTGTGTAAAGTGCGCTTATTATTCTTTTAATTTTACTAATTTTCTGATTGATTTTTTTATTATTTATTATTATTATTATTTTCGAATTTTCATTATTTTAATTAATATATATGTATATATATATAAGACCATTAAAAGTAGACAATATTCACCAATTAAATTTATCAATAAACCAAACCGAAATATGAAAAAAATTTAAATAAATAAATAAAATGAAATATATATATATATATTTAGAAAAATTAATTTTTATGTTGATGCCAGTTTGTTAAACAGCACAAAGAATTAAATTTCGTTTGAAGTTAAAATATGTAGTTACACATGACCATTAAAAACACAAATAAAACTTTAAAATAATATTATAATGATCGATTGTTAAAATCAGGTAATACGGAAAATTAATTCATATAAATTGTATTTAGACATGAATATTAAAAAATTAAGAATATCTTAAAATAATTAAATTATTACGCGTGCACCACATTTAATATAAAACACCAAAATATTAAAAATGTTGTCATATGAAAAATGCCTAAAATAATTAATTTATTATGCATGAAAATCTTTTAATAATAAACATCAATTAGTATTTAAAAAATTCTAACACTGATATTTCCAAGTACTTTTAAATGGAATAATATATTTATAAGTAAATATTAAAAAGTGGAAAAATAAAAATTGTAATTAAATTTTCGCACGTAAAACCCATTCAGGGTTCGTACGGGTACCGTTATTTTCCAAGTGATATACCAGTTTTTTTTTTTTTTTTTTTTTTTTTCAATGGAAAAATAAATTTTGTTCAAACACTGAAATTTCTCTTAGTTTAATCAGAAATTTTCAATAAGAAAATACTGGTGTAGTAAAATTTTCTGATCATAAAATTCCAGGATCCGTACGAGCCCTGCCATTTAATAGTGAAAATTACATTATACATCACGATTTTCTTGTGGACGATATTAATGGGATGTCACATTGCGAATCACATAACTAGTAGCCATGTAGTGCGGCTATAGCAATTTTGTTTATAAATTTCTTCACTAGATGCAGCATAAATAGTGGTAAATCCATGCATAAAATTCGTTTGGTTTATTTTATACCAATTACTGCTCGATAAATACATATTTAAAAATTCATATATATATTTAATAATTAAAATAAACAATTTACATTTTAATAACATACTGAATATGTGTGATAGTATAATAAAATGAAGAAAATAAGTCATGCATAAGTTATACACGTTCTTCAATGTATTTAAAACGCGATCAAAATAAGAAATATAAGCTTAAAATTTCAAAATACAATGCTTTTCAGTACCGTGATTTTGAATGTTATTTACAGCGAGACGGATTTTTTCAGATCTCGAACTCAAAGGAAGAATATTGTCCATAGTATCGCTATGTCCGAGAAGCACCGACATTATTTACCTAACCATTTTATTCAAGCTGATTTTCAAATGTGTAATTTATCTTGTTTGTCAATCTCCAAAACAGACATCAGCTGTCGCCACAGTGGTGGATGAGGCCATAATAACCAAAAATACTGAATTCAAGCGAAAACAATATAGAAAACTTATTACAGAAGGTAGTCCTCGTTCGTGATAATGTCATTTAATCTTCTATAATCAGATAATATTTTTAAAACAAGAAACATTATAGTGTTTTCAGAGTTTGCGTTGTCTAAACGCGGGTTGGTGAGCCTAGTTTGTTTGAATTGGCCGTTTAATGTTGACAATCGCAAAGCGTTTTGACAAATTTACAAATTCACTTTTTAACGAAAAGATATAAAATTGGAAGACCTGTCTATGGAAGGGACTTGGAATCGATCTCAATTTTCCATTTTATGATAATTAAATTACCTATCAAGTTATAAACGATTTTGATCACATGATCACGATTTTTTCTTCCTTCGTTGGACTGTTTTATCGGATACCGTCGGGAAATGCGGTTCAAAACGTCTAATTTAATGGTTTAAAAATATATGGCATTAAAAAAAAAAAAAAAAAAAAAAAAAAAAAAACAGTAACTGAGTCTTGCATTATTTGAAATACAATATCAAGAGAAAGGGCTTTAGACTTTTTATTAGAAAAAAAAAAAAAAAAAAAGATAAATTTCTATTAAAAAGTTAATAGTGAAAATATTGCACAAAAAAGTGGAAATTTCTGGAACTTGTGATTTTGTTTAATTTTTGAACATATTACATGAGTGTAGATTAAGAAGTGTCTACTATTCACAATCTAAAAGTGGAAGGAGTGAAAAGCTCACTCTATGGATGAGTGAGAGGCATTTTTACTCTTTTTAGAGTGACTTTTGTAAAAATACACTCCTTAAAGAGTGGAATTTTCCACTATATAGAAAGGAGTGAATTATCTCACTCTACAATCAAGAGTGAGAGAGTCACTTGACTGATGAGAGTGACTGTCTCACTCCGTTATCGAGAGTGAGATATTGCAATGATGAAAGTGAAATACAGCATTATAAACTTTTAAAAATTCCCGTTCAACTTTGAATAAATAAATGAAGTAAAATAATAAAAATCAGCAAAATGTAGTACTTTTTAGCAGCAATGTGCGAAGAGAAAACTGCACCCGGGACAAAGTTTGAATTTGGCGCCCCCCCCCCTTCTTCTTTTTGTGACAGGTATTATAAAATTGAAAAGTGTAGAAACAAAAATAAATTCTATTGAATGCATGTTTCACATTTACTTTATAACTTAAAAATATTTAATTTTAAATCTAAATAATACAAGATAAAATTTCGCTTATATTTTGGGAAGATTATTTGGAAAACAGATTTGGATTAAATGTATATACAGTAAAGTATAACAGTTAGTAACTAATCCTTTTTGCATTCCAAGAAATAAGTTATTTTGAGAATGTATGTTTTTTCTTACAAAAAGCCTACCCCCTTTTTTTTAAAGAAAAGAAGAAACGAATAAGGTACTTTTGTACTGAAGGGCTTTTGATAAGAGCGGCTCTTTTCGTAAAAGCGGGGGGGGGGGGGGGGGGAGAAGAAGAAGGAGAAAAAAAATCCATAAATTTGTCAATTTTTATCATATCAAATCCGATTAAATTTATTGTATATCTTCTTAATAATATCTACATTTTTTATATTGACAGTTTTTTGATAGGATCAATTCTTATAGCAAAAACAAATGAAACATAAGTAGAAGTTGAAGAAAAAATCGTATCAAGAGTGTACTCAATTCCAAATTGCTTATATTCTGACTCATTTTTTAAATAATTTTTGCCGTTAAACGCATCCATCTGGCAGGTTCTCTTACTTAGGAACTATATAATGCGCCGTATTGGTCAGTTTTTTGATAAAGGCAGAATATACTTTTAAAAGTGCTGTCAAAGTTGGCCTTTTGAACAGAACTTCTCGAAGCGATCGAGATTGAAGAATTCTGGATATATTCAAATAACAAATTCCGAATCTTCTTACTTATTTTGAATTCATTTTAGCTCTCAAATTCATATGCAATTGACAGTTTTTCTTATTTAGGAACTATATAATGTGCTGTTTTGTTTAATTTTTTCATAAAGACAGAATATATTAAAAAATATATATGCTTTCAATGTGGGCATTCTGAAAAGAATTTCCCAAAGCGATCGTGATTGAAGTATTGAGAATATCTTCATAACAAACTTCTTATTTTCTAACTCATTTTTAAATTAGTTTTGCTCTCAAACTTTTTAAATTGGTACTTTCTCTTACTTAGGAACTATATAATGTTCCGTTATGGTCAATTTTTTTCATAAAAGCAGGATATACTTCAAAAAATGCTGTAAAAATGTGCATTTTGAACCGAATTTCCCTTAAGTGGATTGTAATAAAACCAGTTCTTACAGATAAATGTAGTTAAAAACTCTTCAAAAGCGGTCAAATAAAGTTGTTGAACGTTGACCGAGTCTATCTCTAATCTTATTTACTTTTTGTTGGGGAAATGACAACTTAACTTCGAAATCTACCTGTGAATATAGGCCGCCACGACAGAAATTTTGTTAAACTTGTATTCATTTATGTTATACACATTCATATTTTTCCAGTACACTATAGGGGGAACTGGGGTACATTGATACATGGGGCACATTGATACACCCCCTCTACCGCTCACAGGGTCATTACAGGAAGTTTCACAACAGCTCCAAAAGGTGATGCTAGTGTATTCAACTACATACAGAAAATCTTGGAATGATTCAGCAGTTTGATGAAATGGGACGGGTGATTTGTTGTTTTTGTTGTTCAAAAGTAAATTTGAGTTGTACAATTGAAATGCTATTATACAACTGTTCCAGTATTTTCAACCAAAATGAATACTTTCCCTGGTAAGTACTGCTACTCTTTATCAGTTCCTCATTATTTATTGTTAGATATATTGTGAAGTGTTGGATTTGAGACTCATTTTATTCAAAATCGCTGTATGGGGCGCATTGATACAGTTTATGACGGGGCACATTGATACAGCCTAAATCCTTTAATAGTTCATATTTTCATTATCTTTTATTATTTTTTAACCATACACTCCTTAATCCAACCTTTTTTCACGAAAAATTTCTAATATTAGTTTTTATTGAAGTGAAATAGCTCTAATTTCTTTATATTAGAGCATTTTATAGTATTTTTGAAAACAGAAGACGTAGGAACTTACCCAGCATCTAGTGCTAGTAGAACTAATAAAAGAAAAGGACGGCATTCTGGCAAATTTATATCGATTCTCCAGAGAAAAAAGTATTTTCGACATAAGAAATGTTAAGTAAGAGAAACAAACTGCAGAACAGAAAATGATACTTATATTATAAACAGAATTTTTAATATAATTATCCTTCATTTTCTGTTTATCAACCTATTTATAAACAGAAAAACTGGTAATTTTTTCATCTTTCATAAGAAAGAAGATAATGCTGGGGTTGAAGTGCTAGATATGACAAAGTTACCACAGCCAACAATCAGACAAGAAACAGACAGAACATCAAGTCATAATATATTTAATTTTGATTGATTTAATATTGCTTAAAAATAAATTGTGGGTGATTTGAATTTTTATAAATAAATATAAAATGGTTTTCTAACTCATTTTTTATGAAAAATATGCATTGGTATTATTTTGTTGTCATTTTCCTTAAACGTATCAATCTGCCCCGGGGATGGGACACATTGATACAAATGACTTTTTTTGATTTTTTAAAAATTACATGCAAAAATACTACATAAAACAATGATTGTACATTTTTATAACATACTACACAAGTTTTGCTGTCACCCCATGGAAAAAAAACTTGAATTTTCTACTTTCTTGACACCAAAAAAAATCTTAGAAAAAAACTGTATCAATGTACCCCAATTCCCCCTATATGACCAATGGTGATCGGTCACTTGCGATTTTAGACGTTTTGTTAACGGAAAAAAATACTTAAGAAATTAGTCTGAAAATCCAGGTATGTAAACAGACAAGTAAAGGTCATATATTTCCACGAAGATTTTTTTTATTAATCCTCCTATAAGAGACCGTCAACAACAGAAAAAGAACGAATACCTTTACGATAACACTGCAGAAACTAACGTAGCAAAAGCTTTCAAACTGCAAAAACATGAATGTGTTCATTTTTGTGAGGATAGCATTATATTAATAAAGAAATGTTTTTTTTTTTTTTAATAGAAACAGTCTCAAATTTTACCAAGCTTTTTGCTTATAATTTGCAGAGTTTTTATTATAAAAATGTGTTCTTTTTAGAAATTATGAAAAAGCATTATTGAACATATACCCTGAAATTTGGTGCTGGTTTTATAAAAAACCGTAATTTCTCTACAAGTGTACATGATGCTACCCTCATAAAAATGAAAAGAGTTTACTTCCAATAAACCTTGTAATCATGCTCTACAGTTTGGATGCTTTTGCTACATTAGTTTTTACAAGGTTATCCAAAAGATATATATACACATAAGAATAAAAAATTAAAAATGTAAAAAATATATAAAAAATGTATGTAATAGGTTTGTTGTGCGGGTAGATGTTTGATTACGGACGAAGGCGGTGTTGTCTGGATAATACGTAAAGGTTAATTTAATAAATTTAATAATAAAAAAAAATTGAGAGTGGGAAATTTATTTGTAAATTTGGTACAAAGTTTCTATGGAGTTTAAATAACACCAATGTATGGATTATTGTTTAGTTATATCTATTATATTAATAATGTTAATCATTTACATTATTAAATTGCACTTCACTTTTAATAAATGAGTGTACTATATCACTACTAAATGTATAGGGTACATTTTTTAATAAGCTATTTTTTAATCTTTAATCATCCTTAATTAAGATATTGAATTCAGCCTAACATAATCAAAATAAATTTTATTGATTTAAATATTAATAGGGCACACTATGATGCATGGTTTAATTTTTCTGTTATTAAATTATTCTGTTTTTAATTAATTATTAATTTAATATTATGATGTGTACGATAAATAGCTTTTTGTTTTTATTATTATATTATTTCCATTTTTCTGTCATATGATATATGAATACTTCAAGCTTTAATATACCACGTGCAGTATCAGGATTAAGGTCGTGCATTCGGGATTCATTCTACTTTATAGCACATCACTGTTTTATTTTCTCCTATCCACTATAGATTACTTGGTATTTCTTTAATTAATTTTGGTTTCTTGTGTGTTGGTAGCAGGGCCGTAGCTAGAAGTTAACAGTAGGGGGGAGGGGGGGGCTCATAATTTTTTTTTCTCTCTCTCTGACGCAAAAAGATAAATTAGTTCATATTTACATTGTAGATACAGTGTAACCTCTGAATAAGGGACAAGTGTGGGACCGTAACTTTTGTCCCTTAAATAGAGGTGTCCCTTATTCAGAGTTTTGATTGTTATTTTTGATTAATCGTTCAGAAGGACATAAAAATAACAAATCATTAAAGGTGAAGTTTAAATGTACCCAAAGTGTATGAATTACATTAGTGAGATAAAAGGAATTTAGGGAATTAAAAAATTAAAATTTTTAATTGATTACTAAATCATTAAATTATTTGTGGAATTATTGATTTTTATTTCATATACAAATTCTGTAGATGCTAAAGGATTAAAGCATTTAAAAAAATTATCTCGAAGTAATCAAAAATAATTGTTTTGCAAATTTCAATTTTTCACTACAAATCTTTCAATTGTTCATTTACTATACTCATAAATTTTAGTTCTTCGTTATCAGGAGCATTTACAAAAAAAGTATTCAACTGCTGTGCTCAGCTAGTGGGAAACGTTTTGACATATTTACAAATTCATTTTTTAACGGAAAGGTATAAAAGTGGACTGCCTGACTGTGGAAGCGATTTGTAATCGAACTGAGTTTTCACTTTTTTGGTAAATAAATTACCTATTGAGTTATAAGCGATTTTAGTCATGTGACAAATACGTTTATCACTCTTCCTGAGTAGTTATTCTTCTTTCGTGTAGAAATTCGGTTCAAAACGCCCACTTTGACAATATTTTCTGTAAAGTCTATTGCATATGCCCTCAAAAAATGAAAAAAAAAAAAAACAGTTCGATTACATATTTCTGAACAACAACGCCTGCTAGTTTCGTGCATTTCCAAATAAAAATAAATGAAAACTTATATCATAAAAGTTGCCCTTTTGGATTTGAGAACAGCCGAATGGCATCTATTAAGTTCTATGTTTCGTACTTTACTTTTATTCTCCACTTTCAGAACCATCCTGAAAATTTCCAACATTACTTTCAATGGGGAAAAACTCACTGATGTCAAATCAGAATTGTGGGTAAATAAATAATCGTCAATTGTGTCGTATGCCGCTGTATCCACATGACTGTCTGTCTGTTTGATAAATTCACAAAAATCTGTATTTTCATTTTCATCACAGACATATTTCATTAACGGAAATGTAAAAACCAGTCCCTTTGATCATCTCATTTTCAACTGTCCCTTAAATCGAGTGTCCCGTATTCAGAGGTAAGTACATTACATGTCCTATACCAAGGGACTGGGACCGGAAGTTTTGTCCCTTAAATAGAGGTGTCCCTTATTCGGAGGTCCCTTATTTAGAGATTTCACTGTACTATGTTTCTTATTAAACTGTAATAATAATTTCATTTTATGCTAAGAAAAGTACAGGATGGTGAAAATTTTGAGTGTATAACTTGGAGCAAAATTGAACATCATGTTGGTTTCATGTGTAAAAATAAGATGAGGAATTGTTTAAACACTTATTTTAGGTACAGTTTAGTATTTCTGCAAAATTGTGAAAGAGTCTCAAAAATAAATTAAATTTTGAACGAAGTTTCATTTGAATTTTCGGAACAGAAATTTATTTAGTGACCTTGGAATTGTTTCCAGGGGGGGGGGGGGCTCAAAATATTTTAGGGGGGGCTGAGCCGCCCATAGCGCCCCCTTAGCTACGGGCCTGGTTGGTAGTCCCAAATTCGTATTGTTTTGCTTTCTCATGGCAAATACGAAGATGAAACCACACACTCCATTTGTAATTCCAAAGTATTTGGGACCTGATGATTCTGCTTTGGTTCTACAAATTCCATTTGTATTCATATTATTCTTTGTTCCTTTCATATTCAGTATGATATAAGATATTAAATTCAATAGTTAATTTCAAATGGTTAATATTGTTTACTATTAATGGTCTTATATATATATATATATATATATATACATACATACATGTATATATATATATCTTTATATACATATACAGTCGAGTCTCTATATAACGAAATCCACCGTACCAGTAAAAAATTCGTTATATAGAGAAATTCGATGTATAGAGAATGCTGTTAAAAATCGTATTTAATGTGTGAAATTTTAACAAATATTATTTTTGATCTTTTGAATTAAGAATTTGAAATGTTTAAAAGTAAAAATTAACCTAACATTTTATTCTTTAATTATTTAAGCTGTTTCAAAAAAGAGAACAGACATTTATTTGAAAGCTTAATGGAAATCAAATAAGGAAGACTTGCATGATTTTAAGACGAAGAAATCCGTAATTTTTTGTTGCTCTAATTTTAAAATTGTTACGCTCTCAAAAAAAAAGCTCAAATTTTAGCAAGGAATGAAAAATTGTAGTTAACATTTTCCTCCATTTGAAGGTCTCTCTTATGTGCCTCTCATTGATTCCTCTCTTACATGTGTATCAATCCAATTTACACTGTTTTGAGAAGGATGTTGAAAGGTGGGAGGTGGGATGAATTCGTTGGATTTAAAGACAAGGAGAGAAGTAATATAAAACTAGTTGGATGTGCCAATCCCAAAACTTTCTTATATCTCATACATGCATTTTAATATTTAAAAAAAAGTTACTCATTTTAATGCTTTAATAATTTTAATTCAATACCATACCAACTTTGATTTTCATCTTAAATTTCTGCTTCAATCAATTAATAGGAGTAAAAACGAATTTCCGTCTCTGCACGAGCCGATGGACAATAGAATGATAGGCAGATTTTTTTTTCAAATTCAGGGAGGACCTACTTGCCTTACCAAAAAATAATCATATACAAAATATTTAGTTCAGTTCTAGAACTAATTTCATACACTTTTATGTGGTGCAATATTGAAAATGGCATAACATTCGATATTGCAGCGCCCCTTTCCGGCAGATTTTTTTTCAGATTCAGGGCGATCCAACTAGCCATAGCCATACACTTACACAAAAAATTTCTTTCAATTCGATGCATAACTTCATGTACTTTTGGTCGGTGCAATATTGAAAATGGCACAAAAATCGCGATTGCAGCGCCCCCTTCCAACGGATTTTTTTCAAATTCAGGGAGGACCAACTAGCCATAGTCATACAGATACACAAAAAATTTGGTTCAATTCGATACATAACTTCATATACTTTTGGTCGGTACAATATTGAAAATGGCACATAAATCGCGATTGCAGCGCCCCCTTCGGGCGGATTATTTTCAAATTCAGGGAGGACTAACTAGCCATAATCATACACATACACAAAAAATTTGGTTCAATTCGATGCATAACTTCATATATTTTTGGTCGGTACAATATTGAAAATGGCACAAAAATCGCGATTGCCGCGCCCCCTTCTGGCGGAATATTTCAAAATTGAAGGAGGACCTGCTTGCCACAGCCAAAAACACTCACAAAAAATTTGGTTCAATTCTATGCATAACTTCATACACTTTTTGATGGTAGAATGGCGACATACAGACCGACACACGGACAGACATCAGACATTTTGCAAAAACATGTTTTTTGGAATCTCTGACCCCTAAAACGTGTAAATCCGTCGAAAACCGGATGTCGAAAAAAATTTCGATTACAATACTTTCTTCTATTGAAGATAGAAGAAAGTAAAAAAACTCAGCTGTGATGATAAATCAAAAATAGGTGATGGAAAATTGATTCCATATGATTTCGAAGCTTTTTAAAACTGAATAAATTAAGACCAATTTATGAAAAAATTCGTTATATGGAGATAGATATTTCGCTATATAGAGACTGTTTTTAATGTAATCATGCGAAAAGGGGACCGTTCCTACTAAAAATTCGTTATATAGAGAAGTTTGATGTATGGAGTTTCGTTATAGAGAGACTCAACTGTATATATTCCAATTTCTTGACCGCTAAAATATATAACCTATACCGTTCTGTTTGCAAACGTGAAGTTTCAAGATAATTCCTCAAATATTTCGTTAAATATTTAACAAAACGTTTAAAATCCCAGCTGACCGATCATCATTGGACATATAGTGTATATACAGCTATACCACAGCCTACATTTTATAGTTTTTTAGCTCACAGGCTATCAAAGTTTGGGAGCTTATGTGCCCGTCCGTTCTGTATGTGCGTATGTGCGTAACGCGATAACTCATGATAAAAATATCCGATTCACTTAAAATTTTGGATATATGTATATTCTGATAAGGCGCTTCCCTTATTAGTTTCTGGAGTTCCTTCGAAATGTATGACAGGGGGAACGGGGGCTAATACCCCTCCCCTTAATTTATATAAATGGGTTTTTCATGCAGAATTATCAGTTTTCATTCAAAATTTAGATGTAGGATCATTCTGATGAGGCACTTTCGTGATTAGTATTAAGTGTTCATTGGATAGAGAGGGGGACGGAGAGCTCATGCCCCTCCCCTTAATTGATATAAATGGGTTTTTCCTGCAGAATTATCAGATTTGTTCAAAATTTTTATATGATAAATCATATCCCTCATTAGTTTAAGGGGCTCAATGATTAAGTATAAAACGGGGAAATGGAGGGAGCTTCCCCCTCCCCTTAATTTGTTTTTCGAACGGAATTAACCCTTGAGAATATAAGGCTTAAATATACTATTAGTATGCGTAGCCTGTGAGCTCAATGCCATCAGTTTAACTGGGCAACATTCTTTTTATTTCACTTATTATTCTTTCAGAAACTATTTTTAGGAAGGGACGATTCCCCCCCCCCCCTCCCATCTGTCCTCAATTAGATGAATGGGTTTTTATGCAGAATTACTTTTTTATATTAATTTCGTTGTAAGAAAATATTTATTTAAAAGTATTAATCGAAATTGTTTTTTAAACTAGGCTAAAATAGATGTTCCGCGAAAGAGTATTTTCGAGATTGCCCCCCCCCCTCCCCGCCGACACACACACACACACAAATATATATATATGTATATAATACAATATGCATCATTTAAACGCATGAAAAAATGAATTAAAAGGAATATAATCAAAAGCAATATACATTTAATGTTAGTCATAAATCATTATATTATATCTTTATATTTTATGACATTGTATCATTATATGAAATTATTAGATAATAATATTGCAAACTTATAATAGACTTTCCTATGCGCAACACAGCAATTATCCGAGCTAATTATATATATACTCTGGTTTTTTTGAATTAATAAATTATTATATAATCATCTTTTATAAATCAAATCCAAAATAAGTATTAATGTTTTCAAATTATCTAAATCTCAGGAAGCAAATAATAGATGTGTGCAATAAATAAAATAGCCATTGAAAAATAACGATGGTCGTAAATGCATTTAATTTTTACCAGTCCCCCTTTTTTCGGCTTAAAACTTTTCGTCTTTTAAAGGAAGTCACGCGCCATTCATTAGTAGGAACCATCAAGAAACAGCATGAGGTAAGAGGGTTCAGAGAGGAAGGAGAATTCGGCGAAAGTGGCATCATTCCCCTGGACCTCCGTGCTGGTATCGAACGCGGCTTTGAGGCCCTTACAAGATGGGGTTAGGGTATTGAAAAACCAAGTCACTCGCCAGAAATGGAAGAGATTTGTAAGTACCAGCTTCAACGATGCTATCCAGGTAGAATACCATGGGCGCAGGAACTCATCCTGAAAACTTCGTATACTTATTATACGGACGGTTCCAAATTAGTTGGTGAGAGGGTCAGCTGTGCCTATCGCCTCGCCACTAGGGACGACATTGTTGGGGAGGGAAGGTTCCGCCTGACCGACGGGTCGACTATTTTCGCCACTGAGATCCATGCGATCAAGCAGGCGATTTCGGACGCTCTTCGGAAAGGTCTCGATGAACTCGACATCTACTTGGATTCGAGATCGGTACTTCAGGTGCTTTACTCCTTGGTGCCTCGGCACAAAGCAGTAGCCTAGATTAGAAACCTGGTTGCTAACACAGGAATCAGGGTCCATATGCACTGTATCAAGGCTCATGTCGAATACACTTGCAACGAACATGCCGATGCTCTGGGTAAGGAGGCTGCGTGTCGACAGACAGTTGACATACATGTTCCTCTCTCAGGACGGCAAATCAATAGGAAGCTCTTTGGCCGGGCACTCGCAGATTGGCAGGAATGGTGGAACCGATCTGAGGACGGCCGGTTGACATATGCGATCTTCCAGAGAGTCTCCACTTGGAGAGTCCATTGAGTTTTTTTTATCTAAACCAAGTTCTAACCGGACATGGTACCTTCGGTGACCACCAAGCCCGCTTCTTTAAATGCAACCCTCCGTTCTTTTGCGGGAACGGGATCAGCATAATTAGACATTGTGTCTATGAGTGCCCCCTGTGGAAGTCCATTAGGGAAAAGAGTTTCCCACCAAACTTCCACACTCGAACGCTTACCGATATTTGCTTTGATCATTACAGCAGGAAGGGTATCGTTGAAATAGTCAGCGATCTCTTGACAAAAACTTTGGATCGGGTTGGTCGCCGGGTAACTTGAGCTCTCGGCCGTCTTGTTCCAAAGATTTTATCGAACGCAGATTTCCAAAGTTGTTCGAACGCACTACTCTATTAGAGGAGTCCGAGGCCACTCGTTGGCGCGATTCGGACGAAGCGACTACACACGGTTTTTCAGGGTTTTCCTTGTGCATAACGTGAATTCGAGTCGCTTTCCTGAAAGTCCTCCCTGAAGGCTGGGTCCGATTATCGGCGGTGTACTCAGGCAGCTTTTGCTACACTGCTTGCTATATTGCTCCGTAGTGGGGCTCGGACGGTGTCACTTCACTGGCGACGGATGATTGCCCCGTCAGAGTGCGACGCTTGGGTCGTACGCCTAGTATGTATTAACGCCTAGTAGTTATTACGTCTAGGATGTCACTGCATGCCGTTCCTGGCCTGCAGCGGCGCTGTTGTGGTGACTGGTCGTTACTTGGTTCCTCTAGGATTGGAGGTTTCGTGACCTCCTTGTTGGACCGCATGGAGCCACTCGGCTCTGGATCGGGAACTTCATATTTATCACCATTTCTCATATTTAAATTTTTATAAATCAAGAACCGTTAAAGATAAATAGTTCAAACTTGGAACATATCTTTTTCAAGTGTTTTACTCTAATTTTGATTCAGCAAATTTTAAAAATATATTTACTTTTGAAAATATGATTTTTTTTTTTAAAGTAAATATCGTCTCAGAATTTAAAAAAATTCTGAGAAGTTTTATCATGTGATTTTGTTTTCAAATGATATCGTTAATCCAACACAAAAAATTTCAAAACTTTAATTTAATAAATAAAAAGTATTTAAAATGTGACCCCGGCCAACCTTAATCAAAATTCCTTAATTCAATTAGAACTATCTCGAATGTTACTTTAAATACATTTATTTATTTGCCACTTTTAATTAAAATCATTTATGAATAGTGAAAGAGCACACCATGATACATCACTCTTTATCCTTTTTGCAGATGTAAAATGTTAATAGCTAATCATCATTTGAATAATGAGTGCTGTCATTTTCATATTCTTGTAAGCTTTTATCTTAATCATTTAGACACGAAGTAATTAGTCGTCGATCATCTTATCGTGCATGGCTCATACCAGCTGAAATAACTGGTGATTTTGTTAAAGAAATATTGACTGCTAAAGATGAAGTGTGATTAGCTTTATTTTAATTAAAAAATAAAACATGTTGATTTTTTCATGTCAGTAAGTGAATAAACAAGAGAATAATTGAATCATTCAACAGTGGGAGCAAATCGAAACTCCTAGACAAATCTCAAGAATTGAAACTTATATTTGTTTTATTTTAATTAAAAAATAAAACTTGTTGATTTTTTCATGTCAGTAAGTAAATAAACAAGAGAATAATTGAAAAATTCAACAGTGGGACAAATCGAAACTCCTAGACAAATCTCAAGAATTGAAACTTATATTTGTTTTATTGTTCAATATTTTTGTTTTCGGTGCTTGAAAACATACTCTTATCGCTATCAAAAAGATTTGTCCTGCAATCTTCTATTTTAAGGTCAGATGTTAATATCTTATTATTTGGGTTATTAAGAGGACACAGTACCTTTGAAACCATGTCATCAATTTTGAATAATACTATAATATATGTGGTGGCCCAGCACTTAATACTAAAAATTAGGTAAAAAAAAAAAAAAAAAAAAAGAATCTTGTAGAACAGCTTATTTTACTAATTTTTTAAATAAAAAAATTAACTTTTTAAAAATCTCAACTATTTTTAGAAATATAAATATTTTTGCTTGTTTTTTTTTTTTTTTCAGATTTATTAGATTGTACTATATAAAACTGTGTATGGATTTTTAGATATATGGAATTTTTTTTACATTTAATATGATTTTTTTTCTCTCGTGTGTATTAAAAAATGAAAGAAATTCAACAAATTCTCAATTTAAATATATTTAAAAAAATAACTATAAACGCGAATGTTAAACCCATACACAAAATTTTTAAATACACTATGGAGAACAAGCAAAAAAAATTAAACCTCTATCTAAATTAGCGAAAAAGCCTTAGTATTTATCGAACATATAAGTTATAAATGTATAAACAGGGAGAAAAATCAGTTTAAAATTTTCATTTGGGGGAGTCATTTCGCTGGATTTGTTAACAAAATTTACAATATCTAGCGACATAATTGTTGGATAGGTAAAGACAAGGTGTCAAAATATGCACAATTAAAGAAGATTTCAGTTAATATTAAAAGTAAGAAAATTGATATTTTGACATACAGTCACAGCAAAAAAAAAATCTTGACATTTGCAATTTCAGATGTTTTGTTAAATAATTAGAAATATACATGAGGAATGACTGAAAATACAGATGTGTAAACAAAATAGTACAGGTCATATATTTTTGCAAAGATTATTTTCTGAAATCCCATAGGTGATCGACAACAAATTGAAAAAAACGAATATCTTTTGAATAACCCTGTCAAAACTAATGTAGCAAAAGAGTTCAAACTGCAGATTATGATTAATTGGCTAAAGTACTATTTTGTTTATACATCTGGAGTTTCGGAGTTATTCCTTATGTATATTTTTAGATATTTAGCAAAGTGTCAAGATTTGTTTTGCTGTGACTGTATTTCCAAGTATCATGTTCCATTAAGTACATATTAATCCATGTTTTTCTCAATGTTAATAATATGATGTGATAAAAATGCATTTCTTATTATATTTTTATATGCATGATTATATTTATAGCATAGTAAGGCGTTTTCAGGTAATAATAAGGCAAAAAATGTGTAATCAGACAAATTATAGGTTGCAAGAGTTGAAATTATATTTGGCTACTAGCTGAACCGCTCGGCGTTGCCCGGGTCCGTATTAACAGTATTAAACGAACTTGAAATTTGTATGATAAATGCAATGTCTGAAATTCGTGGCAACTGACTGTGTGAAAAATCGGTTTAAAAAACAACAACTAATAATAAGCTCTAAAAATACTCAAAATGAGAAATGAGAAACGCGGGAGGGAATATGTATCCAACGATTGCGTGATTTTCGTGAAAGTGTTGATATTTACCCGTAAAAAGCATTGTTAAGTCACGTAACTAATTATTTTCATATACAAATTCCAAGTGAAATATTTTGAATTTCAAACTAATTATATCACTTTTAAATCCGACTATACCACGAATGAAATCGATACTCGATGGTAGCTAAAAGATTGGTATATAGTATTATAATTTCAGAGCGATTTAACAAAAGTAGGTGTTATTTTTAATCAAATCTTGCATAATGTTCACTCTGTGTATAAATTCCTAACAGTAAACTTTTGTACTGTAACCATAACCTGTCTGTAACCTAACAGCGACTTAACAGTACCCGTAAATTAAATGTAACATAAATGTAACATAGCATAGCCTTTACTATATTGTAACATATCCTTATTCTAATCATAACATAAATGCAATTTAACTTTACCCTAACTTTAACTTAACCGTGACTTAACTGTAACCTAAAGGGAAATTAAATATAATTAAAGACTTACCGTAATTTAATTGCAACCTAAATGTTACCTAACCATATATTGGATTCAAATCCATGGAAATTATTTTGTCTTGTTCGGATCTGGTTATGATTCATTAGAATATTTTCGTCGGGTTCAGATTTCGTTCGACTGAGATTTTAGGTATTTTTTGAAATTGAATTTTAATATTCGGGTCGGATTCATGTCCATGGAAATTATTTTGCCTTGCTCGGATTCAGTTATGTTCTGTGAAATATTTTTGTCGGGAACACATTTGGTTCAATTCAGATTTCGGCTTTTTTTTCAAATAGAATTTTCGGGTTCGGGTTTTCTTGCGTGTTCACGGTAATTATTCTGCCTTATTCGAATAAGAATATGCTTCACTGGAATATATATATATTTTTTTTCATGTTCAGATTTGGTTCAGTTCAGATTTCGTGATTTTTTCAAAGAAATTTTTTACGTTCAGATTCGGTTTATGTGCATGGAAGTTTTTTGTCTTATTCGGATCCGGTTACGGTTCTTTGGAATATTTTTTATCAGATTCAGATTTGGTTCGATTCAAATTGCTGGTATTTTTTTCAAATATAATTTTTAGGTTCGGATCTCGTTCATTTCCACGGAAATTATTTCGTCATACTCGAATCCAGTTATGATTCTTTCGAATATTTTGGTCGGATTCAGAGGTGGTTTGGGCCAAATTTCAAGTTTTTTCAAATCGAATTTTTTAGGTTCGAGTCGGCTTTATGTGCATGGAAATTATTTAGACTTGCTTGGATTGGGTTATAGTTCTTTGGAACATTTTTGTCGGGTTCAGATTTGGTTCAATTCAGATTTCGGATTTTTCTTCAAATATAACTGTTGGGTTCGGGTCTTCTTGCGTGTTCACGGAAATTATTCTGTCTTGTTCGAATAAGGACATGCTTCACTGGAATATTTTTGCCAAGTTCAGATTTCGTTCAGTTCAGATTTCGCGATTTTTTTAAAGAAAATTTTTGGGTTCGGATTGGGTTCATGTCCATGGAAATATTTTGTCCTGTTTGGATCCGGTTGCGTTTATTTGAAATAATTTTGTCAGATTCGGATTTGGTTTGATTTAAATTTCAGGTATTTTTTCGAATGGAAGTTTTAGATTCGTATCGGGTTCATGTCCACGGAAATTATTTTGTCTTATTCGAATCCGGTTATGGTTCTTTCGAATATTTTGGTCAGATTTAGATGTAGTATGGGTCAAAGTTCAGGATTTTTCAAATGGAATTTTTTAGGTTTGAGTCGGGTTTATTACCACGAAAAGTATTTTGTCTTGCTGGGATCGGGTTATAGTTCTCTGGAATATTTTTATCGGTTTCAGATTTCGTTCTGGTCATATTTCGGGTTTTTTTTAAAGAAAATATTTAGGTTCGGATCAGGTTTCATGCCCACGAAATTTTTTTTCTTTGTTTGGATCGGGTTATGCTTCATTTGAACATTTTTGTGGGATTCAGATTTGGTTCGGGTTAGTTATCAAATCGATAGTTTCTTTCAAACAGAATTTTTAGGTTCGGGTCGGGTTTATACTCACGGAAATTTTTTCTATCACGAATCAAAGTGTGGTCTTTTTTTTTTTTTTTTTTTTTTTTGGTTGGGATTGAGTTATGTTTAAATTAGTCTGAACATTAAGGTTATAATCAGTTTTGCTACTATTCTTTTTATGGCTATTTCTGATAAATAATTTACTTTGCTATTTGATAATTTATTATGGTGTATGAATAGTTTGCAGATTCAAACAATTGTACTCCAAACAGCTATTTTACTTTTTGTTTTAAAAACAAATTAAAGCCATATTACAATTTTAAATTGAATAGACATTAAAATTTAATCAATGATTAAAAAAATAAACTCCTAGAAAAGTGTGCAATTTTTTTTACTGCAACATAGCTAATGACTCATACATTCTAATGTTCGAAATGCCAAAAATATGCGTACAACCATACAGTGAAAAGAAATTAATAAAGTGGCAGTATAATGTCTTGGGGTGACCTCAAAAATGTAACTCTAAAATCCGCTACATTAAGTCCAAAGCACCAACAAAACCACGTGCTTTGACACTCCGATCAATTCAAACTGGTTTAAACCCGTATTTCTTTGTTTTTATTTTTTACCCTTTAAACTATTATTGAATAGATGACTAAAATTTCGTTTAAAAAATAACGTTTTTGGGCCATTATTGGCTGTAATACACGATCGGAATGTATAAAAGATACAGATAGATCAATCATAGAAAGAATTATTGATTATTTTTATCATATGACTTTGAAATTATCAATATAGAAGCATCATTTAAGATTTTGCTTGAAGAGTTAACATTCTTTCGTTAATGTCTTAAAATCGTCTTCACTCTGAAATCTAGATTTTAGATTAATATTTGTTATTTAAGTTTTCATGCATGATTTTAAAAGAATGTTTTCGTCAACATATTTTATATAAGGTACCCTGGGGTAATAACGCCAGACGGGGTAATAACGCCAAGTGCTAATATTTTGCATAATTATGAAATAATTTGGTAAATGACACCCATGTGTTCTGCGCAGAAGGGTTTTGAGTCATATAAATCGCAAAAAACAGCTTCAAGTTAATTTATTTCATTTTTGGGTCTTATTGTTTTTACAAGCAGCTAAAATTAACGCTTGATCTAAAATTTGCGAGATACGTTTTGTGATGTGAAGACTATTTTTTTTTTTATCCGGAAATACTTTGTTAATTACATAAATTTGTAGTACATGTCATGGCCTTTGAAAATGTTGTTGAAGATTTTGATATCTTCTCGAGATAATTTGTAATTTAAAATGTACAGCGCATTAACTATAACGGGGTAATAACGCCAATCCTTGCAACTTTTACCCCGGTTGATTCCCTACAGTGGGCCAGCTACATCCTAAATACTGATTCAAATAAACACAGTTAAAACTGTGCAATGTTTCTAATAATTCTATTTAAGCGGTTTTTTAAGCAAAAAGAAGCTCACTGTCTGATATTATTTGCTTCATCCCCCCTCCCCACACCACACCTTTATTTTTCTTACACTTTCACAAAATAAATGAACAATTTCAATAGCTTAGGATACAATTTGTCAATTTCTAGAGCTGAGAGTTTGTATTTTTAGAATTGGGCAATCTACATGCAATTATTCCAACTTATTTCATAGTTTTGTTTGCATGGCGTTATTACCCATATAGGTGGGTAATAACGCCAAATAGCATTGGTCAAGAAATCACGCCATTACATTTCATGAATACATATCTGTTAAATTATTTTTTTTATATAGATAGTCAATGAGTTGCTGTATCAAATCATATATTTGTTTGAAAAATACAAACAAAAACTGAGCCGTGAAAATTGCTAGAACCTTAACGTGGCGTTATTACCCCAGGGTACCTTATTAACATGGAATTATTAATATGTTGTTAAATCATAAACATTTTTCATCTACGTTATAAAGTATTACAAAGTTCTGAAAAAAAAGAAAACTTTGAGTAATACAATTTTTAGTTCAAATCAAATTTTTTCAATATTTTATTTAATTTTATTTTGTTATTTAATTATTTCTAATTTTTCAATTTCAATTATTTTAAAAGCAAACATTTATTTTAATAGATAATGTAATAGAAAAAAAAACCATTTTAAAAAATTACTATTTCTTCGTAAAATATGCTTCAGCTGTAATTCAATTTTTTCAATTCGTTTTATTAATACAAAAATCCTTCCTCGTGCTTTTGTTTGCATATTGAAAACCTTTTTTTCGGTTTATTTCGCCTCCACCTATCTTTTTCCTCCATGGCGTACAGCAGCTGTGATTAAAAAAAAAATCTCTATTTTAACTGACAGTTTGCCAGTCTATGAATTTTAAAGGTCTGTCCCAGCTTTTTTAATTATTTCTGCGAAAATTTTATGTAACCAATCAACCATAAGAAAATGAAAGGGAAAAAAGTGAAAAAAGGCGATTTTTTATGAGAGTGAGCTTTGGAATTTAATTAATTACTCAGTTGATAAATAGAATTTTGAAATTCTGAGCTTCAGGTGCATCAGGAGAGATATTGGGCTACTCTCATAAAAATTTTGAGTCTCGTACGTCCCATAGACTTTGCTAGCCATCGCAGACACACACACAGACAGAGCGTTTTGTTCTTTTATTAGTATAGATTTAACACTTTTTTTTAAACAAATAAAGAAATATTACGGATAAAGGAATTACAAATAACGGAAAAAGCGCCACTTAAAAGCTTTCATTTTGATCAAGATAGAAAACATGAAGCCGCTTAATCCATTTGCTTGGTAGTTTCGTAAAAATTGTTAACGATTCTACAAGCAAATGTCTAAGAAACAAATGGTACTTTTCGGCTAGCCGAGCACCATTGTTATACATATACATATACATGCATACACTATACGGCCAAAGCTGACCGGTCGCTTGAAATTTTAGATAATTTGTTAAAAATCCAGAATAATACATGAGGATTTATCCTAAAACTCAAGGAGTGTAAACAGACTAACATTCGTATTAATTAACTACTTCGACCCCGAATAACATGCTATTCCATGTCGATGGTTCGAACGCCACTCCTGACATGCGTGTATTATCTACAATACTTTTTTCCGTATTATAACTTTTAACCGACTTCAAAAAGGGGGAGGAGGTTATCATTTCGACGCGTATGTATTTTTTTTAATGTATATTCTCCGATTACTTCGAAGCTTTTCAACCGATTCATTTGGATTTTGTGTTAAATAAAAGAGGTTACTTTCGAATTGGTACCAATTACGTTTCATCGAAATTGGTTCAGTACTTTTTTAGTAATTAGAGAAAAACTAATAAAATTAGTGATTTCTCGCAAATTAACCCTTTGAGCTCTGGTGGGTAATTTTCTTCAAAATTACAAATGTCACATTAACACCAGTATATTGCAAAGAAAAAATTCGGTTTAGGATATACACGAAAAAATGCATTAAATCTATTTGAAATAAATCTAGTCGAATATTCCGGTGACAATGTGACTTTTTGGAATTAAAATTAGGTGGTAAGAAATTCAACCATCAGAACTCAAAGGGTTTTAAAGTAAAATGGACGATGAATAAGTTCGCCAAAGGGAGTGCAATCAGGATGGCTGAAATGTGCAGCGGAATGATGCCCGCCGGTTTCGCCCAGTAAGCCTAAAGGGTAAAGTATTGGCATTGTAAGCCAAGGATTTGGGTTCGATTCCCGGCCTGGGCGATTTTTCACTCAGTTGGAAATATTCAATTCGTTTGATAAATTTACCAATCAGTTTGATTGTGTTAAAGTAATAACATATTTACTATTTCAGATTTACAACTTAGGAAAAAAAAGTGTTACTGCAATTAGTATTACCGACATTGTGCTATGTATTTACATAGCAAGGATATTAAACAGCAGAAGACATTAAGCATAACTGTCAATCTCGTGATATCGCAATTATAAAGCCTTTCGCATTGTTTCCAGAAATAGGAGAAAAGAGAAGAAAGATCAGTACTTAGACGAAAATCTTGAATTTTAATCAGATTACCTGACAAAAATTAAAAGTGGGCGATACTGACGTTTTAAGGCTAATATAGTTTAAAGGAAATAAGAATATCATAATTTGCTTCCAAAATTCTATGTTTTACTGTACTATGCTTACTAAAATACGCCAGTTAGTAACATGCAGATCGATTATGACCCGTTAACCAATAACATTAGGTGTGAATGAAGATGGATATTTTAATCTTCCGTAATCGAGTCCATGGAAAAGTTTAGCGTGAAACCAAAAAGGTATTGGCCGAAACATATTGTGACGTAAAATGTGGGTGTCATAAAAGGTTCATTTCATAAAAACCCTTCTATGCTCGATATCGCATTAACTAAGATTTGCCAGTTGGCAGAGAAACCAAAAACGGAAGAATGCTTCATAGTTTTTAAATCTCCACATTACCTAACATATTGAAAATGATAATGCAATAAGAAACACAGTATCTACAAATGAGAGTATATTAATACCACTATGAAATAAAATAGCTGTTTTTAAATTATTGCAGTCACAAATAAACATGCACTTAAACTTATATTTTGGCACTTTAACAATTTCATTAACCCATTCGTGCTCACCACTTTTTGCGCAAATTTTATTCGGTTGGCACTACTATTTTTAAAAGAATTAAGTTTAGTTCATTAATTACGAAAATGTTTCAATTAAATAAAATAAATATTGCTGTTTTTTTTTTACCGGTGTCAAAAACAGTGCCACATGCACCTTTTGAAGCGTCCCTAAAAAGGGACGCTAGGGATTAATGGGTTAATGACAAAATGTTGGGTGAAACGCTTTTCGCGTCTTTTACACTTTTATCTTTTCTCGGACATTTTTGATAAGTTCTGGGCCTCCTTTCTCTATTTCGTAGAACCTTTTCGTAAATCGAAGCTCTTTTTATTGTTAATTTCCAAAGGCTAATACTTTTTCATGCAAAAAAGTCAGAAATTTCCATCAACAAAATAATGTAAAAATCATTAAGTTTTAACTAAAAAGGAAAAAAAAAACTTTTCTACCAAAAATTAAACCGACTTCAAAAACTACTGCAAAGTGAAAAATAATTTTTTACATAATAGTAATAAGAAATTAAATTAAGAGTATAGTATTCAGTCATGTCAATCAGTACATGCGTATTATTATATTTATGTACATCAATTTAATTTTTTCGAGTCGGTGCTAGAAAAGCCAAGTTCAAAATTAAAATTAATTATCCAATGCAAATTGTAAAATAATAAAGTTAAATTTAACTAAATATTAATTCGTAAAATAACTCATAGATAATTGGGGTGTCTATTTGACAATTACATGTAACTTGGCTTGGCTGGTACCGACTCCAAAAAATCAAATTAATGTACATAAATATAATAATTCACATGGTAAATACTATACTCTTAATTTAATTTCTTATTACTATTATGTAAAAAATTATTTTTCCTTTGCAGTAGTTTTTGAAGTCGGTTTAATTTTTGGTAGAAAAGTTTATTTCTATTATCTACAAAATATTTTAGATCCCATTTTCGAAGAAGAAACACCATTTTTATTTAGAAAAGTTATCAATGAAATCAAGCTCCATATAGTCAGTTTTCAGTCACACTTCTTAACAAATGTTTACATAGTTTCGTAAAAGGTAATCATATACGAGATTAAATTTCCAGTCAATCTGAAGAAATAACTGTAAATGCACTCGACGCTTTCTCCACTGACTTTTTCTGTTGTTTAAAGTGAATTTCTTCCAGAATTTTTGAAGTCCAATGTATTTTTATCACATTATATTTTTTAAATATCGAATAAAGCATTGGCCAATCAGTACTTAAAGAAAAGAAGGCATTCAAGATTATCAACAAAAATTGAAAAGCCATTTAAAAGGTGTGAAATAAAATTGGCATAACTGTACTAAGAAAAAATCTAATGACATTGAGATTTGCATATTTGAGCTATAATTCCAAACTCCAGGCTATCCAATAAAGACAAAAAGTTTAATTACATACGGTATTTGTGCATGAAAATTACTGCGCTTCTATAAAGTGCAAAAGAGTCACTTCATAAACAGAAAATAACTGTATGAAGTCTTACTAAGTGAACTTTTATATAAATTTACACATATTGATTTAATTGTGACAAACCTTGAAAAGAATACATTCGGACGACAATGGAAATTAGGTACGTTGGTACTGTCCGATTTTTCCAATGATGATTTGAAGATCTTTTAAAAGTATTAAAAATCCATTACGAAATTCGGGCTGATATGCATAAACTAAAAAGTTATAGCTGATTGAATTTGTAAATATTTTAGGGTTTTATAAGTACGCTGTATATATTTTCACCGAAATCATCTTCTCGTTTTGCAAGTACAAATTTTTATGTACATAATGTGTCACATGACTTTATATTGATATTCCTCCATAAATCCTGCTATAAGTTAATTGCATGTATAAATTATTTAACAATGTATAAGGTGTCACTCTATATTTCTTATCTTTCTCCAAAAGCTAACTTTTAAATCGTTTAAATTTAGACGTACAGTGTTCAGCAAAAGTTTAGACAATGATCGATTACGCATCTGTACCGAGAAATATGCAAGGAAATGTTTTAACAAAACTGTCACGTATTGCTTGCGACTTATTTTTTAATCATAAACAATACATTTTAGATTAGATTTGTTATATAATATATAATGACAAAAAAATTAACATTGTGACAAGTGTATAGACAATCTGTATATTTACAGAAAAAAATAACCATAAATTAAAATCAAAATGAAATCACATTTTCTGCAATTAGTAAAAAAAGTGACTTTTCATCGAAGAAATTAAATCCTGCATCACTTTGGGTTCTATTTTGCGCCAAACACATTCAACAGCAGCTCGAAGCTCATTAACAGAACATTCAGAAGAATATTGTCAAAAATTAACATAAACCTTATGAGATATGATGTTACAAATATTTTCGATTGGGTTTTGACTAGGGACACACGCCGGCCAATCAAACAAAAAGTAACATTTTGAGAGTTAAACAAAATTTTTGTTTTATATGTGACATGAATTAGCATAATTTCTTGCTGAAATACATACTTTGGACCAGCTAAAAGTTCAGCAAATGGCTGTAAACTGTTCTCCAGTATATGTATGTAGCCTTGCGCTGTTTGGCAACCATCGAGAAACTTTAGAGATGCTTGAGCATTAAAGTAAAGTGAAGCCCAAATCATTAAAGAGTCACCTTCTTGTTGATGACTAAAAAAAACTAAGATTCCTTACTAATATCATGCGCAACCATCTGAATCATTAAAGAGTCACCTTCTTGTTGATGACTAAAAAAGACTAAGATTCCTTACCAATATCATGCGCAACCATCTGAACCATCCAAAATGCGCTTTGTTTACCTTGCTGAATATCATAGCAACTACTTGGGTCCATAGGATATATGTTTGAGAGCTTTCTGTATTCTCGTCATTTCGTAGTGAGATTGCAAAGACGGTTGTTTTATCATTATCATGTAAACTAATTTTTCTCTTTCTTTAATTCATCTACGAATCGTTTTCTTTGACACAGAAAAGTCCTGACTCATTTTTATTGTGTCTACCAATCATCGTTTGTGTAGATACCAGTTTATGGATCCTTCAACCAACTCGTTTTCTGGTCATACGAGGCCTTCCAGATCTATGTTCTGCTTTGAAGGAGTCACCTTTAGACAATACTTGATAGAGAGACATTTTTGGACGATTCAGAATAGCTGAATATCCTGCTTTCCATTCGATTTCAGTTTTCATACTTCAATTACTTTATCTGACCGAATATTTCTAGCTCGCAGCATCTTCACAAATGAGATTGAGAGGAACACTTAGATACTTCATGCATGTGACGTGGTAAGTTTGAAATTTGCATTTTTCTGTGAACAGTTGCCAAAAATGAAGAATGTGTCTAAACTTTTCCAACATGCGAAATTCACTTTTTTTAGTTAAATAAAATATTATCTTATATTAAAACTATTATTTTCGTCCTAAAATTTTTAAAATACTTTTAAAAATATGTATAGTCATTTGTATAACCCAAGAGTTTGTATTTTTTATTTAAAAGTTAAATATCACCAGTGTTTAAACTTTTGCTGAGCACTGTATTATTTCAATAGCAAAAATGTTTTAGATGTCATTCTTCATCTTTATAAAAGCCATTTTACGCCGTATATTTTTATATGCGAAGAAGATTAGATTTATATTTTTATATGGTCCCTGGACCCTTTGATTGATTGTTAGAGCTTGAAGAACGTTTTTCCATTCATTTATAAGAGCCATACACTGTATAAAAGATTACATTCCTGACGTAAATGGCTTTTAATACGATGAAGAATAACATTTAAAACGTAAACATTTTCGCAATTGGAACTTTGCGTCTAAAACTAACAATTTGTAAGAGTTAGCTGTTAGAGAAACATAAGGAAACATATGGAAACACTGTATAATATAAAATAATTCAGGAATGCCGATAGCTTAAAACAGTATTTATAAAATAATACCAGCAGAAAGTCATATGACACATTATAAGAAAAGGGAGAAGAAGCTTTCAATGAAAATATACACAGAGTATTAAATAAGCTGTGAAGTGTGATCGCAGATCGCACAAAGGGTTTTGTTTAATGATTTTTTTTTTCCTAAACAACTTATCCTTTTATTAATAAATCAAAATATTTAAATTATAACTATAAACGTCTTACATCGATGGTAGCACCAATAAATTTAAGTTTAAAATGATTATAAAAGAAAGTTATTTATTTTAATAAAATTAAAGATATTCAAATCAAATTATGTAAATGAAATCCAAAAATTCGAATTTTTTGGAATCCGTAAATTAGAAGAAATTAGCGGAGATGTAAATAAAATTTTAAATTTCTAAAAATGAAAAAAAAAACCTTTAAGCGAAATTTACAATGCTGAATCTTTAATAAATCGAATTTAAAAAAAAAATGGAAGAAAAAAGAGTTAAAAAAAATATTATGAATGTCAGTGATAATAAATAAATAAACCCTTAAATAGGCAAAAAATATGAAATTTCTTTTAATTAAATCGAAATTAGTGTGAAAATTTCAAGTTTCAGTACGGGGCCCGATCTCAGAATCCTCTGTTTACTGGCGAAACGCTTCGTCGTGTCTAAGCCATGATGTCTGCACGAAAAATGTTGAAATTAAGGTTCTCCTTTACAATTTAAATCGCAAAAAAAGAACGGTTGACATTAAATAGATTTAATTAAATTAATAGATTTTTTTTCAAAATGTTATGATTTGCAGTATGACACGGGGTATTCAGCTGTAAGTACACAAAATTTGAAGTCTCTGACTTAAACAGTTTTTGTGTACGGTCTCTGTTATAGACAGACAAAGGACAGAGACAAATAGGGTTTCGTCAGATGGACAAAATCCTAAAAAGGCCCCAAAATACTAAAACATTAATAATCTATTACTCAACTAACTATAACAGCTATAAAAATATGTTGCTTTTGCATAACAGTCCACATTTCATTCGAGAATTTTTATACATAGGTAGGACAATCAAACCATTCAAATGTGGAAAAAATTGGAGTGTTTCTGTAATCTAGCTCTCCTTATAAGATAAAGAATTTAAATACTGAAAGAATCACGCCAACCATAGGCAACACAACAAAAAAAAAATATTATACATTTTGATTTAATTTTTGTATTTACTTGCGCTTTGCGTCATTTTAATCTAAATACTCTTGAATATTTTTAAGGTGGAAAGTAAAAATGTGATATCCAGGTTTTGTGAATCAAACCTGCTTGATAAAAAGAGGTAACAGCACATCTCTAGTTCGCCAAAATGATTTTAAACATTAAAATCATACAATTACTCTAAATAATTATATGCCTGATTTTTTTTTTTTTTTTTTTTTTTTTTTTTGTGAAACACCACATTTTAGTGTTAATTATAACACACGTGTACCTAATATTAATAGCAACTATTCAACTAATAAACTCGTGCAACATAACTTTACCTAACTAATATAAATGACTTGTTCATAATAATGTGAGTGATATCAAGGTCTGACATGACCTTTTATAAGATGATCTCTGTCAAAAAATTCACACCCTTTCTCCATGACCCCTACATAACCAACTTAAGTGTCCAAAAAAAGGAAGTCATGGCTACAAAATTACTGTAGGTTATTTATTATTATATATAATATTTGGGGTATCTTATTAAAGTAGCTAATATGAGGCAAAACCGTAGTTTTTTATCACTATTTGAATGATAAATAAATTCCTTTAGTTTATTTAAAAGAATAAAAGAGTGAATGAAAAGAAGGCGTCAATTCTTTTTGCTTAAACTATGTGAGCTAAAAATGAACCACCCGGAAGTTTAAATATATTAATATGAATGAAAGGAGATGAATACAACTACTTTCCAAGGACAACTTTTTAACTTCCTGTAACATATTTTAAGTGTTGTGTACAAAATGTAAAGAAATTCTGTTTAAAAGGCATTAATTTTTATATTGTTGATAAACCCAGTGGTGTACCCGGGATTTTATTTCGGGAAGGGGACTGGCTTAAATTTCCATAATGTTCTAAATCTCAAGAAATACGTAAATTGTGATGTAAATGAAAAACATTTTTAACATTCAGGCCGTAGATTCAGGGGGATGGGGGAGTGGAGAAGCAGAGATGATTCTGTCCAAAATTTTCGAAAATTAAAAAAAAAAAAAAAAAGAAACTGCCACCAGCCTGAAAATTTGGACAAAAAATATATCACGATTTTCGACAAATGTTCGCTGAAAAAAGTCACTTTCATCAATCGTTCTCACAGTAAAATCTTCAATTTCGCTAAAGGATAGTAGAAAAAAAAATCACATTTTGTCAAAGGGTCGAGAATGAAATGCGAATTTTGTCAAACGGTCATTTAAAAAACAAATTTCGTCAAAAAATCACCGAAAAAGACAAATTTCATGGAATGATCGAAGAGAAAACGCGAATTTAGTGAAATGATGGAGGAGAAAACACGAATTATTCCAAATGATTACAGAGGAAACGCGAATTTCGTCTAATGGCCGATAGAAAAAACGCGAAAAACGAAAAAGGAGAAAAAAACATATGTTAAAAGGCCGCAGAAAAGAATGCAAAATTCGTCAGAGAGCCACAGAAAAACGCGAAATTCGTCGAATGGCTACAGTAAACTCGCGAATTTTGTCAAAATGATGTGAGAAAAAACGCGAATTGCGACAAAATATCGCGAAAAAAACGTGAATATCGTCAAAGGGTCACTGAAAAAACGCAAATCTCGTAAAAGGATCACAAAAACAAATCAAATTACGTCAAATAATCGGAGAATAAGCGCAAATTTCGTCAAAAGATCGCAGAGGAAACGCGGATTTTGTCAAATGACCGCTGAAAAGATGCCAATTTGGTCAAAAAGATGTCAAAATACGTGAATATCGTCAAAAAGCTGTGGTAAAGGCAGAAATTTAAAGAAAGGACTATAGTAAAAAAGCGATATTTGTCTTAAAGACGTGGAAAAATCGCAAATTTTGACAAAATATGGCAAAAAACACGCAAATTTTGACAAAGAATCGTGGTAAAAAAATTAAATGCATAAAAGGACTGCAGAAAAAACATGAATTTTTCTAATGAATCGCAAATAAAAAGTCAAATTTCATCAAAGGATCGCGTAAAAAAAGCGAATATCTTCAAATGATCGCGAAAGAAACAAGAATTCCATCTAATGCCCGCTAAAAAAGGCAAATTCCGTTAAAAAGACGCGGAAAAAATGCGAATTACAATAAAGGATTGCAAACAACACGCGAATTTCGTCTTTTAGCAGAAAATTCAAATTTCGGCAAAATAAACCACGAAAAAAAACGTGAATTTTTCAAAAGGCCGCAAAAAAAACTTGAAGATTGACAAACAATCGCGAAAAATACATATTCCGTTAAAGGGTCACAGAAAAAAATTCAAAATTCGTCAAAGAGCCACAGAAAAACGCGAATTTCGTCAAAAAGCCAGGGTAGAAAATACAAATTTCGACAAAGGATCGCGGGAAAAAAATGAATGTCGTCAAAATGTGAATTTGGTCAGTCAATCGCGGATAAAAAGTCAAATTTTGTCAAATGATAGCCTATAATTTCGTCAAATGATCGCAGAGGAAACAAGAATTCCGTCTAATGACTGCTGAAAAAAATGCAAATTTCGTCAAACAGACGCGGAAAAAAACGGGAATTTCAACAAAACCCCGCAAAAAACACGCTAACTGTGAAAAAGTCTCGAAAAAACGCAAATTTCAAGAAAAGATCACGAAAAAATCGTCAATTTTGACAAAGGGCCGCAGAAAAAGCGCTACTTTAACAGCTTTTTTAAAAATATATTTTGCCTTAATCAAAAAACTGACAAATACGACACATTATACAGTTCCTAAATAAGAGAACCTGTCAATTGGATGAGTTTGAGAACAAAATTAGATTTAAAAATGAGTCAGGAAAAACGCAATTTGTTAGTTAAACACTTCTTGAATTTTCAATCACGATCACTTCGAGAAATTCTGTTCAAAATACCCATTTTGGCATACTTTTTTGAAATATTTTCTGCCTTTATCAAAAACTGGCCAATACGTCAAATTATATAGTTCATAAATAAAATAATTTGCCATATGGATGCGTTTAAAATAAAAAATGAATTTAAAAAATGAGTCAGAATAAAAGCTGTTTTGATTAGAGGTTTTTTTTCTCCAATTCCTATTCTTGTTTAATTTATTTTTGCTATAAGAATTGCTCTTACGAAAAACTTGTCAATATAAAAGTTGAAGATATTATTGAGAAGATGTATAGTAAATTTAATTGGATTTGATAGTTTAAGAATTGACGAAGTTATGGTTTTTTTTTTCTTTTTCCACCCCCTATTTTGTTTTCGTTTGCATTTTTTTTATGAGTAAGAGTTAGTCCTATCAGAAACTTGTAAATACAAAAGTTTTAGATAATTTTGAGAACTTTTATTAAAAATTCAGTTGGATTTTATATTTTGAAAATTAACGAAGTTATGAATTTTTTTCTGCCAAAAACCCTATTTTTTCGCCCCTTGAGCCCATTTTTAAATTTATCAAAAGCCTGTCATGCGTAAACATTTGGCCCAATTTTTAGAAGTAATATAAACTTTAAACTGATTCGATTTCTGTTTTAATTAAGAAGTTATGGCGTTTTTTCGTTTTTTACAAAACTCCTCCCTATTTCCACACCCTTGGTCCATTAACGAACTCAACCAAGATTTTATTCCCCTTGATTTTTTGTATAAGTTTGAAGGATATTGGAGCAGAATTATAGAAGCTATCGTGTCTATAAAAAAGTGATATATATATATATATATATATATATATATATATATATATATATATATATATATATATATATATATATATATATATATATATATATATATATATATAAACTTTTTTACTGATGGTCGTTCGGGGTCAAGGGAGTCAAGATCGGCGTATATCTGTAAAAAAAATTCAGAAATTCCAACATAGGAGCGGCCGCTTAGGTAGTATTTCATACGAAATCTACCTAAAAGTGTTACTGCAATTAGTATTACCAACAGTGTTGGTGTGATGCATTTACATGGCAAGGATCTTAAACGGCAGTAGCAGGGCCCGATCAGGGGCATGCGGGGCAATTGCTACGGACCTCTCCTTTTTAGCCCCCCCCCCCCATGAGACTAATCAGGATTCTCATTAAAAGTTACAAATATTTCCAAACATTAAAAAAGGTAGTGCTTCCAGTACTCCATTTATGCAAAAGACAAACTCTTCATTAGAAAATTAATGATTAACGTTTTATTATATTAACTTAGTAATGTTTTCAAAATAGTCTTTATTGTTTTCCTCATAACGTGACAAATAAAATCATTAATTATGACCAATTTGGGACATTTTCATTTTGAAATCTTATAACGTACGCAGATATGTAAATTAAAAAGTTTCCAAAGGGATACTTCTGTCAAGCAATCTATCATTTTTTCTACAATTTTCCTGTTAGCATTTTTTCTTAAAGGTTTTACTATCTTTTTGAGACACCCTGTATATAGATGTGAACTGTACAGAGTACAACATTTATGCATACAAACAATACGTATGCAGTTTATTACTATCCACTTCTACATTATTCACAAAAAAAGAAGATATTCTAAAGATAGATAGAATTGGGCTTCCCAGAATTATGTTTGCTCCAGGGGCTCCCCAAAGCCTTAGTGGGGCCATGGGCAGTAGACATTAAGCATAATTGCCAGTCTCAGTGAGTTTGCAACTATGCATCCTTCTGATTTGTATCCAGCAATGAGATCAAAGAGAAGAAAGATCAGTACTTAAATGAAAATGTTGAATTTTAAACAGATTACCCGATAAAAATGAAACGTGGACGATACTAACAGCTAATATTGTTTAAAAGAAATGAGAATATCACAATTTGCTTCCAAAACACCTATGTTTTGCTGTACTATGCTTACTAAAATACGTCATTTAGTAACGTGTAGACCGATTATGGCGCATTAACTATGACTAATAGAAATTACAATAATACATTTCAGTATAAATCATCATTAAACGAAAATAACAAATCAGGACGCGTTTCGAGCTACAATAATAACAGCTTGTCATCAACTGAACCACCACGCGTCCGTAAGGGGACAGAGTTAGAGATAATCTGAAAGAAAGAGGCTGGAGATTACAAAGAGTGCGACATGTATCGCTATTTGAAAGAGCACAGGTGGAAGACAAAAATGATGCCAAAATAATAAAAGAGATAGAAAAACGTGAAACAATAATAATAAATAAATTAAATAATAAAAAAAAAAAAATAAATAAATAAATAAATAAAATAAACAAATAAAAAATAAATACATAAAATAATAAATATATTTTAAATGTAAATAAAATGAAAGTAGACGAGGGAAAGAACTACAAAAGCAACTTCCATGCAGGAGAGAGGAGGGGTCATGATGAGAGATCATTGACAAGATTATTGGAATTTTTACAAATAAAATAAGCTTCATGAACATTTAAGTGAGAAGGAGAGGCAAAGTAAGAAATAATTTTAGCCAGAGAGAAATTGAATTAAAGACCGAGCGCCCAACAGTGAGAAGCAACCGAGGATCTGGATAAGTCCTGATTTTCAATATACCTCTGATGCTGGCCCAATCTTTTATTCAACACTCTCCTGGTCTGACCAATATAATACAAATTGCAAGAACAGGGAGCAAAATAAAATAAATACCTCACCGTTTCTTAATAGGAATAGGATCTTTCAAAGACGAGAATAGACGCTTTCAGTATGACGTCAGTCATGACATTTTGATTGGATACTGACTCCAAACAAACGGTTGCTATACTTCATTTCTTATTAAATATAAATCGTAGAAATTGGTATTATTGCATATAAAGCATTAAACACTTGCTGTGATATATAGCTAAAAAATGTAGCTATAATGTATAAATAAAATAGAAAATACAGCATAGCAACCGTTTGTTTGGAGTCAGTATCCAAGCAAAACGTCATAACTGACGCCACGACTGTAAGCGTCTATTTTATTTTATTCATATGTTTGAAGATAACTTTAAAATTGAAACGAGAAAGGATTTTAGCAATTTTAAAACAAAGAGAATAAAAAGGTAGAACTATAGAGTTAATATTAGGAGGATTATTTGAGCCGGAAAGAAGACGTTTAGGTTTGTTACATTTATACAAAGCTTTTTCAGTTAAAGAGGGATTATAACCATGAGCAAGGGCAAAACATTTGAGATAACTAATTTCATTATTCAGAGAAGAAGAATCAGAACATATGCAAAGTGCTCTGTAAACAAATGTATGACGCCACTTTATGTTTTGGAGGATGATTAGAAAAAGCATGCAGAAGAAACCATACAGCGAAAGGACGATACGACGAAAGAGACGATTTTCACTTTCATTTTTTACTATTATTATTATTGTTCCACCTTTTACTCTCTATTTTATTTTTTTAGCATCATTTTTGTCTTCCACCTGTGCTCTTTCAATTAGCGCCATCTGTCGCACTCTTTGTAATTTACACCCTCTTTCTTTCAGTTTATTTCTAACTCTGTTCCCTTACGGACAAGTGTTGGTTCAGCTGATCACAAGCTGTTATTGTTGTAGCTCGAAACGCGTCCTGATTTCTTATTTTCATTTAATGGTGATTTATACAAAGTGTGTTATTGTGATTAATAATTATCGGCAGTGTTATTGGTGATATTTCACTATGACTACCAGATGTGAATGAAGATGAATTTTCTAATCTTCCGTAATCGAGCTCACGGAAAAGTCTCCCGTTAAACAGAAAGATATTTGCTACAACATATTGTAACGTAAAATGCGGGTGCCATAAAAGGTTTATTTCATAAAGATCCTTCTATGCACAAAATCGCATTAAATAAGATGTGCCAAAACTTATCTTTTGGCACTATACAAATTTAATAAATGACGAGACATTTGATAAAATTCTTTTCACATCTTTTACACTCTAGTCTTTTCCCGGTCATCTTTTGATAAGTTATTGGACCTCCGTTCTCTATTTAGAAGAACCATTTTCGTAAGACGAAGCTCTTTTTATTGTCAATTTCCAAAGACTAATACTTTTTCATGCGAGAAAATCAACAATTTCCATCAAAAAAATAATGTAAAAATCGTTAAATTTTAACTAAAAAAAAAAAAAAAAAACTTTTCTGCCAAAAAAAAAAAAAAAAAAAAAAAAAAAAAAAAAAAAAAAAAAAAAAAAAAAACGACTTCAAAATCTATTGCAAAGGGAAAAATAATTTGTTTACATAATGTTAGTAAGAAATTAAATTAAGAGTATAGTATTTACCATGCGTATTATTATATTTATGTACATTAATTTGATTTTTTAGAGCCGGTGCTAGCCAGACGAGTTCTAAATTAAAATAAATTATCCAATTTAAACCGTAACAAGGATTAGCAAAAATGTTGCGAAAAAAAAAAAAAATCCAAATCTCAATAAGTCAATTCGGACAGCATCCTGCATTTTAAAATTTACGACTGGCAACGATTTTTTTTTTTTTTTTTTTTTTTTTTTTTTTTGCATAACGTCTTGTATAAACGTATTAATTTCATTTTAATACTTAATTTAGGACACATGATTATAATTACTAATCTCACTTGAAAATATACATTTATAACACCAGAAAAACTATTAAAAAATAATAAAGTTAAATTTTTTAACTAAATATTAAATCGTAAAAAAAAAGTAGATACTTGGATGTGTGTCTATTGTAAAATTACATGCAACTTGGCTAGGCTAGACCCCAAAAAATCAAATTAATATACATAAATACTATAATACGCATGCTAAATATTATGCTCTTAATTTAATTTCTTATTTCTATAATGTAAAAAAAAAATATTTTTCCCTTTGCAGTAGGTTTTGAGGTCGGTTTTATTTTTGGTGGAAAAGTTTTTAAAGATAAAATTGCATACCATTTGCATCATGTTAGCAGCTGGTGGCTGGTTATTTGTTTTTTCATATCCTTGAGCAACAATACTTCTGAGGTAGTTATGTTTCCAAACTATGAAATCCTTTTCTCTTTGGTTGATGCCCCGAGAATAAATCGTACATCTCGGATTGGGAGGTCTGCAGGCAGTATGTTGGTAGCTTAATCGCATATACATGAGAGGACATCCTTGATAATAAGGCGCACGACTGCTGACCCTCGATAACACGTGAGCGAGCACGATTATGTTACATAGCGTAAAGATGAAATGCATCTGGCTAGGTATTTCGTTTTCTTATTAACCTGTAAAAGAAAGATCCATAATTTAAAATTAAGCTTTTGAGTAATTATAATTTGTTTTCTTAAGTTATTTTTATTTGGATACTGTATGAAGTTATAATATTAATAAATTAAGCACTTATATAAATTAAGTAATGTTATAACATTAATAAGTTAAATATACAGACTATCCACCATCAATGGTGGCTAATGCCTAATTCTTAAACCGTTTATCATAGACATGTAGTTCCACTTACAAAAACGCTTTAAACGAGGTAAAGAAATATTTTAAACGCGATTTGGGTCAATAAAAAAATTTCTTAAAAAATATTAGAAAATATGCCTAATTCTTAAACCGTTTGTCATAGACATGTAGTTCCACTTACAGAAATGCTTTAAACGAGGTAAAGAAATATTTTAAACGCGATTTGGGTCAATAAAAAAATTTCTTAAAAAATTACGAAATTTAATTTTTTATACGGTCTTCCGATCCTTTAAGTTATATTTAATAAAACTTTCATATTACACTGACAAGTAAAACAAAAAAGTCCTTTTTATATAACACTAAAATTGACCGTGTTACAAAACGTCTGAAAAGTATATAAACAGACAATTTTTTGGAATAACAGCTCAAAAAATAACACAATCATCATGAAAAAAAATAATACGCACATAGAATCATAACATAAGTTTATCTGAAAGAAAAAAAAATACAGTATAAATTTTACAGAATTTTTGTAAAAACATGTAAATCAAAATAGGATGTCCCATAAATATATGAACTTTTCAAATATTTCGTATTTTAATTCAAATTTTGAATCCATTTATTTAAATTGTGTTAAAAATCATATCAGGCATGTTTCGAACTAGTGTCTGCAGAAGGTGTAGCTGTAATGAGAACCAACTCTGCTCTACTTGTTGCTTTAATTTCCGAATAGTCGAAAAACTGGCGAATATAGTACTACACTTCTCTTGTAAGTACTCTCCAGAAGTTTCCAATTGCGCTCAGGCCCTTAATATACTTAAGTATAAGAACTGAATGCGTATAATTAAAGTTAGTAGAGGAAATTATAGGTAGTTTATAATATAACTATTATTTTTTCAATTTTTAATGAGCTTTGACTCATTAAATTTTAGCAATGAATTATTAATAAAAATAGTAGATGTAGGAATCTGAAAGTAATAAGTTTGAAAATAGTAGCATAATATGTAGATATATTACAATAAATGTCTCACGTACAATTGTTTCCTAATTTTCGGAAAGTGAACATTTGTGTGTTAATATTTGTAATCGGTGTTTTAATGCAGATTTCTTGTAGTGAAAAAATATTCAGAGATTTTTCCCAAGAAAAAAATATTACTCCCAACGAAATTTAAGAAAAGAATGTTAATGTTTTAAAAGTTACATATACCATTTCATCATCACAATCATCACCATCATCGTTATTTTTAATCTTCTCAACTGTCTACAAATCTTTCTAATTCCAATCAATGAAACCGAGTTGAATTTAAGAATTTGGTCACGGAATCAATCGGTATGAACATACAATAAAGTTTTAGCAAAATGACTATAAAAAAAATTATAATGAAGTGTTTCCTTGCTGTACTATAAGGAAAATATGCATTTTTATGTTTAGTATCTTGAATCTACCCGAATCACCTACAAATAAAGCTTTTTTTTTTAAATATAAGTTTGACTTTGGGTAAACTACTTTGGTGTCACTTTGAGTGACTTTTTACAAAACTATACTTTAAAATTATCAAAATTACGAAATTTGTCCATTATTTTCTTTTGTAAATATTTATACAAGCATTCGTTGATTTAAAAAATATAAAAATTGCTATATAAAGCTGTATAATTTAAATACTTAAAATAATAGCACAGCATTTGTTTACATTTATATTGCTTTTTAGACCATTGGCAATGTGTACAAAAAATAAAATAATGTGTTTCGAACCTAAATATCTTTGGAGATTTGATAGTCTATCGTATATTGCTTTAAAATGCTAATGTAATATTAATAAAATATATTGAATCTAACAAAGTTAATTACTCAAAATTTCTTAAAGATGCTAATATTTATTCTTTGGTAAATGCAAAAGTAATTTTGAAGTAACAAGAATGCAATAATGGGTTGCATGACTCAAAATTCGATCAAATTTTACAGGCAAAAAAAGAAAAAATAATATTGTCATTATATAAAGCTAAAAAAAAAAAAAAAATATTCATCACGATGTTATGGTAGAAAGTAAAAAGCAAAGCATCAATGTATTATTGGCATCCAAAATTATCCTCTTTCTTTTCATGTCTTTTAGTTAATTGAACATAGTACTCATTATCGAAAATTTAAATTTCACTAAAATTGTAAAAACCTTTCGTTAAGAAACATTTTTGGCACCAAATCTAAATGAAAATAAATCGTTTTAATTTAAATACATGATCAAAACCTTTTTAAGTAATATTATTTATGCTCAAATATAAATAGCAAAAGCGTTTCTTAATTTATTTTGATTCTCAAACATTAAATAAGTGTCTCTCTTAATTAACTATTTTGCAAGGTTAAATATGAAACCAAACACGTTATCGAACTTCACTTTCAACCCTTACTCCATTTTATTATGAAGAGTGTTAAATCTTAGCTCATGAAATTTTTTTTATGATTAATGCTCGAACGGTGGAACTATTAATACTTATTCATGAGACAGCTAAAAACTGAATAATACTAATTACGTTGTAATTTTCTATCGTTTTAATGCATGCACACCTTTAAATATATTTATTATCTACTTTTCATCAATTAAGCTGATATTAATTATCGTACTTTGCCGAAACATTCATGCTGTTATTTTTATCAGCATGCGATGATCGCATTGTGTTTTCCCTAATTTATTACCCAAAGAGTAACCATATTTCAAGCTAATTAGCTATGGCAATGAATCTTTCACGCAAGAGAAATATTTCTTTCTGAGGAGTTTGTATAATAAGTTACTTTTAGAATTAGCTTAAAGGTGATAAAAATTAAACTTAGTAAATTCCGTTTCTAATGTTTTTACAAGAACTTTTATCAATGCATCTAAAGACGTGTAAAAAAAAAAAAAAAAAAAAAAAAAAAAAAAAAATGTTAACTTTTAACTTAAGTATTTTCAAGCCAAAGAATGACATCGGAATTTTCGATGAATACAAGGAACCATTTTAACCCGCCAGAAAGCGCATGAGATGTAAGGTATCCTGGGGTAATAACGCCACGTTAAGGTTCTACCAATTTTTAGGGCTTAGTTTTAGATTGCATTTTTCAAACAAATATAGGATTTTATACAGCAACTCATTGACTATCTACATAAAATAAAATAATTTAACAGATATGTATTCATAAAATGTAATGGCGTTATTTCTTGACCAATGCTATTTGGCGTTATTACCCACCCATATGGGTAATAACGCCATGCAAACAAAACTATAAAATAAGATGGAATAATGGCATGTAGATTGCCCAATTCTAAAAATACAAGCTCTACAGCTGTAGAAATTGACAAATTGCATTCTAAGCTATTGGAAATGTTAATTTTTTGTGAATATGTAAGAAAAAGAAAGGTGTGGTGGAGGGGGGGGGGAAGGAGTCAAAAGAATATCAGATTCTAAGCTACGTTTTGCTTAAAAAGGACCGTTTAACTATAATTATTAGAAATATTGCATGGTTTACAATTGTATTTATTTGTATCAGTATTTATATTCTCATGTATGCATTCTATGCGATAGAAAATATTCAATTTTTTGTGAAAGTGAAAAAAAAAGGAGTGAGGGGGAGCTTTAACAGAATATATCACCCTGTGTCTCTCTTTGCTTAAAAAGTCCCACTTAAATATGATTATAAGAAACATTGCATGGTTTTAATCATTTGTAATGTAATATTTTAATCATGTGAAGTTTTATAATAACTAGAATTATATGTAATAAATATTTTTGTTAATCATTAACTGCTGTTAGCGGTCTCACAGACCGCTGAGTTTTTCAAGTTTCAGAGTTTAACTTGCAATTTTTAGTTTAACTATAGATACCGGGCAAATTTTGTTTCATTTGGAGTCCTATTACTATCTCTAGAGACTTTTGAATTGCTGAATTTTATTTATAATAGTTCTGTATATAAATTTCAATACAAAAATAATATTCTAAGAGTTAATTTAACATTTTATTCATCTTTAGATTAAGCGGTATGACAGGCCGCTCACAGTACTTATGCGACAATTTTTGTCACAGCAGTTAAGGGTTAATACTATTATAGTAGTCTTGTAAATAGTTTTTAACCCATAACTCCACTCTAATTCGGATTCTCCAAACCTAAAGTTAAACTGTCGGCGTTAAAAAGAACATGCTTTAATAAATTTTTAAAGAATTAAATAAGATTTTTGATGAAAAGTATTATCCCAATGAGATCTCTTATTCAATTTTATACATTATTCATAAGGTTATATATCATTATCTCTATATTAGCAACAAAATTAACTTTTAACTGCTGTTAGCAATCTGACTGAACACTGTTCCCCCTCCCCCCTCCCCCCACACAAAAAAAAGAAAAATAGCGTTTAACTTGTATTTTACAGTTTAACTATAGTTACAACTGAAATTCTCTTTCGTTTGGAGTTCTCGTACTAATATTAGAAATATTTGAATAGATTAAATTTAATAAGAATTAATTCTGTACAAAAAGTTTAGCGCAGGAACAGTATTCTATGATTTTTAATCATGGATCGCCTTTTAACCTTTAAATAATGTTACCGGTCTCATAGACCACTATTTTCCTTTTTTTTTTAGTTTAACTTGTAATTTTCAGTTTAACTACAAATATTACCGAAATTTTGTTTCATTTGGAATTTTAGTACTATCACCAGAGATTTTTAAATAGGTGAATATTAAGTATAATAGTCTTGTGTAAAAAGTTTAGTACAAAAACACAATCCTATGAGTTATTCCCGCCTTTTATTCATCTTTCAATCTTGCGGTCTCACTAACCGCTTCACATTAATTACGTTACAATTTCTGTCACATCGGTTAAAGGTTAAATTTATAAAGTTTTGAAAAAACAAAACGCCGAGAAAGCAGACAGTTAAAATTTCGAACTCAATTGAACAATCCAGTGAAAATTTAATACAAACCTGATTTTGAAGATGTTCGAATTTAAATATCGAAAACATTTTAATATAGTTTTATTTATAAGCGTTTAAAGTTATTTTTTATATTAGTAAAAAAAAAAAAAATAAAAAAAAAATAAAAAAAAAATAAAAAAAATAAAAATGTAATAAAAAATAAAACAGAGAGATTAGTTTTAGGTATTGGACCCCTCCCCCCCCTTAATCTTACCATTTCAACAATGATGATAATGCTGCCCCATATTAATGTATAAACCCCCTTCGGATATAGTTTGGCCACTGTCGGGAATCAACCGGGGTGGCGTTATTACCCCGGTATACTTATTGCGCAGTACATGTTAAACTACAAATTATCTCGAGAAGATATCCAAAATCTTCTACAACATTTTGAAAGTACATGTACACTACAAATTTATGTTATAAACAAAGTATTTCCGGATAAAAAATAGAGTCTTCACGTCAAAAAACTTACCTCGCAAATTTTAGATCAAGCGTTAATTTTAGTTGCTTGTAAAAGCAATAAGACCTACGAATGAAACAAATTAACTTTAAGCTGTTTTTTGCGATTTATATGACTCAAAACCCTTCTGCGCAGAGCACATGGGTGTAATTTACCAGATTGTTTCATAATTATGCAAAATATTAGCACTTGGCGTTATTACCCCGCCTGGCGTTATTACACCAGAACACTTTATTATACCCCACACCTACGCGTCCTCTCAAGTAACTTTTCTTGACGTGCGTTCCGCCAGGTTAAAGGGGAAAAAGATACACAGATAGATAGTAACAATTGTATTAATTTGAAAAAATGTATACATATAATATGATGATCGCATTTTATTTTTAAAATCAATGCTCAAAGCATATTTCAAGCTAATTAACTATGAACATAAATCTTTCAAGTAAAGGAACTATTTCTTTCTAGTATAATTAGTTATTTTTTGATTTAAAATAAATACCATTGATAATTAAACTTGAGATTTTTTTTTCTAATATTGTTATCGTTTCCACTCATTTAAAGTTATTGCTCCGAATTCCATCTGCAAGCATTATTTCTATATTATAATCTTTGATGTATATTTTTGTTACAAATATTATAGAAATATATTAAGAAGATCTTTCTTTGCATTAGTGTAGTAGACAAAATTTAATCCTAAAGTAGCAATAATATCTGATCATACTCTATAAAAGTGTCGAAAGAGTTAAAATACTTATACTAATGTGTGTATGGTTATATTTTCAAAAATTATTACTTGGAAATAAGAATAGTTTGGAAGATTTGTGAAATTGTAAAATAACTTTAAGAAAAATTTGTCTATTGAAATCTACTCTAAATAGGTAACCTATATAGGTTATATGGAATATTAAAAACTTGTTAAATTACTTAAATCCTGCGTTTAAAGCATTACATTTGTATTTTCTAAAATTAGAAAATCTTCAAAAGAAGTCTAACATATAAAAGCAGAATTTTTTTGAAATATGAAACTTTGCACTCTGTTTTTCAGCATCAAGAAATTTGAACATTTATAAATGGAAAAGACATTATCCATTAAAAATGTTTTTGCTCTATAATAATGATTTTGGAACATGTTAAAGTAAGGTATTTATAATTTATCCTATTTTATAATACTTCTCATAGAATTAATGATATTCATAACTTTTTTTTAAGGTACCACCAATCAGTATACCTTTGTCCACCATGGGGTTACTCTGTCCCACCTCGCAGATAAAGTCAAAACGTTTAATAAATAAAACATTTTTCAATAAAACTAATTAGTAATGCCGAATTTTGATAGACTGTGGCACAAGCGTAAACACAAATTATTTAATTTTGCATTTTACAAATTGTTTTGAGCATTAATTTGGTTGTTGCTTTGTTTAATATTTCGCGCATAATTATACTGGAGGAAACTTTGGATTGAGAAAGTTATTTATGCGTGATGCTGCAAAGTAGTAAATACAGTTTTTTTTAAATTATTTCTTAATATGTCTTTTTTACAAATCATTGATATTTGAATACTTTAATTTGATACTTTAGATTTTGTGTCGATTTTATTCAAAAAATGGCGTTTTGATTGCACTTTGAAGTGGCATTGTCTTATCACATAATCGCTACAAATTTAGTTTATCTATTATATTTCACTTTTTCTGAATATAAACTGATAAATTCTACACACGTAACCTTTCTAACAGTGTATAAATATCATTCTTTTGAATAAGTACTTGTCTAGAAATTTCTCTGCGTTTAAATCTTCAGTAGTTAGTCGTAATTACAAAAATTATATCGATGAACGGTTCAGAACGTCGTAGATATTGTATAACATACATTTATTCAAGGAAAAATAGTCAATTATTTTCACTACTTATTAGAGTAAGTTGTGATGTACTAAAAAAATACTATTCCTCCTCCCCAATAAAGATCTATTTCTTCTAAAAAATGATTTTTCGTTCATGAAATAAGTGAATATAATAAAAATTTTGTTTTTATTGGAAAATATTAATCTTCACATCTGAACTATTAATTTCTTTTGCGTGTCTTGCTTAATGCCCATTTTTTAATAAAATTCCGTTTCACATTTTATATTCATACAAAATTTGTATCTTTAAAAAAAAAATTCTCGAAATGACGTGTTTTTTTACTATGCTTTATTATTCAATCACCATAGTGGATTTGCATTTTCTAACAAAGTTTTAAAGACTTATTTTGTGATTTGTTTTGTTGTGAAACATCCCAAGCTAGACGCGACTTTGTCTCATTTTTTAATAATATATATTTTTTAAACTATTCTTTAAAAGTACTAAATGTGAATTTTGAAATTTACAATAAATATCTTAAAAAAGAATTAGAAATTATTTAAAATGGAATTTCAACGATTTTTGAATCCTTAAAGACAACAGACAAAAAAGAGACACAAAGTCATCCCGGTTGGTGGCACTTACCATCAGGAAAAAGAGGTAAAAAAAATAATCAATCAGGTTGACAGATTTGTATTAACTTAAATAAATTAAGTATTTAATGTAAAAAGCAAAATTATCTTTTAATTTAATTTTTAGTTGATACACTATCATGCAAATGCATTAAATTAATTTAGGGAATTAGAGCATTTTTTAGTCATAATATGTGATGCTAATGTCATAGGAACGCATCTCAATAAATAAAGTTAAATATTATGCATACATTTAAATTAAGGATGTTTACATTTAAAAGACAAATATTTTTATGCTAAAAGATATATAAAAATACGTTTAGAAAGAATTTATCTATTAAAAATACTTTGGTAAAGGTTTTACGATTTTCTTTAGTTATTTTAAACATGATTATTTACATCAGATGTAAATATTCCATTTGGGCGAAAAAAGTCCGGACCAGGATTTGAACCAGGGATGTATTGGCTGAAGCCGCCAGTGCTCTTCCAAGGAGCCATCCCGGACACGAACACTGGAGGACTATTTCACCCAATTATCCGCAATGATCACTTAATCTGGTCTGATACTCTGGACCAGCTCAACAGAATAAATCGAAGGTCAATATATGGAACAGCAGAAAATCGCTGCATACGAAATTACATTAGATTAATTTTAAACACGATTATTCAGTCGTGGCCCTGGTCTTTATTTATCCCTGGTTCGAATCTTGTCTGGACTTTTTTTCGCCCAAATGGAAAATTTACATCTGTTATAATTAATTTACCGATTGAATAATCGTGTTTAAAATTAATCTAATGATTAATTACATATTCTCATAAATACCTGCCGAAAGATACTTATTAAACGACCATATTGGAGCCTCCTTATTACTTGATAAATTGATTTTTATTTCTGATGAAAATATTAATCTTACTCTCTTCAATGTGAAAATATTTAATTTATCATTATAATAAAGTAGTAAAATTCAATTTTGTTCGTTTTCGGTTAAATATTAGGAAATGTGATTTATTATACATCCAAGTTATGATTAACATTGCCAGGTCTAATAATGTTAAAGAACCAGCAATTCACATCAAATCTTATAAACAGCTAATAAGATGCGCATTACGTGTATTCAATCACGGAATCTTTGTGCTTTAACTGATCTGAAATAACAGAAAGTTATACAAATGGCAGACGTGTACTCTTTTTTTCAAACAGAAAATGACTATAGACAATAATATTTCCAAATTCTATGTTTTAACTCAATGAAAAATTAAGTAGACTGCAGTGATCACTTTGAAAAATTGACAATGCTACATTCAAACTCAACTATATTTTCTTTCAACTAGTCTTTCAACTTTTCTTTCTTCAACTAGTTTTTTTTTCTAATTTTAACGACCTGTTTGTAAAAGCCAGAGATAAATAATAACAAGTAAACAAAGAAACAGGCTATCATCAGATGCTAATTAAACATTGGAGACTTTATTGAAATTTCACTATTTAAACAAACATTTAATCAAAATCTACTGCTCATGCTAAATTTATTCGTGAACATATACAAATAAGTTAATAATCTTTATTGATTAAATTGAGAATCACTTATACAGTCGGTTAAAATGATAAAGACAACTTTTATAACAAGACTTCAAAACCCAAACACATTTAAAACTGAATTTCTTGAAGCAAGATTTTTATCTGACTGACATTCAACTTGGGTAATATATTTTCTTCTTACACTTGAAACTTACACTCATTTAAACCTGCACACAATATATTAATCACAGGATTATGCATTAATCGCGTCGCTTGATTCTCGGCACGCACAAAAAATTTTCTGCATATCCAGAAGATGAATACCACCTTGAACCTGTCATGCATTTTATCAAATGGTGTAAAACACAACACTGGTTATCGAGCTAAAGAAGTTTTTTTGAAGGCATTATGTAAATAAAATATAATTTCAAAAGGAAAATGAATAACTGTTACATGACAGACAAAAAAAGGATGACATATCTATGCAAAAGTTTGTCCATTATATGTAGCTATTCAAGAGATTACGTGTAGCTCAGGAATTCAACAGCAGTAGAGAAAAAAGAAAGAAAAAGTTAAGAGTTGACTGTTTTGGGCTTGCCTTTTTAAAATTTTATAGCACTGTCAATTCAAATAGGGAATATATATATATATATATATATATATAATTTAACGAGTCAAAATGTGTACTTTTATTTAAACTTATTTTGTTTTAATAGCTACATTCTTAGTGTAATGTGACATTTTACAAATCTTAATTTTAAGTAGTTCTGTTTTCTTTCTAAAAAGAATAACAAAGCAAGAAAAACTGATCATAAACAGAATATTTTAATGAACAAATATGACAAGACATTTGATTTATATATATATATATATATATTGGGTTGGGAAAAAAGTAATTTCGTTTTTTTCCGAATGGTTAGCTTTAAAGTCGCATATCTCGAGTAATATTTGCTCAATTAAGCCATACTATACAGCATTTGAAAGGTAATAGTCTTTAAAAAATCCTAGATATAAATGTAGCTTTATCTGTTTAATCAGTCAAAAGTTATTGTGTTTTAAAAATGGAGATTCTGGAAGATCATTTTCGTCACATTTTGCTTTTTTACTTCCAAAAAAGGAAAAATGCGGCGCAGGATCATTGAAAATTGTATAGTGTTTATGGTGCGCAGTGCTTAAATAAACTCTAGTGTCAGAATTGGTTTGCTTGTTTTCGTCCCGGAAATTTAGATGTTTAAGTTGAGCCTGGCCTTGGCCAGCCAATCGTTAAGAATGTTGATGAAATTTTAAAAACAAATCCAGTAGACCGACATATTTCTTTCCGTGACATTGCTACAGAGCTAAACATCGACCATAAAACAGTTTTCAACCATTTACATAAGACTGGAAAACAAAAAGAAACTCGATACTTGAGTTTCCCTTGAACTGACATTGAAAAATTTAATGGACAGAGTTTACATTTGTGAATCACAACTGAAACGGAACGAAATCGAGTCATTTTTTAAACGAATGATTACGGGTGATGAAAAGTGGACCCAGTACGACAACAATATGTGAAAAAGATTGTGCTCGAAGCCCAGAGAAGCTTCAAAAACGGTGGCAAAGCCCGGATTGACTCCAAGGAAGGTGATGGTGAGTGTTTGGTGGGAATGGAAAGGGATTGTCCATCATGAGCTAATCAAACTTGGCAAAACCATTAATTCAACTTTCTACTGTGAACAACTAATGTGATTAAAGCAGGCAATTAAAAAAACCCCGGCCAGATTGATCAATAGCAGTGGCGTTGTCTTCCATCACGACAATGATAAACCACACGTATCTTTAGTCTCTCGGCAAAAACGGAGAGAGTTTGGGTGGGAGGTTTTGATGCTTCCACCGTATAGTATGGACCAGGCCCCGACCGATGACCATTTGTTCCGCTCTCTGCAGAACCCTCTTAATGGTGTTAAGCTGGTTTCTAAAGAGGCTTGAGAAAATCACCTTGTTCAGTTTTTCAACCAGAAATCTGAGAAGTTCTACAGTGACGGAATTATGATTTTACCAGAAAAATGGCAAAAGGTCATTGAACAAAACGGCACATACATTGTTGATTAGTTTTTATAATTTATATAAATAAATTAACTTTGAAAAGTACGAAAAAAGCGAAATTACTTTTTCCCCAGCCCAATATATATACAGTTGGCAAAAAAAGTATTTGTACACTCTAAAATTTTTAATTTTTAACTAAATAAAAACAGATATTTTGTCAAAAATAATTTTAATACAGACTGTTTACCGTGCGTTTTAAATTACACAACAGAAAATTTCGATAAAGATGTAAAATAATTTTCTAATAGGAAAAGTTTAAAAATTTCTTGCAAAAAAAGTATTTGTACATTTCTCCATCCTGATATGTACTGTGTTTTATTATGTTTATGGATCAAAGGACTACTTTTACAGAAGCTGTTAATAATTTTTGAGTTCATATTATATTTGTCTGACATTTAATCTAATTTGCTCTTGAAATAATTGAGTATAGAACCTAATACTAGAGAGGCACCTCTAGATATATGAAATCCTATGATTGAGCATAATAAAAATTTAAATTCGCAACAAGAATTTGTAAAAGCTATTAAATTACCATTTACAACTATTGGATGTATAGTGAGAAACTATGAATAAATTAAAAGCATCGAAATTCAATGAAAACCAGGACTTCTTAGCAAACTAAAAATGAGGGAAAAAAGGAGTGTTGTTTAAAAAGCTTTAAAAAATCCTATGCGTTCGGTTCAAAAATTTGCTGGAGACCTTGCGACATCTTCTCGCATCAGAGTAATACCTCAAACACTAAAAAATATTCTTCTCAATGCAGATTTAAAACGAAGAACCTCAAGGAAAAATCCATTCATCAGCGAAACAAATAGGCGAAAACGCATAGTATTCGCTTTCGCATACAGAAGTAAATCATTGGATTTTTGGAAAACAGTAATTTTTTCTGATGAGGGAAAATTCGGAATTTTCTTACCATCAAGCATTTGAAAAAATCGGCGTAAAAATAAAACTGTTCTAGATCCAAAACGTATACTTCAAACTATCAAGCATGTTGGGGGGAATATTATACTTTTGGGGTGCATAGCTTCTAATGGAGCAGGACATTTAAAATTTATTGACAATGGAAAGATAGGTTTAACATACATTGATGTGTCGCGCCATAAATTATTAAACTGTGCCAAGAAATTATGCATAGAGGAAGCTTTTCACTTTCTGCAGAATAACGACCAAAGCATACTGCTGTGATCATCAGCACATGCTTACGACAATACTCCAAGACAACTGGTAACTCTTCTAAAATCTCTAGACTTGAATCCAATAGAAAATTTGCAGATGCTATCGGATGCAAAAATCCGAAAAAAAATATGTATTGGTAAAAAACAGTTTTAAAGAAGCTTTTATTGTGTCATGGAATAACATTAACCAGACCGATACAAAAAAGTTGGTGGAATCAATGTCACACCATCTAGAAGTAGTCATAAACGCTAAATGAATTCGCACAAAATATTAATTTGTATCATTTTACTAAATTTTCATTAATTATATTACATTAATATAGTATACAAATACTTTTTTTGCATTATATTTTTGTATATTTGTTTATTATAATGCAAAAAATCGATTCGTTTAATTTTGTTTTTGCTTCTATAATATTATAATGCATTAAATTAATGTATTACAGTATTTTTTGCTTAAATCTTTTGTTTAATTTCATTATAATTTAAAAAAATGAAGTGTACAAATACTTTTTTTGCCAACTGTAGCTCTAGCATAAAAACCAAACTAGAAGATTTTTAACTGCATGGTGACAATAAGTATGTATCAAAAACGTTACAAAACTAAATTTTAATTCTGACTGATCATATGTTATAACAGTTGAAAATATTACAAAAACTTATAGATATGCAGCAACTATAAAGAATTGAAAAGAAAAAAAGAAAGAAATACATCAATTTATGCACAACGCAGCAATAAAATAATGTATTTAAAAATTATAAAATTAAGATTATGCCAAAATGGGCTCGAGTGGAGAATGTCCAAAAGCAGCTGTAATACATCAAATTATCTTATAATAATAATTAACAATAAAACTATCCCTTAATGATTACGCAACGTAATATTTCATTATGGAAGTTTAATATGTAAATATATTTGTTTAAATAAATGCAATGCAACATAAATATTTACTAAAATTTAAAACTCAGTTAGACCAATGGATAAAAAGTATTGTCGTACAGCTGAAGAGTAATGAAATGGGAAGGAACTGTAAAAACTCTCTTCGGATTGATATTCTTTACATTTATAAAAAAAAACTTATTCAGTGGTCCAGTTGCATCCCTTTTTTCTCTACCATTGTTTCCAAACAACAATCTCGTGATCTACTGCATTTTCTATTTGCTAAGGTAAGTGTACCAGTAGTGGGCCACGTACCAATAGTGGGCCACCAACTTTCAAAGTTGAAAAAAAAGTTTTCTAGTCCCCCCTGTCAGATAACAAACTAACTACTGATTAGCTGGAACCCTTATCTGTTATCAGACAAAGGGACAACTTCAGTACTCTGATAGTCTGAGTTGGAAGGGTGTTTTTCTTCCAGTCTTAAAATACAAGGATTTTGTGGCTCATTCTTACTTTTCCTTATGAGATAAGTTTTCATTCAATATTTTTTCTTTAAAAGTATATTGTATTTTATATTAAAATGTCACATTTCTAACACACTGAATAACAGAATACTTTATTCCTTATGCTTAAAAGTTATAAAACTAACATATTATTAAGTTTGGGGGGTGGTCCACTTCTGGGTCATTAAATTTCAAGTTGTTCCAGTAGTGGGCCACTACTATATCCCAGAAGAAACTGAAGTGAAAGAGGGACAATTTATACTTGTCTCAATAATCGGAGGAAAAAGAAATATAGAAAAATGTGTATATTTGTGGGTAGTTCAAGAAATTAAAGAAATAATATTTTTATCAAGGACTGAAGTCAACTGGAAATAAAAAAGACTTTGTCATTAGGAAAATGATGTTTCTAGCATAAATTTCTCCGATATAGTTGGAGTGGTACCGCAACCAGAACTCAGACAAACAGATAGTCAAAGATTGTATTCTTTTTGTTAAAAAATGGCTGTAAATGAAAAATAAATGCAGTTAAATTTAAATCCCACTCATATTATTATTTTTTGCTTTTTTCTTTCTTTTTTTTAAAATGTAATATAGTTTTGCAATCATTTCAGCATTTAAATAACCTTATTATTATGTATATTTTATTATTCATCACTACTGCAAAGTAACAAATAGTGCAGATATTTTTTTTTAAGTTATAAAATATTACAGACTGTTCGAAAAAACTAAAGAGAAGCTGAAATTAGTTTAAGTAATCATCAAAACGTCTAAATATGATTTCATTATTGTGTATATTTAAGTGTAGAAATGCAAAGTATATATATATATATATATATATATATATATATATGTGACGATTTAAAGTTAGGGAGGCAGAAACATCATCGCCAGGTTTTCCTTTCTCCACACAGAAGTCATGGCCAGCGAGAAAAAAACAAAATAAATAAGTGTAGAAGGTCCAAATATTTTGGCTGCTGATAGTTCATTTTATTAAACTGCAGCTATATTAGAGAGAAAAGCTCTTGTTGCAGACGATATTTTACCGAAACATCCAAAAAATATTCCATTATTTACTAAATCCAGCCGTACTCATGCAAGAGCGCATCCAAGAATTCTTCTTCTTCCTCTCTTACCACCTCTCGAGCTTCCTCTTTTAAATCTAAAAAGAAAATTCTAGAACATTCTCTAACCTCAAACCATCATTCTTTTATGTAAACAGAATTCTTGTCCAGCTACGAGACTATTTTCCACAGACGATAATTTTATTTTTAAAAAAAAGTATTATTTAACCAATTTATAATCGACTCAGGATTTTAAATATCTTAGGCAGACGATTTTTATAGACTATTAATTTTTATAGAAAAAGAAAAGAAATGAATTTATTGATATGCACACTATCAAAGGTTGACTGAGGGAAAATAAATAAATAGATAAAATAAACTAATGATATTTTTGAAAGGTATGGTTTTGGAATAAATTTAATAAGACTTTCTTAAAAAGGGTTGATAAAAACATAGAAGAAATGAGTTTTATTTGGAATATTAAGAAATAAAGTTTAATTAAGAATATTTTTAATTTAGAGCCATCTTTTTAAATTTACGCATACTGGAATAATGTTTTTTAAGGCAAATTAAGAATTTATATCGTCTGCATAAAGATTAACAGATTAGATCTAGAAACAAGATTTTAATTTAGTAATTTGAAGTAAGTACGGAATATTATTATAAGAAAATTAAGATAGTATAAAGGTTAGTTTTGGCGAAAAAAAAATTAAGATTTGTAATATATATAACCTCTGTACAGTACACATTAAACTCAAGAATGGAGTGGCCCACTTCTGGAGCATCAGAATTTTACTATGCCCACTACTGGAGCATGGAGGAAGGTAACTTTTAAATTTTTCATTTTTTCTAAAGAATATATTTTAAAAATTTGAATGGTTATTCTGATACATGAAGGTAAGGACTAGGCTAAAAATATATATGTTTTTTGAAATTCACTAACATATTAATAATAATTAGACAAATGTCTTTAAGTGGCCCACTACTGGTGCATTTACCCTATATATTGCATTTTCTATTGCAAATTTTAAAGAAATGTACCATGTTTATTGACATGGTTTATGACATGGTATTATTATACTTCTTTATGACCATGTTTATTATATAAGATTATAGTTTGGAAATAACAGTATTAAAAAATGCATTGGTTGAGGTAAAATAATTTGACTAGTAGGAGCTCGCTCGACTAAAGAAGGAGACATTATGAAAGATAACTTTCAATTAAATGGCTTCTAACAGTAGCATATTACCCTTTAAAGCCGAACAAGCTGGAACTGGGCCAAAAGATATAACGTGAAATTTGAATAAAGAACTTTTTCTTTTGCTGTTGCTTTCTTTGGGGCTGTATCAGTGAAATTGCAGATAAAGAAACTTTAATAATGTTTATGTACATTTTTAGCTTTTTATGAACTGTTACCATTTTGAGCTTGGATTAAATTGCTAAATTCGTTAAGTAAACGGTAATTTTATTTCAGTATTGATTCTTCATTTTTTCAAAGTCTCTTTTTCGAATACCTAGCGCCACATAGTCCCTTTAAACCGAACCCATAAACCTCTTACGCTTTCAAGTGATAAGCAGCGAGGTGCCTTAATCACTCAGCCACAGAAGCTCCGTCGTGCTTTATCACTTATCAAAATAAAATCTCTACCAATAGTACTGGCATATGGATTAATGATCTCTGTCCGATATATTTCATCACTCACTGTTCCTCCAAGGAACACATGTAGGTCAGTGTAACCACCTAGTGAGATACTTGCCCAAATCATGATTCCACCACCTCTGTACCTATGTGTTACAACAGTGTTGAATTGATGGTATCTGGTTTGTTGTTACCTCCAGATCAGCAGCCGCCCATAATCGCTCTCTAATGTATATCTGGACTCGTCTGTGAAAAAGTACAGAACCTACTGCTGTCTGTTCCAGAAAACGTGCTCTTTTGTTCAACATAAGCTGTTCCGTTCCGGAAGTGTTTTTGGCTCCACCTGGCGAGCGCTTGTAAAAAATGGACAGTTTAGCTGTTGATCATCAAAGCATCAGCACGTATACTCGAATTGCTAATCATCCATACACCCTTTAAGCTATGGAAATTCATTTAAGTTTTATCATTGCATATTAGTTTACCATGTGTGGTTTTGTGTTTTTATATGTGTGTGTGTATTTGTGCAAGTGTAATTAAAAAACTTTAAAAAGACTATCAAGAATACAGTCCATTCTATTCGACATTGTGGCCCTCTCGGCCGGAGTGAACCATGGAAAAACTAAATAGATTAAAAGGCACGTCAAAGGCTGCCATAACAAGACTAGAGCAGTTTATATCGGAAACTACTGATATTAAAACGACTAATATAAGTATTTTAGAAGTGAAGTTAAAAAAGACGGAATGTCTACAAAACAAGCTCGAAGAGCTCAGAGAGCAGTATTTCGAAATTCAGGATATCACATCGCAACAAGTCCAAGAAATTGATCAAGATATTAATAGTGCTCTCGAGAGATTAGAACAAGTGGAGGTAAGCTTAAAACTTTTATTAGCTTCATTCGAAAATAAATCTCATACTGTCAATGATTATGTATGTGAAACCAAAACAAAAGTTCGCCTCCCAGAAATACCTTTACCTTCTTTCGGAGGTGCTTATTGTGATTTTGCTAATTTTAAAACGCAATTCACTAACTTAATTGTTAATAATGAACAACTTGATGACAATCAGAAATTATTTTATTTAAAGGCTTCTTTAAAAAACGAAGCTAAGCAATTAGAGTCACCTGATGACGATTTTAATTCATTGTTTCAAGCTTTAATACATAGATACGAAAACAAGAGATTATTAATCGATTCGCATATTTCTGCAATTTTAAATTATGAAAAAATGCAAAATGAATCTCCGAAAGAGTTGCGTAATTTTATTGATATTATTAATAAAAACATCAGAGCTCTAAAGGTCTTGGAATATACACAAAATAAATTGTCAGAAAGTGTATTTATAAATATCATTTTGAAGAAATTAGACACCGAATCTCAAAAACAATTCGAATTGCCATTGGAAACAACAAATGTTCCAAGTTTTGATTATTTAATTTCTTTTTTAGAAAAACGTTGTGTTACTTTAGAAGCCATAACGAATGCATCTGGCGCCAACCAGACTTCGAAATCCAAATTCTCGAAGGCGAATTACGCAATAAATAAATCAAAATCATTTCTCATCAATGACAATAAAAATAGAAATAATTTAAAGACCTGCTTTTGTTGCAAATTTGCGTTTCATCCGCTTTATAAATGCAATGTTTTTTTAAACAAAAATGTTCAAGAAAGAAAAAGTATTGTAAATAAGAACAAATTGTGCTTGAATTGCTTAAGATTACACCAAGGGAAATGGAATTCTAAATTCGCTTGCAAATTCTGCTCGCAATTACATAATAGCTTATTATATGAAGAACATGAGATGTTAAAGGGGGTGGAAATAAATAAAAACAAAAATAATGACATGCTGAGAGATAAACAAATAAGTGATTTCGATTCCGAAAAAAGGGAAGCAGCAATAATCGGTACAAATTTGTTTACAGATAACAGAAAAAATTGTGCATTATTAAATACGGCTATAATTTTAGTAAGTGATGTGTTTGGAAATAAAGTTAGATTGCGTGCGGTGATTGACAGCGGATCGTCGATTAACATTTTAAGTAATAGTGCATGCAAGAGATTAAATTTACGACCAAAACCATTCAAGGGAATGATTTCGGGTATTAATGAAACACATCAAGAAATAAGGAAAATAGTCAATGCAGAAATATCAAATGAACAAGGAACATTTTCCAAAGAAATAGAATTCGCTGTTTTGCCAAAAATTACAAACGACATTCCAGTTTCAAAATTAGATATTTCTAATTTATGTATTCCACAACAAATTAGTCTAGCAGATGACAATTTTTATACACCTGGACCAATCGACGCACTGATCGGTAGTCAATTGTTTTTTTCAATTTTAAAGAGTGAACAAATTCGTTTAGCAGATGCTAACTGTATTTTACAAAACACTGAATTTGGATATTTAGTGACAGGGTCGCTCCCACAAAGTAAAATTCAGTCCCATTGTTATCTTTTAACTGAAAATAGTCTAGACAACACTTTACAAAGATTTTTTGAAATAGAATCCTTACCGGGTGATGACAGTAATTCCATTAGAAGCGATGAAGAAATGTTTTGTGAGGAACATTTTAAAAGTACTTATAAACGAGATCAAACGGGTAGATTTACCGTACAATTACCCATAAAGGAAAATGCTGAAGCATTGTTGGGATTTTCTAAAGAAATTGCAGCGAAAAGATTAACTAATTTATGGAATAAATTAGATAGAAATAAAATGATGTCTGATCTATATATAGAATTTATGAACGAGTATGAAGCTTTGGGTCATATGACTCAAATTGAATCTGAAAGCGAAAAAGGGGTGTCTTACTATATTCCTCACCATGCGATTTATAAACCAGAAAAATTATCCACTCCCCTGAGAGTGGTATTCAACGCTAGTTCAAATACATCTAGCGGTTATTCACTTAATTCAATATTGTTAAATGGGGGAACGGTTCAGCAAGATTTATTTTCTATTATAACTAGATTTCGTACGCACAAGTATGCATTCTGCGCAGACATTAAGAAAATGTACAGACAGATAATGATAGAACCGTTGCAGAGAAATTTACAAAGAATTCTTTGGAAGGTCAGTAAGGACGCTCCGATAAAAGTCTTTGAGCTAAACACGATTACCTATGGGACAGTTTCAGCTCCTTTTTTAGCCACGCGAACGTTAAAGGCTCTTGCTGATGAGGAAAAGACAGATTTTCCTAAAGCCTCAGAAGTCATACTTAACGACATGTATGTCGATGATTGTTTATCTGGTGCCAGTTCCTTACAAGCTGCAAAGGAACTACAATCAGAGTTAATTCAGATCTTGAAAAGGGGAGGGATGGACCTTCACAAATGGGTCGCTAACCATCCTGAATTACTACAAGATGCCGCCATATCAGAATACGCATTTGAGGAACACTCTCAGCAGATTTCGGTAAAAACTTTGGGAATGCTTTGGAAACCTCAGATGGACCATTTCATTTTTGAGATTAATATAGAGCCTAAAGATGTTTATACCAAGAGAGATGTTTTGGCTCAAATAGCTAAAATATATGATCCCCTTGGCCTAATTGGCCCAATTATAACCAAAGCTAAGATATTTATGCAACATTTATGGCAATTAAAAATTAATTGGCATGAACAATTGCCTTCTAGCTCACTTCGAGAATGGAAGAATTTTCTTGACAAGCTAAGTAAAATAAATAATCTTACAATTCCACGGTATGTTTTGTCAGACAACATTGCAAGTCTAGATTTACATGCATTCTCAGACGCCTCTGGAAAGGCCTATGAAGCAGCTATCTACTTGAGATCTTTCTCCTCAAGTGGGCAATTCAGATCTAATCTTCTATGCAGCAAGTCCCGGGTAGCCCCACTAAAGCCAATGACAATCCCAAGACTTGAACTGTCTGCAGCTCTACTTTTGACAAGGCTAGTTCAGAAAGTGATTGCCACTCTAAAATTAAATCTTGAAAGAGTATGGTTCTGGACAGATTCTACAATTGTCCTATTTTGGATTAATACATCACCCCAAAAGCTGAAAAATTTCGTCGCAAACAGGGTTTCCGCGATCCAATCTCTTTCCGAAACTCATCAGTGGAACCATGTTGCCTCAAAATCTAATCCGGCAGACATCATCTCCAGAGGTGCAACAGCAAAGGATCTCATTGACAATGATTTGTGGTGGTTTGGACCAACATTTCTTCAAAGAGAAATTACAGTTCCCAGCCAACTTCCCACTCCCACTGCCTTTGAATGTGAACAAGAAATGAAAGCAGACTTTTCCCTATCCTTACTAACTGTGGAAAAAGATCCGAACATTTTAAATGATTTATTCAAATTGAACAATTTTTTAAAACTAATTAAAATATGTAGTTTTATTTTCAGGTTCATCAACAATTGTAAGAGAAAGGAGAAAACCAAAGGCTTCCTAACATCGGAAGAACTGAAATGCAGTACTTTTTTTTTAATAAGGAAAGCCCAGGAAAGTAAGTTCTCTCCTGAATTGTCAGCATTAAGAAAGGGGCAACCTGTTCCTTCCTGCAGTAAGTTAAAAAGTTTGGACCCATTCATTGATGAAAGTGGAGTCCTTCGCGTTGGTGGTAGATTAATCAACTCTCTCTTGCCCTTTGATGCAAAGCACCAAGTAATTTTACCCAGTGACCACAAGATCACTAAATTAATTTTTGAGTACTTTCATAAAAAGTACTTTCATATAGGTGCTCAGGGACTAGTTCATCAAGTACGCATGAAATATTGGCCCATAAAGGCTAAAAGCATTGCCCGGAAAACAGTGCACAATTGTGTCACATGTTTCAGGCACAATCCCAAGACGTTAGATCAATTGATGGGAGACCTCCCTTCGCAACGCGTAACACCTAATTGCACATTTTTCAATTCAGGCGTAGATTTTTGCGGTCCCTTTCAAATCAAATACAAAAATCAGAGGAAAGGTAATTATTCCAAAAGTTATGTGGCTATATTTATATGTATGGCTACCAAAGCCGTTCATTTAGAAATAGTAAGCGATTTGTCCGCTGCTGCATTCATTGCTGCGCTTAAAAGATTTTGTGCCAGGCGAGGCAAAGTAAATACTCTAACTTCGGATAATGCCACTAATTTTAAAGGTGCGTCAACTGAATTAAATAATTTTAAAAAATTATTGGAAAAACCTAACGAGGAATTATCAAATTTCTTTGCCGAAGAATTCATAACCTGGAAATTTATCCCTCCTCGATCCCCTAATTTTGGTGGTCTTTGGGAAGCTGGTGTTAAGTCCTTCAAACATCACTTGCTCAGAGCAGTAGGTAATAATAAAATCACTTTAGAGGACTTTGAAACTCTAGTGGTCCAAATCGAAGGGATCTTAAACTCTCGGCCTTTATTTCCTCTTTCTGATGACATAAATGAGTTTGAGGTATTTACACCAGGCCATTTTTTAATTGGCAGGCCTATCAGCAGTATTCCAGAGCCTAATGTTATGAATATTTCTGATAATAGATTAACCCATTGGCAGTTAATTTCCAAATATGTTCAATGCATTTGGAAACGTTGGTCGGTTGACTACCTAAATCACTTGCAGCAGCGAGGTAAATGGCAATTTAAAAAGGAAAACATTAAGCTAGGCTCCCTAGTATTACTAAAGGAGGAAAATCTACCACCATGTAAATGGGCTCTTGCCCGAATTATGGAAATAATTCCCGGCAAGGACCACAAGGTTCGAGCAGTGAAGGTAAAAACTGCTACTGGTATTTTTTCACGGGGCATTTCTAAAATATGCCTATTGCCTACTAGCGACTGATTGTCATTGTATTATTATTATATTATTTTAAAGTAATTATACTCATTGTTTATATATTAAGTGTTTGTATTTAATGTCATTTTATTGTTAATTAATTATTATTGTATTATGTTTATTGATTGATGAAATATTGCATATTTCATCCCCGGGCGGCATGTTCCGTTCCGGAAGTGTTTTTGGCTCCACCTGGCGAGCGCTTGTAAAAAATGGACAGTTTAGCTGTTGATCATCAAAGCATCAGCACGTATACTCGAATTGCTAATCATCCATACACCCTTTAAGCTATGGAAATTCATTTAAGTTTTATCATTGCATATTAGTTTACCATGTGTGGTTTTGTGTTTTTATATGTGTGTGTGTATTTGTGCAAGTGTAATTAAAAAACTTTAAAAAGACTATCAAGAATACAGTTTATTCTATTCGACATAAGCTTCTCCTTCCCTGTCGTCCATTGAGGGAATACACACAACTGGTCGCCTTGCATAGAAACATGCATTGTGAAGGCGCCTTCGCACCGCAGTAGTAGAGATTCTTCTTCCTGATGCTATAAAATGGTCTGGAATGAGCTGCGGCACAGCAGTGCGTTTTCTTCTTCGGGCCGAAAGAGCTATAAAAGGTCTTCTGCAGTTATTGTAACTCGTGGTCGGCCGAGAACATGTCTTCTGGACACAGAATCTTCGGATTGATATTGATCCAGCATCAGCCTGTGACAATCCCATTTCCATCCATCCGAACGACCGACACTTTATAGAATCGGGCAGAAGATTTCTCCTAGACATTTGTAAACTCTACTGGCTATTGTCAATAAAACTGTCAACAAAACTTTACTTTGTAAACTTTAAAGTTGAAAATCAACAAAACTTACACACGAAATTATGAAAGTTTGACATTTTCATATTTTTACCTCATTCATATATGCCTTTTCTTTTCTTATAAAATAAAAATGATGGCCATCATTTTTGCAAATGCTTTTAAAGGTTCATTATTATCATTCATATAAATTATGAAGTTTATTATTTTTTCCATTTTTTTATGGCGAGCTCCAAAAAACATGCAATATCTTAATTTTTGGAGTCCAGTGTATGCCATAAAAACTTCTCGGAAAGCTTTCAGAAATATAGTAACAATAAAATAAATCTTGTTCTTAGAAATGCTTGTTTAAATCTCGAAAATATATTGGTTCTTAATTCTTAAAATTAAAAAAAAATTTCCAAAATCACTGGTAACTTGGATGAGGTTATTGCATATTTTTTATTCTTTGTCATATTATAATTTTGTTTATTAAAATGAATTTGTATTTTTTTTTTTTTTTTACGGTGTACCAACCAATTATGAAATTATTTCGACAAAAATATAGTTTTGTTTCTCATACCATAATTTTACTAGACATTACGTCAGTATACAACAATAAATGAACAAGTCAAGATTATTTTTAAGATTATTTTGTGTAAATTAGAAAAAAAATGTTGTAAACATCTTTATATTTTTTTATTTATACATTTTTCTAATTTGAAATTCACAACTGTTTAAGATTAATTCTGTATTGAAGTATTTTAAATACAGTTTTAAATGCATAGTTGCAACCTTCCATTTTTTTCAACACAGAAAAAATACATGCATCATAAAATTTCTTTAATAAAATCATATAAAAAAGTAATTTTTTCTATTTTCTATTTATTTTGTTTCATCTCTTAAAAAAAAAAAATAAAAAAAAATAAAAAAATTGCAGTTTAAAAGTATGTTTATTTGACGTAAAATAACATGTAAATTTGGCAGCTGTGTAAGAGTGGTTGTGAAACAAGATAAAGAAACAAAATATATTGAGCAAGTTAAATGATAATTCTTTTTTTATTTTTGTTCCTGTATTTGTAGCCTCAATATCTTAGCTCTTTCACCTATGATTAAAAAATTTATAATGACTTTAATAAATCTTAAAAGATAATTTTAATACTTTGAATACGCTACATATAAAATAACTTTGGAACTTGTTTTAGCTAAAGCACTCAGGATGTTAAAAAATCTCTGTTCATTCATTGAAATAATACAAAAGTTATTTTCGAAGTTAAAATATTAGCGTTTTGACCTCTCTTCATTTCAGTTTATTTTAAATATACTGAAATTGCTCATTTTATAAAATTTTTAATGATTCTTTTCAGAAGATGTTATCTGATTCCAAGCCGATTTCTAAAGTTCACATGTTCCAGTTAGCCGCCAAATACCTTAAGTGGTGAACTAATTAGTGCAATATTTAGGTTAATTGACTTATTAAGTTTCTGAAAAGATCGATTCTTTTGAAACTCCTTTAAGAAAAGAAATAACCTTCTACCAATCACTTAGTGCAAACTACAAGGATACTCCAGCAATAATTCAAACTTTGTCATTTGGAAAATAATAAAAGACCTTTTTGGCATGTAGATGCGATTCGATGAAATAAAACTAGAATCGACCGGCCATTTTATGACCATTTATGCAGCTGGTGAGCAAAGCCAGTCAAAATTAAATATTGCTATAAATGCTTCACTATGACAAACTAGCCATAGCATCAGAAAGAATTAAGAATGGGAGTGAAATCTCCTATTCCTTGCACGGCTAAATAATGACCTGAGGAAAAAACTAGAAACGGAATATCTCTCATATTTGCACGCACAAAGGGGATGCAAGATTTTGTTGATGAAAGATGAGAAATGTATGTATTGGGCTGAACTTGCAATTTGTTATATATATATTCTTAGTGACAATCAAATAAGCTCGCTATTTTTTATGTCGAGCTAAATAAAAAAAAGTCGGAATTTGCACTTCAGATGTAGCAAAAAAGGTGCGTTCGTACTATAAGGAAGTTTTAAAAATATACAGTGCTTCAGATACAATAAAGTATCCGAAATCTTTTTTGTGTCCCTGTAAATATTAAATGTTTTCTATTATAATGGAAGTAACTTGCAATAAACCTCAGAAATATATATCAATTTTATAAAATGTGAAATAGTTTAATATAATTTAAACGCACCCGGAACAATGTTTCCCCATAAACCATTATGAAATAGAATACTTTTGTGTGGCCCTGTATATTAATAAAACATATTCTTTGCACCAAAGATTGTACAGAATGTATATTTTAGTATATATTTCAGAGATGCACATGAATTGTATTATGTTCGAAAGAGTTAAACATCATTAAAATACACTTGAAACAGTTTTTTTTTTTTCAATTGACCGTAATGTAACGGAACACTTTTGACTGCCTCTGTAATTAAACAATAAATCCAATTTTCATAAAATTTGAAATGACTCGACAAAATTACGTAATAATTATATAATTTAAATTTCAAACGATTCGGTTGGGTAGTATTTGCATTGCCATATGCGAACAGATGGACTGACGGATTGAACGACAACTACACTCACTTCCAAAAGTTAAGCACGAAGATGTAAAACGCAAAAAAATCAACACATACTGCTTTGATTGACAAAAAATTCGGCAGGAAAGTAGCATATATATCTGTTCATAAAACAAAATCAACAATTATATACAGAAATGAAAACAATATTAAATTTTTATAAGCTATCAGATAATGGCCTACTGGAGATTCAAACAGAATTATGTATAAAGTGAAAATATACAGCATAAAATGAAAAAAAAGACATTAATAGGGTACGTGATATCTCCCTCATCTGTATACAAAGTTTACACCTCGTGACCATGCTTTCAATTAGGGGGTCAACCACCGCAGAACTAAGCAATCGCCATTCTTCTTGTACATCAGTTTCCAACTCAATAAGAATAGCTGGAGGTGGGGAACGTAAACATACAGCACGGCCGAGAGCACCCCAAAGATTGTCAGTGGGATTAAGGTAAGTTAAAATACGCTGGCCACGCCATACACGCAATCCCTTCACTCTCCAGGTAGTCATAGACGATGTCAGCTCTATGGGGATGTGCGTTATCGTTCATTAAAACAAAAGCAGGGACAACTGTTGCAGCGTACAATCTCACAATGGGTTCTAGAACTTCATCTCGATACCGTACAGCCGTCACAGAACCCAGTTCAAAGATGTGCAGGTCAGTGCGGTATCCTAATGAAATCCCTGCCCACACCATAATGCTTTCGCCTCGGAATGCGTGATGTTCGTTGATGTTTTCGGGCTGATTACGTGTTCCTTGTTCACGCCATATCCTTATACGCTTGTCATCTGGCTGAAAAGCAAATCTTGACTCATAAGTAAACATTACATTGCCCCAGTCAGACACAGTCCAATTGACATGGTCCCGGCACCACTTTAATCGTGCACCTCTTGATTGGACGGATAGAGGAACGCAAATTCGAGGTACCGGGCGTACAGTTTACTCATATATAATCTCCGGCGTACAGTAGATGCAGATATCGCCTTACCAATGGACGCTGTAACCATGGATGTCACACGTGTGGAGGTCGCTCTGAGATTCCGCTTGGCTACAATAGCAATATATTGATTTTCCGCAGGGGTTGTAACCCTTGGGCGACCGACTAAGGGCCTTTGGACAACTGTCTGTGAAATCATTCTGTAAACGTGAAATTACAGAATGATGAACGCCGTAGAAAAGAGCAACATCTGTGATCGACTGTCCTGCTTCAATGCACCCCACTGCACGCCAGCGCTCAAAATCTTCCATTCGTTTTCTGGATGTCATAGAAACACGTTTGTCTTCAAAACAAATTGTACGAAAGTTTTAAACACCTTATAACAGCACTTACAATCAACTTCTGTAACCCTTCATAAAGATGGCTTCTTATATGACTGCCATTTTTGCATATTTCTTGATATAAAAGCGCGATTGGCTGTTACCTAACATATTTGCATACTTCCATCTACCTCTGCAGTGATTTGCATCCTCTTTAATTCTGATTGGCTTCAGGAAATTAGCATTTTCCTCTCCGTGCTTAACTTTTGGAAGTGAGTATATATAGGTGCTACGTATCTACATATTTACGAACGTACCTAAAAATGTATCATTTATTTTGATTGTTTAACACTTTGTTTCAAAAACAAAAGAGTTATACTAAAACCAAATCCATATTGATAATCAATTATATAATGGGAGTCTAAAGAGAAATATAAATAATCGAAAAAGACATGGTTGAAACACTAGTTTTCAATTATAGTTTCCTAAAGGTGCCTGTCCGCAGGGCTATTTGGCACTGCCTCCGTCGTTCCCCCTCCACTTCCTTGCGTTTGAAAAGTTTTAATTTGATAGTTCATTTTTCGTTTCGAATTTTTCCATGTTACTGATTATCTCACTGTATAACGCATGCTTTTGTGATAAGTATTGCTACATCTGCCGTTATGAGATTCATATTCTGAATGCTTCATTAAGATTTTGATCCTCTTCTGATTACAATAATTATTTTGTACTTTTTGAGAAGAACTGGCATAAAGTCATATTCGTCAGTATACAACATTTATAAGTTAAACCACTGAAAATGTTTTCTACATATTTATTGTTTATATTTCAATATTTTTAATTATTCTTTTTGCTTTTTTTTGCATGTTTGGTGTCTAATATGGTAATTTTATTTAGTTCATTTTCTTAGAATTTAATTTAAGTACCCTCACCTTGTATTTTTTTCTTCATTGTGAGCCGTTAACATTTACCTCTTTCATATTAAAAGTGTACTCAGGGTTAAACAACCGGGAAAAACTTACAACGGAAAACAAAACACTTTTGACCACAGATATTATAATGTTCTATGGATAAAGAACATGTGAAAATATTGATCTGCAAATGAAAAATTAGTGGACAACTGTATTCGTTTAACATGGTTTAAAGTTATGATGCTGACGAGTGTAAACTCCCAAATATAAAACATGTATCGGTGAAATCAGGGTTAATGAAAAGAATATAAAAAGTGCCATATAAATTTCTTGAGAAGTCTGTGGATGATTTATACAAACATAAACGACTTTATTCGTTGATTAAGAAGGCAATCACTACTAGTAACAAGCATAATCTAATATTTAGCTGAATAATGCATTTTTTTCGCCACAGATTATTATCAACTGTCTTTTCCAGTACCATTGCAAACTCTTTATAGATTAAAAAAACGCAAGTGAGCAATAGTCAATTAGTTTAACCCCTTCCCTCCCCCGCCAAAAAAATCTAATTATGTAGTTATATATAACAAAATATACAATCAGGTGAACGTTCTTTAAATTTTAATTCTCCAGTCTATAGCAGCAGCCCCAACTTCTTTGTTTAAAATTGTAAAAAATAAAGTATATATTCGTATTTTGAATAATATCATAGTTTAAAATAATATTGTTTAACATTTAAAATAACGTTGCATCAACTAAAATAAATCAGAAACTATATTTTCATGATTTAATTACAGTTTTTAGAGTGGGGCAGCAGAGTAATTTTAATTCTAATCTTGTTTTCATTCATGTCTTTCATTAGAAAGAGAAGCCATTAAAATAATCAAAATCAGAGGTCTATAATGAAACAGTTCACGCAATAATCGATAACAGATTGCCATACATTTTAAAAAGTAGAAAGAGAGATATTAATATGTAACTAATGGTGTCAATAACAGATGGTGACTTATTATTAAAAATAGGGAAAACTTTCAAAAACAACGTGTAGCAAGTAAGAGACAGAAAATATTTTTCCCTAACTGAAGATGCCTCAGGAAAATAAGGTAAAAATATTTTTAAACCTTTTTGCATTTGTGTTTATAGTAGAATATATTTTGGTAATTATTGACATGTGCATTAATTGTTTAAGTGGAATTTAAAGAATAATATAACTGTTTAAGTGGAAGTTAAAGAATAATATATGAATATGTTTTAATGTCGGTGATAAATTGGTAGAACTTTACTATTATGAATATATTATGACATTATAAAAGATACAAATAAAAACTAATACATTTTCTTTTGCAGACATTTACAAGATATTTTTACAAGTTGTCAAAATACGGCAAAAACGCATGCACCAGTAAAAATAAATATCTGTTTTGGGCCATTATTATGACTCAAATTCTGCATTAATATGGCAATTAAATAAGAAGCAATTTTCCATTCAAATTTACTGGTGTAAGTTTGCCGCCGCTGTAATGAGCTACTGTAGATTAAAATTGAGTCTTCAACATTTGGAGGATGTGCCTATTCCTATTATTCATATTCCATGGGCGTTCTAATGTTAAGCCGGTCTCCATGAATTTCTTGTATTCACGTCCATCAGTTCGTGAATGGCATAAAGAAAGGAGTGGACAAGAAAGAATATCAAATTAAAACACTGATGATTATTTCTTTGGTTTTCTTCGCGCAACTAACAGTGCAAATGTAGAGGTTGATTACGCGATGCAAACTTCAGTAAACACTCTTAACAATGTATTACATCTCATACATGTATCTGTTCATATGCGTGGGGGCTCCGTGGCCGAGTGGTTAAGACGCCGCTCGGCTAATCTGGAGGTTGTGGGTTCGATTCTCCCTGGCTCCGTTGTAGAGCTCCTGGTTGTATTTCTATTGTGAAGTAAATTTCCTTGTGCTATCTCGTCCTTGTATATTGATGATGACTTATAAGCAGGCTTTCATGTCGAGCACACAAGTCAGATATATGTTGTTCAAATTCATATGCGTGTTTATAATGAAAGTTTAAAATTGTAAACAGATTTTGTGTGACAACCTGTATATACGTATATACATATATATATATATACTTATATGGCACAATCAGGCAGACAGAATCGTTTAACAGCGAAGCATTGAATAATATTTGGGTAGGTATTTAAATGGAGAGTTTAAAAATGATCTGTAAGAAATTTTGCAGTTAACTAAACAACTTTTACAGGCTGTGAAATATAATCAATATAAAGAGCGAAAAATTAAAAATATAGAAAATGTTTCTGAAAATGTCTTAACAGGCTAAATTTTAAAGGAAACAAAATGTTAAATTTTAATTCATTTTAACCGTTAATATTTATCACAGAAACTGATTCAGAGTAAAACTGTCCTATGATATTACGCTTGTTTCATGGTAAATTAAACTTGCAGTATAATATATTATAGAATGTATGTAGTGAATATACAGAAGCTATTTAATAAATATTTTTAATAAAATTTGCCCCCAAATAAGTACAACAACAAAAAATTAGGCACCCCTTGCCTCATCTAATTGAACCCACACACTCATGAGCAAATCACATTTAAGGCTGTCAAATTCCAGGAAGACGATGTTGCCATTTAAACCACTATTCCAAATATAACCAACCTCATATTTTCATATGGTTAAATTCAGGTGATTTTTTTTTATCCAGCTGAGGTGTTATAGTGATCATTAAACCAGTCATGTATGAATGTTGCCCTGTGAACTAGGCTGTACCATCTTAAGAGTGGGCTGTGTGCATGGTATAGTCTTCAAGAAAGGTTGAATGGAAGTAATGCCTAATCATCGAAAACTTAAAATAAACACTATAGACAGCTGTATCTGTCATCCATATCATAGATGTGATAAACATCCTGAAACCACCAGATAACGACTTCCGGTTGAACTACGGCTTCCACACACTGCCAGTAGAACGCTTTATACGGTATTCCTCAAATTTGTAATTGATCAAAACCGCCCTGCGCGCCTTTAGTCAACTACTAGTGGCTGACTATATAGCTACTACGCGCCTCTATTTCGATGTTTTTTGCTGCATTATAGAAATGGAACTTTGTGTACTGCTGTGAGCAGTTGTCTCTGTCAAGTTACCCTAATCCACATGTGTATTGCATAAGGCTCCCTTCGTAATTTTAAAACAAGTTGGGATAAAGCTTCATTCACTGACCGCAGAATTTTCTTTAGGGTTTCTAACTGATTGCCATCGTCAAAGCATGAAAGTTATTTTGGCGCCTCTGGGTAAGAATATTTTTCTAACCAATGTTTTGATGTCGTGCTTCATGGTCGACAATGGTACAACGAACAACATTCTTTGTAGACAATCCAATTCGGTAAACGAACAAATCGGGTGACTTTGCTCACTGTCTTGTCATGGTACACCCTAGAGGTCTGCACGGGCCGAAATTTCCAGGCCCGGGCCCAGCCCGAAAGTTAAAATTTCGGCCCGGGTCCGGCCGGCCCGAAAGTTAAAATTTCGTCCCGAGCCCGGCCCGGCCCGAACGAAAAAAATAATGGCCCGACCCGGCCCGGTCCGGAAAAAAGTTTAAAATTCGGCCCGAACCCGGCCCGAACCCGGCCCGGCTCGAGTGAATTTCTACAGAACATTGATCTTTAATCTTATGGAAGAGTTCTGATCAAAAAAAATTATATTAGTCTTTTTTTTTTTTTCCATGTTTATAATCTCCATTTATGCAGAAGTGCCGGAGGCTGCGATATTTATGCTTTTAAATGAATCTTTGTTGGTTGTATGTAAATGTTTCAGTTATCACTAGTATTATTAATCCATATTCCCTGTAACGGAGACAAAAAATCGAAAAAGCGGTATATGGTAAATTTTCCAAAGACGAAATCGCTTTGGAACGAAAAAAAATGCATTCCCTTCTTAACAGATGTAAATGTTTAATATATTTTTTTCTCCCGTATTGTTGTATTCATTTTGCATAGATGAACATTTTAAAAGAAACTTTCAGTTTTCAATTTAAAAAAAAAAAATCCGTCATAATCATGTTTTTTTTTTGTTTGTTTGTTTTTGTGTGTGTGTGTGTGTGTGTTTAATTCTATTTTAAAACTTCTAGTAATCTACGATTCTTTAAAAGGAATAAATTCTAATGTTTAATTGTAGAATAATGACGCCTTAAAAGTATATGCTTTTTTTGCAGAAATTTTTGGACAAAGCTAAATATTACTGATTTATAAAAAGTCCAGAAAAGGATTTTCATATAGGAAGATTCAATAGGAACTGATTATTTTGGTCCATGAAAACTAGGAAGAATGGGATCAGTCTCAGCTTCGTACGGAATAAAAAAGTTAGGCCCGGCCCGATATTCCCGCAAAAAAATTAAGGCCCGAGCCCAGCCCGGCCCGAAAGGATTAGTGACTAGGCCCGGCCCGGCCCGGCCCGAGTCTTCAGAAGTAAGGCCCGAGCCCGGCCCGGTCCGAAGGCCAGTATTGGAAATCGGCCCGAGCCCGGCCCGCGGGCCGGGCCGGGCTCGGGCTTCGGGCCGAGGCCCGGCCTGTGCAGACCTCTAGTACACCCAATCATGATAGCATATTTTAGTCCTCATAACACACGTTTCCACTACTTAAGAACTATTACTAGCTGAACATCATTACTATGATCACGGCGAAGTCAAGGCTTAGTTTTCTTGCTGCAACGCCATCTGTATAAGGAAACTGCTGTGTTTCTACCCATGATCGACTAAAGATTGACTAATAAAGTTTTGTTTAAAAAGTCAATTGTTGCTTAAGACAAGAATTTTTTTCCAAATTCTGCTAAATTCGAAGATGAAATTTAAAAGAGACTATATTTGTATTTATTTCTCTTTGAAGAATAAATCTTGAATTTTAAAATTAGAATTTAATCTTTGAAAAATTTTGATCAATATATACTCACGCAGCACAAACATTGTGGGTGGACTACATTATTTGTACCATGCCTAAATAAAAAAAAAAAATATTTAACATAAAATCACTTTCACACATGTTTTAAAATCATACATGATTTTATATAACCTTAACTCCATTTCTAAAAATCGCAGAATAAAGCTGTTACTGAATTTAAAAAAATTAAAATAAAATAAAATAATTAATATTTGTTGCTGTTTTGGGGTGCGAAAAAAAAAATGCCTGACACAATGAAGCTAAATCATTATGTCAGGCATTTCCTCTGGGCGAAATTTCAAGACGAAGGAGAATGTACAGGATTATCTACTCAAATTTGCAAGGTACGTACCCTCTTGAATGCTAATGTCTGCTTTGATGTTACCGCATAACTAGAAAAAAATGCAAGCATCAACCCTTCCCCCCCTTTTTTATAATATTATGTTATATTTATTTTATTTCTCTTTTTGCATAATGTCTTACATTGAATTCGAAAAGAATTATTAAGGTTACTTGAATCCAAGAATATTCCATGCATGCTATTTTCACTTTCACATAGGTGAAATTTAAAGACTTCAAAGCTATTAATAAAAGCACACGAATTATTCCGAGAATAGAAAAGGTTTAAAACATTCAAATCCAGAATTATACCAAGTGGCCACTTTTGTTTCTCCAATAGCTAATTCCAAAACCATTGGTTTTGTTGACATAATTCCAATAACAATAACGTTTCCGGTTTCAGAAAAAACGAGCGCGAGCCCGAAGACTACAATAAAAATAGAGCCCGAGTCGGATCCGAGTCGGAAATATTCAGCAGAGCTAAATATTTAAAAATTAACTTTAAAAAAATAATTAGTATTTTTTGAGCCATGCTAATCACAAAACAAATTGCATGGAATAAATATATTAAGAAATTTTTATTTTCTTCCTGTTTAAATATTTTTTTCTATATTTATTAGCGTTCCTTTTCAGCAAATGGTTTCCATTTTTACATATATACATATAAGGAGAATAAAAACATTACCAAAGAGCAAACTTTGTTTACATGAGCAATATTCTAACACTAACAATGTAAGAAGCTGTCTTAGTGATTTTCTGACAGATTTAATGCACATTTTAGGGATACCTAAATTTATATGTAAAATTAAACTTTATAAAAGATACAATGTAAGCAATGGTTCCAGAGTTCACTCTAGGATCAAGGGCAGGCAGGGCGCACTTCGCCATAAAAGGGCACGAAGAAAAAAAAAGGGGCACATTAATGTAATTATCAGGGGTGATTCTGGATGATTTTTTCCCCCGGAAATCGGCGGGGGTGGGGGGGGGTCGTGAGTCCCCCCCTCCAGCGATCTTCGAACAAAATCGGCGTTTTTCCGCTATCTTCAGACGAAATCAGCAACATTTTAGCAGAATCGGCGATTTATTGCGATCTTTTGCCAAAATCGGCGGTTTTTCCGCGATCTTTTGACGAAATCAGCGTTTTTCCATGGTTTTTTATGAAATTGGCGTTTTTTCGACGATCTTTAGACAAAATTTGCTTTTTTCCGCGATTATTCTCGAAAACGGCATTTTATTCCCGCGATCTTTTGACAAAATCGGCGTTTTTTCCGTGATCTTTTGATGAAATCAGCGTATTTTTTCAAATATTCTTTTGACAAAATATTTTTAAGCGCGAAAACGGCGTTTTTTTCCCGCGATCTTTTAAGGAAATCGGCGTTATATCCGCAATCTTTAGACGAAATCGGCGTTTTATCTGCGATATTTGGTGAAATTGCCGTTTTTTCCGCGATCCGCACAAGAAATTCGTGTTTTTCATCGATCTTTTGACAAAGTTCGTTCGCAAAAACATTGACGAAATCGTCGTTTTTCCACGAAATATCGACGAAATGTATGCTATTTTGGCGATCCTATCACGAAATTTGCATTTCTACGCAATTGTTTTTTCCGCGCGCAAAACCGTACAAGTTGGCAACTATGCGGAACTGATAACCCAATATCAAATTTTCGGAAGAGGATGCCTTAAATTTTCGGAAATTTCGGACGAGAATCACCCCTGGTAATTATAAATAATCAACTAATCGAACTTCCCCCATCCATAAAAAAGTATTTTCTTCTCCCCTTTTACCCTCTCCCCTCACACTTTTGCAGTGACAATATAAAATAATCACATTAATTTCCCTTTCTAGAATTTTATATTTCCCCCAGTCCCACCTTCCTTTCCTTTTCCTTCTACAAGCCAAGTTTACATTTTTTCCCCTATCGTATTGTTATTTATTTTTTGAAAAAAAAAAAAAAAAAAAAAAAAAAAAAAAACTAACAGTTGTTTACCCTCTGAATAACATGATTTTTTACAAATTAGTAGAAACTGAGAGGAAAACTAGTAAATTTTCTTGAGAAGGGGGGGGGAGTTTGTTATAGATGACTGATCAATTACTACAGATTTACAAATAAGACAATAATAATAAGAGTTTTAAATTTTTCAAATTTTGTATGTTAGGTAGAGTAGCAGAGGAATATTCAGTCATGGATGGGGGGGGGGGGGAGAATTACATGATCGATTTTTCATTGTTATGGCAAAATGAAGCAACAATTAAAGAAGAAGAAAAAAAGACTTTGAAAGATTTTTGACTTAATGAGGTAAGAATCAAAAGAAAAGAAACAGTTTTTTCCCTTTAAGCAACTATTGAATAACTTGTCTTTTATTTATTTTATTAAAGATTTTAAATAAAAGAAAATAATTTAAATTAAAGAGTTTTAAAGAGTTTATATTTTGTGTACTTAATAAAGGGGGAGAGAAAAAGGGAAACGTCAATTTCGGGTGAGTGTGGGGGGAAATTTTTTGTTATTCAGAAAAAGCCTCTCAGTGGGGAAGAACAAGGGAGTGTCCTGCTATTTTACAGTACTTTTTGTATGATTTCTCTTCGAATAGCAATAAAATCAGGACAGCGTAGTTTACACTTATTTTGCTTTCTTTGCATCCTTAAAATCTTTCAGACACTTAATTTTGGTCCTTGTTTTCAAAAATTAAAACAACTGATTGACAGAAAAATCTCAATTTTATTATTTTCAAACGAAGTTATTAAATAAAATTACTAATGTGGAATTTTTATATTATCAGCTGGTCCCGGATCCTTTATTTTTTTTAACGGCTCTGTTTGAAAATTTATTTTCACTTTGTCGTACTGGCATTTTTCTTAAGACTAACTTTCTTAAGACTTTCAAACTAACTACTTTCAAATATTTTTTTTAAATTGTTTTTAACTTATAAGTGCAGCGATGCTCTAACTATAAAAGTGTAAAATCAAATAGTGTTTTCCATTTTTCGACAAAGACCACTAAAAGAAAAAGTTTAAGTAGAATTTTTAGGTTTTAACAGAACTCGACTGATTTGCTTATAAATACAAAGTCCAAAATCCGGAACCCCCCGGATCTCGGCGATTCCGAATTTCAGATCATTTTCTGTTTATGTAAAAAAAAAAAATATCTACTGCTCCCTTTTTACCCCCCCCCCCCCGAAAAAAGGGGGGGGGCATGATTTATGTCAAGAACGCATTTTCAATACAAAAAAATGCTAATATTAAAACAGATATTTTAATAGAAAAAAAAAGTAAAAAAGTAAGCTATCTGAAGTAAAAAGAAGTAAATTTGAGATTTTTTTTGTTTATGAAAGCTAAATACAAGTTTTTATAAAAGTATCTTTAGTTAAGGAGTGATTCTGTTCCAATTTTTCTGAAAAAATAAGGGGAAAATTATTTAAAAAAAAAAAAAAAAAAAAAAAAAGTTTATAATCCCGAAAATTTGAATATAAAACCCATCACGATATTCGACAAATAGTCAATCGTTCAAAGAAAAATTGCTAATACAGTGAAACCTCCAAATAAGGGACACCTCTATTTAAGGGACAAAAGTTCCGGTCCCATAGCTGTCCCTTATTTGGAAGTTTCATTGTAATAAAAACTCCGAATAAGGGACACCTCTATTTAAGGGACAAAATTTCCGGTCCCATAGGTTTCCCTTATTCGGAGGTTTCACTGTATCGTCAAAGAATCGCGGAAAAAACGAGATCAAACTATCGTGAAAAATCGCAAATTTCATCCATAGTTCACGAAACAAGTACTAATTTCTTTAAAAAAAATCGCAAATTACGTCAAAAAAAAAAAGCAAATAAAAAAAAATTGTTAAAAACTCTAAATTTTGTCAAAGGATCGCGAGAAAAAAAAAACAAGAAAAAAAAAAAAACATTGTGCCGAGAGTGGATGCCCCCTCCCCCTCCCAGACTGTTGCAACCTTTCAGAAAAATTGCTGTAAATTTCAGATAATATTTTTTTTTACTCAAAATTGTGCCTCAAAATCACCTCTTAATTAAAAAGAGAAAAAATAAATAAAAAAGAATCTAGTCATGGTTCCTTTCTGCACAGCAAAACATTATCCATCCAAAGTTTTGATGATCTGATTGAGTAAACAACAGTAGATTTCCGATTTCACTTATGTTAGCAAGGTTAATAAACAACTCTTTCTTCGCAGTTTCTCGTTTCTGTATAGTGGAAATTTTTGGCAGGCATTGTAATTTTCTAAAAACTGGTTATATTTTAACAAAAAATTATTACACTGCCTAACTTATTATCATTTCAACTTGCTGAAAATTTGAAAGAAATTGGTCAACTTACATAGGAGATATGGATTTTGTTTTCTTTCCAACAATGATGGGAAAAAAAGCGTTTTTCTTTTTTTTTTTTTTTTTTTTTTTTTTTTTTTTTACAATTTAGTAGTTTTTTTCTGCACTTAGCAACGCAAATTGGTTAATACATTCGTAGGATCATTTTTATATTTAAAAGAAGAGACTTCCAATAGCAAAATTGCTCTTGCAAAATATTCCTCTTGCAAAAAAAAAAAAAAAAAAAAAAAAATTATAATATAGTATAGAATCATTAAGGCAAGCCGCAAGAGCTGATCGTACGATCATTTTGCTGCTTGACTTATGGAATAAAAATAATATGAATTTTAAATTGAAACAAAATTAATAAGCTGAAAACGAAACTTATTTTGAATAAAATATTTAGTCCAGCTAATTTGATTCGGGACACAGACTTTTACTAAGCAAGAAGATAAAGGTTGAAAATAGAAAACATTTAGCTTTTAATGCACTTGATATTTTGAGTTTCTTTCGCGATGTGTTTACATTATAAAACCACCAACTAAGACTCTTAAAAAATATCCGGTATTGTGAGTCATTATCTGAAATGAAATGAGGGGCAATTATTTCTGATAGTAAAAATAAACCTTTTATAGTGAAGCAAGATAAAATGAATGAATTTTCGATGAATCAAAGTTGGAAATGTAAGAAAATAGAGTAGACTTCATAAAGTTAGTGTAGCATACGATCGATAGCGGCAATAAAGCGGAAGTGTGACGCGGCAAATACAATGCTAAAACTAAATTGATTATAGAAGATCTTCAAACGAAACTAAAAGCTTTTTCCCAATAAAAGAAAGAAAAAAAAGATTAGTATGAAGAGAAAGGTTAGCACCTAGTTTTCGCAGTATAGAAAAACTCCAATGTAGCAGAATAAATTATTTTTATTTAACCCCTCCAACCCCCCCAAAAAAGTGAGATACTAAATTATTTCTTTCATTCAGGTCAATTCAAGAAGGCCGGGTTTGCGTACTGCCCTTGTTTATTCATAATGCATGGTTGACTGTTTGAGGCATCAGAGATTGAGGAATAACTTTTAAAATTAATAGAAAATCATTTACGTTTATGACAAAAAGGCCAGTTTTTACTTCTTTCATTGATATGACAGATAATATTTTAATGTTTCTCTTCGCCTTTTTCTTTGAAGTTTTCTTTTCTTTCAGTGCAAAAAAAATATATAGATGACTAATATTTTGGGAGTTTTGGGCTTTGATTCTAGCAGTCGATACTAGGCTGTAATATTAAAAACTGAGGAAAGAAATTATTCATTCCTGTAAATTTCTCACAGTACTATGTGCGCATATCTTTCACTCTATAAATCACTACTATGGACAAAGTGTATGTGTTTACGGTCATTTTCTGAAGTCTCAACTCACGACCCCCAGGTCATCCACTTCTGGCGATCCTCTACGAGATGCTGGGGATCTTTCCTTTTTCTTTTTTTCTTATTTCGGCGAATTTTCACGGTAGTCGAGACACTGTACAGGACAGACAAAGAAAAGTTTATGACAGTGTGGGTGCTAGAGTTTAACTGAAAGTAATTGGTGTTTGTATATAAAGAGGTTGGGGTTTGGTTAGTGGAGGAGGGGGCAGGTATAAAAAGGGACAGATTAGGAATGGAGCTATCGGGTTACATAATGCTTACAAATAGTTTAGAGTTGGTTTGAAATAAGCAATGAAATTAACTTAAAAGGGCGCTTTTTTTTCTCTCCTGGTCGATTTTCCGAGTGAAAGGGCTGACGGGGCTGGTTTTTCGGACGATAGGGCCACCAGGGCGGCAAATTTTATAGAGAAGGGCGGGCGGGGCGGTGCACCCTGTGAAAAACGCCTAGAATGAACTCTATGCACATAGGAGTCTTTAGCATGGACAGAAAAACCATGCTAATGACACTGATATTTGTCCATGCTAATGACAAATTTTAATTTAAATACGATTATGAGCCATAATATAATCACTATGCAATAGTCCTTTCTGGGGCTTTTTAAAACACAAAAGTCCTATGCAAATAAGTAAAATAAAAATTTAATTATAAAATAAACATGAAAATTATTATCCATTCTAATAACATACAATTGATGTACGCCCCTAATATTCAACTTCTATTCTTAAAATACAATACATGCATCTATTTTCAGACTGGGATAAAATGGCTACTTGTTGCCATGGAGAAACTTTATATTTTCAAACTATTGTCATATGTGAAAATGAAATTTTGATTAATAACCAGCTGTTATAGTATGACCTTCTTTTGAAAATAGAATATGGAGGACAAACTTTAATTCTTTTTTTTATATACTATAACTTTATTTTTAAAAAGAAATTTATTGGATAAATCCTCTCCTTGATTAATTTAAAAAAAGAATAACATTTGTTTTATTTTATAAACATGATATTAACTGTTGAAAAAGCTAGTATATACAAGGCACAGCTGCTGTGGACATCCATGCTAATGACATTTTGAACATTTATCCTGTTATTTTAAGGTGTTTTTAACTAAAAAGTGAGTAATTATTGAGTGCAAATAATGAATAATATTAAGACAAACATATCTAAATATAAAAACCTGACAAAAAATCTCTCAATTTTTTTTGTATGCCGAAAGACATAAATTGTCCCCTATTTTGAGAATCACCCAAAAATATGTCAAAAGAACAATTTTGTACTTTAGTGTGGTTAAAAAAGGGGAAATACACCACACATTGTTAATGCATTATTTTATGTATTATTAATATAAGTGTGCTTTTATATTATTACGTTGATAGTATTATTATATTTTTATATTAAAAATACATTATTAGTGATAAATATTCACAAACTTCAGTCTCAGAAAAGTGGACTCTTCGCAAATCGAAAACTTTTTTTTTCCACTTTTTTAATATATTCCTTTAAAATTATTACCCAGAATTCAATCATCGTTTTTTTTTCTCATCTTAGAGAGTAAATAATAATAATTATATTAATACTATGATTATTAAATAGTGAAACATTGCTGTAAAACATAAAAATTCAAACTAATGCAAATATATTTTTAGCAAATAGCTATGAGAATATCTCATCATTTATGAATTATGTTCTGTAAAGTAAAATTATAAAGTTTTGTACGTATACTTCATAAACAGCTGGACGATACTATTATTCTCGTGCAATGTTTTCTATTAACACAATTAATAAAGAAATCTTTTTAAAGAAAAATTAAAATTTTAAACTCTGTATGATAGTTTGGGGGGGGGGGGGGTGTTTGGATTAATTATTGAGAAAATATTTACATGGGAGTCTAGGTTCTAGGAGTTGTGAACAGTCCATTTTTCTGAGATCAGATCTTGTGATAAACAAATCGCTGATAATGTAATGCAATATATTATAACATCGCAATAAAAATGCATTATATTATTATTCCTCTTTTATTACACAGAAAAATATTTTTTCTTTTCATAATTTTTTTAATCAAAATGGGAACTTATGCGAATATTTAAATTGCATACAGGTACATAAAAATCTGTCACTTATATTTTAAAATGAGAAAGTTTATAATCCTATATAATTATTGTCCTCTACGTTTTGGGTGAAAATAAATATTTTCAGTCAAATTGCAAAAAATTTGCATTGAAGTTGGTGCTAAACTACCTAATTATAGTAAGAATTGTGAACATATAGTACCTAGTACCATGAGTAAAATGGCGGTGATCATTATCGATTACAATTGTTTGGCACCGACTTCAAAAAGTAAATCATTATTTTTTATGTGTATATATTCATAAATTAAATCACAAATATATAAATTCATCTTTTGTAAAAAAAAAAAAAAAATTACCTCGAAAATCCATGCTCATAGAATATTAAATTCTTTTTATTAAATTTAACCGTTTTTTTGCCGGTACATGATATCCGATGTGTGGTTATTGGATAACGTTTCTTCATTAGAGAATTTTAAAGAATTTTTTAATTCTTTTTAGCCCTTTTTTTTTTTAAGTCGGTTGATTTTTTTTTTTCAAAAAGTTTATTTTATTTCTGCTTCTATGCCAAATAGAATTGTATATCACTATCTTCGGCGATTGAAAATCTGACTGGAAAGGACTGTCGTTTGAGAAGTATCGACAAATTCATTATATCGCCAGGAAGGAGTTGGTGACAGCTCTCTTTGAAAAAACACGAAATCATAACAGTGAACTTTTCATCTGGAGTCTTCGATTTAATACAGTCTTTAAAGAACCGATTTTCAAGACGTTTAGAACATGAATTTGAAAGTTAAAAACCATGAATCGAGTCGTAAGATCACTAAAGTCACAATTCGCATTAATTTCAAAACACAGTACACTCTTTAGATACAATGTGCAAATTACGTCGTGAATGGTAATTTATTATCTAAAGAATTTTTTCCACTTTGCATCTATAATAATGATCAGTCTTCCTTTAATTGCGTTAAGTCATTCCTGAAGTACTCTCAGTTTCAAAGGCACCCAAGTTGTCTCTGTTTTGATTCAATCCAAAGGTGCCATGACCTATTCTTGTACCATTCAGCTAACAATTTCAATGAATGATATTCACTTCCCCATTCTTTTATCTGTCGTCAAAAAAGCGGTTTCCTACTAAACCTTTTGTTCCTGTTTTGGAGCCAAACAACTGCTATGTTGTCTGCTCAGTATCAAGAAAAATAACTACTCCTTTATTAAAATATTGGTACAACAATGCCTTTATGCCAAAAGTGAGGCGAGGAAATAAAAATGCCTTTTTCTTGTATTATGTGACAACTATACTTTCGAATACAGCCTCGTTTGACGTTGAAGACGTGCAAATTAATCCGATGTATATTCTTGCAAATTCAACTAGTATTAATAAACCGCTGGATTTGATGTGTTTCTGTCTCTTGAAAGTCTTTGTAAAATTCTTTCAAGACAACATGTTAGTCAAGGAATTAAATATTTCCTTCATGACTAGAAACAACGTCATAAAGTTTCAATCACTGGCACACAAATCAGTTTGTATCAGTTTAGTTCATCCCTATATTCAAGTATCAATTTACTAAAAGAAGCTACATTGATAATGACGAAGAGTATTTCATCCGTACAGTACAGACTACTGCTTTAAAATTAAAAGAATGAAATAGACTTTTTTTGCGTGTGTGGCCGAATCAGCTGAAGAAAAAACCTTTACTCGTTGTGACCATTGATTTAAACGTTTTTGCTTTATTCACTTCTTCGGAAAAGAACAATTGATTATATCAGTTTATAATAGTGTAAGACCATAAATAAGCTGAAATGATATTTTTATTTTATTATTTTTTTGTCCGCAGTTGTTTTTTAATAAACGAACTTTTGAACTTCGATAAAACACCCGTCATTATTAAAACTTTACAGAAGATATGTGTTATATGAAATTACTGAACTCAATCAGACGAATCAGATGAGCTATAAAAATCTACATTCGCCACCTAGGGCTCTGGAACCTTTACTTGTTAGCGGGTAGTAATATTAGATAGCACTCTAATGTATCCTTAAGTAATTAGCATAACAGTTAGCAATAGTAGTATTATCTCCAAATAGTGATACAGATGGTATAACTATGTAATTAATGCTGTTCCCTTTTAGGCTCCCCCCTTTTTTGCAGTCGACTAAGGCCGGCAGTGAAAGGAGAGTGAGAAGGATTTTTTTTGTATTTTATTATTTATTATTAATACTTTTATTTATTTATTTATTTTTGACAGCTCACCTCTCTATTAGGTGCAATAGGACCCTGTCCGCACGGGATACCGTATTCGCTCTAATGGGGCAACCCACGGAGCCAGTTTTTCTCGGTGGGTTACGGTAGAAAGGCAGGTTCTTGTCTCCCTCTGCAACGCTCTCGCCTGCCCTGCTTTTCGGCGCAAATTTTTCCCTTCTGCGGTAAGACTGAGCTTTTCAACCATTTTCTGATCTTTTCAATTCCCTCAAAATCGCCTCCACTTTCAGCTAAGTTCAGTATCACCGTTTAGGCTAAAAAAAAACCAGCCCCATTTCGTTTGGTATGATGAGTACTAGGCGTGCGGCAACAAATCACATACTTAACCCAATGTGTAATAAACTACAAAGATTACCAGCAAAGCACTTAACTTAAATAGCCGACCCGGGTACTTGTCTTAGTGGTTCGCCACTTTGCCATCTAAAATTCCATCATGTACGCTAATGGCTTCTGGTGCATGTAAAATCCGTCGTGGGTAAAATCCGTCGTGGCTGCAAAGTCCTCCAAGTTATCTGTGAATTATACCTCTGGAGGTGCCTTGCCAGGTGAAGGTCTCGTCATCTGATCTAGGTTCTAAATTGCGAGACCAACTTGGGTAGCCATTTGCAGTTCAAACAACATGATGTAACGTTAAATAACAGGCGAAACAAAGGATTATCTGTGAATTTTCTTTTTTTTACATTAAGAGTGTCTTCTTGAATGAAAAAGCGTTTGTTGTTTTTCTTTTATTTTTGACGTAAAATAAGCTACATTCTGAGTGATTTTGGAGTTAGCTATTACAGCATTTATTGCATCCTTGCGTGACGTTTTGTGCCTTTCTAATAATATTTCCTTTTGGGGAATTATAGTTTGTATATGGAGACTCGTCGAATAATTAATAGTTTACTATGATTTCTTCGATAGATAATTGGGGTGGAGCCACAATTTCACTAAAATCTTTCACATTAAAAAAAATCACGTATCACTATGAAAAACGGCGTAGAAACTAGTTATTGCATATCGGTAGACGTGGAAGTCATTAATTAAATGTTTTGAAATGAGGCGAAAAGTTTATTTATTCGCAGTTTTAATCTCCTCTTAACAGAAACTAAATAATAAATTTAACCCTGCTTTTCTGATCGTATTTTCTCTGCACAAATAAAGTTGTATTTAAAATAATATCTATAGAGGATGATAGATAAAAGAAAATCTTTTTCAGGAGACTACACCTTCACTAAAAAGGGGCATAAAATATTTCTATATTATCCTTTTTATAAGCAGAATAGAACAGTAAAGTAAAAAAAAATGTCCAAGATATTCAAATACGTGATAAAACATGAATGCTTTTTTTTGTTAATTTTGGTTTATTTATTAAATACTAGCTATTACCCATGACGTTGTTCAAGTAGCATTAAAAAAAGATAACCGCATTAATTAAAAAAAAGTTTCATTAACGATAATTTAAAACTTATGTAATTAATACACATTTTATAGGCGGCAATACAGAAGCTCTTATTTATAAGGGACTTGAAAAAACTCAGTCATACAAATAAAAGGGAAATGTTGTATCCCATAATATAAACAATCGCGAAAATAAAGCTGCAACCGCTTATACTGTCATGCATCCCATGTTCTTCAGAAATCATATTGTACTGCATTACAAAATTTTATATCAAAGAAAGAAAAATCGTGCGTTAAACCTTGATAATAAAAAAATATACAACACTTCCAAAATGCCGGCCCATTCTTTTGTGCAGCTATGTATATGATCTATATGTTTGTAAATATTCTAAATACAGTGCTAAAATTTAGTTTAGTTAGAAAAAGTACAACGAAGAGTAAAATTTACTTTTAGCAATTTCTGATAATAGACAAAAACGTACTCTAATTTCTTTTTTGTACAATCCGATATATTACGTGCATATTTTTATTCGTGCCGCATATTTAGCTTAAGTTATTCAAGCAAAAACCCGATTCAAATTATTGAATTCACATTTTCGGGAATTACTATTGCACAGGTGACCATGTATAAAGTTTTTTGGATAGTCCGGTGTGTGATTTTATTTAAATTCTACAACTCTTTTTATAATATAGCTGAATTTGAAAATGCATAACTCAAATTAAAACACCTTAATCATTTCATGCTCATTCTCAGTACTGCTTACGAATTCTTTTGTATAGTCCTGTATTTAGTCTATACAATTTAAGCACTTGGCATATTATAAAAAAATGCAATCTTAAAATGCATACTATAATTGAAAACGCTCTTCAGCAATTATTTCTAATAGAACATACTTCGGATTCAGTATTGTATCCAAAATCTCTTTTGGGTCCCTATAAATAAGCAATAAATGTGATGCAAATTATACTCAACTGCAGGCATATTGTAGTCAATCTTAGTAAAGTATATCAATTTTATCATGTTTGAAATACACTAATACAGTTAAAATACGCTGGGAATGTTTTTTTCTCCGTAGATTATTAAACTACTGATCTCTTTTCTGTGACCTTGTAAATGAATATTAAATGCTTTTTAGGCCATTTTCTACAGAAATCTCGTTTTGATGCATCTCATAAATTGATATCAATTTCATTATTTTTGTAACAGAGTAAAATCATTAAAAGACGCCACAAAGGATTTTTCTTCATCAACCATAACATAATGAAATACTTTTGAGTTCCCTGTACGCATACTATAAGTACTACACCTTGTAGTACCTTGACAATATACAGGGTGTCCGAAAAGTCTGGAAACGGTCGAATAACTCGAGAAATACATAAGAGATTGAAAAACGAAAATATATGTGTTAAATATTTTTTAATAAGCTACTCAGTGATGTCAAATTTAACCTTCGCAACCGACCCCCTGGGGGTCAAAGGGGGTCCAACTTCGAAATCTTAAATAATAACCCCCATTTTTTATTGCAGATTCGGATTCTACGGACAAAAATACGTAACTTTTGTAATTAATATTTATTTCGAATCCTCGTTTATCATGGTGTAATTGAGCATATTAAATCGATACATATTTCGGTTTTCCCAACCACGTTTTGCCTGATTGGCCAGAATTTTGAAGTCAAATTCCTCGTCTTTTGCAGGAATAGTGGTTTCTTGAAAATCACCCGTGGCGATTATTTCGATAATGTTACACTGTTAAAAATTTGACCCATTTGCTGTAGCGTCACTCCACAGCTTTTATAGAATATCTCTTTTATGGCCAATGAGAATGCTCCATAGCATAGTAAAGTAACCGTTATCTATAAAAGCAGTGGAGTGACGCTGTAGCAAATGAGTTAAATTTTTTACAGTGTATAGGGTTTTTTTATGTTTTTTCTCTACAAAAATTCATTGAACTATATTAATTTAGTTTTCTATTTGGATTTTTATTTTATCCAGAAAATGGTTTCTAAATAACGAATGGTTTCTAAATACGGCTGATGTGGGTGTATGTTTTTTTTTTTTATTATTTGCTGTAGCGTCACTCCACCGCTTTTATAGAAAACGGTTACTTTACTGTGTTATGGAGCATTTTCATTGGTCATAAAAGAGATATTCTATAAAAGCTGTGGACTGACGCTACAGCAAACGAATCAAATTTTTAACAGCGTAGCATTATCGAAATAATCACCACTGGTGATTTTCAAGAAATGCTAGTCCTGCAAAAGACGAGGCATTTGACGTCAAAAATTCTGGCCAATCAGGCAAAACCTGGTTGGGTAAACCGAAATATGTATCGATTTAATATGCTCAATTACACCGTGATAAACGAGGATTCGAAATAAACATCAAATACAAAAGTTACGTATTTTTGTCCGTAGAATCCGAAACTGTAATAAAAAATGGGGGTTATAATTTAAGATTTCAAAGTTGGACCCCCTCTTACCCCCAGGGGGTCGGTTGCGAAGGTCAAATTTGGTATCACTCAGTAGTTTATTTAAAAATATTTAACACGTATATTTTCGTTTTTCAATCTCTTCGACCATTTCCAGACTTTTCGGACACCCTGTATATAAATTGCATTACATTTGAAAATATAAAACACTTATAATACACTGCAGATGATTTTTTCTTTTAGACCATAATGTAAAATCTTCTCTTGAGTGCTCCTGTGATTGAGCTACGGTTGCTACACGCTTCATTTTCAATGACGAACATGCTATGACAAATTTCAATAACATCTCTTAATTTGGAGGGATCCAACTGTATTTATTCGAGTTAAACACGGACAGACAGATGAAAGACCGTATGCACTCGGCATCCGGCTACAGACAGGGTGAAGTCGTAAACATTTTTCGATCATGTCAGAAAGTGTTAAAAAGGAGGGTCTAGTAAAATCATGGAAATCGACGGATTTATCTTCCTTAAACAAAACGAATAAACAAAGTTAAGAAAACTCTACTACAAAACTGTATAAGAAAAAAAGCCTCGTTATTCTACGATTAAAATTGATCGAGTAATAGCTGTTTAAAGTTGGAGCATATTTTTTGCTGCTGATTAGGAGTCCTTCATAAATTTAGTCGAAATATAATTTCATCAGATATAAAAATGGTTGAGAATAAAATTAACATTGCAATGTAAATTTGAAATTCTTAATCATTATGACATATGAATGCAATATATTCTATTTGTAATATACATGTAAGGAAAAAAACAGAATTTTTGTTAAATAAAATGATGAAAATTAACTGCCTACAAAATGATACAGATCTAAAAATGTTATTAGATAACATAAGTCTGCTAAAGCTGGGTTACGACAAATTTTTTAGCTTTTGGTGAGTGAATCTTATGTATTATGTACCACTGAAACCGAAATTGACCTTCTTTTTTTACAACCATGTAAAGTTTTCTTGCAAATCATAAATTTTAAAGATAAAAAGGAAAAAGAATAGCGAATATTGCATATTATAAAATCGATGTGTATTTAACCTTTCGATAATCTCTTTTTTAAAAAATTTTTACCGCTGAAATCGAGAATGACCTTCATTTTTAGCTATCGCGTCAGGATTTTTCGCAAATTGTAAATTTCAAAGTTAAAAAGTTCAATGTTAAAACTGAACATCCTCCTTCACGTCATCAAACCCCCCAGCTGTTTATCTGTAAGAATCGTATTAAAAGCCAAAAATTGAATAAATTATTGAATTAGATAAAATTAGATTTAATTTAGAATTTTGCTATATTTTAACTTTGGCATTTACGATTTACAAAAAAATTCTGACGTGATAACCTAAAAAATTAAGATAATTTTCATATTCAGTGCAAAAGAATGCACAAAAATCAAACATCAAAAGTTAAAAAAGTCCTTCCGGCAGTACCGGGAGAAAGAAGTAGCTTTCATATACTTATTTATTTATTTATTTATTTTATGTTAAGTTATATTATTTAAACATACGAAGCTCAAATAAGTGGAACCCGATTATATAAGATTGAATACTAGTTTTTGTCAATACTGAATATTAATAGAAATTTTTAGAAATTAGTCATATTTTATTCAACCTGGTTTTATTTTAAGCAACTTATAGGGTCGCCAAATTCCATGATATCATTAAGTGTATGCCATTTTAAAGCAACATGATGAATAAAACAAACCAATGACCTTGGTCGAAATCTTAATTCATGTGCACATGCACACACACATCGAAATCGATTAGTATATACGAATGCTGTCGCGGCCAAATCGATTTTTTAAAAAAAATGTCACCAAATTCAAACAGCTATTTCCAGGCGTTTTTAATGTAAAGACCAAGCAAAAAATACTCAGGAATTTATTATTAAGATAAATACTTTAGAAAGAACCTTTTTTCAATTTCTAATTTTTTGTTTGTACATCATTATACATTTAAAAGACTTTTGAGAAACTTTGGCCGCCATCTTCAAACAAGATGGCGGATGAAATTGGACAGTAAACTCGGTCAAGACATTGGTATGTACTATATACATACGGAGTTATATCCAAATCAGTTTATAAATATGCGCATTATCGCGTAGCCAATTTCAGACCATTTGAAAATGTCAACCACTCTGGAAATTGAAAGCGCTGTAACTCAGCCATTTTTCAAGATATAGATGAAACTAAAAATGCTCTGGAATCTCTGTATCAATGTTAAACACACAAAAGAAAAATATTTTTCAATTTCTTACTTTTTTGCACCTAATTTTAAAATTAAATTACAAAAAAATTAATATTCCGCTATTTTGAAACAAGATGACGGATGGAACAGGTCAACGAACTCGGTCCAGACATTGGTACGTACTATGTACGCACCAAATTTAATCGAAATATGTTTATAAATACTCATGTTATCACGTGACGAAAATCAGATCATTTCAAAACGTGAACAACACTAGAAATTAAAAGTGCTATAACTCAGCCATTTCTTAAGATACAGACAAAACAAAAAATGCTCTGGAATCTTTGTATCAAGCTCAAATGCATAAAAGAAAAATCATTTTCAATTTCTTACTTTTTTGTGCCTAATTTTAAATTTTAAATTAAAAAAAAATGATCGCCATTTTTAAACAAAATGGCGGATAGAACTGGCTAACGAACTCGGTTTAGGCCTCATTATGTACTATGTACACACCGAGTTACATCCAAATCGATTAATAAATACGCGTGTTATCACGTTTCAAAACGTCAGCCATAAGAGAAATTCAAAGTGCTATAACTCAATCATTTTTTAAGATATAGTCAAAATACAAAGTGTTCTTGAATCGTTGCTTTAAGTTCTAACACATAAAAAAATATTTTTCAACTTTTAATTTTTTCGCATTTAATTTTAAATTTTAAATTAAAAAAATTAAATGGCCACCATTTTGAAACAAGATGGCGGATGATGCTGGCCAACAAACTCGGTCGAGACATTTGTATGCACTATGTACATACCCAGTTTCATTCAAATCGGTTCATAAATACGACAGTTACAGCATGACAAAAATCAGATATATATATATATATATATATGTCATCATTTGAACGGAGGGTGGTTTTGGGGTCTGGGGGTCATGATCGGGGAAAATATACCGAAATTTTCCGGAAGTGCTTTCCTCCGGACGGCTGCGATAGGTAGCTTTTTACTTTTTGTAATGAAAGCTACCTAAAACACAGTCATCTCCTCTATTTTATAGAATCAGATTTTTGTTAATTTCAACCATGGCAATTAATGATTTACGAAAAATCCTGACATGATGGCCAAAGTAATTTACGGTTTCAGCTATAAAAAATATATAACAGTTGAAAAACACAAACATCGCCATCTTGTGCTATCTAATCTAAACTTCTTGACAATAATCTGCCCAAAATTTTTAGTGTTATCTTGTAAAATATGTAGATGGTAATCACTGAAAATTATAATAATATTAGATTGTCGTCGTATTTTAGTCAGTATGTCAAATTTAATCTTGGTCGGTTGTTTAAAAGTGAATTAAAGTTCAAGCACAAATTTTGAACTAGAGAAACATACATAAGATCGTTAAATAAAAATTTATAAAAATAATATAATTTCTGAATTAATGAAATTGTACAAAAAACGTGCCTCAAATTCTTACAAAAAAAATGTTAAAATACTATTACTTGAGCCAATTTTAAACTTAATAAAAGTTAACTCTATCGTAGTACTTTGATTTTCAAAGAACAGATACAAGTGAAATAAGTTCTTCGATATTGTAAAAACTTTGTATATGATCCCTCAAATCATAGTTGAATTCATTTGATTTCAATGCATGAAAGTGGTATAAGCCATGAATTTTTAAAGTTTCAGAACTCGGTCAATTTTAGTGTTATATGAACGGGACTTTTTTTTTTATCTTATTAGTATAATAGAAAGAAAAAATTACTAAATATAACATGTAGGACCAAGGAACCGCATAAAAACTTAAATTTCGTAATTTTTTAAGAAATGATTTTAATGACCCAAATCGCTTTTAAAATATTTCTTTACCTCGTTTAAAACATTTTTCTAAATAGTACTATATGTCTATGACTAACGGTTTAGGAATTTTAGGAATTAGCCATTGGTCACTTTTGGGGAATGGACACCCTGTATTATTGCAGAAATAATAATAACCATAAAGAAGTTCTGTTAATGGAAACATTAACAATATGAAACTTTCTGACAGATTTTTTTACTCGTTTTTATCTGTAATGACATAAAATTGACAGCAATTTTTAAACGAATAGCCTTTTTGCATATTTTGATAAATAAATTACTTATTGGGCTGTAAGAGATTCTTATTTACCTGCCCATTTTATGCGTTTCCAAACAAGAATGAATTTAGAAAAGTGATAGGAAATATATCCTTTTGATTTGAGAAATTTAGAAATTCCAAAGAACTATTTTCAAAAATCCACTTTTTAGTACACAACTTCAAAAGTTGTGACTTTTAACTCTCTCTCTCTCACTTTTTTTTTTTTTTTTTTTTTTTTTTTATCAACTATATCAAAATTTTTGATAAATCTTTATTTGATTGCTGAAAGGTAAGTTTCTAAGGGTATTATTTAATAAGGTTGCTATTGCATTTTTTCAGTCTTACAAAAAGCATACTAATCTATAATATACTGTAAACATTTTCCCGTAAATATGTATGTGGTATTCTTTAATAGAATCATACTTGTATGTTAAAACAAATCGAATTTTTTGTGAATATTGAGTCGGGCAAGAGCGGGTCCTGTTTAATTGATTTTTGCTCCTGCCGGACCTATTTTTGTACGTGTTGGACTGTGAAATGTAAAAGTATAAGTAGGCAGAAAACTTTCAATTTTTATATCGACCACTCAAGATAGCTTTCTTTCGCGCCCGGTTGGGCCCGATTCTTTAATCAAAGTTCTCGTCAACTGAGCTTCTCATCGTCTCACCATTGAGCTCTCGTCAACGTGTTCAAAAGAAGTTGCGATAAGAAATATTATTAAATTAAAACAATAAAATATGTGTTATAATGTAATTAATATAACTCTCATTATAATGCTTTTCATTTCATTATAGTCTTATAAATAATAATTATTTAATACGATATGTAATTATTTGCCAATGGATGTAATTAAAAATTTAAGAGAAAAAATCCAATTAAGTTTTACATAATATTTTATAAATATAGATTTATGATTTTTTTCGTATATACATATATATACAGGGTGGTCATAAAAAAAAAACTTTGCCGGTATATGGAGCTCTAGCGGCCAGTCCGTTCAAACGATCGAGGTGAAATTTCAGATATAGCTATTCAGAGGTATGAGCTCGAGATTCTCTGAACGGCAACAAAATGGCACTCACGGTTACGGTTATAGTTACAGAAACTCGAAATTTTACAATGGCAACACCCATTCTTTTTTTCATCGCAAATGGCTCAGCGCATGCGAAAACCCTAAAGAGCGTTGGAACCGTACGTGTATTAGCAAGAAACGGACACGTTATGTACGCACAAAAAACTGTTCTGCAAATCCCCCCCCCCCTCATAAAAAATACGATTGGAGCGCAAGGAGTAGATTTGCATATGACACAGAGTTAGTACACTAATTTCTGATTACAACACTGATCGGAGAAAACTTTGATTTTGATTACACATTTTCCATATGGGTGTCATCACAGGCAATTACACATTGCATGGTGGCGACTGTGAACATTACATCGCATGAGGGATGTTTGCAATCTCACGTTTGATAGAATCTTTCAAATCCGGCAAAGTTTGCGGATTGCACATGCACACTTTAGATTTTAGATATCCTCAGAACCTGAAATCCATAAGAGTGAGGTCGGGGGAACGCGGAGGCCATTGACGTTTCCAGTTAAGGTGAAATGTGCCTCGTCCTTTCAAAATATGCGAAGAGGTCGATCGTTATCTCCATCATATTGTATACGAAATTCATTAACAAAGTCTATATGTTGTTGATGGTCTCTCACTTCCAACATCTGGGCGCGCTGGTACCAGTAAAGAAACATGCGGATTACCGAGCGCAGTAACTTTAAGACCATTGATTTTGGTATATCAAATACACGAGATGCACTTTTTGTAGTTTGCATGCATCCTCTGGTCACTAAGTGATGCACTTCCATAACAGTATCCTCAGGAACAGTTGGTCGTCTGGATCGCAAACTATCACAGGTGCAGACAATTTCTTCGAATTTCATTACTAAATCACGATCACGAAGATCTCGTGAAATGCATAGGCCACGTATTTGGCGATGGTTTCGACGGTAAACGCGCCAGGTTTTCGCAGCATTCATCTCATTTTGATAATAGTTTTACCAACTCACCACGAATGAAGTCATTTTGTTGGCATCTGCGAGCTCCGACTGAAGAACTAACATTTCCACCCTACTTTTTATCCGTTTTCTACGCTGACTATCTGGCAAACGATGTCCCGTGATTGGTATTTTGTCTCTGTCATATTCAAATTTTCTTTGTGCGCCTTCGTCGTGTTTTTTTGGGGGCCGTTCGTAGAGCTGATTTTGTGCGAGTATAACGCGTCCGTTTATTGCAAAAACCATACCTTTCCAACGCTCTTTAAGGCTTTCGCATGCGCTGAGCATTTTGCGATGAAAAAAAATGGGTGTTGCCACTGGAAACTTTCGAGTTTCTGTAACTATAACCGTAACCGTGAGTGCCATTTTGTTGCCGTTCACAGAATCTCGAGCTCATACCTCTAAATAGCTATATCTGAAATTTCATCTCGATCAGTTGAACGGACTGGCCGCTAGAGCTCCATATATCGGCAAAGTGTTTTTATGACCACCCTGTATATACATATATACAGGGTGTATCTAAACTATTGGGCAAAATTTTAAGAGGGTGATAGTGCACATCAAGACAAACAATATTAAATAAGAAACTAAGGGACCCAAAAGTTTTCCGAAGGAGATAGGCATCAATAAAGTTTAGGGTCCAAAATTTCAAATAATTATAAAAAACGGAAAAATTGGTCGATTGATTTGTGGTTTTCACTAAAACTATTCTTTATGTCATTACTTTCTTGAAAATAAATTATAAAGATAAATTTCAAAAAATGCCGATAGAGGTGCTTTAGACTTTGAAGTAACGAACAACTATTTTATGCCGTTACTTTTAGCATTTCATTAAATATTTTCGGAAGCCTAGACATAAACTTAAATTTTGAGCTCAAAATCTGAATAGTTGGAAGTGGTTAAATAGCCCAAACTGAACTGTGCTCAGAGGTTCAAATTTCAAATGATTATAAAAAACGGAAAAATTTCTTGATTCGTTTGCGATTTTCGCTAAAACTATTCTTTAAAACAGTATTTTCTTGAAAATAAATTTTAAAGATAAATTTCAAAATATGCACAGGACGTCTTGGACTTTGGAGTAACGTACAGATTATTTTTTGCATCTCATTAAATTTTTTTAGAAGCTTAGACATAAACTTAAATTTTGAGCTCAAGATGTGAATAGTTGGGAGTGGTTAAGTAGCCCAAACTGAACTGTGTTCAGAGGTTCATATTTCAAATGATTATAAAAAACGGAAAAATTGGTCGATTTGTTTGCGGTTTTCGCTAAAGCTATTCTTTATGTCAGTATCTTCTTGAAAATGAATTTAAAAAATAAATTTCAAAAAGTTTCGTTAGAGGGCACTTTAAATTTAAGAGAAACCAACAACTATTTTTAACCGTTATTTTTTGTATCTAATTAAATGCTTGCAAATGCTTAGACTTAAATTTTGAGCTCAAATTCTGAACCGTTGGAGGGGTTAAGAAGCGCAAATTGAACTGTGTTCAGGAATTGAAATTTAACCCGCTCCCCCCCTTGAACATAGTTCAATTTTGCGCTATTTAATTACTCCCAACGATTCAGATTTTGAAATCAAAATTTAAGTCTAAGCTTTTGAGAACATTTAATGAGATTTTAAAAAAAGGTTAAAAATACTTGTACGTTACTCTAAAGTGTAAGGCGCCCTCTATCAGGATTTTTTGAAATTTATCTTTAAAATTTATTTTCATGAAAATACTGATTTAAAGAGTAGTTTTAGCAAAAACCGCAAAGGAATCGACCAATTTTTTCTTTTTTTATAATCATTTGAAATTTGAACCTCTGAACACAGTTCAGTTTGAGATACTAAACCACTCCCAACTATTCACATCTTGAGCTCTAAATTTAAGTTTATGTCTAAGCTTCCGAAAATATTTAATGAAATGCTAAAAATAACGGCAAAAAATAGTTGTTCGTTACTTCAAAGTCTAAACCGCCCTCTATCGGCATCTTTTAAAATTTATCTTTATAATTTTTTTTCAGGAAAATAATGACATAAAGAATACTTTTAGTGAAAACCGCAAATCAGTCGACCAATTTTTCCGTTTTTTATAATTATTTGAAATTTTGGACCCTAAACTTTAATGGTGCCTATCTCCTTCGGAAAACGTTTGGGACCCGTAGTTTCCTATTTAATATTGTTTGTCTAGATGTGCACTATCACCCCTTAAAATTTTGCCCAATATATAGTTTAGATACACCCTGCATAAACATAAAGTTTATATTATGCAATAATATACAGTTGGCAAAAAAAGTATTTGTACACCCTAAATTTTTTTTATTTTTAACTAAATGAAAACAGATATTTTGTCAAAAATAGTTTTAATACAGTCTGTTTACCATGTGTTTTAAATTACACAAAAGAAAATTTCGATAAAGATGTAAAATAATTTTCTAATAAGAAAAGTTTAAAAAATTTTTCCAAAAAAAGTATTTGTACATTTTTCCATCCTGATATGTACTGTGTTTTATAGTGTTTATGGTTCAAAGGACTACTTTTACAGAAACTGTTAATAATTTTTAACTTCATATTATATTTGTTTGACATTTAATCTAATTTTCTCTTGAAGTAATTCAGTATAGAACCTAAAACTAGAGAGGCACCTCTAGATATATGAAATCCTATTATTGACCATAATAAAAATTTAAATTCGCAACAAGAATTTGTAAAATCTATTAAATTACCATTTACAACTATTGGATGTATAGTGAGAAACTATGAATAAATTAAAAGCATCGAAATTCAATGAAAACCAGGACTTCTCAGCAAACTAACAATGAGGGAAAAAGGGAATGTTAAAAAAGTTTTAAAAAATCCTATGCGTTCGGTTCAAAAATTTGCTAGAGACCTTGCAACATCTTCTCGCATCAGAGTAATACCTCAAACAATAAAAAATATTCTTCTCAATGCAGATTAAAAAAAAAAAAACCTCAAGGAAAAATCCATTCATCAGCGAAACAAATAGGCGAAAACGCATAGTATTCGATTTCGCATACAGAAGTAAATCATTGGATTTTTAAAAAACAGTAATTTTTCCTGATGAGGGAAAAATCGGAATTTTCTTATCACCAAGCTTTCGGAAAAATTGGCGTAAAAATAAAACTGTTCTAGATCCAAAACGTATACTTCAAACTATCAAGCATGTTGGGGGGAATATTATAGTTTTGGGGTGTATAATGGAGCAGGACATTTAAAATTTATTGACAATGGAAGGACAGGTTTAACATACATTGATTTGTCGCGGCATAATTTATTAAACCGTGTCAAGAAATTATGCGTAGAGGAAGCTTTTCACTTTCTGCAGGATAACGACCAAAGCATATTGCTGTGATCACCAGCACATGGTTACGACAATACTCGAAGATGACTGGTAACTCTTCTAAAATCTCTAGACTTGAATCCAATAGAAAATTTGCGGATGCTATTGGATGCAAAAATCCGAAAAAAAAATATGTATCAGTAAGAAACAGTTTTAAAGAAGCTCTTATTGTGTCATAGAATAACATTAACCAGACCGCTACAAAAAAGTTGGTGGAATCTATGTCACACCATCTAGAAGTAGTCATAAACGCTAAATGAATTCACACAAAATATTAATTTGTATCATTTTACTAAATTTTCCTTAATTATATTATATTAATATAGTGTACAAATCCTTTTTTTGCATTATATTTTTGTATATTTGTTTATTATAATGAAAAAATCTATTCGTTTAATTTTGTTTTTGCTTCTATAATATTATAATGCATTAAATTAATGTATTACAGTACTTTTTTCTTAAATCTTTTGTTTAATTTCATTATAATTTTAAAAAAAATTAAGTGTACAAATACTTTTTTTGCCAACTGTATATATCGTTTAGCATTCACTGTATACATGAGTGAAGTTAACTTTTATTATATTTAAATGTTATTAATCTATCTTAATTAAAGTATTGATATTTAAAGCGATAGTCTATAATTTATTTTACGTATTAAATTACTACTTTCATTAGATTGTTAATATTTATTGATTATATATAATAATATTTTGAAATTAAATTGATTTTTTAAAAAATACTCGCGTATTCTGCTATATTATAACTTTTTTCTCCCTCCTCCACCTTCCGGTTTTGTTTGTTTGCTTCCTTAATTTCTTTATGTTTATTATTTTTGACTTACTAATCTGAAATTAATTTTAAAGCAAAGAAAAGTTACCCCTTTTTTAAAGATTAGATACAAATTTAAATGAAGGTGAATTTCTTATGAATGTTTTATGATTGTCATTTGATATCGTTCTCATTTTTGACCAAACCGAAACTCACTTTTTTGTTATGCTTTTTCTTTACATCTGTTACCTTAAATTTTTTAATCTGTTTTCTTATCTTTATGAAAATACAAAGTTATTATTAAAATCATTCAAATTAGAAACCAGATTCGAAATTACACTTATTCTTTAGTAAATAAAAGATGGGAAAATCTTTTAAATAATGAGCATTTCTTTAAAATATTATTTGATATATAGTTATTTCTTATATAGCAGTGATATTTTATGAATTTCTTCTCTTCATTTAAATCAATAAAGTATGCGAATAAAAAATGTATAACCATATATGCATATACTGAAAACGTATAAAAAGAAAGAAAAAAAGGGGGGGGGATGTAAAAATAAAAAATAATTTTTAAGCACTGATACGTATTATTAGGGGGAGATGGAAAACCAGATTTCGAGGGGTTGGTCCAAGAATGATAACGTATGACATCGGGAGGTTGAAAGGGGATCCGAAATTGACAAAAAATTGATAATTTATATATTTGCAGCCTCTTTTCAGCTTCACCTGCACAATCGACTAAAAACTTGACCGTCGACTTGATAACATTACACGAGAAGGATGCGCAGTAAATAACACAATGCCAAATACCAAATGATACGCCAAAATAACACAATATTTACAAACACGAAACAAACCTAAAGGAAAATTGTATGTAAGGAAACATTATTTTATTTTGGTACACTCAGCATCCTCGCAGAGTAATAATGTCACGAATCGACCAATGCATTGATAGCAGCGTACTTCTGCAAATACGAAAAGGGGAAGTTGGAAATATTTTAGCAAGTTGCTGGCATTATTTTTGCACAAAAAGCACACTTAACATTTTTTTTTAATTAAAAGTAATACTTTGAGCATTATTCTCTAACTTTTGGGTTGGTGTAAATATAAAATTACTACTTTCATGATTTTTTAAAAGATATTTATGTTTATTTTTCTATGTTATAATTTGTGTAAAAATGTGAAAAAAATATATATAATGTGAAGTAATATATTCATCAATAATTGGTGCTGGCTTTGTTTTTTTTTTTTTTAACTTTTATACTTTTTGAGAAAAACATATTTTAAAAATAGTAGCACCGGCACATACTTTCCCGATTACCTCAACGACAGTTCAAAGTCAGGAGCTAAAAACACTGAATATTCATAATAAGTCTTAGTACAGTGCGTGTCAAAAGTTTAAGCACAATAGCAATTTTAAAATAAAACTTTAAATATTCACTTTATTTCAATATACACTACCTGGCCATTTGATGACCATCCACTTGCGATTTTATACATTTTGTTAAATATCTACAAAAATACATGAGGAATTATCCTGAAACTCTCAGTGTATAAATATAATAGTACAGGTCATATATTTCCGTGAAGATTTTTTCCCGAAACTTTTTAGGGGACCATCAACAAATTAAAAAAGAATGAATATCTTTTGGATAATTCTGTCAAAAGTAATGTAGCAAAAGCGCTCAAACTGTAGATTATGATTAAGTGACTTATTGCAATAAACTGTGTTCATTTTTATGTCGATAGTATGTATACTCGTAGAAAAATTAAGGTTTTTATAAAAACAATCTCGATTTTTTCCAAGATTTTTTCTTATAATTTGCAGAGTTCTTAATATAAATAATATTCTTTTCTGATAATGTGACAAACAACACTGCACATATTACCCTGTAATCAGAAAACATGCAAATAGTTATCCATATATTATTGAATCAATTTGAACCTAATTAGGTTAGTGCATTGATTATGAAAGTATCCTAAATGAGTTCGTTAATCAAGTATGTTTAGTTTAGCTTTTGTAGCTCGTTTGCAGAAGCATCCAAAAGTTTTTGATGTTGTTTGTTGAATGATTTAGATTCGAACCTCAACTGAGTTTCCCAATACATATCATCGTCTATGAGAGATTTTTGAACCATGGTTAAGAAAATAAATAAATCAATAAATTTTTGATATAATTTCCTAATATTCATTCACTTATTTTTCGTAAGCGAAATTTAAAGTTTCCCAGCAAGTTATCTTTCGCACTAAAATAGTTTAATTAGAAGTAACACCAATTTGTTTAATTTGTATTATATCCGAAGCATGTACAAAAGAAAAAAAAATCTTAGAAATCAACCTGCTCTTTTAACTGGAGCCGAAAGGACAGGTTTAGGTTTGAAGTTAATTTGCACATTTTTTATTTAATTTTCATATAAATTTTGCGATTATAAAGACATTTGTTACAATGTTATTAGAGCAAACCAAGGTGAGTTATTTACGCTCTACCCTACTTATCAAATACGTATTATACAGAGCGATTCATAAATATCGAAACAAGAGACTAATTCCTTAAATATAATTCCTTGACCCATATTTCCAACTGCAAAGTATCTTTAAAAAAATCTGCAATTTTGATGCGATAATTTGCAACTTCGTAGGGAGGCGAGTCTATTTAGGAAATAAAATATTTAAAGTTTTACACAATCCCCGTAGGATTAAATTTCCAATTAGGAATTTTTCGTTATCCATACCTGAACTAAACAACAACAAAAAAAAATCATCTCGATAACTATTAAAATCCAAATTTCTCCAAAGTTTGTGACTTACATCACTTAAACATGCATCTGGGAGACGAGTTTTTGACTCATTTTCAATGCAAGATAGGAATAATCCACAAATCATTCATTATTAAATGTCGATTTAAGACAAAGCCTCTTTTTCGGACACAAAAAAGCAGCGTATAGATTTTACGTTAAACCTCCTTTGAAAATATGCTGGTAGTCTGCACTTGAGGTTTACATGGATCGAAATATTGAGGTCCGATCCTGAGCTGACCCATAGTAAAAAATTCGACCAGGCCTTAAAAAATTATAATCATACCCCGGTCCGATGTAACTGAATTTCTTCATAATTTTTTTTTTTATATCTATATGGTTAATAATTGTTTCGTATGGATGAGTTCTGACCGAAAATACTTAATGTAGTTTTTTCTTTTTTCACGTTTGTAATTTATATTTTTAAAGCAGCTCCAAAGGCTGTGGTATATTTGTTTTATTAATAAATCTCTATTTATATTTAAATGTTTTACTTTTCCTTTAATATCGTTAATTCATATTCTATGTGTTGGAGACTTTGAAAAACACATTAAAATCTTTTAAAATGGAATCTCATGGGAAAGAAAAAAATGCATTACAGATAAGTTTCTTTTTTTTTTGGGAGGTATAAATGTTGGCTGTTTTTTTTTTTTCTCTCGCGTATTATTATATTCATTTTGCATGGATGAACCTTGCATGGATCTTTTCCGCTTCAGACAGGATTCTGTCACAGGCAAGTTCTTTTTCACTGGTTTTACTGTATTTAATATTTTTTTCCTTTAAATCTACTATCTTAAAAAAAAAATAAATAAATAAATAAATAAAAAAATAAAGTTTTTACTGTAAAATAATGGCGATTTAAAAAAGTATGTATTTTTTGTAGAAATTTTTGGGATGAGCCAAATTGTACTTATTTTTGCATGAATTAGGTCAGGCAGAGACAATGATTTTAATGCGGGTTGTGTCGAGACCGGAATTGAAAATATAATCCCGTGCAGTCCTAAGAAGAACGAAGCTAATCCCTGTTCGAAATGAAAAAAAATATGTTAAGCCTGGCTCTCGCAAGGACAATAAAAAGCCTGACGTTATGAGGGCTAAAGTTATGAAAAACTCCTAATGAGCATGTTAGAAAAAAGCATTTTTTAAAATAACTAACGGACATTTAAATAGTAGAAAAAAAAGAGATGAAGAAGACAAAAGTTAAACTGAATCGGCGGTTTAAAGTACAGAAAGGATTTATTTTTTCACATGCAATTTTTTAAAAGGCATTTAAACTTTTTATTAGGAGTCAGTCTTTGTTTAAAAGAGTGAATGCGTTTTTCTGCATGATGTTTTTTCTTTCTTTTTCTTCACCATTTTTCGCCTCTAAACTATTAACTCAAGACTCGTTAAAGAAATATGGTGCAAACTTGAAACATGTCTTTTTTAATATTTTACATTAATTTTGTTTCGGCAAATTCGAAGAAATATTTGCTTTTGAACAGTTGAATAAAAAAAAAAAATACGTTACAATATTTTTTAAATAAATATTTTTAATACTTTACAAATTAATATTCTAAAAAATTCTAAAAAAACTGAAATTATATTTTTCTTTTTAATTAAATGAAAAAAAAATTGAAATCTGATAGATAATGTTTCGAATTATAACGATTTTAAATTATCCCACTTAAAAAATACTAATCAACTTTATGAGAAATTTCAGGATGTGATTTTGTTTGAAAATCATATAATTAACAATCAGAAAAAAAGAAAACCAATCAAAAATCTAACTCGTTAAATATATTTTTTGCCTCTTTTTTAGAACTCTTAAAGCAACATTGTTTCTTGAATTGCATGCATTTCAATTTGTGTCTAATCCATTAAAACATGGCAAATTTTTTAAACGGCCTTAATTCTGTGAGTTTTGCCGATATGAAGATACAATTTTTTGTGTTTAAATCAGGAATGGATAAGAAAAATTTTCATAACAGAAATTTTTACCCTACGGTCACCGTATAAAAATTTTATTTTCGTATTTCTAGGTAGCTTTAATTACAAAAAGTAGAAAGCTACCTATTGCAGCCGTCCAGAGGTAGGCACTTCCGAAAAATTTTGCTATATTTTTACCGATCAGGATCCCCGGACCCCAAATTAAGACCCCCAAAAAATTTAAAATTTGAAATTAGGTACAAAAAATTTTAAATTGAAAAATATTTTTCTTCTATGTGTTTGACCTTGATAAAAAGATACCAGAGCATTTTTTATTTTGTCTATAAAAATGGCTGAGTTATAGCACTTTGAATATCTAGTGCTGCTGACATTTTGAAACGGTCTGATTTTTGTCGAGTGATAACACGCGTATTAATGAACCGATTTGAATGTACCTTCGTGTGTACATAGTATATACCGTTGTCTAAATCGAATTCGTTGGCCAGTTTCATCCGCCATCTTGTTTCGAAATGGAGGTCATTTAATTTTTATAAAAAAATTTTAAATTTAAAATTAGATACACAAAAATTAGCAGTTAAAAAAGATTTTTCTTTTATGTGTTTTAGCTTGATACAAAGATTCCAGAGCATTTTTGTTTCGTCTGTATCTTAAAAAATGGCTGAATTCAGCACTTTGAATGTCTAGCATGGTTGACATTTTGAATGATCTGATTTTTGTCACGTAATAACACGGGTATTAATGATCCAATCTGGATGTAATTTGGTCTGTATATAACACATACCGACTGAGTTAATTAGCTAGCATCATCCGCCATCTTGTCTCAAAATGACGGCCATTTATTTTTTAATTAAAATTTAAAATTAAGTACACAAAATTAGAAATTGAAAAATATTTTTCCTATGTTTTTGACCTTGATACAAAGATTCCACAGTATTTTTAATTTTGTCTATATCTTTAAAAATGGCTGAGTTATAGCACTTTGGGTTTCTAAAGTGGGTGACATTTTGAAAAATCTATTTGCCTGCAACAACACTTGGATATATTAACCGATTTCGGTGTGAGTAAGCATGTTCCCAGAACTTACTAAGATCTTGATCAATCTCATTGGTTAATTTCACCCATCGTGTTGTTTTAAAATGCCAGACACTTCATTACATAGCCGAATTCGGCCATCGAATATAAATCGCTTTAAATAAAACCAGATTGCATAAAGTTGATTAATTTCTCGAAATTTTCATTCATATTCAGTATTGATAAAAAAAAAAAAAAGTATTTAATCTTCTATTATCGTTTTCCACTAATTTGAGCTTTGTATGGGTAAATAAAAAACGTGATTTTTTTTTTTTTTTTTTTTTTTTTTTAAGTAAAGAATTTGAAAGCTACATCTTCCTCCCGGTATTGGCCGGAAGGACTTTTTCAAACAGACTCCTCCCTATGGACTTGCAATTTATGTCATTATATTTGTCACCTTTTTTATGAAACTTTGTAATTGGAAGTATGGGCCTAGGGACAATATTTAAGGAAATAGTCTATTGTTTTGATATTTATGAATTACCCTGTATAATATACATTTTTTTTTTACCAACATTAAGATGAATTCTACTTGTGCTTCCAGAAATTCAAACAAACGAATGTAACAATCTCCTAAATGATTAATGTATTCCTCCCTATTTCATATCTTGAAGGAATTTCGTCAGTCACTAACCATGCATTAAAAACCAATTTGTCATAGAATTCAATTTTAATGTCAGTAAAATCGCGTGCTTACATAAATGGCTGTACATTCAAGCAAAACTGTTTTCTTTTCATACGAAATCAACGACAGTTAATAATGATAATAATAAAAAACCTTTGAAAAAGTTGCAACAATGTCTAAATGTTCCGTATAATTTACTTTACTATGCATGATATGAAATAATGATAACAATTAGCATGTATAACTGGAATGGAAATCTGCTGTAAGCAGATGTCAAGATGAAATGAAGCGATCGAGATGATGCTTGTTATCTATGACAGTTTATATCCACCAACTGTAAAATCACTAAGCTGTCAACCGAATGATGTATCAAATGCCTCTTTCACTTACGTGATTGAAAACTATAAATTGAGATCTTGCGTGTTTCTAAGGCATATAATGATGTAATATTTTATTTATTTTTCTGGTTGAATGCATATTCCTTTTTAAAACTTTCGCCCTCTTACTCAGTGATTCAGTTTAAATATTTATTTATTTATTTTAATTACTACACTATTTGGGGTTTTAATTATAGAAGCAATCACATAATAATGAAATAGTCATTTTTCTCAAAATGATATTATTTATGTTAGCAAACTTTTCTTAATAGAATCAGAGTTGTTTTTCAATAAGTTATTCACTGTTATTCTTTGTACTAACTTTTTCCGCAAATACTATTATGAAAACATTTTTTTTTATCTTGTTACAGTGAATTGTTTATTTAAATAAGTTCAAAAAAGAATCGTTTTTATTATTGTACTAGCAAGTAAATTTTTATAGTATCCTTTTGGTGACTAACTTTGGAATCCAAAATTTATATGTTTATATTGATGTACAAACAATCTTGCACATATTTGCAGATATTGCTATTATTAAATGTCATTTTTTATGGCAAAAAGAGTAAAACTGAAAAAAAAAATAAGTGCTTGGAATCATTACCTGCAGAAAGAATGAATTAAAAATATAAGGAAGTAATTAAAAAAAAATAGAGTAAAAGAATAGACAAAAAAAACTCTATCTTTTTCAAACATGGCTGAATCAAAATCTAATAGTAAGATATTATGTGTCTATTTTCACTAACAAAGTTCTCTACCATGAGAGTGAGTGAAGAGTCCCCTTAAAAAAGCAATATCCGGCAAAAAAAAAAAAAAAAAAAAAAAAAAAAAAAAAAAAAAGGACAGAGTTAAAAATCAATATTAGAAAATATTAAATCGCATTTCAGTTTTTTCGCTTTTCAACAAATCGAATTCAGATAAATTTAACTCTTCTAAATTCGTGTATTTTGAGCATTTTTGATTCAGAATCTCATTCGATGTACGAAAATGCACAGTCACAAATATATTCTAGCGCCTGTAATATGTTCGTCGTTACTGTCCTATTGCATTAGTGGAGTATTAATGAATAGCCTGAGTTATTAAGCGGCGCAATGAACTGGTTTGTTCGGCTACGTTTATGTGATTGAAAGTCAGAAATAAATTTTACAATTAAAATACTACTTGACGCAATACAATATAAGCAGATAAAACAACGTTTTTAGCACCAGAACAGACTCGAGAGAATCCGCTTTTCCTTCATATTTATGAGCAATATTCCATCATTCTTTGAATAGATTTCGGAACGCTAATGATATCTAAACTAGTTTTTCAACAGGTTAAAACAATCTGGTGATAAAATCTTTATTTTATATGCTTATAGACATAAATTTGTCATCGATTTATATCTCAATATTTAATTCCACAAGACATGATTTTTTTAGCCCCCTTCCTTCTTATTCCTTAAAATATTATGTAATAACAGTACATTGGAATAAAAAAAAATGTTTAAAAAAAATCTCATGTCAACTTTTATTCAAAATTTAGGAGATAATTAAAGTTTGTCAAATACTAAATAATTATCTGAACAACGTAACTCATAAAGGGAAATTTAAAGTGTTGCCAAATGGCTACACTATGTATTCTAGGAAATATTATCTTCATTTCACCTTCCGTGAATTGACGGAAATTTCACTTAGATTAGAAATTATGGGATAATTTTTCATCTTTGATTGCGGGAGTTGCGTCATCTTGGAATGAATTCAAGACAGTAAAATGGGGTTGAAAATTCAGTATGTCTGTTCCTATGTCTGTCTGTATCTCCTAACTCTAACTCGAGTAATTACTCTGGGATTTTCCTGCAATTGATATACATTACTGAGGTTTACCCTGACATGTTCGACATTAAAGTGAATAGTTTTATAGTTCGTCTACTGGGACTCTTAAATGTATTCTATTATGTTATGATGTATGGGTAAAAACCTTTTGCAATGTATTGTAATGGTTTTGACTGTTTTAAACATAGTGATATTAATCTGAGGTGCACTATAATATGCTTACTATAGAGTATAACGCGCATATTACTATTTATGTCACAGTTATTACTATGAGTAATAATTGCTGGAAGTGTGATTTCAATTTTGGTATGCGTTTTTAAATGTAACTAATATTTTATAAATTACTTGATTTGTATAGTTTCTGTAGATTGCATGAAGAGCTGTGCAAAATAATTCGAATACATTTCCACTTACTGGCGGAAATTAAGAAAGGGGAGCTGTCAATTGTATCATGCATTGCCAAACTGATATTTTCTTTCATATAAACAAATTCGTAGAGCATAAACAAAATAATTCTAACATTGTCCCGTTTATAGATGGCAGATGCTGAAACTAGGTTTGCAATTAGGTTATCAATATTTCAAATTATTTATTTATACATTATCTTTCGCCTTATTAAAATATGATAAATTGTTACAGTTTTCTGACTGTGTTGGAAAGTATTTCATAATTTGTCGTTGATCATGTTTTTTTTTTCTTTGTTTAAAGTGTGTTTTGTTTAATCCATTTTTAAGTTCTTTTCATGTGTCTGTTTTGTGTCAATAAATAGTGTAAAAAAAAATCATTTTCACGAATGCATTGCTAGAATCATGTATGTTGCCCGATCAGTTAGCCCTCTCATGCATGCGGGCCTCATATGAGGACAGATAATTATTGCATTATTAAGCAAAATAATTTAAAGCATTCATTTATGGAGATCTGATTTCTGGAAAGATAATAGCTAGCATGCAGCACAATAATAAAATTATTTTAGAATGGGTCTTTCATTTATCATAAAAAAGATTTTTTGTGAATAATGCAAAATAATGCAAAATAATTTATGCATGAGAGGGTTAAAAATCATTTTCACTTTTATTATTATATGCGCCTTCTGTTGTTCTCTTTATGTTGGTAATTCTTTATTGCAATATATACCTGTTTTATTACTGTATAGTTCGTCTTTGAAAATTCGTAATGTTTACAGTGGGTACTCTGATATTTAAGCCTGTATAACTGGGATTCTGGGGTTCTGTAACTGGACTTCCTTTATATATTTTTTTAGTTTTTTCCAGTAATTTTTAAAAATTTCGTTCATTATGCATTGATTGAATGATTTTAATGCCATATTTTATGAAAATATTTTTCACAATCTGGTTCTCATTCCTTGCATATATGAAAGAACTCTATCCATATAAAAGTACGTATGACAAGTTAAAGTTTATATTTAAAAAATACATAATTAACATACGATTAAGTAAGATTTCTTAATTGAAACAATTTCTTCTTTTTTCTTTACACGATATTGTTCGTAAAAAATGCTTGGTGTTATACAGGGTGGTTAAAATTAAACTGACGGTACTCAGAGGCTCATAACTCCGGTTCTACTGAGCGGATCCGAATGAAACTTCAGATATATTATGTAGATCATGCGGCCGAGGTTTTTGTAAAAAAAAAAAGTTTCAAATTTCGCCACTAGATGGCGTTTTAACAATATAAAATGACAGATAACAATTCAAAAATCAAAGATTGACGGAATATTTTATTTATTTACACACCTATGTGCTCTATGTGCATACCTTGTCGGTCAACAATATTCTGAAAGCGTATCACAGCTTTATCAACGGTGGCACGCAACACATCAATAGGAATCATGGAGACATGTCGTACGATGCTAGCTTTTAAGTCCGCTAAATTAGTTACACGCCCTTGATACACATGATCTTTCAGAAAACCCCACAGCCAGAAGTCAGAAGGGTTCGGATCTGGCGACCTTGCTGGCCAGGAAAAGGGGAAAGTACGCGAGAAAACATGCTCATCAGAGATATTGTCTTGAATCACATTTTTTACACATCTCGCCGTATGAGTAGTTGCTCCATCTTACATGAATATTGTGGTTGCCAAACAACCTCTTTGTCTTAACGCCGGGACAACATGATTCTCCAGGAGACTCCTGTATCGATCACCTGTTACTGTAAGCCTAACAAATCCGTTCATCGTGACTTTTACGTTCGCTTTTATAGCGAAATTGCTCTAACTACTCATTTACATATGGTTTTAACACTACAGCGCCATCTGATGGCAAAATTTGAAACTTTTTTTTCCGAAAACCCCGGCCGCATGATCTACATAATATATATCTAAAGTTTCATTCGGATCCGTTCAGTAGAACCGGAGTTATGAGCCTCTGAGTACCGTCAGTTTAATTTTAACCACCCTGTACAGTATTATTTGACTTGGCTTCTTCGTCTATTTTACTAAAAATAATGATAACATCAAAGAGGAAATGATATATTTTCAGTACAATAAATTTTATCTAAGTATATAGAGGTAGACATTTTGGAAAATCTCTGTCAAATACTATATATATATTAAATTGTTTTAAATTTAAGAGAAAAAAATTCTGCCATTCTTGCGGTAGGCAATGAGTAGGCTCAAATGTGCCCATGACCTTTATCCGTTTCTTTACTTGCTCTTTTTTATTGATGATGACAGTTCAGCAAAAACGACCATGGCCTGGGGGTAAACTATTTAAGTATTCTGGAAGGCTACATATTGAAGCCGCATGAAAAATGGAGAGCAGTTGAATTAAAAATAGAGATAACTGATTAGCAATCACGCAGATTGGTGACGCTTGCCAACAGAGTAAGTTTCAGCATGAAATCTTGCGATAGTACACATGTAAAAGAACATGAGTTCAGTACATGATATTTATTTTATGACAGATGAATATTAAAATGATATTTAAAATTGCAGCTATAATACAAAAATTGTTTCATTATTGACATAGGTAAACAAGTAATCTTTATGTGAAAATGACATTTAAAGAAAATCAAAATATGCAATACATTACATGTGATAATGTTTCATCTGTCTAAATAGCTTAGTCATTTAGTAAAATGAAATCTCTCAGAATAGAAGATATTATTGCAAAGAACATTATCCAAATGGAAATCAGCTCTAGGTGAAAAAAAAATCATACATTATGAATTTAATCTGATATATTGTTGGTTATAATAAATAGCTACATTGCATGATAATTTATTTGGTTTTAGCAAATTCTACTGATTTACCACAATAAACACTATAAAATATTATGATTTTGTAATAATATCAGACGCATTTTCCTTTTAATAATCTTCCAAACGATAATTATTTAACTCAATGTCCTTTAATGTAAAAACACCTCTCTTTCTAAAAATTGAACGTATTTCATTTAAAAATTTGTTAATTTCCTCTTTTTAACTGTTGGTAAAGTTCAATTTTTTAACAATTCTTATTCTCTGCCAATAAACAACTACTGCCCGCTTACGATAACTTTATTGATTATTAACGCAAATTTAGATTAATTTATTTTTATTCATTAAATAATATAGCAACCTTTTCAATCAATTTTCCACTTCCAGAAACTATTTTTCATTAAATATTCTGCGTCTTTGTGCTGCTAGCAACTATTTATTCCAGTAACATCGAAAACTCTTTCAAGTTCATCGGCCAAGCTATCGTGTGTGGACTATTGTTACAGTCTGAGCATCCCCTTTAACATCTCGCTGGCATATTCGCCATCCTCCTGCTCTTCCAGACGGTTCGCTAAAAAATATTTTATCGCACCCGACTCTGCTCTCAAAGATTAAAAACATCTTCAAGTTCTTATATGATCTTTCAGTTTTAATCCACCGCTGTGACTGGAGCTTGAATTCCCAGTTATTCAGTACCCATTGTCGGATTGCAGCAGCTTTGTAAATATTGTCATTTTATAACTTTGCGAATGTAATATTTATTTATATCCACCCTCTGTTGTGTATTTTGGCGTACTCAGCTTCGGCTGAAATTTGTGTATTTTTTAAGACCTTAATGAAAAGGTACCGGGAGTGACCCGGCTCTACAGACTAGATAGTCTAAGCAGTCTCTCTCGGGCAGCAAAAATAAATGTTTGAGCATTCCCTCAACTAAGTCCTCTTATAATAAGTTACACTTTTTGTGCAGGGATGACCAAGGAGGACTACTCCGGAAAGCCAGCTTTAAGGGGGCTCAAGGCTTGAAAAGTTTTCAAAAAATCGATTTTTTATGATCTATTTTGATTATTCAATTAATTCTGAACTCAGAGCAAAAAACCGCATAAAAATATTTTCATTTTTAACGGAGTTATAAGCATTTATGTATCAACACTTTCAAAGCCGCACCCATATAATTTCAGCTTTAAGTCGCGTTTTCTCAGAACTTGATTTTTGACGACTAACACCAAGATTTAAAAAAAAAAAAAAAAAAAAAAAAAAAAAAAAAAAAAAAGCTATTTGATAAAATGGTTTTTTTATTTAATTTTTTTATTTAATTTTTTTTTTTTTTTTTTTTGCATGCGTATAACATTGTTTACTTTATTTTATAATTTTATGACTACAAACATAGCTTTAAAATATCAGAAAGATTAAATTAATTACATTGAATACTTCTGTTTTTATATGGACTCGAAGCGAGAGCTCTGTTTACATGTTTTTCCGTATCGATCAAGCCCTGATCCTTAATACTTTTTGCCCAAGAATAATGTAAGTGATCCCAGCTTTAACACTTCATGTCCAAGAATAATATAAGTGATCCCAGCTTTAAAACTTTTTGTCAAAGAATAATATAAGTTATTACAAAATAGAGTTATGAATGGACCGCTACTTCCATCGACGTATTAAATGCCTCGTCCCTTCCGGGCCGCTATTTTGTGTTTATGCCATAAAAAAAATTCGTATTATATTTTTCCTGTGGGATTCTTTGTATGTAGATTACCTACCCACCATCCTTTCTTGATCCGTTACATTCTAATTATATAAGCTAACACTAACTTGCAATTGAAGTTACACTTTTCCATTTAACACTTCTCTCATGAAATGCTAAATCTGAATAGATTGTTGTTTCCCTCACTTCAATAAAAATAAATTTATCTAAATCATACGTTTAAATGACAGTTATCCGCAAATTAATATAGAAGTAATTACATTCTTTAACCAAACTAAAAAAGAAACGTCTTGACTCAAACATTGTCATCTCAAATTTTAGGAAACATCGATATAGAGCAAACTGATATTTGAAACATATTTAAAATTTGCTTTTTTTTTTTCTTTAACTCGAAAACATGATAAATGATACACGAAAACTAATAGACCAACAAAAATATTCTCTTTATCTGTCATTACAATGAACATGATGACAAAATGCTGTCACAAGATACTTGTATCTTGATACATACTTAGATACCACCGCAGGCCATGATATTATGAATGTTGGAAATCAAAGGCTGTCAGTGTCATTTAAACAATAGCGGATTACAACTGGTTTTACTGGCAGTAGATATGACATTTTCATTCATCTCAAATACCTACAACAGCCGATCGAAATAAATACTGTTAATTACAATAACGATTTTACAATATACTAGATAATGCCCGTCAAGATTTGACGGTAAATAACTTGAATGTTTCATCAGAAAAATTCTTGAATTTTTAATTAGTTGCTTTTAAATTTGTCTATTCAAATTCTGATGAATTAGTATATTACATAAGTAATTTCAATTTTTTTTTTTTTTTTTTTTTGAAGACGATAGATGGTCTAATCTATTCGATGAAGTAAAATAGTTTTAAGCTTATAATTTACAACTAATTATGTTTGTATTTTATCAAATTTAACTAAAAATACTGTGTAAGGCATTTATTTTTGCTTACTACGGCCTATTTTCTTTCTCCCCCCCCCCCCCCCCCACCACCACCCTCTCAAGTAACAATATTTACGCGACCATTCAAAGCTGCCATGACTTTTATTTTTATCTGTCTCATTCTCTAAAATCCTAAATTTGAAATTTGATGCACTATTTATAATATAATTTTTTTTATTACTTGAATTTTCTTATACATTTTTATACATCTTTTCAAATATTAAATCATGGGTATCAATGTAATTTATTTTATAGCTGTTATACTAATATTTTCATTTCTTTCTTTCTTTTTTTTTTTTCTTTTTTTTTAATGAATGACAAATTTTTCTTTCTTACAGACTCCTTTACTTAATCTTGATAATGGTAGAAAAATGTAACGAAAATTGTAGATCAGTTCAATTTATGTAATTGATAACTGCATGTAAAATATTTTAGATAAAGTATTTTAAATATAAAATAGTTATTTTTTCAAGGTATTGTTCAGTGTTAAATTTTGTTCAATTATAAAGCATTCAAATAATAATAATAATAAAAATCCTAAAACTTTTCTTACTAATAAAATATGTTACTATTGAAATGAATTACCGAAAAAATCCTACATAAATCATTTCGCCGGGTTTGGATTCGAACCAGCATCCTGTACAAAAACTCAAAGCTTAAAACAGCTGCGTTACCCCACTACGCTACCAGTAACACACTGACTAATCTTTTATAATAGAGAAGTTCTAGATCAGTTGACGCATGCTCAATTGTCTGGAATTTGGATTTTACAGAAACTGTTTTGTGTTTTAATGTTTATGATAACTTATTTTTTTATATATATATATTGATATCAGCTACTACTTAAAATGCTAATATTTCCAATCTTCATGTGTAACGGCAATTTATAAGAAGGATTAAAAGTCGTAACTTTTAGCCTCAGATCATTCAATTTATTTTCTATGTGTAGTACGACACCTTCCGAAATAAACCATATTTTGAATTGTTAATAACACTGAAAGAGACAAATAATAACTTAGTAATAAAAAGAAGAGCTTGTTTACAATAAGATCGAATAAATTATAGTTGAGATGCAGGCGCATTTAAAACGAAACTTCTAGCTGTGAAATGATAGTTCAACTGAGCGAGGATCTTTGCGCATGTGCAGTGCGTCACTCCAAAGGCAGACTTGTACTTATGTATTACGCATGCGCATACGTGAAATTTTAATTGAAAATTGTGGCTAATTAATAAAAAAATTTATCAAACAAATGTACGATAACAAATCTGTGGCCAAATACCTTTCGTTTAAAAAAAGAATGGTGTGATTTGATGCAGTAGTTTGCTCTCACGGACTGTCGAAAGGAATTGCTTAGCGTTTTAAATATATAGATAATAAAAATATATTATAGAATCACAATCGGTAATGCGCTGAAGAGGAATAGTACTTACAAACAATTAATTAAAATAATATTTTTTCGATACAATTAATAACAATACATAAATATATTAAAATTATACTATTTTAACATATTTAAGCAGTCAGATTCCTGGTAAAATTTTTCAAATAACCTGAAATGGTTACAGTGGAGAGAAAGGGTGAAAAAAGGGAGAATTTTCAAAACAAAACCTAAAAATAAAAAGATGTTTTATTTTTTTATTTGTGTATTTTGTCACATTAAATGTTTATCAATTCAATACATTCTAAATGAACAGCGCGTAATTTGTTAAACAATGTTAGTTATTGGAATAAGTAACATTATCCCATGCAAACACTTTAATGTAATGTTAAGAAATGAAACTTGATATCTTCTTTACTCAAAACACAAATATTTCTCTCAAACATTAGATAACATTTATTAGACAATCAATTATTCTTTGCACATATTTCTGTCCCCCATTAAAAATGAAATAAAATAAAATAACAAACATATTTTAATGCTATTTTAAATTGATTGTCTTTTTTTTTATTTACCCGAAGTAAAATCTAGATCATTAATCTATGCTTTATCAATGCGGAATTTTGAAATACTTGTTAATATAAATATTTTTTATGTCATGATAACTTGCGAGCAAAATTAAAATTTCTCGAAAAAAAATATAGACTTTAATAGAAAAAAAGATATTCTTAGATACTATCTAGTAATCTAGTAAACATGTCAAAAAATAATTTGAGCTAGTTATGCATTAAATATCTATACAGTCTCAGCAAAAAAAAAAAAAAAAAAAAAAAATCTCGACACTTGCGATTTTAGACGTTTCGTTAAATATCTAATACATAAGGAATTATTCTGAAACTCCATGTGTGTTAACAAAATAGTAAACGTCATATGTTTTCATGAAGAGTTTTCCCAGAAATCCAGCAGGGGACCGTCAACAAATTGAAAAAGAAAGAAAAGATCTTTTGGCTAACCCTGTCTAAACTAATAAAGTAAAAGAGTTCAAACTGCATATTATGCGTAAGTGGCTTATTGTAATAAACTGTGTTCATTTTTATGAATATAGCATGTAAACTCGTAGAAAAATTAAGGTTTTTATAAAAACAGTCCCAATTTTTTCCAAGTTTTTTGTTTATAATTTGTAGAGTTCTTCATAAAACACAATATTCTTTTCCGAAAAGATGATAATCAACATTGTACGTAACACCCTGTAATGACAATTAAAAAGTAATAAAAATTGTATGACAATTGAGCAGGTTTACTAAATAATCTTTTATATGCTTGCGTCAACGCTATTAAAATTTCATTTGCATATTATGTTAGTTAAATGTATAGAGCACCTTTTGTGAAAGTCTCAAAAACATGGCTTGAAAGTTCTGAAAATTATCGTAGACTTATGCTTGCATTAATCGACTTATGCTTGCACTAATAAAAAAAATACCAAACGTTTAGATAGAAAAATAATTTGTTTTACCGAACTATTAAAATTAATTCATGTTTTTTGGAGTGTAACAGTATTTTATAGTCACACTGTAGTTTCATTTAAATTGACGGTAATTTTCACTTTAAATTATTCCACTTTAAACATTGGTTATTCAAATAACAACATTTATTTTTAAGATACATTAATTCATATTTCTTTTATATTTCTTCCCCTTTTCTTTGACATCAACTGAGTAAGCTAGTTACCATGATAAGAAAATCTTAATTAAAATTCTTTTAAATTGTAATATCTGAGAAATAATTCAAATTTAAAAATTTAAACAGCTATCACAACATCAACATATCTTTATAAATAACATATTATTATTTCAAATGCCCCTACAACATAGTCTCTGAATAATAGATGTGACTTACAGGTATTCAGTTGTTTTTGATATTAAACAAATTACGTAAATTTTGTCAAAATTACAGAGCATTAAAAATTGTTCAGTAGGGAGTACGGGATTAAACTAGTAAAATTTTTAAAGTCTGTGCCACAGCTGATCATTTGCTTGTGCTACGGATTTTAAATGAGACTGTTTCATCATGTCGACGTGCCTAGGGTATTAATTGAGTGTAAGTTTCTGTATTCTTCAAAATTAATTGGGTGCGGTCATTTAAACTCATGCAAAACAAATAAAAGTTCCAGCATGTTGTTAAGTATAAAATTATCAAGTTATTTGCAAAAATTTATTGCCAAAAATTTATTATTTGATAGGTATAATTTATTTCAAAACTAGTTCAAAGTATCTGTGTTGTTATAATTATTTTACTTCATTAGATCAAAATTCATTTTTTATATATACGTTTTAATTCACGTTAGAGTTTTTAAATAATTCCTAATAGTTTTTTGTATATTTTTTTATATTAATGAATAAATGGACTGTGAAAACTATTCTATAGGCATATCTATTCATTTGTTAATATTTACTAGTATTTGTATATTTTTTCGATTACATATATAGTTTCTATACGTTGTTGTATGAATTATCAAAATGATCAATATAACGAAGAAAGAGAGGAAAAAATAATGATATCGTGCAATTTAAATTCGTCACGTTTTAAAAATATTAAATAAGAAAGCATTGGAAGAGAAAACTTTCTTATATAAAACGATCTATTAAACATGTTATTAAAAAAAGATTTGATTTTTTTTAAATTAATGATACAAGAGAAAAAAACGATTTCAAAAATTTTAATTTTGAAAATTTTCTTAATAAAACTGCTATTGGTGGAATATTAAATTGATCTTATATGGCATTTAGTTAGAAGCATACATAATTATACCATTTTATATTTACATATTGAGGGCTAATATGATACTATTTATAGAATATTAAATATTCAAATTTATTAATTAAAATTATTTGATGTTCACGCATAGTATTGAAAATAATTACAAAAAAATCTTGAGTATTATTAGATATTTAAATTGCATTTGACTTATTTCTAGTAAAATTCTAATCACTACGCAACATTGGCCGATATCCTAGCTCAACAATTTCTTACTTTTAAATCATGTTGGAGAACGTCATCAGACAGCAATCAGACAACACCGGATGACGGGACAACGAATAATAAATTTCTATTCCACCTATACAAAATATATATTAAAGCGTACAATTTAACGTCTGAAATTATTAAATGTACAAATGAAGAACGATTAACCCTTTCATGTATATATCATTGTCCAGAATTATTCATTATTTTTCATTATTATCTCTTTTTGTGATAAATGAGAACCTGTAATAAAATAATTTTATTATTTTGCTGCATGCTAGCTATTATGTAATTTTTTTTTTTTTTTTTTTTTTTTTTTTTTTTTTTTGTAAAAGGCAATTTTTATCTGTCCTCATATGAGACCCGTATGAAGAAAAGAACTAATTTATTGTGCATCTGAAATAAACACAAGACAACAGATAAGTGCTAAATAAGTGCAATCATATTTCGTCAAGAACTAAGAGAGTGCAAAAAAGTACTACGAGATAGTCGATAAGTATTATTTATAACAGTCGTAGTTTGTCAATAGCTAGAGGAAAAGTTTTAGAAAAAATAGAAGAGAGGAAATGAAAGTAACTGAGAAGTTACCGAGAAACATAATGCAAGATAACCGGACATGTAATAAAGGAATACAGTTGGGTGGTTCGTATTTTAATGTTCTGTATTTTATTTGTTTATTTTTTAAGTCAAATTGTAACGTCATATAGATTTGTTTCATTAAATTAAAAAATATATATGGTGGCAAAATTATAACCCTTTTATATAACAAGAACGGCTTCGATACTGAAAGTTAAGAGTATTTTTTATTTTATTATTTTTTATAATGTATGCAACATTTTTTTATTCGAGATTTATCAAATGAATTTAACTCTAAAACGAAACCAAAAAGATTAAAACTTTTATGTAAGTTAAAATGTCTACAACTTTTAAATAACGAATGTAAACTTACTACTAACAACAATAACAAAAATCCCACTTCAATTACTTAATTTTATATTAAATTCAAAAATTAGGCAGTGACTTTCGGCTCACCACTACGTACAAATCTTTTAACCGTAGAAATATACTTTAAATGAAGCGAATTTACCACAGAAATATTGGGTGAATGTAAATGCCTTGGAATTTTGATTTTTTTTCTTTTACTTATTGTTTATGTCATAAATTTTCTTATCGATTAAAACATTGCTTTTTGGATTTCCCTGCAGCAATCCTTGAAATAAAACCGTATAAAGAGAGAAGGAAAAACGATGTTCTTCCCTAACAGATTGTGCTACGATACTTGATGAAATAGTTAAAACTGCGAAATATTTAAAAGACGTTTATTTTATTTTATTTTATTTTTGCGGGGGGAGGGGGGAGGGATTGTTGAATTTATAAAAAGGTACTGTACTAATTTTTATAACATTGAAATAGAAATGCATCCTCATTCAATTATAATAATAATAATAAATTGCATGAAAAATCCGAAACGCAGTTTTGGAATAAACGGTGAATATACATTAAAAAAACATAAACATCGAATGGAGAACAAACTTTTTTTAAAAGTGTGTTAATAACAGAATGAAAGCAGTAGAATGATATATAAATTATATGATTTCTTTACTATCTCCAAGTTCTGAATTGCATAAATTTTGCGACAGTGTTGCATTAACTTTAAAAACGTACGTAATATCTCACAATGCAGTAAACATTTAGAACTGGTTAGAACTTAAATGATTAGGGGTTGGACATAAAAAAGGAAAATGCGAAAAGAATTATTAAAGAAGAAAGTGAGTTGTAATATTACAAAAATTATAGTAAATCTCAAAGAGAAGTTGTTACGTTAATGGAACTGTGTGTTAAAACCCTTGACACATTGTATTACATTTAATAAAATAAGCTTTTTAAGAAAAAAATATCAACCGACTTCAAAAAAGCGCTAAAAAGAATTAAATAATTCTTTAAAATTCTCTAATGACAAAACGTTATCCAATAAGCACACATCGGATATCAGGTACCGGCCTAAAAAACGGTTAAATTTAATATCCACCAAACATAGATTTTAGAGATAATATTATTTTACAAGAGATGAATTGACATATTTATGATTTATTTTATGAATATATACATATAAAAAGTAATGAATTACTTTTTGAAGTTGGTGCCAAACAATCACAATCAATAATGATTATCCCCATTTTAATTATGGTACTAGGCATAATTTAGCTACAATTCTTAATATACATCAAATAGTTTGGCACCAACTTCAAAAAGTAATTCATTACTTTTTATATGTATATATTCATAAAATAAATCATAAATATGTCAATTCATCTCTTGTAAAATAATATTATCTCTAAAATCTATGTTTGGTGGATATTAAATTTAACCGTTTTTTAGGCCGGTACCTGATATCCGATGTGTGCTTATTGGATAACGTTTTGTCATTAGAGAATTTTAAAGAATTATTTAATTCTTTTTAGCGCTTTTTTGAAGTCGGTTGATATTTTTTTCTTAAAAAGCTTATTTTATTTCCTACTTTTTAGTTATGCATACCGTAATACATAATTATGTGTACTGGCACACGATAACTCTTTGCAATGCAGTACTAATGTACGCACTTTGCTAAGTTCTGATGTATTCAGTTTACTTGTCACTGTTTGATTGTCAACTTTTCTGAAACCACTTACAATATCGTTTAGTATCGTTGTGAATCTTAAGAATTTCTTTGTATGGTAACTTTTTCAGACGAGATCTTCCACTTCGAAAAGCTACCGCATTTATGAAATCTTAGTCTGCATCGAATCCTACGGTCATCGAAAGTGGGTATCAAAAGGTGACAATCCATCAAGTAAAGTTCCTTACACATAAGAGCGCTACATAGTGCTTCCATATATGAGCACGCAGCAAAATGACTTCATATATTAATGTATAGTAAAATGTTTTTCTAGTGTAGTCAGTCAAAAGTTCCCCCTTCACTCAGAAAAAGTAAAAAGAAAGATTTTAGCAAAAATCGCACTATGCTTCAATCGATAAACAGCAACAATCTAATACCTATACAGGCAGTAATGGCATCGGAAATGAGCAGTGTCGATTCGACAAGGAATTTGAAATTCATAACGATTACCTGGCTGCCTCTGTAAGAGAGTGACAGCATTTGATTCCCAAATATTTCTTTTACAGACGCTTTTGTCCCAACTACACTGTTAAAAATTTGAAACTTTTGCTGTACACTGTTAAAAATCTGCTGCATTTTTTTGCTACGCACTCCAGCGCTTGTATAGAAAACGGTTACTTGACTGTATTAAGGAGCATTCTCATAGGTCGCAGTAGAGACATTATATACAAGCGGCGGAGTGCGTTGCAACAAAATGCAGCAGATTTTTAAAAGTGTATTATCACTTCACCGCTTATATAGAAAACGATTAGTTAAATGCATTATGAAGAATTCTCATTGATAAAAATAAAGATATTCTATAAAAGCGATGGAATGACGATGCAGCAAAAGTTGCAATTTTTTAACAGTGCATTGCATTGCCAGGCATTTTTTATTATGGAATTTGATGATGATTTCCTGGAAGAATTCGATTGTACTCGTATGAGAAGTTACCAAGATTGACGAAAATTACTCGCTCAACAAGATGCTTGGTGACTCGCTTTTGTCCAGAATCGTTTCAACCAATTATACACTGTTAAAAATCTGCTGCATTTTGCTGCAACGCCCTCCACCACTTGTATATAATATCTCTATTTCAACCAATGAGAAAGCGCCATTTCACGGCCAAGTAACCGTTTTCTATACAAGCAGGGGAGTGCGTTGCAGCAAAATGCAGCAGATTTTTAACAGTGTATACTGTGCTACATGTGTCGTCATATTCATATCGATAAATCCTACACTGTAAAAAATTTGACACTTTTGCTATATCATCACTCTATTCCTTTTATAGAAAACGATTACTTCACCCAATTACGAAGCATTCTCATAGGTCAAAAGAGAGATATTCTACAAAAGCAGGGGAGTGACGATGCAGCAAAAGGGTCACATTTTTTACAGTGACACTGTAATCGGAAATGAGCGGTGGCGTATTCGAGGAGGAATCTGAAACTCATTACCTATACCTGACTGCCTCTATAAGAGAGTGACAGCATTTTATTCACAAATATTTCTTTTACAGACGCTTTTGTCCCCATTACACTACAAAAACTTTGAGCCTTTTGCTGCATCATCAGTCCACCGCTTTTATAGAAAACGATTACCTTACTGTGTCATGGAGCATTCTTATTGGTCATAAAATACATATTCTATAAAAGCTGTGGTGTGACGCTGCAGCAAATGGGTAAATTTTTAACAATGTATCACGGAGCATTCTCATGGGTCAAAGGAGAGATGTTCTATAAAAGCGGGGGAGTGACGATACAACAAAAGGATAAAAATTTTTACAGTGTACACTGTAAAAAATTTGGCCCTTTTGCTGCATCGTCAATCCACCGCTTTTATAGAAAACGATTACTTCAGCCTATCGTGGAGAATTCTCATGGGTCAAGAGAGAGATATTCTATAAAAACGGGGGAGTGATTATGCAGCAAAAGGGTCAATTTTTTTACAGTGTACATTGTTAATAAATGCGAACCTTGTCCAGTTAGGATTTCACACTTTGAAAAGATCGTGTGTCTATGTAAGTGTAACTTAAAAACATGAAAAATGAACGTTTCTAATTGGTCGATTGCTTCGAAAAGATATTGAATTTTAATGTTTTAATTTTTTAAAAAGTTCTAATCAACAGATTTTTATGAAATTTGAATGGGACCACATGGGCCCCATACGCTTTCAAACAAAAAAAGAATTATCAAAATCGGTTCATAATTACGAAAGTTATGCGTGAACAACAAATACATACAGGTCGAAATCATAACCTCCTCCTTGAAGTCGGTTAAAAATTACTCTCCCACCACAAAAAAGACAATAGCATAATCAGAATTATTTTTCTTAATTTATATAAAATAATTCTTTATGCTTAAGGAATTGACGCGAAAATGAAAACTCTTGATACGTAATCCAGAAAGGAGACAAAGTGGCTAAAAACTAGATGGCGAAAGGCAAGTATTTTTTATATGAGGAAAAACAAGTTATTTTTGTGGTCCATATTGCTTAAATACTGCTGGCAGGTTTTGATGCAAGAAGCTAATGAATGTTTCAGTGCCTATTATTGTAGGGGACTAAAAAAGGAAAATGGAAAATATTAACTGAATATAACTCTAAAATATATCAGATGATGTTTTACTCTTACCATAAAGCATTAGAGTGTTTCTTACATAGTCCTTGTTTGAAATTCAACAGGATCATACTTTTTGTCTAATTTAAAAATCCTTGGGAATTAGTTTAAAACTGAAAAAATATTACGTTTAGGAATTCTCCGATGGAGGTGCTGTCTTGAGTTTGATAGAGAACTTTCTGAGTAAATTTATTTCTTAGATTTATCGAAAGGACAAACTTTTTTTGTGCATTTGTGTGCAAAGTGATAATACTTATGAACTTAAAAACAGAGTGTTAAAAATATTAAATATATATACAAAATATATTCTCAGGGAAATAAAATATAGAAATTATTCAATTTATGGCAATTACCAACTCAAAAGTTTTTTAAATGCTGAAATTTCATAAATTTAGAACATTTTAGTTTGCTAAAGTGAGCTATAGTGCGACAAATGCACAGATTTTTATGAATATGCTACTAAAAATCTTTTCTTTAACTAAAATATTTACTTTAATTAATTGTCTATATAGATTTCCTCCTAATAAAATTACATTATAGTTCAGAAGTTTCAAATTTGCGAGAATCCGAAAATATATTATTTAGAAAATATTTCTTCGTGTTTTGAATAACTAAAAATCTCATTTTTAGGTAGTTTTCGTATGAAATACTACTTATTGCGGTCGCTCCAATGTTGGAATTCCTGAAAATTTTTGCACATCTACGCCGATCATGACCTCTAGACCCCAAAACTACCATCAATAAAAAAGTTTATATATATAAGACCATTAATTGCATTACAATATAAACCTTTTGAATTTAATAGGAAAAAAAAACATTGAAAAGAGGAAAAACTAAATAAATAAATAAAATTAATACAAATGAAATTTTTAGAACCAAAGCAGAATCATCAGGCCCCAAATGCTTTGGAACTACAAATGAAGTGTGTGGTTTCATCTTCGTATTAGCCATGAAAAAACAAAATAATACGAATTTGGGGTTACCAACACACATAAAACCAGAATAAAAAAAAATGAAATAACATGTAAACTATAGTAGATATGGAGAAAGTAACAAGAAAGTACTATTTAGTGGAAGAGGTCCCACATGCTAAGGCTTAACCCTGAAAACTCACGTGGTCACCTTAGAAGTTCCAGGGAATAACATACACTATATTGCCATTGATTATGGGACACTTGCAATTTTAGACATTTTACTAAATATCTAGAAAAATACATGAGGAATCATCTCGAAACTCTTAGTGTATAAATATAATAGTATACGTCATACATCTCAGTGAAGATTTTTTACCGAAACGCTGTAGGGGACCGTCAATAAAATAAAAAAGAATGAATATCTTTTGAATAACCCTGTCAAAACTAATGTAGCAAAAGCGCTCAAACTCTAGATTATGATTGAATGCCTTATTGTAATACCCTGTGTTCATTTTTATGCAAATAGCATGCACACTCGCAGAGTAATTAAGGTTTTTATAAAAATGGTCCCAAATTTTTCCAAGTTTTTCCATTATAATTTTCAGAGTTCTTAATATAAAATAATATGTTTTTCAGAAAATATGACAGACAACATTGCACACAGTACCCTGTAATCAGAATTAAAAAATAATAAAAATTGTATGAAAAATGAGTAGGTTTACCATATAATTTTTTACTGCGCATGCGTCAAAGATATCAAAATTTCATTTGCATGTTATGTTAGCTAAATGTATAGAGCAACTTTTGTAAAAGTCTCAAAATCATAGCTTGAAAATTCTGAAAGTAATCGTCTATAGAAAAAGGACAAAATCCGTTGTTTCCAAAATGAAGCAAAAAAATGAGGGATTTTATCCAAATGCAGTAGTATATCCCATATTGTGTATTCTATATTGACACTAATCAATGAATATATGGATACAACCCCTCTTGTTTTTGCTTCATTTTGAGAATAACGGATTTTCGACTTATTCAATTGACGATTATTGTCAGAATTTTCAAGTTATGATTTTGTGACTTTCACAAAAGTTGCTCTATACATTTAGCTAACATAATATGCAAATGAAATTTTGATATCGTTGACGCATGCGCAGTAAAAAATTATTTAGTAAACCAACTCATTTTTTATACAATTTTCATTATTTTTTAATTCTGATTACAGGGTACTGTGTGCAATGTTGTTTGTCATATTTTCTGAAAAAAATATTATTTTATATTAAGAACTCTGAAAATTATAAGGAAAAAACTTGGAAAAATTTGGGATCATTTTTATAAAAACCTTAATTACTCTGCGAGTATGCATGCTATTTGCATAAAAAGGAACACAGTGTATTACAATAAGGCATTCAATCATAATCTAGAGTTTGAGCGCTTTTGCTACATTAGTTTTGACAGGTTTATTCAAAAGATTCTCATTCTTTTTTAATTTGTTGACGGTCCCCTTTGGAGTTTCGGCAAAATATCTTCACGGAGATGTATGACTTATACTATTATATTTATACATTAAGAGTTTCGAGATGATTCCTCATGTATTTTTCTAGATATTTAGTAAAATGTCTAAAATCGCAAGTGTCCCATAATCAATGGCAATATAGTGTATTGTTATGCATTATACAACATATTATGGTCCTAAATCTAAGGACGTAAAAATAGGTACATCGAAAACGTCTTGCCAATTAAACATTGCTAAACTTGTCACCAATGATGAGAGTGTCGTACACTAAACTATGTGCAAAGCAAGAAGTACACTACTTCTGTACTGCTCAGATTCCATACACATACATCCTAAATTAGACACCCACCGCTTGGCAAGTCTATACTAACATGGCCAATCAATTTACTCGAAATCGTCGAGTCTAATGCGTGCGTAGCAAAAATATAGCCGGCAACATTTGCCAAAAGAGCGATAAATGAACACAATAGCAACGCATAGCGATACTTCGTAGTGCGGAAAATTTACATCTCCCAGTTCGAAGTGAATAATGGCGGTTTTTAAAAAATGCAATAATAGCTGAGAAAAATAATTAAAACAAGTTCTCGTGCAAACGAGAATTCAAAATATGACCCAAGTGAGCTAGGAATGAAAGTGATACATCATATTAAAGGCATTTAAAAATGCTGAATAATGGGAACAACGAAATTAATAAATATTAATGTTAAATTGTAAAAAAGTTAAGATTAGGTTTAATACAAAGAGTTATAACCACGTGTAGACGTCATGTCGCAAAAACAATGAAAATGTCACATTGTCTCATTTACAATGTGACAAGAAATAGCATAAAAAACAAAGGACAAATTACTAAATTGGACTGAAAATTGAAAGGGAGAAATAAAAATAAAAATAATTATCGTACACATGATAATAATAAATTAATAAATGAATTAAAAGCAGAATAATGTGATAACAGAAAAATAAACTATACACCATATTTTAGCCTATTAGGGTTTAAAACAATAATTTAATTTGACTATGCTAAGCTAAACACAATATCTTGATTTAAGTTAACATAAAATTTAAAAATAACTAATTAATATATACCGTAATTTCGGGTGTATAAGCTGCAGATCAAACAATTCTTTTTTCGACCCAGAATTTTTTAAGAAACAAATATAACTAGTTAGATCGCCGTGAATATTTGTCTTCTATCACTAAATAAAATTTCTGGGTCCAAAAAGAATTATTTGATCCGCGGCTTATACAACCGAAATTACGGTAAATCCTATAAACTTAGTAGTGTTATAGGTCACTAATTATTAACAATACATTTATCCATACATTAGTGTCCATTAAAATCCATTAGAGTATCTGTTCCAATTTATCAAATGCATTACCCACACTCATTTTTTTTAAGTAGCCATTGCGTATTATCCAGACAACACTTACCACCTCCGTACTCTAATATCTACCCACCCAGCCATCCTATTACATGCATTTTTTATCTATTTTTTCATTTTTTCATTTTTTATTGTCATTTTTATGTTTTAAAATTTTTTGTACTTTTTTAAAGCAAAGTGTTAATTAATTATTAGATCATGTAATAACTAACTGTATATTAAAGAATATATGATTTTTTTAGAAAAACCATTATTTATAGCATCATAACCTAGCTTTTTAATATTTGCATGAATTAAATGAGAAGAACATAAACATTTTATTCTATATAAATGATTAAGGATTATATTACGATATACAGAATTATGAAGACAGGATTTAAAATTAGTACAGTAAAACCTCCGAAGAGCGGCCAGCGATTGGACTGTGTAAAAGTGGCCGCTTCTTAGAGGTGACCGGTATATGGAGGTTATGCTTCAACTGATTAGAAAAATAACCAAAAATATTTAATTCAATAAATTGCTTCAAAAAATGTATAAGTTTTTAATTATTTTTCGCAAACGATATTATTTCTCAATCGAAATTTTAATGACCAGCCGTTAGAAGCTTTGAAATCATTAATACCAAGTTCTTTGGCAATTTTTAATGCGGTTTCTTGCAAAATCAGCCCTTAAATTGGTAAATTTTTAGATCAGCAATTTCTAAATCACTGTAATACCATTTCATTAATTACTTCATTCCCAGTTTTGCGACATTTGACTTTCTTTTCTAGGTTTTCTTCTCTAAGATGTTTCTCAAGATGCACTTCTTTATTCTTTAAAATTTTCATTTATTTGCGTTCTTCCGCATCTATATTTTTCTGCTAATTTCCGAACACTAATACCCTTCTTACTATCTTCAATAACTTTTAATTTTTCACTGAGTGATAAAAATTTCTTTTTATAAATTTTACTCACGTTCGATTTAGAAAACTAGAGACAAATGGTTGAGGAATAGGTACCGCTTTTTTTCTCTGTGTAGATAGAGAGGAACCATGTAGAAAAGATAGGGGAGAAGGCATCAACATGACCGTATTAAATGAAGGTTTTCAAATTTAATTTCTGAGATACGACTCCACAGAACTGTGTGGAGTGGTGGGGGGGAATTCAGTTTAGCAAAAAAAAAAAAAAAAAAAAAAAACGTTTAGAAGGTTGAAACTTCTCTTTCAGCAATTTATACTAATATATGGAAAAATACTTCAATACTTTTGTTCAGCCCATTAGTTTACCTAGTACCTTTGTGAGGGAGTGACCTTTGTCATAAAGGCACTCTAGTATTTCTGAGATCGTGACGTCAATAATTTAACATGTGTAAGCGTAAAAGCGACATCTATTCTCTCTTTTACTTTAACTTTCTAGAGTGGGTGTGCTCTTTCGGATTCTGCAGTTAGCTCGCGGTTATTAGTAATATGTTAATGTGAAGTATCTCAGTTTGCAGCATATAAAAGCTTGGGTGTGAGTGTGTGGGGATTGTCTCTGGCATTAACCAGCGAGAGAGCGTCTCTGGCATTAGCCAGCGAGGGAGCATCTGTGGCGTTAGCCAGCGTGTGAGTATCTGTGGCGTTAGCCCGCAAGTGAGTATCTCTGGCATCGACATTAGATAGCGAAGTGCTAGCAAATTGAAGGTAGCAGCGGGCCTCCAGTGAAGTGTAAAGGAGTTTCGATATTTGACTTGAGAGTTGGCCGTGGTAAGAAACTTCATTTTGATTATTTGTGAATAAAGAATTACACACAGCCACGGGCTGTCTAATTAAGCTTTATCTAGCAGCGCAGCCAAGAGATAGTGAGAAGTATTAGAAGGTGCCATGATTGAGCTAGGCCGGAGCCTGTGAGTATGCGTTTAGCTTTTTCATAGTATTCTCAGTTGTGTAAAATTAAGACTTGCTCCACTTCCCTTCAGCAGTCATCATTTTAATAAACTTTGTTGTTTTATCTTATTTACTGAGTATGTCTGCATTTAGCCTCCACCAAGACCAACCAATCGTTACAAATGACACTCAACGTGTATATAACGTTACAAATGGCGCCCAACGAAATGTCGGACATTGTGAGATTGAGCCACGGGTGTATTTCACCGGTGAGGGTGATATTAGTGAATTTTTAGTTAAACTAGATGATTATATTTTGTTCAATAATATACCTGAGAAAAGTAGATACGTAGTGCTTAAATACTCATTGAAGGGCGAAGCACTTTTGTGGTTAGAGAATGTAGGAAAGTTTTTGATTACTGATGAAGCGAAAAGATTTGAACAAACTGTGATTGAGTTAAAGAAGGCATTTCCTCCCATTAAAGATAAAAGTAGTTTGAGAAAAGAGTTCTATTGTAATAAGCAGAATATTTATGAGTCGGCGTCAAAATTTTATCTACGTAAGCTTGAACTAAAAAATAAATTAGATTTAGATATCACATTTGAGGAATTGTTGGACATTGTTTTCCCTCTTTTTAATCCGAATATACAGGACTTTACTGAAGTTAGAGCACCGAAGAATTTTGCAGAAATGCAACAGATTTTATAGAAGTATGAGACTCGGCATAGCTCGGATCAACGGGATTTGCGTAGCCCTCGTCAGAGACCTGTCGCGGACAGTAATTTGAGAAATGAGGGGGGTCGTAATTTTTTGAGAGGGGGACAGCGATTTCCGGATAATAATTTGCGTAATAGAAATGATGGATTTGGTCGTAATATGTCGAATACGAGTAATGGTAATAGGAATTGTGGTGGTGCTAATATTTTTAGAAGTGGTGAGAGAAATATGTATGGAAATAGACAGAATAGTGGTTATGATCGGAGAGGGGGAGTACGGGACAGGAATGTTTCTTCGCAAGTAAGGAGATTAACTTCGGATGAGAATTTGGAAAATAGGTCAATGCAAAAGAGATGTGTTCAGAGGTCGGGTCAGTTAAACTAGTAGGTGACTGTATTTCGGAAGGTATGCAGTCACAGATTGAAACGGAAAAGCCTTCTGTGAGTTTGAATAAAATTACTGTTAATCCGGTTGAGTTACCTGAAGTGTTAATTGTGTTAGATGGTATTGTCGTTAAAAGTGTCTTCGATACAGGGGCAGATAAGTCGTTCATTTCTTTTGATTGTTATCGGAAATATTTTTCGTATAAGAAGTTGAAGAGGTCAAGTCTGGTGGTTCAGTCGGCACAGGGAGTAGCTTGTGATAATAAAGGTTCAGTAGAATTGGAAGTTGAAATTCGTTCGGTTAAGACATGTTGGGAGTTTTGTGTGTTAGATGGATTAACAGTGCATTGTATAGTTGGTGTGGATTATATGAAGGATAGAGGAATTAGTTTGGATTTCTTTAAAAAGTCGTTAATCGTGAATAATGATGAGAATGTGAGTAAGAAAGAGCATGTTTCAGTGTCAGTTAATTTGGAGGAGTCGGGGTTAAGTGAAATCGAGAAGGAGGAATTTAATAAGTTTTTGTATGAATTTGGAGAGGTTTTTTTCTGATAAACCGGGTTTAACGCATGTTGCGTGGCATGAGATTGATACTGGTTTAAAAGCACCTGTTGCTAGTAAACCATATCGTTATGATAAAGTTAAACAAGGTATAATTGATTATCATATTCAAAAAATGCTAGCGGACGATATTATAATGCCAATTGAGTCTCCTTTTGCATCGCCAGTAGTGTTATGTCCTAAAAATAATGGGAAAAGTTTAGATAATCCAGAGGCATATAGGTTTGCAGTAGATTATAGAAAGTTAAATGCGATAACGCAATACCCTCAGTGTCCTATTCCAGTTATTGATGACATTTTGGCTAATATAACGAGTACGAATTATATGTCAACGTTGGATCTTACGTCGGGTTATTTTCAGATTGCAATGAAGCCGGAGGACATACCGAAGACTGCGTTCATTACTCGGGACGGTTGTTTTGCTTTTACAAGAATGAGTTTTGGTTTATCGGGAGCGCCGGCAACGTTCCAGAAGGCCATGAATAATATCCTTAAACCTTTGATTGGTAAGGGTGTCCTGGTCTACCTGGACGACATAATTATAATGGCAGCTACTTTTGAAGAGCATTTAAGATTATTGAGGGAAGTATTTACGTTGTTAAGAGATGCTGGGTTAACAGTTAAGTTAGAAAAATGTAAATTTTTGAGAAAAGAGATAAAGTATTTAGGAGTTAAAATTACGCGTGATGGTATTAATATAGATTATGAGAAAATTGAGGCAATTACGTCAATGAGTCCCCCCAAAAATAGTAAGGAAGTAGCGACATTTTTAGGAATGGTGGCTTGGTTTGCCAAGTTCATCCCACGTTTTTCAGAGTTATGTGAACCGTTGTATAATTTAAAAAGGAAAAGGGTGAAGTTTGTATGGTCATCAGCGGCTCAGAGATCGTTTGAATTATTAAAAGAGGAAGTAGTTTCCCCTTCTGTTTTGGCTCACCCCGATTATTCGTCTCAGTTTGAAGTGTATTGCGATGCGAGTGCAGTGGGGGTTGGAGCGATGTTAGCACAGAAAGGTCGACCTATAGCATTTGCGTCGAGAATTTTAAATGCAGCGGAAAGGAATTATTCGATTACGGAAAGGGAGTGTCTTGCAGTAATTTGGGCTTTGAATAAATTTCGTTGTTTTTTCACTAATATACCGGTTAAAGTCATTACGGATCATTCAGCTTTGACAAAATTAACTAATGGAAAGGGTTTGTCGTCTCGTATGGTCAGATGGTGTTTGAAGTTAGCAGAGTATAATGTTGTTATAGAACATAGGGCTGGCAAGGAAAATGCGGTAGCGGACGCTTTGTCTCGAAACCCGCATGGTGGTTTAGAGGTCACGGAGGAAATTAAGTGTTGTGCATTATCTTCATTGGTGTTAAGGTCACGAGAGCAGTTGATAAGGGAACAGAAGCAAGATGAAGAATTTGGTAGTTTATATCGTTACCTGGAAAATCCTGATGATGTCCCGAGCGCAGATGTGCCTATGTTTGAGAAATGGTCCCAATCTTTTAAGCTTATCGATGGTCTTCTTTTTTATTCTAAAATTGTAAATTCACGTGGTGAATTAAGAGTTTTTATTCCGGCTAGTCTTCGTAAGGCCATCTTGAAAGAATTTTATGATAATCCATTAGCAGGTCACTTAGGAATCAGGAAAACTTATGCTCGAATTTGTGAATCCTGCTACTTCCCTAAAAAGCGGGAAGCAGTGCGCGCTTATGTCTCCAGCTGTAGCACATGCCAACGTTATAATTATAAAAATGTAAGTCCAGCTGGCAAATTAATTCCTATTAAAGTAAATTTTCCTAATGAATGTGTAGGTGTAGATTTAATCCGTCCTTATCCATTGTCTAATCCTAAAAGATATAGATTTGTACTAGTTATAGTTGATTATTTTAGTAAATGGTTAGAGTTAGTCCCCTTCAGGAAGGCTTCTGCACCTGCAGTTGCCGATGCATTTTTCGATAATTATATTTCTAAATATGGTGCACCAATTAGGGTAGTGAGCGATCATGGCCCTTGTTTTATTTCTGATATATTTAAGGCCCTGTGTGAGAAGCTGGAGATCGATCATTCTTTTACTGTTCCGTATCGTCCTCAGTCTAATATGGCTGAACGTGTAAATCGTACATTAATTCAAATGATTTCTTCGTATGTTGGTTCTCATCACGCAAATTGGGGCCAGTTTCTTCAGCATTTTGCGTACGCACTTCGTACGGCAGTTCACGAGTCGACGGGGAAAACGCCGGCGGAATTGTTTTTGGGTAGAAAAGTCATTACTCCATTCCAAAGGTTAGTTATGGTGTCGGATGCGGAGAGTCAGTACATGTGCCAGGATATTGAGAGGTTGGTTAAGGAAGCTCAGGTTCAGATGGGAAAAGCGCAAGAAAAGCAAGCTCAGCATTATAATATGCGTAGAAGGGAGTTAGAAATGAAAGTTGGAGATTTTGTGTTGGTAGAAAAGCATTGGTTAAGTTCAAGTCGTCAAAAGAGAGTAGCTAAGTTTGGTCCGAAGTTTGTAGGTCCGTTTGAAGTTTTGGAAGTTCGAAATAATAATTTGGTTGTTGATGTCAATGGTGAAAGAATGACGGTTAATCTGGATCAGGTTAGAGTTTATAAGTTTAGAGAAAATGGTAGTGAAGGTTCTCATGTGTCGAGTGGTGTTTCGCGAAATTCCCTATCCAATGAGTGTCCCGAGTCCAGCACTTCTTCATCTAATTCTTTTCATCAATATTCAAGAAGAAAATTTGGTCAAACAGCTCCAAAAACTGTTATTGAAAGTCGAAAGCCTAGCAATCCGAGAGCAAAGTATGATAATAAAAATAAGAGAACAGTGTCAAATACATCAGACTCTGTGTGCCATAAAAGACAAAAGATTATAAACTATCCTGTTCCTCCACTTATTAGACAGCAACCTTACAAACATAAATTATCTAATAGTTCACCATCTTCAGTGATTAATCCCCGGAAAAAATTTCGTATGGACACTCGTCAAACTCTTAAAAGAACTTTAAATTCCGAATTTTTGCCTAATAAGAAACAGCATAGATCCGGAAAGAAACGTGGCCTAGGATCTTCAGTAACTTCGGGTGCGTCTAGAAAGAGGAGACAACGCTCAGATTACCGGCATCAACAGTGTGAATCTCGCCAGGGAGTGACCCCAGCGAACCGGCCAGAGCAGAGTCGTCGAGCGGAACCTACAAGTATCCCATGGCATCCATTCAGAACCAAGCTGCAGGCACGACAGTCAACTGTGGCGTCACCGTACAGTTCTGATTACGAAAGATCCTTCGTACAAGGTTTCTGGGACAAGAGGAGAAAGCCATCCTGTAGTATGAAGCCGGCTAGCAGCGAATCATCTCTATGATTGGGTGATAATGTTCTTTATTAAATTTCTATTAGAGTGCATATATGTGGTAGCAATGTGAAGGAATAGAAAGCAGAGAGACTGTTTTGTACTTTTGGCCATTTTTGGAATTTTTTGACGGACTCACGATTAGTGCTTAATTGTGTTCAAAATTTGTTTGCAAAATTGTTAGTTTTATGTATGTTTGAGATTTTGGTCTTAACTGCTTTTAAAAATTCTGGATCTATTGTTAAATTGTTATGTTATTTGTTAAAAATGTTACTATATTGTTATATTGTTCATGTGTTATAAAATGTATGTTAATGTATGTTTAAATTTTCAGAAAGTACAGATAGTAATTTGGGTTATTTTGTACACGCGCCGCGGTTCAGGCGCGCACGTGTTTTGCGGTCAAGAAGTCCTTGACACGCGTTTCTATCTCTTGTACTAATATTTAATGAATTAACTTTCTTCTTACCGTTCGTGTTTTATGTGTTACGTTTGTACTTTAGTTGGGAATGGTTTCCGCAAGTTGCGAAGTTTTAAGCTGCGTTTGAATTTGAAATTGTATTGTATTAAAATTGAATGTTAATGTGATTTTCTTGCAGGGAAGTATACCTGTGTTATGTATTGATTCTGCTATTTTTCTTTTAGTTGATACAGATGAAGAGCATGATGACGTCATTTTGTAAATTTGATATTTTTTGATTGTTGCATAAGCACAGCGATGTGACGCTGTACGTATGTGCCCCAATTATTGTTAAAGTGGAGTTAAGTTCTGAAGAATTTTGGGAGTTAGTTCATTGGCTAATGGGTATGTAGGTATTACGTAGTAGCAGGGTTATTTTAGTATGAAGTAAATTTAATTTTAGATGAGTTCGGAATTTGGATGAGGAAAATTTTTGCGCATTGGGTTTTTTGGACTTGATGCGAATTCTAGTATTAGGAAAGTTATGGAGAAATTTTTGGTAAAATTATAGTTGTATTGCAATATTGAGGAAAATTTCGGAAGTTTAGTGTTTTGAGAAATTTTAGCACTCCCAGTGGAGTGGGCTGTTTTGAAAGAAGAAGTAATTAGTTTTGAAAGTTTTACGACTTTTTGGAAGTTTTACGGAGGCTATTTGTAAGATAGAAGAATGATTGGATTGAATATGTGAATTTTTGAGGCAAACTGAGGTTTTTTGGTTGTGATGGGTTAAAGTTAATATTTTAAAAGTTATGTTTTGGTTCTAAATTTCACCCATCACTGTGTTTTTTACGGCTCGAAATTTATAACAAGAAAAAGTTCTGGGCATGCATTTGGCCCAGTCCTTTTTCTCTGCGGAATCCGAGGGGGGGTTGTGAGGGAGTGACCTTTGTCATAAAGGCACTCTAGTATTTCTGAGATCGTGACGTCAATAATTTAACATGTGTAAGCGTAAAAGCGCGACATCTATCCTCTCTTTTACTTTAACTTTCTAGAGTGGGTGTGCTCTTTCGGATTCTGCAGTTAGCTCGCGGTTATTAGTAATATGTTAATGTGAAGTATCTCAGTTTGCAGCATATAAAAGCTTGGGTGTGAGTGTGTGGGGAGTGTCTCTGGCATTAGCCAGCGAGAGAGCGTCTCTGGCATTAGCCAGCGAGAGAGCATCTGTGGCGTTAGCCAGCGTGTGAGTATCTGTGGCGTTAGCCAGCGAGTGAGTATCTCTGGCATCGACATTAGATAGCGAAGTGCTAGCAAATTGAAGGTAGCAGCGGGCCTCCAGTGAAGTGTAAAGGAGTTTCGATATTTGACTTGAGAGTTGGCCGTGGTAAGAAACTTCATTTTGATTATTTGTGAATAAAGAATTACACACAGCCACGGGCTGTCTAATTAAGCTTTATCTAGCAGCGCAGCCAAGAGATAGTGAGAAGTATTAGAAGGTGCCACGATTGAGCTAGGCCGGAGCCTGTGAGTATGCGTTTAGCTTTTTCATAGTATTCTCAGTTGTGTAAAATTAAGACTTGCTCCACTTCCCTTCAGCCCTCATCATTTTAATAAACTTTGTTGTTTTATCTTATTTACTGAGTATGTCTGCATTTAACCTCCACCACGACCAACCAATCGTTACAAATGACTCTCAACGTGTATGTAACGTTACACCTTTATTACACGCCAGTATTTTGTTAAAATTTAGTTCAAACAAAAACACATCAATCACATAAAAAATTTTCATAGCAGTTCGAGTATATTTACGAAGGTTAGAGCGCGGACAGACGGCCAGACAAACCGAATGCATAAACACTTTTCAACTTTGTTGGAAATTGTTAATAAAAAGTGCTCCTCACTAGCAACAGCCAAGAGAGGGGCGGGGGAGCAGGCTCAATAGCAAGATACCCTACATAGACAAAACAGGTGTCTAAAACAAAGGATTTTTTTTTTTTAATGTCGCAATTTACAATGTTCTCGGCTTCTGTCCGTGGCCGTGTCGGAGTGAATTTCTCTGGCCGCGGCCGGTTTTCAGAGGTGACGGTATTCGGAGGTTCGATCTAATATTATTTAAATACGACTCATTCCGTTCTATGAAAAAATGGCCGGTTGTTAGAGGTGACCGCTCTTCAGAGGTGACCGTTAATGGAGGTTTTACTGTAAATGCATTAGCTTTAAAATTAAATTCATTCCGTTTGTCATATATATCAGTTATTAATTTGTTTCCTTTTAATATAATTTTGAGATCTAAAAAGTTAATGGTATTGTTAGAAAGCAGGTTTTTTGTAATTTCCAGATTAGATGGATAATCAACAGGGAATTGAGATATACTGTTATTATCAGTATCAATTAAAATTATATCATCAATATAACTATATAAATGTATTTCATTATTAAAAATTTGACGTTCATAATGATATAAATATAAGTCTGATAATATACTAGATGTAGAACCACCTTGCGGTATACCAACTTTTTGTATATATATTATGTTATCTTGCATTATAAAATTATTATAGATAATGAAATTAGTTAGAGTAAGAAAATAATCAGCATCAATGTTCGTTGATAGATCCAAATCATGTTGATATTTTTTAAATAGTGCATTTATTATGTTATGTAAATCTAATAAATTATTTTTTTTATATTTTATCATCCTATATTAAGATATTGAGTTTTAGCCCTGCATAATCAAAATAAATGTTATTTATTTAAGTAATAATAGGGTTATCTATAGTGTATGATTTAATTTTTATGTAATTACTTAATTCTACTTGTAATTAATTTTTAATTTAATATTTTGTTATGTACGATTATTACTTTTTTCTCCTTTTCAATTATATGTCCAATTCAGCAATTCAGCAATTTGTTCTTTGTTATTGATGTTTTTCACTCGTCACATTTTCTTTATTATTGTGACTTTGCAATCTAGACGTGGATATAATTCTTTGTTTTTACTTAATCTTAACTCTTTTTGTAATTTAACATTATTTTTACTGCTCCCATTATTAAGCTTTTTAAATGCCTTCAATATATTGTATCGCTTTCCATCCTAGTTGAATATGTTCAATTAATGTTACCTAATATGTGAGAGCGATTCGATTTGATTATTTGGGTTAGTGCAACCCTATTGAATAGGCGACTTTGTTCCGTAGTTACTGTGGGAGAGAGTACTTTTTTCCCGCGTTTCGCGTTTAGGAGTGCGTTGTTGTATTGTAACTTTATCGCTGTTTTGGCGTTGGCGGCCGGGATGAATCAATGCTGGCCACGTTTAATTCGGTGTTAGATGAATTGTCGGATGATGTGTGCTTGTAGTTATGTGATGTATTTAAAGGTGCCCTCTTTCTGTTGTGTGATGCAGGTTGTCCGATGTGATTAGCTTTGCAGCGATCAAAAGATAAGTCGTTTTTTTGTTTTTATTATTTTGTTATCTCATTTTTTCTGTCATTTATATATGAATGCTTAATGTTTTAGCATGCCACATGATAGATTAGGGTTAAGGATGTGCTTTTGTGACTAATTCTATTTTGTAGTTCGTTACTGATTTTTTTCCTCATTTCCACTGTTGATTACTTGGTATTTCTTTAATGAATTTTGGTTTTTTATGGGTTGGTAGCCCCAAATTCGTATTATTTTGCTTTTCATGGCTAATACGGAGATGAAACCATACACTTCATTTGTAGTTCCAAAGTATTTGGGGCTTAATAATTCTGCTTTGGTTCTACAAATGTCTATTACATTCATTTTATTTATTCATTTAAATTTTTCCTCATGTTCAGTTTGGTTTATTGATAAATTCAACTGGTTAATATTGTCTACTATTAATGGTCTTATATATACATATACAGATCTCACTTTCTTCTGGACACGATAACTTCCATAGTTCTGCTCCAATCTCTTCCAAATTGATACATAAAATCAAGGGGTATAAAATCTCGGCTATGTCCGTTATTGGCCAAAATCGGTCCAAGGGGTTGGAAATAAGGAAGGGTTTATGTGAAAACCGAAAAAACGCTATAACTTCTTACTTCAAATAGATATTGAATCAGTTTAAAATTCATATTTCTTCTTAAAAATGGGCCAAAAGTTGATGCATAGCAGATTTTTGATAAATTTAGAAATGGCCTCAAGGGGCCAAAAAACAGGTTTTTAGGTGAAAAAAATTCATAACTTCGTCAATTCTCAAGCTATCAAATCCAACTAAATTTTGTAAAAATGTAATCAACATTATCCTAAAACTTTTGTATTTACAAGTTTTTGATAGGTATATTTCTTACCGATAAAAAAAAAAAAAATTAAAAACGAAAACAAAAAGGGGGGTAAAAAAAAAAAGACAAAAATCCATAAATTCGTCAATTCTTAAACTATCAAATCTAATTAAATTTATTTTAAATCTTCTCAATATTATCTACAACTTTTATACTGACAAGTTTTTCATAGGACCAATTCGTATAGCAAAAATAAATTAAACAAAAATAGGAGTTGGAGAAAAAACCTCAAATCAAAACTGCTTATATTATGACTAATTTTTAAATTCATTTTTGATTTTGAACGCATCCAAATGGCAGATCCTCTTATTTAAGAACTATATGTGACTCAATGGTCAGTTTTTTGAAGGCTGAATATATTATTGAAAATGCTGTCAAAGTGGACACTTCGCACAAAATTTCCCGAAGCGATCATGATTAAATTTTTGAGTAAGTATTCAAATAACAAATTGCATTTATTCTGACTTATTTTTAAATCCATTTTTGCTATCAAACGCATACAGTTTACAGGTCCTCTTATTTAGGAACTATACAGGGTGTATCTAAAATCTTGGTCAAAACTTTAAGGGGTGATAGTACACATCAAGACAAACGATATTAAATAGGAAATTAAGAGTCCGAAACGTTTTCCGAAGAGATAGGCGCCATTAAAGTTTAGGCTCCAAAATTTCAAATAAAAACAAACATTAAAAAAAACGGAAAATTTGGTCAATTGATTTGCGGTTTTCACTAAAACTATTCTTTATGTCAATATTTTCTTGAAAAAAAAATTATGAAGATAAATTTCAAAAAATACCGATAGAGAGCGTTATAGACTTTAGAGTAACGAACTACTACTTTTTGCTGTTATTTTTTGCATCTCATTAAAAGTTTTCGGAAGCTTAGACTTAAATTTTGAGCTAAAAATCTGAATAGTTGGGAGTGGTTGATTAGTACAAATTGAACCGTGTTCAGAGGGTTCAAATTTTAAATGATTATAAAAAACGAAAAAATTGGTCGATTGATTTGCGGTTTTCGCTAAAACTATTCTTTAAATCAGTATTTTCTTGAAAATAAATTTTAAAGATAAATTTAAAAAAAAAATGTCGATAGAGGGCGCCTTAGACTTTGGAGTAACGTACAACTATTTTTAACCGTTATTTTTTGCATCTCATTAAATTTTTTTAGAAACTAAGATAAAAACTTAAATTTTAAGCTGAAAATCTGAATCGTTGAGAGTGGTTAAGTAACGCAAAATTGAACTGTGTTCGAGGGGAGGTGGGGAGTGTTAAATTTCAACTCCTGAATAGAGTTCAATTTGTGCATCTTAACCCCTCCCAACGATCAGAATTTTAGCTCAAAACTTAAGTCTAAGCTTTTGCAAGCATTTAATTAGATACAAAAAATAACGGTTAAAAATAGTTGTTGGTTACTCTTAAATTTAAAGGGCCCTCTAAAAAATTGCTTGAAATTTATTTTTAGAAAATACTGACGTAAAGAATAGTTTTAGCGAAAACCGCACACAAATCGACTAATTTTTCCGTTTTTTAAAATCATTTCAAATTTGACCCCCCCCCCCCTTGCTTAAACACAGTTCAGTTTGCGCTACTTAACCATTCCCAAAGATTCAAATTTTGAACTCAAAAATTTAAGTTTATGTCTAAGCTTCTAAAAAAATTAATGAGATGTAAAAAATTACCGTAAAAAACAGTTGTTCGTTACTCCAAAGTCTAAAGTGCCCTCTATCGGCATTTTTTGAGATTTATCTTTAAAACTGATTTTCAAGAATATACTGATTTAAAGAGTAGTTTTTGTAAAAACCATAAACAAATCGGCCAATTTTTCCGTTTTTTATAATCATTTGAAATTTGATCCTCTGAAGACAGTTCAGTTTGCGCTACTTAACCCTTTGAGCTCTGGGGTGTAAATTTCTTCAAAATTCCAAATGTCACATTGGCACCAGTATTTCGCAAAGGAAAAAAAAAACGGTTAAGGATAAACACGAAAAAAAAATGCATTAAATCTTTTTCAAATAAATTTGGTCGAATTTTCTGGTGCTGTTGTGACATTTCGGAATTAAAATTATGTGGTAGAAAATTCTACCATCAGAGCTCAAGGGTTTAACCATGCCCAACTATTCAGATTTTGACCTCAAAATTTAAGTTTAAGTCTAAGCTTCACGAAACATTGAATAAGATGCAAAAAATAACGGCAAAAAATAACTGTTCTTTTTTCCAAAGTCTAAAGCGCTCTTTATCGACATTTTGGAAATTTGCCTTTATAATTTATTTTCTTGAAGATACTGACATAAAGAATAGTTTTAGTGGAAACCGCAAATCAATTGACAAATTTTTCCGTTTTTTATGTTTATTTGAAATTTTGGACCCTAAAATATAATGGCTCATATCTCCTTCAGAAGACATTTGGGACCCAAAGTTTCCTATTTAATATTGTTTGTCTGGATGTGTACTATCACCCCTTAAAGTTTTGCCCAATAGTTTAGATACACCCTGTATATAAGCAATATGAATTAATGTATCTTAAAAATAAACGTTGTTGTTATTTGAATAACCAATGTTTAAAGTGGAATAATTTAAAGTGAAAATTACCGTCATTTTAAAAGAAACTAGAGCATGACTATTAAATACTGTTACACTCCAAAAAATAAGAATTAATTTTAATCGTTCGGTAGAACAAATTATTTTTCAATCTGAACGTTTGGTAATTATTTATTAGTGCAAGCTATTTTTGTGTAAAGTAAATATTTAAAAATATTTTAAAGATGGAAGCCAAAAGAATGATGATTAAACAGTTCCTTGATCGTATATTTTTCCACTGGAAAAATCTTTAGGCAATTAAAATGCCTTGTTTTAAATAGATCATTTATATATAGGACCGTAATTCGATTATTGGATACTAATAGCTATGATGATCGACATAGGTTGTCCACGTTCAGTTCGCACAAAATAGTGTATCAAAAGAATTACTGAAAAAAATACAAAAATCAAAACAAAACATTCTGCAAATAAAATGACTGCAGAAGAGAACATGTGTCGCAGAAATATGCAAGTTATTTTAAATGAAGATGTGGATTTTCACCCGTATCGAAAAAGAAAAGTTCAAGGGTTAACTGCTGCACAAATTATAAAAAGATTACAAAGATGCAAGAAATTGCTGAAGCGGTTTGCTAGGAAAAGTGTTGACATAATAATATTTTCTGATGAGAAGCTATTTTGCGTTAAACAGTGTTACAATAGTAAAAACTATGTCGTATACAGTCATGGACAAAAATTATAAGGACAAGCAAAAGTCGTCAAATATAGGAGCCTCTTGACTAAAAATATATTTACAAATATTTGTACGAAAAAAAAATGCTTCAAATGAAGCATTTCCAAATGAAATTTATGTTGAAAATTTGAAAAATCATTAAAAGACGTGAATCTAAAAAAGTTTTAATAGATTGCTACTCGGAAATAATTATAGGAGTATATATTTTTTTAATCGCAAATAAAATTTGGTAATATCATAAGATTGTTTAAAGTGGTCTAAAACTGTTGCGCAGTAAGATTGTTCAGTTTCAGTTTAAGAGATGAATTTATATATTTATGATTTAATTGATGAATATATAAATATAAAAAGTAATGAATTACTTTTTGAAATTGGTGCCAAACTATCTTAAATGAATTAAGAATTATGGATATATTGTGTCTAATGCCGTAACTAGATTGATGATGATTATTATCGATTCTAATTGTATGGTACCAATTTCAAAAAGTAATTCATTAATTTTTAAATGTATATGTATATATTCATAAATTAAATCAGAAATATACAAAGTCGTTTCTCGAAAATCCATGTTTGTTGGTTATAAATTCCATATATTAAATTTAACCGTTTTTATGCCGGTAATTGATATACGATGTGTGATTACTGTATAATGTTTCGTCATTGGAGAATTAAAAAAAATATATATTTAATTCTTTTTAGCGCTTTTTTAAAGTCGGTTGATATTTTTAAGAGTTTTTTTTATTAATTTGGGTTATCAATTGCAATTGAATGGATGTGGAACAAAAATTTCCTGTGTTATAAATTTGCTGAAATCATTGTTTAAGATAGGTCATAAGCTGTAATCAGTGCTGTAATCATAAAATACGAGGGGTGATCCAAAAAAAAAGTTTACAAGGCAAAGGAAAAAGTATTTATTAACAATAGAAACAAGATACAAATGGCAATCAAGAGACACATCTGGCCTTTACTTTTCCACATAGTCTGCAAACCTCTTTAGGCTTTTGTCAGAACGTTCGACCAACTTATTTGTCCCATCTTGGTAGTAATCAGGGCCCTGCTCATTGAGCCATTTCTTGGTAAATGTTTTCACTGCATCGTCTGAGGTGAACCGTGTTCCGGATAAGTTTCCCTTCAACGCCGGAAAAAGGAAATAGTCACTTGGAGCCAAATCGGGGCTGTATGGGGGGTGATTCCAGATCTCCCACTTGAACCTTTGCAGCAATTCCTGAGTCTTGCGAGCTGTATGGAGCCTGGCATTGTCATGCAGAAGAATGAAGCCTTTGCTCAATGATTTGTCTGTGAATTTCGGATGCGGCCACATTCTTGGCCCATAAGAATCGAATTATGGCTCGCACTTCTATGTGAGACCACTTTTCTAGACGTCGTTCCATTACTGTCGCTCTTAAGTGTATGCGTACTGACGCTACTTACTCGTAGAACCGCTGTAGGACAACTAGAGCCATCTGTCAACCACCCTGGGGAAATATTCGCTCCACAATTATTACGTTTCAAATGCTTCTGCTTATAAACTTTTTTTTGGATCAACCTACGTAACTAGAAGTTATTTGCTATATAAACAGAGGGTATACGCTAGAGAGTATATGTTACAGCTAGAATAAGGAAACATATGGTATACGAAGTTTCTTAAAGAAATACAGAAAATATACGATATATACCACCGTATTACCTCCACTACAGACCTGGCTATAGTATATTTCCGATGCTCAAACGACATTTGAATCCAAATCATTTAATATATGCCATCTAAAAAATTTGTGTAGTTCCGAAAACGTTCTATAATAGTTACATACTCGATTAAGAACTCACTCAAGATACCTCCAAGATCGATAAACTGTCCCAATTAGGTTAGAAATGTTTAAGTATTTCAGATTTTATTTAATAGCAAACTTTACATGTTTTGCTTTGTGTGTCCTTTAAATGAACTATTTGTGTTATGTACTTCAATAAAGAATTCATTAAAATATGATAAAATTACTTTCCAAATCAAATTCTAAGTGGTTCCGTAATTTGGACGTCAGAAAAATGAAAATTTTGCATTGTATAAAAATATACGATATTGTTTGGCATACTATCTGTAACAGCTATATACTTGATAATCAAATTCATCTATTGTACTTACAAGATCAATACACTTTACAAATTAGATTCTAATTTGTTCAATATTTTGGATGATAATTTTGTATCACGTTTTGTATTTTTTTTTCTATTTTTAGCCCTTGTAAACGAACTATAAGAGTTGCACACTTGTTTGACAAACGCATCCAATACATTCAATTGCATTCTAAGTTGACCTGGGCGATAAAGAATTTTTGAAAATTTGCCATTTTTATTAAAAATAATAGGTTAATTGCACCGAACATTATGAAACACATAAATTAACAGTGTGGGAACTATACCTTAAAATTAAGTAAAATTGTAAAAAAAGAAGCGTGGTATGGTTTTATGTAAAGTTTCTGTCTTTTAAAGAAATTTTTTAGTATGAGTGAAAATATTATTTTGTTCATAGAGGAGAAATTTTCTCTTTATCCATATTCTTTGAAAGTTAGAAACACATATTTTCTTTTCAAGACAGATTTATTATTTTATTGCAGTGTAATTTTTTTCCCTACTATTTTGCACAGCTTCCTAAAAGTGATGTTAAATTAGAATTGTACATCTTACCTGTTATAAAAGAGTTCATGCCGGTAACGTTATTTTCCAGGTGCAATATCAATAATTTTTTTTATAAAAAAAAGAAAAAAACAAAAGAAAAAAAAACATGGTTTAAACGCGCCAAATTTCGTCTTACTTAAACAGTGATTTTCTATGAGAAAATATTGGTATCGAAGAATTTCTTGTTCTGGAAATTCCAGGACCCGCACGAATCGTGTATAACTATAAAAACTTGCGAGAATTAAAAAAAAAATCTTTATATTTTTTCTGAATAAACGTGCTTACAAAAATTAGTTCATGTGTTTTAATAAGCCTATATAAACATTTGTGACAGCAACAGATTATTTCTAGCTTTTTAAGATACAAGGTGAGCACAAATAATATTATTTTTTTTACATTGTTGTTGGTCTCCTTATAGCACTCGTAACTATAGCTTTACTGAAAAATATGATGACTAATATATTAAATTTTCGAAGTTCAAAAAAAAATTTTCAGTATTTTTTTTTTCGAATGTCTAACGTGCAAAGTGTCGGAATCCTTCTGACCAGATACTTCATATGAGATATGCATATCATAAAATATACTAAATGTTCATAACAATTTTAAATTCGCATCCTTTTCTTGCTCTGCAGATATTTAAACCTTTTTTGTCAATACAGTGCTCAGCAAAAGTTTAGACAATGATCGATTACGCTTCTATATTCAGAAATATGTAACGAATTTTTATAATTCATCTGTTATACATTACTTTTGACTTATTCTTTATTCATAAACAATAAATTATAAATTTTACCTTTTATATAATATATAATGACAAAAAAATTAAATTAACATTGTGGCAAAAGTATAGACAATTTGCATATTTACAGAAAGATAACTAAAAATTAAAATCGAGTTGCATCCGCATAGCCTGCAATTAGTGCAAGAATGTGACTTTCCATCGAAGAAACTAAATGCTGCGTCACTTGGGCGTTTGTTTTGTGCCAAACACGTTAAACAGCAGCTGAAAGCTCATTAATAGTAAAGTATATCAAAAATTTGCATAAACCTTACGCGATATGATGTCACAAAGGTTTGGGTCCAGAATCGGGTCCAGATCAGGGCTACACGCTGGCCAGTTGAGATAAGTAGTATTTTCAGAGTTAAACGAAGTTTTTGTTTAGTATGCAACATGAATCGATGCACTATCTTGCTAAAATCCATACTTTGTACTAGCTAAAAGTTCCCCAAATGACTAAAATTGTTCTCCAACGTATGTATGTAGTCTTGTGTTGCTTGGCAACCATTGAATATATCCAGAGATACTCGAGCATTAAAGCAAAGTGAGGACCAAATCATTAAAAAGTCAGCTCCTTGTTGTCGACTTAAAGTCCCAGGTTTTTTACGCAAGTCGTGCCAATAGTATGCCCACATATTTGGGCTATTCAAATTCCACTTTTTTCGTTTCTGAATATCATAGTGTAATATTTGGATCCATATGACGCATGTTTGCAAGTCCATTGCATTCTCGCCAATTTGTAGTAAGATTTCAAAGCTGGTTGTTTTATCATTTTCATGTAAATTGATTTACCTCTTTCTTTAGTTCATCTAGAATCATATCCGTCTGCACAGAAAGTCCTGACTTACTTTTAATGTGACTAGCAATCATCATTTGTGCAAATGCCAGTTTATGGATCCTTTTGTCATCTCCTTTTCTGGTCACACAAGGTCTTCCAAATTTATGTATCGTTTTGAAGGAGTCACCCTTAGACTATACTTCATAGGCAGACCTATTTAAACGATTCAATGCAGCTGAAATTTCTGCTCTTCCCTTTCCATTTCAGCTTCCCTACTTCAATTACCTCATCTAACTGAATATTTCTAGCTCGCAGTATCTTCATTAACTGATGCTGTATCGAGGTATACTTAAATACTTCAGATATGTGACATTATAACTTTGAAATATGCATTTTACTGTGAACAGTTGGCAAAAAATCAAAAAAGTGTCTAAACTTATGCAATATGCAAATCTTACTTTTTTCAGTTAAATTAAATATTATCTTATAACCATTATTTTCATCCTAAAAGTTTAAAATGTATTTAAAAATAAGTATAGTCATTTGTAAAACTTAAGAGTTCGTATTTTTTATTTAAAGGTTAAATAACACCAGTGTCTAAACTTTTGCTGAGCACTGTATTAAGATATGATTTATTTATCATATATAATCATGATGTTTACGTAACTTGAAAGTTGAAAAAATAGGACTTAAAAAAGTTTTGGCCTTTTGTTAATGGCATTTCAAATAGAGATGCCTGGACTCGATATCGGCTCCTTTAATTCTACCCAAATCGTTAAAACTACTTATATTTACAATATCTCCTCAGAAAATTATATTTTTAACTTCTTATTTTGGTGATCTCTTCTTAAAGGACTCATTTTATTCTTAGTTTTCAAAATATTTCTAAAATCTAAGTTTAATTTTGTATGAAGTGTTCAAATTTATTCCCAGTTCGTTTGTTTTTAACACATAAAATATTGAATTACGTATAAATTGTAGAAATATTTTGAAAACTAAGAAAAAAAGTGACATCCTTTAAGAAGAGAACACCAAAAGAATAGGTTAAAAATATTAATTTCTTGAGGAGATATTCAAAATATCAGAATGCATCAAACACCCATAGACTTGAGAGTCATTCCCTATAACAATCACCCAGGCTGTGATTAAATGGTAAACATATTTTTGTGATTTTTTTCTAAGTGAGGTGACCATTAGTAAGAAAGAAATCCAAAATATTAATGCTGTGGGACCATTGGTTTTAATTTGGTGATGGATCGAAGGCCACTGCCTCGCTTGAAAAATTGAAATTTTAAGTTTTCTATATTATTTCTGATAGTATGTAATGAAGTTATCACACAAAACAAATTGCATGGTTGTATTATATAAGGTTTGCCCTTTGCTATTTAAGAATAAAAATTATGGAATATCTGTAAATCAGTGAACTAGAGGGCTTCAAATGTTGAATTTTTTTCGAAATTTCTCTAAAGTTTTGATATATGTAGCTCTTTGCATTAAAGTCATACCATCATTTTTAACTGCTGTGTGTTTCCCAATGGTGAAAAGTAGTCCTTCCATCGGCAGACAACTCGACGGCAGTTCTAGTGGAACTACCCTAGAGTTTGGGGATATGATTTGTGAAAATCACAGAGAGTAACTAACCTTATATAATACAACCACGCAATTTGTTTTGTGGGATAACTTCATTGCATCCTATGAGCAATACTATGTAAAACATAAAATTTCAATTTTTCTAGCGGGACACTGAGCTTCTATCTCCCACCAAATTAAGACCAATGGTCCCAGAGCATTAATATTTTGTATTTCTTTCTTACTAATGATTATCTCACTGAAAAAAATCACAAAAATCTGTTTACTATTTAATCACAGGTCCTGGGTTGGTTTCAATTGGATTCAATTGATTAAATTGGATTCTGGGTTATTCTTACATGGAATGACTCTTAAAGTTACGGAGGGAAATTCGGATATTAAGTGACTAGCATCCCCTTAACGGATAAAAGTACAATAAACCCTCACACACAATATCTTCCAACAAAATTCATTATAATTCAAGAGCTTCTGGTTGGTAACTTTTGGACTTGGACAAGATCGGATGACCTCATAAGCATAGCTCGTTTTCTCGTTATACGAATAAACTCTCATTTTGATGATTTTTGAGAAATGTAGCAATGAGTAATTACACTGTTATCTTTTTTAGTAATTGCTCTTAAGCATGTGATTGAACAGTTTCAGATTTATTAAGCACCAATGATCAGGTTAAATTTTGCTCTTTATCCTTTTGAAAATGTTATTCGACTATTACACGGTCTATTTTGGGTAAAATTTTCACGGAAAGCTACTCTTTGCAGTTTAGAAAATCATATAAAATTCAAACACATTTTTGTAAATTGAAAAGAGAGTTATAATTTTGCGTCTAAAATTTATTTAGTATTTTAATTTAAACTTTTTTTCCAAACAATAAATTAAAAATATTTTAGCTGTCAAAACTTTTTTTTCGATAACACGTTTGAAGATTTATGCAATAAATACCGAAACGTCAGCTGAGTTTCACTATGGAGATGCGAAAAGTTTTTTGTTTTCTGACTGTTTGTCTGTTCTACGATAATAGTCACAAAAATCATCTGATTAGCCTGAAATTTAGTTCGCATGTTGACAAAGCTCTTCGATTTTTCGGTATTAATTTTTCGTTAAATTTGGTTTGTGAGTTTGGTTAACATAGCACATTTGTTTTCCACTCATAATGCCTTTCTATTTGAAAAATTAGACGATTTTAAATTTAATTATTAAAAAAAAAAGGAACACATTTCATTAGTGTGTTTAAACATTAAATTATAAATACTACAATTTCAATATGAAGATCACAAAATCCGATCCCTTTAAAAATCTCGTAATACATTTATCACAAATTCTAAATTAATCGTAGAACTTGTTTCGAAATTGTATTGGAAAATTGGTCGAGATTTACAAAACGTGTTAAGTTCTCCTTCGCCCCCTCCCCACCTTTTATTTAATCATCGCCTAGCAATTGTGTTTCGAAAGCTTAAAAACTAAAGAAAGAAAAATAAAGAATGAATAAATATGTAAATCGCACTATTTTGACGCAACATTTTATTTTTAAAATAGACAATTTTTGAAGGATTTTAATGGGATTTTTCTATTAAAATGGATCAGGGATGATTTGGATAAAAGTTCCCTTTTAGCTACTATAGAATGATCACCAAAACAGATTTTTTTTTCAAAAGAAAATTATAAAAACATTTGACGTGTAAATTGGCTGTAAGTCTCGTAAGAGAGGAATTCACATTTTTATATTTATTACACAGGATTTTTTTCAATTTATGCAACATATAGTGATGTTTCATTTGCCGCGCTCTCATGTAAAGCTCGCACCCTTTCCATGTAAAAAATAAAAAAAAAAAAATTTGTAAAGATACTAAAAATTTTCTAGGAAACTGGGATTTCTAAATCTTTTTTTTTCAACGGGATACAACAAAAATTCATGTAACAGATACACGTTTGCACTATAAATCAAAAAAATCTGCAAGGTTGTTAAGAATTTCTTAGAAAAATGGGAATCCTAGAACTTTTATTTAACCGCAACCCGGAATAAAATTTCGTAATATTTTTTAAAGTTGATTTTTTTAAGTTACAGATTTCTGTATCTTTATAAAAAATACTTTTGTAGATTTTCATCCTTTTTTGTACAATATATACATAAAATTTTATTAAGTATACATATTTCTGTAATGCCTTAGAGTTACACCTTTTTTTTACAGTGTTGAGGAGAATAATCCGATAAAATAGAAGAGAAAACATTTCAAACCGATTTTGTTCTATTAAAATGCAACTTTTATTTTTAAAGTTACACAATAGTCAATAATAATTACTTTGTGTATGCGCATTTTTAAATAAAATATTGACGCTGAATGATTTCATGCAATGGCCAATGATAATTTATACAGAGCCCGACAGGGATGTCAAATGCCAAATCTTCATATATCCAGCAGATTTATATTTTAAAATAAATTTTAGTGGAAGAAATACGCACGAAATGTATCGTGTAATTTTACAAAAATTCTTCTGTTTTTTAAGCTTTCCGTAAATTTATGTAATGAAAATATAATTTTTCAGTACTTGCATGTTTTTACGACAAAACCCCTTTATATAAAAACCTGTAACTTCCATTTTGGAGCCTTCCCCATAATATAAGACTTGTCGACAGGACGATAGAAGACTTCGAATTAGAAAAACAAATTCATTTTATCGCTTAAGAGCCATTATTTTGATACTAAGAGAAAAAAAGTGGTATTTTGATAGTTGTATTTTTTTTTAATGGGATTGAAATCTTTTATGTTGAATTAAATCATATTTGATGAATAATATGCAATTTTGAAGCCCTGAAAAAAATCCTCTTTCCTGTAGAAAATCTCAAAGTTCAAGGTTGTGAATGACATTTTTTATGAAAACTGAAATGCCAATATATTTGGAGTGCTATATCTCTGGCCAGTAACAACATCCCAAAGTTCTTTTGGCATAAACTATTAGTATATATACCTACTTATTAAAATTTATTTGTTTACATGGGGCATTGTTATTTTACATATGTTGCCACAAAGTACAATCAAAATTACGTTTTTATCCATTTTCCGTACTAAATATCTTATTTAAGAAATAGTACCCCAAATGTTTCCTTTAGAATATGAAAGTGTACTGCTAGGATAAGCTAAATAATATAGTATTGTACCGAAATATTGTTGCTGTTAGCAGATATAATCTGTTACATGTTCAATTTTTACAAAATCTGCAACATTTAAAGTAGTATTATCTTAAAAAAGCGTCACAGTTGAATAAAATAAAATATGTAATGTAGTAGTTGACATATGTACAAAACATGGAAAAGAAAAAGAAATGCGGTCTCATGATATTTTTAAGGGAGAAAATGACACAAGTTAACTATTAGTTAGATATAAACTATTAGTATATATACCTACTTATTAAAATTTATTTCTTTACATGGGGCATTGTTATTTTACATAGTTATGTTGCCACAAAGTACAATCAAAATTACGTTTTTATCCATTTTCCGTACTAAATATCTTATTTAAGAAATAGTACCCCAAATGTTTCCTTTAGAATATGAAAGTGTACTGCTAGGATAAGCTAAATAATATAGTATTGTACCGAAATATTGTTGCTGTTAGCAGATATAATCTGTTACATGTTCAATTTTTACAAAATCTGCAACATTTAAAGTAGTATTATCTTAAAAAAGCGTCACAGTTGAATAAAATAAAACATGTAATGTAGTAGTTGACATATGTACAAAACATGGAAAAGAAAAAGAAATGCGGTCTCATGATATTTTTAAGGGGGAAAATGACAAAAGTTTCAAGAGAAACAATGTCAATGATCAATTTTTTCCCCTATCAGAAAATGAAACACCCCATGTCTTTTTCAGAAAGGACAAGAAAAAATGGATATTCCATTTTCTGATAGGGAAAAAACATAGAAAGAGAAAAGAGAAATGGGCTTATTCATTTTATGATAGAGAAGAAGTGTGATCATCGATATAGTTGAAAATTTTGTCAATTTTTTATCTAAAAATATCAAAAATCCGCACTTCTTTTTGGTTTCCATGTTTTTGTACATATGTTCAACTACAGCATGATATATTTTGTTTCATTCAACTGTGATGCTTTTTTTAGATAACTTGAATTTAAATGTATAAAATTGAAGCTGGTGTTATACACAATTGAAATGAAAAAACTTCTTTAAACACCATAAAATAAGTTAACAGCGCAAGGCCTTTCGAAAGAACTTAGTCTTTCTTCGTCAGGCGCAAAAAAGACGTGCGTCTACAATGAATGTAGCGGCACGACTGAAGGGGAATGCGGGAGGGAGAGGGAGCAAGCAGAAGGAGCAGCCAATAGGAAAGTAGAAGGCAACAGCCAATCACGGAAGAGCATAAACAAAACTAGATAAGCAACGAAGGAGAGGAAAGGAAGAAGGGGGGAAGGGAAATGGGAAAAAAGCGGGGTAAATTAAAAAATTAACTAAAAGGAGAGATTAAAATGAAATAAAATGTACGCAAAAAATATATAAATTAGTAATAATAATAAATAAGGAAAAAAAATTAAAAATAAAAATAAAAATACATAAAAATAAAAAATTGTTAACAATTATAAACACACATATATAAACCTGAAAATTGTATACACAATATATATATATATATATATATATATATATAATAATAAAAATAAAAATAAAAAAAATAATTAAATAATAAACTTATTTATGAAGCAGTGCTGAAAAGATTCTTCCAAGCAACAGAGAGCGTTTTAGAATCAGATTTATCATTAACAATAATATCACGATTAATATAAATAGCTAAATTTTCAAGAAAATCTAACTCAGAGGAACTATTGGCATTAAAGATAATTTTAGCAGTTTGAAAATTGAAACTATGGCCGGAATCCCAAGAGTGTTTAGCAACAGAAGATTTAGGTTCAGATTTAGACTCAATTACTTAAAACCTGTTGCTGTAAAAGGTGGATTCAATCCTTCTATCATTAATACTGCTGTGAGCAAATTCAATAGACCCCCTAACAATTCCACTCTTTCTAATATTGATAAAAGTAAACATGATAATTTGGTCGTCCTCCCTTTTTATCCTCCTTTATGTTTTAAATTAGTTAAAGTTTTAAGACGTTTCAATTTTAATGTTATCTTTAAACCAGTCAATAAATTAAAATTTCCTTCCATGAAATGTCCTGTCCCTGACCTCCAAAAATGGGGTATTTATAATGTTCCTTGTAATGGCTGTGATTTATCGTATATTGGTCAAACTAAAAGAAATCTCGAAAAACGCCTAAAAGAACATTCTCGGTACGTCATTAATCAAGATATTTCTAAATCTTCTGTTGCTAAACACTCTTGGGATTCCGGCCATAGTTTCAATTTTCAAACAGCTAAAATTGTCTTTAATGCCAATAGTTCCTCTGAGGTAGATTTTCTTGAAAATTTAGCTATTTATATTAATCGTGATATTATTGTTAATGATAAATCTGATTCTAAAACGCTCTCCGTTGCCTGGAAGAATCTTTTCAGCACTGCTTCATAAATAAGTTTATTATTTAATTATTATTTTTTATTTTTTATGTATATATATATATATAATGTATACAATTTTCAGGATTATATATGTGTGTTTATAATTGTAAACAATTTTTTATTTTTATGTATTTTTATTTTTATTTTTAATTTTTTTTCCTTATTTATTATTATTACTAATTTATATATTTTTTGCGTACATTTTATTTCATTTTAATCTCTCCTTTTAGTTAATTTTTTAATTTACCCCGCTTTTTTCCCATTTCCCTTCCCCCCTTTTTCCTTTCCTCTCCTGTTTATCTAGTTTTGTTTATGCTCTTCCGTGATTGGCTGTTGCCTTCTACTTTCCTATTGGCTGTTCCTTCTGCTTGCTCCCTCTCCCTCCCGCATTCCCCTTCAGTCGTGCCGCTACATTCATTGTAGACGCACGTTTTTTTTGCGCCTGACGAAGAAAGACTAAGTTCTTTCGAAAGGCCTTGCGCAGTTAACTTATTTTATGGTGTTTAAAGAAGTTTTTTCACTTCAATTGAATTTAAATGTTTAAGATTTTGAAATTTTTGAATATTTAACAGATTATATTTGCTAACAACAGCAATATCCCGGTAGAGTACTATATTATTTAACTTGTCCTAATAGTACAATCATATTCTATAAGAAAAAGTTTGGGGTACTATTGCTTAAATAAGAAAATTCCTTTCAGCTTGGCCTATAGGCGAAGGTAGATTTCGAAATTACGGGCTCATTTCGACAACAAAAAATGAAATATGATTAGAGATATACCCTGTTTAACAACTTTAGTTAACCGCTTTTGAAGAACTTTTAATTTCATTTTTCTGTAAGAGCTGTTTTTATCAGAATCATCTTAAGCGATCTTCGGCACAAATGCCCATTTTGACAGCATTTAAAAAAATATATTCTGACTTTATGGAAAAATTGACCAATAAGGCACATTGTATAGTTCCTAAATAAGAGAAACTGTCAGTTGAATGCATTTGAGAGTAAAATTGAATGTAGAAATGAGTCATAAAAAAAAGCAATTTTTTATTTGAATGCATCCTAAATTCTTCAATCTCGATTGAATCCGGAAATTTTGTTCGAATTGTCCACTTTCACAGCTTTTTTTTTTTAAATATATTCTGCCTTAATCCAAAACCTGGACAATAATGCACATTATACGGCTCCTAAATAAGGGAACGTGTGAAATGAAAGCGTTTGAGAGCAAAATTGGATTTAAAAATGAGTCAGAAAATAAGCAATTTGTTATTTGAATACTACTTCAATTTTCCAATCATGATCGCTTCAGGAAACTTTGTTCATAATGCTATTTGACGGCATTTTTTGAAATACATTCTGCCTTTATCACAAAACTGACCAATGCGCCACATTATACAGTTACTAAATAATTGCCAATTGGATGAATTTGAGAGCAAAATAAGTGAGAATATAAGCAGTTTGGAATTGAGATTTTTTTCAACTCCTACTATTGTTTAATTTATTTTTGATATAAGAATTGATCCTATGAAAAACTTGTCAGTATGAAAGTCGTAGATATTATCGAGAAGATGTATGATAAGTTTAATCAGATTTTATATCTTAAGTATTGACGAAGTTATGGATTTTTTTTCTTCTTCCTCCCCCATTTTATTTTTGTTTTTAATTTTTTTTAAGTAAGAGTTGCTCCTATCAAAAACTTGTCAATGTAAAAGTTTTAGATAATATTAAGAGAAATTAACAAAAAATTGGTTGGATTTGATATCTTGAGAATTGACAAAGTTAGGAATTTTTAACTCCCGAAACCCCTATTTTTTGCGCCCCTTGAGCCAATTTTCAACTTTATCAGAAATCTGTTATGCAAAAACTTTTGGCCTATTTTTAGAAGTAATATAAACTTTAAATTGATTAGATATCTATTTTAATAAATAAGTTATGGGGTTTTTTCGGTTTTCACAAAAACCCTCCCTATTTCTACCCCCTTGGTTCGATTTTGCCCACTAACGAACTCGACCAAGATTTTATGCCCTTTGATTTTATGTAACAGTTTCGAAGAGATCTGAGCAGAATTAAAGAAGTTATCGTGTCCATATATATATATATATATATATATATATCGTCACCTGAGAATAATAAGGTTCAAACTGACTTTTTGAAAAAAATTGACTTTTTGGTATAGGAATGTTCTATTTGTATCAATGAATGCATTTCTGCATTAAAATTTCAATATATATAATTTATATCCGCTTGCGAAAGAGAATGATATAGTTCCATCAGAAATTGTTGAAAGTAATCAGAATAACAGAGTTCTATGTGCAAAGTAATCGCAGACAGCATATAAGACAATATATTATTATTTTATTTTACAATATATGATGAAAATCGGGAATATTTTACTTCTTGTGTGAAAGAATATGTTATTTCGATAATTAAATCGTTTTTCGGGGAAAAAAATACACAGGAGATTTTTATCAGTAAAAATCCTTTTAAGTATATTTTTTAGTACGTCGATATGCAAAACAAATTGTATTTAATTTTATTAATGGACTTGATCCAAGGAGGGATGAAGGACTAATCCGAATTCATTTAGATTAAGAAAATCCTGTGGAAAGAATGTATGACAGTTTAGATGAAGGAACAGCTCTAGTTATTCTTGATGCTAAAACAATTTATAAAAATCAGTAAAAGTAATTCCTATAAATCCAATTGATAGCAGAACTATAGGTTTTTCGAAAGTTAAAAGTGCCTTTATGTAGTTATGTACATCCTACTAGCAATGCCTTGTCTCCAGCTGCGAACAAAATACTTGAGGTAAATTTTCAAGCAGAATAATCTTAACCCCTTAACGCGCAGTGTTGCCGGGTCGGCAACACCTAAAGTTCCCCCTGTTTAGAAACACAAAAACTCCGTAAATATTTCAAAAACTACTCTAATAGCTACTTTAAGGGGGTAGTAAGGTTAATTCGAGGGAAAAAAAAGCATATTTTCTATCATTTTTTGTAAGGATACAATTAATATTTATTTATTTTTATAATTATAGTATAATTATATGTCATTTAAAGAGTATTCTGTGAAATTTTCATTAAGAAATATTAAAAAATGAGCCGATGACAGCGAATCTTCGAAGACGTCCCCAAAAAAAAAGTTGATTCGCGGTGAACTCTGTAGCTCAAAATCTACTGAACCGATCTTTTTAAAATTTTACACACTCTTTCTTTATATAAATTACGAGATAACGCTGTCGAGTTTTTTTTATTTTTTTTATTTTAACTTACTTTTAAAAAACAAAATATCAGATTTTTTTGATGAAAAATCAGCATTTTGACTTCCGAGCCTTGTAAAAAATTGAAAAATCAATAATAAAAAAAAAAACTCGACTGCGTTCCCTGAGGAAACTTATCACCTAATTAAATTAATTTGGTTTTTTAATTTCAGTTGATCCAGTCATGAGTTATTCGGTTCACCACGAATCAACTTTTTTTTGGGACGTCTTCGAAGATTCGCTGTCATCGGCTCATTTTTTAATATTTCTTAATGAAAATTTCACAGAATACTCTTTAAATGACATATAATTATACTATAATTATACAAATAAATAAATATTAATTGTATCCTTACAAAAAATGATAGAAAATATTCTTTTTTCCGCTCGAATTAACCTTACTACCCCCTTAAATCTTTCTTATGAGTTCTAGATGGCAACAACACAGAGATCCAACTGTACTGTTTTTGAATAATAGGTAAAATGTTTTACTGTAATACGCGCTTCACAGCAATGCTCTTCTCACTGCTTTACTTATGGGAGGTTACCACTTCGGCAACAGCTATATAATGAAAATGGTTAGTGCAATCTTTACAAAACAATACCTGTGTACTCCTCTAGGCCTAAATAGATTGTCTAATTTTTTTTTCTTTAACTTCCAACTTTAAAGAGTAGTGCGCCGGAAAGGGTTAAAAGATATCAAGAATAAAATAAAAGCTCTAACATGACAGCACATGCAACATGGAAGAAAGAAAATAAAGCACATTGTTGCTTGTGGACAGAAGACATGTCAGGCAGCGATGGGAATGATATAAGCTCAGCTGTATCAACGACTGTTCGGAAAATAGACTTTCCCCATTCTGATATTTTAATTTTATATTGTAACAGTTGTGTTCCTCAGTATAGAAACCAACTGATATCTTATGAAATTGCAATACTTATACAATCTCCTCCACATATTATGGACATTACTCCAAGATATTGTACACCTGGACATTCATGTGTGCAAGAAGTGGATAATATTCAAAACCAAATAGAAAGAGCAATGAATGTAGCAGACGATTTTTCGCCATTTTCATTTATACGTCTGTTGCTGAGAGTAAATCGCAGTAATTCATTTACAATCCTGAAAATGAAATCAGTACAGTTCTTAGATTTCCACTCGTGTAGCAAAAAATTTGCCTCGTTGCCAATTAATCTCGTTCCGTAGACCAAGTGATACAATTATGATTCACATAACTTCTTTATAATATTGAGTTTAAGACAAGCGACTGTTGTGACTAGAATTTCACAGCGGTGAATTTGCTAAGGAGCCCCTCCAAACGACGAGGAGTATCAACATCATTCCCACAAAGGACTTTGCCAAACACTAAAGTAGCACAGAGAAAGAAGCATTGCCTTAACAAATGTAAAATAAAAGACTTGCAGAACATGCTAAAGTAGTTTCCAAGAGATGAAAGGTTCTATTTTAAAAATATGTTTAAGAGAACTTAGTCTAACTGTAATATAAAAAAAGCATGGTTTACGGATCATTCCAAAATTTCGACTAACAAAAGAGTATCAAACTTATTTTGTTGTTTCAAAAAGAACAAGAAAGTTTTTTCCCTTAGATATATAAAGTCTTTTCTTTTGATCAGGAGTATACCTGACTGTAATACGAAAAATTTCATTTATAATTCTTTTCAATTTCATTTATCAGTATAATCACAATTTTTTGTATTAATTTTCACACTCCCCTACTGAAATAGCATGCTGAAAAAGGAAAACTGTTGGGTTCTTATTTAATAAAATTAAATATTTAAGCTATTTTATGTTCAGTTAAATAATATATTTAACTTACGTATATTCATTAATTTTGTGAAGATGGTTTAATTAGTATGAATAAGTGAAACCGGCAATTTGCTGTTATTGTGCTACAATATAGATAGTAATAAATATTTTACTATCCACTGAAGTTTATTCGAATTAATCAACGAAATTTTACTTTGTTAAACTATAAAAAACTACACAAATTAAGAAAATTATGGTTTTTTCATGATAGAACCATCTTATTCTAAGAATAACATGACGTTTGAGAATAATATGGTTCTATCAAATTTTTTAAATGCAAAAAAGTCCATGAAAATGTTATTTAAAAACTTCGATTTTGTAGAATTACTGTCTATACCAACATATGAATCTATTAATGCCAAAAGTTTTTTGCAAACTTTGATAGCTGCACGTACACAGCATGCTGATTTTCAAAGTCTTCTAACTCGAAATTGATTTTTGGCCAGATAGAACTATCTTATTCTCAGGTGAAAATTCAGGTTCCTCAGGTTCAAAATTTTCATCATGGGAGCTATCGCAATAGGTAGTATTTCATACGAAATCTACCTAATATTAAGTGCAGAAAATAGACAAAAGCATTTTTTTTTTTTTTTTTTTTTTTTTTTGGTATTTTGGGGCAACACAACATTGTAAAATAGCAGTGCCCGATGAAAACAAATAAATTTTAATAAGCAGATAGTGCTATACTAATAGATTATGCCAAATTAATTTTGCGATGTTGTTGCTTGCCAGGGGTACATCACTCCAAACATGCTGGCATTTCATTTTTCATGAAAATACCATTCTCAGCCTTGAACTTTCACATTTTCTATTGGAAAGAGAAAAAATTTTCATGTTTTCAAAATTGCACATTTTTCGTTAAATATGATTTACTTCAACATAAAGTATCAAGCAAATCAAAAAATACAAATATCGCACTTTGTATGATTTTCAAAATAATGGCTATTAATATTAATGAAAATGATTATAAAAAAGTCTACCAAATGTAATGTGAGGATATTTATATAGTAATAAGACCTCAAAAAATGTTAAATTTAAGGTGCCTATTATGTGAATTTATATATAAAGTCAAAATATCACAAAATAATTAATATTTTTAAAGAAATTAAAATTCACTTACTTAATATGATATATTTCTTAAATTTTTTTAACCTTTAAAAATAGATAACAATAAAAATGATTGTTTATTTTGAAACCTAAAAATTAAATTTTTACTATCTCTGGTACAGTGTATTTGACATTTCGATAAATCAAAAGATAAATTTGAATCATTTCATACGTCATATATCTTTTAAGATGAAAATATGATTTAAAATGTATGTACTATTTCAGAAGAGAATAACTTATTCGTTAAAAAAATGTATTACACACATAAAGAGGTTCCAAATATTTTTTTCGGAAGATTTTAATTAGTAGTGGAGATCGAGGCTGGTTGTCATATAAATGAAATTTTTTAATTAAAAAAAATTAAGCTCTTAACCCATATATGCCTTACGGTTTTTTTATTTCGCTGATAAAATCTGTTTAAAAGCTGCAAAATAAACTAAGAAAATATTTTTAAAAATTATTAAACATTATTTATTTTTAAAATTATTTATAAGTATTTATTTCTCAATCCTCTCGCTGCGTAATGCTTTAATATTCAAAATAAGTTCAATAAAAGGTCAAATGCGAGTATTGTTCGCCCTCTGAAGGTCCCGTACAATTAATAAAACAATTATTATTTGTATTATTAAGCAAAATCATTTCTAAAAGGATAATAAGACTTTGTAAAGAACTTTACTTCGTAGAGTTGGTATAGCTGTATATACTACAAAAGTGTAAAAGAGAATACTATATATGAAGCCTAAATTATATCAAATTCTGCTGTTCTATATAACTCTTTTTTTTAAACTTATCCTAATCTGTTTACGGTGAAATTAATTCGGTACTAACAATAAAAGTAGTGCATATTTAAACTTCATTTAACATTTCAGAAAACTAAATAGAGTGTAGTAATAATCTTTTCTTTTTAAAGTGTAGTTAAAATAAAAACCTTCTTCAAAGTTTAAACTTGGTATTAAGCTCATCGTGTCTCGAAAGATCACAGAGTATCATAGGAGTCGCAAAGGAGGTCCCAAAGTATTTATTGTATTAATTTTAATTCAAGTAATCGGTTTTTAACAGTTTGATGTTTATAGCTTTTATACTACCACTGAGCATGGCATTACATAAATATATCACTAAAAGTAGTTGAGAGGCTCTGGATATATAACGTTATCTTTTTAGGGGGGATCAGTGTCTGGTACATGATATCTAAATGTACCTATAAGGGTAGGGGTGTCTTTTGATAACGCTATCATTTTTTATTCAACAAAAATTTTCTCTTTTTATATATAATTCGTATTTTACATCAAAATGCTCAGTTATATTTTTTAGTCTATTATCTATTTTTATGGAAATGCAAAGTTGTTGTTAAATCCTTAAATCATTATAAAATTATTTAATCCCAAAATGTGTAATACCCAAATGTTTGCCATTAATATTCTTCTTTCATATCTGTACATATGTTTAAACTACAGTTCGATAAACCAAATGGAAAGTAAATTTGAAAGGATGCTCTTTGCATTTACTAATGTATAAATGAGAAAGAAAGCTGTCCACCTTTTTTGTTGTTATGAAGTTCTGTCCCTCCATCCCCATCCCCCGTAAGGGGGCAAATCCAAGACGACATGAAGACAATATTAATGTTGAATACATTATCTAACAAAAAACTATTATTGAACAATTTTCAATAGTAGCTATTTCTTTTAAGTGTTTTTGATATAAATTCAAAACCAAAATGATCAATTTATACAAAAAACACTTAACTAACAGTTTCCTTTAATTCATTTCTCTTGATATAAAGCAGTAAAATTTACGAAAAATAAATGTATAACAATATATGTATATCACTCCAAACAAAATAAAAAAATTCATAAATGAAAATTTGATTTTCAAACATTGATAACGGTATCATTACAACTGAAGGAGGCGAAGGTGTTCGATGCATGGTAACGTATCATGTTGTAAGGAGGAGGGGGGCCAAAAATACCAAACAATTGATACGTTATATATGCACAAACCATAATATAGACATTAAAAGCGAATGGGACACATAGTATGTCGCCCCTGGCAATATGTATTTCCAAACCGTCCGTGTGTTTAAGGGTTAATATCTCGGCTAATAACCGACGATTTTTTTCGAAAATCATTAGCATCAATTCTTTTATACTTCTGCTACGATAGGTGACTCCAGTGCTCCTCAACACCTTTGCTGAATGCTTTCAAATCGAAACTTGTGTTTAATGAAAAAAACACTTTTTCTCGAAAACTATGTAACCTAAGGTAATCGCTATAGTTTTCCTACAAGGTTTAAATTAACGTTTACTACCTCTTCATAATTTTAGTTTCAGTAGATTTAGAAATAGAGGTGGTGGGGGGGGGGATATTTTTGCACTACATGTTAAAAGATACGCTGAAAATATATCTAAAATTAAAGGGAATGTATTTTTGAGTTCAGCATTACAAAATGATGCACCCGATACTTCACACGAAATACAAAAAAAAGTTTTTTTTTTTTTTTTTTTTTTTTTTCAAGTAACTTAATTAGGCCCCCTACATTTCTCCTAAATATAAAATTTCTAAATGTTTAATAATCTGTAAATATGTGGGTCGATAATCTTTATTACTTCCCCAACTTGAATTTTCCATGTTTCATAGTTTACGAGTAAATTGGCTGTGACAGACAGACAGATATAGGAGTGATCTCAATGGTTCCGTTTTTAGTTTATAAGTACAGAACCTAAAAATTGTGCATTTATTTTATTAGATATTTCAAATCTTCATATATTTTAGAGTTAAAAATATCTACATTTTTGGTAAAAAAGTTCTGTTTTTTTAAATTTATAGAGGGAGATCATAAATGAAAAAGATTGCGGAAAGCGTGAGTTGCGCTTTTGCTTCCTTTATGCTGCGTGTGAAAATCGCGGGAGGAGAAGCGAGAGAGATAAAATATAAACGTCCTAATGTTAGAATATGTATAAGATTTATAATTGTATAATGTACATAATTAATATGATTTTTCTAGATTTATATAAAATGGTCTTTAAAATTGTATATTGCGTACTATAAGTAGCTTATAAGTATGTTTTGTATGTATTACTAAACATTTTTATATAACAACTCTCCCTCTAAATGACTAATAAAATCATACACTCATTCGTGCCTAGCATGATATATTTGAGACGGTAGAAATGTGCATAAAAATAGACTAGAGCACATAATTTCCCAAGCAAAAAAATATGTATTTCTAAGAAGTCTACAAACTTAAATTACAACTGATTTATTTGTATTTTTCATAGAATAAAATAAACATTTAAAAAATATATCAACCGACTTCAAAAAACTCTGAAGCTTCTAATATACAATTCTATGTCATGGAAGTAGAAATAAAATAAACTTTTTGAAAAAAAATTTCAACCTACTCAAAAAAGTGCTAAAAAGAATTAAATAATTTTTTTAATTCTCTAATGACGAATCGTTTTGCTACCTTTATGCTGCGTGTGAAAATCGCGGGCGGAGAAGCGAGAGAGATACACTATCCAATTATAAACTATCCAATAACCACACATCGAATATCACTTATCGATATAAAAACGTTTAAATTTAATATACAGAAATTAGTAATAATGAAACATGGGTTTTAGGTACACAAAATTAGGTACACAAAAATTAGAAGTTAAGAAAGATTTTTCTTTTATATGTTTTACCATTGACACAAAGATTCCAGAGCATTTTTTGTTTTGTATCTTGAAAAATGGCTGAGTTACAGTACTTTGTATTTCTAGCCTGGCTGACATTTTGAAATGATCGTATATTTGTCATGTGATTACATGCGTATTAACGAAGAGATTTGAATAAAATTTGGTGTGTACATCGCCCAATCCACGAAAAAATGGACATGAGGATGAAAATTTAAATTTCTTTAAATATGATTGAAATTTTGCATGTTAACTGTTAAGAGTGTACTATTTCAAATTTTATCAAAAAAGAATTAAATTTTTGTCATTAACATACTTATTTTAATTAATAAAGTGACACTATGACTTTGTAAAATAGACTGCGGCAAAAATCTTTACATTTCATAGTCTCGTACAGCTGAACAAACATTCTGAAAATCTCCAAACTTGGATATATATGATCTGACAGCTATTATTGAGAGTTTTTGTCTGCAGAGAAGTGTTCACTAATCTTCATTACAAAAGGTAAGCATATTTAATTACTCTTAATTATTGTGTCACACCCGCAACAAAAAGTTACATTTATATCTCTGCAGAAAAATATTTTTGATTTAAAGTTATGAAACTTTATATTCAAAAATAGTTTATTAAGATACTTTGAATTACAGACACAAAAGAAAATAATTAATATTTTAATTATAATTATTGAGCGTTGCGGGCGTGACATGTCCCTGTTGCGGGTGTGACATTTAATTAAAGTCACACCCGCAACGTCTTTTAAAATTGATTACAAATGAATATTTGAACAAATCATATGTAAATTTATAAAAGAATAATATGCTGGAAAACATGTACTTGGCAGCTTTAACTATATTTAAAGCTGCCAAGTTACCAAGCTGCCCTTTGATTTAATAGAGGGAATTCCAGTTAATAAATAAAAATTTGCATCATCTGAGCATGTGACACTATGTGCAGTTCATTTATTCAGTTTGGATTGATAAAATTGTTGCTTTACTGCAAGAAAATAATTTTATTAGTGATATATGATTAAGAAATTAATTTAAAAGGTAAGATTTTTATAGAAATTAAAAAAAGAAAATTACGAAACAATATTTTAGCAATTTTCTTTAAATTTGTTAATTTTGTTTTGTTTTTTATATACATTTTTTTAATTTTGTTATTTGATAGTATTTAATACATATTTTTTTAGTTTTTAAAATAAGTAAATCAATATTAGGGGAAGATTTTTTTTTCTCTTTTAATTCAAATTAAATAAAAAGTAGAAGTAAGAATAATAGAAACTGTTAAAATGTTTATTAAGTTATCATAAAATGTATATAGTCAGTTTGAAATTAACCAAAATTTAACATAATTAACGTTATGTAAGATTAGAAATTTCATATTAAAAATTTGTTAAGCTAATATTTTTGGACTGGAAGTGCTATATTTATTCAGTTTACACATTAATTTCTTATCTTTTGCAGAGAATGAAGAGTACAGAAAGATCACGATATCATTGAAAAAAAGATTAAGGAAAACCCTTTTAAATATGAACCATATCTACAACAAGAGAAGGAAAGAGACAAAGCAAGGAGAGAAAAGAAGAGACTATTTTAAAAAATCATGGTAAAGGATGGCAATCCTTTTGCATTTCATCTCATGATAAAGGAGTTTTCGATGGGGTTGGTGCAGTTGCCAAGAAAATGGTAACACTAGCAACGCTCTGCAACTATAAATTCAGCTTCAGATTTTGCCATGTGTGTAGAAAAAGTCCTAAAAAATATAAAAGAACTTTGCTGAATGTGAAATTTCAGAAGATATTGTGAAAATGCTTCATGAATGCTGGCACCAAGCACAATCGGAGCTCAACATTCAATCGATACATCATGTTGTTTTTATTGACGTAGGAACAATTAATGTAGCAATAACTCCAGAAAGTGATCACAAGAGAATTTGTTTGTTATCATATTTTGTCAAAAATATAATATCCAATGTGCAGTGCAGTTGGAGATTTTGTAGAAGTTATTTTATTCTCCACATTAAGAAAACAAAAAGTGAAAACTTTGATGGACAAATAAGACAAATGAATAAGAGTATCGGAATAAAAATCAAGAAAATGTGTACATTTGGCTCAGACAGTTAGATGTATCCATACTTTGACAAGGGTATAATATCCAACGATGAATGTGCAGTTGGAGATTTTGTAGAAGTTGTTTTATTCTCGACATTAAAAAAGTGAAAACTTTGATGGACAAATAAGACAAATGGATGGTGACGATATAGAATTAGAATGTTTGAAAAAAATTTAAGAAAACGTGCATATTTGGCCCAGTCAGTCAGATGCATCCTAGGAAAAAAAAGAGCATTCTTGTAAAAAAAGCTACCACCACCAGAAATTATAAATTCAAGATTGGAAATGAAATTTTTTTATATTTTCCTCTCTAGATATTATAATTGTAATATTGATCAATTCTTTAATTAAAAAAAAATCTGCCTTGAAAATATTTGTGTATGTCATTATTTTATTGGCTATACAAGTCACACCCGCAACGAAAATTTTGAATATTTTCCACAAAAGCAAGAATTGAGTAAGTTATTTAATTTTTTCATAGAATAATTATTTAAGTATTACTGTCTAATATATAAAAATATCAATTCACTCAGTTGTCATAATTCACAGAGTTTTGCATTTTTGCACTGAAAGATGAAAATGCATGTCCTTTTTATATCACACCCTCAACAGGCGGAAATTATTTTTTTATATAAATAAATGATACATCGGACAGTTTTCAGATTTGGATAAATGTATGTGTAAGTGGTCTACATTGAAATTCATACAAATTGAAACCAATGCTCAAAATTTTTTTTGCTGGTGACTAAATTAAGTTGTGTAAATGTCACACCCGCAACTTTGGATTGGGCGACATAGTACATACTAGTGTCTCGACCGAGTTCGTTGGCCAGCATCATCCGCCGTCTTACTTCACTATGGAGGCCATTTCAATTTTTTTTAATTTTTTAAATATAAAATTAAGTACAAAAAAATTAGAAATTGAAAAATATTTATCTTCATGCTTTTGACTTTGATGCAAAGATTCCAAAGAATTTATTGTTTTGTCCATATCTTAAAAAATGGTTGAGTTATAGCACTTTGAATTTCTAGTGTAGCTGACATTTTGAAACGGTTTGATTTTTTGTCATGTGATAACACGCATATTTATGAACAAATATGGATGTAACTTGGTGTGTGCATAGTATATGCCGATGTCTGATCCGAGTTCGTTAGCCAGTTTCATCCATTATCTTGTTTCAAATTGGCGTACAAAAATTAGATGTACAAAAACTGGAAGTTAAATAAGATTTTTCTTTTATTTGTTTTACCTTGATGTAAAGATTCCAGAGAATTTTTTCTTTCGTCTATATCTTAAACAATGACTGCGTTATAGCACTTTGAATTTCTAGCTTAGCTGATATTTTACAACGGTCTTCGTATGTTTGAATAATGTAACTTTTTTTTTTTTTAAGTAAAGAATGTGAAAGCTACCTTTTCCTTCCGGTACTAGCCAGAAGGACTTTTTATATAAATGTGACATGATTAATTTATTATAATTCTATACTCTATAAATGTGACAGGTTAAATTACGTTCCTACTTTTCTTTTCCGTTGTACTAAAACGTAGTAAAACATTTTTTGTTCAATTAAGTATTGTTTTTTTTCACCTGGTGCCTTTTCTCTAAATGAAATATTTTAATTTCTAGACAATAAAATTACGGCAAACACTAAAAGCATACATTTTAAAATCTACAAGCTTTTTTTACAATTTTCACCATGTGTTTTTGTTACACCTACGAAAATTTTTCTATCGAAAGGGCTTGTTCAGGTGTTGCTCCTGTTTAAATTTTATTGGGATATGAAAAGTGATATATTTAACTTTTTGCTATCTTCTTGTGTTTTTCTGAATTTATAGGTTTTAACTTTCGTAAAAATTGGACAATAGTAACAAAATTTGAATTATCTTAAAATACGCAGTATTAATTTATATATATAGTTTAAATAGTCGTCTTGTGTATTTTTTCTGAGGTGAACAAGATACTTCAAAAAGTTCAACATAGGATCATCTAATGCGTGTGAAAACCAGTGAATTTTATAATAAAGAGATTTAAAAAGTTACCCCAAAAACCTTTTTTCTGTGTGAATTTACTCTCACTAAAATGCGTCAATTAGCATGCAATAAGTAAATATTAGTGCAATAAGATAAGGGCATGAAGTTGATTTTATTCTTTTCTTAAAAATGACTGGTTTAAATTTCTTGCCCATAAATAAAAAATCTCACTACAATGTCATTATTGTATAATCATTCACTATTATTGGTATAATGACATAATGCGAGAATGTTCACTGATTCTTTAAGATACAAGAGTCTGGTCGTTGAGTTATTAAAACATTAATATTTTTGTATTATCATACATTCATAGTAAAAATTTATATAATTGTCAAATCCATTTCTATTTTTTATTAATTCAATTATTCTTATTCAATTATTTATTTGTATGCTTCACACATTACTGTTTTAATAAATTTTAATTTTAATTTTATCCCTTTGGAATATTATTTACGTACATATCTTTGGAAGTATACATAATTATTGTGGCAAGATTGGCATTATACACCTTTTCATTGGAATATATACATGTATAAAGTATTGAAAGCTATGAAAACCTATGAAAACAGAAATTTCCATAACATAATATTGCCTTAAATAAAAAATAAATTATTGTCCCCGCTAAAAAGAATATATAATTGAAGTAAGCAGTGCACCTACCAAGACAAAAACGTGTGTATATAAAATTGCGTAAATGTGTATCTCTGTCTTCGTTTGATATCGTCTTAGAAGGTTTTATTATAGATAAATTTATGCATATACAATAAAATCCTTTAATAACGGGTATCTGGGGAGTACAAAATATGACTGCTTTTCAAATTTAAAAACATACAAATGGGTAAGTGTTGGAGACCGCTAAAAAGGAGTCGACGTTATAAAGGTTTACTGTGCACACATAAAATTAATTGTTATTTTTAATGTCATAAAAAAATAAGTTGAATTCCATTAACGCTGGTTTTAAAATTAAATCACATTTACGCATTTTTACGATTAATTTGAAAACTGGTTATTAAAAAATGCAAGTTTTATAATATTGTACTGAATTTAAGTAAATATTCAAATATAAAGAATCACTGCAGATTATTTGATAAGAATTTTGATTCTGAAAATCTATTCCAAGCAACTGAATTTAATGTTTTTGATTTTTTAATGCCATAAAATAAAAAAATTAAAAATTAAAAAGCGAAATGAAATATTTCATTTTTTGGAGGGATATACTGTATCAAATGTTGTGAATTAAATTAAAAAGTAAATTTTTTGAATTGTTGATAAATCATAAAAATGCGTTGTAAATAATGTGAATGTGATTTTAAAGATATTTTCGTTATCAACTTATCAAATGTAAGTTTATATCTAAAATTGTGTTTAAAACGATAGTAGAAGAATAATAATATAAGAAACACAGCCACATTATTATATATTTCCTTTCTACTCACGCATCCGTAAGAAATCAAATCGTGGTTTTTGTAAGTTTTGTTAGAATTCGTTTACTTTTTTCTTTTTTCCTTCTGGCGTAAAGAACATAATTGTAATTTCTCTATTAAAATTCCATCAACGAACGCTTAATCTATTCGTAGTTTTAAAGTTCTTTAAGAATGCTCTTATTTGAAATTAAACGTGATTATTTTAAAAGAATTCAAGTAAGGTGATGAATTAAAATCACATTTTTTAAAAGATAAATTATTTATTCATAATGATACTTCACAGAGATTTTATTATCACGATTTCGAGAAGATTTTAATAATACTTGATAGTATTTTGATTGAAGCAAATTGTTAGAAAGTATTTGTTCAAGAAACATAACAAATGAAATACTTAATATTTATACTTAACTTATACATTAAAAGTTAAAAACACCTTAAAAATATATTCATACTGATACTTCACGAGGTTTACACTGTTACTATTTTGGGAAAACCTTAATAACATTTGATATCTTGAAAGACGCAAATTGTTATTAAGTATTTGTTCATTAAACTTGACAAATAAAATATTAAAACTTTTCTAGGATTATTATTTATTTATTTATTGTTTTTGGAAAAAATACTTTTCATTTTTAAAAACTATATAAAAGTAGGAATTCAAATGGGAAAAATTAATGTTTACAAAAATTTAACATGTATGTCAGTTATTTTGGTTAGTATTGAAATAAGTTGAGTAAATTACAAGATAATAGCTTATGGCGGGATTTTTGAATACATTTGGAAAACAGGCAACATTTGGAAAATGTTGTATTGCAATAGGACTAGACAGATATAACAACATTCTAGTTAGTGACTGTTTAATGATAATTATTATTACGAATTATTGTTTTGTACAAGTTGCCCACTTTTTTTTTATTCAAAAAGTAAAATGCATGTTTTTTTCTTAAAATTTTAGCAATTGTGTACTAAGCAATCAAACATCTTTTTTATTACTAAATAGTGAAATAAAAATGAAATTATAATAGTAAATGGAAAGAAACATAGTATTATAGCAACTTTCAAATAATAACAATAATAATTGTTAAGACAAAATAATAGTCCATGTAAGATTGTTAGAACATCAAATGTGAAAAGGCTAAACTGATTTAAAATTGAACTTATACTTAAAAAGTTAGCTTCAAGAATGAAGAAAAGGAATCTAAGCAAATATGTGGGATTTGGTCTTCCTTGGAAAAAGTATATTATAATAATAATAATAATTATTATTATTATAAATAGACAAAAAAAAATCGTTTAGAAAACCCATGAAAAGCATTTTTAGGAAATTTATTAAGCAATTTTAGCATTCACATTTTTCAATTTTAATATATATTTTTAAATTTTTTAATTTCTTTATAGTCCATTGGGATATTAAAGTGAATTAATGTTTGCCATACCTTTCAACACATGAATGACGTGTTTCAATACTTTTTTAACTTTAAGATTAAATTGAATAATTTTAAGAGTAAGATAATAAAATATTTCTTTAGTGGGAACTATATACATAACGATAAACAAAAATGGGGAAAGATATTAAGAACCATGGAGAATAAAAATCCAGTTTTAAACACATTTTAATTATATTCAATGAATGTGAAAAGTAAAAGAATATTAATGTTTAAAGGAATTTGAAAAAGCATTTATTGTAAAAATTACTTAATTTAGAGAATGAAAAAAAAATCCTATGTAGATCTAAAAAATGAAGTAATTTTTAACGTGATCTTCAAATATAATTCAGCTCACAAAAATTTGTAGCTAAAATTTCGCTCCCTAAATCACATATTAAAATTAAGTAACTTAAAGAAATATGTAATAAATAAATAAAATGGCAATGATATAAAATATTACCTTGTGTCCAGGGGAAAATTCCAGCTCACTTCTTGATGAAAAATGACTTGAGGACTTTTGTTGAGGAAAAATCTTCATTCAAAATATTTCGTTGATTATTTAATTCATTTAGCTATCAATTTTTAGTTATCAAACTAAATTGCAATTTTTCTAAACCTTTACCGTTCTAAACTTAATAGAAGACTGTTTTTTAGTCACTCAGCGGTCTGAATATTTAAGAGAAATCCTCGGTCAAAAATAATATTCATATGCCGATTCGCATCATATATGAATGATTGCCGGTATCTTAGGATAAACTGTTGATTATGAAGTAGCTCTTTGGGAAGGTGGGTTACAGACAACTTTATTAAGAAATAGAACATGCTCGAGTCAACCTTGACAGAATGAGAAAGGAAAACAAGTTGTTACCGAGGGGGCGGAGTTATATGACTGCATGAAAAGTAACGCAGATTTTTAATTATTGGATCTTGGTTAAACAATATCTTTAATGAGTTTCATTAATGTTGGAGAGAGAAATCGAACATGATGAAATGACATGAAATTCAAAAGTCGCATTCAAAGTTAATGGTCACATATTTGTTGATATACGGTAGATAAACTAATCTATTTCTTTTATCACTGAAACATTTCGGGGTCCGATTTTTTATATTATTGTTTATTTTTGTTTATCAGAAAAAAAAATCTTTAGGTTTTAAAAATTAAATGTAGCTATCATGCAAATGAAAAAACAAATTGAGATTTACTGGAATTTCACGAATATGTCATTTATTTAAATCTAACGAATATAGTTATTTTTCATTCTTATTAATGTGGAATAGACTATGGAAGAATATTTGAAGATGTTTGGAAAATGTGATATTAGAACAAGGTTAAACAGACGTAACAACTTTTCGGTGTTTTTCGTTTTTGATCATATTTAATTGGTCCGAACAAGTAGCTTATGCAGTGTAAAAAATAAAGTACATGTTAAAAATAGTGCATTCAAAATAATATTGTAAGTATTAAGACAACTCACAGAAGCTAAAATTAATAAATTTAATACTCTGAACTTTTATTTTCATACATAAATAATTAGGTTCGCCATTTCGTATTGGGATGAAAATCCTTTTTTTAGCATAAGAATTTTACAGGTAAAAAAGCACTCTTTTAAAATTTACAATTTAAATTTAAAATAAAATAAACAATAACAAATAGAATTTGAAATTTTAATTTTATTTCTTTTAAAATTTACTCTTTTAAAATTTTACTCTGTAAAATTTACACTCTTTCTCAATATTGAAATTCCGATTGATTAAAAAGGCGTGGATATTTTCCAACTTCAAAAAGTGCTTTTTTTTTTTTTTTTTTACATTTTTTGCATTTTGAATATCTGGTAAATATTCTCGCAAAGCCATTTATTAAACTATAAACGTATAGAAGCTAGTCATTACGTGCCAAAAGTTACATATTGTAAATGCCATTTTTTCCGCGAGTATTACATCTTAGAAAAATCTTTACTACATTTAAAGAATGTTATTCAGAATCTGTAATTTTTGGCACTTATATGCAGCAATTTTTCTCGAGTAATTTATCTTTGTTGTAAAATCTTTAGTGACGCAAAGACACTCATGTGCTAATATTAATCCTATAGGAGCATTCTTTAACCCCTTCCGGCACACTGTGCCCGGTTCTGGGATACCTAATTTTAATTCCAAACTTGTAAACGGCACCAATAATATTTTAGTAAAATTTTGCTCTTCGAATAAAAGCTTAAATTAAGGCATTCGAAACATCTAAAAAATTCGTTTGTGAAGTCCGGTGTCATTCGATGATTTCTCATTTTACTAACAGATTTTGCCTGTGCCGGAAAGGATTAAAAATATCTCATTATCGTTTCAATATTTTTATTTATTTACTTATATAATTATTATTATTTTTCACTGCATTGCTGAGTTTGATCTTAACAAAGACCATTTTTACTTTTTCGATTTTGATTGCTTTTTTATTTATTTATCTATTTATTTTTCATGGGGAGAAGTCTTTCTTTATTCAAAAGTTAATATATCTTCATTGAAAAACTGCAACCAAAATTGAAAAAGTTTGAAAACGACCTTTTCAAACATCGATCCCAGCTATCCAATGCAAAAATAAAACAAAATAAAAAACGAAAAATATGGAAATGCAAGCCAGATAGTTTAAAAGAACGCTCCCATACACTGTAAAATAAAATCTGTAAAGTTATTAAAAGTTTTCTGGGAAGTTGGAATTCCAAGAACATTTTATGTAATGGCAGCAGTAAAAATTTTTCCAACAGATAAAAGTTTGTCCTGTAAATCAAAAATTACTAAGATTTTTTTGGAAACTGGAGTGTCTAGAACTTTTTATGTAACTGCAACCCGGGATACAGATAAAATTTTAGTAAGATTATTGTAATTTTAATACATTCGTTTGTAAAGCTCTAAATTTTTGCAGTTTTACAAAAACTACTTTTGTAAATTTACTTTTTTTTGTGTGTGTGTGTCTGTACCGTGTACAGATAAAATTTTAGTAAGCATACAGATTTCTGCAACTATATATGTGTGGAATTGCAGATTTACTTTTACAGTGTACGACTAAAGTTAGCAAATAAATGTCTTCGCAAGACTGAAGTAAACTGTAAAATACGATTTATTAGCTTTAAAATTGAAATATTGTTTTTTTTTTTAAGCCGCAGCCATAATATCTCAGCAGACGATAAACGAATATCCCTTTAAAAATAATAAATAAAAACAAATCTTATATATTTTCCCTGTCCTTGGCTGTTTTTTCTTTATAATTTTATTCGTTCGTTTTTATACATTAAAAGAATTGCTAAAAGTTGATGCATTAAGTTTTATAGTGTAGCACTTTGAAAACTGAAATAAAATAAAATAGACATTAAGGTCTAGATGTTTATCTCTTTCTCTCTACACTGTAAAACATTTGTATAACGTTACTCCATAAAATTGGTGGCAGTCTTGCAGCCTCCAATTTTATGGAATACTTTAACCGGTATAACATTGTAATTTTACCTTAGTAATATATGTTTAAATTATACCTTTATATATATAAAAAATAAATAAATAAAAATAGGCAGCAGCTGCCACCAATTTTATGGAGCAACGTTACATAAATTTTTTACAGTGTATATATATTATCTCATTCCAAGACGATTTGAAAAATTTTTATTTCCGATTTTAAAAAAATCAAATTACCCGAAATTCAGGTAAAAATAGAAAAAATAATGGATGCGCGCTTAAAAACATGTGAGTTATAAGAACTCAGTACGCTGTAAAAAAAAAAAAAAAAGAAAAAAAAAAACATCTGTAATCCAACAGATGAAAAGTTGCCGAAATCTGTATACTTCCTAACATTTTACCTGAGAGCCTTACAAGGAATGATGTAAATCTACAGAATTAATTTTTGTAAAGCTACAGAAATCTGTAACTTTACAAACTAATCTACTAAGATTACATTAACCTTACTAAAATTTTATCTGTAACATGGGTTGTAGTTACATAAAAGATTCTTGGAATCCCAGTTTCCTAAAAATTTCTTAGTAACCTTACATAATTTTTTTATTTTCAGTGCAAATATGTATCGGTTACACTTTTGATGTTGCCGTTACATAAAAAGTCCTAGGAATCCCAATTTCCTAGAAAATTTTTAGTAACTTTACAGATTTCTTTTACAGTGTAGTATTGTAAACATCCTCTAATCCGGCATCCTAAGGTCTGGCATGCTGAATAATCCGATATGAATTTTGAAAAAAAAAAAATAGCATTCCTTCATAATTATGAATAATTATGAATTGGATAATTGCACCAAAAATTATACTAAAAATTAATTAATTATACTAAGATTACGAATCTATAGGTCAATCACCACGTCGACTTGAGGAAGGGGGGGGGGAGAGTAAACATTTTTTAACATAATTAATGAAATGCCAAACACATTTTTATCATCTGAATTAAATACTTTTTGCATTTTAGAAAAACATTTTATAGTGACTGGCAAAAAAACTTATACTCGAAATTTTTAAATGATGGCTTCTATAGGTTTTCATTTTATATTCGTGTATATATGTTCTTCTTTTACATTATTGAGTATTTTTTTTAATTATTTAATGAATTAAAAAAAAATCAGGCTTTATTGCCATTTTTTATTTAATTCTAACTTCTAGCGTTTTTCTCGACATTACTTCTGTAATCCAGAAAATTTCCTAAATTAATCATTTTAGTTAATGAGTTCATATATGATTTTCGAAAATAAAATTGGTTCAGATTAGTTTGGTTCTACTGTACATGCATTATATAATTAAGGAATTCTTAAATCAAGTGTAGCAGTATAAATAACTGTAATGACAAATATATTGCATTTATAAAGAAATGATCGTAATTATTCAGAAACCTACGAACCTACAAAAATATCAATTTTGAAATTATATCGTAAGTAGGGTAAAATCCCATTGCTGGATAAAACTAGGCATCGCAATTTTGACTTCATATCAGTTGCTCTATAGCAATTAAGGGTGTAATAAAAAAAAATCCATTCTCAACAGTTAGAAATTTTTTAATACATTTCCAGACTCATTTTTAAAAGTAAAAACATGAAACTTGTTGAAAGGATTTTAATCGAGTTTTAGAAGATGCCGTGTGATTTCATTTTTTTTGCTCAATTCATTAGAATTTGATTTATAAACAATTATTTTCTCAGTATGACCATTTTTTTCGTTACCAGATATCGCATTTTCGGTTCAAAAATCGGTTCAAATCATCTAATTTGTCAATTTTTTTTTTTCAATATTTTCAGCATTTATCAAACAATAGACAAGCACAGCACATTGTGTAGTTTCCAAATAAGAGAATTTGTCAGTTTGATGTGTTTCAGAGAAAAAATGAATTTAAAAATAAATCACAAATTAAGCAGTTTAGATTGGAATATATCCTTAACAGTTGGCTTTAGACAAGAAAGAGAAGCTGGCATTACTCTACCTGCGCGCAGGTGTTTTTGTGTTGTAATATTTATTTTATCGTTTTTTAATTTAATATTTTATAGTTTCTAAAAGTCTTAAATAATTACTGAAACCCTTTGTATTATTATGCATAGCATGTTTAATAAATATTTATTAAACACAGACTTCCAATTAGACTGCGGAACTAATAGATATATTCTCATGGCTAGCTTTTCTATATTCATTCTCTTGGCACCAGATACCTGACGGATAAAAAACTTGACGGCACAAAAAAAAAAAAAAAAAAAAAAAAAACTTTTAGTTATTAAAGACAGTTTTAAAGGCTACTCTTTACCGAAAATTTAAATAAACGAAAGAAAAACTTGCATTTTATATCCAGGCAAATGACCCGCAGGTGGCAGAGTTACATTCACACATGTAGTCATAGAATTTCTCTCATCTGATGCTTTTCCATTTACCAACATAACAACAATAAATCGTGCATGGTATAGATAAATCGTAAATTACTATCATTATTTATTACTAAATTCATACAAAATCGCTATTTATATTTCTCTGACATGGCGTCAAAACGAGGCTGAATTTATAGTTTGTCATTTGGTAACAACTATAACACTGATCCTCAGTTGTTAGGATAGGTATACCAATTTTTCCACAGTTTCGTTAAATTCTCTTGTTTTTAACCTTAAGAAGCAAATAATAATAAGGTATCCAATTTTAAGCTACTTTCCTCTATATATTCAAGTATTTTAAATGTATTTTTATTGCGCAGATTCTAAAAACCAACGCAAGTATGAAACAGCTTACACGATTTTCATGCAGCAATATTGTGGGATAGTTGCTTCAAAAATATTGAAGCTATTTCTCTCATTTTCTTACAATTGTCGGTTGATGTCTTTATGCGCAGTGTCTATCAAATAGAGTTAACTGTATTATAATCGAATTTAGTCATATTAAAGACATGTTTTCGTTATAACAGACTTTTTTAAATAACTATATTATTTCACATTAGGATGTATCACGATTTTTTTTTTTTTTTTTTTTTTTTTTTTTTTTTTTTTTGAAATTCAAGTTGATTAAAAGTTCAAGTTGATAAAAAGTTGTTACTATGATCACATTTACCCCCAAAAAATTTTTTGAAATTGAAAAATATTTAGGTCTCCCGGAATGAGGATGAAATTTAAACTTTTTGGCCTAAAATGTATTTTTTTTTCATATTTTTTAAATATATGAATATAAAGTAATTGTTTTTTTTCAAAGTACAAAACATAAATTTTACATAGGCCTTTGACATAAACAAAATTTCGTTTCTGTCATTAATTTTATAAGTCTCGCGGAATTTAATTAAAAATCTCATTATTTTACTAAATATCCAAGATTTTCAATTTATTTGTTGATGGTTTCAAATTTTTTACAAGTAATTTTTTACACCCCGAAACCTTCATATATCATGCAAATAAAATTTATATGAATTTTTAATAAAGGAGGTGGGTCAATAAGGGCTATTTTTCGTCCATCATATATCCGGAAAAAAGTTTCGAATTTAGATGATTGTTCTGTGGCTTCGTATAGTTGAAGATATATTTGATTTTGTTTAATAAAAGTTTTACGTGATAAATAAAATAGTAAGTCATGGAAATTATAGCCCGAAAGTAGAGTGTTTTGGCTTTTTTCTGCATTTTTGACCTTTTTTTGCGTCTTTGAATTAATTTTTTACTAAGAGGCGCTTGATGAATCTAATTAATTTTGACATGCACTGATTCTACTCTTTATAAGCTTTTATATGATCATTATTTTATTTGGGTTCAGTGTGCGCTTCTACCTGTAAAAAAAAAAAAAAAAAAAAAAAAAAAAAAAAAAAATGTATCATGTTAAAGAATCGAACGCACTACTATCGGAGCGCGTTCAGACTTCTTTCGCCGTACTTAAAAAGTTTCAGACGTCAATGTTGTTTTCTAAAATTGTTTTCGTAAATATTTATTAAAGAAATTACTAATAAATAATGCTTGGATACCAATGTCATAATTGTAAAGTCTCGCAGAAAACTTTTCGTTCTAACTTTTTTTGTTCTAACAGAAAAGTTATATTGATACTTAGATGTTCGAAAAACTGAGATTTACAGAGTGGTAATAAAATGTATTATGTATTTAGTGCTCTCCAATAATAATAATATGTATTTCTTGCTCTCCATGCTCTAAATACTTCTATTTCCTCTTTTGATGTAACAATAACAGATTATACATCAACGATTACTGTCGATGAGACCACAAATAAGAAATCTATTATACAATATCATATACTACTATATGATATCGTAGTATAATAGTATGATGATATGAGTATGATATGAGTAGTATAATAGTATATCATATATACTATTATACTACTATATCAATATCTCATTTTGACAATTCTAACACTTGTTGTATAGTATGTAAAGGTAAGAACTGCCTCGTTATTGTAGCAAAAACTATTGAAACTCAAGCCTTTTATAGAAACTTACATCTATATTTTGTCGCGAAAACGATGCTGTAAAACTCATATTACTTCATCGGTAAATTGACTCTGCAAGATTTAAGGCCTGTAAATGAGAATAAATCGATGTATGAAATGCGATGCATGAAAATATTTAAACCAATATCAGAAATGTAGCAAAGAAGGCCTCGATTATGATACACCGGGACACTTTTCCGAAATCTATTATTACATTCTCATAGGCATATTTATGTCTTATTTTAACGATATCTTTAAACTTGTAAAGTCCAAAATACGTTCCCCAATAAAGAGGTCATCTCGTACTTTCTTTGCAATGTTACTTGTAAAACTTAGAACAGGCCTCTATCATTGTGTTCTGTCAACAATATTTAATATAAGAAAAATAATAATATCTTCTGCAAAATATGAAAACCAGGCTTTGATTGAGAATGTTGTTCAAAAACACTGTAGAATGTTTTCATATTATGGTTTCTGGCTTACAATACTCTGTAATCGCTCAATCAAAATTAAAAAACCAAATATCGAATATGTTCATATACTGTACAAGACGCGGCCGTTGGATGGTCCATTAATGATTCTGGTGAAGCAATCGATAACGAAAATAATCTAAAACACATTGTCCAAAAAGTCTGAAACTGTATGATTATTAATATTATTATTATTATTATTATTATTTGTTATTTATTATTTCCGATTTTCATGTATTAAAATAATAATCTTAGTAAGCTCCATTCATCTTAATTTTACACTTATTGTTGTATTTACTATTGATTATACGGATTAAAACTTATGAAATTGTGTTTATGCTCATTAAAACACATAATATTTACTTAAATATATATGTTATTTTCTCATCAATTATTAAACTTTCATCCAAGATATTATTATTTTCTTACTTGTTATGAGGTATACTAATGAAAAAAATATATGTCATGTCTAGGTGCTGATGGGCGAAAAATGGCCCTTATTGACCCACCTCCTTTATTAGTCTAATTTGTTTTCGCTCATGACATTAGAAACAATTTTTAAAATATCACACACACACAAAACTAAAAGTAAAACATTGAAAATTTAATATTTAAATGAAAAAGGTTACAAATACAATGTTTAAACATTGAATTCGAAAAACATTATTCAAAATAAAGCTCGATTTCACTGTCTGCTTATCTTGATGATTTTAGGCAGTGCACCAGAAGTGTAAGCAGCTTTTTCAACCTGCAACCAAAGTTTTTGTTTAGGCCGGTTGAAATATATAGTTTATATTGCAGCGAATTACAAATATGCTTATTAAACAAAACTATTAAATTAAGTTTATTACTGTTGTAATAAAAAAATTACTGAAATAATGCCATATAGAAAAGTTTTACTTGTTCTTTATTCTTGAACTGCTGGAGTTGCAGATGTGAAGTGACGCTTCGTTTCAAACTTTGGAATTTATTTTCAGTCCAGCAACCTTTACCTAATGAAGCCATCTCTATCTTTGTGTGTTTAGACAAACATATTTAGACACTGATGTAACCTCCTTTAGGTTTTTAAATGTCTGTATGCATGAAACATTTTTAATTCATTTCTATCACTAGTTCCTGAATCAATAATCAACTCAATATGTTGTTTGCTCAAGTTAGTTATAAGAGGTGATTCCGCTACAATATTAAATTGCCAATGAATAAGATCGATCTAGTCTTCTGCCTCATAATTAAATTCATTAATCATTAACTTAATTAATCATTTAAATGAAGCAAACAAACATTGCTTGTACTGTGTGCTTTAAAGCACACTAATTCAATACAATTTATCCATTAGAGACACCAGTACTTAATAATAACACACCCAAGAGTTTTAATAGTTGTCACATGAATGCAGTATGTATTTCATGTATTGATGAGATGTATTGATATGTCTTTCCCAGAACCACTGTCTGTAATTACATAACCAAAGTATGTTGATCATGGTTCTTCTATATCCATCAAGATAACTTATTTAGATAAACAGACAGTGAAATCAAGATTTTCTTTGAATAATAATTTTCTAATTCAATGTTGAACGATTATATTTGTAACATTTTTCATTTAAATATTAAACTTTTTATGTTTTACTTTTCTTTATGTGTGTGTGCCGGTGTGATATTTTAAAAATTCTTTCTAATGCCATGAACCAAAACAAATTAGACTTATAAAGTAGTTAAAAATTAATATACATTTTATTTACATGATATCAGGAGGTTTGCAAATGTAAAAACTTACCTGTGACAAATTTAAAACCATGAACAAAATTGTCAGGTTCCTAGAAGACATCTGCCCTGAATTAGAAAGGAATGACATTTCCTTATCTGAATATTTTATGTATTGTGGGTTGTGTATCCGTGAAGCCCGAAATACCTTTCTTTCTTTTCTATAATAACGAATGACAGATGTTGACACAGGTGTGCAGATGACGCACTCGTTGATGAATGAAAGTGATGGCCGCGGGGCGTGCCTCAGCTGTCATCTAGCTATTGGAGTGATGTGTAAACAGGAGATGTCATGACTCAAGGTTGGAGTGCGGAATTGAACCAATGGAGGAACTCTAAGAGGCCCTGCTGGGGGAAGGAAGATCTCTGACAAGGTCAACTCTGGACTGAGAGGTTGGAGACAGTTCTCGCTTGGCGTTGAGACCGATAGGTCGCTCAGGATTTGTGGTCCTGTTGGATAGTGTATATTTTGAGCGTGGGACATGCGTCCCGGTGGATAGTGTTATAGGCCGAGAAGTGAGGCCTAGTACCCTTGTGTATTGAGATTCTGCAGTAATCTCTGATAAAGCGTATCTAACGTGCGTTGAGTGTGAGGAAGAAAGTATAAGTTGAACGGTACACAACCAACGTTTATTGTAGTTAATTTAATGTTGAACCGGATCATCTATATCCGAGTTGTAATTGTAGATAGTTGTAAATATTGTTTCTTGTGTACATATCTATATCTTAAATAAACTGTTAGTTCAGTTCATTAACAGCGTCAGTGTTATTTTACCCAATCCTCACAGCAGGTGACCGATATCACCCATTAATATCGGTGGTGGCAGCTAAAACTACCTAGGACATTCTTCAAAGTTTTGTGGACTGAGAGGAGCGTCCGACAAATTGTTGGCAGCGTCGGGATAGAATCGCCTGAAACCAGTGACCAGCGAGCCGTGTTGCAGTCTGTTAATGCCAGAGTATCCAGTGGAATTCTTGTGTGGTCGTGCCATATCGTCGAGTATGTGCTAAAGCATCGTGCCGGATCGTCGATTGTATGCTAAAGTGTCGTGCCGTATCGTCGAATGTGTGTAAAGTGTCGTGCCGTAGCGTTGAATGTGTGTAAAGTGTTGTGCCGTATCGTCGAGTATGTGCTAAAGTATCGTGCCGGATCGTCGAGTGTGTGATAAAGTATCGTGCCATATCGTCTAGTGTAGACTAAAGTGTTGTGCGTATCTTTATTAGAAAGAACTAAACTGAACTGTTGTGCCATATTACCGCTACATCGTGGAGCTACCTGTGATTAGAAAAGTAATCCAGCAAATAAAGTATAAGGTAAGGTGTTTTGATCATTCATTTCTTCTGACATCTCGAACCAAATTGTATTGTTGTATAATTCATAGTAATTTAAGTAAATTGTCTATGTAATTTATGTGCAATGAAATAATTGTGTTCAGATAGGTGTAAAGAATTAGTAACCATATTGCTATTGTTTTAAAGAAAGGTCATAATAATTTGAGATGATAATGATATGCTATTTATAATGATATTAGTGAACTAAATTAATGCATTAAATCTAAATTATTGTTAAAGTAATTGTTAAATGAAGCAATACTGTTTAAATTTTAAGAGTTGCATTATCAAAATTCTAAGCAAATGAAAATTTTAATTGGCCAATACTAGTGAAAAAAAAAAAGGCTCAAAAGAGAGCCATAGTGAAAAAAAAGGCCCAAAAGAGAGCCATAGTGAAAAAAAGGCCCAAAAGAGAGCCATAGTGAAAAAAAAAAGGCTCAAAAGAGAGCCATAGTGAGTAAAAATAAAAGTAAAGATTTTCAGTATATTTGTTTGAAGTGTAAGAACCAGTATTGAGTTCGGAAATATTTTATGACGATAATTGTAGAAATTTATGTATGCATGTGTTTCAATTTTTCTTTATGTGGATTTTTTGATTGACATCAATACTTCTATTCAATATCAACGTATCAGTATGATTATGTAAATTGTATGTTGTTATCTAAGTGTATACATTGAGACCTATATTGCATAGTAAGCAAATCGAATTACTCTTTTACCTTTTGTTTTATTGGAAGTATATTGTGTGATATCAATGGTTGAGGAAAATTAGAGTATTCAGTAGGTTAATTAGAAATGAAATGTATTGATTATCTGAAGGGTATTAATTAGTTTAATAAGTGGAGAAATATCTGTACTAAGTTAGAAATTTCGGAAATATTAAGTTGGTAGGTTTAACTATTCTTGTGGGGTTGTTATAACAATCGGTGAAGGTATGGCTTTCTTATTGAAACTAAAAAAGGTTGATCTTCAGGTGATAGCTGAAGAATTGGGTGTTGAATTCGCGGAAAATGATACCAGAATTCAGCTTAAGAAAAAGATAATGGACAGTGATGAGTATGGCGAGGGGGTTATTAAGGAATTATCTGACGCTATTGTTGCAGAACGATTAGAACAAGAAAAATTAGAGCGCGAAAGGTTAGAAAAACAGGAAAAGTTAGAGCGCGAAGAAAAACACGAAAGGTTAGAAAGAGAAGAGAGGATAGAAAAATTGAGGATGGGACATGAATTAGAAATGGAAAGGCTCAGAGTTCAAGGTTCAGCAAATAACTCTAATGGATCTAGGGAATCTAGTAATGAAAGTAACATTGAAAAATTGATCAAAAGTGTTAAAACTCTATCTATCAAAGTACCAGAAGGGACTGAGGGATGGAATTTATTTTTCAACAGTTTAGAAAGGGCATTCCAAACTAAAGATGTACCGGAAAACCAGCAGGCCGAAATTCTACTAAATATGTTAGGAGATAAGGCGGATAATTTGTTAATTTATACCACTAAGGAACAAATGGAGAATTATGAGGAATTAAAGGAGTTAGTCCTAAGGGAACATGAGCCAACCCCGAAGGCATGTTTAGAAAATTTCCGGAAAGCTAGGAGAAATCCGAACGAAATCCATGTATTATTTGTATCGCGTTTAATAGCTACGTGGGAAAATTATTGTAAAATTAGAGGTGCGGACACTTATGAAATGGTCAACCAGTTAATAGTTACTGATAAGCTAATGAGTACGCTAGATGAGGATACTGCAGCATATATTAGTTTAACTCACCAGGGTAAATGGTTAGAAGCTCCTAAAATTGCTAAAGAGTGTGATAATTATTTTGATGCTAAACATAAGTCTTATACGGTTACGCATAAAAGCTTTAAAGGTAAAGATAAGTACGTAAACAATGAAAAAATGAGACCCAGGGAGGATAATAAATTTAGGGGTAGTTGGAGGCAAAATGGTAGTAAGGAGTGTAATTCTTTTCCGGATAGGAAAACAGAGTTTAAGAAGACGAATGATGCTTCAGGGCCTAAATGTTTTAAGTGTGGTTTGAGAGGTCATTACCAACGTTTTTGTAATAAAGTGGGTAATGAGGGAACTAATAATGGCAATAAAGGGCGAGACCAGAAAGCAGGTGTTCATAAGATTATGGTGAAAGAAAATCAAGAGTTACCTAATGGGGCTATTGTGGCTAGAATATCGGCAAAGGCCGAGCAGAAAACTAATGTTATTGGTGAGAAATTAAATAAACTTGAGAAAATTGAAGTTAGTGTTAATGGGCAAAAAGCAAAGGGATTGGTTGATTCTGGATGTGAGATTAGTGTTGTTCATAAAGATTTAGTCCCGGAAGAGAAATTAAAGGGAGCGGGTAGTATTTATTTACAAGGGTTATTTGGTGAAGCTGTTAAATCACCGTTAGTTAAACTACCGCTAGCTATTCCGCAATTCGGGCAAACTAATATTATTCATCAGGAAGTACTTTGCGCAGTAACTGATAATATTAATGAGCAAGTAATTTTACATCCCGAGGTGATTAATGAGTTGTCAGGTGTCAATCTTGAGGAGCCATTGATAGAGTCCGAAGAATTAAAAAGTTCCGAAATTATTATTGATAACTCGAATGAAAAGGAAGATGTAAGTAACGATAGCTGTAATGTTTACGTAATAGACGCGAGATCGCAAAATGTACAAAGTCAGGATCCAGAAAAAACTGAAACGGAGGAAAATAATGAATCTATTGTTAGTAACTCAGATATGTTTAAGAAATCCCAGTTGGAATGTAAAGAATTAGAGAAAGCTTGGGAATTAGCTAAAAAGGGGATTATTATATTGTAAACGGATTATTGTATCATAAAGAGAAATTGTTAGGCGAAACTATAGCGCAATTAGTAGTACCCAAGGTAAGAAGGGAAGAAATCTTAAAATTAGCGCATTCCTCGGTATTTGGAGGGCATCATGCAGCCAAGAAAACGTTGCAGAGAATAAGGTATTCTTTTTATTGGGAGGGAATGGCAAAAGAAGCTAAACATTTTTGTGAATCATGTTTAGAGTGCCAATTGACTAGAGGGGTTAAAGTAAATGATAGAGCTCCTATTTCCCCAGTGTCGCGGCCGGAACTTCCATTTCAGGTTGTTAATGTTGATTTAATTGGGCCTATTGATCCTAAAAGTTCACAAGGGCATCGGTATATACTGACTTTAATTGATCAGCATACCAGATGGGCGGATGCGATCCCTCTAAAAAGTTTAACTGCTAAAACCGCGTGTGAGGCGTTACTTCAAATATTTATGAGAACAGGAATTCCTAATGTAATTGCCTGCGACAATGGAACCAATTTTACTGCCGACTTAACGAAAGAATTTGAGAAAAGGTTAGGTGCTAGTCCAAGATTTTCGACTCCACAGTATCCACAGTCCAACGGACTTGTGGAACGATTTAATCAGACTCTTAAACGTATGCTACATCATACGATTAGGGAAGAAGGAAAAAAATGGCATGAACAAATACCATTTATATTATGGGCGTATAGGGAAGTCCCAAATTCTAAGACGGGAATCGCACCTTTCCAGTTATTATATGGTAGAGCGCCGGAGGGTCCGTTATCGATTCTTAAGTCGTCATGGGCAGGAGAAAATAAGGGAGCGCAGTTAGATACTACGCCGATTCATGAGTACTTGGGTAAAGTTAAGAACCGCTTAGAAAGAGCCGCAAATGAGGCAAAATTGTCGTCTGAGGTTCAACAAAATAGAATGGCGTATCATTATAATTTAAGGTCAAAAGAAAAAACGTTTGAGGTAGGCGATAAAGTTATACTGTTAATCCCCGATTCGACTAATAAGTTATATTCTAGGTGGCAAGGGCCGGCAACTATTGTAGAAAAACGAAACCAGCATTCGTTTATTGTTGAGTTAGCCGACGGGAGTAGGAAGCATGTGCACCAAAATAAGATAAGAGAATTTATCGCTAAATGTAATATAGTTAATATTGTTTTCGAAGGTGATGAGGAATTTGGAGAAGTTGGGGAAATTCCTATTTTGAACCGGGATCAAGAGATAGAACGGGATATTGAGAGGTTTGAAATAAAAGGGCTATCTAATAGTCAAGTCAAAGATTTAAAGTTCATTTTGAGGGAAAATAAAGAAGTGTTTATGGGTCCTGTACGACCAGCGGAAGTAGGGGAACATCGTATTGATCTGAAACCGGCTGTAGAAAGGAAAAAACCAAAGTTATATAGCGTGCCGGTAGCTTATAAAGAGGAAGTGGATAGGCAGATTCAGGAGTTATTAGAATTAAATCTAATCGAACCGTCGAATGCTGAAATTAGCCATCCAATTGTTTGCGTTGCGAAAAAAGATGCAACTGTCAGAATGTGTATTGATTACAGAGCTTTAAATTCTGTAACGCAGGTTCCCACCTTCCCGATGAAAGATTCCCAAGAAATTATGTATACCGCAGGGGCGGCTAAATATCTATCTTCAATAGATTTATTGAGGGGTTATTGGCAAATTAAAATGGCTGAGGATTGTAAACCTCTGACAGCTTTTACGACGCATAACGGAACTTATCAGTGGCGTACAATGCCTTTTGGATTATCAGGGGCTGCTGCTACGTTTCAAAAAGACATGAATGAGGTTCTCCAAGGTCATCGGAGGTATGCAGAAGCATATATTGATGATGTCATCATTTTCTCCGATACCTGGGAAGAGCATTGTGAACATGTCAGGGCTGTCATTGAAGAGTTGAAAAATAGAAATTTTACGATTAGACTAGACAAATGTAAATTTGGAGAGAAATTGACTAAGTTTTTAGGTCATGTTATTGGGGGTGGAACTCATGCACCTGATGAGGAGAAAATCGGAGCAATAAGGGACTTAAAGAGACCAAAGACTAAAAAGGAAGTTAGATCAGTTTTGCGATTAACGGGATTCTACCGATCTTATATCCCAAATTATGCTGAGATAGCTATACCTTTAACTGAATTAACCAAAGGAAATGTCAAAAATACTGTACCATGGGATGAAAGGGCAGAAAAAGCATTTAATACTCTTAAAGATGAGTTGTGTAAAGTGACGAGTTTGGCTACACCTATCGTAGGCCGGGAATATCAGCTTCACGCCGATGCTTCCGACCTTGCAGTAGGATGTTGTCTTACTCAAAAAGATGAAAAGGGTCAGTTTAAACCTATAGCTTTTGCCAGTCAGAAATTGTCAGGGGCTCAGCGTGCTTGGCCGACTATAAAGAAAGAGGCTTGGAGTGTTCTCTTCGGGTTGCGGAAGTTTGAAAAGTGGACTTATGGATCTCAAATTGAGGTCATTACCGATCATAATCCATTAAAATTTCTCACGGAAACAACCCCAAGGTCGCCCAAACTCACTAGGTGGGCTCTAGCCTTGCAACGCTGGAACCTGAGCATTTCTCATCGTCCCGGAGTTCAACATTTGAATGCTGATGCAATTTCGAGGCTACAGAGAAAGAGCTGGGAAGAACAACCAGTTACTAGCCCATCAGTATCAATGTCAAAATAGTAGACAACTTTAAAGGATGTCATCACATGTCTAATTTTTTTTTGTGTGTGTGTAAATATCTTTTTTTAAGTTTTGTGTTTATAATAGTAAATTAGCATGTGTATTGTTTATGCAATAGTAGTATTAGTATAAGGTTCAGTAGAGATGTCAGTAGAGAATGTTCAGACACCTGAAAATGCCTATGTAATATTTAGAATGAAGAAATCTGCAAAGAGACTATTGAACTCTTCCGTAATATTATTATATGTTTGGGGAAAATTAGCCCCTAAGAGGCATATTTTCCGCTAAGGTGGGGGGTTTCAGGTTCCTAGAAGACATCTGCCCTGAATTAGAAAGGAATGACATTTCCTTATCTGAATATTTTATGTATTGTGGGTTGTGTATCCGTGAAGCCCGAAATACCTTTCTTTCTTTTCTATAATAACGAATGACAGATGTTGACACAGGTGTGCAGATGACGCACTCGTTGATGAATGAAAGTGATGGCCGCGGGGCGTGCCTCAGCTGTCATCTAGCTATTGGAGTGATGTGTAAACAGGAGATGTCATGACTCAAGGTTGGAGTGCGGAATTGAACCAATGGAGGAACTCTAAGAGGCCCTGCTGGGGGAAGGAAGATCTCTGACAAGGTCAACTCTGGACTGAGAGGTTGGAGACAGTTCTCGCTTGGCGTTGAGACCGATAGGTCGCTCAGGATTTGTGGTCCTGTTGGATAGTGTATATTTTGAGCGTGGGACAAGGCGTCCCGGTGGATAGTGTTATAGGCCGAGAAGTGAGGCCTAGTACCCTTGTGTATTGAGATTCTGCAGTAATCTCTGATAAAGCGTATCTAACGTGCGTTGAGTGTGAGGAAGAAAGTATAAGTTGAACGGTACACAACCAACGTTTATTGTAGTTAATTTAATGTTGAACCGGATCATCTATATCCGAGTTGTAATTGTAGATAGTTGTAAATATTGTTTCTTGTGTACATATCTATATCTTAAATAAACTGTTAGTTCAGTTCATTAACAGCGTCAGTGTTATTTTACCCAATCCTCACAGCAGGTGACCGATATCACCCATTAATATCGGTGCTGGCAGCTAAAACTACCTAGGACATTCTTCAAAGTTTTGTGGACTGAGAGGAGCGTCCGACAAAAATAAATTGAAAATCTTGGATTTTTGGTAAAATTATGCGTTTTTTAATTAGATTACGGGAACTTATAAAATTAATGACAGAAACGAATTTTTTTTTAAATGTCAAATGCCTATCTCAACTTTATGTTTTTGTACTTAGAAAAAAAAACAATTAATTTACATTCACATATTTAAAAAATACGAAAAAACTACATTTTAGGCCAAAAAGTTTAAACTTCATCCTCATTCCAGAAGACCTAAATATTTTTCAATTTCAAAAATATTTTTTGGAGTAAATAAGTGATCATGGTAACAACTTTTTAGCAATTTTGAAATTTTGAGTTTCAAAAAAAAAGGTTTTTCGTGATACACCCTATTTCACATGCTAGCCCTTTGACCTTTGATTGTTGAATTTTCTACCAGGTAATTTTAATTATGAAATGTCACAATGGCACTGGAATATTCGATCAAATTTATTTGAAAAAGTTTTAATGCATTTCTTCTTATATATTGTAAACCAAATATTTTCTTTGGAAAATATTGGTGTCAATGTGACATTCGTAATTTTGAAGTAATTTACCCACCACAGCACAAAGGTTTAATGTTTAATTTTTCAAAGATATATAACTACTCATAGAGTCAACTTTACATTTCTGAACTATCAAGACCAAAATAAATCTGTAATATTCATTTGAGATTTGTTTTGATACTTTTTTCAATTTAGAATTTTTTAACAATTTAAATTAATAACAATAAATAAGAAGATAGTCTTACCATTTATTTATAAAGAAGTTGTCTTTACTTAAGATTTTTCTAACACTTTCGCATCCAATTTTTTTTTCTAAAAAAGTTAAATTATTTTAAGAGAAGTAACTGCAAAAATGACGATATTTTAAAACTGTTTCATCCTGTTTCGTTAAAAGTGTAGAACATCCATGGAAAGAAGGCATTTATTTATTTTGGGAGCAACCAAAATTTTTGCTTGGTATGTCTGAGTTTATTTGATTAAAACCGAGATTTCTTTTTATATTAGATCATACTCTTTCCATCTTTTTGCTCGTTAACAGTGGGTTCTCCTAACACCCAAGTTTGCTATCATGAAGTTCGACTTTGAATATGAAGATGGGCATTTTAAAATTTTATGTACTTATAGGTTATTTCGTGGGATTAACTAAAAACATATTTTCTAATGGAAGAAGATAGGTGATTTAAAAAATAAAGCTGTATTAATAAAAGAAAGTTTTTTGTTTGTTTGTTTGTTTTGTTGGTAATAGCAACATTTTTTAGCATGTGGAGGTCTGGAAATATAGACAGGGATAGACGAAGAGTAGGATGGCAGTCAGAAAAAAAACCTACATTCTGATTTTTCATTTATTAATATGTATACGAGATATTAAATAAAAACTCTGATGAATGAGATTCAATTTTTGGCAGTTGTCGGGTGTTAAGATTGCTTCTATGCCTGTCCGTAAAATTCGTGGTTTTGAAGCGCATTCGTATTAAACGTTTCATTTTTTCTGCATTTTGAAAGCTGAATCGTCCGATCCCATTAAAAAGTTGCAGAAAAAAGATTTTATTGAATCTTTTTTGTCGTAATCGTATCTTTCGTTAAAAGAAATATATTAATGCTAGCTGATCCGCCCGACGTTGCTCGAGACTATAGATGTTTTAAAATAAAGTGCGAATATTTAAAATCTCCATTCCTATTAAAATAGAAAAATATACAATTTTATCTGAAGAATATTTTAAATTTTATCTGAGCGAACATAGATATGTATTTCTGTTACGAAAACCGTGTTTTGAAAGTATAAAGAAAGATAGTCGTTGATTTTAACTGTTTTGAACCACGAAAATAATGCAATAATTGAATTTTTTTTAATTCCTTTCCTTAATTAGACCTACTCCATCCAAAATCTTCTGAGCACGTGTGCATCGTGCACCGCACATCTGAATAAACTCTAAGAAAACATAAAAGAAGTAATTACCTAATTTACTACTTTTTTGGATGGTGTCATAGATCAATTGTAAATCAATCAGGAAAAACAAAATCATCACAACAGGAAAAGTTAATAAATGCGTGTTCAGATTGTTGCTAGCATTTAGTCTTTGAAATGCAGTCTTTAAATCCCATATTTACCGCCTGTTCTCATTGGCTGGCTGGTTCGTTGTTTCGGATTGATCGTGAGTTGCAAATAGCTTTAACCTGGCTGCTTCGTTGCCGTGGATTGGTGGAAAGCTGCAAATATCCTCTTACCCAGTAAGCTTTAATTGAAAAAAAATCTTTAAAAAAATCTCGCTGCGAAGTGCACTTTCCGGTTTTAGCATCCACACATGACAAAAATTTCAGAAGCCCGTGTGTTATAATTTTGGCGTTATCCACAATCAGACAGGCAGACAGACAGACATTTCTTATTTTATATGTATAAATTTATTGTTTCAAAAACAAATAAATAAATAAAATCTGTTAATCAACTTCATATTTGTTTTCATGGTTTTCTTTTTCTTTTTTTCAGTTTTAAAATGGAATCTCCGTGTAGTACGAAAATATGAAAATAAGCTCTACATTGTAAAAAATATGACTATTTTGCTGCATCGTCACTCCACCGCTTTTATAGAAAACGACTACTTCAGGCTATCATGGAGCATTCTCATTGGCCAAAAGAGTGATATTCTATAAAAGCGGGGGAGTGACGATGCAGCAAAATAGTCATATTTTTTACAGTGTACTTATTTAAAGTATATTCTTCGTTGTAACGATAGCTTTCGTTTTACAAATCGTTAATATTTACTATTTCAAAAAACATTTTGAAGATCAATTTCATAAAAATAAAAATAAAAAAATCATCGAACACATAAGAACGAGCTTGTGTACAGGTGATTGATTGCTTCTGCACATGCTAGGGAAATTTCCTTCATTAGTCAGAGATATCATTTCGCATTTTAAAAGAAGGCGAACCATTGGATAGAAGAGCTATTACACTTCACAGTGTTAAAAATATAATTTAATATCTCCACTACTAATTAAGAGATTTCGATGGTCTTATTTTTCCAATTTCCATGGTTAAAAAAAGAACGGATAAAAAAGAAAAGAGGTAGATAGAAGAAAATATAGAGAAATAATAAGATAAGTAACAGGAAAATCTCGAACATTAAAGGTTGCTTTTATTTTTTTAAGACCAGGACATTTTTCTTCTGGAACTTTCTGTCAGAAAATTAAAAATATAATAAATTTCAGAAATTAAATCGACATTACTCAGAAGGTCCTTTAAATCGTTTGCAAAGATTTTCGTTTAAAAATATAAGATCTTGAAAATTCGAGTGTGTATTCGAGTCCGAAGACAGAGGGAACCAAAGTCTAGGTTAATTTCAATAATTTTTTGTTTCAAAATATAATTTAACCTCCTCAGTCCTGAGACCAACTTTGAGTCTTAAATTTTATTGATTTCTTGTTAAATGAGTTTTACATACACTGAAATACAGTGGAAAAATACTGAAATTTTTTTTAAACTTTTTTTAAAATTAGAAAATTAGTGTCTCCTACAGGAGACATCCGGTCACAATGACATCCGATATGTTAAATACGAATTGTAAATTTTTTGTATATTTTTAAATATTTTACGTCCGAATAGATTTTTAATGTTGTATTACACATTTATAATAATACTGAATATATTTTTAAGATTAAAAAGACATTTAATTGTATGCAAACAACATACACAATAATTTAAGAGTTAATTTAGTAACTATCCAGTATTTTAGAAATGACTGAAACTTAAGTTTAAAAAAAATATTATTATTGCAATATACTTTCTATAAAATATAATTTCTTAAATATCAACAAGAATTTTTTAAATCAATTTTTAAAATGGTATTTTTCGTGAAATAATTAAAAACATTGTCGGTCTTTTGGCACACATAAAAATAAAACTTTACATGCAGTGCATCTAGTTCCTACAGAATTGGATTTACAATCAGGCATCCTACATCGATTTTTTTAGAAGATTTGGGAATCTCAGGCAGATCTTTCTTTTTCCCAAAGAAGTAGATGGCAAGGAAATTTTTTTGACTGTATCTATTTTTCTGTGGTGTTGATGGCTAACTAGGAGTGTACTTTGAACCACTGCATATTTCTGTGCCAAAGAAAAGATATTCTTGTAGATGAACTCTGAATTCAAGACAGAGTAATATGTCTTTCTTTGCTCTGTTGAGTAGCGTTTGGTGATCTCTATACTGAAATGAGATTCAAAGATGATTCAGTGAAACATCAAATGTCATATCAAAGATGATTCAGTGAAACATATTCTTCACTCTTTTCGATCATCACTTGCATATATCTTTAGGATGCTTACTGGCAGCTGAAGAGGCAAGTATAATTGGTTTCTTATCAAACCATTTCAGAATAAAAATTAGTCAGTTTTTTTCGAATTTTTAGGTCAACTGAACTATGACCAAGCTTTTTAATATCAGTGTCGGATTTAAAATTTGCATTTGATGGTATACTACTTTTTCGTAGGCATTCAGCTTTATAATGCAAGATGTCCAACAAACATATTGATGTAAAATATCTGTCCATATACAAGGTACAACCAGGAAATAAATTCTCGGTAGGTTTAAGCATTGCTTTTCCACTTGTATCGGAATATTTTTCATCATTCTCATTTATACCTGTATTCATTTTGTCTCCTGAACCTTGATATATAAAAAAATCTAATCGAAGACCATTTGGAACTGCGTCTAAAGGGAACTTCTTCTACAGGGATTTCGTTTTCCTTCGATGAACTGTCTCCTGGTCAATAGCCATAAAAAGGAATATTTTTTTCATTATTGCTACAGCTGAGGATTTTTTATTCAACAGACATTCTGATAAAACAATTTGTAGAACAGTTCTAACTTCCCAAAATTTATCATCAACCTTTTCTTAATCGGTTACTGTGAGATCATCTCATAGTTTTTAATTGTTTTTAATTCAAAAGTACCTATCACGTGATATGTTATCTGCTATGATTCGAACTCGGGTGTCTTTCGACCAGTACAACCGCATTCTAAATATTTTAGAGAGGGTATTATAATTGTAATAGCAATAAATTTTTTCACCTCAAATTCTGTAAGTAAAAGTCTTTTTCCCATATCTACGAAATATCTGCAATTTGTAAATTCAGTCATAATATTTATTCACTCATTCGATACATATTTATGAAAATAGTGTTGGGGAGATGAATCTACACTGTTATTGTTACTTTCTCTATAGAGTGGAGCAGGGGGCAGAGGAATAAATTCATAATTTACATTTTCCAATAAGATCTTGTGGAACCTTCTGAGCTATTAGACACAGAGGAGATTGCTCGAAATATTGATTTTTTTAAAAATGTGCACAGTGTAATGCTTGTACATATACTTACACAGACACACAAAATTGTACCATAAACTTATATGCATATTTATAAACGTTGTTATAAACACACTCAAATAGAAACTTTTTAGTTTTTTACAATAAAACCAAAAGTTAATATAAAATAGAGTTATTTTTAGATAATTGCTTTTTATTGTTTTATATGAAAGTTCTAATACTTTTTTGAACTCCACATTCTCTGTGTTTCTAAAAAAATAATAGAACCCAAAACATAGTCAGTTTGCCTCAAAATAATAAAAAAAAGGCAAATTTAATTTAAAACTGTTCTAACACTGAAAAATAAAGAAAACAATTAACTGGTATGTTTGAAACCATAATATACCGTAAGATGGGATTAATTTGTGACAGGGGGGATTACTTTGTGACACCTGATCTAGTTTGCGTATTTCGTCTTAGATTTTTGGAAACAAAATGTTTCGATTATTTGGCACGCTGTATTGAAAATTATCAATGCTGATTGCTTTCCTAACACACAGGATAGAGCGGGAGATTCGAAATAGCAAACAAGACCACGTGTCACAACGTTACCTCACCTTTGACAAAGTAACCCCATCTCACGATAAGAAATTTTTTATAAAAATACTGAATTTAAATTCAGAAAAAAATAGTTCAAGAGACAACTTCAGAAAATGTAGTTTTGTTGGAGCATGACCGGATGTCTCCTACAGGAGACACTAAAATGACCATGCATTTTTTTAATGCTTAAAGAACTTAAAGCTTAAAACAAATGATATCATTAAAAAGAACAATCTTTATATTATAAAATCCTAGGCCGTATAAATTGTAACAAAATTATTATTAACAGATAAAAAACTTACCTGTATGCATATGAATAATTTTTCTTCTTTTTGGCGACGCCATTTTTGCATACCGCTAAATTAATGAAAATATTAATTTTGGCAACAAAAAAGCCTTTGGCAGTATGCTGTCATCTATTATCAATAATAGGAACCAGTTTTTTAAATTCTGGAATAGAAATTTTGAATGTAAAAGTTTTAATAAGTACTGTTTAGTGTCTCCTCCAGGCGACATCAGGACTGAGGAGGTTAATACTAAATTAAGGGTGTGCGCCGCTGAAGGCAGAAGATCACACAACTCTCAATCCATCTCGGAGAAGTATATCTAAATTGCACACTAATTCTATTTATATTTAAGGTTCCATCCCAGGTCCGGCTACACGGGGTGGGCCAGCTAAATAAAAAAATCCATAATTGCTTGCTTGTATCAATCACAATAACTCTTCAAATCCCATAAAATAGAAACTTTCGTTTATGTTTCATTAAAATAAAAGGAGCGAAAGCCACAGTTGACGTTATGAGAAATTACGCAAATAGAATTCAATATGATATAGCCTTGCAACTAAGCACACGTTAAAAAGATAACGTGGGACATAAAACAAAACACCATAAAGAATGATTAAGAACACATTTTCATTATGAGAAACTACGGAATTAAATTCTACCTGTATTTCATATTATTCTATTTATGTGCTTCGTCGTGAATTCTACCTTGTGGATTTCATGATTTTATTTCTTCCATTAAAAAAATTATATAAACTCTCAATTTGCTATTCTTTCGTTTGTTTCGTTATAATTCATTTCCTTTAAATATAATTTTTTTAAGCACTACCTAAAAAGGTCCATTAAATATGAAATAAAATACGGAGGATTGTGTGATGAATGAGAAAAAGAATGAAATTTTGATGAAAGTCTTATTGTAACTGTAAAAAAATTTAAATTATTGCATGTTTATCAGTTTCCAACATTAGTTGAACAGTGTTTGTGAATTCGGTTAGTTTGTATGTCTGAACATCTGTTTATCCTTCTGTTGTACGGAAATCATTTATCAGGGTATAATGGTATTTTATACATCAAATATTGTATTATTATTATTATTATTATTAAAAATACGAATGTCATGTGTATGTAATGTGTAGTAAACAAGGATTAGAGGCAGTGTGCTCTAGAATGGATCGTATCTAATTCGATGAAACTTTATGACGCCAGATGTTGAGTCCTGATGGTGAAGAAGACACAATAGGAGGATATTTTATATCAGCCTGAACTTATATCCAGATTTATGAAGGGCAGACTTAAAGACCAGACCTGACCACTTCTTGCGGTTGTTTGTTGTGGTGACGTGGTGTTTTTTAGCTTTAATGAGTTTTGCAGGAAAGGGTCGGTTTTCCGGCAAACAGGAACTAATCCGTCAAGTTGGGTGGATCTGCTTATCTCCCGATTCTTTTGTTCACTTCCCTTCCTTCTATTATGAAGAAACCGCAAATGGGTCCTATACAAAAAACTCTTCGAAGAATTCAGTTGACGTTCAATGTGCAGCAGCCTTAGACCTCCCAAGACGGACACTAGGGTCGATGAAGAGGAGTCTTATCCCGCTTCAGAGAAGGAGCAACATGGAAGCCACGGATGTAGTGATCCTCAAATCAGATGGCACAAAGATAGTGAGGAATCGAAAGTAGATGAGTAGTGATTACAGAGTTATCATGGGGACCGAGGGGGCAGCCCTCATTCTTTCAAAAAAGAAGGTAATTTTTTTTTTTTTTTTTTTTTTTTTTTTTTTTTTTTTTTTTTTAGGGAGATACTCACATCCCGTAGAGAAGTTAAGGTTTTTATAAAAACAGTGGCAATTTTTTTCAAGTCTTTCTACTTATAATTTTTAATGTTCTTAATATAAAATAATGTTCTTTTCTAAAAATATGACAAACAACATTATGCACAATATCCTGCAATCATAATTAAAAAATAACAAAAATTTTATGAAAAAGGAGCAGGTTTACTAAATAATTTTTCATTCCGCATGCGTGAACCCTATCAAAATTTCCTTTGCATATAGTGTTAGCTAAATGTGTAGAGCAACTTTTGCTAAAGTCTCAAAAACATAGCTTAAAAATTCTGAAAGTGTTCTTCGATAGAATAAGCTCAGAATCCGTTATTCCCAAAATGAAGCAAAAAGATGAGGGTCTGTATCCATTAATCCATTGATTAGGGTTAATATGGAATACACAGTATGACGCGTACTACTATATTAGGAAACAACCCCTCTTTTTTTTTCTTTTTTTTTGGGGGGGGGGAGCTTCATTTTGGGAATAGCGGATTTTTAGCTTATTCTATTGACGATCACTTTCAGAATTGTCAAGCTATGTTTTTGCAACTTTTACAACAGTTGCTAACACAATATGTAAATTAAATTTTGATAGCGTTTACGCATGCGCAATGAAGAATTGTTTAGTATACCTGCACATATTTCTTATAATTTTTATTATTTTTCAATTCTGATTGCAAGATATTGTGTACAATGCTGTTTGTCGTATTTTCATAAAATAACATTATTTTATATTAAGAACTCTGCAAATTATAAGCAAAAATTTTGGAAAAATTTGGGTCTGTTTTTATTAAAACTCTAATTTCTCTACGAGTATACATGCTCTCCGTATAAAAATGAACACAGTTTATTGCAATAAGCCATTTATTCATAATCTACAGTTTGAACGCTTTTGCTACCTTAATCCAAAAGATATTCGCTCTTTTTCAATTTGTTGACGGTTTCCTATGGAGTTTCGGGAAAAAATCTTCAAGGAAATGTATGACCTGTACTATTATGTTTACACACTTAAAGTTTCAGGATAATTACTCGTGTATTTTTCTAGATATTTAACAAAATTATAAAATCACAAGTGGCCGGTCACCTTTAACCATATAATGTATGTAGGCGCGGCGTATAGTATATAGGTTAAAACCATTTGCTGTGTTGCCAATTTAGCGTATTTTTTATTCAGAGTTCTACAACTATTTTCGTATAGAAATATTCATCTTATTAAAAATGTAATTAAATAAAGGGATTATTAATGCATAAAATAATGGGTGCATTTTTAGTATAAAAAATCTGCTAAATTGATAGCACTGACCATAAGTAGTTTATAAAAAGCAAGCGAAAAACCTCACGAAATTGTACATTATAACTTGAAGTTGAACTTCAAGCCTACGCCTACTTTCCTACGCCGCCAATGCTACAGAGGCTATATTTCTAACAGAGATTATAGAGAGTGATTGCTTTATTCCATTTCGCTTCAAATAGCTGGTGAACAGATTTAGCTATGATCATGAGTATTATGTCCAGGTAAATTAAACTGCCACGCGCTGCATATTGAGATATCTTGATGAGACAATTAATGGAAAACTGGAGAAGGGAGGAGGTCTAGAGGGTTTACGATATTTCTCACTCGAAAACGGCACATGGAACTGGAAAAAAGTCAATTACAAAGTTCTAGAGCGTGTTCTGTTTTGTATGAAATGATGTCTTACATGTTAAATCAACTTTATTGAAAGATTTAAAATTCATTTTCCGATTAGCATCTTGAATAATACTCTGATTGCAAGAGGTGGACACGTTGAGTAATATTTAACTTCATCAACAACTTTAGCGTAGAACAAAAATGATTAATCAGACGAGAATGTGATGCATATAAAGCAAACCCCGTAGCAACTGTAAATATTTTTCTTTTATATTCAAACATGAGATCATTTTCTTAGAGATAAGTTAAAGAAAAAAAAATCTAACCCTATTAAAATGTATGCAGGAATACGCCATAGAATAATATAGGGTAGATATGCCAGTAATGGGGCACCTCGTAGTTTTTAGTTTATAAAAAAATAATAAATGGTAGTTAAGTTTTTATTATTTTTTTATTAGCTCTCCCTTGCATGCTCTATAATCTGGATTATTTTTTTACACTTTTCATCAAAGCAATTAGAAATCAGAAAATAAAGTTTCACAGTTTTACTGAAAATTTTAATGAACATGCTAAGAGCTGACTTTACTTACTTAATTTATATCTTCTTTATTTTCTTGTAAAAATGGAATGTTTTTGTTTGAATAGTAATATAAAACTTTGAAGTTCATATACCAATGGTCATTAACAGAATTTTATTTATTTTTAAGATTTTAGGAGGGGTGGTCCATTACTGGATTGCTTATTTCGTGATTTTCCAGTAATGGACCACCCAAGTGGCCAATATTAAAAGTATAATTTCAGTAGAGATAAAATATTTTGATTTAACTGAAAAGCTAAATAATTAAATTTAATACTTAAATTTTACCTACTAGAATTTAATAAAGGCAATTTCTTTATATATAGTTGTTTTCAAGAAGACATTCAAAATTGGTACAAAAAAGCAAGCAAAACATTTGACAAAATCTAGATGTGCCGTTACAAATAAGTTGTTTTAAGTTGGTTCAGAAATGTAGAATCATATTTGGAAGAAGATATTACTAATATCTTCTTCCAAATTCTAAAGCATACAAAGAGAATTTTCAATGAAGTTAAAACTGGTTTTCTTTTGTGCTCTTAAAATAGGAAAAATTTTGGGACCAAAATCAGTTAAAGTTGTGTATTTTGTAGTACCGAATAACGAAAAAGAACAAATCACTGTTATGGGATGTTTTTCAGCAAATTATGAGTTGTTCCATTGGTGATAATATATCCATATAAGCATCTCTCAAGGAAAATTGTGGAATCTGCGCCAAATTGATGGGCTGTATGATTATCAGAAAATGGTTGGATAGTGAAAGAACATTTATCATTTTAAATGCATTCTAAAATTCCGTATTTAATAGTTTGGACTATCGGAAAATGATGATAAAATTGAAGATTTGTTATTTATATTTCATATTTCCACAGCACATTATTTAGATAATGATATGAATGAAGATTGGAGACTTTTTTGTATTGCCTTATTTTATCTGAACTTGATTTCATTAAAACAGTGTCTTTATCTTATAAATCTTTTAAATTTAAATATTTTGTTTTCTGTCTTTACAATATAAATCCTTTAATGTAATAAACTTTTAATAATATCATTAATATTTGTTTTTATATCCACATTATAAATCATTGATTATAATAAATTTATAATTTAAATTTAAATATTTTGTTTTATGTTTTTTAATTATAAATCCTTGTAATGAATTTCTAACTTAAGTTTTAATATTTTGTTTTATTAGTATGCTTTCATTAAGTTCTGGAGAAAAATACAATTGAAAAAACAATTATCTGTAATTTTTTGTAGGGTGGCCCATTACTGGAACGTAGGCTGTTCATTACTGGGCTTTTGGGTGTTTAGACATATTTCTATTATTTAAAATTAAATTTTTATAAGATTAATTAATTGGAATTTAATAAATATAACTATTAATAAAAATTATTTTTTAAAGAAATTCCTTAAAGGGGGTTCATTACTGGCACATCTACCCTACAATCAATAAAAAAAAAAAAAAAAAAAAAAAAAAAAAAAAAAAACCTCCACATTTTTGTTTCTAGTACTTTTTTTCGAAAAACTTAGAGAAGAATTAAAATAGCCATTGGATTTGTAATTGTTTCTTTTTTTCATTTATGTTGAAAAAATAAGCTTAAAGATGAAACTCATATCGAACTTGTAACCAGTGCTAACATTTTTAATGCTAAAATCTAAATTTTCATTTATTAATATTTTCATTTTAGAATAAATTTTAACGTTTACTGCCAATCAGAAAATAATTTATTAATAAAAAAAGAATACTGCCCAGTTAAACTGAAGGCATTGAGCTCACAGGCTACAAATACTAATTGCACATTAAAGCTTTATATTTTCAAGGGTTAATTCCGTTCGAAAAAAAAATTAAGAAGGGGAAACAGCTCTCCCCTTTTCTCTTTTTTTATACTTAATCATTGAACCTCCTATACTATCAAAGACATGCTTTATCATATAAAAAATCTATATCCAAAATTCAGAGCAAATTAGATAATTCTTAATAAAAACCCATTTAGCATTTATATAATTTAAAAAGAGTTATCCCCCTCTTTTATACTTAACCATTAAACTTCCAAAACTATTCAGAGATTTGAACGAAATCTGAAAATTCTGCTTGAAAAACCCATTTATATAAATTAAGGGGGGGGGGACATTAGAACCCCTGTTCCCCTTATTTATACTTATTCAATGAACACCTAATAACAGTCACGGAATCGCCTCATCAGAATGATCCTAATCTAAATTTTGAACGAAAATTAATTCTGCATGAAAATCCCATTTATATCAACTAACGGGGGGGGGCATTAGAGCCCCTGTTCCCCCTATTTATACTTATTCAATGAACACCTAATAACAGTCACGGAATCGCCTCATCAGAATGATCCTAATCTAAATTTTGAACGAAAACTTAATTCTGCATGAAAATCCCATTTATATCAACTAACGGGGGGGGCATTAGAACCCCTGTTCCCCCTATTTATACTTATTCAATGAACACCTAATAACAGTCACGGAATCGCCTCATCAGAATGATCCTAATCTAAATTTTGAAAACTTAATTCTGCATGAAAATCCCATTTATATCAACTAACGGGAGGGGGCATTAGAACCCCTGTTCCCCCTATTTATACTTAATCAATGAACACCTAATAACAGTCACGGAATCGCCTCATCAGAATGATCCTAATCTAAATTTTGAAAACTTAATTCTGCATGAAAATCCCATCTATATCAACTAACTGGGGGCATGAGCCCCCCGTTCCCCCTCTTATACATATCGAATGAACTCCAAAAACTAATCAGGGAAGCGCCTTGTCAGGATATACCTACATACAAAATTTCAAGTGGATCGGATATTTTTATCATGAGTTATCGCGTTACGTACATACGAACATACATACAGAACGGACGGGCACATAAGCTCTCAGGCTATGATAGCCTGTGAGCTAAAAAAGTATAGAAATCATAAAGATGTAAAAATTCCTCCTAATATTATATTATGTTCTTTAAATTTTCATTCGTAACTTCTCTAATAAGGAATTTAGCTGAAAACTCCCGGGCACAACAAAGAAGACGAAATTAAAAATTATATATATATATATATATATTCATATATATATATATATATATATGTATATATATATATATATATATATATATATATATATATATATATATATATATATATATATATATATATATATATATATATATATATAATACACTGCTCAAAACAATTAAAGGATATTTGAAGTTTTATATAAAATAAAGATATAAACGAAATTTTTTTTTGCCGAAAATAGAAGAAGAGAATCACAAATGCAAATTTTTCTGGTTTTCAAACTGTGGAGTATGCAAATTTTGAGTTCGACGTCAAAAACGTCGCTTTAGCGGCAGCGAATGAAATTTGACTTTCAACTGGATAAAAGAGAATGAAGACAAGGATGATCGGCTTTCAGTGATTGCTTTGTTTCGATGAGTACGATGTCTCAGCGAAGGCATTTGACAGATTCAGAAGCTTGGAGAATTGTTGGTAGGTTAGAAGGGGGCCAAACTTAAGCCGAAGTAGCTCAAGCCATTGGACTGTCACAAAGTGTCATTTACGGGATCTGGAACCGTTTTTTGGAGAATGAATGTGCAGGCCGAAGACCAGGGCAAGGTCGTAGACGAGCAACAACGCCCAATAAAGATCGGTATTTAGCGTTAATAGCTCGGAGACACCGAAACATGAACGCTACTCTTCTCCAACAACACCTTCGCTCGGCTACAGGCACCACGATTTCAACTCAGACTGTCCGAAACTGGCTCCATGCTGTAGGTCTGTATGCTCGCCGACCGATGGTATGTCTTAGATTAACATCAAGGCATCGTCGTGACCGCAGGGAGTGGGCAACCGAGCATGTTGATTGGAGGAGAAATGAATGAAGCAATATTCTGTTTTCTGACGAGTCCCGTTTTTCTGTGCATCCGGATAATAGGCGTATTTTCATCTGTAGGGACCGTGGCAGTAGGAATAATCCTGCGTTCGTGCACGAAAGTGTCAGATTTCGCGGCGGAGGAGTGTTGGTGTATGGTGGCATCTCCAATAACGGGCGCACTGACCTCTACATCATTCGAGATGGAGCTCTGACTGGTCGCCGATATAGGGATGAGATCTTCAGACCTATTGTAGTCCCTTACGCTGCAGCAATCGGAGAAAACTCCATTTTAATGGACGATAACTGCAGGCCATATCGTGCAAACCTGGTGGAGGATTTCCTTTTCGAGGAAGGAATCGTTCGAATGTAATGGCAAGCGTGTTCTCCAGACATGAATCTAATCGAGCACGTTTGGGACGCTCTAGGAAGACGAGTTTCTGGCCGCCAAAAACCCCCACAAACTCTCCAAGAACTGGAAATGCTCTTCTGGAAGAGTGGGGCAGAATACCCCAACTCGTCATTAATAGCCTCATTGAGTCCATGCCTCAAAGGTGTTCAACGTTGCTGGCCGCCCATGGAAACCATACCCCTTACTGAAAATGATTTTCTTTGAAGAAAACACCTTTTCTTATTCTTTTTTTCTCATATGCACAAATTGTGTTTTTTCCCTTTTGTACACAAATGCGCAATAAAATGCATTTTTTTCTGCCAAACATGTGTAATTTATTTTCATATAACCTACTATGTCTGTCGACCATGTATCAATCAGCTAAAAAGTTTCCCAGATACAAAATCCACCTAAAACTGCAATATCCTTTAATTGTTTTGAGCAGTGTATATATATTCATATATATATATATATTTAATTAAAACTGATATATTAAATCAAATCGCACACCATATATAATTTACTAAAAATATATATAAACTATAAAAATAGTCTTAAAAGCAAAAACTCACGAACATCTATACCGCCAAACAAAATTGAAAAACCACTACGTGAACTATAACTAATCCTTAAACTATAAACTGATCCAACAAAATAACAACTCATAAATAACTTAAACAAGAAACTTGAAAAATAACAAACAAGGAGACTGGCGGCATGGCTAATGACATGCACTGCTGGGTTTAATCTGATTTGATGCATGCAACATCCTCCATGCTCGTCACAACCATAAATGAATTTTAACTAAAAGCAAACCAAACTAAAACTTAAGTATCGACCAGCAATAACCTTCAAATGACCCACAAACTAAATCTTTAAACTTCGTCACCTGAGAATAATAAGGTTCTAACTGACATTTTGAAAAAAACATACTTTTTGACATAGGAATGTTCTATTTGTATCGATGAATGCATTTCTCCATTAAAATTTTGATATATATAATTTACATCCGCTTGCGAAAGAGAATAATATAGTTGATCAGAAATTGTTGAAAGCAGTCAGAATAACAGAGTTCTATGTGCAAAGTAATTGCAGATAGCATATAAGATAATATATTATTATTTTATTTTACAAATAATAATAATATATTATAGTGTATAATATAATGATATTATAATATATTATATATTATAATATATTATATAATGAAAACCGGCAATCTTTTATTTCTTTTGTGAAAGAATATATTATTTCGATAATTAAATCGTTTTCCTGTAAAATATAGACGAAATTTCTATCAGTAAAAATCTTTTTAAATATATTTTTTAGTACTTCGATATGCAAAACGAATTGTGTTTAATTTGATTAATGGACCAGATCCAAGCAGAAATGAAGGACTAATCCTAATTCATTTCGATTTAGAAAATCCTGTGGGGAGAATGGATGGCAGTTTAGATGAAGCACCAGCTTTAGATATTCTTGATGCAAAAACAATTTAAAAAAATCAGTAAAAGTAATTCCTACAAATCTAATTGATAGCAGGACTATGGATTTTTCGTAAGTTAAAAATGCCTTTATGTAGTTATGTACATCCTACAGGCAATACCTTGTCTCCAGCTGCGAACAAAATACCCGAAGTAAATTTTCAAGCAGAATAATCTCAAATGATATCAAGAATAAAATTAAAGCTCATATTGAAAGTTTTCCAAGATTGAATCACACTACAACAGAGGAAGCACTAAAAAAACATACTTAGAATCAGGGCTTAACTTAAAGAAAATGTATGATTTGTACTTTCAGAAATGCAGAGAAAGCAATGTAGAGCCAGTGAAACTTTCCTGTTATAGGCACATATTTAATACGCAGTTCAACATAGAACTCAATAAACCAAAGAAAGATAGGTGTGATCACTGTGAGGAGTATAAACATGCTGAAACGCAGGGAAAAATTAATAATGACTTGCAATTTAAATATGATCAACACAAAAAAGAATTAGAATCCACCAGAACTCTCAGAAATGATGAGAGAAATTCCCTTGAGGTGTCAGTCATTTGCTTTGTATTAGAAAATTTATAACATGTCCCGAAGGTGATGCCAGCAACTTTTTCTATAAAGAAAATTAACTTGTATAACATGACAGCACATGCAACATGGAAGAAAGAAAAGAAAGCAAATTGTTGCTTGTGGACAGACGACATGTCAGGCAGAGATGGGAATTACATAAGCTCAGCTGTATCAGTGACTGTTCGGAAGATACTGACAGACTTTCCACATGCTGATAGTTTAATTTTATATTATGACACTTTTGTTCCTCAGAGTAGAAACCAAATGATATCTTATGCAATTGCAATACTTATACAATTTCATCCACATATTATGGACATTACTCTAAGATATTGTACACCTGGACATTCATGTGTGGAAGAAGTGGACAATATTCAGAGCCAAATAGAAAGAGCATTGAATGTAGCAGAATATTTTTCTCCACTTTCATTTATACGTTTGTTGCTGAGAGTAAATCGCAGTAATCCATTTACAACCCTGAGAATGAAATCAGAACAGGTCTTAGTTTTCCACTTGTGTAGCGAAAAATTTGCTTATAATATCGTTCCGTAGACCAAGGTGATATAATTATGATTCTCACAACTTCTTTATAATATTGAGTTCAAGACAAGCAACTGTTGTGACCAGAATTTCACAGAGGTGAATTTGCAAAGGAGCCTTTCCAAACGATGAGGCGTATCCACATCCTTTCCACAAAGGACTTTACAAAATCCTAAAATAGCACAAAGAAAGAAGGACTGCATTAACAAAGATAAAATAGAAGACCTACAGAGTATACTAAAGTAGTTTCCGAGAGATGAAAGGTTCTATTTTCAAAATATCTTTAAGAGAAATTAGTTTAACTGTAATATAAAATAAAGCATAGTTTATGGAACATTCCAAAATTTTGACTAACAAAAGAGCATCAAACTTATTTTTTTGTTTTAAAAAAGAAAAAAATCTTTTCCTTAGAGATATAAAGTCGTTTCTTTTGATCAAGAATATACTTGACTGTAATACGAAAAATTCATTTTATAATTCATTTCAATTTCATTTATCAATATAATCACAAATTTTTGTATTTAATTTTCATACTCCCCCACTAAAAAAGCACGCTAAAAAAACTGTTGAGTTTCTATTTAATAAAATTAAATATTTAAGCTATTTTACTTTCAGTTAAATAATATATTTAACTTACGTATATTCATTAGTTTTGTGAAGATGGTTTAATTAGTATGAATAAGTGGAAGCGGCAATTTCCTGTTATTGTGTTACAACATAAATAGTAATAATTATTTTACTATCCACTGAACTTTATTCGAATTAATCAACAAAATTTCGCTTTGTTAAACTATAAAAAATCACACTAATTAAGAAAAATATGTTTTTTTTTCATGATAGAACCATCTTATTCTAAGGATAACACGGCGTTTGAGAATAATAGGGTTCTATCAAACTTTTTAAATGTAAAAAACTCCATGAAAATTTTATTTAAAAATTTTGATTTTGTAGAATTACTATTTATACCTACATATAAATCTATTGATGCCAAAAGTTTTTTGCAAAATTTAATAGCTGCACGTACACAGCATGCTGATTTTCAAAGTCTTCTAACTCGAAATTGATTTTTGGCCAGATAGAATCATCTTATTCTCAGGTGACGACTTGTCGAACTACCAAATCCATTCAATAATGATTTCAGTTCATTTCGACGATAACTACCCCTAACAAAATCATTCATAATATTTTTCATAAAGTTCCGAGGGTAACCTTGTTCAGAACCCAGTCTGTACCACTCCACAATGTCATTAATCACATCTCCTAATTCTGAACTCAGCCTATCAATACGAATTAAAGCATTTCTGAAGATATTTCTTTTTACCGAGACGTGAACACATGAATTGAAATTCATTAACTTTAAAGTTTATATATATATATATATATATATATATATATATATATATATCAATAGAGACAAATAAATTTATCATATCGGTGTTGTAATTTAATTAAAAAATTTAAAGAATCGCATTATAATGCGATTCATCGAGCTCTTCAAAACTGTTGTTTACGGCATCTACCCCCCCCCCCCCCCCTCCGTTGTTTTGAAATATTCATTCACCAAGGAAATACACTGCTCAAAACAATTAAAGGATATTGCAATTTTAGGTGGATTTTGTATCTGGGAAACTTTTTACCTGATTGATACATGTTCGACAGACATAGTAGATTTTATGAGAATAAATTACACATGTTTGGCAGAAAAAAATGCATTTTGTTGCGCATTTGTGTACAAAAGGAAAAAAACACAATTTGTGCATATGAGAAAAAAAGAATAAGAAAAGGTGTTTTCTTCAAAGAAAATCATTTTCAGTAGGGGGTATGGTTTCCACGGGCGGCCAGCAACGTTGAACACCTTTGAGGCATGGACTCAATGAGGCTATTAATGACGAGTTGGGGTATTCTGCCCCACTCTTCCAGAAGAACTCTTTTTAGTTCTTGGAGAGTTTGTGAGGGCTGTTAGCGGCCAGAAACTCGTCTTTCTAGAGCGTCCCAAATGTGCTCGATTGGATTCATGTCTGGAGAACACGCTGGCCATTCCATTCGAACGATTCCTTCCTCGAAAAGGAAATCCTCCACTAGGTTTGTACGATGTGGAATTCAGTTATCGTCCATTAAAATGAAGTTATCTCCAATTGCTGCAGCGTAAGGGACTACAATAGGTCTGAGGATCTCATCCCTATATCGGCGACCAGTCAGAGCTCCATCTCGAATGATGTAGAGGTCAGTGCGCCCGTCAATGGAGATGCCACCATACACCAACACTCGTCCACCGCCAAATCTGACACTTTCGTGCACAAATGCAGGATTATTCTTACTGCCACGGTCCCTCCAGATGAAAATACGCCTATTATCCGGATGCACAGAAAAACGAGACTCGTCAAAAAACAAAATATTGCTCCATTCATTTCTCCTCCAGTTGACATGCTCGGTTGCCCACTCCCTGCGGTCGCGAGGATGCCTTGATGTTAATCTAACACATACCATCGGTCGGCGAGCATACAGACCTACACCATGGAGCCGGTTTCGGACAGTCTGAGTTGAAATCGTGGTGCATGTAGCCGAGCGAAGGTGTTGTTGGAGAAGAGTAGCGTTCATGTTTCGGTGTCTCCTAGCTTTTTACGCTAAATACCGATCTTCAATGGGTGTTGTTGCCCGTCTACGACCATGTCCTGGTCTTCGAACTGCACATCCACTCTCCAAAAAACGGTTCCAGATCCTGGAAATGACACTTTGTGACACTCCAATGGCTTGCGATACTTCGGCTTGAATTTGGCCCCCTTCTAACCTATCAACAATTCTCCAAGCTTCTGAATCTGTCAAATGACTTCGCTGAGATATCGTACTCATCGAAACAAAGCAATCACTGAATGCCGATCATCCTTGTCTTCATTCTCTTTTATCCAGTTGAAAGTCAAATTTCATTCGCTGCCGCTGAAGCGACGTTTTTAAAGTCGAACTCAAAATTTGCATACTCCACAGTTTGAAAACCAGAAAAATTTGCATTTGTTATTCTCTTCTTTTATTTTCGGCACAAAAATTTCGTTTATATCTTTATTATTTTATATAAAACTTCAAATATCCTTTAATTGTTTTGAGCAGTGTATTTCAGGTTAGGAAATATGTGGAAGCCACTGGATGCTAAATCGGACGAAAAAGGTGGAAGTTTAAGCAATTTGAACCTTAATTCGTACATTTTTCCTGTTTCAAAAACTGATTGATGTGCTGGAGCATTGTCATAGTGAAACAAGATGTTTTTTCGCCAAATGAGGTTGTTTCTTTTTTACCTCGTCACTCAAATGTTGCAATAAACTTGCGTAGTACTCACTATCTATTCTTTTACCATATTCGAAATAATCAATAAACCTTTTGATTCCCAAAAATAAATGTCATGACTTTGTTAGCTGACAAAGTTGATTTCGCTTTTCTTGGAACTGGCTCAAATCACTGTTTTGTCTGTAATTTGCTGTCAAGAGTTTAGTGATGAATCCAAGTTTTATCCATACTTATAAACCGTCTTGAAAATTCTTTGGGATTTTTACAGTGAGTTCCAAATTCTTTTTTGAAACGGTTTTGCGAAGTAACATTTGGTCAGGTGTCAACAAACGCGGTACCACCTCACACAGACCTTCTAGATGCCCAAAATATAAGTTTAAATATTGCCTGCATGTTCTTTTGATATATTTACAGCCTCTTCTATCACAAACAACTTTAATCTGCGGTCTTCTAAAGACTATTGAATGAATTTTTTGAACAATTTCAGAAGTTGTCACTTCCAAAGAACATCCAGAGCGCGGCTCTCACTCGTACCCATTTTAATTTCTGTAATCCACTTTTTAACAATTTAATAAGAAGGTGCAGAGTCATTCAGTGTGTTATCCATTTACGTCTTGATATCTTTAGACATTAAACCCTTCAAATGGAAGCATTTGATTATCACTCGTTTTTCCAAATCTTCCAATTTCGTAAAAACTCTAAAATGGTCTTGATTTAAATGCTGTTAATCAAACAATAATCAAGCTATTGATCTGAAACTGTCTGTATAAGTTTGTCAGGGATAGTACTATTCAGTACTATCGTATAACTGGACCTGATAGAACTATTACTGTATCGGGCCCGGGACTTTTCATCCGACCTTCGTAATTATCTTTGATGATAATTTATTTCTGGAGTGTTGTTACTAACTATTCCAAACATAATTATGTGACTTTATGCATTAAAAAATTTTGAAATTAGAAAAAAAAAGTTTGTGAAATGCAAATGCATGGAATGCAGTTTTTTTTTTTTTTTTTTTTTTTTTTTTTTTTTTAAGGTAGCTTTTATTACAAAAAGTAAAAAGCTACCTATTGCAGCAGTCCGGGGGAAAGCACTTCTGGAAATTTTTGGTATATTTTCATAGATCATGACCCCGTGACCTCAAAATCATCCTCCATTCAAATGTTGACATACATATATTTCCATATATATATGATATTTTTCATGCTGTAACTATCGTATTTATGAACCGATCTGAATGAAAATTGGTGTGTACATAGTAAGGTACCCTGGGGTAATAACGCCAGACGGGGTAATAACGCCAAGTGCTAATATTTTGCATAATTATGAAATAATCTGGTAAATGACACCCATGTGTTCTGCGCAGAAGGGTTTTGAGTCATATAAATCGCAAAAAACAGCTTCAAGTTAATTTGTTTCATTTTTAGGTCTTATTGTTTTACAAGCAGCTAAAATTAACGCTTGATCTAAAATTTGCGAGATACGTTTTGTGATGTGAAGACTATTTTTTTTATCCGGAAATACTTTGTTAATTACATAAATTTGTAGTACATTTCATGGCCTTTCAAAATGTTGTTGAAGATTTTGGATATCTTCTCGAGATAATTTGTAATTTAAAATGTACAGCGCAATAACTATAACGGGGTAATAACGCCAATCCTTGCAATTTTTACCCCGGTTGATTCCCTACAGTGGCAGAGCTACATCCTAAATACTGATTCAAATAAACACAGTTAAAACTGTGCAATGTTTCTAATAATTCTATTTAAACGCTCCTTTTTAAGCAAAAAGAAGTTCACGGTCTGATATTCTTTTGTCTCATCCTCCCCCCCTCCCCACACCACACCCTTATTTTTCTTACACTTTCACGAAAAAATGAACATTTTCAATAGCTTAGGATGCAATTTGTCAATTTCTAGAGCTGAGAGTTTGTATTTTTAGAATTGGGCAATCTACATGCAATTAATCCAACTTATTTCATTGTTTTGTTTGCATGGCGTTATTACCCATATAGGTGGGTAATAACGCCAAATAGCATTGGTCAAGAAATCATGCCATTACATTTTATGTATTCATATCTGTTAAATTATTTTTTTTTATATAGATAGTCAATGAGTTGCTGTATCAAATCATATATTTGTTTGAAAAATACAAACTAAAACTGAGCCGTAAAAATTGCTAGAACCTTAACGTGGCGTTATTACCCCAGGGTACCTTACATACTAATGTCTCGACCGAGTTCCTTGGCCAGCATCATCCTCCATCTTGTTTCAAAATGGCGGCCATTTAATTTTTTTAATTTAAGATTTAAAATTAAGTACAAAAAAGTTATAAAATTGAAAAATATTTTTCTTCTGCGTGTTTGATTTTGATAGAAAGATTCCAGAGTATTTTTTGTTTTGTTTATATGTTTAAAAATGGCTGAGTTATAGCACTTTGAATTTCTAGTGTGGCTGACATTTTTAAACGGTCTGATTTTTGTCGCGTAATATCACGCATATTGATGAACCGATTTGGATGTATCTTGGTGCGTAAATAGTGTGTGCCGATGTCTGAGCCGAGTTTGTTGGCCAGTTTCATCCGCCATCTAGCTTCAAGATAGGGGCCTATTGGCTAGTACCTCATTTTCTCAAAAGTTGATTGGCAACACTGAACGCTGTTGTAAAATCCTGTATTCGTGCGCATTTTGATATATAACGACATTACTTTGACTTGACAACTAGAATTCTACGTTTTTGTGTTTCTTCAATAATTCCTATCACCTAGAAGTAGCTTTTTGCCAGCGAGTGCTAGAATGCTAAATTTTTATGCTGTTGTCTATACGGAATAAGATGTCCAAAACTAGTGGAACGGTTTCTCTCCATTTGACAGCAATAAATTAATTAAAGCTCTACGTTGCTTCATTATTTCTAGAAGAATTATATTTGAGGATCTACGTTGCTTTTTGTAATGAAATTTTAAAAAGGGGTAACCCGCATGATATAAAACAGGTACGATGCAATTTTTTTTTCTCTTTTTAAACATCCTTCCATTTCAGCGTAGATATGTTTTCACTCGGGGGGAGAGGAAGGGAGAGGTGTGTGTAAAAGTCATCGAAAAATCTCTCGTGGCTTTCGTAATAAAATTTTCAATTAAAATTAAATTTTATATTTTAAATGTCAAAATATGAATATAATGTAGAGATGAATTTGGTTTTCGGAAAAATTAACAACGTTTCGTTTTATGCAGATTTCTTCGCAGATTGTTTCGTATGTTACTTTCTCCGTCGAAATCAATATTTTTTTATGTTTAAAACAGGATTCGTTATAAACGGATTCCTTCATTCTAAGATTTATTATATTTTTATGTACCGATTTATAAGTCACTTCCCCGCTTTTTTTTAGACAGGGAACTTGTCAAAATTATTTGTGTACCACTGTTTTAACCACTTAACTCATTTCACGGCACAGCGTACTGGCAAGAAGAGTTTGCTTGATTCACCACTTAAAGCTATTGGACACCACTAATTTGTTTTCAATACAATTTTATACTATTTAATGGAAAAAATGTATCGATTAAAAATCACAATTTCTTTAACTTAAAAAAGCGGTGCTTATCCCATATATTCAATTTATTATACGTAAAAAGAGAATTAGTTAACCGGTTAGAAAAACATTTTTTCAATACAATTTATTTGTGGTAAAAGTGTGAAAAATCAATGCTTATTAAAAAGTATGTTTTGCTGGTTTTTATTAAGTACAATAGGCGGTATTCAATCATAAATATTATTTTAAATATCTTTCCATCCAACAAACTCTATTTCTGCAGGTGAGCCGAGAGTCGATTCAACATGTCGACTGAGACTCGACTCTGCAAAAGGAGCCGAAATGCTCATGTGGTTGTAAACTAGAATAATGCCTGAATTTCGGCCACCTGTTGCCGCCAACGCCATCTGTTAGTGGAAATTCGAACTATTTCAAGAAAGTATATTTTTAAAAATTTATTGATTTTCTGGTATCAATACAGAAAACCGAACATTTTTATCTTAAACCGTATTTGTGTTATGTACATTTTAAATGGGTCAGTCATTTACTGCACACCCTGTATATATATATATATATATATATATATATATATATATATATATATATATATATATATATATATATATATATAACCCGGCCCGTTATAAAAGTTAAAATTTCGGCCCAAGCCCGGCCCGAGTAAATTTCTACAGAACATTGATTTTCACTCTTACGGAAGAGTTCGGACCAAACAAAATTATACTAGTCTCTTTTTTTCCATTTTTATAATCTTCATTTATGCAGAAGTGCCGTAGGCTGCGATGTTTATATTTTTAATGAACCTCTATTTGTTGTATATAAATGTTTCAGTTATCCTTAATATTGTTAATTCATATTCTATGTACTGGAGGCATAAAAGTCTAAAAAAATGGTTTGAGGTAAAAGTAAAATCGTCTAAGATGGAATAGCGCTGGAAAGAAAAAAAAAACGTTATAGACAATTTGCCTTCTTAGCAGCTGTAAATGTACAATATATTTTTGGATCTTGCGTATTATTGTATTCATTTTGCACGGGAAGAACTGTTTTGTTAAAATAACAATATATTTTTTTTTTTTTGTCACATTTTTATAATATCCTTTAGTAATATTAACTAATATTTTGCTACGATAAACATTACTGTTTGGTTGATTAATCGAAATAATTTTGTCAATTTATTTTGTTAAAAATCATCCATGTAATAGCTAAAAACAACGGAATTAACAATCTAATTTTGTTAATTGTGATTGAGTCTTCTATTTTGTTAGAGGAACAAAATGATTTGGTTAACTGTGATTGAATCACAGGTTGTGCGTTAGTAACTCCTACATGTCAACATGGCGGCTGCCGGCTTGAAGAGCACGTTTTGTTTTTAAAAAATAAAATGGACGTCGAAAGAGACTACTAATTTCTTGCAAGAATCGATGACTTCCTGGGGATTTACTCAACTTTTAGAAGCATTTAAAAGTAAGTTATTCACGCTTTTGAATATTTTTAAAAAAATTCAAGATTGATCTTATTAAGATGTAAAGATTATGATATTATGAAATCGAAACGTGCATTGCTTGTGTAAATTCAATTTAATATTTTCTTTACTAAAGTACATTTTAAATTGAAAATAATTACTTTTATGTCATTTAATAGTCTTACAAACTTCTAAACAATCAATTAATGAAAAGTAAAAACTTCTGGAGAGTTAATCGCCGTGAAGAGACTTTGTTAAACAAATAGCGTCACTTCATAAACATCGCTAAAAATAGTCATATATGCACATTTTTAATATTTAAAAACGAACTGAACCAATTTCGGTGAAATTTAAATGGGATTAATTCGAGAATGTTATCCTCTTTCAATTATTAAAAAATATGTATGTCTCATCTGTGGTATAGAAACACATAAGTGCCGAATTTAGAACCTACTTTTTTTTTTATAAAAAAGTTTGTTAAAAATAATTTATTGAAATTACCATCCCTTGATAAAAACAAGTATAGTGTAGAAGTGTAGTACATCAATGTTTAGAATTGAAAATGAAAAAATCGTATTCCAAATGTGATTCGATCATGGTTGCTGCTTCTACAGGGTGTTTCAGCGAAGTGCAGACAAATTGTAAGGGGTGATAGAAGGCATGATGACAAACATTAGGACATAGGAAACCATGGGGCGCAAACGTCTTCTGTAGGAGCCAGGGGGCATCAAAGTTTGGCGTCCAAAAGATCAAGCGATGATAAAACACGGAAAAAAGGTCGATTCATTTCCAGTTTTCGCTGTAAACTTTGTTTATATCGAAAGTTTGTCCAAAAAAATTTTTTAAAGGGAACTGTCAAAAAATGACGGTAGAGGGCGCTGTAGACTTTGGAGTACGAACAACTACGTTTTACTGATTTCTTTTTTATTCTGTTAACAGTTTTCTAAAGATTGGACCTTAACTTAAATTTTGAGTACAAAATTGGAATCATCCCAAACGGTTAAGATGTGCAAATTGAGCTGTGAACAAGGGGGCGGGGGTTAAAACGCTCATAATCAATGAGCGAAGTAATCGATTTTGTTGCGGTTTGAGTACAGGTCATTCCCTTAGTAATTGATTTATTCAAAATGACGTACAGTTTTGGTGCCCTCATTTTTAGATACAGGGCGCCGCCGATACTTTTCCGACATTTCATCGACATTATCCCTGGGTGATTTAATAACAGACCAGCATACTTGCAGGAAGTGTTAGGGATGTAAAAACTAGTTGTAATCGCATGGGAATGTAATGTTGGAAATGCTTTGTTTGCGAGTTATGGTTAAAAGAAACGGAAAAAATAGCAACAGAAAGAAGCAGAAAATCAGCAAATGGTGAATGTGATACAAAACATTTTATTGTAAGGTTTTACCGCAAAAGGCGATTGCAAAACGTTCTTCAAACTTTGGAGTAATGAACAACCAGTATTTTTTGACGGGATATTTGTAGTTAAGTTGAATGTTTAGCAAAGTTTGAACATTCACTTAAATGTTTATCTCAAAATCGGAATCGTCCAGAATGAATAAGTAGCGAAATTTCAGGTATGTATTGAATTGCTTTTTTTTATACTTAGGTGGTACGGGCAGCACAAAACCCAAAGAAATGACACGAACAGGATTAGAATACATTTATTATTCTAAGTACATCCAAAACAAGGCATAAACACCTTAAAGAGACGTTATCATGAAAGTAAGTGTTCAAAATTTCGACCCCCAGCCGTGATGCAAGCCTCACATCTCCGGCGCTTTGAATTTCTCCTCTTTTTGAAAATATCGGGCTTCTCCCTCCCTTCTCCAGCAGCTACCACTATGCGCGCAAAAAGTTCCTCTTCACTGTCAACGGGAGTTTCGTAGATCAGAAACTTCATGTACCCCCATACGCAGAAATCAAGGCAAGTAAGTTCATGCGATAGAGCGGGCCAATTCATTGGACCACCCCGCCCGATCCACCTTTGCCCATACGTTGCATTCAAGTGCAGACGTACGTCATTGCTGTAATAGGCGGGGGCACCACCGTGTTGAAACCACATGGTCGAACGCCTGGCAGCGGGAACGTGGTCATCGACCAACAACTGCGGCAATACTCGCTGCAAGGAGATTAGATATTCAGGACCACGCAGACGATTCGGCAACAGGTATGGTCCCACCAGATGGTCTCCTACGACGCCACCCCACACATTTACTGCAAACCGTACCTGGGCTGCACGGGTTCTGGTTGAATGTGGGTTCTCCCTCGACCACGTATGGCTGTTGTGCAAATTGCACACTCCCTCCCGCGTGAAGCTCGCCACATCAGTGAACAGAATGCTGCGTGGAAAACAACGATTTACAGTGTGCATCTGTACGTACCACCGTGCAAAAGCCAATCTTCCATCAAAATCTTCTCTTTGCAGTAACTGCACTTGCTGGATATGATAAGGGTGCATGTCATTGCTATTCAGAGTCCGCCAGACGCTCGTATGTGAAATACCGACATGAGTAGCAATTCCGCGCGTACTCATACTGGGATTGTTCTCTACCACCTCCAGCACAGCCTCCTCGTTGTTTGTTGTTCTGACTGTTCGCGAGGGTTCCTGTGTATCCCCGATGAAAGATCCCTTGTCGGACAATCGCTGGTGCAATCGAGTAAAGTAGGCGTGACCGGGAGTTTGCCTCCTAGGATAACGATGGGCGTACAAGCGCTGTGCGGCTCTCCCATTGCAATTAGCAGCCCCGTATGCCAAATGCATATCAGCTAACTCGGCGTTCGTGAACCGTTCCATTCTACTACCTCTCAGTCGGAAGGCGAAATGAAGCTTCCCATCAAGCGAGGCAGCAACAACTGAGTGTGCGCAGGCAACGTTGTTTGATGTCTCCGTTTACGTAGAGACATCTGGTTTCGAGCATGTTTTGGTGTACTTAGAATAATACTACATGTATTTTTATCCTGTTCGTGTCATTTCTTTGGGTTTTGTGCTGCCCGTACCACCTAAGTGTAAAAAAAACGCAATTCAATACATACGTGAAATTTCGCTACTTATTCATTCTGGACGATTCCGATTTTGAGATAAACATTTAAGCGAATGTTCAAACTTTGCTAAACATTCAACATAACTACAAATATCCCGTCAAAAAATACTGGTTGTTCATTACTCAAAGTTTGAAGAACATTTTGCAATCGCCTTTTGCAGTAAAACCTTACAATAAAATGTTTTGTATCACATTCACTTTTTGCTGATTTTCTGCTTCTTTCTGTTGCTATTTTTTCCGTTTCTTTTAACCATTACTCGCAAACAAAGCATTTCCAACATTACATTCCCATGCGATTACAACTAGTTTTTACATCCCTAACACTTCCTGCAAGTATGCTGGTCTGTTATTAAATCACCCAGGGATAATGTCGATGAAATGTCGGAAAAGTATCGGCGGCGCCCTGTATCTAAAAATGAGGGCACCAAAACTGTACGTCATTTTGAATAAATCATTTACTCAGGGAATGACCTGCACTCAAACCGCAACAAAATCGATTACTTTGCTCATTGATTATGAGCGTTTTAACCCCCCTCCCTTGTTCACGGCTCAATTAGCACATCTTAACCGTTTGGGATGATTCCAATTTTGTACTCAAAATTTAAGTTAAGGTCCAATCTTTAGAAAACTGTTAACAGAATAAAAAAGAAATCAGTAAAACGTAGTTGTTCGTACTCCAAAGTCTACAGCGCCCTCTACCTTCATTTTTTGACAGTTCCCTTTAAAAAAAATTTTGGACAAACTTTCGATATAAACAAAGTTTACAGCGAAAACTGGAAATGAATCGACCTTTTTTCCGTGTTTTATCATCGCTTGATTTTTTGGACGCTAAACTTTGATGCCCCCTGGCTCCTACAGAAGACGTTTGCGCCCCATGGTTGCCTGTGTCCTAATGTTTGTCATCATGCCTTCTATCACCCCTTACAATTTGTCCGCACTTCGCTGAAACACCCTGTATATTAACATATTAAATAGATCAATTAGAAATAATTTCTTTTGTATGTTATATAACTATTTATTATTAACTTTGATATTTAAATTTAAAAATAATTTTTACCCTGATTGCTTTGCTGTATAAACATGGAGGTCAAAATTTGAATATTTAAGTAACAAGAATTGTATGCTCAGTATATTTTGAATTTTTAAGGAGATATTAAAATCTAAAAGAGGTCCAAAAGTAGCAGAATATAAAAGGATGCAGCAACTTATTTTTACTTGTGTTTTTTTTTTTTAAAATAAATTGATATACATATTTTTTTTAATAATTTTTAGCGGAAATTCAGTATTTCCTTGGTTAAAATCACAATGTGGAAAATCATACAAATACTTTGGTAATTAGTCTTGACTCAAGAAAAAAAAAAGCTGCCTTGCGGAACTATTCTAGGTGTACACAACCTTTTCAAGAGAAGGACCGCTTATAAATATGTCTGGGTGGTCGAAAGCCACATCAATAACACGGAGACAACTCGATTTCAAGGTGGTGATATGTGGCCTACACTGTAAAAAAAAATAGGGTCGATCTACTAAAAAAACTTTAGTGATCCTTGTAATTACTAAAAAAATTTTAGTAATCTTAGTCGGTTACTAGAAAATCTGAGAGAATTACTAGAAAAAAGTTAGCAATGAATAGAGTTAATAGTTTTATATTTTTAATAGCCATTACTAAAACTAACTTGGTGTGTCCTTGATAGCATAGTGGTTATATTAACGGAGTCCAGGCTGAAAGGTCCCGGGTTCGATGCTGGACACAGCCATATACGCACCGAATGTATGTAGTGTAAGTACTCGTTAATAAAGGGATTATGAAAATCCTGTCGGAGCAGGTAGCAATGTTTGGTGCTTCCATCTATTGAGGTTTTGCCGAAAATCTATCGTTTTAGAAGTCTGGATGCAGCTCGAAGGAAGCCCTGCCCTTGGGCGCACGTAAAGGTTATTAAAAATCATTTTGGAGCTATTACTAAATTTTGCTTGATGGTTCATACTAAAAATTTTTAAGTTAGTTATACAAAAAATTCTTTTGTTCAGTATTCAAAAGAAATGCTTGTTTCACTTGCAAAAAAAAAGTTTGTAATGGTTACTAAAAAATTCTGTGGAATAAAAATTTACTAAAAAATTTTTAGTAATCTCTTGAATTTTTTTTACAGTGTAAAATTGGATAAAAAATATAGTTTCAGAGGGTGGTGGAGGACTACCCTTTTAAGTTTGCTTATCCAACGCTAAAAGGTGAGGCTAAGAAATTTGTTGACAGTTTTGGATGAAAGTCTGTGGATAAATTCAACAACAGCAAACAAAACTAATCGTGAAATTATTGCTATATGTTCACAGACAGAAGTGAAAGAAAAATGAATAACATTTTGTTGAGTTACTCAACGAGTGGGTCACTTTTGGAGGGATGTTTTTAATAAATTTGAAGGCTCCAAATGCATTTGGGATATTTTTAAAATTTCAATGTTCATGTCTCACGGAAATGCAAATGTTGAGCGAGGATTCTCTGTAAACAAGGAATGCCTAATTGAGAATTTTGTTGAAGAAACATTACTGGCACAGCAAACTATGTATGATAATTTTCATGACTCTCATGATATTGGAAAAAATGAAGTAATAGTCTCTGATGCAGTACTACAAAAAATACTAGAGCACGGTTAACTGAAGCCACAGAAAAAAAGTGAAAAGGAGACTGAGGAAACTAAGAAAAAAAATTGGCAGTAGCAGCAAAGCAGTTGGAAAAGAATATTTCTGAAATATAAGAAACTGCAACAAAAGAAGTAAATTTACTTGCAGAAAAAAAAAGTTGCTGAAAGAAGGAAATATTTAAAACATTATTTTTTGTACATAATTATATTAAACTAAAACTTTTTGCAGCTGTTTTGAAGGGAAAAAAACAATTAATTTTTGAATTTACTTATAACTTGAACTTTCTTCAAGAACCAGAAGTCTAGTTTTTTAAATATTATTTATAAACTTGAAACTTTCCTATAGAAGACTATAACTCAATTTTTGTATTTGAATCTTATTTATAATTTGAAATTTTTTTCTCAAGAACTAGGACTTTAGCTTTTATTGAATCTTAAAACCATTGTACATAAATTGAAATAGGATTTTTCAAATTTAAAAATAAGGAATATCTTTTTGGCTTTGAAAGTATTTTATTAATTTTCCTTTTGTAATAAATGTTAGATAAATTGTATGTTTAAATTTGTATCAGTGAATGTTATGCATTATGTTTTTAAAATATTATAAATTAAAACTTTTTGTCAATTTCTATTAGATCATTTTAAAAACAAAATCGTTGATTTATTTGCTAAGGCGGTAAACCATCTTCACTTTTCTCTCACTGATGCGTCATGTCTTTTCAAAGACTTGTAAAAATATGTAGTTAGTATAAAAAGTATAATTTTTGAAATAAACTTAGTCATATAAAGTACCCATGGCCAAGTATGAGTGAACAAATATTTCAATAAAATAAAAAATAAAAATATATTTTACTTCTGATTATTTCAATCAATTGCATCATTCTTTTGAAACTAACTTTAACATTGAGATATCTCAGGGAAAAGTTAAAAATATATCAAGGAAATTGAAAATTATATTTCTGTGGTCACCTTGCCTGTCAAAAAATCCAATTCAGTTGGTATTAAGTCTACATATATAACAGATATAGTAAAGAATATTTTAAAGATGTAATAATATTCTTTGACTTTCCTCTTGAGAGTAAATTTCGTTTTATTAAAAGTACTAAAAAATAATCATTAGTGGCTGAAGCCAAAAGAAATGTGAGCTTTATGAATGAAGGACAAAAAAGCCGATCCATAAGATTTTACCTTGCCTGATCAACGAAATTTTAGATTTTTCTGTGACCGATCAAAGAAAAATGCAATTTTTCCATGCCTGATCAATAAAATTTGCATTATTTATGACGCCAGTTGGGAAAATTCATGATCTTCCCACGTCCACTTGAGAAAATTCATCATGTTTCCGCATCTAATCAATAAAATTTATGATTTTTATGTAGTCGATTGATGAAATTTTCAATTTTTCTTCACAAGATCGATAAATTTCATGATTTTTTCATGCCTGATCGACAAAATTCTTGATTTTTTTGGCGCCAGATTGACAAAACTCAATTTTTCGGTGCCTGATCTTCAAAACTCAACTTTTTGGTGATTGATCAAAATTCATGATCAGCATTCTCGTTTGTTACAATATCGACTGACAAAATTCCCAATTTTAACGAGGGTGACCAACGTAATTCGCAATTTTCACAAAGTCAATTCGTGATTTTTAGAATGCAACTCGACGAAATTCACAATTTTTAACGAAGCCGATCAGTGAAAATGCAGTTTTTACAAAGCTGATCTACAAAATTTGTGTTTTTCCATGCCAGATCATCAACAGGGCGGCCACGCCACCTAGAAAACTGGAAAATCCCCTCCCAAAACAGGGAAAATTCAGGGAATTTTTAAAAAATCTGGAAAACGCAGGGAATTTTTTTTTCCTACTATATCCAAACATAAATTATTTTTTTCGGCTTTCATTTTGAAAGCCGAATATTATCTTATGATATTTTTTAAGATAAAAATAAACCAGTGTTGTGTATCAAAGTTATCCTATACTTTATGTGTCCTGTATTTTAATATAAATATTAATTTGAGCATAAAGTAATTAGCTTTTTGTCTTTCCTTTTCTTTTTTATTTCTACAATTTTTGTGATATTATGTTCAAGATAATTGATTTTTAGGTAAGATTAGGTAAGATCTTTAAATTATTAGATACAAAGTTTTTAGATATTTTAACATTCATTTACAAATATTTCAAAGTATTTTTAGCAGAATGTTTGAGTATCGCTTTACTGTTTTTATTATTATTAATGTAAAATGTGGGATTCAATTATAAGTGTAACAACTTAAAGGTTTTTTTTCATTTGATCATATCATAATGGATTATATTTGTTCAATTAATTGGGTAATGGTAGATTATAAGATATCTAATTAGCCTACATACACACATATATTTTTGTGCACTCAACATAAAATAAATGCGATACTGTACAGGGAAAACACAGGGAATATTTTTTCAAGATTAGAGTGGCAACCCTGTACAAAATTGACTATTTTCCTTCAAATAATTGGCATAGTAAGTGACTTATCCAATCCTGATCAACAAAATTCGCAGTTTTTATGAAGTCCATTGAGAAATTTGCTGATCTTTTCTTGCCCTATCATCAAAATTTGTCATTTTTACTAAGCCGATCGCTGCAATTTGCCAATTTTACGAAGCCAATCAATGAAATTTGTGATTTTTCTTTGAATGATTGACAACATAAGTGCTTTTTTGCTTCCGATCGGCAAAATTCATGATTTTATTTAAGCACAGCTGACGATTTTCACAATTTTTCCATGTTTGGTCTGTCAGATATTCCAATGCCAGACCAACTATTTCTGTGATTTTTTGGAACCCGATCTATGAAACTTGCGTATTTTCCGTGTTCGTTCGATGAAATTTGTACCTTTTGCGCCTTTAATATACGAAATACGCATTTTCTGTGTCCAATTGACGAAATATACCATTTTTAACTAACTCTGATGAAATCTGCATTTTTTGATGCGACAAGATGAAAATCTCTTATTTTATCTCTTATTAAATTGACAAAACTCACAATTATTTAACAGCTAATCAACAATTTTTTTTTTCATGATTGCAAAATTTGCGATTTTTCCGTGCTCAGTCAACAAATTTCACCTTTTTTTTTTCACGCAGTAAACCGGAATAATATGCCATTTATCCACAGCCGATGAAATTAATTTGCAATTTTTTTCATGAATATCATCATCAAAATTAAAAATTTTTTCTTTCACGATCAACAAAATGTATGATTTTTCACATCCAACTGACAAAACTTGTGATTTTTCTTCACTTGATAAATGATATTCATGATTTTACCGTACCCGATCAACATAATTTCCAATTCTTAAGTGATTGATGAAATTTTTTTTTTCACGGTAAATTGACAAAACTTATGATTTTTTTTCTGTGACATATGCACAAAAATTACAATTTTTTTCAGTTGTAAACTACCCTAATTTCCTGCGTATAATCCGCGGATCAAACAATTCTTTTTTGACCCAGAAATTTTATTTAGTGATTGAAGACAAATACTTACGGCGATCTGACAAATTACATTTCTTTTTAAACAAATTCTGGGTCGAAAAAGAATTGTTTGATCCGCGGATTATACGCAGGAAATTAGGGTAATTAATTTTGTGGGCCAAATGTTAATCCATTGCGGGCCACAGGTTGTGCATCCCAACACTATTCGTAAAAAGGGTAATTTTTTTTTCAAAAAGTAACATTAATTTTAAAAAGGTCACTTTTTCTCAAAAAGGGTACACTTGTAAATTGTTCGCCAAACGTATTTTTAACTGGTTTGTTAATCCTCTAGAATTTGATATATTTTCTCGGGATCAATTGGATTGCTGCATGGTGCATAAGAAGAGTTAAAGTTTGCTGCCGGGTGCATTGGAAGGGTTTAAAACAGCCACTGGGTGCATAAATTTCAAACTCTTACAAGATCCTGATATTGTCTGTATCACTGTTCTTTTTTCATTAATAAATTATGTTTAATAGTGCATTATAAATTGCTGCATAGTAAAAAGCCTTTCTTCATTTTTGATAAAATTTTAATGTTTTTTGCAATTTTGACAAAAATTATGTGATTTTCGAAATTTTTGGTTAAAATGCACATGTTTCTTCCAATCTTTGGATGGACGGTGGTATTTGTGATGTGTTAAGAAAATCCGTGTGTTTTTTGCAATCTTTTTACTGGAATTTTTTCAATTTTTGTTGATATTCACAGAGTTGTATAATATAGACGCACGCCGTGCGCTGAAAATTTTAAGAAAAAAACATTTTTTTTTTTTTTTTTTAGTATCAAAAATATTCCCTCAATTTTATGAACAAGTTATTTACTGTTAACGCGAAAGTTGTCAAAAAACCCCGAAAAAAATCTTAAATTTTAATAAAAAATCGTGTAAAAACATGCACTTTGACAAAGAATTGCGTAAAAAAACGTGCATCTCAACAAAGAATCGTGTAAAAAAATCAACATTTCGAAAAAATACCGCACGAAAAATGTGAATTTCGTCCAAAGGCTCAGTAAAAAATGCGAATTTCGTCCAAAGACCGCGTTAAAACGTACATTCCATCCATGAATCACGTAAAAAATGTGAACTACATCCATGAATCGCATAAAAAACGCAAATTACGTCCACAAATCGCACAAAACACAAATTACGTCCATGAATCGTGTAAAAAAGCGAGAATTAGGTTCATAAATTGTATGAAAAATGCGAATTACATCTATGAATAATGTAGTAAAATGCGAATTACGTTCATAAAATTGCTCAAAAAACACGAATTTCGTCGCCAGAAAGATGAAACGAAAATTACGTCTATGAATTACATAAAAATAGCGATTTGCGTTCATAAATCGCATAAAAAACGCGAATTGCGTCCATGAATCGCGTAAAAAAGCGAAAATTACGTTCATAACTTGTATGAAAAAGGCGAATTACGTCTATGAATAGTGTAGTAAAACGCGAATTACGTTCATAAAATCGCTTTTTAAAAAACGCTAATTTCGTCGTCAGAAAGCTGAAACGAAAATTACGTCTATAAATCGCATAAAAATAGCGAAATGTGTTCATAAATTGCATAATAAATGCGAATTGCATTCATAAATCTCAAATAAAACACGAATTGCGTTCATGAATCACATAAAAAACGCGAATTGCATAAAAAATTCGAATTGCGTCCATGAATTGCATAAAAACGCAAATTACATCCATAAATCGCTCAAAAAACGGGAATTACGTCCATGTATCCTGCAAAAAAACGCGAATAACATTCATAAATTGCAAAAAACGCGAATTACGTACAAGAATCGTGTAAAAACGCGAATTACGTCAATAAATCGATCAAAAAACATGAATTTCGTCCACAGAAAACTCAAAAAACACAAATTACGTCCCTGAATCGCATAAAAATAGCAAATTACGTCCATAAAGCATGTAAAATGTTAATTACTTTCATTAATCGCATAAAAAACGCGAATTATGTCCATAAATCGCTCTAAAACGCAAATTACATGTATAAATCACATAAAAAACACGAATCACGACCATGAATTGCGCAAAAAATGCGAATTACACTGGACATTAAATTAATTTGCAGAAAGTTTTTGACCGAATATTATGTGCGCAAAAAGTTTTTGGTATTATACAAGTCTGGATATTCAGCAATTTGGAAAAAAGTTAAAAATGAAATTTTTCTTTGTTTTTTTTTATCGACGGTCTAAATTTCATTTTAGTATTATGTACGTTTTGGCACTAAGTATGGGAAAAAACGCTATTATGGCGCAGACATGCATAATAACTGTGTTTTTGTGCAGATGTGCACATCACTTGAAATCCTGTGCGAATTTTGTCAAAAGAAGGCAAGCAACTGCAAATTTCATCAAAGAAATGCAAAAAACACCTGCAAATTTTGTCAAGTGATCGTGAAACAATCAAATTTCGTTAAAAGATCAGAAATGGCGTCAAAAGATAACTGAAGAATTGCAAATTTCGTCAAACAATCTCATAACAATTGTGAATTGTATTTCGTCAAACGATCGCATAACAATTGTGAATTGCATCAAAAGAAATCAAAACAACTGCAAAATTCATCATTAAAGAGCGAAATAACCACAAATTTCATCAAAAGATCTCAAAAAATGCAAATCTTGTCAAAACAATTACAAACGTAAATTTCATCAAAGGATCAGAGGAAAAAATGGAAATTTTGTCAATATGGCTAAACAGCCACAAATTATGTTAAAGGATTATGGAATAACCACAAATTTTGTCACAGCATGGCAAAACAACTGCAAATTGCATCAAAGAAATGAAAAAAAAAATTATAAATTTGGCCAAACAATTGCTGAAAAACTCTAATTTTCTGAAAAGATTGCAAAATGAACGCAAGTTTCTTGAAATGTCGTGAAATAAACACAAATTTCGTTAAGATCAAGAAACAATTGCAAATTTTTTCAAATGGTCGTACAACAATCATGAATTATATAAAAAGAAAACAAAACAATCATGAATTTCATCAAAAAGGGCAAAATAACTGCAAATTTCATAAAAAGATCTCTTCAAAAGGCAAATTTTGTGAAAGGATTGATTAAAAACCTGCCAAATAATCCATTAATTGATTCTGCCAAATGATCCATTAAAAACACATCGTGAAATAACCAGGGCCTGATTACCGCACAAACCAACTAGGCTGTGGCCTTCCTTCGGCCCATTGCTGATTAGGGTCCAAAAAAGAATAAAATAATTTTGAAACGAATTCTTAGAAGTGTATTTCTATTATTATTATTATTTGCTCAAAAACTTAAAGGAAAAATAAACTAGATAACTTGGAAATTGCATCGCTTTATCAAATAACTCCAAATAATTCCCCTAATGAAAAAAAATCTTGCTACTGTTTTGACTTTGAGAGGCCTTCGAAAAGATCGTGGGCCTTGGGCCCCAGACATCCTTAATGGGGCTCTGGAAATAACGTTGAGTTTCATCAAAGAAACACAAAAAAATCCTGCAAATGTCATAGAAAAATCGCTAAAAACACAAATTTCATGGGAAAATCTTGAAACAACTGCAAATTTTGTCAAAAAATCGCAAATCGACCACAAATTTCATTTAAAAATCCAGACATGCCTTTTTTCCCGCAGAAACGCAGAATCCCGCTTTTTTGCCACTGAATTTTATTATCTCTGTAATCGATGCGAATATGCCATTTTTATATTTGGAGGCGGTATGTAGTAACAAATGAAATACAGCGAAAAAGCCAGTACAAACTTCACTATATTGGTCAAATTCGTTCTAAGGATCAGGAAAAAAATATTAATTCCTCAAACGATCGCGGAAAAAATATTTTCTTCAAAGGATCGCGTGGAATTTATGCAATCAAAAGGTTCATGAAAAGACACGATTTCTGTAAAATGATTGTGGGAAAAAATGTGATTTTTGTCAAAAAATCGTAAAAAATATTAAAATTTTGTCGAAAGATCGTGGAAAATACTCAAATTTTGTAGAAAGATCATGCGAAAGTATATCAATTTTGTAGAAAGATGGGGTGAAATACCTGAATTTTGTAGAAATGTCAAGGAAAATACGCAAATTTTGTCAAAAAGTAAGGAAAAAAGACTTCTTTTGTATAAAGATCATCGAAAATAGACAGAAATAAAATACAGGGTGATTATAAAAAACTATCCCGACATTTGGGCTCCTAACTATCATACCATTCACAGAAACTGAATGAAATTTTGGCAAAAGGTATTTTGAGGTATGCGCTCAAGAATGATTTGAAAAACAACAGTGTCACTCAAACAGTTATGGTTGCAGTGAGAAAATTTCAAAAAAATCAAATGGTAACACCCAGCTTTTTGTTTTGCAATGTGATCTCCATTGTGAAAAACTCTATATAGCGTTGGAACGGCAACTGTAACGAGAAAATCACCGGCGGTAGATAGGCTAAAAGTGAGGACAACCAATAGGCGAGAAAAGCAGCATAAAATAAAGCATTTTATTGTGTTTTGCAAATTTTCTATATGACCTCCTCTCCTTCACACACGATAAGACTTTGCATGCGGCAGATGGTATATAGCACGTACCATGGCGATAGGAATCTCTTGAATCGCAGTTCTGATGATATGTTTCAAATCAGATGCAGTTTGAGGACGAAACTGGTACACTTTGGCTTTCAGATAGCCACACAGAGAGAAATCCATTGCTGTCATATCAGGAGACCTTGGTGGCCCCGGAAATGACGGGAGATAACTCTGTCACTAAACTGTTGACTTAAGACACATTTGACTGAAGACCCGACAAGTGGAGGAGCGCCATCTTGCATCCACATAATTTCAGATATAGCATTTTGCATCTGCAATGCGGGAATCGTGTAAAGAGTTAACCTGTCTAGATAGCGAACACTCATTAGTGTACACATTTGCAGATCTCCGGCAGTAACCTCTTCAAAAAATTAAGGGCCCAGTATGAACGTACTCATTTTACTACACCAAATTGCCACGTTATGCTATACCATTATACTACACGTAAAGGCCAGCTGCTATCTTCATCGTACCGGATAAGGAATTGATTTGCAAAATCCAGCCGTAACTGATAGCCTCCCGCTTCCAACATCTGGACATGCTGGAATCGATACGGAAAGATGTTTAGAACAGATCACAGAACCTTGCATACAGTTGAATTCCGCAGATTCAGAACACGTGAAACACCGTGGAACACGTGATGTGCAGTTGCGGGACGAACTGTGCTTATCGTTTGATGAACTTCTGCAACAGCTTTCACAGGAACAGGAGGTCGTCCAGACTAACGTCGTCGACTCCATGTGCAACCAGTTTCTTCAAATTTATGAATAAGTCCAGTACAGCCTTGACAGTGTACGGTCCTTGCCATAGTTCATGGTTGCGACGGTAAACACGCAATGTCTGCGTCCTTTTTTCCATTCAAGTAATAAATCTTTACGGTTTCCCCAAGTTCTTTCCCTGAAAGTTGCATCTTATTCGGAATGGCAGAAAGCAACATCCGCGGCTCGCATTTCGCAGTGCCTTTTCTTTCAACTAACGTGACGGCGTGATAGGCCAGAAGTGACGTTGTAGTAAAAATTTCGCGCCTCCTAAATTTTCGCGCCCGGTACGATCGCCCCCTTCACCCCCCCCCCTTTTGCATGGGGCTGAGTGGAAATTGTGAAAAATGCAACATAACATTTGTGAAATCCCATACATTTGTTCTTGAGACAGAGCTGTAAGAAACTTTTGTCACAGACTCGCAGAGTGACAGACAGACTCATAGACAGATATTTTATGAAAACCATGAAATCGTGTTAAAAATCTTCTAAAATATATAAATCCATCAAAAACTAGAAGTCGAAATTTTTCACGAATGTAATATTTTCTTCTTGTAAAGATACAAAAATAAATAAATAGTCCTTCCGGCAGAACTGGGAGGAAGAGGTAGCTTTCATATGCTTATTTATTTATTTATTAGGATGAGCGAAGCGAATCCTCCACTAGGCCACTCAAATTACATTTTGTCTTACACTTTATAAAAAAACTATTTAGAATTTTGACTTGAAATTAAACATAAGAATAAAGTATGATTTGTAGATTTGCACAATGTTATTTTTTTTTACAGAATAACCTTTAAAAAATATTATTTTAATAATTAATTTATTCTACATGTTTTTTTTTTATTATGGACGCATTTTTGCAAATAAAAAATTGAACCCGCATCTTTTTATTTTTAGAAGGAAAATAAACCATGGGGTTAGTAATTATAGATAGAATCATGATTAATATCTTTAATAAAATGTATTTTCATTATTGCGCCAAAATTATTTACGCAGTATATACTTACAGATTTTAAAAGAATTAAAGTATGATTTGTTTATTTAGGTATTTAAGGTATTTACTTTGTTAAAGTGGCAACAAAAGAATCGTAAACAAGTAAAATTAATTCTTATATTTGGTATTTAAAGTGTTATTCGAATTCAAAGATTGAAGACTGTAGCAAATTAAATATATTAATTACGTTTGTAAATAATTTCAGGAATGTATTAGTAATTTAATAATGCTGAGAGAGAAGAAAAAAAGCACTTATTGGCCAGAACGAACGCGAACATGATTTAGCTTTAAGACAAGAGACTAGACATCAGCATAAAAAGCGACGATATGACGAACCTCTTCTGACAGATAATGCATGTGCTAGGAAATATGCTTTAAATTTCGAAGCTGCCCAAAAGAATTTAAAATTATTTATTATATTTTTGTAAAATTTGCCATCGTCGTTGGTTTGACATGCATATTCAGTCTGACGAATCTTGTGACACTTGCCATAAATATATTGTAAATAATGAACTAAATATTTTTTCCGTTGCAAATGATATGGATCCAGGTCCACAACTGAAAGTATTGAAGAATTTAACTTTCATTGAAGAGCAATTGATTGCCCAAATTCATCCAATTGTTACTGTTTATCGCATTAAAGTGGTCAGCTTGGATACAATGGACAAAATATTAATCTTCATCAAAACATTACGGAATTTTGTACTTTATTACCCCATTCCATACATACCTTATCACAGTACATCTTTGTTAGAAGCAGGTATCAGACTTTAGTCTGAATTTCAGACTTTTCTTCAATTTTTAAAAAAAATTCACCAATTAATTTTTTGGGAAAACTTTATATTTTTTCCTTAGTTTTTTTACTTTTGTTTTTGTACTTTGATATAATAGTCCATCTTTTCTGAATTCCTTTTAATGTTCTGAATTTTTACTATGTTTTTCGTAGTATTATTAATTTGTCTTTTAAATAACACTTTAAAAATTTTTATTTTTCGTTATTTTTCCTTAAATCTTCATTCTTAGTAGTTGGCGTGCTGCACCTTTAACAATCAAATATGATCAATTTAATTCCTTAGGAACTTTTTTTTTTCTTTTTTTTAAGAGTAGGAACTTTGTTTTATCATATACTTGTAATGATAATTGTAATATAGTTGTAATTCAATAAATATAAAAACTTTGTTAAATCACCATAAAAAAGAAAAATTATACAGGACGCGTTTCGAGCTGCAAAATTACCGCTCGTCTTCAGCTGGTCCAAACACGTGTCACAACGGACAGAGTGGAAATAACAGTGAAATAAAGAGGGAGGAGATTACACAGAGTGCGACAGGTGGCGCTTCTTGCCAAAGCCAAGGAGGAAGAGAAAAGTAAAGATAAACTCAAAGAAGGAGGGAGGAGATTACAAAGAGTGCCCCAGGTGGCGCTGGCTAAAAGAACCCAGATGGCAGAGAAAAACTAATAAAAGATAAAAATAATAATAATAATAATAATAAATAAATAAATAAATAAATAAATAAAGATAAATAAATAAAAATAAAATAAAAATAAATAAATCAAAAATAAATAAATAAAAATCAAAATAAAATAAAATAAAATTAATTAATTAAAAAATGATAAAAATAATAATAAAAAAAAATAATTATTAAATAAAAACTAAAAATAATTATAGTAATAATAATAAACTACAAAAGTAATTTCCATGCAGGAGAAAGGGAGGGGGATGAAGAGAGATCGTTGACAAGAGTATTACAATTTTTATAAATAAAATAAGCTTCGTGAGTATCTAAATGAGAAGGAGAGGCAGGATTAGAAATAATTCTGGATTAGAAATAAATCTTTTTTTTTTTTTTTTTTTTTTTTTCTTTTTTTTTTTTTTTTTTTCTTTTATGTCAGACCAGAAGAGCGTTGAAGAAAAGATTGGATGAACATCAGAGATACATTAAAAATCAGGAATTATCTAGGTCTTCCATTGCTTCGCACTGTTGGTCTTCCGGTCATTTTTTCAATTTTTTCATGGCCAGAATTATTTCTAATCCTGCCTCTCCTTCTCATTTAGATACTCACGAAGCTTATTTTATTTATAAAAATTGTAATACTCTTGTCAACGATCTCTCTTCATCCCCCTCCCTTTTTCCTGCATGGAAATTACTTTTGTAGTTTATTATTATTACTATAATTATTTTTAGTTTTTATTTAATAATTATTATTTTTTTTATTATTATTTTTATCATTTTTTAATTAATTAATTTTATTTTATTTTATTTTGATTTTTATTTATTTATTTTTGATTTATTTATTTTTATTTTATTTTTATTTATTTATCTTTATTTATTTATTTATTATTATTATTTTTTTTTTTATCTTTTATTAGTTTTTCTCTGCCATTTGGGTTCTTTTAGCCTGCGCCACCTGGGGCACTCTTTGTAATCTCCTCCCTCCTTCTTTGAGTTTATCTTTACTTTTCTCTTCCTCCTTGGCTTTGGCAAGAAGCGCCACCTGTCGCACTCTGTGTAATCTCCTCCCTCTTTATTTCACTGTTATTTCCACTCTGTCCGTTGTGACACGTGTTTGGACCAGCTGAAGACGAGCGGTAATTTTGCAGCTCGAAACGAGTCCTGTATAATTTTTCTTTTTTATGGTGATTTAACAAAGTTTTTATATTTATTGATATATATTTATCGCCAGTATTTTCGGTGTTTCTCAATATAGTTGTAATTATTTTGATTTGCTGTTTCAAGAAAAGTATCTACTATTTTTAAAATTACAATTAAAAAACATTCATGTCAGTGGTTTTATTAATGTTCTGTATCTTGGTAAAATAGACTTCTTCTGCAGTAAGTAAATAATTTCTGCATAATTCTTTCTAACAGTTTCTTTTTAAGTTGCTTAAAGCTAAATTGCATGTAATGTATAAATTTTAATAGCAATTATAACATTTATTCTGCTTGAAAGTATTATTGCTCAAATGTCGTTCGCGCAGTTTTCAGACTTTTTACTTTTTTGTCAATCTCATCCCTGTAGAAGAGAAGATGGTAAAGGATGCAAAGATTTTATAGTAAATCGTGAAAAGGTTAAATCTGCATTAGAATATCTAAAGGAAAACAATCCTTGTCATTGAATTGATAAGAATGGCTGCGTTCAGATTCCACCGATGTCCCACCAGTGGCAGCGATGTTCTGACCTCCAAACTGGTAGACGGTAAGTGTTGGGTTCGAACCCAATCGCGACCGTCGGCCTAACCATTCGGAGTTTTCCGTGGTTTTCTTCGAACCTTGCGTAAATACGAGTTAGGTTCTCTTAGAAAGACCCCAAGGAGGGCATCCCACCCCTTAGGGCCTGTATCCCACAGTGAAGATAATTGGCTGACATAAATACAAACAAACAATCCGATTCCATCGATAACTACTTTCTGGAAAAATGGAAATATAAATTACTCAAGAAAACAATTTTTTCTTTGCAATTAGCTTTTGCAGTTACAATTCATAAATCCGAAAGTTTCACATTAGATAAAGCAATAGTATTAATTGGGGATAAAGAGATATCAGTTGGCTTAACGTAAGTAGCGTTGGTCGAGAGTGAAAACCTTCAAGGTTTAGCAAGGAAGGTCTCGTAAGGAAATTTTCTATTAAGAAAATTTCCTTACGAGAAGTTCTACAGTATCAAAACTTTTCAGTACTACTCTGTTGACCACTTTCGTCAAATTATATAAATCGCCTAACTAATAGCCAAATTATACATACTGAGATAATTTTTATTTTAAATAACGAAAAAACAAATAATTAGTAGAATATTAATCAAAATATTAATACAAAGTTGAAATAAAATCACTTAATGACATTTTAAACACGTGAATGGTATTTAATGTCATTGAATGTGACATTCATGATCATCCATTATTGGCATTTAACCTTATAGTTTGGCGATATTTTTTGAGGCGACGAGTTAACTTAGTAGTACCAAATTTTCATATGCTGCTATGCAGAAAAAAAGAAGAAATTACAATGAAAAAAGAAATACAGTTAATAGTTCTTAGTATCAACAAAAGCAAATTTCAAATGTTTTTCAAAAAAAAAAAAAAAAATGGATTTTGAAGAAATAACTTTCTTTGAATGTATTATTCTAAGATTGCTACCAAAGATTATTTAATGTGAATTACAGAGATTGAAAACATACTTATTTCAAATCATTTGAGAAAACACCACAGATACTATTAGAAAATGTAAAAACAATTTTAAAACTTTTAGTTAAAAATTAAAAAAAAAAATAAGGTGGTCTGGGGTAATAACGCCAAGTGCTAATATTTTGCATAATTATGAAATAATCTGGTAAATGACACCTACGTGCTCTGCGCAGAAGGGTTTTGAGTCATGTAAATCGCAAAAAACAGTTTCAAGTTAATTTGTTTCATTTTTAGGTCTTATTGTTTTTACAAGCAACTAAAATTAACGCTTGATCTAAAATTTGCGAGATACGTTTTGTGATGTGAAGACTGTTTTTTTTTAATCCGGAAATACTTTGTTAATTACATAAATTTGTAGTATATTTCATGGACTTTCAAAATGTTGTTGAAGATTTTGGATATCTTCTCGAGATAATTTGTAATTTAAAATGTACAGCCAATAACTATAACGGGGTAATAACGCCAATCCTTGGCATTAATACCCCGGTTGATTCCCTACAGTGGCCGAGCTACATCCTAAATACTGATTCAAATAAACACTGTTAAAACAGTGCAATGTTTCTAATAATTCTATTTAAGCGGTCCTTTTAAAGCAAAAAGAAGCTCGCGGTCTGATATTCTTTTGCCTCATCCTCCTCCCCCCCCCCCCACACACACACCACACTTTTATTTTTCTTACACTTTCACAAAAAATTTAACATTTTCAATAGCTTAGAATGCAATTTGTCAATTTCTAAGTTTGTAGAGTTTGTATTTTTAGATTTGGGTAATCTACATGCAATTATTCCATCTTATTTCATAGTTTTGTTTGCATGGCGTTATTACCCATATAGGTGGGTAATAACGCCAAATAGCATTGGTCAAGAAATCACGCCATTACATTTTATGAATACATATCTGTTAAATTATTTTTTTTATATAGATAGTTGATGAGTTGCTGCATCAAATCATATATTTGTTTGAAAAATACAAACTAAATCTGAGCCGTGAAAATTGGTAGAACCTTAACGTGGCGTTATTACCCCAGGATACCTTATTTTGTAAAATTTTGCTTCGAAAATAATTTGGCACAGATGTCATATACGCACCACATTTGCACCTGTTTTTTTCCCACGCCAATTTGGTATAGCACATCTTTGCCAAGAGAACATCCGTTTAATAAATTTATAAACTAGGGAAACTGTTAGGGAAATAAAATTGAAAAATTTAAAGATTTCAGTGAAATGTGCTGATTAAATGATACAATTGCATGTATTCAATATGGCTATAGGTATTAATATTTGCGATTCGTTGTGAAAATTATATTTACTGTTTGGTTACTTATTAAGTTTGTTATATGTAACTATTTATTTATTGTTTCCTTTTTTATTGAATTCCTTTTTATTTATTGCTCTTTTTTATTTTAATTCTTTAAATTACATTTTCTTTATACTATATCAATAATTATTGATATCAAACTATAATTTATTTATTTTTATTCCCTTTTTTAAAATAGTAGAATATCTTTCTTTTTTTATGTTATTTGATTTTTATATCGCTATAAAAAAAATCACATGCTGTTATTGCATGCAAAGGCAAAATTTTCCCCAAACTGGGGAGGGGGGGGGGAGAGAGACACGAGCAAATGGGGGTTGCATATGACATCTATGCTAATATTTTTATTTATACCAGTCTTATATCATAAATAAAAAATCCGAGGAAATTCTTAGTTATTTTGGCTTAATTTACATTTCTAAAATTTAATTGCTCCAAAACATAAGATAACGTGTTTGCTTAATAAAGATGCAAGAATAATGTTATTTTCAAACATTTATCTTATGAAATAATGCTTCGCGAATCCAAACAAAGCACGGCTTTTGCTAGTTTATTTTAAATTAGGTTATATTATTCAAACATGTGAAGCTCAAATTAGTGGAACCCAATTATATAAGATTAAATACTATTGTTTGTCAATACTGAATATAAATAGAAATTTTTAGAAATTAATCATCATTTATTCAACTTGGTTTTATTTTTAATGATTTATAGAGTCGCCAAATTCCACGATATCAAAAAGTGTATGCCATTTTACAGCAACATGACTGATAAAACAAACTAATGAGCTTGGTCGAAACCCTAATTCATGTGGATATGCACCCTCACATCAAAATCGTTTAATATATATGTCAACATTTGAAAGAAGTGTAGTTTTGGGGTCTGGGGTTCATGATCGGTGAAAATATACCAAAAATTTCCGGAAGTGCTTTCCTCCAGACGGCTGCAATAGGTAGCTTTTTACTTTTTGTAATGAAAGCTACCCAAAAGTATTCCACAAGAAAGATTTTATTCCTACTGAAGTATCATTATTTGTATTTTCTAAATGTCTTTGCTTCTGTATTTATCATGATTAACCCTTTCACGTCAATTATTTTTTCCATTTCGAGAATAAATTAATTTTACTTTAATAATGTTAAACGTAGCTATCAAAATAGACTTGCAAATGTTTAAAGATTATCGTATTGCTTGAAATGCAATGAATGTATTTATTTTGTGCACTATTTATTTCACTTTTTAATGATTTTTATATATTTTTTTGCACAACTGAATATTTGTATCCAGTGATTTTTTTTTTTTTTTCCTTTCTAAAATGAACGTTCAGCATGCAAGGGGGAAATTTTTTATAAAGAATTATACCCCAAGGTTTAAGCAAAGCATACCTACTGTTTTAAAAATTTGATTGTTTTTCCCAATGTAAAATTTGATTTTTTTTTAAATTTTAATATTTTTCTGCATATTTGACCAATGTATGCCTGCAGTAAAACAATTTTATGTCTTAATAATTTTACCCTTTCATTTAAAACAGGTGGAGAGTTTAACTGATGCCTGGAGCTGTTCCGTTTTACTCAACCTGAAATCATGAATTAGAATATATCAGGATTCAAGAATTGTTTATATTTGATGACCTTGTATACATGATCCTCATTTGGACACGAGATAGCATATATTTTTTAAATGAATAGTCAGAGTGCAGTAGAATCCTAAAACTGTTTAAGAATAACTCTGTATCTAAAAGGGTAAATATTAGCCTGGCATACATATATGTTTTAAAGACTGTATAATTTGTATTTTCAATAAAAGTAATTGCATACCACTAACCATCTAAATTGTGTTACTATTTTATTGTCTTTTTTTTTTTTTTTTTTTTTTTTTTTTTTTGGAAGTCTGCTGTTAACAAATGCTTTCTTTTTTAATACATTTTATTAAAAAATTAATAAATAAGAAATCTTAGTACTACTTGGCTATCCCGTCGATCAAAAATCTGTCGCTGAACTATAAGATTTAATTCCAACAATGGATGATTGTAAATCTCATTTTCAATTACTTTTAAATACAAAACATGCGTCTAAAATGCCATTGATTTTTATTTCAACTTTTTATTAATATTCTAATAATTTACTTGTTCTTTTGTTATTTAAAATAAAAATGTCAATATGTAAAATTTGGCTGTCTGTTTATCGATTTTGTATAATTTGGCAAAATGGCTTGATGGGATAACCAAGTAGTGCCGAAATCTTTGTTATAGGAACAGTTCACTGGTAGCAGAAAGTTTGAGATCATAGACGGGCATTGCAAATTTTAGTTTCTCTTTTGGATTTTTTTTTTTTTTTAATCGAACCTTTATTTTGTTTCATATTATTTTTAGCCCTTCATTACCTAATACAAAAGTAAGATTATTATTAGTAACAAATTATGAAATGCTTATAAACAGTACTGATAAATGATTGTTTGGTTAATTAATGTTTCAGTTGTAAAAATATTTTACATCCATCTTTTTTGTCCCTGAAGTTTTTCTGCTACTGAGTTCATAGATTATTATTGTTAAGGAATATTGAAAAAAAAAAAAAGAAATTATATAAGTAATGACATAATCACTTGTGTTGACACTGCTATTAATAAATTAACCCAACAAAGTAAGTATCCGATATATACCTACCATGAAAACTCATGCATTTAAAAAACAAAAGCTTTAAAATTTATTTAAAGTAATTTTTTTTGTAATGACTGATCCTAGGAGTTAACTGGAGGGTTCTGTGACTGGCAGCTGCCTTTTGATTGTGATTATTTCAGCATTTAAGCATATATTTTGATTATGTATTCATTATATTCAGTGTTCTCGTTGACATTTGACCAACTTTAGTAATGTGGCTAATTGAAAATAAAAAGTATTCGCCAAATGAAAAAAGTATTAGCAAAATAGATCTGCCGTGTAGCACATAATTTTTTTAAAAATCTTTAATCATTTAATGTACCCCCTTTTTTTTCAATATGTTCTAAAATAACTTAAGTTTTTATAACTGTGACTATTATTACCCTGTATATATATATATACAGGGTGTCCGAAAAGTCTGGAAACGGCCGAATAACTCGAGAAATACATATGAGATTGAAAAACGTAAATATACGTGTTAAATATTTTTAAATAAGCTACTCAGTGATACCAAATTTGACCTTCACAACCGACCCCCTGGGGGTCAGAGAGGGTCCAACTTTGAAATCTTAAATTATAACCCCCCATTTTTTATTGCAGATTCGGATTCTACGGACAAAAATACGTAACTTTTGTATTTGATGTTTATTTCAAATCCTTGTTTATCACGGTGTATTCGAGCATATTAAATCGATACATATTTCGGCTTTTCCAACGGGATTTTCCCTAATCGAAACTGATTGGGCAGAATTTTTGACGTCAAATTCCCCGTCTTTTGCAGAAATAGCGTTTCCTGAAAATCACCCGTGGCGATTATTTCAATAGTGCTGCACTGTTAAAAAATTGACCCATTTGCTGCAGCGTCACTCCACAGCTATTATAGAATATCTCTTTTGTGACCAATGAGTGCTCCATAACACAGTAAAGTAATCGTTTTCTATAAAAGTGGTGGAGTGACGATGCAGCAAAAGTGTCAATTTTTTACAGTGTACTTTACTGTGTTATGGAACATTCTCATTGGTCATGAAACAGATATTCTATAAAAGCTGTGGAGTGACGCTACAGCAAATGGGTCAAATTTTTAACTGTGTGTAGTACTATCGAAATAATCGGCGTAATTTTTTTTTCCAACCACCTTCGTCGTTCCAAGGCTAAGCTCGCACTCTGATTGGTCGTTGCTCTCGGCACTGTTTTCACGTAACTTGGCGATAATCATACTTGGCGTAGCGATAGACGCTTCCGTCGAGTTTGATTTCCTTCCGAACCGAGTACGAAGTAAACCGAGTACAAAGTAAAAAGTTGTGTGTAAAAACTTTTAAAGAGTACAGCTTTCAGTAAGACACGTTCCATCCAATCCAATGCTGTGCAGATTCAGATTCAGTTAGGTGGGGAGGCCTACCATATGGCTTGAGCTCAACAAGCCCCACCTAACATTTATTATTATTAAAAAAAAAAAAAAAAGTACAATTGTTTCACAAATGGTTGCCCAATTTCTTCTGGGCGAACCTAAAGTTTTTACAATATTAAAATGCATAAATTTCAAAATTTAAAATAGAAGAGTTAATTAAGACAATTAAGAGTTTGTGAATGTCTATAAAAAATTTTAGATGCATTTTTTATTTAAAAAGTTCAACTTCAACTATCATAAGTATGACAGTGTAAATGTTTTTAGAAATGTTTAAACAGAAATATGATTTGATAAGCTTGCTAATGCGCAAGTTGAAATATATACTGATTCTTTTCAACGAGGGTGATGCAGTCAATTATTTTCTGTAATAATTTCGGACATTTCAATACATATGAAAACCACTCATTTAATTTCATATTTGATGGCTTTCGCAGATGAAAGGTTGAAGTTAGTGGACAATTTAACATGAAGTGCAAGGAGGTACTTCTGTTCCCACAAGTACAGAGGTGAGAATCTACTTTATTAAATTTAACTAGATATGAAGAAAAAGGACCATGATTGGTAGCGAATAAATATAGATTTCGATGAAAAAGTAAAAAGTCTGAAATTTTCGGTAGAAATTCGTATGTGTATCTGCCGGTATCTGCATAGTCCCAATAGTTTTGCCAGTGTTGAAGCGAATCTAGCTTTAATTTTCTTTTTACTAAGGATGCTGGTAATGGATAGAATTTTGTTTCTATTTGTGATGATTCCAGCGTAGCTTCTTTTGCCAAGGTATCCGCTAATTCGTTTCCTTTTATGCCCGTGTGGCCTCTTATCCATTTGAAAACAAAATTTTTAGTAGTTTTCTGATGTCTTTTAAGGCTTGTAGGCTTGATAAACTGTCTGTTTGAATTAATATATTTTGAAAATTGCTTGAATTTGCCCAGATTATTGCGTCATGAATAGCTAACAATTCTGCTTGATAAACACTATTGTCATTTATTAAGGACTTTTGATATGTTTGAATTAAATGATTGTTATAGAAAGTACAGAAGGCATAGGCTGTGTGCCAGATTCAGTTTTTGAGCCATCGGTGTATATTTCCACTAAGTTAGTTAAATTCGGAGGTATGTCTTCTATCCAATGTAAATACTTTTTAAATGGTTTTATCGGGCACGTTTTTAGTCTTGTTTGTATTAGGGTTGGATCGAACTCTTCTGATGGTATGCCAAGTCTTAATACTTGCCCAGCTTGAGATCCTCTTTTTATTTGATATTGTAGCGGAATTATTCCAGTTAATGTGCATAAGGCAGAGGTTGCCGTTTTCCTGTATGCTTTAGAAATCATCAAGAGACATTCTGCTTGTACTGATGATAAAATGCGTAAGCCATGGGATTTTTGCAATCTTGGAAACCAGATTGATGCACCATAAGATATTTTTTTCTCCAATATTGTTTGATACCACACTTTTAAAATATATTTTGGAAGACGATACGAGGAAAAGAATTTGAAAAGATTTTGAATAGTTTTTAATAGTTTTTAATATTTCAATTTTCTTATTTCTAAGATGAGGAAGAAAAGTAAGATTAATATCTAAGGTAACCCCCAAATAAAGCAATGTTGGATTTGATTTTAAATTTTTATTTCTTATCTTAAAAATTGGTGGACGTTTTAGAGATTTGGGCTTTTTAAGATGAAGTACTGAGCATTTGTCGAAGGAGATTGACATACGATTAACATCTGCCCAGTCGCTGATGAGTTGTAAAGCATGAGTTGCCGAATCTTCTAAGCTTCTCCTTGTGGAGCCTGAGATTACTAATAGTATATCATCGGCGTAGGCTATTATTTTATAACCATGTCTTTTAAGAAGTTTTAATAATTTATTTAAGAAGATTTTCCAAAGAAAGGGTCCCAGGCAGGAGACTTGTGGGCAGCCCCTGCCAAACCAATGTAGTGAATTTGATTGCCAATTATAGTAGGCTGCTCTTAATGTTAAAAAGGACCTAAACAGATTAAGATAGGGTTTGTCTAATTTTAAAAGTTCAAGTTCTTCTATAGTTAGGTCCCATGGCAGGCGATCAAACGCGTTTTGAAAATCTATAGAAATTAAAGAGATATACTTATCTTCTTGAGATTTGATTTCTATATTAGAGAAAAGATCTTGTAATGCCGTTTCTGTTGAACGACCTTGTTCAAAACCATGTTGAGATGATTGTAGAGATTGTGAGTGTGATAAGAAATAATTTACTCGTTTCAAAAGCATTTTTTCTAATATTTTGCCAAATATTGGGAGAAGAGTTATTGGTCTATAAGATTGATAATCGTCAGAAGATTTGTTTTTCTTTTTAAAATATACTAATTCTCCAATTTTCCAATCTGAAGGGAAGTAATTCAATTTCAGTAGCGTATTGTACATTGATAAGAGTAAATTCTTCTGTGTTTTATAAAGATTTCTTATTATGAAATGGTCTATTTTGTCGGGCCCAGGGGCCTTGTTTTGATTGAAAGAGTAAATGGCAGAATGGAGTTCTTGGTCTACGAACGGAGGAGCTGAGTCATCAGAATCAAACGATTCTTGAGATAATTTAATTGAGGGGCCAAATATTTTATTTGTTAGATCTGTGTAGAAGAAGTCCCTAGTATATAATGGATAGTTTGAGTCTGCCAACGCCATTACTTCCTGTTGATAGAATTCTTGGAATGCAATTTTCTTAGCTTTTCCAAAAGGATCTTTGGTATTGCCACAAAAGTTGGACCAAGCTTGTCTTTTTGAATCCATGATCGCTTTCTTGTAGATGGCTTTTTCTTTTTTATATCTAATTTTGTCTTCTTGTGATGCTGGCGGTAATTTGGATTTTCTTTGCAAGGCCTTCACAAAGTTTCGTGTCTTTCGTAAGTTACCATTCCACCAGGTAATTTGTGGGGTAAAAATATTTTTTCTTTTCTTCAAGTGTTTGTCACATAAGATATGTAATATTTCTAAGAAAAGTTTGTAATATTCATCAAAAGTATTTTGATTTGGTATGTTGTTGAAATTTATATTGTTTTCTGTTAATTTAAAGGCCAATTCTTTATTAAACTTTTTAAAAGAGATATTTTTTGTTCGGTATCTCCTTGTCGAGTGTTTAGGTAATGGAATATCTGTTAGTATTGTAATTAATCTATGGTCACCGTAATTTAAGTCTTTATCAACTGTCCAGGATGAAATTCTGGAAAAGAAAGGAAGAGATGACATGGAAACATCTGGCCAGCCTCTAGAGTGATCCGTCTCAAATGTTGGTAAACAGTGAGGATCATTAAGAACTATTAGTCGATGTTGACTGATAAAATAAAATAGTTGATGACCTTTTTCGTTATCAGAAGGATAGCCCCAAAGAATGCTGTGGGCGTTAAGATCCCCCAATATGAGGAGATTAGGCGAGTAGCCCGGGAAAGTATCCCATGAATGAAGATCTTGCTCCAAATTCGCTGATGGCGGAGAATATTGTGAAACTAATGTGAAAGTATTTTTTGAAACAGTTATATTTACTACAACTGTATTATCAAACTTTCCAAGTTGAATGTGTTTTAAACTCTGATCTACAATTATTATGAACGCATTTCTATTATTTGACGAGTAGCAAGGTGCTCCTGCTGGTAGACCATGTGGTCGGTTGTTGTTAATGTAACTGTCTTGTATACAAGCTAAAGAGTAATTTTCGGAGTAAAGAGTATTGATAAGATCAGCTGTGGCCGTTCGGCTCCTCTGCAGATTTACTTGTGCTATTTTCAATGATTTTTCTTTGGCATAAAGGCTAGAAGATTCACTTTTAGTGCCTCTATCGGTAACGGGGAGGCAGAGCCTCCCAATTCCTGCTTGAGGTCTTCTTTGAAATTCCTCGGTTTTTTCGGGAAGAATTTTCTATAATTCTGACACTACGAATTTCATTGCTTGTTTTAAGAGAAGGATAGTCATGATCATATAGATCTTCCTCACTGGGACAATCGCTATTGTTAGATAAAATGGGACTTGTGAGTTGTCTGCTTCTTTTAGTTTCATTTTTAGTTGAAGAGATAGACATTTTACCTAATGAATTAGTGTAGTAATTTTGCAATTTATTATTTTTAAGATGTTTGTATAATGGACAATCTTGAGATGAGGCTTTGTGATCACAACATTCAAAGCTTTCCCGTAAGCAATTGATACATTGTTCTGTAGATTCTGAGCATTCACAAGAGAAAAGTTACTTTGTACTCGGTTCGGAAGGAAATCAAACTCGACGGACGGAAGCATCTATCGCTATGCCAAGTATGATTACCGCCAAGTTACATGAAAACTGTACCGAGAGCAACAACCAATCAGAGTGCGAACTTGGGCTTGGAACGACGAAGGTGGTTGGAAAAAAAAATTACGCAAATAATCGGCACGGGTGATTTTCAGGAAACGCTATTCTTGCAAAAGACGAGGAATTTGATGTCATAAATTCTCCCCAATTAGTTTCGATTAGGGAAAATCCCGTTGGAAAAGCCAAAAAATGTATCGATTTAATATGCTCGAATACACCGTGATAAACGAGGATTTGAAATAAACATCAAATACAAAAGTTGCGTATTTTTGTCCGTAGAATCCGAATCTGCAATAAAAAATAGGGGTTATAATTTAAGATTTCAAAGTTGGACCCCCTCTGACCCCCAGGGGGTCGGTTGCGAAGGTCAAATTTGGTATCACTGAGTAGCTTATTTAAAAATATTTAACACGTATATTTACGTTTTTCAATCTCATATGTATTTCTCGAGTTATTCGGCCGTTTCCAGACTTTTCGGACACCCTGTATATAATGATTCAGTAAAACTGTTAATCTTGCTATGAGCAAATTTTCAATTTTTCTTCAAAAATCTGATACTATTAATTTTATTTTCTGAAATTAATAAATTATAACTTATATCAAACTGTAAATTGCCTTTTTAAATGTATTCATCATGTATCACTTAATTTCTTTATTAATAAAGAATTATCATTCACAACTTTCATATTTTATTGAAAATATGACATTTTCATACATCTAACAATTGTACCTTTTATATTACATGAGAAAATATCGAAAACTTTCTTTTTCTAATGCTTATTATTATTATTTTATTTATTTGTTCCCCCTCCTTTTTTTTTTTTTTTTTTTTTTTTTGCTTTTTTTTGTCTTGCGAAAAAGATAAAAATTGGCAAAGTGTAGTATCAAGATTTCAACGTCTACATACTCAAAAAAAAAAAAAAAAAAAAAAAAAAAAAAAAGCTACAGATTATGAAAATAATAGCTGAGTGCATTCGAAAAAACTTTTCTCAAACCTGTGCAAAAATTAATACAGGTTAAAGAACTTCATCCAGCATTGTTTAACGTAGCGTTTAAAAAAATATATTACATTAGACTCCCTCAAATCCGCAACCCTAAAATCTGCATATAATTTATGGGTGTAAACAACGAAACATTTAGTTCAGATACAGGGCAGGGATATCTTTAACAAAATTTTAGGTCCTTTAAAGGAACTTTTACAAAACAATTTATCTTAAAACAGCACCCTTCACAAAACATTTTATCCCAAAACAGGACCCTTCACAAAATTATTTGCCTCTTAAATAGACCTTTCACAGAATTTTTTCACCTTCAAATTGAACTTTTCACACATTTAATCATTTAATAATAAAATCTGGCTTGTAAATAAGCAGTTGAAGTCACCGAAGAACGTATTAGCTTTTTATATATGAAAAATAGAACCTGAATCATCGAAAATTTAAAATTCACAAAATTCTAACTAGAATTTTCACAACTATAAGAAACTAATTTACAATTTCACAAAAACAGGACCCTGTGAGAAAAAGGTTCTACTTACTATTTTTATCTGACTTTCTTTATTAATTTTGGTATTTATATAATTATTGCAACCAAATGTGCTTAGTTATTGCAATTAAATCCGCTTGGTTACAACATCTATTAATGAAGTTGCTGTAGTTACAAAAACCAAATTTATCTCAATATAAATTCATTTGTTTACACTAAACTATTAACCAAAGTGATTTGGTTTAAAAAAACAAAATAACTTTCTTGTTACCAAATTTGTTTGGCTGCATTAATTATTATCCAAATAAATTTGATTCTAGAAAACTAATTTGTTTTCTGCAACAAAATTTATTAAAAAAAGTATGTTTTAATCAAATTTATTTGGTTATGATAGATATTAAACAAATAGATTTGGTTGCAAGAAACAAATTTATTTTGTTTTTCAAACCAAATTCGTTTGGTTACAGTAATTATTAATCAAATGGATTTGATTTCAATAACAAAAACGACATGTTTGTTAAAACAAAATTTCTTTGGTTAAAATGTCGTTAACCAAATAGATTTTGTTGCAAGAAACAAATTTATTTTGTTTTCGAAACCAAATTCATTTGGTTATAATAATTCTTAATTAAACAGATTTGGTTACGATGACCAAATCTATTTGTTTATCGTAACCAAAAGCATTTGGTTACGACGACAAAACAGAACCCATTAACAAAATTCATTTGGTTCTTGTAAACAAATTATTTACTTGTGATAACAAAATAAACCTAACAAAATGATTTGGTAAATCCAACAAAACGTTTTGTGGGGGAAATAGTACACGAAAAATTTTGTTGAAACAACTTTTTTTTGGTAGTTTTAACAAAATCGTTCTTTCCGTATGCATGGATGAACAGTTTAAAAGAAAGTTTAAGGGCGTGGCCTGGAAAGAATAGTGACTTAGCCCAGCCCGAATGTTCAGAAAAAATTAAAGTCCGGGCCCGGCCCGAATGCCGCTAATGAAAACCGGCCTGGACCCGGCCCGAGGGAGAGCTGGGTTTGGGCTTCAGGCCGAGGTTTGACCCGTGCAGATCTCTAATGTATGGGCCTTTAAACTTAGACTTCTGTATTTTATAAAAGATTTCTTTGTCTTGTCTAATATCAGAAATTTAAAGCGGAAAGAATTTTTATTGGTACCAAAATTCAAGATAACTAAACACATGCTGAAACAAAGCCATCTTCGGTAGCCGCCATTTTTAGACAGCGCTCAGGCCTAATATTTAAATCCATATTACCCGTGTTTGAAATCATAAACGACGTATGCTTTAATATTATTGGCATTTAATCATACCATATAAAGACATTTTTTTAATGGAAATTTTTCAGTCGGATAGCAAACAAAAACGAAATTATTAACGTATTTTGAACATATCTTTGAAAGTGCGCTTTTTGTTTCTTTTACTTTTTTTTCTGAGTAATGACTTACTTTCAACCATATTTTTTTTTCTGTGAGATCTCAACATATGTTGATACTACGCCAAGAATAGTTATAGTCCAAGAGCCGACAGCACGAAACCCTATATTATCGAGCACAAGAAAAAACCCTTTATTTTGTAGATGTGTAGTAATAGAGGAATATAATGATCTATGTCTGCCGGTAGCGAAGTGGTGCATAAGCCAAAAATGAATACCACTAGTGGTTGATTCGTAGGCTTAGCATTGTGTTTTCCTGCACCCAGTTTTCCACGCTATCATACTTTTGATTGTAGGACAAACACAATGCTAAACCTACGAGTCAACCACTAGTGGTATTAATTTTTGGCTTATGAACTACTTCATTTCCAACAGACATGGATCATTAGATCCCTCTTCCTCATAGCACGCATGGTCACAGTGAAGTCACAAGGACGTCACTGTGAGTCACTTTGGTCACATTACATCTGTGACCAAAATGCCACCACTCAGTGACGTCACATTGTGACTGAGATGTGACTTTATTAATTTTTTTTAGAAAATTACAAATATTCTTCAAAACATGTTATTTACTTTTAAAAACATGTTTCTGGCAATTTAAATATTGTTGCTTTTGTCACAGTTTCGTCTCAATGTTAATGTCAAATTAGTCACAAATAACACATTTTTCACAAATTTGTCACATTGTGACCACTTTGTGAAACGTCACAAACAAGCTCTAAAACGGCTATAACGACTTCACATTTTAGTCCCTGTGACTTCACATCGACGTCACGTGACGTCACATCGACAATCGATGGTCACAAAGTCACAATGTGACTTCACAACGACGTCGCAGTGACGTCTGTATGCCTTACGGGTCTATTCCCGTAAAGCATGGTGACGTTACTGCAACGATTAGGGATTGCTACCCCTAATAGCATGCATGGTCACAGTGACGTCACTGTGAGTCACTTTGGTCACATCACATCTGTGACCAAAATTCCATCACTCAGTGACGTCACATTGTGACTGAGATGTGACTTTCTTAAAAATCTTTAGAAATTTATAAATATCCTTCAAAACATGTTATTTACTTTAAAAAAATTTTCTGGCAATTTAAATATCGTCGCTTTTGTCACAGTTTCGTCACAATGTAAATGTCAAATTAGTCACAAATGACACATTTTTCACAAATCTGTCATTGTGACCACTTTGTGAAACGTCACAAAAGAGCTCTAAAACGGCCATAACGACTTCACATTTTAGCCACTGTGACTTCACATCGACAATCGATGGTCACAAAGTCACAATGTGACTTCACAGCGACGTTGCAGTGACTTCACCATGCTTTAAGGGACTCTTCCATAAAATATAGAATTTTTATCTTGTACTATCTGCTCTTGTACTATTGGGACAAACATATATTACTGAAGCATCTTTGTATAGAACGGAACCATTATTCGTGAAAATTAATATCAAAATTGTTCATAAAATGTTTTGTTAATCTTTTAGAGATAAAACTACGTCGTAATATGGAATTTTTGTTTTGCAAAATAATTATTTTTCTACAATGCGTGAAGAAAGATAAAATTTTTCCTTTTAAATTTTTTTATGTATTTCCTAAAACTTTATTTTTGCTTATTTTTTTATTTTTATTTTTTTATTTTTTTATTTATATTACTTTATTTTTTATTTATTTGTTTATTTTGTAACTGTATATGTAGATCATTAGAGTATGGTCTCTTAGGATCTGTTATGTTTTACTTGAATCTATTTTTATTTCTATACCAAACGAAATACTTTTATTTCTCAACATTTTTGAGGTTGAGTATTTTTGCCAGAATATATACTTTTTTTTTTTTTTTGCATGTAATTTTTTCAAAAAATGTCAAGAACGGGACTTTATTTAATGTTTGTGTATATGTTTAAGAAATTTAATTGTACTTGGGCAACATTTATTAAAAAAAACTTAGGAATTAATAAACATGAAAAAGTAAAATAAAAGAGGCGTTATACAGGGTGTATCAAAACTACTGGGCAAATTTTTAAAGGGTGATAATGCAGATCAAGACAAATAATATTAAATGGAAAATTAAGGGTCCCAACCTTCTTCCGAAGGAGATAGACGCCATCAAAGTTTAGAGTCCAAAATTTGAAATGATTATAAAAAACGGAAAAATTGGTCGATTCGTTTGCGATTTCCACGAAAACTATTCTTTATGTCAGTATTGTCATGAAAATAAATTATAAAGATAAATTTCAAAAAATGCCGATAGACGGCGCTTTAGACTTTGGAGTAGCGAACAACTATTTTTTACCGTTATTTTTTGCATCTCATTAAATTTTTTTAGCAGTTTAGACATAAACTTAAATTTTGAATCCAAAATCTGTGGTTAAATAGCGCAAAATGAACTGTATTCAATGGGAGTGATGGGTAGGTAAAAATTTCAAATGATTATAAAAAACAGAAAAATTGGTGAATTAATTTGCGGTTTTCACTAAAATTATTCTTTATGTCAGTATTATCTTGAAAATAAATTATACAGATAAATTTCAAAAAATGTCGATAGAGGGCGCTTTAGACTTTGGAGTAACGTGCAATTATTTTTACCGTTATTTTTTGCATCTTATTAAATTTTTTTAGAAGCTTAGACATAAACTTAAATTTTGAGCTGAAAATCTGAATCGTTGAGAGTGGTTAAGTATCGCAAACTATACTGTGTTCAATGGTGATGGAGAGGTTCAAATTTCAAATGATTATAAAAAAAGGAGAAATTGGTCGATTCGTTTGCGGTTTTCTCTGAAACCATTCTATATGTCAGTATTTCCTTGAAAATAAATTTTAAAGATAAATTTCAAAAAATTCCGTTAGAGGGCGCCTTAAACTTTAGAGTAACCAACAACTATTTTTAACCGTTATTTTCTTTTTATCTAAATAAATGTCTTAAAAGCTTAGGCTTAAATTTTGAGCTCAAAATCTGAATCGTTGAGAGTAATTAAGTAGCGAAAAATTGAACTGTGTTCGTAGTGTGGACAGGGTAACATTTCAGCTCCTGAACATAATTCAGTTTTCGCTTCTTAACCCCTCCCAACGATTCAGAATTTGAGCTCAAAATTTAAGTCTAAGCTTTTGCAAAGCATTTAATAAGATACAAAAAATATCAGTTAAAAACTGTTGTTGGTTACTCTCAATGACCTAAGATACCTAGACACTACATTGGCAACCTTTTCTTAGGCCGACATCTTTGTCTTCCGTCACGTGACGGAGGGCAGATTTAGCGCGCCAAACCCGTTTTTCTCCCGCCGAAACTCATATTGTTATGTTTGTCTTGAGTTGACCACACTTCTGCTTTTCTCTTTGTGAAATCTGAAAGATGCCAATAAAGTGATCACCGCCAAAAAACGGCATCTTTTAGCCAAAGATGTTGGATTCGAAACCATGCCGAGAGAACAATGGGATGTGGCGTCTACGTATATCAGATAGTCAATGGTTACTCTAAAGTTTAAGGCGCCCTCTAACGGAATTTTTTGAAATTTATCTTTAAAATTTATTTTTAAGGAAACATTGAAATATAGAAGGGTTTTAGAGAAAACCGCAAACGAATAGACCAATTTTTCCGTTTTGTATAATCATTTGAAATTTGAACCTTCCCAGCCCCATTGAACACAGTTCAGTTAGCGCTACTTAAGGGAGACCCGTAAGAAAAAACCCAAAATTTTTATTATTGATTTTAAAGTAATGAATTTCGGTGTACTATTTAAGAATAATCTTGTAAGGAATAATTAGCAAAAAAATTCACTTTTTGTTAAAAAGTATATTTTTTATGGGGATTTTTATGATTTTTTTTGTCGAAAAATACACTTTTTAAAATTACTACTCCTCATTCAATTTTCAATATTTTGGTATTACTAAAATTTCTTAAATAGTGTTATTGCATATAGAAAAGAACTAAGGAGAGATATTTTTAATTTTCTTTTTTAATCGGCTAAAAAAAAAAATACGCATGATAAATTTCCTTAAATTCGTTATAATTTTCATGTTTACCAATTTATGTAAAATTTTCAGAAATAGTTAAAAAATATATCTCTCCTTACTTTTGTTGCAATTTTTTTTTTTTAAGATTCTAAAAACATAAAAACTTTGTTTCTAAATCATTTTACCACTGAGCCTTAGTACTTTGAACTTAGGCAAAATATGAAAAAAGTCATTCTCAGGAAAGCACGTTTTAAATGGCCGCTAGTCCTTTAAATTCTATAGTGAGTACAATTTAAAAAGCTCATTTTCTACCTGTTCCAAGTGTCCCCGAGTTCTGAAATTTTGCATGGATATTCGCAAATATGTATTTTATCGTTTTCTGAGAAAAAAAAAAAAAAATTTGAACTTTTGGTGACTTTTGGCCGAAAATGGGGTACGGGTCTCCCTTAACTACTCTCAACGATTCAGATTTTCAGCACAAAATTTAAGTTTATGTCTAAGCTTCAAAAAAGTTTACTGATATGCAAAAAATAACGGTGAAAAATAGTTATTCGTATTCCAAAATCTAAAGCGCCCTCTATTGGCATTTTTTTAAATTTATCTTTATAATTTATTTTCAAAACAATACTGACATAAAGAATATTTTTCGTGAAAACAGCAAACGAATCGCCCAATTTTTCCGTCTTTTATAAACATTTCAAATTTTGGACCCTAAACTTTGATGGCGCTTATTTCCTTTGGAAGACGTTTGGATCCTTAGTTTCCCATTTAATATTATTTGTCTTGATGTGTACTATGACCCCTTAAAGTTTTGCCCAATAGTTTAGATACACCCTGTATTATAGATTGTCTCTATATGCCTTTTAAAAGGATATAAAATATTAATATAGTACCTGTGCCTAATATGGACACCCTAAGGAAAATTTATTTTTTTCACCCCCATAAACATATGATAGGACTCCAAAAATATGTGACCATAATCCCTAGACTGTTGACTATCATTATTAAAATTAGCGACCTTATAATTATTCCTGTTTAATTTAAATGATAAAAACAAAAAATGTTTACAAATGTCCATATTAGGAACCACCCGTCCCTATTATGGACAGGTGGCTCTTTATTGACCTATTACACAGGTTGTATGGAAGAGGCATTCTTCTATGGAATTTTAGATGAGAAGGGGGAAAAAAAGATATCTTAAAGTATAGCAGGGAGGGGAGGGTGCAGTAAATATCTTGAAAACATGCACTTTAGAACGGCGTGTCATTTTCGATCATGGCTCTTCGAAGACCGATGCAAAGCACATCAATTAATACAAAATATTATGAAATAACGTAGTTGGTTAACTTAGCTTTCTATTTTTGAGAATCTGAAGATTCACCTGCTGTATTTCCAATGTGGACATAAGGTGTCCATATTAAGAATCGGGAGTAGTTTTATTAAATCTTGTAATAAATAAATAAAGAAAACTTTTTTAAGCGATATATGCAATAGCATTCGCAAATATGTTTTAAAAGGTTCCTAAAACACTCCACTTTTCAATATTTAAAGTAATTTTACAATATCTAATAAGACTTTAAAGTTACCTGTAATTAAGATCAGCACACAACAAAACAACAAGTTTCCTTCTAAATGATGAACAGTGCGCTTTTTTGTACTTTCCTGACTTAATTATCTTTTCAGCTGCTTTTCTTCACGGACATTTAGCACGATCTCTCTATCAAAATTGTTACTTTTAAAAATATTAGGGGTGTCCATATTGAGAGCACTGTTTATATAGGGTACAAATACCTTATTATAATATTATAATTCGGGTTTATGCAGGTGTTTCAGTACAGCTTTGACAAAATTTAAAAGATCACACTAGAAATCACACTTAAAATTGAGCCCGAATTTTCATTTACTACTCTACACTCAAAGAAATGGATAATCAAAATTAAGTAAAAAATACTAAATTTTCAACACATCACATACTCAAAATAGTTCCAACCCAAATGTATTCAAAATTGAGAAACACATGTACTCATTTTTAATTCGATGGATGTGTTCAAATATTAATTGTTACGTATACTGCCTTCTTGAACCTACAAATTAAAATAAAAATGTTCTAACAGTTATTTCCCGTTCAAAGTTATTAACAAGAAACTTGTAATTGATTATTTATAAAGAAAATTAGCAAAATTGTTAACAAGATACGCAATTCGAATATTTTGATAACACGAGCGTTATTTGCCAGCACGTTTAAATTACTTTAAAATATTATGCATACTTAATTTTATTCACATTTACAAACATGTTACATGTTACCATAAATGAAACTAGCATGATTTGGCGATCCCAAAACTTCTATCTCATACATGTAAATGCTTCCAGAAAAGTGAACATATCAGCTTCACTAGTTAGGTGATTTTCATTGAAATGTAATCAGCAACAACTTATGTAAAATTCTAACTCATTCTGAAGTTTGGTGAAAATCCGTGCATTAGTCCTTAAGATAGAGCTATTGCGGAAATCGTGAAAAATGCCATTCATGGCCATCCGTTAACCCTTTCCGGCGTACTACTCTTTAAAGTTGGAATTTAAAGAAAAAAAATTAGGCTATCTATTTAGGCCTAGAGAATTACACAGGTATTGTTTTGTAAAGATTGCACTAACCATTTTAATTATACAGCTGTTGCCGAAGTGGTAACCTTCCATAAGTAAAGCATTGATAAGCGCAGTGAGAAGAGCATTGCTGTGAAGCGCGTATTACAGTAAAACATTTTACCTATTATTTAAAAACAATGGAGTTTGATCTCTATGGTGCTGCCATCTAGAACTCATAAGAAAGATTTAAAGTAGCCATTAGAGTACACGGAAAGAAGTGTTTTGTTGAAACAACTAAATTTTTGTTACTATTGCCCCTACAAAATATTTTGTTTGCAATGACCAAATTATGGCTGGATTAAACAAATAATTTTGTTAATTCAACAAAATTTTGTTGAATTAACAAAAATCATGGTCATTTCAACAAAAAAATTTTGTGGGGGCAATAGTAATCAAAATTTAGTTGTTTCAACAAAACAGTTCTTTCCGTGTAGTTTTTAAAATATTCAAGGAGTTTTTGTGTCTCTAAACAGGAGGAACTTTAGGTGTTGCCGACCCGGCAACACTGCGCGTTAAGGGTTTAAGCGATTTACCTCAAAATATAGATAACGTCAATTCATGAAAAGGTCTAACTGAACCTGACGTTTAAAGAAAATCTGTGAATTAGTTCTTGAGATTGAGTTATTGCGGAAATCGTTAAAAATGGAGCAGCGCCATTTGTGAAGCGATTTACACCAAAAGTGTAGAAAACGTCAACTCATAACAAGGTCTAATTGAATCTGAAGTTAGATGAACATCCGTTAATTAGTTCTAGCAACTGGGCTATTTCGGAAATCGTAAAAAGTGCTGCATGACAGCGCTACCTGTGCATTGGTTTACACAAAAACTAATCGGCGCTAATTTATATTATGTACTAACTGTATCTGCAGAATCTCTGAATCTGCTAATATAACAGCGGCATCTGTTAGGCGATATGCACCAAAAACTAATTCGATTCAGTTTATATCTAAGTGCAACTGAATGTAAAGTTTGTGAAATTCTGTGCATTAGTTACTGAGATAGAGTGCCCACAAAAGTTTTGTCACGTACAGAGTCAAAAAGTGATAGAGTCCCTGACTACTTAAAATGTGTAAATCCGCCGAAAACCGGAATTCGAAACTTTTCACGAATCCAGTACTTTCTTATTGTAAAGATAAAAGAAAGTAATAAATCATTACAGAGGCTACAAAATTAGCTTCCTGTTTCGGTTTTCTAATACGTAATGCCTCAAAATTGAGAAAGCATAATGTTTAATTTTGATACAAAAATACTCAATTCGATATGAGTACATCAATTTACTCATTTTTGAGTACTTCATTTTTTTTCAGTTTAAGATAATAATAATAATTAAGATATTTATAACGCTATTTATAAGAGAAGTAACTTGCTGTGAGAAAAATGCGATAAAATCACGAAAAGTACTAGAAGTGTACAATCAGTGTGGTCGATACACCGCATGTAATGTCAGTTGTACTCCGAAAACTGGATTGCCCAATTTAGCACTGACTGAATGCGGATTGTTGCCGTTCACACCATCGTAAATGAGCAAATAGAATAAGACGTTGTTTAAGTAGTCATCATCCGTTTCCAAGTAACATTGAACTTTTTGTTATACAAAAAGATCCACCGACCAAATTACTGTGAATGTCAAAAACTGCCAAGATTTCATTCCATTTTCTCCCACATGCTAATTCTGTTGCAAATATCATTATGATCAACATTCGAGATAGGATTGAAATGAAATGCTGTGTAAATTTTTACTGAATGTGTAAATTACGATCCTGGTTTCCTATACAAAAATTGTTTGTTGCAATGTGCTTTTCCAGCTCTTGTTGCTCCAAAATGTATAAAATTTATACTGAAACACCTTGTATAAAAACACATTAAATAGTTTGAGTTATGTGATACTGAATAAAATGCATGTTTTAGTTCCGTTCGATATATGGGGATGCACTAGACTAGAGTTTTCATTCTAAAATATTTCCATTTGTTTTTATTGCAAAGCAGTGCCACTCCTTTTCAGTTGGACAAAAACTTCAGTTGCATAAAGATGGATAAAGAAGTTTAAAGCAGAATTTATCTAAATAGGGTTTTACGCCTCATATCAACTTGATCAAAACCGCAGAAGCGTTCAGCCAAATTAAAAAGGATCTTCACATTATAAAAATATTCGAGATAGTCGAAGAGAACGAAGAAAATGCAGTTCACCAAATATAGAGAAAGACTTTATAAAATGTAGCAATGATGAGGGGGGGGGGGGAAGTAATTTGTCTCAATTGTTAACAACGACAAAAGAAATTCCGAATTTTCTCTTTATTTTGTAATACTATCTTGAAAGTTCATGCATTTTTTTTTTTTTCAGAATTTAGATTTTTTTAATATTCTTAAATTTTTTTATAATATATTTTTTTGTAAATTTCACCCATTGTAACTATTAATAAACTAGCAAAAGCCATGCTTTGTTTGGATTCGCGAAGCATTATTTTATAAAACACATATTTGAAAGTAAAAATATTTTTTTATATTATTTTTGCATCTTTATTAAACAAAAACGTTATTTTATGTTTTGGCGCATTTTAATTTTTTATTTATGATGTAAGACTGGCATAATAAAATATTTTCGGAGCAAACTTTTACAAAATATTTTTAAATTTTCAACTAAAAGCTCTTTTAAAGATGTTTTTACAATTTCCAGTAACAACTGGTGTTTTTTAAAGTTGTTTGAAATATGCATGTTTCCAATCTTTGTAATTAGCATCAAATAATCTTTGATAGCTATTTTAGAATAATATATTTGAAGAGAGCTTGAAGAAAGTTACTTTGTCAAAATCCTATTTTCTGGAAAAACATTTGAAATTTGCTCTCGTTGATACTATGAATTTTTAACTGTAAAACTTTTTATTCTAATTTCTTCGTTTTTATACATGTTAGCGTATGAGAATTTTTGATATTGTAGAATTTTTCGTAAGGAAAATTTCTACTGAATGCTTATAAATTAATATTTATTTTAATTTTGAAGGATTTTCACTCTCGACAACATTACGTACGTTTTTAAGCCAACTGGTGTCTATATATCCTCAATATCTACAACTGCTTCATCTAATGTTAAACCTTGGGATTTATGAATTGTAACAGCAAAAGTTAACTGCAGAAGAAATTCTTTCCTTGAGCAATTTATGCTTCCATTTTTCCAGAATTTAATTATTGGGGGAATTGGTACGCACCAATTCTTATAAGTTAAATTATTGTAGTATTCAAATTTATCCATGATTATTCGCGATATCTGGTCTGGTGGCTTGTGATTTTCTTTATTACATGCAACAAAGTCTTAAGTCCCATTCACTAAACCATTTTCGGTCCACAAATAAGAACGTAACATTACTTTAGATCCAAATGATAAAGTAAGAAATGGTTAAAGTCAATTTGTCGTTTCTGAATCGGCCAACTTTGCTTTAGTACATTTATAAAGAGCTTGAATCGAAACAACAACTTCACGCTTCAATTCTTTTAATTTTTCATTTATATAACAAATTTAACAATTATCTCCATCTCATCTATGAGATCGAATTTGTAGTGTATATGGCGCGAAGCGCCATTTATAATTTTATTTGTTTACAATTCTTTTGTTGCCACTTTACAAAAAAAAAAAATCCATAATACAATTATTTTTAAATGTTTAAGTGTCATCTGTGCAAACGATTTTGCTGAATAATGAAAACATATTTTATTTATTAAATTAATCATGATTCTATCTATAATTCCTTACTCCATGATTTATATATTTTTTTTTTCTGAAAATATACGCGTTTCATTTTTTATTTATTTGCTAAAATGCGTCCGTATTGGAAATGCATGTAAAATAAATTAATTAAAATAATAAATTTTTTAACGTTTTATTGTAAAAAAAATTATATTGTGCAAATCTACAGATCATAATTTATTTTTGTGTTTAATTTGAAGTTAAAATATTGAATAGTTTTTTTGTAAAGTGTACGACAAAATGTAATTTGAGTGGCCTAGTAGAGAATTCGCTTCGCTCATCCTAACTAGACGACAGACCGTCAAAATGACGTGTTTGCATTTTTAAAAGGATGATAAAAAATTACAACTGTGGTCAATCAGCTACTTTAGGCTTAAACAATTTTTAAAAATACAGCGATTAAACATGGAGAAAAAAATCTATAAAAAAAAAAAGAAAATTTTAATAGAAATTTGCATTTAAAACTATAACAAAACTGTCTGGTGGATGATGCGGTTTGTAATGAACAAATCGTAAATACATAAATTTTAAAAGAATAAAGTAAGGCAAAAAAAATCAATTATAAAAGATTATATTGTGAAACTACAGCCAAAAAATATCGAGAAATACTGAGAGAAAAAAATAAAAATATCTAAAATGTATAAAAAAATTTCCTATTTTGGCCCATTTTTTAGCTAATACTTAAAAGAAAACACTCTATAAGATCGAAAACAAATGTCAACAATAAAGAGTAAACAATGAACGTGTTCGGGACATATACGCGCTTCGCGCGCAAGCTCAGGAGTTTTTACCGACTACTATTCCGCTGTTAGGTCCACTCCACGCACCTGACTCCTGAGCGTGCACGCTCAGCGCGCATAGATCCCGAACGTGCCCGATCATTCCTGAGTCGTGATGTTACAAAGGAGTCATTCTAAAGATTCAATCACGGAATTTGTCATTCTTGAATGGCAACAGTATTGATTTGCTTAGATTGTTTCTTTGGTTTGTTTTTTCCGTAATTGCTGGTTGTTTTATTTAGAATTTAAACATTATAATTAAATAGTTTTTGTAGGTTTTAAAGAATGTGAGTAATGAATAAATCTTTCACATGTATATTTTCATAAGTTGGACAATTAGAATATTTGTGAACAGCTCGGAATAGTTAAGCCTAACGTGGACGCAGTTGCAATAAGTTTATTTTTCTCGTGGATGGGTTGTCCCCGGAATCGTCATACACGGAGGGGTTTTATATATATAATGATACAATAATTAAACATAAAGGGATAAAAACACGATTCTTGCATTAAGCTTAAAATATGGACTAAATTTGAGAGATATTTAAGTCATCTCTTGAAACATAAAACAAAAACCTGAAAGTTCATGGTTCCTTTTATTTCCTATTACACATAATGGTATCCTATTATGAATGAGGCAAAAAGTTGAATAGAAAATGAAACTACTCAGATGTGACAATCCCAAAACTTTCTTCTATCATATTTAAGTTAACAATTTCAAAATTCGCTATCGCAATGTCAAAATTAAATGCCAATCTATGCCCAACGTGAGGATTTAAGTGGTGTGAAATTTCGTACATTAGTTCTTGAAATAGGACTATTGCAAATATCGGGAAAAATGCATAATAAAAGTGCCACCTGCTGTGCGATTTACTACAAAACATAATCAGCAATAATATTTATCAAGGTAAATCTGAATGTGAAGTTTGATAAAAAATTCATCCATTAGTTCTTTAGATAAAGCTATTGTGGGAATCGGTAAAAATTCTGCATTGAAGCATCACCTTCTGAGCGATTCATATCAAAACGTAAATAGAATCATTTCATATCAATGATTAACTGAATCCGTAGTTTCATGATAATCCGTGCATTAATTTTTGAGATAGAGCTATCGCAGAAATCGTGAAAAGGACAACATAGCAGTGCCATCTGTTGAGTTATTTACACAAATATGTAAACAGCATTCATTTATGTAAAAGACTAACTGAATCTGAAGTTTGGTGAAAATACGTGTTTTAATTCTTGAGATAGAGTTGTTGCGGAAGTCGTGAAAAATTCAGCATAGCAGCGCCACCTGTTGAGCGATTTGCACCAAAATGTAAACAGCATCCATTCATGTTAATTACTAACAGAATCTGAAGTTTGATGAAAATCCGTGCATTAGTTCTTGAGATAAATCTGTTGCGGAAATCGAGAAAAAGGCAGTATAGCAGCACCACCGGTAGGGCGATTTGCACCAAAATTTAATAGTATTTACTCATGTCAGTGAATAATAGAATCTGAAGTTTGGTTAAAATCCGTGAAATTGTTTTTGAGATAGAGCTGTTGCAGAAATTGTAAAAAGGCAGCATAGCAGCGCCACCTGTAGTGCGATTTACACCAAAAACTAATCAGAATCAATTTATACCAAAGGCTACCTGAATATAAATTTTTATTAAATTCCATTCATTAGTTCTTAAGATAGAGCGCCCACAAAATTTTTGTCACATACAGAGTGAAAGAGTGGTAGAGTGACTCACAGACAGACATTTTGTAAAAATATGTTTTTTGAGGTTCTCTGATCCCTAAAAAATGTAAATCCGTCAAAAACAGGAATTCGGAAATTTTCAAAATCCAATTTTTTCTTATTGTAAGGATAGAAGAGTAAAAAAGTAAAATAACTCTTACTGAAACTCCGAAAAACAGAATTTTGTTACTATTAAGGTTTTGAAATTAAAATATTTCTTGTTTAAATTATGTAGTAAATAGGAACTTATCTGCTCCGTTTTTAGTATTTGAAGTGATTAAAATTAAAAGATGAATACTCATACAAAGTTTCCAGCAACAATTAACATTTTCGCTTTAAAAGAGTTGCATATTTTCTCTGCCATGTTTCAAGGGAATTGAAAAGTACATTTCTACAGAATTTTCAAAAAAGGTATTTTTACCCTATATGGGCAGTGCTCTCAGTATGGACACCCCTAATATTTTTAAAAGTAATAATTTTGATAGAGAGATCGTGCTAAATGTCCGTGAAGAAAAACAGTTGAAAAGATAATTAAGTCAGGAAAGCACAAAAAAGCGCACTGTTCATCATTTAGAAGGAAACTTGTTGTTTTGTTGTGTGCTGATCTTAATTACAGGTAACTTTAAAGTCTTATTAGATATTGTAAAATTACTTTAAATATTGAAAAGTGGAGTGTTTTAGGAAGCTTTTAAAACATATTTTCGAATGCTATTGCATATACGCTTAAAAAAGTTTTCTTTATTTATTTATTACAAGATTTAATAAAACTACTCCCGATTCTTAATATGGACACCTTATGTCCACATTGGAAATACAGCATGTGAATCTTCAGATTCTCAAAAATAGAAAGCTAAGTTAACCGACTACGTTATTTCATAATATTTTGTATTAATTGATGTGCTTTGCATCGGTCTTCGAAGAGCCATGATCGAAAATGACACCTCGTTCTAAAGTGCATGTTTTGAAGATATTTACTGCGCCCTCCCCTCCCCTGCTATACTTTAAGATATCTTTTTTTCCCCTTCTCATCTAAAATTCCATAGAAGAATGCCTCTTCCATAACCCTGTGTAATAGGTCAATAAGGAGCCACCTGTCCATAATAGGGACTGGTGGTTCCTAATATGGACATTTGTAAACATTTTTTGTTTTTATCATTTAAATTAAACAGGAATAATTACAAGGTCGCTAATTTTAATAATGATAGTCAACAGTCCATCGATTATGGTCACATATTTTTGGAGTCCTATCATGTGTTTATGGGGGTGAAAAAATAAATTTTCCTTAGGGTGTCCATATTAGGCACAGGTACTATATTTAAATTTTTTGCGACTCATGAAAATATATAAAATAACAATAAATATGATAATATTAATAATTGTTTATTTTAAGATATAATCGAAATCTGGACAAATTTTTGAGAAAATGCCTTGTAAATTTCAAAATTTTAAACTTTTGACACTACAAACTCTCCATATAAGAAAAAACAACATTTATATTGTAAAGCGTGAAAAGAAATTTCTGCAAGTTTATACTTTGTAGTAAATGTACTTTAAAAAATGAATGGCTTTTGAAGAAATTTAATTTTTTTTCCAGTCTCTTCTGATATAAAATAAATAAAATTTAAATCCATCATTATTCTGATTTTTCTGATTCTTCATCTCTTTTGAATAAATAAAATGTACTCTCTTTTCCTTATGAAGTCATTATTTTCTACTATTTTGTTCTTCAGGTCAAGGTGAGAAATCCGGTTAAAGTTCTCTCTTCGCAAAGAATGTTATGTCGGAGTTCTCATATCATGTCATTCAAATAGCATTGCGAAGGTACATGCTCTTCTTAGACATTAAAGGTGCGGTTTACCTGTTCTTAATGAATGTAAACACCATTTGCCACTGAGCTAATTTCCATTCTTTTCTCTTTCATTGAAATCAGAAGCGAAACTTCTGATCTATTGCTATTCATCAAATAATCTTAGATAAAAAATATGTGATACAAGTAATTTACAGTTTTTATTTTTTATTTTTTATTGGTTGCATATATTTTAAGGGTTACAATCAAGAGGTAGGGGAGAACGATAATAGTCAGCTTTTTGTGAAATTTGAAAGGACAGTGCTAATTTCAGAGGCATATTATTGTTTTGCAACATTGGATTCATGTAAAAAGCAAACTAATTCTTTAAAAAACGCAGTTCAAGTATGATGCAAAAAATATGAAAATCCTTTAAAAGAACACGGTTAAAGATTCGTAAAAATGAGAAATAATGGTGAAAGCCCTTTCAAAAATAGTTGAAGATTGATATAAAAGAGGAAGAACGACGAAATTCGATGCATATATTTTTTTTCTGGTAGGATTTGGACAACAACTACATCTTCTGTTCAAAACACTGCCTATCACTAAATCAATGAATGGAACTCAGTATACAAAGTTAAAACATAAATTTCTTGAATTTCATGGCAAAGTGTTTATATTTTTTTTTTATAAATTAATAAACAACTCTAGATATATGACTGACAAAAAATATGACACACATTAAGCATGAACTCATATAAGGTATAGTAAGTAAATCTGAAACATGATACAATAAGATATACAGAGACAGCAAGCGATTATTTTCTTTTATTATTACCGAAGTAATAATAGGCATTCCTGAAAATACATGTGGGAAAATACATTTCGCTGGTTTCGAGATGATGTTTTTCAAATGAATTTAATTGGCAATAAGGTGTCTAGGCATCTTCATTCAACTTGATAACAAAATTTTAATGTTTCTTGATTATAAATGAATGAAACTACATACAAATGCATGGTTTATATATAAGTGAAAGATGAACATATTTAAGTAGGCCGTTTGCCTATTACATTAGCTAGGCACGACCCGACTGGCCCGAGATGATGGAATACCCCTTTAGTCCTTCTGACTAAAACTGAACCTCGATGGAATCTGTTCTCACAATAAAAACTTCACAGTTCATCAAAATTTTATTGCTAGGTTGCTAGGTACCTTCAGGAGCCTCTTTTAAAAAATATGCATACTTTGCAGTATAAAGTTCAATCTTTGCTGTCAGGCACCACATACATATCTAAAAAAATTTCACAGTCTTTAAAATAAAATATTAATTAGCAGCTTATTAGTCAAAAACGGACATATCAATTATGTCTAAAATTTTAAACATTTTGTGCTAGAAAACTGCGTTATAAATATTTCATTATTAAAGTAATTTTAAGTTGAGATATTTTTAAACATAAAAAATGGTATATAAAAAAAGATAACTTTATTAATGAAAAGGTAGTAGAAGGTAAAAAAGAAATATTTCTTATATTTTTAACTTAATAAAAGATAATTACTTTGCCCACCTCTTATAATTATTAGCCCTCTCTCTTATTTCCCCCACTCTCCCTAATTCAAGTTATTGATTTTTAAATTTCATAAATAACACAGGTCTGCCATGATTTTCCTCTTTGAAATCTGAGTAACGTTTTCTATAGTTTCTGAAGTGCTGATTACGAGAAAAATAATAAAAAATTTCCATCACGTCAGGATTTTTTGATATTGAATATTTAAGATTTTGCTGAAAAATGTCTGAGCGTCTACATTTTAAGATTTATAAAACGTCATTAAATTACTTCAGCTTAATTTTTATTGCATTTAATTAGTGTAAGGTGACATAGAAATTACTTCAAAACAGTAATTTGTTAATTACTACATAATAAGTATAAGTAATTCATATTAACCATGTTGAAAACGGGTCATTTTGGCTTAATTTAGTAATGAGCTCATTAATACATAATGATTAGGTAATATAACCTAAATGTTGTAAATATTAGTCGAAAAGGGTGTAATAAAGATAAACCAAAGGGTTTTTGTATAAGTACCCGCACTGATTTAGAAAATGGACCTTATGACGTCACACGCCAGAGCTGGCGGTATGCAAGTTCGATGAAAAACTTAATGATATCGAGTTGCAAGCATGGCAGTCTTTTAAGGAAGTGGTGAAAAACTTTTTGGGGAACAATAAAAGCTCCGACTATAAACAAATAGTGGCCAAAATGGTTACAAATTTTGGTGTAATTTGTTGTAATATGAGCATTAAACTTCATTTCTTAAATTCGCACATAGATTACTTCCCAGAAAATCTAGGAGCCGTTAGCGAAGAACAAGGTGAAAGATTTCACCAAGATTTGAAAGAGCTAGAAGTCCGGTATCAAGAAAGGTGGAATACTAGCATGATGGCGGACTACTGCTGGTTGTTGAAGCGCGACGATCCAAACTGGAAATTTAAGCGAAAATCGTACAACCGAAGTTTCCAGGAAAAAAGGATCAGGTTCCACAAACAAAATTTACATGTAATTTAGATCAGTAATAAGTTATTATTATATTTTAGTTGTTTTTTATGTTAAAAGTAATGTACTTTTTAAAATAAATATTTTTTATGTGAAAACGTGTGTTTTTTTCTATTTTCTATCTGTATCTTTTTTGAAAAATCTGAAGGTGATGGGAAAAAACTAAGTACATATTCGTAATCAGCGCACCAAAATGCCCTAGAATCAGCTCTCAAATTCTAGAGAGGAAGTTATGACTCTCAATTTGCAGGCCTGTGTAATTAATCCCTTGAGTACTCGGAAGAAAATAATTCATACGACAGCGCTTATCACGATAAAAACGCAAACTAGATAAAACTGCAATGAATGAATGAATGAATTAGAGTGAATGTAATATTTCCACTTTTTAGGTTTATTTGTTTATTGAACAACATATATCTGATTTGTGTGACATGAAGTCTGCTTATAAATCATCGTCAATATTACAGGAACGAGAAAGCACAAGGAAATTTTACAACACAAGAGATATGAGCTCCACACAAAGAGTGCGTGCAATGGAGCCAATGGTATTCGAACCCCCGATTAAGTAGGTATTTTTAATCGTTCTCGGGAAGTAACGAACCGATTAAAAAAAATAATTATGTCAAAAAGATGGCGAAAATTCTTGCTTCAATATAAGGTATATCTTATGTCTGTGTCATTATCCCAAACGGAAAAAGGAGCAAAAATCGCTCTAATATGCAATTTTTGTGTTACTGAGGCGCCCAGAGGCATGAAATTTAGCATGGAAATTATTAATGACGTATAAATTATCTCTAACAACATTTCTAAAAAATTCAAAATTTAAAAAGGGCTGAAAAAACGCGAAAAAACTTCCTACACTATGAAATATTTGCAGGATTTGCTGCATCATCACTCCACCGCTTGATAAAAGGCGGTTACTTCACTAATAAAGCACTCTCATTGGTCTGAATGAAGATAGTCCATAAAAGAAATGAAGTGATGATGGAACAAATGCTCCAGATTTTTAACAATGTAAAAACATTCTAAAGGGCAATTTGTAAGAAATCTGAGCACGATCAGTGATTTCAAAAGTAAATTGGCCGACCCAGTGGCGTGGATGGTATCGGAGGCTGCTACCACACCGCTGGTCCCTGGTTCGAGTCCAGTCGGTGTTGTCCCTGTGAAAATGTATATGTATTGGATATTCTGTAATAAAGTGTTCTATATGGTTTCTTGTGATCATTGGAGGTTATGACGGCGAATAGCTGTAGCGCCTACCTCAAAAAAATAAATACAAATACAAAGTAAATTGCTGGTGATAGAAGCTGTTAAAACATAACAAACGTAAGCTACATTTTATGTCTGTGATACTATCAACTGTGGGTTTCAGGAGCCAAAAATATTCAAAATGGTGATTTTTATTGTACGAAGGTGTCTAGAAACTTTAAATATGGCATGGTAGTTACTGAAAAAACACAAATGTCTTCTAAAGACATTCGGGAGTAAATTTGAAATTTAAAAGTTGTGAAGCGAAGAGATGGAGCGAAAAACGTTAAAAAAAATCCTAAATTACGATTTCTAAGCAAGCTCAAGAAGTTATAAACCGATTATAAAGTAATGTTTTCGAATCAATGGTTGACACTATCTTATCTTACATATTCTATGTTCTATGCCGGTGCCACTACCACCTGGAGTAAGCAAGAACAACAAATGGTCTGAAAAAGCCTTTAAAAACTTTCTAAATTACGATTCTATGGATTATTAGGAAATATCAAACCGATTTCAAAATTAACATTTGCAAATTAATTGTGATGGTCCCTTTTTCACCATAAGCATTTTATGGTAGTGCCACTATCCCTCAAGAGATGATAGACCTTTAGAAAAGAAACTTAGATTTTGATATAACGATTAATTTTAAGATGTAAATGCATACGATTTTTTTTCTAAAAAAATAAATGTTTCAGGTGGATTCCAATGGAACATATGAATTGAGCATAAAAGATTCAAAATACTTTCTAAATTATCGTTTACTTAGAATTACCTTTAGTTCTTTTTATTAATTTAAGTTTCATTTCGTAATAATGAAATTGTATATGTAATAATGAAATTTATCCAAACTGTGGCTTAAAAGAAAGTTTTTGAATTATTCTTTAATATATTATTCCTTAATATATTCCTTAATATATTTCTAATAAAAATCAGTCATACAAATATATTTTTAGCATATTTCGACTATTACGCGTGCAAAGCCGTGTGTTTTGCTAGTTTGGTTATAAAATTTAAATTAATGATTATTTATAAATGTTAAAAATAATGATTAAATGTTATTTTTGATTACAATTGTCTCTGTAAATACTTATGTGTGCTTCTGAATGATTAATTAACATTATTTTTGTATATATTTATCTAGTCAAAGCTTAAAATTTAGTTTCGGAGAGAATCGTTTTTGTTTTCTGTCGAAACAGAAGCAAAGATTGAAATTCGGTTTCGGCTTGAAAAAGTTGTTTCGGACGACCTCTGCAAACGGAAGTACGTTTCTGTCAGCACATTGATTTAAATTTAAGAGATGATCGCCGTACCAGTTCATTTTCAATCATCCGGTATTCTAAGATAGGAGTAGAAACAATAATATTACTGGCCTAATCTATAAAATAACAATTAAAAAGAGTTTTTAGTGTTTAGTAAATTATTAGTATTTAAAACTTAAATCTGATGACACACACATAAAAGAATCAAGAGATATCAGATTACATAAACTGAAGCATTACGAAATTTCTATGAAAGGACTTTCAAAATAGATGAAATACTTTTAAATTATCTCTCTCTATATCTATATGTATATTAATCAAGGAATAATGAGGTAGAAGTTGTTATTTATTACACTATTTAAAATCTTGAAAAACGTTTTATATCTTTACACTACGTGATACGCTTACAATTAGCAAGTTTAATGCAACATAATAGCATTTAATTCTAAAAAAAGATATTTACTTAAAACGGAAACTCTAAAAGAAAATTCAAAAGAAAGAAAGTGAAGAATATATAAATGAACTATTACGTAACAATTTACATCAAAATGGGAATTAAATATATCTCTGAATGATCGGGTACTGTATCATAATTGATACATTTACTTTATCAAATATGATAAAATAAATGATTGTAGTTAAACTAAATTTGCAACAGCAATAAACAAAATACAGATTTGACAGAAAAAAGTTAAAAAAAAAATTCTTCAGAGGAACTTTATTAATTTATAGGTGTATAAAAATTAAGAATTAAAATATAAAAATTAAGTATTCATTGTACGCCGATAAATGTATAAAATTTGATATTTTAACGAGTTTATATTATATATTATAAAAATATTAAAGGAGGCAATGGAGATGAATTTTCAAAAAATACAAAAAACCACAACAGCAAAAAATTTCTGATAAAAAAGGTGACTGAATTAGGATAAGAAATTTCGACTTGACAAGAAATTGGTGAAAATATGAATATCTTTTACCAAGGTCCTCTAAGAAACGGGAAGACAATGAAACATTTTAATGAAAATGCCTTATGCATATTTGAATGACTTTTTAGGAAATAGAGTTACTTTAATCAATATAAACTGTATCATTTTCCTTAATGGTAATAATTTATTCAAAAAGTTTAAAAATCAATATTAGTATTATTTCCACTGAATATGACGATAAATAAAATGTATTAAAATACCTATATAAACAGAAGGCTAAATTTTTCGTGGTGTTTGATGCGTAATAATATCTTAAAATAAGTTCGACCGTGTGTGATAATGGGATATAACATGTATGTAATAACATATATATCTGTTTATACACACACACACACATATATACATATTTATATACGCTATCTACCAATAAGTATTTGGACACTTTCAATTTTTGACATTTTGTCAAATATTTAAAAAGATGCGTGTCGGATTCTTCTAGAACTTCAGGATTATAAAGATTATGTTTGACCTCATATTTATCAACATCCATTTGATAAGCAGGGCAATTAGGGGACCGACAAAAAATTAAAGAATAAAAGAAATATTTGGGATCACCCTGTACATGAAAATGCGTGAAAAGATTTATCACAACAGAATAAAAATATGTGGATACTGTACAACATGTACACTGATTTTTGTAAGAATACATGTATATTCATGGAGAAAGAGTATTTTTTTTTTTTTTAATTCAAAAAATTCTAGTATGTGTTTTGTTTATATCATGCAGCGGGTTTTGGACCAAATTTGACGTGAATTTCAGAAAAATTGGCAAAATGTAGTAGAAAAAATATAGCGCAATTGGAATATAGATATATTAAATGTTTTATGAAATATGAGTAGTTGTATGAAATTATTTTTATCTGCGCATGCGCGATCGATAAAAACGATTTTTTACATCATTTAATAGCCAATTCTATGGAGTAAATCATAAAAAATATCCAATCAAATATCGTGAAAATTCAAAAAGATACCATTATTATAGTAAGCTATTTTTACTTTGCTCTCTAAAAACAGTTGAATGATAAGGGATTCTCCACAAATTGACATTTTTTATTAACTGGATTTTAGGAAAAAATTGGTATTTAATTAATACAATATTGCTGTTAGTAAGTATCTTGACACCTGTGATAGAAAAGAAAAAAAGCTTTTATTCACTTTCAGGGCCAAAACTGAGACAGGGGCGAAGAATTGCATGTGCCCCGGGCGCCAAGGCTAAAGGGTGCCAAATGTAGATTTTGTTTGGCGATTTTTTTCATGTCTATGTTTAGCATGATATTGTTAAAATCATCCTATCTGGGGTATGCCAAAGCATGGAAGAATCTAAAGATGATAGCATAAAAAACCTGTATAAAGCAGTTTTTATTTTCCGATTCGGTTTTACACTTTTAACCCATCAATTTTTAATAAAGCAGATTACGTTGTTCATTATTATATATTTTAAGTTTTAAAATAAGTCGGTTATTAATAAATTAGAGAAATTATCTTTGTAAATATACTTTGCGAAGGAGGGGGGGGGGGGGTCGCCAAAATCCATGCTTGCCTGGAAAAAAAAGTGATGATGACATAAGGATCCTTAAAGAGGATTTTTTTTTTCGATTAAGCTTCAAGACTTTAATGAATCAATATGTGACAAAGCAGATTATGTAGTTTAATATTGCACTATCTCTTATCCAAAGTATTTGGACACTTTCAACTTTAGACATTTTGTCAAATATTTAAAAATATACTTGCCGGATTCATCTGAAATTTCAATATTACAAAGATTATGTTTGACCTCATATTTATCAACATCCATTTGATAAGCAGGGCAACTAGGAGACCGACAAAAATCAAACAATAATATTGGGTTGGGGAAAAAGTAAGTTCGCTTTTTTTCGTGTTTTTCAAAGTGAATTTATTTATATAAATAAAACAAAACTAATCAAAATTTATGTGCTATTTTGTTCGATGACTTTTTGCCATTTTTCTGGTAAAACAATAATTCCGTCACTTTAGAATTTCTGAGAGTTCTGGGCAAATAGCTGAATAAGGTGATTTTCACAAGCCTTTTTTGAAATCAGCTTAACACCTTCAAGAGAGTACCGCATAGGGCGGAACAAATGGTAATCCGTCGGATCCAGGTCCGGACTATATGATGGGTTCATCAAAACTTCCCAACAAAGCTCTTTCAGTTTTTGCCGAGTGACTAAAGATGCGTGTGGTTTAGCGTTGTCGTGATGGAAGACAGTGCCTTTCTTTTCGATCAATTTTGACCGGGTTTTTTAATTGCCTGCTTCAACCGCATTAGTTATTTACAGAAGATAGTTGAATTGATGGTTTGGCCAGGTTTGAGCAGCTCATGATGGAAAATTCCTTTCCAATCCCACCAAACACTCAGAATCACTTTCGTAGGCATCAATCCGGGCTTTGCAACCATTTGTGAAGCTTTGATCACGATCTTTTTAGCACATTGTTGTTATATGTGATTCCCTTTTCATCACCCGTAATGATTTGTTTCAAAAATGGCTCGATTTCATACCGTTTCAGTAGCAATTCACAAATGAAAACTCTGTCCATTAAATTTTTCACAGCAAGTTTATGGGGAACCTAAGTACCGAGTTTCTTTTGGTATCCAATTTTATGTAAATTGTTCAAAAGTGGTTTATGGTTAATGCTTAGTTTCGTAGCAATGTCGTGGGAAGAAATATGTCAGTCTACCTGGATTGTTTTTAAAATTTCATCGAATTTTTCAAGGATTGGCCGGCCAGGGAAAGGTTCATCTTTAACATCGAAATTTTCGGAAGGAAAAAGAGGAAACCGATTCTGACTTTAACGATTACTTAAGCACAGATCACTATAAATGCCACACAAGTTTCGATGAGCCTGCGCCAATTTTTCCCTTTTTGGAAGTAAAAAACTAAAATGTGACGAAAATGATCTTCTGAAATCTCAATTTTTAAAACGCAATAACTTTTGACTGGTTAAACAGATGACGCTACTTTTATATCTAGAATTTTTTAGAAACTGTTACTTTCAAACGCTGTATAGCGTGACTTAATTGAGTAAGTATTACTCGAGATATGGGACTTTAAAGCTATCTATTGGGAAAAAACGAATTTATTTTTTCCCCAACCCAAAAGAAATATTTGGAAACATCTTGTACATTGAAAAGCATGAAAAGATTTATTGCTACATAATAGTGATAGTACATGTGGATATTGTAAAATGTGGCAACCAATTTTTCTAATAAATTTTTTTACCAAGAATAAAACCGACTTCAAAACCTACTGCAAAGTGAAAAATATTTTTTTTTTTACATAATAGCAATGAGAAATTAAATTAAGAGCATAGTATTCACCATGCGTATTATTATATTTATGTACATTAATTTGATTTTTTTGGAGTCGGTGTTAGCCAATATAAGTTACATGTAATTTTCCAATAGACACACTTTTTTTTTTTTTTTTTTTTTTTTTTTTTACGATTTACTATTTAGTTAAAAAATTTAACTTTTTTATTTTTTAAACATTTCTTCTGATGTTATAAATGTGTATTTTCAAGTGAGATTATCAACTATCATTATGTGTCCTAAATTAAGGATTAATGTGAAATTAATGTGTTTATACAAGGTATTAAGTAAAAACAAAATGTAGTTAATTACAGATTTTAAAATGTAGTTAATTACAGATTTTAAAATGCAGGATGCTGTTCGAGTTGACTTAGGTGAGAATTAATTTTTTTTGAAACGTTTTTGCTGATCCTTGTTACGATTTAAATTGGATGATTAATTTTAATTTTGAACATGTCTGATTGGCACCGACTCAAAAAAAAAATCAAATTAATGTACATAAATATAATAATATGCATGGTAAATATTATGCTCTTGATTTAATTTCTTAATGTAATCCATTATGTAATATATATATATATATATATATACAGTCAAAGATCTATAATCCGCACACCCATAATCCACTGTTTTCTATAATTCACATTATTTTACGAATGTAAACAATGAAATAAACAGTTAAAAAATTTACAAATTAGTGATCCAAAAACGTTTTTTTTTTTAGAAAAATTTAAAAAAATGAGAAAACAATGAGGAAACAGTGAATTATGGGTGTGCGGATTATAGATCTTCGACTGTATATATATATATATATATTCATTTTGCAGTAGTAGTCCGTTTCCTAATTACATCCCGTGTGCAATTTTATGATTAAGTATAGTGAGTGATCTCATTCTGTTCCTTATGTCTTGTAGACTAAGAAAAGCGATGGTGGACATCTGGGACCCACGACTAGGGAGGGGGAGGGGGAGGGGAAGGGTTGAAAAGTGCAAGGGGAAAAAATTCCATTTCATAAAAAATAAAGAAAATTATCAATAAATAATAGTGTTTAAAACATTTATAGATTAGGAAAAATATTTGTGGACATCCAGGACCCACGATTGGGGAGGGAGAGGGGAAGGGGAAGGGTTGAAAAGTGCAAGGGAAAACATTCCATTTCTTAAAAAATAAAGACAATTATGTATAAATATTAATGTTTAAAACATTTAAGATTAGGTAAAACATTTGTGGACATCCAGGAGCCGCGACTGGAGAGGGGATGGGGATGGGGAGGGGTGGGGGAGGGTAAGAGTTGCAAAGTGCAAGGGAAAAATTCCATTTCATAAAAAATAAAGAAAATTATTTATAAATATTAATGTTTAAAACATTTATAGATTAGGAAAAACATTTGTGGACATGCGGGACCCGCAACTGGGGAGGGGGAGGGAGGGGGGAACGGTTGAAAAGTGCAAGGAAAAAAAATTATGTCATAAAAAATAAAGAAAATTATGCATAAATATTAATATTTAAAACACTTATACATTAGGAAAAACATTTGTGGACATCCAGGACACGCGACTGGGAAGGGGAAGGGAGAGGGGGAGGGGAGGGGAAGAGTTGTAAAGTGCATGGGAAAAATTCCATTTCATAAAAAATAAAGAAAATTATGTATAAATATTAATGTTTAAAACATGTATAGATTAGGGAAAACATTTGTGAACATCCGGGACCCGCGACTGGAGAGGGGAAGAGGGAGGGAAAGGGTTGAAAAGTGCAAGGGAAAAAATAGGTAACAAGGGTAATTGAAAAGGAACTGAGTAATGATAAATACTAAATGATACAAATTTTGCAACGCTAAATATTATTTATTATCTTTGTATCGTTATTCTATATTATACATCATATACCTAAATAGTAAAAACTTTCAAATTTTAAACTGCAAGTAAAAGTTAAACTTCAGAACAAAGTAGGATCATCGGTATCACTGTCATCATAATTTACATCATCAAGGTCTCAAACATTATCACATTTATCAGTCTCACCCGAGCATGAACACTTTTCAGTTACAAGGTGTGACTATTTTGTGAACATTTTGTGAACATTTGTGAACATTTACAGGATGCTACACATCTTGACTTACACACGAACAATGCACCGATTAAACCAATTCTTGAGGAGCACATGGCATGTTACACAGGACAGGTAGGTATTCTTTTTCCTTTATCATCCAACCAATGCTTTTCTTATTCTATAAATATATATATATATATATATATATAATTAAATGGCACTTTTTTTCTTGCCTCTTTCAACACTTTCCACTCCCCTCTCCTCCCCTCCTCTTCCCTTAACTCCGTCTTCCTAATCACAAGTCCCGAATATCCACCAATGCCAATCTCATTCTATAAACTTTGATATTTATGCATATTTTTTTTTAAACAGAATTTTTTTTATTGCCCCTTTCGAATTCCTCTCCTCCCCCTCCTCCTCCCCAGTCGCGAGTCTCGGATGTCCACAAATGTTTTTGCCTAATTTATAAATGTTTTAAACATTCATATTTATACATAATTTTCTTTATTTTTTATGAAATGGAATTTCTGTCCCTTGCAATTTTCTACCCTTCCCCTTCCCTTCCCCTCCCCCTCCCCAGTCGCGGGTCCTGGATGTCCACAAATGTTTTCCCTAATCTACAAATGTTTTAAACAGTAATATTTATGCATAATTTTCTTTATCTTTTATAAAATGGAATTTTATTCCCTTGCACTCTTCAACCCTTCCCCTCCCCCTCCCCCTCTCCAGTCGCCTGTCCCGCATGTCCACAAATGTTTTTCCTAATCTATAATTGTTTCAAACATTAATATTTATACATAATTTTCTTTATTTTTTATGAAATGGAATTTTTTCCCTTGCACTTTGCAACTCTTCCCCTCCCTCACCCCTCCCCCTCCCCAGTCGCAGCTGTTGGATGTCCACAAATGTTTTTCCTAATCTATAAATGTTTTAAACATTAATATTTTTGCATAATTTTCTTTATTTTTTATGAAATGGAATTTTTTTGCCTTGCACTTTTCAACCCCTCCCCTTCCCCTCCCCCTCCCCAGTCGCGGATCCCGGATGTCCACAAATATTTTTCCTAATCTATAAATGTTTTAAACATTAATATTTATAGATAATTTTCTTTATCTTTTATGAAATGGAATTTTTTTCCCTTGCACTTTTCAACCCTTCCCCTCCCCCTCCCCAGTCGCGGGTCCCAGATGTCCACCATCGCTTTTCTTAGTCTACAATACATAAGGAACAAAATGAGACTACTCACGATACTTAATCATAAAATTGCACACGGACCTATGAAAAGCTGTAATTAGAAAACGGACTATAGGTTTTGAAGTCGATTTCATTTTTGGTAAAAAAGTTTATTTTTGTCTTTTTAGTTAAAAGTTAACGATATTTTTGCTTTTTTTTTCTTTTTTGGTGGAAATTGCTGATTTTTTCGCATAAAAAGTTCTAGCCTTTGGAAATTGACAATAAAAAGAATTTTTTCTTACAAAATTTTTCCATGAAATAGTGAAAGGAGGCCCAATAACTTATCAAAACATGACCTGGAAAAGGCTAGAGTATAAAAGAAGTGAAAAGCGTGTGAGGGAGTGTCCTTTGTGATAAAGGCACTCTAGCATTTTCAGTGAGATCGTGACGTCAATGTTTTAACATGTGTGGCACGGAAGCGACATCTATCCTTTATACAACTTTAACTTTCCAGAGTGTATGTGGCGCCCTCGAGTCTACAGTTAGCTACGGTTAGGAGTATTATGCAAATTTATAGTTCCGTCTTCAGTTTGCAATGTATAAAAGCTTTGAGTCGGAGTGCTGTGTGTGGTGATGAGGCGGCGAAAGCCAGCTAGTGTGGTGAGGCGGCAGTAGTCCGCAAGGTGAAATAGATTGGTGGTGGTGAGGCGGCGGAAGCCAGCCAAGCGAGATAGATTGTGTTCTGAAGTGAGATAGCTATTATTGTAAGCCGAGTTAGTTTGTGGTGAGCTCAGTTACCCAAGAGGAGTGCCAGTAGGTAAGAATTGATTTAATACGTTGAATATTCTTGAGAATAAAGAGTGTGTGCAGCCACGGGCTGTTTTATTATAGATTTAAACTAGCTTTTAGTCGCAACCTGATCGTAGAACCGGAGTGAGTGCCCCGAACTTAGCTTAAGTCGTGGACGTGAGTATAGTTTATGATTTAATCTCTTGGTGTTATGCTTAGTGACTGAAATTTCGAACTTAGCTCCGCTTTCCCATGTTCCAGAGGTTTGAATGAACTGTTTGATTTCAACTTATACTTAAGATTATGTCTTCATTTAACCAGCATGCCCCCAGACACGTCACAAATGGCGCCCAACAGAAAGTCAAACATTGTGAGCTTGTCCAACGAGTTTATTTTACTGGTGAAGGGGACATTAATGAGTTCTTAGTGAAATTGGAGGATTATATTTTATTTAATAATATACCGGAGAAGAATAAGTATATAGTGCTTAAATGCTTGCTAAAGGGCGAAGCACTTTTATGGTTGGATAATATAGGGAAATTCCTAGTTAATGATGAGACTAAGCGATTTGAACAGACAGTTACTGAACTAAAGAAAGCTTTTCCTCCTGTCAAAGATAAAAGTATTTTACTGAGAGAATTTTATTGTAATAAACAGAATATATATGAATCGGCCTCAAAGTTTTATCTGCGTAAACTTGAATTAAAAAATAAATTAGATTTGGATATAACATTTGCTGAATTATTGGACATAGTTCTTCCTCTGTTTAATACGAATGTGCAAGACTATATTGAGATTAGAGCACCAAAGAATTCTTCGGAAATGCACCAAATTTTGATGAAGTATGAGGCTCGGCATAGCTCGGATCAATGGGAGTAGCGTAGCCCTCGATAGAGACCGATCACGGAAAATAATTTGAGAAATGAGGGGGGTAGGAATTTGAGAGGGGGACAGCGATTAATGAATAATAATTTGAGTAATGGTAATTATGGATTTAGTAAGAAATGTGTCAAATACTGGTAATGGTAATAGGAATTTCGGTGGTGTTAGTTATTTTAGAGGCAATGACAGAAATATAGATGGAAATAGGCGGAGTAGTGGGTATGGTCCGAGAGGGAGTGTACGTGAAAGGAATGTTTCTTCACAAGTAAGGAGATTAACTTTGGATGAGAATGCTGGGGGCAGGTCAATGCAAAGGAGATGTGTTAAGAGGTCGGAGCAGTTAAAACTGGTAGGTGGCTGTATTTCGGAAGGTATGCAGTCACTGGTCAAAATGGAAAAAGCCTTCTGTGAATTCAAATAGGGTGACTATTAATCCGGTGGAGTTACTTGAATTGTTAATTATTTTGGATGGTATTGTTGTTAAAAGTGTCTTTGATACAAGTGCAGATAAGTCTTTCCTTTCATATGATTGTTATCGTAAATATTTTTCGTATGAAAAGTTGCGGAGGTCAAATCTGGTGGTTCAGTTGGCGCAAGGAGTGGCATGTGATAATAAAGGTTCAGTGGAATTGGAGGTTGAAATTCGTTCGGTTAAGACATGTTGGGAGTTTTGTGTGCTAGATGGTTTAACGGTACATTTTATAGTCGGCGTAGATTACATGAAGGATAGAATAATTAGTCTGGATTTCGTTAAAAAATCTTTGATCTTGAATAATGATGAGAATGTGAGCAAGAAAAAGTCTGTTTCGGTGTCGGTTCATTTGGGAGAATCTGGTTTAAGTGAAGTTGAGAAATTTAATAAGCATTTAATAAGTTTGTGGTTGATTTTGGCGAAATTTTTTGAGATAAACCGGGTTTAACGCATGTTGCGTGGCATGAAATTGATACTGGTTTGTCAGCACCTGTTCCTAGTAAACCATATCGTTATGACAAGGTAAAACAAGGCATAATTTATTATCATATTCAAAAAATGCTTGCAGACGATATTATTATGCCGATTGAGTCTCCATTTGCGTCGCCAGTGGTATTATGTCGTAAAAATAATGGGAAAAGTTTAGATGATAAAGAAGCATGGAGGTTTGCAGTAGATTAAAGAAAGCTAAGTGCAATAACGCAATATCCAATTACATTAATTGATGAAATTTTAGACACTATAACGAGCACAAATTATATGTCAACGTTAGATGTTACGTCAGGTTATTTTCAAACTGCAATGAAGCCGAAGGATATAGCTAAAACTGAGTTTATTACTTGGGACGGTTGTTTTGTTTTTAAGATAATGCATTTTGGGTTATCGGGAGCACCGGCAACGTTCCAGAAGGCCATGAATAACATCCTAAAACCTGTACTTGGTAAGGGTGTCTTAGTCTACCTGGATGATATAAGTATAATGGCAGCTACGTTACGGCATTTAAGACTATTGAGGGAACTATTTACGTTTTTAAAAGACGTTGGGTTAACAGTTAAATTAGAAAAGTGTAATTTTTTGCGAAAAGAAATAAAATATTTGGGAATAAAAATTACCGGTGGTGATATTAAGATAGATAATGAGAAAATCGAGGCAATTACGGCAATGAATCCCCCTTAAAAGTAGTAAGGAAGTAGCGACATTTTTAGGGATGGTTACTTGGTTTTCCAAGTTCATTCCACATTTTTCAGAATTATGTGAACCATTGTATAATTTAAAAAGGAAAAGGGGTCGTCAGCGGCTCAGAGGTCTTTTGAATTACAAAAAGAGGCTGTGGTATCACCACCTGTTTTGGCTCATCCTGATTATTCGTGTCAGTTTGAAGTTTATTGTGATGCGAGTGCAGTGGGGGTTGGAGCGATGTTAGCACAGGAAGGTCGACCAATAGAGTTTGCTTCGAGAATTTTAAATGCGACTGAAAGAAATTATTCGATTACAGAAAGGGAGTGTCTTGCAGTAATCTGGACTTTGAATAAATTTCGTTGTTTTTTCACGAATATTCCAGTTAAAGTCATTACGGATCATCCAGCTTTGACAAAGTTAACTAATGGAAGGGGTTTATCTTCTCGTCTGGTTAGATGGTGTTTGAAGCTGGCAGAATATAATGTTGTTACAGAACATAAGGGCAGGCAATGAAAATGCGGTAGCTGACGCTTTGTCTCGTAACCCGCATGGTGGTTTAGAGGTAACGGAGGATGTTAAGTGTTGTGCATTGTCTTCGTTAGTGTTAAGGTCATGGGAACAGTTAATAAGGGAACAAAAGCAAGATGAGGAGTTTGGTAGTTTGCATTGTTATTTGGAAAATCCTGATGATGTCTCGAGCGCAAATGTGCCTATGTTAGAGAAATGGTCCCAATCTTTAAAGCTTATCGATGGTCTTCTTTTCTATTCTAAAACTGTAAGTTCACGTGGTGAATTAAGAGTTTTTATTCCGGCTAGTCTTCGTAAGGCCATCTTGAAGGAATTTCATGATAATCCATTAGCAGGTCACTTAGGAATTAGGAAAATTTATGCTCGAATTTGTGAATCCTGTTACTTCCCTAAAATGCAAAAAGCAGTGCGCGCTTATGTCTCCAGCTGTAGCACATGCCAACGTTATGATTATAAAAACTTAAGTCCAGATGGCAAATTAATTCCTATTAAAGTAAGTTTTCCTAATGAATGTGTAGGTGTAGATTTAATTGGTCCTTATCCATTGTCTAACCCAAAAAGATATAGATTTGTATGAGTAATAGTGGATTATTTTAGTAAGTGGGTGGGGTTAGTCCCCCTCAGGAAGGCTTCTGCGCCTGCAGTTGCCGATGCCTTTTTTGATAATTATATTTCGAAATATGGTGCACCAATTAGGGTAGTTAGTGATCATGGCCCTTGTTTTATATCAGATATATTTAAGGCTCTGTGTGAGAAGCTGGAGATTGATCATTCTTTTACTGTTCCTTATCGTCCTCAATCTAATATGGCTGAACGTGTAAATCGTACGTTAATTCAAATGATTTCTTCTTATGTGGGTTCACATCATTCAAATTGGGACCAGTTTCTTCACCATTTTGCGTACGCACTTCGTACGGCAGTTCATGAGTCGACGAGGAAAACGCCTGCTGAGTTATTTTTGGGTAGAAAAGTTATTACTCCATTTCAAAGGTTAGTTATGGTACTAACGTACGTAGTTATTTAAGAAAGTCAATTTATGTGTCAGGATATTGAGAAGTTGGTTAAGGAAGCACAAGTTCAGATGGAAAAAGCGCAGAAGAAACAGGCTCAATATTATAATATCCGTAGAAGGGAGTTAGAAGTTAAGATTGGAGATTTTGTTTTAGTGGAAAAGTATTGGTTGAGTTCAAGTCGTCAGAAGAGGGTAAATAAGTTTGGTCCAAAGTTTGTGGGTCCTTTTGAAGTTTTAGAAGTTCGAAATAATAATTTGGTTGTAAATGTAAATGATGAAAGGATGACGGTTAATCTGGATCAGGTTCGAATTTATAAGTTTAGAGAGACAGGTAGTGAAGGTTCTCATGTGTCGAGTGGTGTTTCGCAAAATTCCCGTTCCAATGAGTTTCCCGAGTCTACCTCATCTTCGTCTAATTCTTATCATCAATATTCGCAGCGAAAATCTAGACAGACAGCGCCAAAAACTGTTGCTGAAAGTAAAAAGTCTGTTCAACTTAGAGCAAAGTATGATAATAAAACTAAGAGAACAATTTCAAATACGTCAGACTCAGTATATCCTAAAAAGCAGAAGATCGTAAACCGACCCGTTCCTCCACTAATTAGTCAGCAACCTCAGAAGCATAAATTGTCAAATAGTTCGACGTCATCGGAACTTAATCCTCGAAAAAAGACTTTTATAGACACTCGTCGAGATGCTAAAAGAACTCTCAATTCTGACTATGTTTTGCCCAATAAAAGACAGCGTAGGTCTGAACGGAAGCGTGGCCTAGCATCAACGGTGACTTCAGGTGCGTCCAGAATAAGGAGACTGTGTTCAGAGTATCAGCGTCAGCAGTTTGGAAACCGACAGGAGGCTCGCCATGGAGCCTCCGAACCCCAGCGAACCGATCAGAGCGGAGTCGTCGAGTGGAATTTACAAGTGTCCTACGGCATCCATTCAGGACCAGGCTACAGGCACGGCAGTCAACGGTTGTTTCCCCATACAGCTCTGATGAAGAAAGATCGTTTGTGCAAGGATTCTGGGACAAGAGGAGAAAGCCTTCCTGTAGTATGAAGCCGGCTAGCAGTGAATCTTCTCTATAAATCTGTGATGATGTTCTTTATTAACTTTCTATTAAAGTGCATATATGCCATAGCAATGTGAAGGAATGAAAAGCAGATAGACTGCTTTAGGTTTTATTTTTGACCATTTTTGGAAATTTTTACGGACTCACGAGTGAGACTTAATTAAGTTCAAAGTTTTCTTGGCAAAATTGTTACTTTGTATGTTTGAAATTTTTGTCTCAACTGCTTTGGAATATTCTGGATCTATTGTTAATTGTTATGTTAGTTGCTAAAAATGTTGTTACATTGTTATATTGTTAATGTCTTATGTATGTTAATATATGTTTCATTTTCAGATATTGATGGATGATACCTTAAGTTATTTTGTACACGCGCCGCGGATGGGCGTGCACGTATTTTGCGGTCAAGAAGTCCTTGACACGCGTTTCTGTCTCTTATACTAATATTTAATTGATTAACTTTCTTCTTATCGTTTCGGGATTTATGCGTTGGGTTCTTACTTTAGTTGGGAGTAGTTTCCGCAAGTTGCGAGTTTTTGTGTTACACTTGAATATGGAATTATATGGTTTTAAAATTGGATGTTAATGAAATTTTCTTGCAGGGAAGTATACCTGTGTTATGTTTTGATGCTGTTATTTCTTTTTTAGTTCATACAGATGAAAATTTATGTTTGATGACGTCATTTTGTCTTGTGAAATTTTATTTTCTAGATTATTGTTGCATAAGCACAGCAATATGAAGCTGTACGTATGTGCCCCAAATATTGTTCAGTGAAGCTAGTTCCAAGGCAACACTAGATACCGGGCTTGCTCATTCATTTCATGACGTCACAAAAGGTGGCTGAATGATGTCCAGCGATTGGTACAAAACGATGGGTGCGTCACTTTGAGCCCTGTTTTAACCAATCACAGATAGCGGCCAACCACATTTTGTGATGTCGTGATAAGGATTGAGCAAGCCCGGTATCTAGTGTAGCCCTGCTAGTTCTGTCGAATTTTGTGGTGGTAGATCATTGGCTTATGGGAATTTAGGTATATTGCGAAGTACCATGGAGTAAATTTTATATTGGATAAGTTATGAATATTGGCGAGAAAAATTATGCGCATGTTTTTTTTTCTTTCTTGAGCGAATTCTAGTGATAGGAAAGTTTTACGTGGAGAAATGTTTGGCAAAATTGCGGTTATTTTCACGTGTTGAGGAAAATTTCGTAAGTTTAATGCATTGATGAGTTTGAGCACTCCCAGTGGAGTGGGTTTTTCTTAAAAAAGTAGTTAGTTTTGAAAGTTTTAGGAGGTTTTTTTTAAGTTAGGACGATGATTGAGATTGAGTATGTGATTCTGTATGCAAACTGAGGATTTTTTTGTGATGGGTTAAAGTTTAATATTTCGAAAATTATGATTCGGCACCAAATTTCACCCATCACCTTTGTTTCTTGTGCGGCTCAAAATTGATTTCAAGAAAAAGTCCAGGACATGCATTTTGCCCAGTCCTTTTTCTCTGTAGATTCCGAGGGGGGGGGTTGTGAGGGAGTGTCCTTTGTGATAAAGGCACTCTAGCATTTTTAGTGAGATCGTGACGTCAATGTTTTAACATGTGTGGCGCGGAAGCGACATCTATCCTTTATTCAACTTTAACTTTCCAGAGTGTATGGGCGTCCTCGAGTCTACAGTTAGCTGCGGTTAGGATTATTATGCAAATTTATAGCTCCGTCTTCGGTTTGCACTGTATAAAAGCTTTGAGTTGGAGTTCTGTATGTGGTGGTGAGGCGGGGAAAACCAGCTAGTGTGGTGAGGCGGCAGTAGTCCGCAAGGTGAAATAGATTGGTGATGGTGAGGCGGCGGAAGCCAGCCAAGCGAGATAGATTGTGTTCTGAAGTGAGATAGCTATTATTGTGAGCCGAGTTAGTTTGTGGTGAGCTGAGTTACCCAAGAGGAGTGCCAGGGGGTAAGAATTGATTCAATACATTGAATATTCTTGAGAATAAAGAGTGGGTGCAGCCACGGGCTGTTTTATTATAGATTTAAACTAGCTTTTAGTCGCAACCTGATCGTAGAGCCGGAGTGAGTGCCCCGAACTGAGCTTAAGCCGTGGACGTGAGTATAGTTTATGATTTAATCTCTTGGTGTGACTGAAATTTAAAACTTAGTTCCGCTTTCCCATGTTCCAGAGACTGAATAAACTGTTTGATTTTAACTTATACTTAAGATTATGTCTTCATTTAACCAGCATACCCCCTGACACGTCACAAGCGTTTCATCAAATGTCTTGTCAATAATGAAATTTCTATAGTGCCAAAATATAAGTTTTGGCACATCTTATTTAATGCAATTTTGTGCATAGAAATGTTTTTATGAAATAAACCTTCTATGGCAATCACATTTTACCTTACAATATGTTGTAGCTAATACCTTTCTGATGCACGAAAGACTTTCCCGTGAACTCGATTACGGAAGATTAGAAAATCCATCTTCATTCACGTCTAATATTCATAGTTAATGCGTCATAATCGGTCTACACGTTATTAATTGGCGTATTTTAGTAAGCATAGTATAGCAATACATAGAAGTTTTGGAAGCTAATTATGATATTCTCATTTCTGATGAGTACTATTTTAGGTAGATTTTGTATGAAATACTACCTATTGCGTTTGCTCCCATATTGGAATTTCTAAAAACTTTTTGCAAATCTACTCCGATCACGACCCTCCAGACCCCAAAACTACATTTAGTAACAAAGTTTATATATATATATATATACTGGGTGTTTCTAAATTCATGGTCCAAACTTTAAGGGGTGATAGTGCACATCAAGGCAAACAATATTAAATAGGAAACCAAGGGTCCCAAACGCCTTCCGAAGGAGATAGGCGCCATTAAAGTTTAGGGTCCAAAAATTCAAATGATTATAAAAAACAGAAAAATTGGTCGATTCGTTTGCGGTTTTCACTAAAATTATTCTTTATGTCAGTATTGTCTTGAAAATAAATTATAAACATAAATTTCAAAAAATGCCGATAGAGGGCGCTTTAGACTTCAGAGTAACGAACAACTATTTTTTACCGTTATTTTTGGCATCTCATTAAAAGTTTCGTAAGCTTAGACTTAAACTTAAATTTTGAGTTCAAAATCTGAATAGTTGGAAGCAGTTAAGTAGCATAAACTTAACTGTGTTCAGAGGGTTTTAATTTCAATTGATTATAAAAAACGGAAAAATTGGTCGATTGATTTGCGGTTTTCGCTAAAACTATTCTTTATGTCGGTATTTTATTGAAAATGAATTATAAAGATAAATTTCAAAAAATGCCGATAGAGGGCGTTTTAGACTTTGGAGTAACGTAGAACTATATTTTACCGTTATTTTTCGCATCTCATAAATTTTTTTTAGAAGCTTAGACATAAACTTAAATTTTGAGATGAAAATCTGAATCGTTGGGAGTGGTTAAGAAGAGCAAACTGAACTGTGTTCAATGGGGGTGGGGTTGTTTCGAATTTCAAATTATTTTTAAAAACGAAAAAATTGGTAGATTCGTCTGCCGTTTTCACTAAAACTATTCTTTATGTCAATATTTCCTTGGAAATAAATTTTAAAGATTAATTTCAAAAAATGCCGTTAGAGGGAGCCTTAAACTTTAGAGTAACCAACAACTATATTTAACCGTTATTTTTTGTAACTAATTAAATGCTTGCAAATGCTTAGATTTAAATTTTGAGCTCAATTCTAAATTAGTGGAGAAGTTAAGAAGCGGAAACTGACCAGTGTTCAGGAGTTAAAATGTTACCCTCCCCACCCCTCGAACACATATCAAATTTCCGCACTTAATTACTCATCTCTATGCAGATTTTGAGCTCAAAATTTAATTTTGAACTTTTACAAGCATTTAATTAGATACAAAAAATAACGGTTAAAAATAGTTGTTGGTTACTCTAAAGTTTAAGGCGCCCTCTAACGGTATTTTTTAAAATTAATCTTTAAAATTTATTTTCAAGGAAATATTGACATAAAGAATAGTTTTAGCGAAAACGGCAAACGAATCGAACAATTTTTCCGTTTTTTATAATCATTTGAAATTTGAACCTCCCCACCCCCATTGAACACAGTTCAGTTTGCGCTATTTAACCACTCCCATCGGTTCAGATTTTCATCTCAAAATTTAAGTTTATCTCTAAGCTTCTAAAAAAATTTTATGAGATGCGAAAAATAACAGTAAAATATAGTTGTACGTTACTCCAAAGTCTAAAACGCCCTCTATCGGCATTTTTTGAAATTTATCTTTATAATTCATTTTCAATAAAATACCGACATAAAGAATAGTTTTAGTGAAAACCGCAAATCAATTGACCAATTTTTCCGTTTTTTATTATCATTTGAATTTAAAACCCTCTGAACACAGTTAAGTTTGTGCTACTTAACTGCTTCCAACTATTCAGATTTTGAGCTCAAAATTTAAGTTTAAGTCTAAGCTTACGAAACCTTTAATGAGATGTAAAAAATAACGGTAAAAAATAGTTGTTCGTTACTCTAAATTCTAAAGCGCCCTCTAACGGCAGTTTTTGAAATTTATCTTTATAATTTATTTTCAAGACAATACTGACATAAAGAATAATTTTAGTGAAAACCGCAAACGAATCGACCAATTTTTCTGTTTTTTATAATCATTTGAATTTTTAGACCATAAACTTTAATGGCGCCTATCTCCTTCGGAAGACATTTGGGACCCTTGGTTTCCTATTTAATATTGTTTGCCTTGATGTGTACTATCACCCCTTAAAGTTTGGACCATGAATTTAGAAACACCCTATATATATATATATATATACAGGGTGATTCATAAAAGATGGGCAGAACTTTAAGGGGTTATAGTACACTTAAAGACAAATAATATTAAATAGGAGACTAAGGGTCCCAGACGTATTCCCAAGGAGATAGGGGGCATTAAAGTTTAGGGTCCGAAATTTCAAATGATTATAAAAAATGGAAAAATTGGTCGATTCGTTTGCGGTTTTTGCAAAAAATTTTCTTTATGCCAGTATTTTCTAGAAATAAAATTTTAAAGTTCAATTTCAAAAAATGCCGATAGGGGGCGCTTTAGACTTTGGAGTAACAAACAACTATTTTTCAACGTTATTTTTTGTATTTCTTTAAATGATTTCGAAAGCTTAGACTTAAACTTAAATTTTGATCTAAAAATCTGAGTCCTAAAGAGTAGTTAAGTAGCGTAAACTGAAATTTGAAATTTGAAACCCTTCTCCCCCCAGAACAAAAATCAGTTATTCCCGATCTTTGTGTGGTAGATTAGGCTCTAACTACTGCCGCGTTTTGCTAAAATTATTCTTTATGTCAGTATTTTCTTGAAAATAAATTTTAAAGAAAAGTTTCAAAAAATTCCGATAGAGGGCGCTTTAGACTTTGGAGTAACGAACAACTATTTTATACCGTTATTTTTTGTGTCTCATTAAATGCTTTCTAAAGCTTAGACTTAAATTTTCAGCCCAAAATCTGAATCGTTAGACGTGGTTAAGTTTCTGGGGAGAGGGGTTTGAAATTTCTACTCCTGAGCACAGTTCAGTTTACCATGTCCACACATTTTGTGCTGTGATACGAGGTAAAAAGACACAAATTAGGATTATGTTACCAAAGCATATTTATTAACATGTAATTACAATAAATGTTCAAAATTGTGACCACCAGAGGTTATGCACGCAGAACAACGGCGAAGAATGGAACGGCGAACATTCGCGAAAACATCAGGCTTTTCGAGCACTTCCCCTACAGCGGCGGAAAGTCTGGCGACCAGTTCCTCGGGGGATTCAATGGGTGTCTCATACATAAGAGCCTTCAATTGTCCCCCAAAAAAGAAATCGAGGTGTGAAAGATCTGGCGAGCGAGCAGGCCAAGCAACAGGACCACCTCGACCAATCCATCTGTTCGGAAATGTGATGTCCAGATAGTTGCGGACGTCTCGTACGTAATGGGCTGGCGCTCCATCGTGCTGGAACCACATGACCCGCCGGATGCGTGGAGGAACAACGTTTAACAGGTCTGGCAGCACATGTTGCAGAAATGTGAGGTATGTTTTACCGTTGAGGCGTTCAGGAAGAAGGTACGGTCCGATTAGGTGGTCTCCGAGGATTCCTGCCCAAACATTGATGGAAAAGCGTCTCTGATGAACATGTGGATACGTAGCATGTGGATTGACATCCGCCCATACATGTGCATTGTGTGTGTTAAATGTAACTTCACGTGTGATGGTACATTCATCGGTGAAAAGCACAGTTCGTCCAAAATGTGGATTTAGCGCGTTCTGCTGCAGAAACCAGCGGGCGAATTCAATACGATTTAGATAATCCCCTGGAGACAGTTTCTGGACTCGTTGCACATGAAACGGGAGCAAATGTTCATCCTTCAGTACCCTCCAAGTCATGGACTGTGAGGTATCCACCTGCCTAGCCACTGTTCGTGTACTTGTACTTGGCTGCGCCGCTACTACATCCAGAATGGCTTCTGCAACAACTACTGATTCGTCCTTTTTTGCACGACCTGCATTCGACCGGGAAGCGAGAAATGATCCCGTCTCACACAACTGTCTGTGCAAGCGCACGAAAGTTTTGCGGTTAGGCAACCACCTGTTGAGAAATCGCTCTCCGTACATTCGTTGTGCCTCTGCACCATTTCCATCTGCCGCTCCGTAAATTAAATGCATCTTAGCCTTTTCCTTATTCGTGAAGGGCACCATCTTCCGATTCATTACTACAGCGACTTACACTTGACTCACCTTTCAGTGGTTTTTATGCCTGAATCGTGTCGAAATTTTGCATACGTGTTCTTCTTCTTCCCCATTTGACATTTGCATACTTTCTGTCTCCTTCTTCACCCGGTGACTAGCGTCAGGAATGGAGCTTTAACGTTTGCATGAGCGACGTTTCCAACTGTGCCAGTGCCTTTATGAGTGAATTCCGACTATGCAGTCCTTGACGAAAGTTGTATTTTTGCCTCGTATCACAGCACAGAATCGTTGGGCATGGTTAAGTAGTGCAAACTGAACTATGTTCAGAAGTTGAAATTTGAACCCCCTCCCCTCGCTACTGAACCACGCTCAGCGATTCAGATTTTGAGCTGAAAATTTAAGTTTAAGTCTAAGCTTTAGAAAGCATTTAATGAGACACAAAAAATAACGGTATAAAATAGTTGTTCGTTACTCCAAAGTCTAAAGCGCCCTCTATCGGAATTTTTTGAAAATTTTCTTTAAAATTTATTTTCAAGAAAATACTGACATAAAGAATAATTTTAGCAAAACGCGGCAGTAGTTAGAGCCTAATCTACGACACAAAGATCAGGAATAACTGATTTTTGTTCTGGGGGGAGAAGGGTTTCAAATTTCAAATTTCAGTTTACGCTACTTAACTACTCGTTAGGACTCAGATTTTTAGATCAAAATTTAAGTTTAAGTCTAAGCTTTCGAAATCATTTAAAGAAATACAAAAAATAACGTTAAAAAATAGTTGTTTGTTACTCCAAAGTCTAAAGCACCCCCTATCGGCATTTTTTGAAATTGAGCTTTAAAATTTTCTTTCAAGAAAATACTGGCATAAAGAAAATTTTTTGCAAAAACCGCAAACGAATCGACCAATTTTTCCATTTTTTATAATCATTTGAAATTTCGGACCCTAAACTTTAATGCCCCCTATCTCCTTGGGAATACGTCTGGGACCCTTAGTCTCCTATTTAATATTATTTGTCTTTAAGTGTACTATAACCCCTTAAAGTTCTGCCCATCTTTTATGAATCACCCTGTATATATATATATATATATCGGTCTATCTATCTATGTCTCTCTCTCTCTCTCTCTCTCTCTATATATATATATATATATATGTGTGTGTGTGTGTGCGTGTGTTTATATATATATATATCACTTTTTATGGATACGATAATTTTTTATGGACACGATAACTTCTTTAATTCTCAGATCTCTTCCAAACTGATACATAAAATGAAAGGGCATAAAATCTCGATCGAGTTCGTTAATGGGCAAAATTTGACCAAGGGGGCAAAAATAGGTTTTTGTGAAAACCGACCCCCCCCCCCCCATAACTTCTTTATTAAAATAGATATCGAATCAGTTTAAAGTTCATATTACTTCTAAAAAAATAGGCCAAAAGTTTCTGCATAACAGATTTTTGATAAAATTAAAAATGGGCTCATCGGGAGCAAAAATAGGGTTTTCGGGAGTTAAAAATTTATAACTTTGTCAATTCTCAAGACATCAAATCCAACTAATTTTTTTTATAAATGCTCTTAATATTATCTAAAACTTTTATATTGACAAGTTTTTGATAGGAACAACTCTTATTGCAAATAATAATAATAATAATAATAATAATAATAATAATAATAAAATGAAAAATAAATAAATAAATAAAAGTCCTTTCGGCAGTACCGGGAGAAAGAGGTAGCTTTCATATACTTATTTATTTCTTTACTTATTTTAAATTAAGTTATATTATTCAAACATACGAAGCTCAAATAAGTTGAACCCGATTGTATAAGATTGAATACTAGTTTTTGTCAATACTGAATATTAATAGGAATTTTTCAAAATTAGTCATCTTTTATTCAACCTGGTTTTATTTTAAGCGATTTACAGATTCGCCAAACTCCAAGAAATCATGAAGTGTATGCCATTTCAAAGCAGCATAATGGATAAAACAAACCAATGAGCTTGGTCGAAATCTTAATTCATGTGTACATGCACACCCACATCAAAATCGATTTATATAAAAGAGAGCTGTCGCAAGCAAATTGATTTAAAAAAAAAATGTCACCCATATATGTCGCAAAAATGTCACCAAATTCAAACTGCTATATCTCAGGCGTTTTTTAAGACAAAGACTCTCCAAAGGCAAAAAAATACTCCGGAATTCATTATTAAGATAAACACTTTAGAAAGAACCTTTTCTTCATTTTCTAATTTTATGTTTGTATATCATTATACATATAAAAGATTTTTGACAAACTTAGATGGCCGCCATTTTGAAACAAGATGGCGGTTGAAGTTGGCCAGTGAACTCGGTCAGGATATGGTTATCTACTATGTACACACGGAGTTATATCCAAATCAGTTTATAAATATGCGTATTATCGCGTGCCAAATTTCAGGCCGTTTCAAAATCTCTACCACACTGGAAATTGAAAGTTCTATAGCTCAGCCATTTTTCAAGATATAGATTAAACAAAGAATGCTCTGAAATCTTTGTATCAAGGTCAAACACACAAAAAAAAATCTTTTTCAATTTGTTATTTTTTTGCACCTAATTTTAAAATTAAATGGTTTTTAAAAAAATTAATATTCCGCCATTTTGAAACAAGATGGCGTATGGAACTGGCCAACGAACTAGATCCAGACATCGGTATGTACTATGTACACACCAAGTTTCATTGAGATCGGATTATAAATACGTATGTTATCACATGACTAAAATCAGATCATTTCAAAATGTGAGCAACACTAGAAATTAAAAGAGCTATAACTCAGCCATTTTTTAAGATATAGACAACACAAAAAATGCTCTGGAATCTTTGAATCAAGGTCAAATGCATAAAAGAAATATCTTTTTTACTTTCTCAATTTTTTGTACCTAATTTAAAATTTAAATTTTTTTAAAAAAAATTAAATAGCCGCCATTTTGGAACAAGATGGCGGATGAAACTGGCTAACGAACTCGGTTCAGGCCTCATTATGTTCTATGTACACACCAAGTTACATCCAAATCGATTCATAAATACGCGTGTTATTAGGTGACAAAAATCAGATCTTTTCAAAACGTCAGCCATAAGAGAAATTCAAAATGCTATTACTCAATCATTTTTTAAGATATAGACAAAATAAAAAGTGTTCTGGAATCGTTGTTTTAAGTTCTAACACATAAAAGAAAACTATTTTTCAACTTTTAACTTTTAACTTTTTTCATATATATATATATATATATATATATATATATATATATATATATATATATATATATATATATATGTCATCATTTGAACGGAAGGTGGTTTGGGGCCTCGGGGTCATGATCGGTAAAAATATACCAAAATTTTACGGAAGTGATTTCTTCCGGACAGCTGCTATAGGTAGCTTTTTACTTTTTGCAATGAAAGCTACCTAAAATGAAAAGAAGAAGAGGGGTGGAAGAAGAAAAAGTCCTTCCTGCAATGCCGGGAGGTAGAGGTAATTTTCATATACTTATTTATTTATTTTAAATTAAGTTATGTTCTTCAAACATACGAAACTCAAATTAGTGGAACTCGATTTTATAAGATTAAATACTAGTTTTTGTCAATACTGGATTTTAATAGGAATTTAAAAAATTAGTCATATTTTATTCAACCTGGTTTTATTTTAAGTGATTTAGAGAGTTACCAAATTCCACGCTAAATGGATAAAACAAACCAATGAGCTTGATCGGAATCTTAATTCATGTGTACATTTTGAAACAAGATGGCGGTTGAAGTTGGCCAGTGAACTCGGTCAGGACATTGTTATGTACTATGTACACACGGAGTTATATCCAAATCAGTTTAGAAATATGCGTATTATTGCGTGACAAATTTCAGACCGTTTCAAAATGCCAACCAGACTGGAAATTGAAAGTGCTATAACTCAGCCATTTTTCAAGATACAGGCGAAACAAAAAATGCTCTGGAATCTTTGTATTAAGGTCAAATGCATAAAAGAAAAATCTTTTTCAATTTCGGTCTTTTTTGCACCTAATTTTAAAATTTAAATTAAATAAAAATTAATATTCCGCCATTTTGAAACAAGATGGCGGATGGAACTGGCCAATAAACTCGGTCCAGATTTCGGTATGTACTATGTACGCACCAAGTTTCATCCAAATCGGTTTATAAATAAGTGTGTTATCACGTGACGAAAATCAGATCATTTCAAAATGTGAGCAACACAAAAATTAAAAGTGCTATAACTCAGCCATATTTTAAGGTAAAAGCGAAACAAAAAATGCTCTGGAATCTTTGTATCAAGGTCAAATTCATAAAAGAAAAATCTTTTTCAATTTCTGTCTTTTTTGTACCTAATTTTAAATTTTATATTAAAAAAAATAAATTGCCGCCATTTTGAAACAAGATGGCGAATGGAACTGGCTAACGATGTCGGTCCAGGCCTCATTACTTACAATGTACAAAGTTACATCCAAATCGCTTCATAAATAGGCGTGTTATCACGTGACAAAAATCGGATCGTTTCAAAATGTCAGCCATAAGAAAAATCAAAGTGCTATAACTCAATCATTTTTTTTAAGATATAGACAAAATAAAAATGTTCTGGAATCGTTGTTTTAAGTTCTAACACATAAAATAAAAATATTTTTCAACTTTTAATTTTTTTGCATTTAATTTTAAATTTTAAATTAAAAAAAATTAAATGGCCACCATTTTGAAACAAAATGGCGGATGATGCTGGCTAACGAACTCGGTCGAGGCATTTGATGTTCATACCAAGTTTCATTCAAATCGGTTCATAAATACGTTAGTTACAGCATGACAAAAATCATATATATACAGGGTGATTCATAAAAGATGGGCAGAACTTTAAGGGGTTATAGTACACTTAAAGACAAATAATATTAAATAGGAGACTAAGGGTCCCAGACGTATTCCCAAGGAGATAGGGGGCATTAAAGTTTAGGGTCCGAAATTTCAAATGATTATAAAAAATGGAAAAATTGGTCGATTCGTTTGCGGTTTTTGCAAAAAATTTTCTTTATGCCAGTATTTTCTAGAAATAAAATTTTAAAGTTCAATTTCAAAAAATGCCGATAGGGGGCGCTTTAGACTTTGGAGTAACAAACAACTATTTTTCAACGTTATTTTTTGTATTTCTTTAAATGATTTCGAAAGCTTAGACTTAAACTTAAATTTTGATCTAAAAATCTGAGTCCTAAAGAGTAGTTAAGTAGCGTAAACTGAAATTTGAAATTTGAAACCCTTCTCCCCCCAGAACAAAAATCAGTTATTCCCGATCTTTGTGTGGTAGATTAGGCTCTAACTACTGCCGCGTTTTGCTAAAATTATTCTTTATGTCAGTATTTTCTTGAAAATAAATTTTAAAGAAAAGTTTCAAAAAATTCCGATAGAGGGCGCTTTAGACTTTGGAGTAACGAACAACTATTTTATACCGTTATTTTTTGTGTCTCATTAAATGCTTTCTAAAGCTTAGACTTAAATTTTCAGCCCAAAATCTGAATCGTTAGACGTGGTTAAGTTTCTGGGGAGAGGGGTTTGAAATTTCTACTCCTGAGCACAGTTCAGTTTACCATGTCCACACATTTTGTGCTGTGATACGAGGTAAAAAGACACAAATTAGGATTATGTTACCAAAGCATATTTATTAACATGTAATTACAATAAATGTTCAAAATTGTGACCACCAGAGGTTATGCACGCAGAACAACGGCGAAGAATGGAACGGCGAACATTCGCGAAAACATCAGGCTTTTCGAGCACTTCCCCTACAGCGGCGGAAAGTCTGGCGACCAGTTCCTCGGGGGATTCAATGGGTGTCTCATACATAAGAGCCTTCAATTGTCCCCCAAAAAAGAAATCGAGGGGTGAAAGATCTGGCGAGCGAGCAGGCCAAGCAACAGGACCACCTCGATCAATCCATCTGTTCGGAAATGTGATGTCCAGATAGTTGCGGACGTCTCGTACGTAATGGGCTGGCGCTCCATCGTGCTGGAACCACATGACCCGCCGGATGCGTGGAGGAACAACGTTTAACAGGTCTGGCAGCACATGTTGCAGAACTGTGAGGTATGTTTTACCGTTGAGGCGTTCAGGAAGAAGGTACGGTCCTATTAGGTGGTCTCCGAGGATTCCTGCCCAAACATTGATGGAAAAGCGTCTCTGATGAGCATGTGGATACGTAGCATGTGGATTGACATCCGCCCATACATGTGCATTGTGTGTGTTAAATGTACCTTCACGTGTGAAGGTACATTCATCGGTGAAAAGCACAGTTCGTCCAAAATGTGGATTTAGCGCGTTCTGCTGCAGAAACCAGCGGGCGAATTCAATACGATTTGGATAATCCCCCTGGAGACAGTTTCTGGACTCGTTGCACATGAAACGGGAGCAAATGTTCATCCTTCAGTACCCTCCAAGTCATGGACTGTGAGGTATCCACCTGCCTAGCCACTGTTCGTGTACTTGTACTTCGCTGCGCCGCTACTACATCCAGAATGGCTTCTGCAACAACTACTGATTCGTCCTTTTTTGCACGACCTGCATTCGACCGGGAAGCGAGAAATGATCCCGTCTCACACAACTGTCTCTGCAAGCGCTCGAAAGTTTTGCGGTTAGGCATCCGCCTGTTGGGAAATCGCTCTCCGTACATTCGTTGTGCCTCTGCACCATTTCCATCTGCCGCTCCGTAAATTAAATGCATCTCAGCCTTTTCCTTATTCGTGAAGGGCACCATCTTCCGATTCATTACTACAGCGACTTACACTTGACTCACCGTTCAGTGGTTTTTATGCCTGAATCGTGTCGAAATTTTGCATACGTGTTCTTCTTCTTCCCCATTTGACATTTGCATACTTTCTGTCTCCTTCTTCACCCGGTGACTAGCGTCAGGAATGGAGCTTTAACGTTTGCATGAGCGACGTTTGCAACTGTGCCAGTGCCTTTATGAGTGAATTCCGACTATGCAGTCCTTGACGAAAGTTGTATTTTTGCCTCGTATCACAGCACAGAATCGTTGGGCATGGTTAAGTAGTGCAAACTGAACTATGTTCAGAAGTTGAAATTTGAACCCCCTCCCCTAGCTACTGAACCACGCTCAGCGATTCAGATTTTGAGCTGAAAATTTAAGTTTAAGTCTAAGCTTTAGAAAGCATTTAATGAGACACAAAAAATAACGGTATAAAATAGTTGTTCGTTACTCCAAAGTCTAAAGCGCCCTCTATCGGAATTTTTTGAAACTTTTCTTTAAAATTTATTTTCAAGAAAATACTGACATAAAGAATAATTTTAGCAAAACGCGGCAGTAGTTAGAGCCTAATCTACGACACAAAGATCGGGAATAACTGATTTTTGTTCTGGGGGGAGAAGGGTTTCAAATTTCAAATTTCAGTTTACGCTACTTAACTACTCGTTAGGACTCAGATTTTTAGATCAAAATTTAAGTTTAAGTCTAAGATTTCGAAATCATTTAAAGAAATACAAAAAATAACGTTAAAAAATAGTTGTTTGTTACTCCAAAGTCTAAAGCGCCCCCTATCGACATTTTTTGAAATTGAACTTTAAAATTTTATTTCAAGAAAATACTGGCATAAAGAAAATTTTTTGCAAAAACCGCAAACGAATCGACCAATTTTTCCATTTTTTATAATCATTTGAAATTTCGGACCCTAAACTTTAATGCCCCCTATCTCCTTGGGAATACGTCTGGGACCCTCAGTGTCCTATTTAATATTTTTTGTCTTTAAGTGTACTATAACCCCTTAAAGTTCTGCCCATCTTTTATGAATCACCCTGTATATATATATATATATATATATATGGTTATACAGGGTGTATCTAAACTACTGGGCAAAACTTTAAGGGGTGATAGTACACATCAAGACAAACAATATTAAATAGGAAACTAAGGGTCTCAAACGTCTTCCGAAGGAGATAGGCGCCATTAAAGTTTAGAGTCCAAAATTTCAAATAAACATAAAAGACGGAAAAGTTGGTCGATTGATTTGCGGTTTTCACTAAAACTATTCTTTATGTCAGTATTTTCTTGAAAATAAATTATAAAAATAAATTTCAAAAAGTACCGATAGAGGTCGCTTTAGACTTTAGAGTAAGAAACAACTATTTTTTGCCATTATTTTTCCATCTCATTAAATGTTTTCGGAAACTTAGATTTAAACTTATATTTTGAGCTCAAAATCTGAATAGTTGGGAGTGGTTAAGTAGCGCAAACTGAACTGTGTTCAGAGGTTTAAATTTCAAATGATTATAAAAAACGGAAAATTTTATCGATTTATTTGCGGTTTTCGCTAAAACTACTCTTTAAATCACTATTTTCTTCAAAATAAATTTTAAAGATAAACCTCATAAAATTCCGATAGAGGGCGCCTTAGACTTTGGAGAAACGTATAACCATTTTTGCCGTTATTTTTTGCATCTAATTAAATGTTTTCGGAGCTTAGACTTAAACTTAAATTTTGAGCTCAAAATCTGAATAGTTGGGAGTGGTTAAGTAGCGCAAACTCAACTGTGTTCAGAGATTCAAATTTCAAATGATTATAAAAAACGGAAAAATTGGTAGATTTGTTCGCGGTTTTCACTAAAACTCTTCTTTAAATCAGTATTGTCTTAAAAATAAATTTTAAAGATACATTTCTAAAAAATGCCGATAGAGGGCGCCTTACAGTTTGGAGTAACGTACAACTATTTTTAACCATTATTTTTTTAATCTCATTAAATGCTTGCAAAAGTTTAGACTTAAATTTTGAGCTCAAAATCTGAATCGTTGGGAGTAATTAAGTAGCGCAAAATTGAACTGTGTTCGGGGGGGAGGGGGGAAGGGTTATGTTTCAACTCCTGAACACAGTTCAATTTGCGCTTTTTAACCCTCTCAACGATTCAGAATTTGAGCTCAAAATTTAAGTCTAAGCTTTTGCAAGCATTTAATTAGATACAAAAAATAACAGTTAAAAATAGTTGCTGTTTACTCTTAAGTTTAAAGCGCTTGCTAACGAAATTTTTAAATTTATTTTTAAAATTTATTTTTAAGAAAATACTCACATAAAGAATAGATTTAGCGAAAACCGCAAACGAATCGACCAATTTTTCCTTTTTTAATAATCATTTGTAATTTGAACCTCCCCCCCCCCCCCCCCTTGAACAATGCTCAGTTTGCGTTTTTTAACCACTCCCAACGATTCAGATTTTGAGCTGAAAATTTAAGCATATGTCTAAGCTTCTAAAAAGATTTAATGAGGTGCAAAAAATAACCGCAAAAAAAAGTTGTTTGTCACTCAAAACTCTAAAGCGCCCTCTATCGGCATTTTTTGAAATTTATCTTTACACTTTATTTTTAAGAAAATACTGATTTAAATGGTAGTTTTAGCAATAACCGCAAACGAATCGACAAGTTTTTCCGTTTTTTATAATCATTTGAAGTTTAAACCTCTGAACACAGTTCAGTTTGCGCTACTTACCTACTCCCAACTATTCAGATTTTGAGCTCAAAATTTAAGTTTAAATCTAAGCTTCCGAAAACATTTAATGAGATGCAAAGATAACGGCAAAAAATAGTTGTACGTTACTCTAAAGTCTAAAGCGACCTCTATCGGCACTTTTTGAAATTTATCTTTATAATTTATTTTGAAGAAAATACTGACATAAAAAATAGTTTTGGTGAAAACCGCAAATCAATCGACGAATTTTTCCGTCTTTTATGTTTATTTGAAATTTTGGACCCTAAACTTTAATGGCGCCTATCTCCTTCGGAAGACGTTTGGGACCCTTAGTTTCCTATTTAATATTGTTTGTCTTGATGTGTTCTATCACCCTTTAAAGTTTTGCCCAGTAGTTTAGATACACCCTGTATATATGTATGTCAACATTTGAACGGAGGGTGGTTTTGGGGTGTGGGGGTCATGATGGGTGAAAATATATCAAAATTTTCTTTAAGTGCTTTCCTCCGGCCGGCTGCAGTAGGTAGCTTTTTACTTTTTGTAATGAAAGCTACCTAAAAAATCTATAACTTCGTCAATTTTTAAGATATCAAATCCAATTAAATTTATCATGCATCCTCTCAAAACTATCTACAACTTTTATACTGGCAAGTTTTTTATAGGACCAATTCTTATTTATATCAAATATAAATTAAACAATAATGGGAGTTGTAGAAAAAATTCAATCCCAAATTGCTTATATTCTCACCCATTTTGCTCTCAAACTCATCCAATTGGCGGATGCTCTTACTTAGGAACTATATAATGCGGCGTATTGGTCAGTTTTGTTATAAAGGCGGAATATATTTTAAAAAGGCCCTTCCGGCAGTGCCGAGAGGAAGATTTAGCTTTCATATACTTATTTATATATTTTAAATTAAGTTATATAAATCAAATATACGAAGCTCAAAATAGTGGAACACGATTATAAAAGATTGAATACTAGTTTTTGTCAATACTGAATATTAATAGGAATTTTCCGAAATTACTCATCTTTTATTCAACCTGGTTTTATTTTAAGCGATTTATAGGGCCGCCAATTTCCACGATATCCATTTTAAAGCAGCATTATGAATAAAAAACAAAACCCAATGAGCTTGATCGAAATCTTAATTCATGTGAACGTGCACATTCACATCGAAATCGATTAATATATACGAATGTTGTCGCGGGCAAATTGACTTTTTTTTTAAATGTCACCCACATTAGAAATTCAAACTGCTATATTCCAGGCGTTTTTCAAGGTAAAGACAAAGCAAAAAATACACCGGAATTCATTATTAAGATAAATAGTTTAAAAAGAACCTTTTTTAGATTTCTAATTTTTTGTTTATACATCATTATACATTTAAAAGATTTTTGCAAATTTAAACGGCCGCCATTTTGAAACAAGATGGCGGATAATGTTCGCCCGTGAACTCAGTCAAGACATTGGTATGTATCATGAACAAACGGAGTTATATCGAAATCAGTTTATAAATATGCGTATTAACGCGTGACAAATTTCAGACCGTTTCAAAATGTCAATCACACTGGCAATTGCAAGTGTTAAAACTCAGCCATTTTTCAAGATATAAATGAAACAAAAAATGCTCTGGAATCTTTGTATCAAGGTCAAAACACAAAAAAAATCTATTTCAATTTCTTATTTTTTCGCACCTAATTTTAAAATTTAAATTTAAAAAAATTAATATTCCGTCATTTTGAAAGAAGACGGCGGTTGAAGCTGGCCAACGAACTAAGTCCAGGCATCAGTATGTCCTATCTACGCACCAAGTTTCTGTTGAAAGAAAAAATAAACATGCTAAAAATAACTGCACTTGTAGCTGGGATTTTAAACTTTAATTAAAATAGAAAGACAAGATTGTATTGACAGCATCAGAGCATGGTGCTAGCGATCACACGAACATCAATAATTAACTTAATGTTGCCACTCAGGCAAGTTACAAAACTCAGACTGTTGAGTTGAGGGAAAAAGAAGTTTAGCACTGCTTTGGCATAAATGCAATTATATAAAAATTAAATTTTAACACTCCTCCTTGCCAAAGCATGGCTGAAAAAAACATATAGACTTACCCCAAGAAATAGTACACAGGTTAACTACATCACAAATACAAAAACATTGTGTAAAACCAAAAAAAAAAAAAAAAAACTTGCATACTACAAACACATCAATTTTAAAAAAACTCAATACTCAAAACCTAAATGTTTTCTTAAGTCAATCAAAGTTTTCTTTGAAATGTTTTTAGTTAAAAGATCAGCAACATTATTCACTGAGGCTACATGCTCTAAACAAATAACATTCTGTTCAATATAGTCCCTCAGAAAATGATGCCTAATATCAATATGTTTACTGCGCTCAGATGTTGTTTGATTTTTTGCAATAAACATAGCTGCCTGACTGTCGATTTTCACTGACACTGGTGTATGGATAAATTTCTCCACACCAAGTTCTTGCATTAGACTTTTCAGCCATAACACTTCCTTTGTGGTATGGGCTAATGCCAAATACTCAGATTCAGCAGAAGATAATGCAGTACAACACTGCTTTTTACTCGACCAAGAAACTGCAGCACCACCAAAAATAATCACATATCCACTGAAGGACTTTCTATCCACATGATCTGCACCCCAATCTGCATCAGAAAAAATTTCCACAGCTCTTCCAGTCTTTCTGAAGGTAAGAGACAGGTTCTTGGTTTCTTTCAAGTATCGAAAGAGGTGTTTAATGCTCCTCCAATGCTGCTCAGAAGGTCTCTCATTAAACTGGCTCATGTAGGTGGAACTGAATGCAATGTCAGGACGTGTTCCACAGGCAACATACAGCAGACTTCCAATGGCTTGCCTATAAGGAATTTCACTGCTCTTCTCTTTTATGTTAGACCATTCTGCATCAGTTACCTTGTGATGTTTAATACTTGGGTCTAAAGGGGTTGATGCTCCTTTAACTGAACTTGCTCCAAATGTTTCCAGAATTTCTTCAATGTAGGCAGTTTGATCCAGTGTAAGTGAACCATCAGCTTGTTTCTGGATTCTCATAGATAAAATTTCACTTGCTTCACCAAGGTCTTTAGCTTGGAATTTCTGCATAACCTTGAGCTTGAAAACACTTATGGCTTCAGAAGTTCCAACAATCAGCATATCATCAACATAAAGACCAAGATACAATGTTTTCTTTGGATGATAGTAGATGCATGGATCACTCTTAGATCTACACAGTCCAAATTCTTTAAGGAAGGTATCAAAACATTCATTCCATTCTCTTCCAGCCTGTTTTAAGCCATACAAGGTCTTCTTCAGGTGACACACAAGATGTTCTTTGCCTTGTTGTTGCATACCTTCAGGCTGCAACATGTATATGTCTTCTTTTAGTGTCCCATTTAGATAAGCTGCGGTGATATCCATTTGGTGGATTTTCAGATCCAGCTCCATGGCAAGGGCTAAAAGAATACGTATGGATTTTATTTTTACAACAGGAGAGAAGGTATCAGAGAAATCTCTACCTGGGACCTGCGAGTAGCCTTTTGCAACCAAACGAGCCTTAAATTTAATTACCTCTCCTTCTGAATTTAGTTTTCTTTTGAAAACCCATTTGCAACCAATAGGTTTGGTGTTTACTGGTTTTGGAACTAATTCCCATGTTTGGTTGCTGAGAAGATTGTCAAATTCTTCTGTCATAGCTTCTTTCCACATTTTTGCTTCATCTGATGACAGAGCTTCTGTGACTGATATTGGATCTTTATCTTGTTTTTTTCATTTCCTTCACATTGTACAGAATATAATCATCTAAATATTGTGGTGGTCTTCTTGCTCTGATCATTCCGCTAGCTTGTCGATAACCAGGAGATATATTAGGCTCTTCAGTTGTAGTCTCACTTCCAGGGTCAATTTTGTCATCTTCTATTACCTTTTCATCTGTATTTTGAATTGCAGATTCCTCATTGCACTCATCCAAGCATAATGCATCTAAATCTTTTATGTGGCAACTTTCAACTGCTTCATTTGAGTTGTTCGTATCAAAAATTTGTTCTGAATTTGTACATGATTCTTGGACTTCTGGTTCCATTGTGCAATCTTCCAGGATTTCTTCATTTTCAATGTGAAGTCTAACGAAGTTTTCATTAGTGTCAGGAAGTTTGCTCTTGAAAGGAAAAATATTTTCTTCAAACACTACATCTCGACTAATAAAGAATTTCCTATTCTTTAGATCCCATAGTTTGTAACCTTTAATTCCATCAGGATACCCAACAAATACACATTCTTTGGCTTTAGGATCAAATTTGCTTCTCTTTTCATAGGAACGTACATGGCTCCAAACTCTACTTCCAAATACTTTTAAGTTCTTCAAATTTGGTTCCTTGTTTGACCATAATCTTTCTGGAGTGTTTCCCTTGATTGCTGTAGATGGTCGCTTATTGAGAACGTATGCCGCTGTGCATGCAGCTTCAGCCCAAAAATTGAGATTGGCTCCAGACTCTATCAAAAAACATCTAGTTATGTTCGCTAATGTTTGATTTAATCTTTCAGCCAGTCCATTTTGTTGTGGGGATTCTGGTACTGAGAGCTGTCTTTTTATTCCAAATTTGATGAGGTAATTATCAAACCTTTCACTCTTGTATTCGCCTCCATTGTCACTCTTTAGAGCTTTTATTTTCTTGCCATGAAATGTTTCTGCCATTCGCCTGTATTCATCAAATTTATCCAAGACTTCATCTTTCGTCTTCATTGGGTATAAACAAGTATAATGTGAGTATTCATCTGTAAATGTCACAAAATAATTTGAGCCGCCCAATGATGATGGAGTGATTCTGCCAACTACATCAGAGTGAATTACATCTAATACATCTTGGGACCGTATATGATCAGTTTTTGGAAACTTCAATTTGTTCATCTTTCCTTGTATGCACACTGAGCAAAGATTTTCTTGTTTTGGGATAAGTTCTTCACCATGACAAATATCTTCATTCAGCCCTTTCAAGGCATTATAACTTTGGTGCCCCAAACGTCGGTGCCATAGTTCTTCACTGGCAGTTCTTGCAACATAAGCTGTGGGTTGTTGTTCTTCGACAACATAAAGTCTTCCTTTCCTCTTGGCTATGAAAACGGTTTCGTCATTTTTCTCTGTTACTTTGGCTTCACCATTTGCAAACTCTACTTTAAGGCCCCGTTCTTCAATTCTTCCGACTGAAAGTAAGTTCCCTCCTAGCTTCGGGACGTACAGGACATTTTCAAGGGTGACAGTTCTGGATACTTCATTTTCGTCATGTAATAACAACTTTAAGTCACCTATTCCAGTAACTTCAATTTTCTCTGAATTTGCAACTTCAACAGTTGATTTGTAGTGCTTGAAATTTACATATTTTGCTTTATCGGACGTCATGTGTTCTGTGGCTCCACTGTCTAAAATCCACAATCTTGACTTGTTTTCATTTTTCAGATTTACTGATAATGCCCAGTTCTTGAGATCTATGACGGTCTTTGCGGCACTTTGACTCTTCTGCTTCGCTTCTTCACAGTGTCTGGATATGTGGCCCCATTCACCGCAGCTGAAACACTTAGTTTTTCTTTGATAGCTTTCAGCTTCTTCTTGCTTCTTAGATGCCCACTTCTTGTTTTTCTCATGTACAGGCTTCTTCTGCATTGAGTTAAAGCTTTTTGTGTGTAGTGCTCGTTCTTCATGTTTCTCTACGTCAGCATATTCATTTCTAGAAATTCTCTTTTCTTCAATTAAGAGCTTTGATTTAACAACTGCTGTTGTGAGGTTTTCTTCATCCTTTTCTAGATTGATGATAAGGGATTCATAAGATTTTGGCAATCCAATGAGCATAATTAGAGCTACTTCTCTGTCCGTAAATGCATATCCGCCACTGGACAGCTTACGATGGATGTCCATTAATCTGCCAAGATATGATTTTACAGTTTCTCCAGGCTTCATTGAGGTGTTAAAAAAATCTTTCATTAATTGTAATACATGAAGCAATCCGAATTTTGTGTGCATTTCCTTCAATGAATTCCATGCTTCTCTGGCTCTACTGCAATCACCGATATCATCAAGAAAAGTATCGTCGACAATTAAAAACATGAGAGTCAGCGCTTCGTCGTTTTTTTTCTCTCGTTTTCTGTCATTTCTATTCCATATCCAGGTTCTACGGCATCCCAGCATTTCTTCTGAACAAGTGCAGCACGTGCTCGAATGGACCACGCGTGGTAATTTTCGCCGTTTAATTTCGGCACTTTATAATCTTCGTAAGCCATTATGCACACTTGAAAAAATGTATCAAAAAGTCCTTACCGCTACAATATTTCACGACTTCTTCAAAAAAAAATATTAGCGATCAAATACCTTCAGTACATCTACTTCAGTCTTAACGAGCGTGCAAGGCTTAGCATGCTTTATGAGCTTTATTTAAAAAAATGCTCATCAGAGTTTTTCGTGCTGATAACGTGTTGAAAGAAAAAATAAACATGCTAAAAATAACTGCACTTGTAGCTGGGATTTTAAACTTTAATTAAAATAGAAAGACAAGATTGTATTGACAGCATCAGAGCATGGTGCTAGCGATCACACGAACATGAATAATTAACTTAATGTTGCCACTCAGGCAAGTTACAAAACTCAGACTGTTGAGTTGAGGGAAAAAGAAGTTTAGCACTGCTTTGGCATAAATGCAATTATATAAAAATTAAATTTTAACAGTTTCATCCAAATCGGTGTATAAATACGCGTGTTATCACGTGACGAAAACCAGATCATTTCAAAATGTGAGCAACACTAGAAATTAAAAGTACTATAACTCAGACATTTTTTAAGATACAGACGAAACAAAAAATGCTTTGGAATCTTTGAATCAAGGTAAAATGCATAAAAGAAAAATATTTTTCAATTTCTCACTTTTTTGTATTTAATTTCAAATTTTAAATTAAAAAAAAATTAAATGGCCGCCATTTTGAAACAATATGGCGGATGGAACTGGTTAACGAACTCGGTCCAGGCTTTATTATATACTATGTACACACCAAGTTACATCCAAATCGATTTATAAATACGAGTGTTATCACGTGACAAAAATCAGATCGTTTCAAAATGTCAGCCATAAGAAAAATTCAAAATGCTATAACTCAATCATTTTTTAAAATATAGACAAAGTAAAAAGTGTTCTGGGTATGGTGTTTTAAGATATAACACATAAAATGAAAAAAAAATTCAACTTATAATTTTTTCGCATTTAATTTTAAATTTTTAAATTTTTTTTAAATGGCCGCCATTTTGAAACTAGATGGCGGATGATGCTGGCAAAACAAACTCGATCGAGATATTTGTATGTACGATGTACATATCAAGTTTCATTCAAATCGGTTCATAAATATGTTAGTTATAGCATGACAAATTCAGATCGTTTCAAAATGTCAGCCATAAGAAAATTTCAAAGTGCTATAACTCAATCATTTTTTGAGATATAGACAAAATAAAAAGTGTTCTGGAATTGATAGTTTAAGATATAACACATAAAATGAAAATATTTTTCAACTTTTAATTTTTTCGTATTTAATTTTAAATTTTAAATTTTTAAAATTTTTTTAAATGGCCGCCATTTTGAAACAAGATGGCGGATGATGCTGGCCAACGAACTCGATCGAGATATTTTTATGTACTATGTACATACCAATTTTCATTCAAATCGGTTCATAAATACGTCAGTTAACATTACAAAAATGAGATATTTTCAAAATGTCAGCCATAAGAAAAATTCAAAGTGCTATAACTCAATCATTTTTTTAAGATATAGACAAAGCAAAAAGTGTTCTGGAATTAGTGTTTTAAGATCTAACACATAAAATACAAATATTTTTTTAACTTTTAATTTTTTTGCATTTAATTTTAAATTTTAAATTTTTTTAAATTTTTTTAAATGGCCGCCATTTTGAAACAAGATGGCGGATCATGCTGGCCAACGAACTCGGTCGAGATATTTGTATGTACTATGTACATACCCAGTTTCATTTAAATCGGTTCATAAATACATTAGTTATCGCATGACAAAATTCACACACATATATATACAGGGTGAGTCATAAATATCGAAACAATAGGCTATCTCCTCAAATATTGCCCATAGACCCATACCTCCAATTGCAAAAATTCATTAAAAAAAGGTGAAATTTATGATAAGATAAGTTGCAACTCTATGGGGGGGTCTATTTGAAAAAATACGAAAATTAAATTTTTATACGGCCCCCATAGGTCAAAATTCCCAATTAGGAAACTATTCTATATCCATTCCTAAATTGAACTAAACAAATCTCATCTCCGTATCTAAAAATCCCACAGAGATATTAAATCCCAAAATCCTTACAAATTCCTGACTTACACCACTTTTCCCTGCCTCTAAACTGTGCTTTCTACTCTGTGATTCAACGCTTGTTAGGGAACATTCACAAATTGCAAATTGATAAAAATCGGTTTAAGACAGCGCTTTTTCTTTGGACATAAAATAGCAGCGTATAGTTTTTACGCTAAACTGGTATACCAGACGTCTGCCCGGGTCAAAATATCTAGGTCAAGTCTCAAACCGACCCATAGGGGGAATAGTTCGGCGTGGCCTGAAAAAATGTCAACATCATAACCCGGATCGGTCTGGAAAATACAGTTTAAATCATAGCCCGGTTCAGTCGCAAATTTCTACATAGTTTTTTAACTCGGCGTGGGAAAAAATATTTCATACGGAGGAGTTCTGACCAAAAAATTATTTTATAGCTTTTCGTTTTTTATATTTATACTTTTTATTATTAAAGAAGCGCCAAAGGCTGTAATATATTTATTTTATCAATGAATCTCTATTTATATGTAAATGTTTTACTTATATTTTAATATCGTTAATCCATATCCCATGCGTTGGAGACTCTGAAAAATGTTATACATTAAAACTTTTTAAGACGGAATCACATAGGAAAGAAAAAATACGTTTTAGACAGATGCTCTCCCTAGAAGATGTAATTCCAGGCCCGGCCTAGAGGGTCTTCCGAAAAAAGTAACATCTCGGTCCTGGCCCTACCTGGGCCCAGAATACAGATTTTTTAACATCCTCTGGAGGACAATAAAAAGCCTGAAGTTGTCAGAGGTAAATTTAAAAAAAAAAGACTTAATCTGCATCTTAGAAAAAGCATTTTTTAAAATAACTGACTGACATTTAAACAATACACTTCGTTTTTCTGCATAATGAATTTTTTATCCTCTATTTCTTGTCTTTAAATTATTAAATGTTAAAAATTTTAAAAAGAAAAATGAACTTGAAACACGTCATTTTTGATTTTTTTACATTAGTTTTGTTTCGGCAAATTTGAAAAAATGTTTACTTTTGAAAAAATGTTTGTTTTTGAAAATATGATTTTTTTTAAAGTTATATTATTTTTTCAATAAATATTTTTAATAGTTTTAAAATTAATATAAAAAAAACCTTGGAACAAAACTAAAATCAGATTTTCGTCTTTAATTAAATTAAAATCCGATAAATAATGTTACGAGTTATAACGATTTTTGATTGTCCCATTTAAACCAGTACTAACAGTATGAAACTTTTATAAATTGTATGAGAAATTTTAGAATGTGATTTTCTTAGCAAATTATAATGCTAACCATCACAAAAAAGAAAAAAATCAAAATTGTAACTCAAGAAATATATTTTTTACGCGTTTTCTAGAACTGTTAAAGTAACATTATTTTTTGAATTGCGCGCTTTTCAATTTGTGTCTCATCCCTTAAAACCTGATGAATTTTTTAAACGGTTATAACTTTGTAAATTTTGGAGATATGAAGATGTCTTATTCAGGATTGAATAAGGAAAGTTTTCCTAATTGGAATTTTTATCCTACGGGGCCGTATAAAAATTTAATTTTTGTAACTTTTCAACTAGACCCCCCCATGGAGTCGAAATTGATCTTATCAAAAATTTCGCATTTTTTTATGACTTTTTGCAATTGGAAGTATGGGTCTAAGGGCAATATTTAAGGAGATAGCCTATTGTTTCGATATTTATGACTCACCCTGTATATATATATAAGTCAACATTTGAACGGAGGGTGGTTTTGGGATCTGGGGGTCATGATCGATGAAAATATACCAAAATTTTCTGGAAGTGCTTTCCTCCGGACGGCTGCAATAGGTAGCTTTTTACTTTTTGTAATGAAGCTATCTAAAAATGCCGTCAAAATAACATTGTGAACGAAGTTTCCTAAAGCGATCGTGGCTGAAAAATTGAAGAAGTATTCAAATAACGAATTGCTTATTTTCAGACTCATTTTTAAATCCTTCTTTTGCTCTCAAACGCTTTCATTTCATAGGTTCCCTTATTTATGAACTGTGTAATGTACCTTATTGTCCAGGTTTTTGATAAAGGCAGAATATATATTTTTTAAAAAGTTGTGAAAGTGGGAATTCGAACAAAATTTCTCGATTCGATAGAGATTGAAGCACTGAGGATGCATTCAAATAAAAAATTGCTTTTTTATGACTCATTTATAAATTCAATTTTATTCTCAAATGCATTTAACCGGTAGTTTCTCTTATTTAGGAACTATATAATGTGCCTTAATATTTCCATAAAGTCAGAATATATTTTTTAAAATGCTGTTAAAGTGAGCATTTGTGCCGAAGGTAGCTTAAGATGATTCTGATAAAAGCAGCTCTCACAGAAAAATGAAATTAAAAGTTCTTCAAAAGCGGTCGACTAAAGTTGCTAAACAGGGTTTATCTTCATTCATATTTTATTTTTTGTTGTCGAAATGAGCACGTAATTTCTAAATCTACCGCCGCCTATAGGCCAAGCCGACAGAGATTTTTTTTTTCACTAGTATCGTCCACATTTCATTTTTTTCGGGTAATCGGATTAAAATTCAAGATTTGCGTTTAAGTACTGATCTTTTTTCTCTTTCTCTCGTTTCTGGATACAATTCAGCAGGCTTCATAGTTACGAACTCACTGAGATTGGCAATTATGTTTAATGTATATTGCCCAGGACCCGACTAGGCTATGGGGAGCCCCGAGACAATCATCATTGGGGAGGGGGGAGCTTCTATCTATCTTTAAAAACTTTTTTGTGAATAATGTAGAAATGGTTAGTACTAAACTGCATACGCATTGTATGCATTGTGACGTATTGAATAAATCCAGGATGACTTTTGGCAAAGCTTTATTTTTAGCAACACACAGCACAGCAAAACAGAAGATAATTAGAATTGGAAAAAATATATAGAAGATTCAAATAAGAGCACTCTATGTACTCTGTCCGCAGCTGTTTCACAGTTGCGCGTGGGTTTTTGGCCCTTTCAGAGTTATAACAATCAGACGATGGCCGTAACGGACTTCACTTTGTTACGGGGCAATATGCGCCCCGGCTGGCGAGCTAGGTCGACTCACTTCAGAGTCAAAACCAAAAATCCTCCCTTGAACCTCCTTGAAATTGCATATATATAAAGCAGTTTTCTTTGAAAATCGCCGATCATTAAGAGGGTAAATCAGACAGCTCAAGTAGTGTAGATTTATTATATTCAAACTGTCTAACGTTAAATTCTTGGTCTGATATACGATTTTTATAACGTCAGTTGGAGAGGTTTCAAGTGGAATTTATTGCTTAGATAATTGGAAAGTTGAAGTTTTATTATACACAAATGTATCGTACTTGTCAGAGGGTATTTACACGTGCTAACATCTGCCTTTATTGACAGTGTGCTAAGGAGGATATTCAGAACGTTACAGTCCTCCCCTCTTAGCAAGAATTTTTCTTAAGGGAAAAATTCATATATAAAGGGTTAGTCAACAAACAAAAAGATCTTGAGTTAATCTGCATTTGCTGGCAAACAGCCTTAACCCAATTTAAAATTTAACTTTAAATTTTGAGAAAAAAAAACCCTTTAAACATAATGAACACAAGTACCCATAAGGAAAGTTCACAATTAAGTACAATATACACATGTTTTACAATTATATTTCAATATAAACAACCAGAACTTTCTTATGGAAAGATTTTATGCAATTGCAAACATTTCTAACTTTGCTACTTCAAATATAAAAACACAAACACATATTATAGTTGCATAATTTCTTAAACAATACTGTACAAAATAATAGAATGTCAATATAAAAATGTTCAATATAAAAAGTTTTTTTACTCTTTTTTCTCTAGCATTTCTGCTGTACTCAAACCATCCGCATTTTTGTTGTTTTTGCCTGCTCTATGAATTAGTTCAAACTCGTAGGGTTGTAAGGCTAAAGCCCATCTCATAAGCCTCGGATTAGAACTAGCATTTGATCTCAACCAGCGTAAGGGATTGTGATCTGTAAATACTTTGAACTTCCTACCGTCCAAATAGTAATGCAATTTCTTTATTGCAAAGATTATACTCAGACATTCGCGTTCAGTAGTACTGTACCGTTTTTCCGCTTCTGAGAACTTTTTGCTTAAATAAAGAACTGGATATTCTTCACCTGTTCTATCATCCTCTTGACTTAATACAACTCCCATGCCTCGGTTTGAAGCGTCCGTTTGAACTAAAAATTCTTTTTTAAAGTTCGGTGCATGCAAAACCGGCGTATCTGTTAAACTCCTTTTTAACCTGCGGAATGCTTCTTCGCATTCAGCTGTCCAAGTGATTTCGCCCTTTTTTGTTTTCCCTTTCAGCGCGTCCGTTAAAGGCGCAGCTATTACCGAATAGTTTTGGATATACCTGTTATAATATCCGGCTAAACCTAAGAAAGCGCGTATCTGCCTTTTCTTTTTAGGGGTCGGAAAGTTTTTAACACTTTCTACTTTTGCTTCCGCGGGTGATCTTGTACCGGTTCCTACAATATGCCCCAAATACTTGACATGGTTTTGCGCAAACTTGCACTTTGAAAGTTTTATTTTCAAATTTGCCCTTTTAATTCTCTCCAAAACCAACCTTATATGTTGTAAATGGTCTACCCAGGTATTTGAAAATATAGCAACATCGTCTAAGTGTGGAACAGCAAATTCCTCGAATTCTCTCAGTAACTCGGACATGAGTTTGCTAAAGAAATAGGGAGCATTTTTTAAACCGAAACTCATTCTTAAACATTTAAAAGTACCAAAGGTTGTACAGAAAGCAGCGTACCGTTGGGCTCTTGGACTTAAAGGGATTTGCCAGTACCCCTTAGCTAGATCTAAGACCGTTATAAATTTAGCAGATGATACTTTCTCAACTCTTTCTTCGATATTCGGAAGAGGAAAATATTCGGTTCTAATGATCCTATTTAAGCGACGATAATCAACGCATGGCCGGGGATCTTTTCCGGGAGTTTCTACCAATATCATCGGAGAAGTGTAGTCTGACTCTCCTACCTCTATAATACCTAACTTTAACATTTTCTGGATTTCATCTTTTAAAATATCAGTCTGTCTTTGAGAAAATCTATACGGTTTTGACCTAATCGGAGTATCGCTATCAAGAATGATATCGTGCTCAACTAAGTCTGTAAGACCAGGGTTGTTAGAAAAGCACTTTGAAAATCTATTTAACACCTCATGCAATTGATTTAGCTGACTTTTGCTCAATAGATTTTCTAAATCGCTGCTACGAATTACTTCTTCAAAATCATATACCATAGGACCATTCTCTAGATACGGAATATCTAAGTCTTGGTCTTCCAGTGATTTAGGATAAATCTCGAAGTCTAGTAGATTCACATGCTCCGGTCGTGTATAATATGGTTTTAACATATTTACGTATATATTTGGGTCTTTTCTTTTTTTCCCGGTATTTCGACAACATAGTTCTTTTCCGAAATTTTACTTTTTACTGTCCCAGGACCAATCCATTGAACTGATAATTTATTTGGTCTCGATGTCGCTAATACTAAAACTAAGTCACCCTCTTTAAATTCTCGTTTGATAGCATTTTTGTCGTACCAATTCTTTCGTTTGACTTGTAAATCTTCCATTCGCGTAACTGCTATCTCACGACATCGCTTTAACCTGTTAATTAAATTGAACACATGTTCCGTAACTAAATCGTTTTCTAAAGGTGGCTCCAGCCATTTTTCCGCAATTAATGTTTCTGGTGTGCGTAAATTTTTTCCATACACTAATTCTGATGGAGTGTATCCCGTACTCTCATGTGTTACAGTTCTGAATGCTAACAGTATCGCTGGTAAATTCTTATCCCAGTCCGCTCCGGACTCTAAACATAACGCCCTCATAAGCCGTTTCATAGTTCTATGAAATCGTTCGACAGGATTACTTTGTGGGTGGTGAACAGAACTATGGCTTACCTTTATGCCGAATTTCTCTAGAAATTATGTAGTTAATGCTGAGGTAAACGATTTTCCCTGATCATACTGTAACTCAGAAGGAAAACCTGTGCGACAAAAAATGTCTAATAATGCCTCAGTTACTTTCACGGAACTTAAATCTGTTAAGGGTATTGCCTCAGGATATTTCGATGCCATACACATCGCTGTTAAAATGTAACGGTTCCCATTTGTGGTCAGAGGTAACGGACCGCAACCGTCAATGTTTAACTTGGAAAACACCTCCTGAATCACTGGTACTAATTTTAAGGGGGCTTTCTTTTTTTCATTTGGCCGCCCTGCTTTCTGACAGAAATCGCAAGAACGTACAAAATCTTCCATCTCCTTATTGCAATTTGGCCAGAAAAAATATCTATTTAACTTATCCTTGGATTTAGTACAACCCAAATGTGCCGACGTCCCTTCGTGAGACAACGATTTTACCGCTTCCCTTAACGGCTTTGGAATTACCAAATCGATCCTCGCGATTTTTCACTAGCAAATCATCTTTAATCGAATATACACGATTTGCATTTTCCCCGTTTGGTTTATCCAAACGGCTCCGCAATTCCCTTACTTCCGCGCACTTTCGTTGTGCATCGATAAAACCTTGTTTATCTATCTTCAATAATCCTAACTCTGGCGCTCCGGCCTCTAAAGCGGGAATTTCTATCGGTTCTTCTTCTACCGTCGGAACTAAAATCCCTGCTTCATCCTTCGACTCTCGATTCAACCCTTCTGAAACTTCCGTTTCAAGTTTTTCCTGCCGATCCCTTTCGGCAACTTTCTCCATGCGCTTTGCACGCGCTCTCGTTTGTACGGCATTCACCTGACCCACCGAAAAAAACTCATACCCCGTTTTTTTCTTAATCAATTCTGCCGTTTTGTTCCCTAGCAAATATCGATTTTGGTTCAAGTGGTTTCCACACACGGCCGCCTTTGTCCGTAATTTACCAAAATCTCCCGATATTTCTACAACTGCTAACGGTTGACAAACTAACTTTAAGCTTAAGGGTTGCTTAATCCATATTTGCTCACCGCAAAAATCATTTGGATTTATGTATTTCCGACAAACTAAATCCAACGTGGCTCCGGAATCTCTTAAAATTTCTATTTTATGTCCATTTACAATTCCCTGAAAAGTATATGTTTCTAACAAATCTTCTCCCTTTTTTCCTGGAGGTTGTTTACTGACCCTGAAGGTGGTTTTTTCTGCAATTTTGGGCACGAACTTTTTAGATGGTTTTCCGAATTGCAAATAAAACATTTTAATTTAACTCTCCTTTCGAATGCCCTGTCTCTATGTATATCCGCCTGTGTGTTAGTAACGCCAAAGGAGGGAGTATATCGGGGTTTACTTCCTCTAAATTTATCATCAATTTGCATACGAGCTTTTTCATGCTTATTATCTCTATTCTTCGGCGTCGACGCTCGAATGCTATCAAAACCATCAAGTAGTTCGGTAATTTCGGCCTCACTTTTAATTAACGGCCACTTATCTAAGAAGTGTTCTCTCATCTCTGGCTTAGCGCGTTTTTTGATTTGGTCTGCGATTAAAAGATCGGTGAGTTGCTCAAACGAATTTATTTCCAAACCTGCAAGCCATTCCTGCAAATAATTTCGTAACTCGAAACCGAAATCCTTCCATGTATCGCTCGGACGTTTGACGCGCTGTAAGAACTTAACTTTAAATGATTCTGCATTTAATTTATAACGTTTTAAAAGAACTGATTTAATGTGATCATAATTCTCCGCTAAATCTTCGGCTTCTCTTGCTATAATCGTTACAATATCAATTGGCAATAAACTAATTAAGTGGGACACCCAGTTTTCTTTATTAATTTTAGCTCTTTTAACTTGTCGTTCAAACAAAACCAAATACAAACTGATATCTGTTTTTTCGGGGTCGAATTCGGGTATTAGTTTTTTCAAATTTAATTCTGAAGGACGCGAATTAATGTCATTTGAATTTGATCCCGAAGCGGGGATTCCTTTCTCTAATTTTAATTTTTCTAATTCAAAATTTAATTCTAACTCTTTCTGTCTCAACTCTCGTTCTTGTTCCATTTTTTTACACTCACGTTCAGAATTTTCTTTTCTTACTAATTCTTGGCGCTCTAAATTTCTTTGTCTAGCTATTTCATGTTCCTTTCTCTCAGCCGCTTCCTGACTTTCTCTTAAAATATTATCATATATCTCAGATACAAAATCTTCATCGTAATCATCTGAATTCACAATTAAATTCTTTAATTGAGTCCTAGTTTCGGTGCCCAGTCTAGGTATTTCCAGTTCGTCGATTAGTTTAATTACATCATCTTTCTTACCTTTGCCTAAGTACGCCATTTTAATAAAATTTTTACCTTATTCTACTTACAATTTTTAACAGAAATTTACATATAAAAATCAAAATGTACACATTTAATGCTGATTCTTTTATCAAAACTTCCAAAAGATATCAAAAAAATTTTTTTTCTATATCTTTCTATATTTTTTTGAATATTTATATCTATAGAAATTTTTCTTTTACATGTAGACAAATTTTAACTATTAAAATAACTAAAAACAAATTTTAAATTTTACATACATAAAAATCAGAGGAGAAAAAAAACCATGATCTTTATACACATACATATATAAAAAAAATGCTTCCCTTATGTGTACTTGTACAATTTTTGAGTTTAACATTTACAACAAAAAAAATTTTCTTCTATAAATATTTTTTTATTTTTTTATATATATAAAAATTGTTTACTCAAGAACTTTTTGAAATGAAATGACTTACCCCATTTGAAGCCTTTATACCTCTCCAAATTTTTAATCCAAAAAGAAACCGGAAAATCACAATCTGTAAGCACTTACACAGAATTGCGCACAATCACCAAACACGGCACTAAAAACAACACTATTTCACTATTTTCTTTCCCGAAAGTAGGTCACAACAAAATCGCTCTTCTTCTTTTTTTTTATCAGCTGACAAGGGTCGAGGGTCAGAAAACCGTTTCACCCCACCTGCGAAGAACGACGTAATCCAGGGAAATTTCAATCGTTCGTTTCTCTACCAAAGGATCAGGGAGCCTCCGTTTTCGGAAAGATGATCTGCTTATCTTCTTCCGCTAAGAAAATCCAATCACTATTTCTTCTGATTAAAACTCCATCCAACTGCTGACACCAATTCAACTTGCTGTAACGTATTGAATAAATCCAGGATGACTTTTGACAAAGCTTTATTTACAGCAACACACAGCACAGCAAAACAGAAGAAAATTAGAATTGGAAAAAATATATAGAAGATTCAAATAAGAGCACTCTATGTACTCTGTCCGCAGCTGTTTCACAGTTGAGCGTGGGTTTTTGGCCCTTTCAGAGTTATAACAATCAGACGATGGCCGTAACGGACTTCACTTTGTTACGGGGCAATATGCGCCCCGGCTGGCGAACTAGGTCGACTCACTTCAGAGTCAAAACCAAAAATCTTCCCTTGAACCTCCTTGAAATTGCATATATATTAAGCAGTTTTCTTTGAAAATCGCCGATCATTAAGAGGGTAAATCAGACAGCTCAAGTAGTGTAGATTTATTATATTCAAACTGTCTAACGTTAAATTCTTGGTCTGAAATACGATTTTTATAACGTCAGTTGGAGAGGTTTCAAGTGGAATTTATTGCTTAGATAATTGGAAAGTTGAAGTTTTATTATACACAAATGTATCGTACTTGTCAGAGGGTATTTACACGTGCTAACATCTGCTTTTATTGACAGTGTGCTAATGAGGATATTCAGAACGTTACAGCATATAAATTTCGTACCCAGTACAGTTCACATCTGTATACATGGTGTCTCAAAAAGATAGTCACAACTTTAAGAAAAAATACTAGCAGGATAATAACAGGACCTTTTTTAATCGTACTTCCTATATAAAATCTCTGGAAACCATCTGACGAAATATTAATTCACATCCACATTAAAATTTGAACTTTGGAAAAATCTGTTTTTTCTGATGACTGTAGCGAATAATTCTGGCAAAAACGAGAATAAAAAATACTCATACTCTCTTAAAACGAAAAAGCTGAAACAACTCAAGTTGAGCTGAAATCCACTCTTTTTCCATGTTGAAAGGAACCTTCTCAAGAAGAGCTGAAACAACTTAAGTGAATGAGTTGTTTTTAATCAACTCATGATTGAGTGATCTCTATTTTACTCATACTTGAGTGAAATAAAATCAATAAAGGTTAAATCCAGTAGTACTTGAGTGATTTGTAATCAAGTCATACTTGAGTGAAATGAAGTCATTTAAGACTGAATCTCGTAGCACTTGAGCGATTTGTAACCAAATCATACTTGAGTGAAATGAAGTCTTTAGGATTAAATCGAGTAGCACTTGAGTTAGCTGCAGCCAACTCGTATTTGAGTGAAGTGAAATAATTTAAGACAAATCCAGTAGTACTTGAGCGATTTGTTATTAATTCAAGTTGGAGTGAAATGTTGTCATTTTTGATTTAATCCAGTAGCACTTAGGCGATTTGTAACCAATTCATACATGAATGAAATTAACTCATTTAAGAGTTAATCCAAAACTCCTTGAATTTGTAGAATTGAATAAATTCATTCTTAAGAAAAGCCAAATTGCTTAAAATTACAAAAATCTTCAAGTGATTTCTAAATCGTCTAAATAAAATCACATCATTTAAAACTAAATTCAGTAGTCCTCGATTAATTTTTATCAATGAAATTCAATATAACATGGAATTATTGCCACATTTTCAAGTGTTGCAATTAAATTCTGATTTCGGATTTAAACTTCTGTTTATTGACATTACAAGGGTGTATATATATATATAGAGATAGAGAGAGAGAGAGATTGGAAAACTGTAACATGGATTCTCCAATATTTCTTCCAAGTCTTTAATTAACAAGACTTAAAACACTCTAATTTACATGACTGAAAGTTCGCTAATGAATCATAAAAACATTTTTTTTTCTTTCTAATTCAATGAAACTGTTTCCTATGTCAATTTAGGGGAAAAGGCAACTGAATCGTTATACAAAATTAAATAGAGCTTACATGATTTTTTTATTATTCTGTCAAATCAGAAATTTTTAACATCAGTATTTTCTTTTGTTAAATTTAAAAGTACATATATTCATTAAATTAAAAATACTGGTGATCTCAAAATTGCAAATTTGAAAACTTATTCATGCAAACTGCTTAAATTTGCATAACTGTACAACAGCACCCGAACAACATTAAACAGAATATCAGCTTCTGATACTGTGGTGCCAATGGGATTTTTCCTTTCTTTTCTTGGGCAATTTCAAGTTTACATATTTTCCAATGATACTTGTAGCTTCAGATATGCTTATATACAATTTTAATTTTTTCATTAGCTTCTGATTTAATTGTAAATAACAATTATTTTTTTATTAAAAATTTACGATTTCAATCAAATAAACCAATCTTAGGCATCTTACAAAAAAATATTGAAAAAATAAACTTGATATCAGCCCAACGACTCAACTTCAGCATCACAATGTCAGAAGCTGATTGTTCCCCTTAAGAGTTTAGATAATCCTATGCAGAAGTTTTTTTCAAATATCTTGTTTGGATTTTAAAATGTTTCCCCTTTTTTTGGGGGGGGGGGGAACATAGAATATTTGAGGATGATCTGTAAGTGGGTTAGTTTTTACTTTTGCAATTCTGGTTAGGTTTTTTCTTTTCTTTTCTTTTCTTTTCTTTTTTTTTTAATATTAATACGAGTTTCAGAACCAGTTTTGAAAAAGAAAGTATTAAAAAACATAAAACCTAAACTAAAAAAAGTATCCCCCCCCCCGCACACACACATGGCCAGCGCAGGGTATAAATAAATGAAATTGAAAATATTTTAAATGGATAAACATCAACCCATGATACCTTATTGTAATTATTCCTCGATTTAAATCTCAATCAAAATCTTATATTTCTTAAACTAAATTTTAAAAAAATATTTTAATTGTTTAGTTCGAAATCTGAAATAGCTTTGAAATCTTAGATAAAATAATTGTTACCCATAGCATTTATATAAGCACATTGCAATTGTGAAATGTGGAGGAATGCCATTAAAAAACTTGTATAGCTAAAATTTTGATTATGGACAATTATTTTATTGTATGAAGAACCTTCCACTAAATATTGTAGTACAAAAGTTAAATGCAGAAATAACTGAGAAATGGATTTATTGACCATGTGCAATTATTCTTTATATCATTTAAAACATATGTTAAAACTTGAATTTATATTCAAGAATAATTTATTTCTTCTTAATTAATCTTTTAATTTTTGATTTTATTCAATGTTTCTTAAATCAACTAACTTTTAAATAAATATAAAAGCATAAGACTGCAGCATTTTATGTCAAAAGTTAGAGCCAAATGTGCAATTTGGAATGTTGCAAGAAAGAAAAAAAGAACTAATTTTATTTAACAACAAAAACATTTTATTTAGCAAGAACAAAATAAACCTAACATTAATTGATAACAATTCTTTCCAACATCAGATAAACAAGTTTCAATAACGTCTTTAACAGGATTTTTATAAATATAACAGTCCATTTGCATTAAACCTTAAATACATAAAGAGCATATTGTAATCTGCCCACTGGTTTGTCCAACTTTTAAAATCTTAGGCAAAATAGACACTTTGTTGAAGATCCTTGAGATTAAATAAGATTGTTGAATTTGACTCCTCACAGTAGAATTTTACTCCTCCATGAAATCACCATCTTCCTGTGTTAAAAGAAAATATTGAAATTAAGTTAAATAGCAATAAATATAATGTTAATGAATGATTATGAACATATTAAAATATTTTGCAGATTTCAGATTAAATGTTTTATAAAATTTCCCATCCATAGTCTAAACAAAAAATGAATCATACACTAAAAATTTTAGCTTTATAAATATTACACTACTGAAAATTCAGCCAATCATGAGTAAAATGGAAATAGAATAAATAAATCCTGTGCGATTACACTTATCCGCTAGTTTAAATCATGGTGTTACTTCTGATACAATCTTAAAATAATCACCATTTTTAAAACAAATTTAAAATGAAAGTTCTTAAAGCAACATTATAAAATATTGTTGAAAATTCACCTACTTTCAAAATGTATCAGCGCTGGCAAATACCCAACCAATACAGGTTTTTGTGGATTTTTAGTTGTTTTTCTATATATTTGCATATTTATATAATACAAGATAGAACCTAAAACAATTAGACCAGGGTTGGCACGGTTTAAACCAATTGGTTTTAACTATGGTTTAAACAACTGTTTACTCCTTTTGGTTTAAACAACGGTTTAGTTTAAACCAACTGGTTTTTTCCTTAAAAAAAAAAAGAATTTTTTTTTTTCAGAATAAATCTAATGACATTTTCTCTTTTTCTTAATAATTTATGTATGTCAGATTATTGAATATAAATAACTTCTATTTTTAACACTTTATATCAGCAATAAGCATTGGATGTAGCAGGTTTAGATCATTTTTTGGGTATATGATTAAAATCAGTCTGCATTGGTGAATATATTTATTTCTCTTTAGAAAAATTTCGAACATGTGAATTGATCTAATATAAAATAGATTAAAAATATTCAATATTTAATAGAAAATATCTTAATTTTTTGAAAATTGCTGATTATTTAACGCAATAACATAACACAATCTATAAGATTTCAAGCTGTAAAAGAAATCCCCAATCTTAATTGGGGAGGTTATCTTAAGCAATAAAATCAAAATATGAAGTCGAATAAGAGAGAAAGGGAAACTAACTTTGTAAAACATATATGCAACCAAAATCGAAAAAGTAAAAAACGCATGCACCTCAGCTATTTTATGCAAAAAAAAAAAAAAAAAAAAAATCAAAAATGTCAAAATTCGAAAGAGTTATTAGAAAAATGCTTCCCCATAGGAATAGCATTAGCTCGCGAGCGTTTCCTCGAGCGAGGACAGGGGCCTTAAGATGTCCAATCAGAAATTAGAATTATAATAAAGACCCCTGATTTCTTTAAAGGGGGTGGATTATGAATGTTTGTCGATTTATATTTTATGGATTTGCAGTAAATATTTAGCTCGCATAAAAAGAGGGGGAGGACTTTCAATTAAAAAAAAAATAATAGTAAAGACTATTGAAATGTAAGGAATTTTTAAATACTTTTAAGGTCTGTTTGAACCCTGGAAAACTTTACATGTATTTAAATTATAATTAAATATAAATAAAGCTTATTGCTTTTTATGCACTTATTGACAGATGTGAAAATTTAGATACAAAGTTAAATATATGACAAAAAATCTATTTCAGCAAAACAATAGATATTGGAGATTAAGTTATTTTTCGTGAAGTTAACTGAAAGAAACAGAATCGCAGAATGATTTTTGAGACCCACTCTTATGAACTGTTAATATGTGCCCAACTAGACTATTCACAAGCACCTTACATTCCCACTAGAGTTAAATTGACAAATTATTAACATTTCTCAAATTTAGAAGAATTTATTTATCAAAATTACTCATTCATAATATAGGCTAGAACATTAAAATTTAAATAAATGAAGAAAAGTTATTTGCCTAGAAAGTTGGAACTGGAACTTTACTTTTAAAAACTATAAACAGTGGTTTCGGTTGCAGAGGACAAACAAAATGTCGAGAACTTATTTATTTTTTTCAAAATAATAATAAAATACAACTAGTGAAAAGTTGTGATGTTTACATCTGCCCCAGTTCCAAGTTTTAAATATATGTGAACAGGAAGTGAATGAAAAAAAATAAGATGACTGTCACATACAAACATAATTATTAATTAAATAAAAGTAAAACCACTTACATTTCTTAGGTTTTCATTAGAACCGACCTTGTTGACGGCAATGTATCACTTATAGGAGCACCTCAGATTCTGGAACACTTCATTTCAAATAGATCTACACAATAAGTAATGAGTAGAACTTGTTATCAGCCAGGCTTACTTGGTCAGTCTGTAAAAAATGCAGTATTATACATACAGGGTGTTTCAAAAAATATATATACGATTTACTAATAATTGGTATATACTTTTCCTTTCCTTTATTATACATATTTTTTCAAATAATTCTTTTTTTTTCTTTTTTATCAGAAACGGGAAAATTTACATAACAGACAGAGGGAAAAAAAGTTACCAGTCTTGCAAAACAACGTTAGTGGTGCGATTGAGTTTTTGGTGGTCTTATACCAGCAGTCCATTAAAAATTTCGAACGCTGTATACAGTCGCAGGGGGGAAAAAAAGTAAACACTCTGAACTCTACAGTAAGAATCGTAAAAGAAAGTTACTAGTACCAAACAATAGGAAATTAACTATTTTTAAATAATGTACATAAATTTTTTAGTAGGCCAACCTGCAAATCAAAACCAGTCCAAAATTTGTTTTTAATGGCAACACCCAATTTTCACAAGATATAATCTTGGTTCAAACTATGCCTAAAAACGAAATGTCATTTGGATAATAAGTTTTTGAATCAAACACTAAAACTTTGAGCTTCTAATGTTAATTTATATTTTCATACTGCTATAATTATCTCCTGAAATTATAATTGTGAATATTTTTTGTGGGGTTATAGTACTAATACTAATATCAAAACATAAATGTATTATTGAAAAAAAATATATGAATTGCACAACCTACAATCTTATTGATTAATTTATATTTATTATGTCCTGCCTTAAGTAAATCCAAAACTTCAATTTTTTCTTTCAAATAGTTTTTAAAGTTATTCTTAAAAAGTACAAAATGCTGGTTTAAAGGGCTACCTATAATGAGCACAATTTGAATTTTTTTTTTTTTTTTTTTTTTTTTTTTACTCACGTTATTAAAGCATTTGGGCTGGGATTACAGCGCCTCACTTAAGATAAATTTAGAATATAAAGAAAGCTTAAAACTAAATTCAGTGCCTCGTGATCACACATCAACTTAAATACTTCCTACATTTATGTGCTGTGCAAATTATCAAAAGAGATCATGATATTGCTAAGGCGCGGTGCATCTTAACATTACCAATTTAGGGGAAGGCAATGATATCACAAGACATTTCTGAAAGGAAAGGGATTTGCTTCGATAGTTATTTTAGATTTACCAAACTTTTCTTTTTTTTCAGTAACATTTTATAACATCTAAATAGTCTTACATTTATTACGATTATATTTTTTGTGAAAATACTATTATTGAAGTCATTAAAAGTTTATAAAATCCTTTTATTCCAAAATTTGAAATTCTCCCACAGTTTCACATTCACCTGCCATATAATTCATTGTTAAAGAAATCAGGAACATAATATTTGGGAAATGATACTTGTATTTACCAGTATAGAAAGTAAAAAAAAAAAAAAAAAAAAAAAAAAAAAAAAAAAAAAAATATTTGTCTACGTTTTGTTAATAAATCCTCATTTAAACCTACCTGAAAGCAAGTGCAAGAAAACAATATTACTTTTAAAGCAATTTTTATGTAACAATGTAGCTAAATACTTATTAAACAAATTATAATAATACAGACCATGCATGCAATAATTTTGCTCAGTAGCAATGTAAAGCATTGCCAAACAAAACAGTAACAAAGTACATACATGTTCAAACGTTAAGAATGCAAGAGTCTTAGAAATGTGTTTATATACACACTATAATTTTTTGATTATATGCAGCAACAGGTAGATCAAAAAACCAGAGGACTTTGTTTTTCGTGTTTATATATGGTTTTCCATCCCTCAACAATATTAGCATTTTTGAGAAATAGGAGTACACTAAAAAATAAACACTTCTAACCAGCCTGAACATCTATAAACCAGTGTGTTTTCACTAAAACACTGAATAATGTAAATTCAGTATTTTGATAAATTTCTATAAATACAGATGTAATAATTGCATAATTTAATTCTTCAAAACTTTTATACTACAAGACTGTTAAATGAACTAAGTATTTACATTATAAGACAATTTTTACTTCGCTTGATACACCATTTTATTTCAAGGTTGTTATGTACGGTACGTATGAGTATTAACATTAATTGTTTATTAAAAAAAGAGAAGAGAAATATATTAAAAGGATAGCATAATGTAAATAAAATACTTTCATAGTACTTACTTCGTAAAATATCGGCTTCTTTAGCAAATAATCTTGAGGAAACCACGAACTTTTAAGATGCATCGAAAATCCAGCGTGCAGTGCATTCGGAATTCCTCCATCTTGGATTTTGCAAGGTCAGGTCGATAGCAGCGCCAGCGGTCGATGAAAATAACGCGGGAATGATCGGTTTTCGTCTCCAGTTCACTTGCTTAGTTTCCGATCTCAATGAGTACATGAGAAATAGAAGAAAGCAAGTCAAGAAGAGTGGACCACTTAAAAATCAGCTCATTCACGATCCAGTAAATTAGAACTCTTTCTTGAGCAGCCAAATCCACTCTTTCGTTTTAAGAGAGTACATATACAAAAAAAGGGAAATTTCTTTGAGAAATCGAAAGCATTCAATTGTTTTTTCTTTCTGTTTCCTTTCTTCCTTTTTTTTTTTTTTTTGAGTGTGTGTGTGTGGGGGGGGGGGGGAGGGAGGTCCCAGACTGTATATATGTATGTGTATATACAGTTATGTAAAACGGGAAGCATGTTAAAGAATACATCGATAATGGTCTACCTTATTATCTCAATATTTTAACATCGGGTTACTCTATCAATCATGAATAAGTATGCATATCAGCTTATGTATACTCCAAAAATTCCTTTATTTAAAAAAAAAAATTTCAAGTTTGTTTTCTATATTAATAATTATTTTTATGCAGATTTGTAAAAATGTTTTAGATGTGCTAGATGTTTTACTATCAGTGCTATAATTGTGCTTTTAGAAATCATTCACCTCGGAAACGAGGCGTTAACATCAAATCTTTGCTCAACTAGTTATTCAAGAATTATTGCAAAATTCCAAACCAAACCACAGAGGGACAGTTAAGGTTCACCTTCTTTTGGAAAACCCCATTCCCTCAGAAAAGGCGGTGTCCCTCACACTTTAAAAACTAGGACTTTGTAATAATTAAAGTCATATCGAGCACTCTTATATTTAATCACTTTTCTCACTCCGCCCTTCACGTTGGAACAAAGCAGAATCAAAATTTACATACCATATGACTAAGTTGTCAAACGAGAAAGGTCAAGTTAATGAAATAAAATTGATTATGGGATATCATTACTTTTTAAAAAAAAGAAAAAAATTCCGATGCAGAAAACTTATTCTTTCGACATGAAACATGATCATAAAAGAAAACTTAACAATGAGTAAGAATCTCTAAGATTGAAAAATGTTAAATTCATTCTGCTTATAAGATATTATATTTTATAAGTAAATTATCACAAACAAAGTAACTTGGTGCTACATTTATAGATATGTAAGAATTAGATTTTGTATATCAATGTAGAATTTACATTCTTTTAGCTTTTCAATTTGAAAATATTTTGAAAGAGAATTCCACTAGAAAATTAGTTAATTTTTCTTAAGGCTCCTCTTAAATTTTTATAATCTTAGTGAAACTTTCACAAATTACTTTTCTTACACTTTGCAAAATTATTTTTGCAATTAAATATGTGAAATTTTCAGATACTATTATTATTTAAATGACTGAGAATTGGAACACTGGTTTTTATTTTACCTTACGTGGAATACATATTCAATTATGACCGTTACTTTACTATGATAACATGCCGCAGACTTTAGGATTAAGATTATAAAACTTAGGATTAAGTTATTTCATCTAAAAATTTGATCTGACTTTTAGGGGTAGTATACAAAACGAAGAATGGAATATTCAGATAGAAAAATAAATATCAATTTATTACCATATCAAAAAACAGTCCAGTATAAAAACAATGAATACATCAAATACCGGAATCTACTAGAGATACTGCTCAAAGAGTTTGTCATTGGGGGCAATGTACAACTGAAAGCGCGATAGTATCTCTAGAAGTAGTAGATTCCAGTATTTGACGTATTCGCTTTTTATAATAGACCGTTTTCTGGTATGATAATGAACTGATATTTATTTTTGTATTTAATTTCAATACTTCTTTCTTCACTTGGTATACGAGCCCTAAAAGCCAACTGAAATTTTTAGATGAAATAACCCTCTTTCGTGATATCCCAATTTGAGGATATTGGCTAAACGTAGTTTTGTCGTAAAACGGACATGCACTCTAATTTCGATCTCCAATTACTTTAAATCATTTTTTATCTGATCCCTGAATAAAATTCAAAATATTGTGAAAAAATCTCAAACTTTGAAAATTAATAACTTTGTTAATTTTTGGCATGCAGAAGTGAAACTGTTGTGATATGTGTAAGCTTTTACTAAATATAACTACAGGCACTGGCGTACCGTATAAAAAGTTAGATTTCGTTATTTATATAAAATTGATTTTTTACTTTAAACAATGCCACAACATGAATATCTACTTTATTCGAAGCGTTTTGGTAACTGGAACTATACGTCTACGACCAACGGTTGAGAAATTAAAGGTCGATGACAGATAACATATTGCACCCTGTGTATAAAATCATAAGACAAAACGCAATACTTCGCCTTGATTCGAATATAAAATATACAATATAAAATTTAAAAAGTTCATTGTTTTACTTAAAAAGAAAACTCAACTTCAATTTTCAAAACTTAAACAATGATCTTTTTAAAGATCAAATATTGTATATTTCATGACTTACAGATATTTTACTTTACCATGTTCCAAAAGCTTTACTTTTTGTACAAAATAAGAATATTTTTATTTGTATAATTTATTTTCTAACTATAACTTTTCAGATTTCTTAATTTTGAAAAACATTCAGAGAAAAATTTCAGTTGTGAAAATAGATCTTGTGCTGCTCAAGATATCAAAAATTACTACAAATTTGAATCTAGGCATAAAATCTAAAAGCTTTAAAGATGTTATTCAAAATTATAAGTATCGAGAGAAGTTTTCAAATCGCTATTTTCATAACTTGAGTTAGGAGCCTTTATAAGACTTGGGTGATCCAGACAGTTAATCGAAATTATCTTATCAAAAGAGATTAAAATCGGTCATTTTCGAAAAGAACGCTTTATCAAGTTTATGTTTTCTACATTTTTTAGAGTGCGATTCCATAGGTAATCTGAAATAATTTACAATCTTTTTAATCTTAATACCAATATGAGAAAAAAAAAATTGTATTGGAGGTTTCTTAGGTTAACTCTTACTAGGACATTAGGAAGTATTTATCTCATTTAACTTTAATCCGCAAATGCAGAATTTCTTAATAAAATTTTGCTTTTGTTATTTACGTGAAGAAAAACCTTGTAATTACAGTAAAACCCCGATAATTCGGATTAATTGAGACCAGACCCAATCCGGATTATTGAATATCTGGATTATCCGGAGAATGAAAACGAATGAAATAATATAAAACATACTTACAGAAAATCACCTTTATATTAAACATATTCAATATTTACAAATAGTAAAAATGTTTACTTTGTAACTATAAAGTTTTTAATTTTATGCTGTGACAGTTTTGCTGGTCGCATGATCACAAATCCACTTGAACATGAGTAATTCGTGTGGTGTAGTCAAAGAACATTCTTTGGTGTAGTCACTTCTACTGCTTAGGTATTTGCACTGTTTCGCTGGCAGTGGGGGATTTACGTTACGTCTACGAAGCCTTCCCTGTTTCACGCTATAATTCTTTGGCGTAGTCTCCACATGTTGTTTAAAATAAACTATTAATTGTTATGAATGGGACGTTGCTTCATTATGGTTAATAACTTTTGGTTGATCATCACTGGTAATGGTATTTTTATCTGCATCATCTCCATTTTCGTTTTTTTCTGATGCGCACAAAGCGATTATTTCGTCATCTGTAAGTGAGGCATAAACTTCATTATTTTCAGCTTCCAACCAATTTCTAATGTCACTGCTATCAACATCAGAGCAACCATCAAATTTTTTTTAACATACTAACAAAATCTTTAATTTTTTTCATTTTTGTTTATTATTCCTTCTATTTAAATTTTCCGCTAGGGATTTGTATAAGCGTTTTGTTACAAAGACAAGGAAACAACCTCGGGAGAATTAAGGAGTGGATGACAAAGATCAGAAAGAGATCCTTATCAGTCAGTGTATCTATATGGACTATTTTACCTTGCTTTCTTGCAATATTTTAAGTAAAACTTCATTGTGCAGCGAGATTTTGAGGACATTTCTAAATGGATTAAATAGAAAACTGTGAAAAATAGAATTTCACACTTAAAGGATACATAGGTGGTCCTTTGATAGATAACATCAAAGAGTTTAAATAAGAAAGCTTAAAATATTCTTCCGAAAAGATTTCAGAAAAGACATTTTTTATTAGCAGTACGAGAACGAAATAAATTTATGGTATGAAATTTGTTGATTGCTTCTCAAACTTGAAAAAAAAAAGGAAAAAAAAAGAATCGATCAGATCGATCCGAATTATCCGGAGATCCGGATTAACGGGGTCCGAATTAAAGGGGTTCTACTGTACTTTCAAAACAGTTTGTTCTTAAATTCTGCTGACATTCAATCATTCCAACTTTCTTAGAATATAATTAATGTGGCTCTGAAGAATTAAAGCAAGTTTCATTATTTAAGCAAAAAACTCTATTTTAAAATGGAGTGGTGCCAAAAAATCATAGCAATTGGCAGATATGCTTTTCATATAGTGCAAAACAAATTAATTGATAAATCAATAAAAGCAAGTTGGAGAGTGCACGTCACACGTGGCCAATGGGATGCGTTTGTACTATGGTTAGTTTTATAAAAATTCAGGTCTTGTTACAATAGCTGTTGCACTTTTATGTGAAAATACATGAATACATAATTTTATACAATTATGTATATTAAATTCAGTAATACTGAAATATGATGACGCCATCTTAAATAGGACGTAATCACTATGGAAAACCTAAAATCATTATCTGTCATAGTGTAATAACTTGGCCTTTTATAGATTAAAAGCTAAGTGGTTGGTAGCGTGTGTGCCGCTCGGCAAATAATCCAGGCAAAGGTATTTAATGGAGAATCTATTATTTATTTGTAGAACAATAAAAAGATCCTCTGGAGTAAATATATATACAGCATAAAATTATTAAAGAACACGTAGGCTCTTAACCAACCAGCTCCAAAACTAATATTCTGTTACAGTCCCGAGAATGCATAGTTCATAAATGAAGTAAATTTTCTATAAATCATTTGCAACACGGCGTTATCTAAACGCCGAAGACGAGATTTATCGCCGGCTCTCTCCTAGCGAGAGTCCTCTTCTCCAGACTCACTTGTGTGAGGTCACTTTCTCCAGCTCCAGATCCGAGCTGTTTCCACTTCTCTCAGAGAACAATCCGAGCTGCTCGCTCTGTTCTCCCCTCTTTTCGCTCCGAGCAAATCCTCCCTGCCAAACCTTGGCTTCTCCTTTTCTTCTCAGCCAGGACCTCCCCTAAAGGTCACGAACCAATCATCAACCTTAATGATCTTTTCTCATTAAGAGATTCATAACATCGTCTTATCATTCGTACCTGAAAATACACACCCATGGCGCCAGTATGTCGGGTCTCTGATCATCTTCGTACTTTTATTTTTGCAACGGCGCGCTATCAAAAGCACGATCCGTGTGGTCTCTTATTCACCTTAGTGTCGCCCGCCTGTCTTTTCCGCTGATCGATGATGATTTAGCGACCCTTTTATATCGCCGATCTTTTCATCTTGAGAATGAAAGCCATTTTGTGTTTTCAGTTCCATAGTGAAATCTCTTTTCAGAAAAAAATGTCTTTAAAAGCCTGTGATAAATCTAAATCATCACAATAGAATATCGTTGATTACATTACGCATGATGGAATTCAAAAGAATGAAGAAAACTTTTATTAATATCTTTTTAAGTTCTGATTCGATCTTCATAAAATTTTAACGACTCGACAAAATTCTGCAACAATTATATATATATTAAATTTTAAATCATTTGGTTGAGTAGTTTTAAGATGTTAAATGCGGACAGACGGACAGACCAGATGACAAATATAACTGCTATATATTTATATAAATACGGCAGTTCTTCATAGACCATAATGTAACGGAATCCTTTTGAGTGTCTCTGTAAATAAACTATGTACGTACATACCTTATTTTTAATACAGCACAGTAAATATCAATTACAACCAACTATACTAATTCAACTTACAGTTCGGACAGACGGACAGACAAACTGAATTCATAAACACATTCAACTGTGCTAGAAAATCTTAAAACGCATAATAGGTTGAAATTTGATTTTCAATAATTTATAACAATCGACGGAAGCATACTTGAATACTTTTGTACAGCCTTCTATTTTACCTGCTATCATTATATACATACCATTATTTAGCTAAAATGTAATTAAGCCTAAATCACACATAAACAAGTTAAATCCCACTTATAGAAATTATTTTCCACCGAAGTCCATGTATTTACTTCTTTGCGTGGCCCTGTATATCATTTTTCTATATTCTATAAATGAATCTTAGTATAGTAAATGAAGTCGTGCGTAAAAATACATAATTCATTTTAAAACAACCTTTTTCAGCGTCTTTTTGGCGAAATTCGGGTATTTTCGGAATCCTTTGTCGAAATTCCAGTTTTTTTCCATGGCTCTTTAAAGAAATTTTGTTTTTTCTGTGGCTTTTTGACGAAATTAACATTTTTTCTGCAACCTTTGACCAATTTTTTTTTTTTTTTTTTGGGGGGGGGGGGGAGGGGATCATTTGTTAAAATACACGTTTTTTCTTCGGTCCTTTCAAGAAATTCGCTTTTTTCAACGGAAATTAGCCGAAATTCACATTTCTTTCGTGATTATTTCATTAAATTTCTCTTTCCTCTTATTAATTTAACGAAATTCGCATTTTCCTCGATCTCTTGCGATTTTTTTTCTTCTCCACCGCTGGACAAAATTTGCGTTTTATCTGCGATTCTTTAACAAAATTCGGGTTTTTCCGCGATTTTTTAATAAAATTGGAAATTTTTTGTCCAAACAATTAACAAAATTGAAATTTTTCGGCGATCATTTGTCAAAACTCATGATATATTTTCTATTTTTTGTCAGATGAAAGATTTTTTTAATTATCGGAAAATTCTTAGCGGAATTACCTCTTATCTAATATCTAAAAATTCTATTTGCAACAAAATTCAATGAATTTCGTGGGATTTTGAACATTATTGAAATTTTAGTCAGCCTCTCTGGAATAAAATATCGGGTACGCCGCTGTGAATAAAAATAAGAAAAGCTTCTAGCTCACACAAATATAGGCCATGTGTTTTTTTTTCGCTGTTTTTTGTATTGTTTCCAATTTAAGTTTAGAATAAAACACACTGATTTCTATCAAAAGAAGTATATTTACTGGCAATATTTAACAGGAAAATTTGACTCAAAAAATATTCGTATGACAACAAGAATAAAAAGAAGATGTATCATTTTATGATTTTTGCATTTTGTTAATTAAAAACATTATCCTTTGATTTTTGAAAATATAACAAAAATATTATGTAAACTGTAATTTAGAGTCATAATTAAAATATTACATTATGAAACAGCAACAAGTAAAAATTGCAATGCATTTATGTTACTAATACATACAGTTGGCAAAAAAAAAAAAAAAAAAAAAAAAAAATGTACACTCTAAAATGTTTAATTTTTTATTAAATAAAAACAGATATTTTGTCAAAAATATTTTTAATACAGTCTGTTTACCGCACGTTTTCAATTACACAACAGAAAATTTCGATAAAGATGTAAAATAATTTTCTAATAGGAAAAGTTTAAAAATTTCTTGCAAAAAAAGTATTTGTACATTTCTCCATCCTGATATGTACTGTGTTTTATTATGTTTATGGATCAAAGGACTACTTATACAGAAGCTGTTAATAAATTTTAACTTCATATTATATTTGTCTGACATTTAATTTAATTTGCTTTTGAAGTAATTGAGAATAGAACATAAAACTAGAGAGGTACCTCTAGATATATGAAATCCTATTATTGAGCATAATAAAAATTGAAACTCGCAACAAGAATTTGTAAAAACTATTAAATTACCATCTACCACTATTGGATGCATAGTGAGAAACTATGAATAAATTAGATGCATCGAAATTCAATGAAAACCAGGACTTCTCAGCAAACTAACATTGAGGGAAGAAGGGAGTATTGTTAAAAAAGCTTTAAAAAATCCTATGCGTTCGGTTCAAAAATTTGCTGGAGACCTTGCAACATCTTCTCGCATCAGAGTAATACCACAAACAATAAGAAATATTCTTCTCAATGCAGACTCAAAAGGAAGAACCTCAAGGAAAAATCCATTCATCAGTGAAACAAATAGGCGAAAACGCATAGTATTCGCTTTCGTATACAGAAGTAAATCATTGGATTTTTGGAAAACAGTAATTTTTTCTGATGAGGGAAAAATCGGAATTTTCTTACCACCAAGCATTCGAAAAAATTGGCGTAAAAATAAAACTGTTCTAGATCCAAAAAGTATACTTCAAACTATCAAGCATGGTGTGTGTGTGGGGGGGGGGGATATTATGGTTTTGGGGTGTATAGCTTCTAATGGAGTAGAACATTTAAAATTTATTGACAATGGAAGGACAGGTTTAACATACATTTATGTGTCGCGGCATAATTTATTAAACCGTGCTAAGAAATTAAGGCGTAGAGGAAGCTTTTCACTTTCTGCAGGATAACGACCAAAACATACTGCTGTGATCACTAGCACATGGTTACTACAATACTCGAAGACGACTGGTAACTCCTGTAAAATCTCAAGACTTAAATCCAATAGAAAATTTGTAGATGCTATTGGATGCAAAAATCCGAAAAAAAATATGTATCAGTAAAAAACAGTTTTAAAGAAGCTCTTATTGTGCCATGGAATAACGTTAACCAGACCGCTACAAAAAAGTTGGTGGAATCTATGTCACACCATCTAGAAGTAGTCATAAACGCTAAATGAATTCACACAAAATATTAATTTGTATCATTTTACTAAATTTTCATTAATTATATTACATTAATACAGTGTACAAATACTTTTTTTGCATTATATTTTTGTATATTTGTTTATTATAATGTAAAAAATCGATTCGTTTAATTTTGTTTTTGCTTCTATAATATTATAATGCATTAAATTAGTGTATAACAGTATTTTTTGCTTAAATCTTTTGTTTAATTTCATTATAATTTTAAAAAAGTGAAGTGTACAAATACTTTTTTTGCCAACTGTACATGTATTATACGAAATATTTCATTTGATTCTATAAAACATGTTATAAAGTACTTTTTTAACCGACTTCAAAAAAAGAGGAGGTTATCAATTCGACAATGTATTTTTTGTTCACTCATAACTTCCGTAAATATGGACTGATTTTGATAATTTTTAATTATATTTATTGTGATTTCTTTTGACACTGAAGACAGTTCTACAAATGAAGCTTAAACTATTCTTCCTAAAGAGCGCTTTCCAATCATATTTCCTAAATTTTACGGGGCAGCTATTTCTCAGACTTCATTAATGAAATATTATTTGGAAAAGTTTGGAAAGAGCGTATTATTCGAAGTTCTTTATTTGAAATGCCTAGTATTTATACTATTGCAACATGTACTAATAATTCGGATAAAACTGAAAATGTTTGTATCATACATTATTAAAGAACTCTGACTCAAAAAATAAATGAATTATTGCATGAAAATGCGCGCAATGCTAAAATTTCGAAATTTATTCCGATAACTTCTAATCGAGTGAATATTGTAAATAAAGTCATTGAAAATAGCAGTGTTTTAAATTATTGAAATATGAATATTAACATGCATATAGCAATATTGAAAATAATCATTGCTAGATACATAAAAACTTAAGACATTTGAAGCAGTTTGAAAATAACATTGAAGGTGGAAATTTTTCACTCTCCATATCTTCCGTAAATTGCTCTTTTCAAAATATTTTGCTATTTATAGTTTAATATATATATATATTTATTTATATGTAAATTCCATGACATTTTGTCTATTTATTAAGGTCAATCAATTAAACATGTTACAACTCCTTTGAACGAATCGAAATACTTCCACTACGATAAACACTTCGAATATGTAAAATTCTTGAAAAATATTCTGAATGAAATCACGATAGCTCATTTTTCAAGAAATTTAATGCTATTGAAAATGCATGCAAAAAAGTAAATTGATTTACAAACAAGTACAAAAATATAATAAAAACATTTGTGAAAATCAGAACTTTCATTCGATTGGGACAAATTAACACTAGAACCGCCGGCTATTTTAATCAAGTTTTATAAAAAGTGTTTGACACCAGAATTTTTATTTAAAACTATTTAACTTATCTAATTAGCCTATTTTTTTGTGCCGCACATATTTAACAAATCTTATCAAGAAATTTGTGGTTCAAATCGGCTATTTTCAATTTGGCAAGGGTCATATTGACCCCTAATGACGGTTCTAGTGTTAAGAGGCACTTCACTTACGGGAAAACATCCACTTGCTAATGTTAATTCTATGAGATAATTTTTTTTAGTATTTCGTTTGCATTTTTAAAAATTTAATTTAATTTATTTATTTTTTGCATTAAATAGCTAAGGACTAATCCTCCAAAAGCTGTTTTTACTTTTTTTTAATTTTGTTTGCATTTTTTTTATTATGACATTTTTACCAATATAAAGTATCGTCATAAAAAATAAAACAATTAAAATCGAATAATAAAAACTACCTTTATAGAGATATATAATCAACTATCCAATATTCAATAGAAAGAAAATAAAAGGATTTGAATGCAATCGATATATATATACAGGGTGAGTCATAAATATCGAAACAATAGGTTATTTCCTTAAATATTGCCCCTAGACCCATACTTCCAATTGCAAAAATTCATAAAAAAAGGTGACATTTTTGATAAATAAGTTGCAACTCCATGGGACGTCTATTTGAAAAAGTACGAAAATTAACTTTGTATATGGCCCCCGTAGGATAAAAATTTCAATTAGGAAAACTTTCCTTATCCAATCCTGAATAATATACAATAAGTTGCATCTTCATATCTCCAAAACTCGTAGAGTTATAGCCGTTTGAATAATTCACCAGGTTTTAAGGGATTAGGCACAAATTGAAATGCGCACAATTCAAAAGACAATGTTACTTTAACAGTTTTAGGAAACGTGTAAAAAATCTATCTTTTGAGTTAGAATTTTATTTAGTTTTTTTTATTTTTTGAGGTGGTTAGCCATATAATTTGCTAAGAAAATCACATCCTAAAATTTATCATAAATTTTATGAAATTTTCATATGGTTAGTACTGGTTTAAATGGGATAATTAAAAATCGTTATAACAACAAACATTATCGGATTTCAATTGCTTTCCATTTAATTAAAGATGAAAATCTGATTTTAGTTTTGTTTCGGGGTTTTTGTTTTTCCATATTGATTTTAGAACTATTAAAAATATTTATTGAAAAATAATATAACTTTTAAAAAAATCATATTTTCAAAAGTAAATAGTTTTTCAACCCGAAACAAAACTAATGTAAAACAATTTAAAATGACATGTTTCAAGTTTGTACTTTTTTCTTTAAAAATTCTTAACTTTTAATAATTTAAAGACAAGAAATAGTCGGAAAAAAAGCATTATGCAGGAAAACGAAATGTAATGTTTTACTGCCCATCGGTTACTTAAAAGAATGCTTTTCTAAGATGTAGATTAAGTCTTTTTTTAAATATTTAGCTCTCACAACTTCAAGCTTTTTATCATCCTCGAGAGGCTGTTAAAAAATCTATATTCTGCGCAAGGCCGGGTCAGGACCGAGAAGTTACTTCTTTTCTGAAGACTCGCCTATCCGGGGTCTAATCTATTTTTAATACCGGAGGGGACTTTCCTCCTCCCTAGGTCTGCACTGGACGAAATTTTCAACCCCGGTCTCGAATAATTCGTATTAAAATCAATGTCTCTAACTGACCTAATACGTACATGAAATAAGTAAAATTTCGTTCAATCAAAATTTTTACAAAAACCACATAAATTTTAAAATTGCTTTTATTTTACAAAAAAAACTTTCTTTTTTTTAAAGAATAGTATATTTAAATGCTAAAAAATTAAACACAATAAAACCAGAGAAAAAAAAATCTGCCTATGACGGAATTATGCTTTAAATAGAAAATGTGTGGATCCATGCAAAATAGATACAATAATATCTGATAAAAAAATAAACTCCATTTAACACTCCTTTAGGAAGGGCATTTGTCTATTACGTATTTTTTCTTTCCTATGTGGTTCCGTCTTAAAAGGTTTTAATGTATAACATTTTTCAATGTCTCCAACGCACGGGATATGGATTAGCGATATTAAAATATAAGTGAAACATTTACATATAAACAGAGATTCATTGATAAAATAAATATATCACAGCCTTTGGCGCTTCTTTAATAATAAAAAGTATAAATATAAAAAACTAAAAGCATTTTTGGTATAAATATTTTTTTGGCCAGAACTCCTCCACGCGAAACAATTTTTAACTACACTGAAGTAAAAAACTATGTAGAAATTCAGGCCTGAACCGGACGCATTTTCAGAAAGAATTACGTTTTGAGCACCAGCCTTGGTGAGTTGGCGAACACGAAAACGATCAGCTAACTGCATCGCCAAACGCAAAATAAACTAAGTTCAAATGTATCATAAAACATATGATTAATAGAATTATATTTATTACAAGAGAATCTTTACTACTGGTTTTAATTAACTTCTCAATTTCTTCGAACATAGCGAGTTAAGGAAATAATATTTTTGAATTGAGGGGGGAAAAATCCCCTATGTTTAGATGTTTTGTGAAATTTAAAGCATTTTAATCTGAAAAAGCTCTTTGTTTTTTAAACTATGATTTAATCGTAAACAACGGTGAATAACATTTCCTCATATTATCGTCTTTGCTTGATAACATTTATGGAAAAACAAATGAACAATAAGCGCGATCTCTTTGCAGAAGGAAGGGTTGCTATTCGCTAGGCGTTTGATGTCACAAACAAGAAAGGGTGCGTAGTATTGGCTTCATCTCCGCGCCAATCGTTGTTCTGGCGATAAGGTGCTCAAAACGTGATTCTTTCTGAAAATGCGAACCGGACTATGATTTAAACTTTTCTCCAGGCTGGTTCGGATTATGATTTTAACATTTTTCCATGCCGGGCAGAACTTTCCTCCCTATGGGTCCGTTTGGGACTGGACCTAGATATTTCGATACATGCAGACATCCAGTGCTAACGATCAACATATTTTAAAAACACCTTTTGATTTAAACCAATACACTGCTTTATTATGTCCAAATAAGAGGCACGGTCTTAAATCGACATGTAATAACGGACAATTTGTGGAAAATTTCTTATTTGTTTTGAAAATGAGTCAAGAACTCTTCGTTTACAGGCATGGTAAAGTGGTATAAGTCACGAATTTTGGAGAATATTGGATTTTAATATCTCTGTCAGGTTTTCAGATACGGAGACGAAATTTTTTTGTTAATTTTAGGAATGGATAAGGAATAATTTCCTAATTGGGAATTTTGCTCTACAGGGGCCATATAAAAATTTAATTTTCGTATTTTTTTTTTTTCAAATAGACCCCCCCCCCCCATGGAGTTGCAACTTATCTTATCAGAAATTTCACATTTTTTATGAATTTTTACAATTGGAAGTATGGCTCTGCAGGCAATATTTAAAGAGAGAGCCTATTGTTTCGATATTATGACTCACCATGTATATATATATATATATATATATATATATATATATATATATATATATGACGTTTTAAGGAGAAACTCGAATTATCTTCACTAGTTCCTTTAAAAAAAAAACACACAGTCGTGGCAAGCGAGGGAAAAAACAAAATAAATAAATGTAGAAGATTCATTAAATTACACATTGGCTGCTGCAAGTTAGTTTATTAGACTGTAGTCATAAGAGAGGGAAATCCTCCCTTTGCAAGCCGTCTTGAACCGAAACATCAAAAAGAATATTCCATCATTACTTCAGCAATACGTCCTTAACGTACTCCTCGAGAAATAGCAAAGAATCTCTCTCATCACCTCCAGGCTTCCTTCGTAAATCTAAAAACAAAATTCTAGAAAATTCTCTACTCTGTAACTATCATTTTTCCATGTAAACATAATTCATGTCCAGCGTCGAGATTTTTATTCCATTCAGACGATAATTTTATTTTATTTTTTAAATATTATTTAACTAATTTATAATCGACTCAAGATTTTGAATATATTAGGCAGACGATATTTTTACAGACTATTCATTTTAAGAGAAAAAGAAAAGAAATGAATTTATTGATATGCACAAATATCAAATGTTGAAGGAGGGAAAAATAAATAGATAAATAAAATAATGATATTTTTTGAAAGGTATGGTTTTCGAATAAATTTAATAAGACTTTCTTAAAAAGGGTTCATAAAAACATTGAAATAATGAGTTTTTATTTGGAATATTAAGAAATAAAGTTCAATTAAGAATATTTTTAATTTAAAGCCATCTTTTAAGTTTACGCGTATTGGAATAAATGTTTTTTAAGGCGAATTAAGAATTTATATCGTTTCCATAAAGATTAATATATTAGATCTAGAAACAAGATTTTAATTTAATAAGTTGAACTAAGTACGGAATATTGTTATAAGGAAATTAATATAGTATAAAGGTTAATCTTGGCGAAAAAAAAATTAAATTTTGTTATATTATCCCCCCTTCCCAAAACTTTGTATGAAATTGATAGTTAAATAAAACTACAAGTTGAGACAACAGAAATCTAGGAAAAATTGTAGTTAAATAAAACTACAAATTCAGACAGTAGAACTTAGAAAAGTTAAATTTTGGAATAAAACTATCAAACCCAGGAAGCTAAGAGATGGAAGAAAAAGAAAATTAACGCAATATAGAAAAAAAAAATAGCGATTAAAAGAATAGTTAAGAGCAAATTAAATAGAATTAAAATTAGGTAGGAGCATTTCCCTGAAAAAATACAATAATATTACAATATCACTTACCATTTGTAAGTGCATAGGAGTAATACATACAATAACAGTAAATAAATTATAAATATTAATAAGCAAGAGATAAAAAATATAATAAAAACAATAAAAACTCTTTCTCATGGAAGTTTAAATAATTACAATAACTTAATGAATAGTTTATTTTATTTTATTTTATTTTATTTTATTTTTATTTTTATTTTATTTTTATTTTTATTTTTATTTTTATTTTTATTTTTATTTTTATTTTTATTTTTATTTTTATTATATTTTATTTTTATTTTTAATTTATTTTATTTTTTATTTTTCAAAAATTAAATTTCTTAGATACAGTCCTTCTAATAAATAAAGTCCTTCAAATGAAAAAGGTCTTTTCTAAAGTTCACTGAATACAGTCTCTTTAATTAAAGATTCTCAAATCTAGTTTAATCTTTGGTTTTAATATTATGTTGGATCCAACATCTTTTAATAACCAAGTCTTTTAATTATCAAATTTTTTAATAATAAACAGTATCACTCTCAACATGAATATTAAATAATATAGAAAATTTTAAATAATAATAATAACAATAATAATAAGTAGTATATTAAGACTCAAAATTTATAGCAACAATAATAATAATTCTCCCTATCCTAATATCTCTCAATAAGTGTGTAATTAATACTATACTTCATTATAGAAATCATAATGATAATAATAAAACAAGAGTATAATCAAAAGAAAATATCACAGTTTATTTATTATTGATAGGGAAAATATTGGTTGAGGATAAAAATAATTACATAGCAATTAAATAATTTTCTTATCTTCTAATAGCATAAAAAAGTATTTTTTGCTAGCCGAAAGTATACATAAAAATAATAATAATAATAATTCCAAAATCCAAATAAAATTAAATCTAACTATTTAGAAAATGGACTCTCAACCAGTATTTCCTTACAATAATTCCTCTCTGATACTCTTTTACAAAATTGTCAAATTTGGTTATAAGTTTTCAAATGCCAAATGTAAAGTAATGTTTTATCTACACATGGTTTATAAACTTTAATAATAAAACAAATAGGAATAAAAGGTGTCATTCTTAACTGAGAAACGGAAATAAAGGTAATCTGCATTTTGAAAAACTTTTAATATCTGTAGTTTTCGCAATCACTGAAAATCACATATTAAGTTATAGGTTTGAGTAAAATCATCAATTTTATAACTGTTACCACATAAATATCTGTTGAATAAATAGCATAATACTAATGTAAAACAAATGAGTAAATATAGTTTGAATTAAATACACTTAAAATTAATTTATCAACATCAATTTGAAAGCTTTTACAATCAAAATGTACACCTTATGCCTCCATAAGAAGCCCAATTTAACCCCAAAAACAAGTAATATTCTTGTTGGCCACGAAGAACATACCTGTTAATGTTGAAAATTATGGTGATAAAATATTTAAAGAATAAGAATTAAAATTTAATCTACTGTCTTGACTTTAGTTTGATCTAGTGATTGTGATTATATCTGAGGTTTTGTTTGTTTTTTGGGTTGCTCATGAAACAATTTAAAATCTTCGGGTGAAAAATAGGGTCTTAATTTAGAAACATGCACAATAACTGAATTCTGTCCTGTCTCATAATTAAATTTATCTATTTCATAAGTTACATCAGAAAGTTTATTTATAATTTTGTATGGTCCAGAGAAAGTAGGTTCTAATTTTCGAGTGTATTTAAATTCTTCCTAAATTACAGAGTCTTGTATCTTTAATAGGGATTCGTCAAAATTTCGATCATAGAGTCTTTTACTTTTAAGATGAAATTCACGAGCTCGCGCTTTCGCAATTTTGAGAGCTTTTTCTACTGGAGGATAATAATTCTGTTTTAAAGGCGATTCATAAGGCAAATGACCATAAAATAGTTAGGCAGGTGGGAATTTGGTTATAGAATGGGGCGTATTGTTGTATTCTTCGATGACTTGGTTTAATAATTTAGTCCAAGGTATTTTAAAAGAAATGGAATTAACTTTATATTTAAGCCTGGTAACTATAGTCTGATTAACGCGCTCTACCTTCCCATTGGTCTGATGATGATGTGAGGATGTAAAACGCTGTTGAACATGATGATTTCTAAGGAATTTCTTAAATCTTGGAGACCTGAAAGATTTATGCCTGTCACTAAGTATTTTTTGAGGTGGTTTGATATTGAAAATTTGTTTTAAACAGTTAGTGTATGTTTCAGTGGTAACATTTTTGGAGGGAAAAGCCCAGGCAAACCTAGTTGCATGATCTATTATTATGTGTAAGAATTTTTTTGTTGAATTCTAATAGTTAAATCCACCCACAGTACCAATAGAAAGACATTCAAAAGGTTTATCTGTGGCTGGCATAGCTTGTAATTAACCAAATCTTTTCTGTTTAGGTTTTTTATTTTTCTGACAGGTGTCGAATTGTTTAACAAATTGTGTAATGTCTATTGTCATATTAGGCCAATAATAGTTGGGATATATTAAATTAAGCATTTTTTGAATCCCCATATGTCCAAAATTATCATGAGCAATATGAAGTAATTTTTTTCTTAATGACATTGGTACAACAATTTTTTTGAATCCCTTTTTCTGAACTATGATAATTCCATTCTCTTTTTTATAGTTTTTGTCACAAACATTGTCTTTGTCTTGCATCTCTATAATTTCTTTCCTATCCAGCAATAAACTAATATGTTGATTAAAATAACAAAAAGGATTTCGTGACAACACGTCTGCTTCGACATTTGTTGAACCCCTTTTATATTTTATCTCATAATCAAACATACTAAGTTTGAGTGACCATCTAAAAAGCCTATCTCTTAAATTTTTAACACTCTTTAACCATACTAGAGATGCGTGGTCCGTATGAATTGTAAACTTGACACCATGAAAGTAATGATAGAATTTGTCAAGAGTATCTATAATAGCTAAACATTCTAATTCAGTTATGAAATAATTTTGTTCATAATCCGTACAATTTAAGCAGTCATTGATATAATTCTTTTGCGCTTCCCCTTTCAAATATTGCGCGATAAAATTAAATTTCCATTCTAGATTTTTCTGCTCCTTTTCACATGTTTTATCAAAATAAGTCAACCAAGATAAAATGTTCATTCCTGAACTCGGGTCAAAGGGTACGAATTTAGGATCTTCCATAATTTTTTTATTCTTACTCATTAGAATAAATGAAGCACTTCTATTTCCTTTATTAAACCTGATCGTAAAATCTTTCGCAATAAATTTCAAAGTTAATAATTTCTATCAATTACATAATTTTTAAAATTACTATATCAGACCCATAATATATAATAATAAATAAATTAATAAATTAGTAAATTAATAAATTAACTTCAAATTACTCTCATCAATAAAATAATAAATAAATAAATAAATACATAATAAATACTTTTCATCAATCATAAAAATAATAGAAATAATAATCAAAACATTTAATAAAATAACTTACAGTTCAAGAAAAATCTTCATTAAAATCCAATCTTCATTAAATTCCTCATCGAACACCTTTCGCATACTCACCACTTTAAAATCAATAATTCTCAAAAATTTGTCATTATGACCATGATTATCTTGAGTCATCAATTACACATAAACAGCAAAAAGGTGGAATATCAGGCCCCAGGAATTCACAAGAAATTTCGAAAAAAAAATTTCAAACTACACGCACAGAAAGCTGTTTAATATTAAAATCTCCCCTGTTATAGTCACTTGAGGAATCAAGAGGTAATGGCTATTCTTGCTTAATAACACTCTCAACATTGGCGGGAAAATTTTTCGGCGATCCACAGGTGATCATCAATTCGTTCCATAGTAGATTCCTTTCAAAATCCGAAACATGCACTAGCACAGACATTAGCTCCCGTCACTTAATCTATCCTGTGCGACTTTAATATTGGATGTGACGTTTTAAGGAGAAACTCGAATTATCTTCACTGGTTCCTTTTTTTTAAAAAAACACACAGTCGTGGCAAGCGAGGGAAAAAACAAAATAAATAAATGTAGAAGATTCATTAAATTACACATTGGCTGCTGCAAGTTAGTTTATTAAACTGTAGTCATAAGCGAGGGAATGCTCCCTTTGCAAGCCGCCTTGAACCGAAACATCGAAAAGAATATTCCATCATTGCTTCAGCAATACGTCCTTAACGTACTCATCGAGAAAAAGCAAAGAATCTCTCTCATCACCTCCAGGCTTCCTTCTTAAATCTAAAAACAAAGTTCTAGAAAATTCTCTACACTCTAACCATCATTTTCCCATGTAAACATAATTAATATTCAGCGTCGAGATTTTTATTCCATTCAGACAATAATTTTATTTTAATTTTTAAATATTATTTAACTAATTTATAATCGACTCAAGATTTCGAATATATTAGGCAGACGATATCTTTACATACTATTAATTTTAAGAGAAAAAGAAAAGAAATGAATTTATAGATATGCACAAATATCAAATGTTGAAGGAGGGAAAAAATAAATAGATAAATAAAAATAATGATATTTTTTGAAAGGCATGGCTTTGGAATAAATTTAATAAGACTTTCTTAAAAAGGGTTGATAAAAACATTGAAATAATGAGTTTTTATTTGGAATATTAAGAAATAAAGTTTAATTAAGAATATTTTTAATTTAGAGCCATCTTTTTAAATTTACGCATATTGGAATAAATGTTTTTAAGGCGAATTAAGAATTTATATCGTTTCCATAAAGATTAATAGATTGGATTTAGAAACAAGATTTTAATTTAATAAGTTGAACTAACTATGGGATATTGTTATATGGAAATTAATATAGTATAAAGGTTAATCTTTTCGGAAAAAAATTAAAATTTTGTAATATATATATATATATAAACTTCATACAGGATTAACGTTAGGGAGTGTGTATTTTCATGTGAGTAAAGTAGCATTTAAACGAAATATGTTCGTAAAAAAAAAGAGATACGCTGCCAAACAAAGAAAAAACTGACGTAAATCAACTGTAATTGCATGATAAAATATTAAATGATAGAGCGCACATCTGAAATACATGTACAAAACACATCTCCTGATGAAATCATATGTTTGAAATTAAAGTGTATTGTGAGGATAAAAACCTAAAATACATTAATTATTAAATATTTTTGTATAATTTTATGATAATACATCATTAAAATATAATTAATTTTGATTAAGCCTTTCGGAAAGTACTTATATTACACTGATTTTATATAAATAGCATGTAGATATTTCAGTTTTAAGAATTCGACAATTTAATAATTAAAATTTTTATTTGTATTTGTATTTCAAATGTCTTTTTCAAATACTGTTCGGCTTAATTTTTCTTCTAAAAAAAAAAATCTGTGTTTTATTCAATCGCATCAAATGCCTAAATAATATCCAAAAGAAAAAAACAATCAATTTTAGAAAGCCGGAAAGATATCTATTTTTAAAATTTAAATAAGGCGCTTTATTTAAAATTGAAAATATTATATAAGAGTTAAATTCCCTTTATCGCAAAAATTCACTTTTATTTCTTTTATTTATGTGTGTACATTTGCATTAATTATTATTATTCAACATTAAATCATTATTTTAAATAACATTTTTGGACTGTATTTATAGAATATATTACTCTAAATATCAAACTTTTTTTTTCAACAAATGATATAATTACAGGGTGGTCATAAAAAAACTTTGCCGATATACGGAGCTCTAGCGGTCAGTCCGCTCAAGCGATCGAAATGAAATTTCAGATAATGCTATTCAGAGGTATGAGCTCGAGATTCTGTAAACAACAACAAAATGGCGCTCACGGTTACGGTTATAGTTACAGAAACTCGAAAATTTCCAATGGCAACACCCATTTTTTTTCATCGCAAAATGCTCAGCGCATGCGAAAACCCTAAAGAGCGTTGGAACCGCGTACGTGTATCGCAAGAAATGGACATGTTATGCACGCACAAAAAACTGTTCTGAGAATCCCCCCCCCATAGAAAAAACTCGATTGGGGCGCAAGGAGGAAATTTACATATGGCACGGAGTCAGTACACTAATCTCTGATTACAATAGAGATCGGAGAAACTAAAACTTTTATTTTGATTACACATTTTCCACATGGGTGCCATCACAGGCAATTAATATGATGGCCCCCATATGTCAAAATAAAAGTTTTAGTTTCTCCGATGTGTATTGTAATCAGAGATTAGCGTACTGACTCTGTGTCATATGCAAATTCCCTCCTTGCGCCCCAATCGAGTTTTTTCTATGGGGGGGGGGGAGGATTCCCAGAACGGTTTTTTGTACATGCATAACATGTCCGTTTCTTGCGATACACGTACAGTCCCAACGCTCTTTAGGGTTTTCGCATGGGCTGAGCATTTTGCGATGAAAAAAAATGGGTGTTGCCATTGGAAATTTTCGAGTTTCTGTAACTATACCGTAACCGTGAGCGCCATTTTGTTGCCGTTCACAGAATCTCGAGCTCATACCTCTGAATAGCTATATCTGAAATTTCACCTCGATCGGTTGAGCGGACTGGCCGCTAGAGCTCTATATATCGGCAAAGTTTTTTTATGACCACCCTGTATATACACTGCTCAAAACAATTAAAGGATATTTGAAGTTTTATATAAAATAAAGATATAAACGAATGTTTTTTGCCGAAAATAGAAGAAGAGAATCACAAATGCAAATTTTTCTGGTTTTCAAACTGTGGAGTATGCAAATTTTGAGTTCGACGCCAAAGACGTCGCTTCAGCGGCAACGAATGAAATTTGACTTTCAACTGGATAAAAGAGAATGAAGACAAGGATGATCGGCATTCAGTGATTGCTTTGTTTCGATGAGTACGATGTCTCAGGGAAGTCATTTGACAGATTCAGAAGCTTGGAGAATTGTTGGTAGGTTAGAAGGGGACCAAACTCAAGCCGAAGTAGCGCAAGCCATTGGAGTGTCACAAAGTGTCATTTCCAGGATCTGGAACCGTTTTTTGGAGAGTGGATGTGCAGGCCGAAGACCAGGGCAAGGTCGTAGACGGACAACAACGCCCAATGAAGATCGGTATTTAGCGTTAACAGCTCGGAGACACCGAAACATGAACGCTACTCTTCTCCAACAACACCTTCGTTCGGCTACAGGCACCACGATTTCAACTCAGACTGTCCGAAAATGGCTCCATGCTGTAGGTCTGTATGCTCGCCGACCGATGGTATGTGTTAGATTAACATCAAGGCATCGTCGTGACCGCAGGGAGTGGGCAACCGAGCATGTCAACTGGAGGAGAAATGAATGGAGCAATATTCTGTTTTCTGACGAGTCCCGTTTTTCTGTGCATCCGGATAATAGGCGTATTTTCATCTGGAGGGACCGTGGCAGTAGGAATAATCCTGCGTTCGTGCACGAAAGTATCAGATTTGGCGGTGGAGGAGTGTTGGTGTATGGTGGCATCTACATTGACGGGCGCACTGACCTCTACATCATTCGAGATGGAGCTCTGACTGGTCGCCGATATAGGGATCAGATCCTCAGACCTATTGTAGTCCCTTACGCTGCAGCAATCGGAGATAACTTCATTTTAATGGACGATAACTGCAGGCCACATCGTGCAAACCTGGTGGAGGATTTCCTTTTCGAGGAAGGAATTGTTCGAATGGAATGGCCAGCGTGTTCTCCAGACATGAATCCAATCGAGCACGTTTGGGACGCTCTAGGATGTCGAGTTTCTGGCCGCCAACAACCCCCAGAAACTCTCCAAGAACTGGAAAGAGCTCTTCTGGAAGAGTGGGGCAGAATACCCCAACTCGTCATTAATAGCCTCATTGAGTCCATGCCTCAAAGGTGTTCAACGTTGCTGGCCGCCCGTGGAAACCATACCCCCTACTGAAAATGATTTTCTTTGAAGAAAACACTTTTTCTTATTCTTTTTTTCTCATATGCACAAATTGCGTTTTTTTCCTTTTGTACACAAATGCGCAATAAAATGCATTTTTTTTCTACCAAACATGTTTAATTTATTCTCATATAACCTACTATGTCTGTCGACCATGTATCAGTCAGCTAAAAAGTTTCCCAGATACAAAATCCACCTAAAACTGCAATATCCTTTAATTGTTTTGAGCAGTGTAGTATACATGTTTTAGTTTAATGATATTAAAAATTCAACTATTTACTTAAGAATGTTTCTATTTAATTTACCTCTGTTATCTAATTACGCAAAACGGCAATTGGTGTGTGGCACAAGGTGAAGCCCAAGTTATTATTCTTTAAATATTTTTTATAAACATTTAATTTTTTTATGAAAAACATACCAGAAAATAACATTAGATTTATCTCAGCTTTCAAATTGTTTACCGATGAAATATTTTAAATGTACTATATTAAAAATCCCTTTCGGCATGGCCTATAGGCGGAGGTAGATTTCGAAAAGTTTTCATCTCAAAAAAAAAAAAAAAAAAAAAAAAAAAAAAGCCTATTTTTACTCAAATGCCCATTTTGGCAATATATTTTGAATTATATTCTTACTTTATTTAAAAAATTGAACAATATGCTCATTATATAGTTCCTAAATAACAAAAAACTGTTAATTAAATTCGTTTGACAGCAAAATTGAATTTAAAAATGAGTCATAAAATAACCAATTTATTATTTTAATACATCCACAATTCTTTAATCAAGATCGCTTTGAGAAATTTTGTGCGAAGTGCCAACTTTGACAGATTTTTTTTAAATATATATTTAGCCTTTATCAAAACTCTGACCAATACGGCACATTACACAGTTCCTAAATAACAAATAACTGTCAATTGAATGCGTTTGAGAGCAAAATTGAATTTAAAAATGAGTCATAAAATAAACAATTTGTTATTTGAATACAACCTCAATTCTTTTATCATGATCGCTTTGGGAAATTTTTTTGCGAAGTGCTTACTTTGACAGCTTTTAAAATATATATATTCACCCTTTATCAAAAAATCGACGAATACGCACATTATATAGTTCCTAAGTAACAAAAAACTGTCAATTGAATGTGTGTCAGAGCAAAATTGGATTTAAAAATGAGTCATAAAATAACCAATTTGTTATTTGAATACCCACAGTTCATTAATCATGTCGCTTTGGGAAATTTTGTGCGAAGTGCCCATTTTGGCAGCCTTTTTTAAAATATATTCTGCCTTTATCAAAAAACTGGCCACTCCGTCACATTATATAGTTCCTAAATAAGAGAACCTGTAAATTGGATGCGTTTGAGAACAAAAAAAGATTTAAAAATGACTCGGTAAAAACGCAATTTCTTAAATTTCCGCAAATTTTAATCACGATAACTTCGTGAAATTCTGTTCAAAATACCCTTTTTGGCAGCCTTTTAAAATATATATTCTGCCTTTATCAAAAAACCGCCCAATACGTCAAGTTATATAGTTCCTAAATAATAGGACCTGTAAATTGGATGGGTTTGAGAACAAAAATGAATTTAAAAATGACGCATAAAAAACGCAATTTGTTATACTTAATGAATTTTTTAATGATGAAAACTTCGGGAAATCTGTTCAAAATACCTTTTTTGGCAGCCTTTTTAAAAATATATTCTGCCTTTATCAAAAAATTGGCCAATACGTCGCATTATATAGTTGCTAAATAATAGGATCTGTCATTTGGATGCGTTTAAAATCAAAAATGAATTTTAAAATGAGTCAGAATATAAGCAGTTTGGATTTGAGGTTTTTTCTCCAACTCCTATTTTTGTTTAATTTATTTTTGCTATAAGAATTGGTTCTATGAAAAACTTGTCAATATAAAAATTGTAGATATTATTGTGAAGATGTAAAATAAATTTAATTAGATTTAATTGCTTAAGAATTGAGTAAGTTATGGTTTTTTTTCTTTTTCCTCCCCCCTTTTTCTTTTCGTTTTTAATTTTTTTCATCGGTAAAAATTGGTCCTATCAAAAACTTGTAAATACAAAAGTTTTAGATAATATTGAGTACATTTATATAAAATTTAGTTGGATTTGATATCTTGAGAATTGACGAAGTTATGATTTTTTTTCTCCCAAAAACCATGTTTTTTTCGCCCCTTGAGCCCACTTTTAACTTTATCAAAAATCTGTCACGCATAAACTTTTTCCTCATTTTTTAGAAGTAATATAAACTTTAAACTGATTCGATATCTATTTTAATTAAAAAGTTATCGCGTTTTTTCTGTTTTCACAAAAACCCTCCTAACTTTCACCTCCTTGGTCCGATTTTGCCCATTAACGAACTTAACCGAGATTTTATGCCCTTTGATTTTATGTAAAAGTTTGATGAAGATCTGAGCATAATTATGGAAGTTATCGTGTCTAGAAGAAAGTGATATACACCGATAGATAGATAGATAGATAGATAGATAGATAGATAGATATATATATATATAAACTTTTTTACTGATGGTAGTTTTGGGGTCTAGGAGTCATGATTCGTGTAGATCCGCAAAAATTTTTCAGAAATTCCAACATGGGAGACAATGCAATAGGTAGTATTTCATACGAAATCTACCTAAAAATTATTAACAAAATATTAACTGCAGTCATGTAAAATTCATATTTGCTGCTTTTGCATGCCACTTTACTTATAAAAATTGCTATTTTACATTCTTTTAATGTAAATTAACCTTTTCATATTGAATCGCGAACGAAACTTAATGGAAAAGACAACAAATTTAACAATTAAATTTGAAAAGGTTAAGAAGAGATAATAGATTAAATTTTAGATACGATATTTTCCCTATGTATAAAGAATATATTTTAATCGTTAAATTTTTTTATCACACAAAAATTTCTACGATATCTTTTAACTAAAAATAGCGTATTTCTAATGCAAAGTCAATTGGGAAACTAATCTGAGCACGTCGTCAGGCAACGAGTCTCTCCCTATTGGCTAAGGGGTAAAATGGCGCAGACTTTATCTATAGTAACTTTGGTGTATCAGAGCGCACGTGCCTGTGTAAGACGATGCCTGTTGAGCTGAAAGCAGAAAGAGCATTCATATTTCAGTACATAATACAGTCCATTGGTATGTGTAGCGACACTGTCTTTAGATTCAGATACTGTTATCGTGTTAAATATCAAAATGATTTCAGATTTTCTTCAGGTTGGGTTCCCCGATAGTTAAGTGGCGTCATGCTGAAGTATTTGACTAATTGAGAAAAAGCTAAACAAAAGCGATTATTAATACTTTTTTCATCATCACGAAAGATTTTTCGTTTCATTTTTAACCAATTTCGAAAAAAATAGGGTGTTATTAAATCAACACGTACGTATTGTTTGATCCTTTTGACACTGAGTTTTCATAAATATTCACCAATTATAATAATTTTTTTTTTTTGGTTCAAAGGTGTAGGACATCCACGTAGTCCCACTCCAATTTTGTCAAAATCTGAGTATTAGAACAAATTAATTTTTATAAAAAATTTTAACTTCAACTACAATTTCAAGCAATAGCTCAATGAAAAGTACTTTTTTTAACTGTTATGAGCTAGAATCCAGACTGATTTTTCACTGAATCCGAAATTATATTTGCCAATTAGAAGCCTGCAAAATTCTCTAATGACGAAATTTTATACAAACCACACATCGGATATCAGACACCGACATAAAAACAGCTAAATTTAATATTTAGAATTTAATATACATCAAACATGGATTTTTGAGAGACTATTTTTTACAAGAGATGAATTTATATATTTATGATTTAATTTATGAATATAAACATATAAAAAGTAATGAATTACTTTTTGAAACTGGTGCAAAACTATCTTTAGTAAAGTAAGAATTGTAGATATACTATGCCTAGTACTATAGCTGAAATAGTGATTATCACTATCGATTGTGATTGTTTGACACATACTTCAAAAATTAGTTCACTACTTTCTATATGAATATATTCATAAATTAAATCATAAATATATAAATTCATCTCTTTTTAAAAATATTCTCTCGAAAATCCATGTTTAGTGGATTTTATATACTATATACTTATTTTAACCGTTTTTATGCCGGTACCGGATATCCGATTTGTGATTAATGTATAACGTTTCGCCATTATAGAATTTCAAAAAGTTGTTTAATTCTTTTTAGCGCTTTTTTGAAGTCCGTTGATTTTTTCCGAAAAGTATATTTATTAGATATACATGTTACTGAGTAAAAGGCTATTTATATACATATATATATATATATATATATATATATATTAATTTTGTGACTTATAAAATATTTTAATGCTCAGAAATCAATTTAGAAATACAGTCGAGCCTCTATATAACGAAATCCATCGTTCCAGTAAAAAATTCGCTATATAGAGAAATTCGATGTATAGAGTATGATGTTAAAAATAGTATTTAATGTGTAAATTTTGAACAAATATTATTTTTGATCTTTTTAATTAAGAATTTGAAATGTTTAAAAGTATATATTAACCTAACATTTTATTTCTTACTTATTTAAGCAGTTTCAAAAAAGAGAAAAGACATTTATTTGAAAGCTTAATGAAAATCAAATAAGGAAGACTTACATAAATTTCAGAGGAAGAAATCTGTAATTTTTTGTTGTTTTGATTTTAAAATTACAATTGTTACGCTCTCAAAAAAAATTCTCAAATTTTAGCAAGGAATGAAAAATTGTAGTTGATATTTTCCTCCATTTGAAGATCTCTCTTATGTGCTCTCATTGATTCCTCTCTTATATGTGTAACAATTCAATTGACTGTGTTTTGAGAAGGATGTTGAAAGGTGTGTGGGAGGTGGGATGAACTTGTTAGATTTAAAGAATAAGGAGAGAAGTAATATTTATTTAAAAAAAAAAACCTCTCCACTGAACGATAAATCAAAAATAAGTGATGGAAAATTGATTCCATATGATTTCGAAGCTTTGTTAAAACTGAATAAATTAAGATCAATTTATGAAAAAATTCGTTATATGGAGATAGATATTTCGCTATATAGAGTCTGTTTTTAATGTAATCATGCGAAAAGGGGACCGTTCTTACTAAAAATTCGTTATATGGAGAAATTCGATGTATGGAGTTTCGTTATATAGAGGTTCGACTGTATTCTGTAATCCAGAAAACAGCAATTTTTTAATGATTTTAATCGGCATCATTTCTCGAAGTAAATTGCAATTATTAATTCCATTAATAATATTATTCACTATTTCTTTTTCTATTCTACTATTTCTATTTCTTTCACTATAAACTTACTATGTTAAAATTCAAAATGTTATCTGTAGTGATCTATTTAAAAATTGTTGTACCACAGTATTATACATTCCTTATTATAAAATCATCATAAGAATTGAAAAGACACATTCATTTTATTTGAAAAACTTTCAGTGTCTGATAAAATGCATACAAAAAGTATAATTTCAACAGAAACTTTCTTTGTTTTAAATAACTGTAGATAGGTGGCGCCAAAAAATATTTATCAAGAAAGTAAATCAATTCACGGAAGCTCTTGATCGTTGGTTCTCAGTTATTTTTATTTTAGAAATTAAAACCCTGTAATTGGATCCTTCTTACAGGTTTTAAAGAAAATGAAGCAGAATCGATGAGATACAAAGTAAATTATTCGTATAGTTCCTTAGGTTCTTAATCGGAATATTTACCTACGCCTAACATGGACGCGATAATTTCGTTTTTTTTTTTTTTTTTTTTTTTTCGGAGGGTGAAAAGAGCCGTAATTGCCGTAATAAGAATTGAAAAGATATATTAATTTTATTTGTAAAACCTTCGAAGTCTGATAAAATGCACAAAAAAAGTATAATTTCAACAGAAAGTGTTTTGTTTTAAATAACTGTCGATAGAGGCACCAAAAGAATATTTATCAATGAAGTAAATCAATGCAAGGAAGCACTTCCCTTAAGACGTGGTGACGTCACGGTGACGTCGTTGTGAAGTCACATTGTCACTTTGTGACCGTCGATGTGACGTCACGTGACGTGGATGTGAAGTCACTGTGACTAAAATGTGTAGTTGTTATGGCCGTTTTAGAGCTTGTTTGTGACGTCACATTGTGACAACTTTGTGACGTCACGATGTGACCAAAATGTGAAAAATGTGTCATTTGTGACAAAATTGTGATTAAAACTGTGACTATTCTGTGACGATAGTGACAAGGTTGTGAAGACAGTTTGCGATTATTTTTTATTTGTGACAAATTTGTCACTAACTTTGTGACGGTGGCAGCATTGTCAATGTTGTAAAGTCACACTGGAACACAATTATACAGTTATGACTGTTATTATGTAGTGTAAAATCCCTTACATCTATAATTTTATTATACTTTGGCGATACATTTCAATTAAAACTTGGGAGCTGCTATAAAAAGAATGTACCAAAACAAAGTTACTGAATCAAACTGTAATGCCATGCAGACTTTAATCTTTGATAAAAAAAAATTTCTGTTGCAATAAATGAGAATATTTAAGACAATTGAATATTCGATCTATCACAATTATTTCAAATTTAGCAATTTGTTTTTCTAATAAGCATTAAAATTATCATAAAAACACTTCCTTTAAGAGGACACGCTAGTCACTTGACAAGACGATTCAAGATGGCGACTCGATTTTTCAGCGGATTCGAAGGATGGGCTAAAATTACTTTGATTGACATGCAATCATCCAATTGGGAAATAGAATGCTCTTAACCAATTATCTGCAACGATTTTTCTCTTCAAAGGTGTGCAATTTCAGCCGATTTCATGTTTAAAGGATTTTTTTCAACTGATTTCCCGTTACTTTGGGTAAATGCAATGATGTCGAGTTTCAAAAGAATTTCAATCTCTTCATGATTAGCGTTCCAAAATTAAAATGGTTTGATTTTCAGAAAATAAACAAATGCTTAATTTAGATAGATTACTATAAAATAAAAACTATTTTATTTACTTAACGCATTTACAAAAAAATAAAAATAAAAAATTAATATTGAATGAGGGGAGGGGGTGAATAACTATTCTTTTTCTTTTTCTTTTTTTTTTTTTTTTTTTTTTTTTTTTTTTTTTGGTAAGGGAAAGGGATTTTTTTTAGAAAACGATACTTTTCAAGATACTTTTATAAGATAAATAGCACTGAAGGTTAAAATAAATCTCTTCATAAAATTATGAGAAAAATATTTAGATAAATTTAAGTATTTAAACATTGTTTATTTTTTGCGGAGAGGCAAGTAGCAAGGGAGAACAGGAAACAAGACCGGATCTTGATAGTCCTCAAGGGGGGGGGGGGGGATTTTAGAAATTTGGAAACTCCAGTCTGATGCACGAGTCGGAACTCATTTTTTTTTAACGCAGGTCGTGTATTGTCTAATTTTTGCCGTGGGTCGGGTTTTCGTCCGGTTGGCTTCCATTTTTTTGGTCCTAGTCGGGTTAATTTCTACTTGGGTCGTGTTTAGGTCCGGTTCACTTCTACTCTTTGGTGCGGTTCGAGTTAATTTCTGATTTTTTGCTTTTGGGTCGGGTTTGGATCCGGTCGATTACTACATTTTGTTATTGGTAGGGTTGACTTTAATTTTTTTGCTTTAATTATAGCGCATTTGGGGCAGTTTGACATGCAATTGTGATTTGAGGCAGTTTAGGATTTGATTTTTACTTTTGCGAGAAGGGTTTGGATTGACCGGAATTGATTGGGGCGAGTCCTTTGATAAAATTTTCGTTCTTTTTCGCAATTTTTGGACGAAATGAGCGTCTGTTTCACGATCCTTTGTAGAAATTCGTGTTTTCTCCGCAATCATTTCACAAAATTCGATGTCCGGTTCGCTTCTATTTTTTGCTGCTGGGTCCTTGTGGGTCCGGTTAACTTCTACTGTTTACTGCGGGTCAAGTTAATTTCTGATTTTTTGCTTCGGGTTGGGTCTGGGTCCGGTTAACAACTATATTTTGCTATTAGTCGGGTTGATTTTACTTTTTAGCTGCGCTTAGCGCATCGGACAGATTGTCATACATTTCGGATTTGAGTCAGTTACAGATTCGGTTTTTATTCTTGCGAGAATGTTTGACCCAGTTTTGATCGTTATCCTTTGACGAAATTTGCTTTTTTCCGTGAAAGGGATCCTTCGAAGAAATTCAGATCAAAGACATATCGAACGTTAGGCTCACGGGACGCGGTCGGGCCAATAATGTTTTTCATACAATCTAGATCAGTGACGGAACGGATATTTAGCTTTTATTCCGGGGCGAGCTACGACCTAAAACTTTTGTCCAACGCAAATTTCTAGAAAAAAAGAAATCGAGACCAGGCTCGGTCTGGAAGAAAAAGAAGCCTGTCCCCACATGAATCTCCAAAAAAAGCAAGATGAAGACACGACCTGATTCAAAATGAGAGAAAACCTTATCCATTTCAAGTCTCGTGGAATTACACTGGCGCGACCCGTGCCAGCCCGTGACGGACTCGAGTTTTGTCCCACGTTATTTCTCGTGAGGATGCATAATGTTACTTTGTAAACCCTTTTATTAGCCCAAGGGGGTGGGGGACTTCGCCCCCTCTCCTCGCACATTAGAACCGCCACAGCATACGGGTTGTGTCGATTCCAGATCGAGTGTTTAGCCTTTATACCGGACGGAGCCTGGGCTTGAAAATTTTGGCCCGTGTATACCTCTAGTAGGAAGAAAGTCTACGCCAGACCTGACCTGGAGAAAACAGTGAGGCTCGATCCAGCTCTGCAGAAAAAAATAAGACCCGACCGATCCGATTCTGGAAGTGTGAAGGCCTGACTCAGTCCCAGGATAATAAATTAAAGTTGGCGCGACCCGGGTTGGGTCGCGCCGGTCTCGAGTTCTAGTTCAGTAACTTTTTTTTGTGCGGGCATCTGATGTCGTACCGCAGTTCCTTTATTAGGTTTAAGTTAGGAGCGATCGGCCTATCGCCCCCCCCCCCCCCTAGATCCGCCATTGACAGGAAATAGAAATTTTGAAGAAAGGAGAAATAGGTGTCAATCCCAGCCTAGTCGTTTATAGACATAATACACAATTTATTATTGTTAGTAGTAACAAATGTGACAGAAAAAGTGTTGCAAATTTTAAAAACTTTGTGTGATATTAGGTCAATAGGGCAAAATATTTTGTCAAAATTTCAAGTGGAAGAAAAAATTTAGATTTTCGATGATTTTTACAACTATTATATAAATACCGCAAGAAGCTCTAACAATTTTTAATTTTGAGTGCTGACATAGCAGTAAAGTCGATAGGAAAGGGGGACTGGGGGGTCTGAAAACTATTTTTTAAATGATACAGTCAGTTAAGAATGGTTTTTGTATTCATCCGATATATTGTATTGATTCATTTTTTATGGATTTGCTCAATTCAGCCGAAAACTCGGGTAATTTAGGTATTTATGTTTAGTGGTTCAATTATGAGCTAATAGGAAGGAAATAACTGCGAAAAGTTTTGAAAATTTACTTGTACATTAATGGATATTGACAATATTTTTCTTAAATATTTCTCTAAAGATATTTTACTTTTAGAAATGCACAAACACAAATTGCAAAAAACGTAAGCATGTGTTTTCTGTAGAATTTAATGCATATTTATCGCTTTATTTTTAACACTTTCCCACGTAGCTAAAAAGATTTAGTTAATATTATAGTAAACAGAGAGTTAAAACTTGCTCAAACATATTTAAAGACTGAATTATCTGTGCAGAAGGAGGATTTCAGGTTTTAATTATTTTTTTATTAAAATACGGAGAGAAAAAAAGAAAGAATTTAATTTTGTAAGTTGAGAAAGGGGGGAGGGTAGAGGGAAAAAACGGATTTTTTTTTTTGGGGGGGGGGGTAGTAGGAGAGTTTTATAGATGACAGCTTATTTACCTACTTGAACATTTATTAATGTGACAAAAAATGTAAATTAAAAGTGTTTTAGAGATTTTTTATTTTGTGTACCTCAAAAGAATGAAGGGAAGGGGAGGTATACAACGATATTGTATGTGTTGTTTACGATCTATTATTTATTTTAAGAATAAAATATACATAAACCTGTGAAAAAACAAAACAAGAAAACTTTCAAAAATTTTAAATTTAGTGAGATATGGGGAGGGGAGAAAATAGTGCAATGCCCGCCCCCTAAAAAATGATGGGGGATGCAGTTAGTTTATTAGATGACCTACCTTATTTACATGACTAAATATTAACAAATAGTATTAAAAAATAATAAACAGAAAGACGAAATGTTGTATGCTTGGGAAGAAGAGATGGGGAGAAAATGTCAATTTTGGTAAGTGAGGGGTAAAATTACATAATTGTTTATTTATTATTACAATAAAAGTTTTAGAAAAATCAAGGACTTTTAAGGTTTAAAATTTGTGAGCTGAGGGAAAAAAAGAAATAAGCACATTATTTATTTATTTTAGTGTGTGTGTGTGGAGGGGGGAGATGTTTACTAGATGACTTATTATTTATTATTATTTATTTGCCTTTCAAAATATTTATAAATCGGTTTAAAAAAATAATAAAAGTCGGAAAGATTTAAAGAACTAAATTTTTTGCACTTAATGGAAGAGAATGATAAATCCTAATTTCAATCGTGGGGGGGGGGAGGGAAGAGTTTTTGTGATTGATTGTTTATTGTTATAATAAAGTGACTTATATGCTACAGATATGAGTATTGTGGGGATGGACTACAAAACGGTGAAGTGATATTTTCGGAAGGTACAATTTAGAAGATTTTGACAGGTTCAAAAGGCGAAGCGAAATTTTGATATAAAGGGAGGCCAAGGGCGGATCTTGAGAGTCCTCAAGGTAGGGGGGGATTTTAGAAATTTGGATACTCCAGTCTGATGCACGGGTTGGAGCTCATTTTTTTATGTGGGACTTGTTTCGTCTTCTTTTTTGCTGTAGGTCGTTTTTGGGTCCGGTTGGTTTCCATTTTTTGCTCCTGTCTGTGTTAATTTCTACATGGGTCGATTGGGTCCGGTTGACTTCTATTCTTTGCTGCTGTTCGAGTTAATTTCTGATTTTTTGTTTATTGGTCGGATTTGGGTCTGTTCGACTACTACATTTTATTGTTTATCTGGTTGACTTTTACTTTTTAGCAGTGCTTAGCGCATTTGGGACAGTTTAGGATTTGGTTTTTACTTCATCGAGAAGGATTCGAGTTGACCCGAATTGATTGGGTGAGTCCTTTGATGAAATTTTCGTTCTTTTTCGCAATTTTTGTACAAAATGTACGTATGTTTCACGACACGATACTTTGAAGAAATTCGTGTTTTCTCCGCGATCATTTTACAAAATTTGTTGTCCGGTTCTCTTCTATTTTTTTTGCTGCTGGTCGGGTTAATTTTTTACTTTTTGTTGTGGGTTGTGTTTGGATCCGGTTAGCTTCTACTGTTTGCTACAAACACGTGGTGTTACGCACGGCAAACACGTGGCTGGTTTATAATTCTGCATCGATATACAGAGTGATATAGGCTCATACAAAATTGCCCTCACCTCCGAGAAAAAACCACAACGAGAGTGAAACAAAGAAAAAAGGAAGACAAGAGAAATCAGAGGAAAAAGAAAAGTTCGTATTATTCATAAAAGTTTTAATTTATATAATTGTTGGATATTTCTGAGGAGGAAAAAATAAATTTATTCATTTATTTATTTAAGAGGGGGTGTGCGCTCCCGAAGTTTGATTACGAGATCAGCGCCACCTAGCTGATAAAATGATGTAACGCTCAGTTGAGCTTCGTTGTCCTTCGAACAACACGTTTGTATCGAGCGCCCTCGCTCTCAAATCAAAAGCTCATTTAAATGTTTGCCCCCTGGCAATAATCAATAAAAGCCTATGGTGAAATAAAAACATTCCACTTTTCTCTAACGCTCCCGACATATGGTCCTAGGCGACCGGAGAACAGCTAATTAAAAAATGACTACTTTAACTACTTTAAATCGCCAACGCGGCGTATTGAAAACTAAAGTAAATAAAATTACGAAATTCATTAAGGAATATGAATGCATTCATCTAAAAGGATCGCAAGAAAAGCAACAAGAAGAACGACTCCTCTTAGAAAGCAAAAAGGTTTCTATTTTGGAAATTAAAACGTCATTACGCAATTTAATAGTGTCGTATACAACTCTTCCGGAAGATGTCGACATTACAGATTCTTTGGAACTAGCAACTGAGCTAGAGGATGAACTGGAAGATTCAGAGGTAAAACTTAACATTATTCTTTCTAAATATGAATGTGTTGTCAATAAAGGAAATCCTACTGTTAGTAATAGCTTTAAAATTCCAGACTTACCTCTACCCAATTTTTATGGAAAATATGATGAATTTCAAAACTTTAAGTCTCAATTTATGTCTATTATCGGAAATAATAAGAATTTAAATTCAACTCAGCAGTTATGCTACTTAAAGGGCTGTTTAAAAGGTGAAGCCAAAGGGCTTGAGTCAACTCAAGATACTTACGAATCTCTTTGGCAATCTTTAGAAGAAAGATATGAAAATAAAAGAGCTGTCATTGATTGCCATATTATTAAACTACTTAATTTTTCAAAAGTACCCGATTCTCCTAATCATTTAATGCAATTAATTGATAATACAAAATGTAATTTGCGTGCATTAAAATTACTTGAATTTGAATCTAATGAGCTGTCAGATGCTTTAATAATGCACATCTCATTTCAAAGATTAGATTCTGAAATAAAAAAATCGTTCGAAATGAAATTAAACAAAAATGAAATTCCTAAGTTAGCTAGCTTTTTAAGCTTTTTGGAAGAACGAAGTCGTATTCTTCAAAATACTGTTATTTCAAAGGAACAAAAAAAATCTCCTTATAATAACTGGAAATCTGGCACTAAGCCAAACATGGAAAAATCCTTTTTAACAAAATCAAAACAGCGAAAAGGTTGTATTTTAGGATGTACAGATTCGCATTCTTTATATAGATGTGAGAAATTTAAACAAATGAACGTGATAAAGAGATCAGAAGTTGTTAAAAATAACAATTTATGTCAATCTTGCTTAAACAGCCATTTACCTAACCCTTGTTTATCTAAAAATAAATGCCTTTCTTGTAACAGCAAAGAGCATAATTCATTACTTCATCCATTAAATGAAAATAATATCAGAAGGCAATTCATTGTTGAAGATCAGACAGAAAGGCGCCAGGTGGATTCACCCCCCTCCCTTTCTCCTGATAATCAAACATTTTTCGCGAAGGAAAATGAAATAAATAAATCTTGTGTAATTTTAAACACAGCTGTGATATATTTGAAGGATGGTTCTGAGGAATTTCAACCTTTAATTGCTGCATTAGACAGCTGTTCGAGTTCGCATTTATTGTCTTCTCATGCTGCAAATCTATTAGGATTGCGTAAACAAAAAACTCATATTTCCATTTCCGGACTTAATGATTTATGTTTAAATGCTAAATCATTTGTTAGTACAGAATTAACTAATGAAAACAAAACTAAATCTTATCAATTAGATATGTTAGTTGTTCCTAAAATCGCTAATCTACCACCCAAATATATAAATACGTCAAAATTAAAATTGCCGAAACGCGTACATGCATTGATTGGAGCGCAGTTATTCTATGAATTAATAGGGTCTAATAAAATTAAAATTGATGATTCCCAATTAATGTTAGTAGAAACTTTTTTTCGGTCACGTTATATCAGGAACTGTATGCAATTCTATCTCAAATTTAAGGGACTATTCTGATTCTTGTTTTTTAGTAACAGATTATAAAAATTTGGAAAAAGAAATAAGTGCTTTTTGGGAAATGGAACAAGTAAATGAATTAAAACCCTTAGTTAGTGAGGAATTAAATTACTGTAATGAACATTTTTTAAAGACTCACTATCGGAAACCGGACGGCAGATATGTAGTTGAATTACCCTTTAAGATTCAAATGTTAGATAATTCTCTGGGGGATTCAAAACAAATTGCCGCTAAAAGATTAAATCAGTTATGGAACCGTTTAGAGCTGGATCCCAAATTAAAGGAATTATACTCAGAATTTCTAAAAGAATACACTACTTTAGGACACATGGAAGAAAATTCCGATGACATCAATCCTGACAAAGGATATTTTTTCCCTCATCACGGTGTTTTGCGACCATCAAGTACTACAACTAAACTGAGGGTTGTTTTTGATGGGAGTTGTAAAACTACTAATGGGAAGTCTTTAAACGACTTATTGTTTAAAGGAGGGATAATACAGGATGATCTTTTTTCAATTATGATTCGTTTTAGAAAACATATTTTCGCATTTACAGTTGATGTAAATAAAATGTTTCGACAAATAGAAGTAAATCCGTCCCATACTAGATACCAAAAAATATTGTGGAGAGAAGGGAGGGAGGAACCTGACAAAATCTACACTCTGAAAACGGTCACCTACGGTTGTGCAAGCAGTCCATACCTTACCACTGGAGTGCTCCAACAGTTAGCGGTAGATGAAGCCAACAATTTCCCATTAGCTGCCGAAGTTGTAAAGAACGATATGTACATGGACGTTTGCCTGTCAGGTGCATCAGACATTTCCGAATTTTTTGAAATTAAAAAACAATTAACAGACATTTTCAAAAAAGGTCAGATGGCCTTGCATAAATGGCGTTCTAATGTTATTGAAGAAATGAATCCTGATTATCAAACATTTCCCTTTAATCAAAATGCCGAAGAAACTTCAACAAAAACTCTCGGAATAATGTGGGACTGCACTAGTGATACATTTAACTTTAAAGTTATTGTCAACAAAAGTTCGGACTATACAAAACGCGAAATTCTAAGTTAAATTGCAAGACTCTTTGACCCCCTTGGTTTGCTCGGTCCTGTAATTTGCCGTGCAAAAATCTTCATGCAACAACTATGGTTGCTAAAGTGCGACTGGAATGATAAAATTCCACTTCATGTTGCTCAAGAGTGGGACAATTTCCTCAATTCACTAGTTCTTATAGAAACAATCAAAATACCCAGATGTATTCTTATTAAAGATGCATCAACTATCCTCTTACATGGGTTTGCTGACGCCAGTGAGAAAGCATTCGGAGCTTCCCTTTATCTTCAAACAAACACTGACTCGAATTCGCCTGTTTGCCACCTCATTTGCAGCAAAAGTAAAGTTGCCCCTATCAAAACTGTCAGCATACCGAGGCTTGAACTTTCAGCCTGTCTATTGTTGTGCCAACTTGCTCAAAAGGTAATTAGAGCTATGAAACTTCAAATCGACAAAGTCATACTTTGGTCGGACTCTACGATTTCCTTAGCATGGATAAACATGTCCCCACATCTTCTAAAAACTTCCGTTGCAAACCGAGTATCTAAGATTCAAGAACTTACCAAAAACTACGAGTGGAGATATGTGCCATCAAAACTAAATCCAGCGGATGTGTTATCCCGAGGTCAAGATGCAAAATCGCTTTCTACAAATAAACTGTGGTTTGAAGGACCCGATTTCCTGAAACAAGACATTGTGAATTTTTGTCCACGAAAGGACTCTCATAACAAAGACGAACATTTTTTAAAGGAACTAAAGTCAGTTCCGGTTCTCACTTCAATTATAAATTATGACTTTAATAACTCTTTTCTTACCATTTCAAATAGTTATATTAAATTAATGAGAGTGTTAGCATTTATTTTCAGGTTTGTCCACAACTGTAAAAATCAGGAAAAACTTAAGGGTTCCTTAACTCTAGATGAACTAAGAGTTTCTAGAAATTTCTTAATTAAGAGAGCTCAAGGTGAGAATTTTTCATCAGAAATTTCGGCATTGAAAAAGGGCATGTCTGTCCCTGTAAAAAGTAAGTTGAGATTTTTAGATCCCTTCTTAGACAAAGATGATCTGTTAAGAGTGGGTGGTCGTTTGACCAACTCAAATTTAAGCTATGACCGATCTCACCAAATCATTTTACCTCCAAGCAGTAAATTAACTAAAATTATCTTTCTTTACTATCATAAAAGAGACTTGCATGTTGGTCCTCAAGGGCTATTAAATAGTATAAGACAATTATTTTGGCCCATTAATGGAAGAAACATTGCTCGTCAGGTTGTACACGAGTGTGTTCAATGTTTCAAAATAAAACCTTCAATTGTAAGTCAAATAATGGGTAATTTACCCCTGAGAGAGTAATACAAGGGCCACCGTTTTCCAATGCAGGTCTTGACCTATGCGGTCCATTTTTTATTAAATATCGCAACCAGAGAAAAGGGATATTTAATAAAGTTTATGTGGCCATTTTCATATGCATGGTTACTAAAGCAGTTCATTTAGAACTACTTTCTGACTTAACTTCTGCTGCATTAATTGCAACACTTAAAAGATTTTTTGCTCGCAGAGGCAAAAGTAATACCATCTTTTGTGACAATGCATCCAGCTTTGTTGGAGCATGTGCAGAACTAAAGAGATTATTAAATTCTATAAATAAAAACAATGATGATGTATCAAAATTTCTGTCATCCGAGCAAGTTCTCTGGAAATTTCTTCCCCCTCGTTCCCCAAATTTTGGAGGACTCTGGGAGAGAGGCGTCGGACAGTTCAAATACCACTTAAAAAGAACTATTGGTGTTACGAAATTAACCATTGAAGAATTTTTAACTATTACTACTCAAATCGAAGGTATTCTAAATTCGCGCCCTCTTTCCCCATTATCTTCTGAATTAGAAGACTATGAAATTTTGACTCCAGGACATTTCTTGATTGGTAGACCAATTAATGCTCTTCCTAAGCCAAATTTGATTAATGTAAAAGAAAACTTGCTCGACCGATGGCAGAAAACTCAAAAAAACGTGCAACTAATTTGGAAAAATTGGTCCAATTCTTATTTAAGCCATTTGCAGCAGAGATCCAAATGGCTCTTTAAAAAACAAAATGTTGCACCAGGTATGATGGTTCTGGTAAAGGATGGAGACCTACCAGTTTGTAAATGGATAATAGGTCGTATTTCAGAAATCATCAAGGGAAATGATGACAATGTTAGGGTTGTAATAGTCCGGACTCCATCCGGAACTTACAAAAGAAGTATCTCTAATATTTGTGTTCTACCAATTGTAAATAACGAAAATATTAATTAAGCTTAACCTATTTCTATTGAATTTATTATTTCTTATTATTGTATTTATATTAAGTACTTTATGTGTAACCATTAATTTGTAATAGTATCTGTATGTTATTGTATATTTAATTGTTGCGTATCATTGAACTATCAGAATACTTCAATGGGGGCCGGTATGTGCGCTCCCGAAGTTTGATTACGAGATCAGCGCCACCTAGCTGATAAAATGATGTAACGCTCAGTTGAGCTTCGTTGTCCTTCGAACAACACGTTTGTATCGAGCGCCCTCGCTCTCAAATCAAAAGCTCATTTAAATGTTTGCCCCCTGGCAATAATCAATAAAAACCTATGGTGAAACAAAATCAGTCCACTTTTCTCTAACGCTGTCGACAGGGGGATGCAGGGAATTTATTAGATGACTTACCTTACATGATTAAAGATTGACAAATATGTCTAAAAACAAAATAAAGAGATTTAAAGACTAAGTTTTATGTGCTTGGTAAGGAGAAATAGAGGGAAAACATCAATTTTGTGGGGTTAGGAGTAAAACTGATTATTTATTATTACAGGAAAATTTTAGAAAAATCAATGACTTTAAAGGTTTAAAATTTGTAAGCTGGAGGGGGGGGGGAACAAACAGATTTATTAATTATTTATTTTGGTGTGTGTCGGGGGGATGGAGAAGCTTATTAGATGACTTACTTTTATTTGCCTTTCAAAACATTAACAAATAGGCTTAAAAAATAATAAGATGTGAGAAAGTTTCAATGAATAAATTTTAGGCATTTACTAATAGGATGAGAGGGAAAAATCTCATTTTCAGTTAGTGGGGAGGAGTTTTTGTGATCTATTTTTTATTGTTACAAAAAAGTGGCTATATTCTGTAAACATGGATACAGTGAGACAGACAGCAAAACGGCGAAGTGATACTTCTGGAAACGGTAATTTGAAAGCTGTGATAAGAGCAATAGGCGTGAACGAAATTTTGATATTAGAGGGGGGGGAGGGTGATATAGATTATTTTTTCTAAATCAGAATTTCAGAGAACTCGTATTTTCACCTTCAATTTATAAATAATAAAAAACTTAAATATTTTTAAGGACTTTTTTTCAAATTCTGCGTAAAACTAAGTTTTTTTAAGAAGCAAAAATTACTTTTGAAAAATTAAACACTTTTTAAAAAATTAAAGAAACATAAGAAACGTGTAGGATCACTGAAAATTATTCCGATACATTATGGTCTATGTAGATAAATCATTTGTGGTGTTTTAAGGAGCGTCATACTAATTTAAAAGTAATGAAATTCATATACATTACTGATGTACTCTGGAAGACAATTATAAAAAAATTTGATATGCATAGCACTTACAGTAGTGATGGGCGATTTCGATTTTTTAAATCGATTTAATCGATACTACGGCCAACTCGATTTAATCGATACTTTAAAATTTTTACTCGATTTCTCTGAAGGTAATATAATTTTCATTTTCCTTCAAAAGTCGAAGATAAAATAGTCGGATGTGCCAATTCCAAAATTTCAGTGTATTAGTTTCTAAGATAGAAGAATTAAAGAAACCTCAGAACCCCCCCCCCCCACCCCCGTGCAGAATAGCGTTTTTTGTTGAGTGATGTACACCAAAAATTGATAAAGATCAATTTTTATCAGGTACCAGCTGAATCTGAATTTTGATGAAAATCCATGAAAGCGCGAGATACAGCTATTGCGAAATCATAAAAATGCAGCATATCAGCGCCACCTGTAGGGCAATTTACACCAAGAACTAAATTACACTAATCTATGTCAGGGATTTACTGAATCTGAATTTTGATGAAAATTCGTTCTTGAGATAGCCCTATTGCGTTAATTATGAATAATGCAGTATAGCAGCGCCATCTCTTAAGCGATTTCCAACAAAATATAATTAGCACCAAATAATATCAAGGACTAATTGAATCTAAATTTTTATGCAAGTCCATGCATTAGTTCTTGAGATAAAGCTAAAATGGAAACAGGGGCGTGCGAAAAGAGAACTGCGCCCGGTTCAAAGTTCCAATTAGCCCCCCCCCCTATTAACTTTTTCTTGTGATAGGCTAGAAGTGTTGTTAGAAGTAAAAATTTAGCGCCCTTTAAATTTCCCTGCTTGGAACGACCGCCTCCTTTCGCACCCCCCTTCCTTTCACATGGCGCTGAGTGGAAATTATGAAAAATTCAGCATAGCAGCGCCATCTGAGAAGCGATATACATCAAAATGCAAAAAAAACCCCATCAATTCATGTCAAGGACTAACTGGATCTGAAATTTGATGAAAATCCGTGCATTCGTTATTCAGATATAGCTGTTGCGCAAATCTCAAAAATGCAGCATAGCAGCGCCACCTGTTAGGCTATATACACCAAAAATTAATTAGATTCAGTTTATATCAAGTTCAAACTAAATCTAAAGTTTTGTGGAATTCCGTACATTTGTTCTTGCGATAGAACGGTCAGAAATTTTTGTCATATACAGACAGACACACTCACAGACAGATATTTCTTAAAAACCATAAAATCATGTTAAAGACCTTCTAAATTATATAAATCCATCGAAAACGGGAAGTCGAAACTTTTCACGAATATAAAACTCTCTTCTTGTGAAGTTACAAAAGAAAGTAAAAATGTAAAATTGATTCTGCCCGTAAGATCGGTCTTTAGATTCGATGTCGATCTTTAGATTCGATGTCGATCTTTAGATTCGATGTCGGTCTTTAGATTCGATGTCGGTCTTTAGATTCGATTTCGATCTTTAGATTCGATGTCGATCTTTAGATTTGATTTCAATCTTTTGATTCGATTTCGATTTTTTTTTTCTAGGCTAAATTAGTGTTGAATGCAGGTGTTTTTCCGCGACTCTGGAGGAAGGCATCATGTTTTACAGCTCTGTAAGAGAGGGGGAATTGCAATTTGTGCATTAGAAAGCATAAAATCTCATAACTTCTTGTGGGGGGGGGGGTATCCCCTGCGGGCCACCCCATTAATTCGGCACTAGGTTAAATCGTTATATTTTTGTTTAGAATCCAGTTATTTGAAGTATTAGTTTATTATGTTTTATTTTTCATGCTCGTCTCTTCTAATTCCCCCCCCCCTTCCGCGTCAGTTTTAACTTACAGGGCCGTTCGAAATATGCATACAGTTTTGAAAATGTCCAATTCTCGGTCTGTTTTATTTTAGATCCACATTTTAAATCCTTGACAAAAGATAAATAAAGGATCGCTCTTCCGCCCGTTTGGGGTTTATCTGCGCCCCGCCGGGGGGCATATTTTTTTTGTTTCTTTAAAAGAAACAACAACAAAAAAAATGTTGAGGGGAGGTTTGCACACTCTCCCAATATACACCTTAAAATTTCGCTCATTTAATTCTCTACCATTTTTAACTTAAAAGTTTAAGCTACATGGTACCCCCTAGAGCTGTGGACCCATCCCTTCCTGTCTGTCACTCATCTAATTTTGCTTATTTCTTCACTTCATTTCAATCTTTAAAAGGCTATTACTGCTTCTATATGAGTTACAGTGAGGAGAAAAATTCTAGTATAGCTAACCATTTCTCGTAGTTCTTTTTGCTATTCCAGTTTCCCGATTTTCCCTATAGGACCATTTTTTTTGGGGGGGGGGGGGCAGAGGGGATTTTTCTCATTTCTTGATACAATATGTCTATTGAAAGCTTATGCTTCATACATTACAAATCTAGCATAAGAAATTTTCTCCCATCATTTCAAGTGACATTACGGACACATAATGTGTTAAAATTTTAAGTTTTCAAACTTCTTCGGAAAAAAAAATTGATACATATCAGCGAAACTGGGGTTCGAAGCCGCAATCTTTTGATTGCACACGTAATCCTTAAGCTTATTGGCCACCGAGTACTCAGCAGCGCCATTATTTCTTTAGAGTGTCATCTTTAAATTCGTAATATCTTTTGAATGGAATGTGCAATTTAAATAATAAAAAAAGTAATCTACAGATATTGTAACAGGCATTAATACAAAATGATTTATTTGGATAAGGATTAAGATATCGATAGTATGGTCTAATTTTGGTTGGTGTATTTATCGCGTTTTAAACTGTAAAATAGTAGTTATAGTGAGTTAACTACAATAGCTGGACATATGGTATTGCGCGTTTTTATTTTTTTTATTTTTTTTTATTTTTTTTAATAGATATTGATATGTTCTTTAATATTATAGAACTTTTTTTTTATTCTTTTAAAAGTATTTCCTGACGATTCAACATTATATATCCTCACGATTCAAAAAATACACACGTAATTGTTCAAGGTTTCACTTCTGTCGGCACCCTCAGAGTGCCACTATTTTTTTTTCATGTTCGCCTGTCCTAACCCCCCCCCCTCCCCTTCCTCACCAATCTTAACTTACAGGATGGTTCAAATTATGACTGCGATTTTAAAAAAGTCTAATCCTCGTTCTATTTTATTATAAATCCATATTTTGAAACCTCAACAAAAGATACTTTTGGGCCGGGGTCGCCCTTCTGTCCGTTTGGGATTTACCTTGTCCCCCTGGGTGGGGGCATATTTTTTGTTTCTTCCACACCATCTAATGTAACATATCGTTATAAAGCTTTTATCTCCTCGTTTTTTTCTGTTACTACCCCTCTCTTCACCTAGTTACATGGTCTTGGCACTTTTTATTGTTTCAAAGAGTGCATGTACCCTGCGGGCCACCCCATGAATTCAACACTAAGTTAAACACTATATTTTTGTTTAGAAGCTCAGTTATTTGGGTTATTAGTTAATTATGTTTTTTTTTTTTTTTCAAGTTCGTCCGTTTTAATCCCCCTCCCCTTCCTCGCCAATCTTTACTAAATGGGCCGTTCAAAGTATGCATGCAATTTTTAAAATGTCCAATTCTCGTTCTATTTTATTGTAAATCCTCATTTTGAAACTTCGACAAAAGATACATTTGGGCTATGGTCACCCTTCCGTCAAGAGTGGGGTTTACCTGCCCCCTTGGGTATGGGGCATAGTTTTTGTTCTTCCAAACTATCTCGTGTAACATTTGGTTGGCATTAGAAAAAAAAGTTTTTTTTGTCTATACTCCTTGTTCCCCATCCTAGTTACACGCTCTTGGCACTCTTTATCCTCGGTTTAATGCCAGGTTACTCAGTGTTCTTGTTAGTTGAGTTATGTCTCTCAAATTTCTCAAAGTTTTTGTGTTAGTGACAATCATTTTAAAATTTAAAATTCTTTATCCGACTCTAAAATCTGCAATAGCTTAATTCTATGCCTCCCTAAATGGGGATGGAGAGGTGGGAGGCGGTAATTACGGTCCTGCTGATTGTCTAAGTTTTGGAATTAGTAATTCGGATCTTCTCTGTGTGAATCTGAATATCGAAATATCGATTCTAGTATCGATTCTAGAACTGAGAAATCGATTCTTATTATGATCGATATTGTTTTATACGATATCGATTTTAATCGATTCTCAAAATTTCCAGAATCGCCCATCACTAACTTACAGTATACACACAGAGGATCTCCATATTAATCCATTATATTATGGTCTAAAAATCTTTCGCGATGTATTGTTGTAATAATGTTACTTTTTTACAAACAATGAAATTTATACGAACTTCTGAAATGGACTTAACAATTCTTGCTGTATTATATTTGGTGAAAAGCATTTACCATTCAATTACAGAGTTACACAAAAGAAAGTAAAAAGCTCTTCGGAGAAAAACTGTTTCTAGCATATTTAAATTATGTTCACCACTTTGAACATGAAATGCAGTGAAATGCTGTTTCGTGTATACTCTCTGTTAAAAAGAATTTCCATAAAAACATTCCATTTGTATACATAATCAAATTAAACCTGTGAAATTGGTCATCTGTTTCCCGTCGATCCCGCTTTCTTTATCACTTACAGAGTCTCTTTTTTTTCACTATTCGTTTTTTTTTTTCAAAGGAAGACACCGCACACTCAGTCTAGCTTTATTAATGTTACAGTGTTTTATGGTTAAGTTTTCTTTCAAAATTTATTATTCATTGCAGAACAATGTAATAATTCCTACAAACCATCTGTCGACATATAAAAAGCTAAAGTGTGATTCAATAGCAAGATTTTAATATGATGAATATTAGAAGCGATGGTACGACCCCCCCCCCCCATTTGAGCCCAATGAAGGGTCTGCAAAATGCTATTAGATGTCTACAGGATAAATGAATCGTGATTAAGATTGAGAACGGTGCGACCTGATCGGACTCGACGAAGCTGTCGCAGACCGGGTAGGGTTGTGCCAGTTTTAACTCATGAGACTAGGACTTGGTTAGGTCTAGAGATCTGCACCAGCCCGCATCAGACTGGCAAAAAAAATTAACAGATCTGCCAGCTTGTTATAAAGATTTCGGCAAAAATGTTAAAATGAGAATTATTTTCAAACAATATAGGTTTAACGACCATAAGTATAAATGTGCGTCACAAGTAGATACTAGTTTGACAACATCAATACATAAATGTAACTTGTACAGATCGTCATCGGACATTTGCTTTGTGTCTAAACGGTTTTAATAATTTTTTGGCAAACTGGAGACATTCCAAGATCAGGTTTGTACTGTTTTTCTACATATAGTCAGATAGGGATAGGTCAGAACTAGACTTAAGGGTGTATTCGAAAAAACGCTTTTCCACCTTCAACAGCTCGAAATTTTCAGATACAATTTCAGGCACATTTTTAAAAGTAGAAACATGAAACTTGCTGAGGGGATTCTTAAAGGGGCGTATGAGGTGCCGTGTGATGTCTTTTTACGCTCAATTCATTAGAATTTGAGTTATAAACAATTACCTTATTACTATGACCCTTTTTTTCGTTCCCAGATCTCCCGTTAGGGAAAAATCGGTTCAAAATGCCATTTTTTATTGCTTTTTTTTTTTTTTTGCAACATTTTCTGCATTTATCAAAGAATCGACAATCACGGCACCTCGCGTACTTTCCAAATAAGAGATTTTGAAAGTTTGGTGTATTTGAGAGCAGTAATGAATTCAAAAATAAATCGACAAATAAGCAGTCTGAATCGAAATACACCCTTAATTGTTCGTAAGACGTGTAGGTCAGACAATATGATTTGTGAAAGGAATAAAGAATTTCTGTTAACGTACTTTTTGGAAATATACTCCTTGGTGTTTCTTAAATTCATTTCTCAACAACACGAAAGTTTGACACATTTTCTGACTAATTTTTAACTGTAAAGGCACAAAATAGACAAGCCTGACTATTGAAGGGATTTGCAATCGAATAGCATATTCCGTTTTTGGTTAATAAGATATTTGTATATACTTGTTGAGGTATAAGAGATTCTTGTTATGCGATGCAGCTTCAAATTTTTCTCCTTTCGCATGTTGTCGTTTCCGGAAATTCGATTCAAAACGCTAATTTTCACAATATTTTCATAAATATTGTGAAAATTAGCGTTTCGTATAGCGTGCTGTGCGTTGTGTATCAGAGTGTTGTGCATTGTATTTGCTTGTATCAAAAAATGGACAACGCCATTCCATTACATTGTTTCTGAATAAAAACACCTGTTAATCTCATGTGTTTCCGAAAAGAAATGAAATCAGAAATGCATAAAAAATAGCTCCTCTAAATTTGAAAAAATCTTTGATAAAACGATAAAGAAGTATTTTCATAAATCTACTTTTTATTACACAGATTCAAAAGTTATGATAATTTAATATTTTTTTCTTTTATTCTAAACCATATTAATTTTCTAATGAATCTTTATTTGAATGTTGAAAGGCTAAGAACCTAAGTAATCATTAATGTTCTTATTGTGCATTATCTGTAAAATTTTGTGTAAAATCATCCAATAAATATGAATGTAGTAATCTTAAAAAAACTTAATTGTATGATAAATATCTGATTTTTTTTCTCGAAATAATAGAAATTGTGTCTGGTCAGATCGGGTCTGGATTGATTTCACTTATTTCTGTACGGGCCAGACCAGGCCAGGCCTAGAAATGTAAAAGTGTAAACGTGCGGGCCGCGCTCGGACCGAATTTTTGAATTTTATACCGGGGCGGGCCAAAATAACATTCATTCGGTCCGGACCGGGACGAGACTGGATATTCTGGAGTCAGGTCTTCACTCTTTCGGACACACTTTATTTTTTCTTCCACTTCAGGCCTGGCGTGGACTTCGTTCTTCTAGAGGTCTGCCCGAACCTAAATTTTCATGCCCAAGCTCCAAAAGCAATTTAATTTTAACCCAACCCAAGCTCGCTAGATAAATATATATATAAAAATTAAAAAATCTGACCCAATACTGAATAACCTGATACAAAACAGATCAACAAATCCAAAATATTATTATTTTATTAACTGTATTAAAGTCTGTCTAGTGTTTCCTAATTGAATATTTTAAATTCAGACGTTAAAATGTATGTATATCTTAGAAATAGATATAATGTACTCGTAAATATTCAAACATATAGTTTTTCATATGAAAAATTGTCTTATCTTTTGAAAAATCCAGTCATCAACCAGTTTATACCAGATTCGAATTTGTCAAAAGCTAAAAGAAAAAATGTCCCGAATCCGAAACTTTTAAAGTCAACCCGACTCATAATGTATCAATCCGAACCCAAAAATTACAAATATTGTCAAATCGAGCCCTTACCCGAACATCTGAAACTGAAATGAAAGAAAACGAATTCATGTATTTTAATAGAATTCTAAAATATAATTTACATCTTTAACTTGAATACTAAAATTTGTATAGAAGAAAATCTAGTATATGCTCTCTAGTGCAAAACCTATTTCTAAGTCAGACTGCTCAAATCGGATCCGTAGCAAAGAAGTACAAATCTATCCGGCTTACTGTAAAAAAGTGAAAACAAGTTTAATGTAGATTTTGCCATTGCAGAATTCAGTTTCGCCTCCGATTATTCGCCTCCGACTTCATTTTTTTGTGTTTATCAATATAATAGCGTGAACGGCGTGAAATACCCAATTGATTAGCAATTTCTCTCTGAGACATTGGAATTGCGGAATAATAAAGATATACAATTTGACGTGCTACTTCTTCATTGACTAGATTCATCAAAAACGGATTTTTTCTTCAGTTTGAACGCTTTTTTATAGACTCTGAGAAAAAGGAAATGCATTTTAACAATAAAATTGTATGAATGTCTCGTTTTAACGGCCAGATTACGAAACTAGTCGTTGGGGGCCACCGTAATACTTACCCATCATGGATATGCATTATATAATATGTGAAAATAAAATATGTGAAAACTATTTATAAAATGCATTGCAATTCCAAAACAAAATTTAAACGTATATTTAAATATTTTTAATATACACAGTAATGCTCCATTAATGAATTGCTGATGAACTCATTTCGACAATTTATGTAAAATACCGAACTACACAACTAGTACCAGATTGCGTCCTTATAACTCCAAAAACAATAATCATATTAACTAACAGTTTACTGTATCAGATTAAGCGTCTCATTTCCAATTAAAACGTATCTTTGAATTGAAATTTGAGGAAAATACAGGATCATGAGAAATCGAAGAATGTAGAAAACAGGATTACAAATATCTCGGCACTATTAATCCGACCGACTTCGTTCTTGTTGCAAAATTTGTGTTATTTTATTGCCTTTTACGTCTTTTCCTTAAAATAAAAAAAAATCGAAAATTTTTATATACATTTCATGAGAACGAAATTTTTGAGAGTCCGAAAAAAAAGTTCCGGATAATCGAGGTTACTGATATTAAATAGGCTTCGTCCTATTCATTCTTACTAAGTACATACAAAATTTTAAGTCTCTATCTCCATTTGTTCGTGAGATAGAGCATTTACAGGCAAACAAACGGACGGCAATTTTTTTTCTAAAAATTTGTTTTTTGGAATCTTCAGTATCTGAAACGTGTAAATCCGTCAAAAAAATTTTTTTCGATTTTCAAAACGATTGCAAGATTTACCCTACACTGCGTATGATAGGTAAGTAAAAGTTTGACACGACACTTTTTAGCTTGTCTGAAAGAAAGCGCATCGGAGGCTAATAACCCTACTCGCAGCTTAAAATAAAAATCCCTTAATCGAACTTTTAATTAGCCCGAATCCCCACCTTGTTCTTTGCGCAGCATATCCTAAAATAACTTTGCGCCATAAAACCCCATTCAACCAACCAATCAATGAACCCGAGTGCGACTCTCAGAGGTGAAATTTTATCCGGAACAGAACCGAATTTGAAAAAAATGTAAGTCAAACTGACCCAAACTCTACCCACAGGAAAAAGTTCAAGCTGATTCAAACACGACTCACAGCAAAATTCCCGAACCTCCAAATTTTTAAATCGATTATTTTGACCCGAAAACAACGCGCAGATAAAAAGTAGATTTCCACTCGATCCGCAAGAAAAATGTAAAAATCAACTCCACCAATAGAAAAAAAAATAGAAGTCAACTTGACCGAAACCAAACCAGCGTCAATAAAATAGTAATCAACCCCCCCCCCCCACACACACACAAAAAAAAAGAAGTGAACTAAACTCAAAACTGACCAGCAGCAACAAAGAAAGAGAACCGGACCCAAACCCAACCCGCAGCAACAAAGTAGAATATAACACGACTCGCAGCAAAAAAGTAGGATTTAACCCGAACAACGAGAAAAATGAAGTAAATCGGACCGAAACCCAATCCGCAACGAAAAAAAATTAGCCCCGACTCTACCCACAATGAAAAAATTTGTCCCGAGCCGAATCGCAGGTCCGATTGAAATCTCCAAATTTTTGAAATGCCCCCCCCCCCCTTTTTTTTTGAGGAGTCTCCAGATCTACCCTTGTACCAGGACAAACAAAAATTGCTAAAGACAGCGAAATCGTCTAAAAATTTTACAATGTTGTGTTGAATTGTCACTCATTAAATATGTATACGAGCTTGTAGAGTTTGTAAATATCTCGATAAATCTTGTACACGATACATTGTATGTATTGGAATATGCAAAAACCTTCTGCTCGATAGATGCTGCATTCGTTAAACGTCGACAAAAAACTCCAAAGAAGAAACAATTCTGAAAAGTATTATAAAATAAAATTTGCTGAATAGCACACTTTAAAAAAATTCTATACTTTGCCTTACAGTTTCATTATTTTTACTTTTATATTATGATAAATAATTAAAAATTTTCGCAATGCCTTGTCTTTGCAAATATACCTTTATGTTATATTAAAATAAAATGCATCACGCAGGATAAATTTTCTATTTTTAATGACTGTTAAAAGTGTATCGTTTTCCTTAAAGGTATTAAATATTAAAAAATATTTCTTTAAAGATTCAAACAAGTTGATCAACAATTTTAAAGTTACTAATCTTTAAAATTTTCCAACTTTCATTTCTGCTTATTTTTGATGAAAACTGTTTTTCAAACTTAAAATGCTTATTTTTTTTAATTGTTTTACTTAATAATACTGGACTGAAATCGGGCTGCCTAGTATCGTATAAGACCAAAAACAAGCACAGGGGCGTGTGAAGAGAAAACTGCGCCCGGGGCAAAGTTTCAATTTGGCGCCCCCTCCCCCAACTTTTTCTTGTAACAGCCCAAGAATGATGTTGATAGTATAAATGTGCCCCCTACTCCCTTCGGATGGCGCGGTGTTGAATAAGCCTCCTCCAAATGTACCTCCACAGCGCCGTGCGAAAAAGAGGGGAACGAAGGGAGTGGTTGCCCGGGTGCGGAAATTAAGGGGGCGCCAAATTTTTATTACCAGCGTCATTTTTAGTCTGTCACAAGAAAAAGTTCAAAGGAATGGGGCGCCAAACTGAACTTTACTCCTGGCGCAGTTTTCTCTTTGCACATCTCTGCCCCCCTGTCTCATATATTTTGCAAGCGGTGTAAGGAAATTTATAAATACTAAATATAGCCCCTTGTCCTTTTAATACTACCTATGTATTTCACAAAAGTTCCAATTATAAGCATCCTTTAAAATTATCAGAATTTCCTTTCTGCTAGAAAGGAGCTTACTGTAATTTGTATCAAATCTACCTTTTTCGTATGCACTTGAAAAAAAGTATATATATATACAAATGAAGTGTATAATTTTCTTCTTTGGAAGTTAGTTATAACTTAAAAATAGCTTTAGTTTTATAAAAACAAAAAATAGAAGTCTTTTATTTTTTTCAAGACTATTTTAGTTAAAATTTATCAATAATTGTAGAAAAAAAAATTCCAAAGTTTGAAATAAGGGGATGTTATTTTAACACGTTAACCTAAACCAATAACAGAAAGGAAATACAAGGAAAGGAAAAAAGTTACTTTCATTTGCTAAAATGGATTGGTGTTAACCAATCAAATTTTAAATAAAGGGCAAGAGAGGCGGAGACTGGCTGAGGCGGAGATCATATAATTAAAACGCGTTTTCTGTTGCATTTTTGAACAAAATCTTTCCAAATTTTGCTCAGAATAATTGCAGTAGAAATATGGAAAGCATATCATTGGAAAGCTTAAACACTAATATTCCGTGAAGCGTTTTTAATTTTTTCTGAATTTTGCTGAAATAGATTTTATAAGAGTAAAAAGGGCACAACACCTCGAATTTCACTGAATCCAAAATTTAGAGGGTCCTCAAAATTAAACTACAACGAAAATCAGAAAAATACAAACTAGCCCGGTAATAGAAAGCCCTCAGCTATCCTGAGAAAAAAAAAATCGTTTAAAAATATTGAAAATTAAGCGAGATAGAAAAGATTGCGCCCATAGACTTACCATTAGCGTTCGGCTTTTACCGCGTGACTAGTGTGTGCTCTTAAGGTGCAACACTAGTCACAGAAAAAGACCCGGATGATAATGCGGTCTGTGGGAGCATTCTTTTCAAATATCTCGCTTAAATTTTAATATTTTTGCATGATTTTTGCATAGCATAGCTGAGGACGATCTACAACCGGCCTATTTTTTACTTTTTCAATTTTGCTTATATATTTTTTATATTATTATAGTTTCAATATCAGAACCGGTTTAAACCGGTTTTGAAATTTAAATCTTTTTTTTTTTTTTTTTTTTTTTTTTTTTTTTTTTTTTTTTTTAAATCTGAAACCAAAATTGAAAAAGTAAAAACTAGGCCGGTTGTGGATTGCCTTCAGCTATCCTATGAAAATAATCATGTAAAATTATTAAAATTTGAGCGAGATATTTGAAAAGAACGCTCCCACAGACTTAACACTATCATCCGGGTCTTTTTCTGTGCCTAGTGTTGCAACTTAAAGGATGAGTTTTTATTTTTTATTTTTTTATTTTTTTTTTAATGCTTATTAGAAAAACTAATTACTAAATTTGAAATAATTGTAATAGATCGAATATTCAATTGTCCTAAATAATCTCATTCGTTGCAACAGAAAAAAATATGTAACAAAGATTAAAGTCTGCATAGCATTACATTTTGATTCAGTAACTTTCTTTTGGTACATTCTTTTTATAGCAGCTCCCAAGTTTTAATTGAGATGTATCGCCAAAGAATAATAAAATTATGGATGTAAGGGATTTTACACTACATAACAGTCATAACTGTATAATTGTGTCCCAAAGGGACTTCACAACATTGACAATGCTGCCACCGTCACAAAGTTAGTGACAAATTTGTCACAAATCAAAAAATAATCGCAAACTGTCTTCACATACTGTCTTCTATGAATATTAAAATATTATTAAAACATGCAAAGAGGAATTATAAAAAAAAATTAAAGCTAAATATTTATTAGTATATTAATAAACAAAAAAAACATTAAGGGGATATCCATAACTGGAAGGCTGTCCATCATAGACACATCTACCTAATAAAAATTCCGACGATAAACATAAAATAGAACAACAAATACGTTAATTATAATTATTAATATTTTATTTATAATATTAGAGAGCATTTATAATACCCACTTTAATCACGATGCATACTAATACTACATATAATGAATATTTTGAAATTTACCTCTGTAAAATGATTCAGGAACGGAAATAATAAAAGTGTCTGGAATGAAAAATTAATAATAAAATATTATTATTACTTTATCTTCATACCGTTCAAGTATTTGCGTTATTTGTTTTAAATACAATCATGTTAAATTTTTATTGATTGTCTTACCTTCCAAATTCTCTCTGAAAACATTCCAATAAGAATATTTACAACTGAAACGTTTTCACCCACAATGACATTCTATTCAAGAATTTTATAACATTTCACAGGTTGAAAAATAAATTAAACAATCATTAACATTATTGTTTCTTTTTTTTTTTTTAATATTAAACATCTACGATTTGTTTTAATAGTTCTTCTCGTTCTTTTATAAATTCCTCTTCTGAGCAGATACATTTTTTTAAATAAAATTATGCAATGTTTCCGAAGATTACTTAATACAAAAATTAAAAAAGGATGTTTGTTAATAATTTTATTCTATAAAAAAGCTTCTTTATTACAAAACTAGCAGGCTATGCCCGCTGCGCTGGTCAATATTTCAAAATCAAACTTAGATGAAACAAACTGGTGAATTTAAATTTGTGTTTTAAACAATTTGGACCTCCAGCAGCACCTTGCTCATTGCTGAAAACGATTTAGACACGATTGTGATATTAAATTATCTTAAACGTTGGACAAAATCCTGCTATTAAGAAGTAACTATTTTAGTTTATTACTAACAGTGCACATTTGGAAGCGAAATGAGACTACTGTGGCAACAGGATTTAAAATTTTCCCTTATATGAAGAAATATTAATTATTACAGTCGTTACCATGGTACGACTTCTTAAAAATTTCTTCACAACTTTTCATTATGTGAAGCTAGGAACCCAAAGCTACTCCCACCTAAAAGCTTTATATATATACTAAATTTTGTAAGCGCGATAAAAGGCACAATTATGCAAGAATCATCATCAAACTCGTCAAATACATTGAGATGGTTAATATCTCAGTGGGAATTGCAAATGAGCAAAATCGGCCCAAGGGGGTGGTAATTGAGAAGGGTTCAAAAATTTGAATACCACCTTAACATGGCTTCGACAAAACCAGCTCTTACAAAACAATGACAGGGAAAAAAATAAACATTTTTCGTTACAGCAGTTACCAACGATTAAAAAAAAAAAAAAAAAAAAAAAAAAAAAAAAAAAAAAAAAACATTAAAATTCAAACTACAACAATTATTTTATTATTGCAAAATTTTCTCCTGAAAAATGAAAAAAAAATTTGCTCTTTCGTATTTAAGTATTTTTTCTTTGGTTATTTAAGATAAAATTATGTAAACTTGTATAATTTGGCGAACAGTTTGACGAAATTGGTTGACGTGATAATCAAGTAGTAGGCAATTTACACTTTTCATGTTTCACAAAAGATTCCTACACAGACATCATATACGCAATAGGTTTAGCACGATTTTCTTGCAACTCCAGCGTGGCAAAATCCTCGTTTTAGAATACCAAAGAAATTTATGTATATTTTATTTTTTTCTATCATTTTAAACAGGAATTAACAATAAATAAAAAAGTAACTGTAGAACAAAACAACTAATATCATTTTAGCTGGGTTACCATATAAAGAAAATAATGCCATTTTGGCGCCAGTGAGATACCTCGGTGAGTATATGACCAAATCTGTGACAAAATTTCCATATCTGGAAAAAACTTTAATCGGTATTTATGCTGCATTTTCCCTAATTATGTATAGCGAAAAAACTTTGGCACAGATGTCATGTACGCACCACATTGGCACAATTTTTTTCTGACGCCAATTTGGAGAAAACTTTGTTTTTAATTACCAATTTCATACATATTTGTTAATTATTTTCTGTTATTTAAAAAAATTAATAAATAAAAAAGTTTAATTAATAGCTATAGAACAAAATGATTTATATTATTTTAAAAAACAAAATGAAAGTTAATAAATAGTTTATTAATAAATAAACAACTATATTCGTTTAACCATAGGCATAAAATCGCCATTTTGTTGCAATCGTGCGAATGTGGTGCATATATGACACCTGCACCAAAACTTTAAAAAGTTGAAATTAAATTAATTTACAGTTTGGATGAGGAAGACATTTATACTAAAATTTAAACATTATACTCAATTTTTTTTTATGTATAACTGCTATTTATATATTTATATTTAAACATAAAAAATTATCCTAAAAATGCTCTCACACATTTAAAAGAGAGTAAGAGAATTTAATTATTGAGAACATCGCTCCGGCTTATCCCTTCTTGGTATAAAATCGCATTGTTTGATGACAAAAGTAAATTCAAACACCTAAATAAACAAATAACATACAATTAACAGATAAAACCATTTTTAAAAGTAATTCTGCTATTTCCTCCTGTAAAACACATAGAGGTAGAATTAGATTTTAAAAATAGAAAAATGTTATTTACGTTTTATCTAATAAAATATTTAAAATACTTTTTTTAGCCTGGCGCGATAGAGATAAATAGCGTAATATTGATTGAAGAAATATTGAAGCGGAAATTGTTAATTAAAAAAGACATGTAAATGTTATTCAACAGGAATTTTTTATTTCAAAATGCTGAATTTATCATTAGTAATAACGCACAATTGCATAAATTTCCTTTGAATTGCAAAATTTTTCCTTTAGTACTACTTGGTTATACCGTCGACCAATTTCGCCAAATTATATAAATCGCCAAACTATTAGCCAGATTATATAGATTAGCATAATTTTTCATTTAAATAACGAAAAACAAATTAGCAGAGCATATATAAAAGTAGAAATAAAACGCCGAATTAAAAATAATTTGATGACATAATTAATATTTATATTATGCTTAATGTCAAGTGAATGTGACATTTACAATCATCCATTATTGACCTTTGATCTTGGAATTTGGCAGTAGGATTTTTAATTGACGGGATAACCTTTCCTTCTTCAGTTTCTAAATTTTAAAACTGTAATTTTTCTTTTGAGTGGAATTGACGAAATGGCGCAAGAAAAATTAAATTAACAATAAAAAACATTTGCAATAAGAAATAAAAGAGTTATATTCGGTGATCACATTCTTCAAAATTACGGTGAAAAACTTTTGAAAAATTATGATATTATTTTACAATATATATGCGTGGCACAAATTCATACTAAAGCTAAAATTTAAATATTTGATTCAAATTTTTTAAATATTAACTCATATCTATATAATTTACGATTGAATACTATACTCCAAAAATTATCATCGCTTGAAATAATCAACATTATTGCGACCATTAAGAACCTAAGTCAGGCATTAAGTCAGTAGTGCATTTTCGGCTTAAAACACATTATTTGGCGACAAAAGCAAAATGAAAATCGCATAGAAACGAATATGTAATTCACAACTTAAAGTGTCTTTTACAATCAGATCTGCTTTTTTCTGCTGTAAGTTATATTACACGGAAATTCGATAAAAAAGAGAAAGAAAATAATAAAAAGGGAAATAATTATCATTCATAATTCATTTAATAAAATTTTCAAATTCATGTTTTTATTCTAACACCAGGTATAAGTCGCCAAAAGTTGAACCAGTTGTTATATTTCGCGTTAATTTATTTTTTAAGAAATACATATATATATTTTTTTCAAGATAAATATATTTTTACAATATTACGCTTCATTTAAGCGGTCTTTCTTTATTATTATTATTTTTTTATTATCAGTAGTTATTTTCTGCTTTTATTTGCAAGATATTTGTAATATTTTTAATAGATATAACCATTTTTTTTTCAGTTATAATTTTCGCCAAAAATAACTACTGGCAACCCTTTCGTCAAAAATAACCAAAAAATACGAAATTTATTACAAAAAATCAGAGTTATCCCTGTATATTTGAATCACAAACCTTCGCAAAAATATTTCCTATCGAATGATACAATCGGCAAAAAAATCCATCGGGTAGTTTTTGAAAACACTCGTATGGAAGTTTCAGAACTTCTGCTTTATAATATATATGATATGATATAATTATCTTTAAACGTTTAATAATTATATTAACAATTTATTATAAGATATTTTCATATGATTTTATGTTTATGGAAACATTTTAACCAATTATTTTAAAAAAGAAAACAACGCAGATTAAAATGCAATTAAAATCACTACCTTTAACAATCTAATCCAAATTATTAATAATCAAGTTTTTTATGTCAACAAAATAAATAATGAAAGTATTAATCTTTATTAAGTTAATAAAGCATTAATGTTTCATAGCATGTTTTTGAGAAGCTAATTAAAATCGTTCTCATAATAATAATAATAATAAATGCAACCATGAAAAATAATTTTTTTCCATACCTTTTTTCCATCGAATTCTTTCGTTCTAGTTATTCTTTTTGCCGCTCAAACTAAATCCGATAATAATTAAAGTGGCAAAGACCAAATCATTTTAACAGACAAAGTCCCATTAATTTTCTCGGACTATATTTTGCCATTTGGAAGAGATGTAGTGGACATTCTTGTTTAAGGGGACAGTGGACCTTTATTTAAGCAAAATCATCTATAGCAAAATCGTCAGAAAAAAGGTCATTTTCTGGGGTATAATAGTACCTAAACAGTTTTTTCTTATTAAAATATCATTTCTGAAGGTTTTAAGGAGTAAATAAAAAAAAGATACATGTATTTATATACTTTAAATCTGTTTTTCTCAAAACTAATTTTTCAGTGTTTTTAGATTTTTGAATTGCTCCTTGCGTCTTAATTTTTGATCAATATTTATAAAATTGATAAGGAAGTATCCTGATATTATTTAAAAAGAAATTGTATAAGCTTTTTAAAATTCGTCTTCATTAAGATAGTCAAATTTTATTTTTCACTTATTAAAAGGCAAAATTTTGATGAAAATCGATAAGGAATTTAGAAAAAATCTGTAAAATATTAACTTTTCAAGAGATTTAAAAAATCTTACACAAATTTGTTTATAATATTGTTTTAAGTAATAAAAATGCAAAAGCAAGAAAGTATTTCAAAAATTAAGACACGAGGAGCATTTTAAAATTTCGTTTAAAAATTTAAATTTTTGCAAAAAAAATTACAAATTTTAATAAGGTTGGAAATTTTTTTAAGGTATTCTATATGCTGTTGGTGAAATGTATATATACACAAAATTTCATATTGATATGATAAAAATGAATAAAATAAATTTTTAACGTCCACCGTCCCCTTAAATTGTAAAATCCGTGTCAATACGCATCTGCTCACAAGTCACATCTGCAATAAATTCCAGTCAACTAACTTCTCGCGTCTTCTATCATCAATTTAAAATATTTTTGTTTACGTTTATTTATTCTTTTGTTGCAAACGATTTTCACTTTCCATGCGCATGACCGTTTTGTTTTTTCTTTTTTTTATGCAATATTTTGGAGTTTAAATACGCAATAATTTTATGTGAGTGATTCTAATCAATTTTTTTTTATTTGAAAAAATTTTTAATGTATTTTTATTTTCTATTTTTATTAGTTTCAAAACATTTTAAATTAAAATGAATTGTAAAATCATTTTTTTTTCTTTCTTTTTTTTAATAATACTTAATAATAATCACAATTAAAGTTTATTAGATAAAATTTTGTTTAAGTTTTTAAAGATTTAAAATAATAGATTTAACGCTTATAATAAAAAAACTTGTTTTAAAATAAAGTTTGTGTCACATGTGAACATACATAGTATCTTCTTAATACAAAAAAGGGGGGGGGGGTATAGAGGATAAAAGCTTTTTATTTGTGTCTTTCGATTCGATTTCGGTCTAAAAATCTTTTTTCAGTCTATCCTAACTAATAATTATGTGTAATACATCCATTTTTTTAATCCAAATATTTTTCTATATGTACACACACATTTTCACTGTCAAGGATAACAAATTACTCATTTGATTTGAAATGTCAGATACACATCCATATATTAATGTTTAAAATTATTTAAATGTTTTGAAATGATAAAAACGTTATGTAATATATAACTGCATATTTTAATGACATTTCATGACCCGATTTTTACAAGATTTGTGGAAAAAAAAACAAGTTTTGCATATTTGGTACGGGAAATGGATAGTTGCCCTTGCGCAAGTGATTCTTTGTAGTTTTGTTATTACAGGAAAAATTAATAATTTTCTAAAATGTCGAAAAATAAATTACTAAATATTAAATAAAAAAAATTGTAAGATGATCAATCTCATTCAAGCTCGAAATAGACGGCCTATTTAAATTACAGTTCAAATTATTTCTCTTTTTATATGTTGAAATTTTTTTAAATTACTGAAATTTTTTAAGTTCATATTTTTGTTACGCTGAAATTTTACAATATGGTGTTTTTTGTCACAAATGTGACATGACGTGCATTACATGCAGTGACATAGCAATGATGTCACAATATATTTTTTTAACTGTCAAAAAAGTGTAATTTTACAATAAATAACAGGTTTTAGAAGTTTTCTAAGAAGGTCACCACTCAGTCACAATGTGACGTCACTAAGTGGTTGCATTTTGGTCACAGGTGTGACGTGACCACCGTGACTCACAGTGACGTCACAATGACGTCACTGTGACCATGCATGCTATCAGAAACGGATTAACTCCCACCCGGGCCCCTAGGCTTGACTTTCTGAGGGCCCCCTTTCACTCCTTCAAAGTGGTATATACTGGAAAAATTAAAACACATGCTTGCTTCATTAACTCATAAATCATTGATGATTAAAATATAAAAGATTACGACAAAGAATTTCGCACATCTTTTGTATTAATGTCCGACCAGTGTAAAAGAATATTTCCTTGTTCTTTATATAAGGAAAATTTTAGCACCGGGCACCCTTTTCTTCTGGGCCCCTAGGCTTCAGCCTACTCAGCCTAATGGGTAATCCGCCTCTGCATGCTATGAGGGTTGATAGTTGGTATGACAGTGATCGTACAAACAAACCCAGGGAGAGAGATCGAGAGCGCAGAGAAGTAAACTCCAACATAATTGTAGACAGAATAAGGTGTTTATTTAGATGAACGATGGAAGGTTTACAATACTAAGACGCTAGCAATACGGGAAATCACATCATTTGCCCGCAGGCACGGCATTAGCCGGAGAGGGGCTCAGCGCCCCTTTTTGCGTGATGTTACATGGCCAATGGTCTGAGTAGAAGTGAGAGACTGAGACAGGGAAGATGTACAGCGCTATACTTTTTACAGCGTCAAGGTTATGAGAATCCGTTAACGCTTAGTAACAGAAAATGCTATCGTTGGTGTAATACTGAAGTCCTGTGGTTTTTAAGGAGTGTCGATCAGGGCTGCGGAGTCGGAGTCGGAGTCGTAAAAAAACAACCCGACTCCGACTCCGGCTTTTTTCTTAGACAGTTTGAAGTGAAATTAAACCAACAAAATGTAATTTTAAATCCATAGAAGGAATTTTTATTGCTATTTTTGGATTATATCGGACTACCCAAGTTAAAGAATCCCAATAAACGGCCCAGGGTACACAGGGGATGAAAATTGTTTTTAATTAAAAGCTCTAGTAGATCCCAGATTATTTGCGAACAATCTTCTATCTTTACAAGAATAAAGTATTGGATTCTTGAAAAATATCGATTTCCGGAATTCGATGGATTTATACGTTTTAGAAGATCCTGAACTGAACACGATTTGATAGTTTTTCGAAAATGTCTGTCAGTGTCTGTCACTTCGTGAGTCTGCATGGGACAAAAATTTTGGAGCGCTGTATCTCAAGAACTAATGGATGGAATTTCACAAAACTTTAGATTTTGTTAGATCTTGATAGAAACTGGATTTGATTAATTTTTGGTGTATATCACTCGACAGGTGGCTTTGCTATGCTGCGTTATTCACAATTTCCACAGTAGCTATATCATAAAAATTAATGCACGGATTTTTATAAAACTTTAGATTCAGTTAGTCCTTGATATAATTAGGTGCTGTAAATTTTTTGGTGCAAATCGCTCAATAGGTGGCGCTGCTATACTGCAATGCTCATGATATTGCAACAGCGTTATCTCAAAAACAAATGCTCGAATTTTCATTAAACTTTATATTTAATTAGTTTGTAATCTAGATTAGTATAGTTTAGTGTTTGGTGTAAATCGCCCTACAGGTAGCGCTGATATGCTGCATTTTTTACGATTTTGAAATAGCTGTGGCTCAATCACTAATGCATGGATGTTCATTAAACTTTAGATTCAGTTAGTATCTGATAGAAATTGATCCTGATTCGTTTTTGATGTACATCACCCAACATGTAGCACTGATATGCAGAATTTTAAGATTTCCCTATAACTCTATCTCAGAAATTAATGTACTGATTTTCACCAAACTTCAAATTCAGTTAGAAGTTGATATAATTTGTTGACTAGATTTTGGTGTAAATCACATAAGAGGTGGCGCTGCTATGCTGCATTTTTCAGGACGTATTAACATGTGTGATATTGAAGAAAATTCTCAGATTAACACATCTGACTAATTTTTTTTCCTTTCCATTGAAATTTTTCTGCTCTAGAGAGCACTACACCACAAACACTCGAGTTAAGGCCGTAAGCTGGTTTCGTCGCGGCCAAAAGGAGTTAAGGCCATTTGTACAAAAACAATGCTGTACCGCAAGTGAGCCGCCGCTGATTGCGGCAGCCATCGCCGAGTCGTTAAAGGCTCGGCGATGACAGAATTGTTGCATTTACTTTGCCGGTAGACTCTTAATGGTCGGTTTCGGGCAAAAAAGTAATGGCCCTCCAACATCTAGAAAGCAGAGGGCTAATATAAACTGACCAGCATTTTTATTTTAAGAGAGAAAATGTATATATTTTTTGTCTTTATTTCTTTCAAAAATTACTTTAAATCTGAGTTTTAATAAGGAGAGATTTATATACGTGATATAATTTACGAGATTTATATTTAAAACAATAAAATAGATGGCATATTTTATTTAGTTTGAAAATATTTATATAAGAAATAAAAATTGTGCTCAAAATGTATACAGAATTCCAAGTTTTTTCTTCATCGGCACACTGTTACATTCATTATTTATAAAAAAGAGTTGAAAAAAAAAGAATAAATATTTAAAATATAGTAAAATAATTTAAAATAAATATTAAAACAGAAAAACGCTTTTAGATTGTCCCTAAAGCAGTCTATGTCCACCCCCCTCCTCCCAATTACTCAGTCATGAAAAACTTTAGCATACATGCATAAAATAATTTTGAATCGTACATGCATAATATATTTCTAAAATTGTCGATTTCTGCATCTCTAAAGTTGGCTTAGAAATACAATTAGTTTCACATTTTTTTTTTCTAGGAAAGATCATTCTTAAATTTGAAAAATGATGTTATTAGAAAAAAAAGAAAGAATGTATTTTGATTTATTTGCATCTGCAAGCGCGGATAGCTTTGCATGGATATATTTCAGTGGTCATACTGGACATAATGAATATATTATTCAATTTATATTGATTTTGATAGCCAAAATAAACAGAACACAAATTTATAAGAAATTGGAACAATACAAAGATTTAAATACAGTAAGATGCATTCATTGGAAATGCATATTATACAAAATATTTACAAGATATTTACTGATAAATGTGAATTTTTTTATGTATATATTTTTTAATTCTATAAAAAAGATATTTGTTGCAAACAAAATGGATAAAATGGCATTTAAATTGTTTCAACAAGAATTTTTTGCTGAATGGGAGTCAGTAAAGAAAACAGAAAAAAAGGGGGGGGGGCATATAAACTGTTTCTAAAACGTAAATTTTTAATATGATTTCAAATATATATGCATGTTAAATAAAATTCCGAGGAGGGGGTGGGAATTTAAAATTCTGATTCAAAGGAAAAAAGAAAATTCCCTGTATCTATTAAATTCCTAACATTTATATGTATTTATTTATTTTATAATATTTTTACTAATAAAAAATACAGATAAAGCCATCTATTTTTTTTCATATGTCGGATAACCGTCCCTTTCAAACAAAACTCATTAAAGATCAAAACACCATGTCGCCACATTAAACGATCAGACGAGTAACCGCAAAAAGTGGTCAGATCTGTTTGGGCATTAGTACAATACATGCTCTCCTTCAAGGTCAACAAGTACGGGGGGGAATTTTCCAAGAATTTTGGACGGTGTGCTGATAAGCAGATCATTTCAGTTAGACCGTCACATAAGGGAGAGAAAGCATGTTTAACGAATGCTACTTTCAATTTGGAATATTTTACCACACTATAGGTATGTTTTATTATGCTTATTCATTAAAGAATTATTAATTTTTAAGGTACCCTGGGGTAATAACGCCACGTTAAGGTTCTACCAATTTTCACGGCTTAGTTTTAGATTGTATTTTTCAAACAAATATAGGATCTGATACAGCAACTCATTGACTATCTATATAAAATAAAATAATTTAACAGATATGTATTTATAAAATGTAATGGCGTTTTTTCTTGACCCATGCTATTTGGCGTTATTACCCACCTATATGGGTAATAACGCCATGCAAACAAAACTATTAAATAAGATGGAATAATTGCATGTAGATAGCTCAATTCTAAAAATACAAACTCTACAAACTTAGAAATTGACAAATTGCATTCTAAGATATTGAAAATATTCAATTTTTGTGAAAGTGTAAGAAATATAAAGGTGTGGTGTGGGAGGAGGGGATAAGGTAAATAAATATCAGACAGTGAGTTTCTTTTTGCTTAAAAAGAACCGTATAAATAGAAATATGAGAAACATTGCACAGTTTTAACTGTGTTTATTTGAATCAGTATTTAGGATGTAGCTCGGCCACTGTAGGCAATCAACCGGGGTATTAATGTCAAGGATTGGCGTTATTACCCCGGTATAGTTATAGCGCAGTACATTTTAAATTACAAATTATCTCAAATCTTCAACAACATTTTAAAAGTACATGAAATGCACTACAAATTTATGTAATTAACAAAATATTTCCGGATAAAAAGATAATCTTCACATATACAAAACGTATCTCGCAAATTTTAGATCAAGCGTTAATTTTAGTTGTTTGTAAAAACAATAAGACTTAAAAATGAAACGAATTAACTTGAAGCTGTTTTTTGCGATTTATATGACTCAAAACCCTTCTGCGCTGAGCACATGGATGTCATTTACCCGATTATTTCATAATTATGCAAAATATAAGCACTTGGCGTTATTACCCAGCCTGGCGTTCCCCAGGGTACCTTAATTCATTATAACCTCTTGAGTTTTTTTGCATCAACATTAAGATTGTTTGATCCGGGAAATCTAATAGAATTATATAGGAAACATATTTATTTTTAAGACGTCATACATTTTTAAAAATGCACTTGTATTTTAAAAAATATAAAATAATGTTTACTTTATAATCTGCTATTCATCGCTTATTCGTTATTTTAAAGTTTTGTATAACTAAGGAAAAGCAGCTAATTTAAAATTATATACTTTTAAGATTTTTTAAAAGTTTGAAAGTTAATAATATTTTCATATAACAATTGTTGTTTTCCACCATGCATGTCATTAAAAATTTTGCAAAAAATAAAATAGTTTAATTTATATAAAGTTTACACTGGTTTTTAAAGGTAAAATGTATTTTTCTTTTCATATATTAAGAGTGTTAAAGAGTGATTTCACTTGCGATTATTGTTTTGTATAAATTTGTGCAAAATACCATTTAATAGATGCTTCTTTAACCTAAAAAATTCTTTTTGTAAAGGTTGATTGAATTATTTTAGATAAAATAGTTATCGGTTTCATTTTAGATCCTTAAAATAGATTCCTTTAACGTTATAAATAACATGACTGTAAAAGACGGCTTTTTTTTTTGAGCGAAGAAAATTAACAATTTTTCATCGAAAATATTTCATTCATTAAACAATTATATAAAATTCTAAAAAACTCAGGATAAAACTGTCAGATTCTTCAAAATTTTGATACATTTTCAATTACTGTAAACAATTCTCAGCTAATTTGAAAAGATTAAAGTAATATATTTTTTAAATAGCAAATATTATCACACACATGTATATATAATAAATGATAATAATAATAATAATAATAATAATAATATATATATATATATATATATAGGATTTTTTTTATATATGAAAATGATACAAAAAATATTTGACAGGTTTCTTAATAATTCTTTAATGAATAAACATAACGCATTGGTAGGATCGGTATTACTGATGGGTCTTGTCGCTTGGCTAAAGTAACCTCTTAAGTCTAAAAACCAATAAAAGTAAAAGTAAAAAAAAAAGAAAAAAAAACCATAAATTATTTAATACATTATTAGCATAAGTTCAAAATTTGTTCCATAAAAAATGTTTGTTGGAAGATTGTTTAAATTATAAAGTGTTTTTGCATAAAAAACAATATATTATTAATCATTAGATATACTTTTCAAAAAAGTTATAAATTTACTTATCTACAAATTTTTCAAAAATTTCCAAAACTTATAAGTTGAAAATGAATTTATTTGTTTATTATTTAATTATATCCTTTAAAAAATATTTTTAATTGCATTACATGTAAATTTTTAAAGCATATAATTAAATAATAAACAAATAAATTCATTTTCAACTTATATGTTTTGGAAATTTTTGAAAAATTTGAAGATAAGTAAATTTATAACTTTTTTGAAAAGTATACCTAAAGATTATTAGTATATTTGTTTTACATGCAAAGACAGTTTATCATTTAAATAAACTTCCAGCAAATATTTTTTATAGAACAAATTTTGAATTTATGTTTATATATTAATTCTTACAAACACAAATGGCTGGGTGAGGGTGATCTCCTGGCCAGCCTTTATTTTTAATGGCCTTTAAAAGAATAATTGTGGCCAGTTTGTGGCTGTCTGATATTTTTCATAAAACGTTAATGGCACATTTGTGGGCAACTTCTTGTATTCATATCTTCTGGCCGCATTCTGGCCGGCGTGACAGTTTTTTGACGGAGCCGTTACGGCCAAAGATGACGGGCCGTTATCAAACACTTTGGGCCACCGCTAACGACGTTATAGTGGCCCACCAGTTATGTGTTTGTTGGGTAGTTAACATAAAAATTGTGCAGATTTCCCCTTTTCGAGGCCACGGATCCGAAATAGTAAAATATCCGTTTTGTTATCTCTTTTAGATTTCGGTAATTTAATTTTTCAGGTTTGTGGTACGTGAAATTAAAGAATTTGTAAAACGGATTTTTTTTTTTCCAAAGCTCTAAGAATTGAATACCGAAATAATGACTTTTTGCCTTATTTTTCTTTCGTTCCCTCATAACTTTAACCAGCATCAACATTAGTATAATAGCTAGCAAGGAAGCCAGGAGTCGGAGTCGGAGTCGGATTCGGAGTCGTTAAAATTTCCGGAGTTGGAGTCGGAGTCGGAGTCGAAGTCGTTAAAAATTCCGGAGTCGGAGTCGGAGTTGGAGTCGGCCATTTTTCCTACCGACTCCGCAGCCCTGGTGTCGATTGCATACGCACGCGTGCTTCCAGATACTGAAAGAATTACATGCCGAATGATTCATGACATCTGGGAGATTTTAAAGATTAGCAGAGTGCATGAGAATGTTAACGGATAAACGTATTATAAACCACAGCCGCTTCTATTTAACATGGGAAAGAATGCAGAAATGTGCAGATCTAAGGAAGACTGACATTCGGTTAACTTTTATTGTGACGAGAAAAGAATTACCAGATCTTTCTCAAAGTGATAAAAATCCAAAACAAAAAGTGGGAATGAAATGGTGTTTTTTTATCATATGAAAGAGGGTTTGTAAAGGAATTAATTTCAAATACAAAGTTATAAAAGGGAAAATAACAAAGTACTGCATTATAACCTTAAATGCAAGAATATTAACTTTAACACCAAATTTTTAAATTGGTCCCTGGAGACAGAAATTAATCTCTTGGACTTTTGAACACTTATTGTCATTCTGCAAAAAGAACGCAAAAATTTACAGAATGCAAAAAAAGATGAATTCTACATTTTTAGGCTTCCGTACTTAAAAAAGGAAAATGCTATCATTATAAAATCGTTCCTGTGTCTTTCTGTCTATCCGTTTTTCTGTCACAGCCATTTTACTCGTATGCGTACACTTTAAAAAATTTGACCCTTTGCTGCATCGTCACTCCCCCGCTTTTATAGAATTTCTCTCCTTTGACCCATCAGAATGCTTCATGATAGGCTGAAGTAATCGTTTTCTATAAAAACGATGGAGTGACGATGCAGCAAAAGGGTCAAATTTTTTACAGTGTAGAGAGTTCAAATTGGAGGAAGTGATAAAGATTATTGACCCACATATTTACATATTATTAAACATTCAAAAATACATTTAGGATTTTAAGGTAGAGGGGCTAATTAAGTTACTTGAAAGAAAAAATCTTTTCTTTTATATCGTGTAGAGTATCGTGTGAAAACTTTTGTAAAGCTCAATTAGAAAATACAAGGAGGCCATAATTAAAATAACGGTACTCAGAGTGTTCTGTAGCGCGATTTAATTGCAAGAATGGCGCCAAGTTTTGTGAAAAGTTTAAACAAAACGAGGAACGAAGGATGCCGTGAAAAAAAATTAGATCCAAAAGTCACTGCCAGGGAAATATTTGGCGCTGTGTTCGAAAAAGAGAGTTTCAAAAAATGAAGAATCAATGCTAAAATAAAAGTATCGTTTATTTAATGAATTTAGCAATTTAATACAAGCTCAAAATGGTTAAGTTTAAAAAAGCTAACAATTTACCTGAACACTGCTAAAGTTTCTTTATCTGCAATTTCACTTACAAATCTCCAAAGAAAGCAACAGCAGAAGAAGAAGTTCTTTATTCAAATTTCACGTTACACCTTTTGGCTCAATGACAGCTTGTTCGGCTTTAAAAGTTAAAGTGCTACTGTTAGAAGCAATTTCATTGAAAGTTATTTTTATAATGTCTCCTCCTTTAGTCGAGCGACCTCTATTAGTCAAATCTTTTACCTCAACCAGTGCAATCTGTCAGACGCTCTTAGTGTTTTTAGAAACCACAAAAAAAAATGCGTAAAGGTAATGGTCTTTTGTCAGTTAATGGTTTAAAAGCAATGGTTGAGAAGTTTGAGAAAACAGTGCAAGCAGAGGACGAAAACCCGTATCACAGTATACAATCGAAGAATTGGCAATGGCGATTGTCGACAGAGCCCCAGACAATATTTCTACCACTTCCAGTGCTCGTGGGATAGCTCGGAATCTGGATATGCCTTATTGTACGGTATGGAAAATCCTACGAAAGATTATCCTCTTCTATGCGTACAAGATCAGCCGTGTACAAGAGTTACGTCATGCCGAAAAAGATAAACGATTGACTTTTGCTCTCACTTTCCTTGCCAGAATGAAGTTGGATGATGCTTGGCCGTGGAAAATCTCATGGGAAGACGAGACACCCCTTTTACCTAAATGGAACTGTAAATATCCATAACTGCCTAATTTGTGATAACAAGTCACCAAGAGCATGCAGAGAAATTCTTTGCATTCACCAAAGCTAACTGTTTAGTGTGGTTTCACAGCAGATATGATCATAGGTCCATTCTTCTATGAGAACATTACTCCAACAGGACCTGTAACTTGTTCTGTTATCGGAGACAAATATCGCCAAATGCAAAACAACTTTGTTACTCCGGCACGTCAGCAAAGACAAAGCCTGGAGAAAATCATTTTCATGCAAGATGGATCCCCCCCCCCCCCAGATATTGCTTAGCGGGTACAGCAGTTGCTACTAGAGAAATTCACAACAGAAATAGTCATTAGCCGCTGTCTTCCAACTGCATGGCCTCCTCGATTCGCTGATCTTACACTGTGACTTTTGGCTATGGAATTACCTAACGTCCAAGATCTATCACGGAGGTGCCCAGGACCTGGCTACGTTTAAGGTATCATATCGCGAACTGTACAAGAGATTCCTGCAGACATGTTATTCTTTGCTGTTGTAAATAGCACAGAATGCAATAGGTGGTCCACAAAAACGGCGGCCACGTCGAACCTGAGATGGATGTGCTAAATAAACGGTAATTTTATTTCAGTATTGATTCTTCTTTTTTGAAACTTTCTTTTTCGAATGCACAGCGCCATATATTCCCCTGGCGGTGACTTTTGGAACTAAATTGTTTTTTCGCGAAATCCTTCGTCCCCCGTCTTGTTTAATCTTCTTAAAAAATTTGGCGCCATTCTCTCAATTTGATCGCACTACAGAACACTCTGAGTACCGTAAGTTTAATTATGGCCACCTTGTACATTTCTTTTAACTTTAGGTTGTATATTTTCGGAGATATCGTTGAAGATGTAGTGTATAAATATGTCCCCCCATTCTATTTCGAATCTAATAAAATTAAAATTATGAATAAAGTAGAGGTAGTGGAAGTTCATTTAAACGTTGCAGAAAACTATAGCGATTACTCTACGTCATATAGATTTTGAGAAAAGCATATTTTCCCGTTGCAAATAAATCTGAATTTTCATGCATTCGGCAAAGGTGTTGACGAATGCTGGCAGTAACTATAGTAGTATATGAATAAAATGACGACGATGATTTTCGAAAAAATTCATCTGTAATTAGCACAGATATTGACCCTGAAAAACACGAACTTTTTGAACGTAAATGACAGTGGCTGCAACCTTTATGTACCATCGGCTTTTAAAAGTCTAAATAACAACTTTTAATGATATACTTGTGTATTACAATTTACAATAGCAGTATAAAAGTAATAAATTTCAAATTGTTAAAAACAGATTAATTTAATTAGTTAGTTATATAAATACAATAGGATACGTGGCTTGTTTACATTGGGTGGACCTCTCAATACGCCTCCCGTATCTTTGCTTAATTTAATTTTATAAAATGCCAAATGAAGTTTAAATATGCTCTAATTTCATCTAATTTTTCAGTAACCGATTAAAGTTCATAAAAAACAGATTAGGATAAGATTACTAGTTGTCGGATGTGGCAATCCCAAAAATTTCTTCTATTTCATATATGTCAATACTTCCAGAAAAATGGAGCATAGCAGCGTCACTGGTTAAGTGATATACAATCAAAACTAATCAGCAACAACTTATTTCACGTTTTAATTGAATATGATTTTTGATTTAAAAAATCCATGCATTAGTTTTTGAGATAGAATCATTGCAGAAATCGTATAAAAAAAAATCTAGATTGAAGCGCCACCTGTCTAACGATTTATTCAAAAAACAAAAAAAATCTACTGATTTTAAAGATTTATGAAAATCCATGCATTATTTCCTGATGCAGAGCTATTGTGATAATCATGAATAACGCTGCACAGCAACGCTATCTGTTGATCGGTTTACACCAAAAAGAAATCAGCACCATACTATGTCAAGAACTAACGGAATCTGAAGTTTTATGAGTCCATCGAGATAAAGGTAACATAGCAGCGCCATCAGTTGGCTATAGACACCAATAACTAATCAGCTCCAGTTTATATCAAGCTGCAACTGAATCTAAAGTTTTGTGAAATTCCGTGCGTCAGTTCTTGAGACAGAGCGCCCACAAAATATCTATCAGATATAGACTCACAGTGTGATAGTGACAGACAGACTCACAGACATTTTGTGAAACCATGTTTTGTAGGCTCTCTGACCCCTAAACTGTCTAAATCCGTTGAAAACCGGAAATTAAAAATTTTCACGAATCGAACGCTTTTTTCTAGCAAATATAGTAGAATGTAAAATTTAACAGAATAGCTATATTTGATATTATTTAGGCTTATATCTCTTTGAACTTTTATAGTATACCCATTCATACTTTTCTAGTATATGCATAAAGTAAAAGAGAAACCTACGTTGTGTAGTTTTTCATAAAGTCTTATTTTCCTTTTCCAACGATGTTTTTAATTTCTTCTATCTTTAGAAGAAGAAAGTATTGGATTTGTGAAATTTTCCAAATTCTGATATGGATTTCTGGATATTCCTGATGGATATACACTAAGGTGGTGCGAAAAAACAAAAGTTTTTATTTCAGAGTCGCTATAGTGCGGAAAAGTTGCGATTGGTAAATACAAGAAAAACAAAAAAAAGAATTTTTCAAATCGGACTATATCTTCCGATCGCGCAAACCACCTAAAAATTAAAAAAAATTGAAAATTTCCGATTTTTTCAGATTTTTTTTTAAAAATATTACACACACATATATTTTACCACTCTAGTGAAAAATATTTGCATATTGTACTGTTTAATAATAATAGAAAAATAAATTGCGTTTAGAGAATATCTTCCGATCGCGTAAACACATTAAAAATCGGGGAAAAATTTAATTTTCAGTGATTTTGATGTATTAAGAAAATAAATAAGTTCAGTTTGCGGCCTCATTTTAAAATTTAAATGTAAACTAATACTATTGAGCACATTATGCCATTTTTGAACAACTGAGATCTTACCATGACGAGATCGCTGCAGGGCGAAAAGGTTTAGTAGTTTGCGCAATTCCTGTTAGCCACGTTGCGAAACAGCGCTGAATTCGCCCTACGTGTACATACCCATCGCTCCCCAACCTCATCCTTTTGCACAGTGCGCCATTTCGTATCAGTGATCCAGTAAACGAATTTCGTTTGTTTATTTGGTGTATTGTGTTATTATAATTACATTAACAATTGACATGGATACGGATATGCATGTGTCGTTGACCAAAAAAAATTACTAGACAATCTTTTCATTGTCCTATATTCGGTCATTCAAGAGATTTTCTACCAAATATTCTACCAACACACGAATATAGCGCCTGTATACATAAGAACTGTATACCTAAGACACTAAAGAACACCCTTTAAATGAATTTAAATGCTTGTAGAATTGTTTAAAACACTTCTGGACTTTTTCAATAAATGCGTCCATATAATACTCATTGATATGTAGAATGATACATGTTTGAAGATGTTTTATAATAATCTTAAACAGGTTATGTGTTGTCCCTCGTGATATTTGTCTCAGAACTGAGGAGGATAAATAAAGTATCGTCCTTTCTTCCATCAAAATATATGTCATGTGGTTCTTTTGAATCCATTTGACTTTGACGTAATTTTTTTCTAGTGCGGCTGATTTCTATTCTAATTTTGTATCAATCAATAACTTGAGAAGCATCTGTTTTAGTTATTAAAGCAATATCTTCTAGCGCACTCAACGCTGTAGCAGCACCTGCAGGGTCAGATGCACCATTGTGATCGCAATGTAACGATGTAGATTATAACTCAACATTCATTCGCCATGGTAATTTCTTCTTAAATCTGATAGGCTCTATCGGTCATGGTAATGAGATTTTACGTATACCTACATTAGCATTAAAACTCTTTTGTATTTCATCTAAATGCTCAAGATCTTTTATTTCCGCTTCAACAGATTTAGAAGGTTACCTTTTTAATATATAGTTTCGTCGTCTAAATCTTGTATTCAGTTTTTTTCCTCCTTTTGATTTATAGTCCCAATTTTTTCCATTCCGTACTTTCTTTGGAGGTAGATAAATCTATGCTCAATGACTGGAATTTTGTGGTGTTTTTCAGACGTACAATTAGTCTCAATCGCACACTCCCTCAGATCTGGAGACATTTTACAGACGCTATTTTAATTCATTACGAATTTCCAAGCTGTAATATCACACAGTTGAGCTCCTTGTTTTTTAAATTCATCAACCTTTTATATAAAATCTGGCTTTTCTATGTCGTTAATTTATAATACTTATCGTAGTAGGCATTATCTAAATGATTCTATACTCAGAAACTTTTGGGATTGACGCCTTCTAATAGATATATTTTATTTTTTGTGCCACTGTATTGCTGGCAGATGAGAAACTCACTTTAATGTTGTTGAATTTACTTGCTAATAGAAACCTCTCCTCAAAGCAGCATCGGAGAATATCTTCATGTGTTGGAAGAATATTTGGCAGAAAATCTCTAGGATGACCGAGTATAGGACAATGAAAAGATTGTCTAGTAATTTTCTTGGTCAACGACACATGCATATCCGTATCCATGTCACTTGTTAATGTATTTAAAATAACGTAATACACCTAATTAACAAACGAAATTCGTTCACGGGCTCTCTGATACGAAATGGCACACTGTGAAAGTGGACGAGGTTGGTGAGAGATGAGTATTATGTACACGTATGGCAATTTCAGCCCTCTTTCGCAACGTGGCTAACAGGAGTTGCGCAAACTACTAAACCTTTTCGCCCTGCATCGATCTCGTTGTGGCTACATCTCTGTTGTTCAAAAATGGCCTAATGTGCTCAATAGTATTAATTTACATTTAAAATTTAACATGAGACTGCAAACTGAATTTATTTAATTATTTTGTTAATACATCAAAATCACTGAAAATTGAATTTTTCTCCAATTTTTAATGAGCTTGCGCGATCAGAAGATATTCTTTAAACTCAATTTATTTTTTTATTATTACTAAACAGTACAATATGAATATATTTTTCACTATAGTGATAAAATATATGTACATGTAATATTTTTTAAAAAATTCTGAAAAAATCGGAAAATTTCAATTGTTTTTAATTTTTAGGTGGTTTGCCCGATCGGAAGACATAGTCTGATTTGAAAAATTCTTTTTTTGTTTTTCTTGTTTTTAACTATCGCAACTTTTCCGCACTATAGCGATTCGGAAATAAAAACTTTTGTTTTTTCGCACCACCCTAATATACACGCTTTAGGGGACAAAGATTCCAAAAAAAAAAAAAAAAAGGTTTTTAGAAAACGTCTGCCTGTGAGTCTGTAAGACTGTGACTCCATCTGTCTGTATCAGACCTAAATTTTGTAAGCGCGCTATCTTTATAACAAATGCACGGAATATAATAAAAAATTATATACAGGTAGTCCTTGATATAAATTGAAGCTGATTTCTGAACTGAAGTTTTTGGTGTAAATCGCTCAACAGGCGGCATTTCTATGCTGCATTTTTCACGATTTTTTGCAATCTCAAGAAGTAAAGCTGTTCTTAAATCAAAAAGGAAAACCTTTATGGTATAAGTTTTAATTTATTTTTGTTCGGAAATGCATGAAATTGGCAGGTGTTGTTGTTGAGAAACTATTTAATCACAATCGTTTTCCCGATTGTGTTTTTTTTTTTCCAAACTTAGTACATTTTTCAGAAAATAGTGTCAAAGTGAGCGTTTGGATCTAATTTCTGCGAGAAAAAAACCCCACTCAAACAAGGGTAAAAACGTGTTTATCATGTGGTCAAAACTGCTTATATCACAATAGGTAACTTATTAATCACAAAACGCGAAATACAGTTCGATTCAAATCGCTTCCATAGTCAGGTCTCCCAATTTTATGTATGTCCGTTAAAAAATGTATTTGTAAATGTGTTAAAACGTTTTGCGCTTTTTGAGCAGAGTATTTGAGGACAGCCTTAATGCACATATTTTCATCAAACTCCAGATTCAGTGAATTCTTGATATGAACTGGCTATGCTTACATTTCGGTGTCAATCGCTGAATAGGTGGCACTGCTTTGGTGAATTCTTCCCGATTCTCGCAATAGAATCTCCAGAACTAAAGCACGAATTTTCATCAAACTTCAATTTCAAGTATATCTTGATAAATATTATTGCTGATTATGTTTTGGTGCAAATCGTCGAACAGGTGGCTGCATTTTGTTTTTCAGATATCTGCAATATTCTTGTTTCAAGACTGCATAAAATGCAGGGAATTGCATGCCTTTAGAATCCTCACGATGGGCATTTGATTGTGGTTTTAATTTCGTACTGTGAAAGTAAATTTTGAAGTATTAACATGTATCAGATAGAAGAAATTTTTGGGATTGTCACATACGAATAGTTTAATAATATAATTAATAATTCATATATTTATTGTACGAAACTTTTTTGATCGTGAGTAAGACTCGTACTTGGCAGTTTGTGGTAAAATTATTTCTGAAGTAAAGTTTTTGATTTTGAAAGAGGCGCACCTTCTTTTACACAACCATCGGGCTGCACACTCTTACAATATTTAATCTTTTGTGCTAAATTTGAGTTATTACCATAGTCAATTAATAATAAGGGAATTTTCACTTTTTTCTGATTAACTTTATGATTTTTCCTTTCAAAATACCTACATTAGAAATAAGTAAAGTTTTGTAATAGTAACAATTTCAAATTGAAGAAAATAATCTAAGTGTGTGTATAAGTAAACAGAAAAGCTGTTCTTGACTTCAGGTCATAACATTAAGCTAAAACTTTACATAGCTCTCTGTGAGTACATGGAATGTCTGTAAAGTTTCAAAAGACAATCCTCTAAATTCGCAATCTTCCTGGCATTTCCTCAATCACTTTTTCCTTTAATTATTTACATAGTGACAGCGGTTAATGATAGCGAAATTAATATCAAATGTAAACTGAAAAATATGACTCCCTTAATGTATTTTCTTTTAATACGAAAAGCGAATTTAGAGAAAATCTTTATATATCAAATCTTGTTAATGACTGAAATTGATTGATTGATAACTTTTCGGATATTACATGTCAAGGATTTTCTAATGACCCAAAATTATAATAAGTTTGGAGCACGCAATGCAATTTTATTACTCCAGCAATTATGTGAAAAGGTAGCATTCGTTTTGTTCCCGAAAGTGATAAAATATTTTCTTTATTACAAGTATTTGGATAATGAATTAATTAGGAGCAATTAAAAGTGTTAAAATTAAACATACCCAATGTACATTTATAGGTAATCGAAATTAAATATTTCTGTGAATGTCACTAACTGACCTATAAAGAATTGGAATGCTGCAGGGCGTCATTCGTTTATACATGAATCACGCCCAATAAATAATTAAGATGATTTGATACATTTGTAACTTTACATACATGTTATCACTCTTTCAGTAACTAGAATTTGCGTTTGATCGAACTTCTGTAATGGCAAATTGTCAATATGTTTTGCGTTACACACCAAATTACGCAATATATCTATGGCTAATTCCTAAACCGTTAGACATATAGTTACAGTTAAAAAAAGGTTTTAAATTCGGTAAAAAAATATTTTAAAAGCGGTTTGGGTCCAAAAAACATTTAAAACATACGAAATTTAAATTTTTATACGTTCTCCTGGTCCAATAAGTTATATTTAGTAAATTTTTTCTATTATACTGACAACTAAGACAAAAAAGTGCCGTTCCTATAACACCAAAATTGACCGAGTTATAAAATTTTAAAAATGCATGACTTACACTTTTCTACATCTTAACAAAAATGAGTTCAGTCTGGCTTAAAGGATCATAGTGAGTATTCGAAGAAATTGTTTCATATGTATCTGCACTTTGAAAAAAAAATACAAGTATTACACTGTAAAAAATTATTGTGTAAATTAGTCAAATTTACACACATATATATTTGAGTTTCTAAAATTACACACTCGTCATATAATTTACACATTTTTTTCTGAATTTCAGCCATTTTTTATGCGTATGTAGCTTATGGAACTAAGTATGTAAATTGTTATCGCTTGAAATACCCAGATAAGCTTGTAAATGTAGAAAAATGCCTTGATTTATATTAATTGAAGTATTCTGATTTACGTATAATTATACGTGCACACAGAAGTGTGTAAATTGTTTAATTCACACGCTTGTCATTAATATTACACATTTTGTACAAAAGATTACCTGTTTTTATGTGTATATAGTTTATGGTATTGAACCAGTACTTTGTTATTTGTTGATAAACACAGACAAGTACGTAAATGTTAAAAAATACCTGGATTTACACGAATTGTAAAGTTACATATAATTATAAGTGCGCAAATTTTAATAAATAGTGCCTAAATTTATTTGCAAGTGACAAAAAAATTTTTTAATAAGATTAAAAATTCAGATTTTATTTTAAGCATTCCATTGCAGAAATATGATACTGACAGCATTTTGAAATTTATGAGCTGAAACTTTTATTTATTTATTTATTTATTTATTTATTTATTTATTTATTTTTATTTATTTATTTATTTATTTATTTATTTTGTAAGGGGCCCTCTTGATCCCCTGCCTCCGTCATTTCTGATAAATTGGAAGCATGTAAACATTTAAGTGAAAGCAGAATTAATAACTAGTCGGTTGACAGTTCCGAAAATTTCGTCAATCTCATACATGTTAATACTTCCTGAAAAATTATGTATAGCAGCGCCACCGATTAGGTGAGTCTCACCAAACCTAATCAGCAACAAGTTATGTAATAATCTAATTAAATCTAAAGTTTGGTAAGAATCCGTGAGTTAGTTTTTGATGTAGAACCATTACGGAAATCGTAAAAATAAATCTGAATAGAAGCGCCACTTGTCGAGCGATTTACTCTAAAATCTAAGCAGCTCTAATTTATATCAGGGACTACTGAATCTGAAATTTTATGAAAATTCCTGAAATAGTACTTGAGATACTATTGCAATAATCATGAATAATGCCGAATAGCAGTGCAACCTGTAGGGCAACTTACACTACAAAATAATCAGCACCATATTATGTGAAGGACTAATGGAAATTGAAATTTTATAAAAATCCGTCCATTATTTTTGAGATATAAGTATTGCGGTCATCGTGAAAAAGGTAGCATAGTAGGGCCACCTGTTTGAAGATTTACATTAAAAAATAATTAGCACCAGTTTATATCAAAGACTAACTGAATCTAAAGTTAATTCTGTTCCTTAATTCTTTTTAGTGGCTTGAGAATTTGTGTCACATACAGACTTTTGTTTTTAAAAAAGTTTTTTCGATACTTTGGCTCCTAAAACGTGTAAATCTGTCGAAAATTTGTAATTCGAAATGTTCACGAACCCAACACTTTCTTCTTGTAAAGATAGAATAACGTAAAAATTGCCTTTGAAGAGAACTCAGAAAACTATGATGTTGCTGCGACATCAGTGCCAACCTACAGGGGCATTTAAAAGGGAACAGAACTTAAAAATATTTTCTGGATTGAATTGGGGGACGTTCGTTATATGACACGGCCAGATTTTATGCGCTCGGCCATAGTTGTGATAAAGGAGAGATGTGGTGGGAGGTCACATGACAAAAAAAAAAAAAAACATTTTTTTAGTTCGTTTTCTTTTAGGATTTAATTATTTTATAGTCATTTAGAAGAATATGTGGGGGGTGGGTGGCAGTGTTAAATTACTTTAAATAGTTCGGGAAAAAAATGTTATTAATATATATATTTTTTTTTCAATGGGAACTGGTTAATCGCACTTGCGTTTTTTCAATGCCTGATTTAAAAAAAAGACGAATATTACTATTATGAAAAAAAGTAGTTTTCAAACAATTTTAATGAAAGTTTCGGAATAAATTTGTCGACACACATCCTTTTACTGTGACAAAGATTTTTCATGCATATTATGTCTAAAAAGGCATTATTGCGTAAGTAGTATAAAAATACCGATTCTGCGGCCGGAGGAGCAGCTGCTCATCTGCTCATCAGTCTTATAGCAAACTATAACTAAGAAGCAAAATCGATCAGTCTCTTAAAATCAAAAATGCATTTTTATCTTATTTGTTAGAAGAGTTTCGAAGACTTTTTACATGTCTTACATTTTATGGCATAAATGTATATAAATATCTAAGGTGTATATATGTGTTTAAATGTGATTTTCTGTTTACATGTGATTAGTTAACTCTCTATACATATGGATCTTTGTATGACTATCTATTAATTAAATTTAAAAAGATTTAGTAAATTTTAAAAAGTTTTAACAAATTTTGAAAAGTTTAAATGAATTTAAAAAAGTTTAAACGAATTTTAAAAAATATTTAAGTGAGTTTAAAAAAGTTTCAACAAATTTTAAAAATGTTTTAAGAAATTAAAAAATATATATACATAAAATCTTAAAAATGCTTTTAAAAATTCTTAAAGTTTTAAAACGTATTTAAAAATCAATTGTAAGTGAATAAAAGTATTAACACATATATTATATAAGTGCGTACATGTATGAGTATGTTTGCATATGTGTGCACTGCGTATAAAACATTATGTGAAAAGATATTGTGTAGAAGTTTTAAATAATTACACATAAGTAAAATCAACATTTTTTTATTAAATTAAAACAATTTACAGATAAAAGCATATTTACAGGCAAGATGTATTAACATAACAACATTTTTCTTGATAATTTTACAATATATTAACAATTTTCTTCAACCAGTACAATCTTGACTAATTTCATAATGTCCATAGGCTAAACTGGTGATACCATCTTCTAACAGATATCTTTTGTCGTCAAATGGTGATAAACATGTTTTGTTCTCTGTTAATGTATACAGACGGTGTGCATCTTGAGCGATTCTTCTCTGCTTTTCAATACTAGTTTTTTTTCTTGTTGAAGGCACCGCAAATAATCTTCATGCTTAATTTTCTGGCGAACAACATGAGTCGATACACCCTTAGCTCGTTTCTTCTCTTCTTTGAAGGATTTAAGGGAGTACATTTTGGATTTCAGCCCGACAAACTCAAGGGCTAAATCACCATTAAGTTCATCCTTGAACTTGCCGATTGCTTTCTTGTTAACACCTGAGTACAGTGAATGATGTTTCGGATAGTCTGAGAAATCAAAAAGTTTTGAGTGCTGTTTCAAATCATCATAAATATTTTGCGTTTTAATATGATAACACAACGAGTCCGTGTCGGTGAATAACAGCTTTGCAGTATCATCTTTATATATTTTCTTAATAAAATTATAATGAAAATCATACATAACCAATTTAGATAATTCCAAAATAGCAAACCCAACGTAAATGGGTCGATTCATGAGTATGCTAGTTTTCATCCTTTCAACGGCAGTTAAATCTTCATCATATGTTTTAAAAGATTTAAAAGTGGGTGAAGCCACTAATTTCTTAGCTCTTTTTTCGTTATTAACAAGCACAATATTTCTGCGTTTTCGCAGATTTTCCATAGTTTTTCCAAACACAGAGTTATTCATTAGTTTAAAAAAGTCTTTTTCGAAAGAAGATTGAGCTTCTTTTCTTTTCACAGTATTAAAATAGTTGTATTTCCGAAGCCAAGGCGTCTGTTTGAATTGGAGAGCTTTATGTACACATGAAAGTTTCAATCCAAGTTGCAAATAAAATTTCAGATTACGATAATGAACTACGTAATTTCGTTTGTCATTCAAATTGGGTATAAGTTTAGAGGCTCCAACGAACTTTGTATTACCCTGTAATCTACGTGCATAGGAAGACAACATTCCCTGACTCACAGTCACTCTTTCAGGTGCGACAGGGTATTCGTTATGTAATTTATGAAGTTTCTCAGGATATTTAAGATCCACTTCGAAAATATATCCAATTTCAGAATCGTCAGGTAACGATAAAATCCAATATTCCGTAACATGTTGTGTCGCGTACCATTCAAATCTGCCAAAGGGCAGAAATTGGGACATAGCCCAGCCACAGGGCCTGATTACTAACGGGGCACTCTCCCACCAGGAAAAAGAAAAAAAGAATTTTTCCTTATTCATGACAGTAATCTTGTATGAAAAGGGCGTTTAAAGAAGACGAAAATTTCTATAATTTTTTTCTGGTGAGAGAGTGCCCCGTTAGTAATCAGGCTCTGCCCAGCCATACAGATTGTTAGCATCCCAATACATAATGTAACTGGGATCCTCATCTTTATTAAATTCAGGTGTATTAGGTATGTTGGCTCGGGCATATCTATGACTAATCATGCTGATTCCCCCTCGAATGCCTTGTTCTATAAACAAAAGCATGTTGATATCTGTCGGCAATTCGAGAGGCGTTTCGCACATCTTCAAAGATGCTTGCCACGCAAGACTGGGTGCAGTCACAAAATGGGCACAGTCCAACCCATAAAACTGCACACACAGCTTGCGAAAATTTTGGAACACGTCCGATAACTGAAGGACGTCTGACTTCACGTATAAATCGTGATAGTCCCCCAGTGTTTGAAGATGGAACGTGTCCCAAACAGCTTGAGCATGTGCATAATCTTCTGTAAGTTCGGTAAAGCATTGACAGCGAAAATAAGATTGAATCTCCTCCATCTCCTGATTATCAACCATGCGTTCAAGAGATATTTTCATCACCATATACCATTTAATAGCTCCTTTTTCTTGAATTTGATTCATCAAACATGAATTTCCTCTGTAAAGTTCCTGTGAAACACTGCTATATCACTTTCATCTCGCTCATCAGGATAAAGCATAACAGTTTGAAACACATTAAGTGCATCACACTGGTTTTTTTGAGTTTTTTGGACTTCACATATGATGAAGTTATTTTCCGCTTTACACTCACAAGAGGTGCGCGCGAATGTTGAGTACGTATGTGGTCTTTCAATTCAAACTGTCGTCCAAACGTCTTAGTACATTCACGACAAGAAAATCGCAGGTCTTCATGTGATCTAAGATGACGCATCAAATTATCCTCTCGCGTGAAAACATGCCCACAGATATTACATTCAAATGCAAACTGTTCATGAGTTTTCAAATGTCTCTGTAAGTCACACTTCAATCCAAATGTCTTCTGGCACACATCGCAGTTAAATAACTTCTCTTCTAAATGAATCTTCTTATGTTGCTCTAAGATGAAAGAGTTTGAAAAACTCTTATTACACAAAGTACAAATCTTCTTCGCCTCTTCAGAGGTCACAGTCTTCAAAGACACATCTTCATAAGGTGGCATATCAATATTCATAGGACTTTGAGAAAAATCATCCTTCGTCACAGAAAGTTGAGAATGTCTGTCTTGTTCTAATGATTTAACATTAGTATGCATTTTATAATGTCTAATCAAATTAGACTTTCGACCGAAAGTCTTTTGACATATATCACAAATATGCGACTTATCACCCCAGTGAATCTTGACATGTTGACTCAAGTTGAAAGGAGTCGAAAATAATTTTTCACAGGTTTTACACAGGAACATTTTCTTCAAAGCTAAAGGACTTCTCATTGGAGCGGCTTCTTCAAAAGGCATGATAACATCCATAAAAAATCAACCAAAAAAAATTAATTCTTAAAACATCAATCTTCTCAAACTAAACTACACACTTAGATAAAAGCAAGAGCGAATGAATACACGTCTGAACTGTACGAATTCAACTTGTCGAATGACATAAGATGAAATTTTCAACGCTATTTATACCCACCGAGCCACGCTTCACATGAATTTTTTCAACCACATGAAGAGAATGAACATAAAATCACCAACTCAAAATGAAATCTCATGCAATTAGAATAAAAACATAATAAAAAATCGCTAAATTAAAAGAATATTCTTGTCTCACCATAAATATTCTGAAAGACCTATTCAAAAATTCTAGTTGAAGAAAGTTTTCATTCAAAATTTAATTAAAACTTCTAAAGTTTTGGTATGTTGAAAAAAAAAAAAGTAAAAATTTTTTCAATGTATAATTATCAAAGATTAATTTTTCGAATGAATTTTATAAATCTCTTCTAATAAATAACTTGTTAAAAGAAAGTTCATCTGACAATGATTCATCATTGCTAGATAAATCTTAGATCGTGTTATCTATGATAAGATAAGACTCACCTCGGAAATAGATGAAGTCCACAAAATTACTTTTAACATTTGAATACAATCTAACATCGATCTCCCAAAGTTTTATAAAAAAATTAACATATAATCGAAAATACTTATGAATCTATAATAATAATAATAATAATAATAATAATAATAATAAGTTATAAATTATAATGGTAATAGTATGTGATAATAATAGTAAGTGAATAATAATAATAAATGATTAAATATAAACAATAAGAATGTTTCAAACAATTTTTTTAATTACAAATAAGCTAGATTAAATAATTTAAACACTTCACACCATTTTCAGGTATTAAAAAAAATAATAATAGCAATAATAATTCTAACACACATGAAATGTATAAGTAATGAAGACATAATAAAAAGTCTATGAAAACACTCATTAATAAAAAAGTCTATGAAAACATACATTAATAAAATCAAAACAGCTATTAAAAAATTTTATTAAATTTACTTTATAATTAAATTTCAATTTCAAATTCTAAAATATTAAAAAGATTAAGTATCATTGCTTAATCACAACTAATTATTATTTCTTAAATTATTTTTCAAATAAAATATTATTAATTAAAATTTATTTTAAAATTAAATATTATTAATTAAATTATTTTTAAAATTAAATATTATTAATTAAATTATTTTTAAAATAAAATGTTATTAATTAAATTATTTTTCAAATGAAATAGTATTCATGAAATTATTTTACAAAAAATATATTACGAATCGAATTAACTCCCCCAAATCAAATACATAAATTAAAAAAAAAATTAAATATCTAATTAACTTACAACAGAAAACATACATTGATAATAATAAATTATTTATAATTATTTATTACTAAATATTTTTTAAAAAGAAAACAAAATTCAACAATACTCATTCGAAAACTAAATTCATTTCTCACAATTAATTGCAAAATTATTAATTAAAATCTAAAAATAATAATACATTCATTAAACAATCAATTTAAATTAATTGCAAAGTTATTAATTAAAATTTAAAAGTAATAATAATAAGACATTCATTACGCTAATCCAAATAATAAATTATAATCACAATACATTCTTTAAACAATCAATTCAAAATTAATTGTAAAGTTATTAATTAAAATCAAAAGATAATACTAATAAAACATTCATTACACTAATTCAAATAATAAATTATAAGCATTAAACAATCAAACTTCTAAGATTCAATCTCAAGACGCAAAGTCATATCTTGAGAATCCCCCCATAACTCCAATCCATTCCCACTTCTGCACAAGCAACTGATAGCGTAACGGTTAAAGCGTCGGCCTCCTAAGCCAATGACTTGGGTTCGAATCCCAGTCAGGGAGAAAAAATATTCTTTTTTCAAAATTCTCAAAAATGCTTCAACATTAGTTCACAGAAGTCCGATAGATGGCGGCACTGAAAAAAATCAAACTTGGAAAAAATTATTCAATGTCCACATCAAGTAGTATAGTAATGACAGTTCCAGCCCACCGGGCGTCGGGCGTTGACCTCTAAGAGGGGTTGAAGGTCATCGGGCGTTCGTCGTCTAAGAGGGGGAGGTGGGGTGAAGGTCATCGGGCGACACGCAAGGTTAAGATGACGTCATCTTATAGGATGAATGTGTTGTGACGTCATCTTAGAGGATAATCGTGGGCTGGAACCCTCATTACTATACTACTTGATGTGGACATTGAATAATGAATGTATTATTGAATTGTTTAATGAATGTATTATTATTTTTAGATTTTAATTAATAATTTTGCAATTAATTGTGAGAAATGAATTTAGTTTTCGAATGAGTATTGTTGAATTTTGTTTTCTTTTTAAAAAATATTTAGTAATAAATAATTATAAATAATTTATTATTATCAATGTATGTTTTCTGTTGTAAGTTAATAAGATATTTAAATTTTTTTTTAATTTATGTATTTGATTTGGGGGAGTTAATTCGATTCGTAATATATTTTTTGTAAAATAATTTCATGAATACTATTTCATTTGAAAAATAATTTAATTAATAACATTTTATTTGAAAAATAATTTAATTAATAATATTTAATTTTAAAAATAATTTAATTAATAATATTTAATTTTAAAATAAATTTTAATTAATAATATTTTATTTGAAAAATAATTTAAGAAATAATAATTAGTTGTGATTAAGCAATGATACTTAATCTTTTTAATATTTTAGAATTTGAAATTGAAATTTAATTATAAAGTAAATTTAATAAAATTTTTTAATAGCTGTTTTGATTTTATTAATGTATGTTTTCATAGACTTTTTTATTAATGAGTGTTTTCATAGACTTTTTATTATGTCTTCATTACTTATACATTTCATGTGTGTTAGAATTATTATTGCTATTATTATTTTTTTTAATACCTGAAAATGGTGTGAAGTGTTTAAATTATTTAATCTAGCTTATTTGTAATTAAAAAAATTGTTTGAAACATTCTTATTGTTTATATTTAATCATTTATTATTATTATTCACTTACTATTATTATCACATACTATTACCATTATAATTTATAACTTATTATTATTATTATTATTATTATTATTATTATTATTATAGATTCATAAGTATTTTCGATTATATGTTAATTTTTTTATAAAACTTTGGGAGATCGATGTTAGATTGTATTCAAATGTTAAAAGTAATTTTGTGGACTTCATCTATTTCCGAGGTGAGTCTTATCTTATCATAGATAACACGATCTAAGATTTATCTAGCAATGATGAATCATTGTCAGATGAACTTTCTTTTAACAAGTTATTTATTAGAAGAGATTTATAAAATTCATTCGAAAAATTAATCTTTGATAATTATACATTGAAAAAATTTTTACTTTTTTTTTTTTTTTCAACATACCAAAACTTTAGAAGTTTTAATTAAATTTTGAATGAAAACTTTCTTCAACTAGAATTTTTGAATAGGTCTTTCAGAATATTTATGGTGAGACAAGAATATTCTTTTAATTTAGCGATTTTTTATTATGTTTTTATTCTAATTGCATGAGATTTCATTTTGAGTTGGTGATTTTATGTTCATTCTCTTCATGTGGTTGAAAAAATTCATGTGAAGCGTGGCTCGGTGGGTATAAATAGCGTTGAAAATTTCATCTTATGTCATTCGACAAGTTGAATTCGTACAGTTCAGACGTGTATTCATTCGCTCTTGCTTTTATCTAAGTGTGTAGTTTAGTTTGAGAAGATTGATGTTTTAAGAATTAATTTTTTTTGGTTGATTTTTTATGGATGTTATCATGCCTTTTGAAGAAGCCGCTCCAATGAGAAGTCCTTTAGCTTTGAAGAAAATGTTCCTGTGTAAAACCTGTGAAAAATTATTTTCGACTCCTTTCAACTTGAGTCAACATGTCAAGATTCACTGGGGTGATAAGTCGCATATTTGTGATATATGTCAAAAGACTTTCGGTCGAAAGTCTAATTTGATTAGACATTATAAAATGCATACTAATGTTAAATCATTAGAACAAGACAGACATTCTCAACTTTCTGTGACGAAGGATGATTTTTCTCAAAGTCCTATGAATATTGATATGCCACCTTATGAAGATGTGTCTTTGAAGACTGTGACCTCTGAAGAGGCGAAGAAGATTTGTACTTTGTGTAATAAGAGTTTTTCAAACTCTTTCATCTTAGAGCAACATAAGAAGATTCATTTAGAAGAGAAGTTATTTAACTGCGATGTGTGCCAGAAGACATTTGGATTGAAGTGTGACTTACAGAGACATTTGAAAACTCATGAACAGTTTGCATTTGAATGTAATATCTGTGGGCATGTTTTCACGCGAGAGGATAATTTGATGCGTCATCTTAGATCACATGAAGACCTGCGATTTTCTTGTCGTGAATGTACTAAGACGTTTGGACGACAGTTTGAATTGAAAGACCACATACGTACTCAACATTCGCGCGCACCTCTTGTGAGTGTAAAGCGGAAAATAACTTCATCATATGTGAAGTCCAAAAAACTCAAACAAAACCAGTGTGATGCACTTAATGTGTTTCAAACTGTTATGCTTTATCCTGATGAGCGAGATGAAAGTGATATAGCAGTGTTTCACAGGAACTTTACAGAGGAAATTCATGAGTGTTTGATGAATCAAATTCAAGAAAAAGGAGCTATTAAATGGTATATGGTGATGAAAATATCTCTTGAACGCATGGTTGATAATCAGGAGATGGAGGAGATTCAATCTTATTTTCGCTGTCAATGCTTTACCGAACTTACAGAAGATTATGCACATGCTCAAGCTGTTTGGGACACGTTCCATCTTCAAACACTGGGGGACTATCACGATTTATACGTGAAGTCAGACGTCCTTCAGTTATCGGACGTGTTCCAAAATTTTCGCAAGCTGTGTGTGCAGTTTTATGGGTTGGACTGTGCCCATTTTGTGACTGCACCCAGTCTTGCATGGCAAGCATCTTTGAAGATGTGCGAAACACCTCTCGAATTGCCGACAGATATCAACATGCTTTTGTTTATAGAACAAGACATTCGAGGGGGAATCAGCATGATTAGTCATAGATATGCCCGAGCCAACATACCTAATACACCTGAATTTAATAAAGATGAGGATCCCAGTTACATTATGTATTGGGATGCTAACAATCTGTATGGCTGGGCTATGTCCCAATTTCTACCCTTTGGCAGATTTGAATGGTACGCGACAGAACATGTTACGGAAGATTGGATTTTATCGTTACCTGACGATTCTGAAATTGGATATATTTTCGAAGTGGATCTTAAATATCCTGAGAAACTTCATAAATTACATAACGAATACCCTGTCGCACCTGAAAGAGTGACTGTGAGTCAGGGAATGTTGTCTTCCTATGCACGTAGATTACAGGGTAATACAAAATTCGCTGGAGCCTCTAAACTTATACCCAATTTGAATGACAAACGAAATTACGTAGTTCATTATCGTAATCTGAAATTTTATTTGCAACTTGGATTGAAACTTTCATGTGTACATAAAGCTCTCCAATTCAAACAGACGCCTTGGCTTCGGAAATACATCCATTTTAATACTGTGAAAAGAAAAGAAGCTCAATCTTCTTTCGAAAAAGACTTTTTTAAACTAATGAATAACTCTGTGTTTGGAAAATCTATGGAAAATCTGCGAAAACGCAGAAATATTGTGCTTGTTAATAACGAAAAAAGAGCTAAGAAATTAGTGGCTTCACCCACTTTTAAATCTTTTAAAATATATGATGAAGATTTAACTGCCGTTGAAAGGATGAAAACTAGCATACTCATGAATCGACCCATTTACGTTGGGTTTGCTATTTTGGAATTATCTAAATTGGTTATGTATGATTTTCATTATAATTTTATTAAGAAAATATATAAAGATGATACTGCAAAGCTGTTATTCACCGACACGGACTCGTTGTGTTATCATATTAAAACGCAAAATATTTTTGATGATTTGAAACAGCATTCAAAACTTTTTGATTTCTCAGACTATCCGAAACATCATTCACTGTACTCAGGTGTTAACAAGAAAGCAATCGGCAAGTTCAAGGATGAACTTAATGGTGATTTAGCCCTTGAGTTTGTCGGGCTGAAATCCAAAATGTACTCCCTTAAATCCTTCAAAGAAGAGAAGAAACGAGCTAAGGGTGTATCGACTCATGTTGTTCGCCAGAAAATTAAGCATGAAGATTATTTGCGGTGGCTTCAACAAGAAAAAACTAGTATTGAAAAGCAGAGAAGAATCGCTCAAGATGCACACCTTCTGTATACATTAACAGAGAACAAAACATGTTTATCACCATTTGACGACAAAAGATATCTGTTAGAAGATGGTATCACCAATTTAGCCTATGGACATTATGAAATTAGTCAAGATTGTACTGGTTGAAGAAAATTGTTAATATATTGTAAAATTATTAAGAAAAATGTTGTTATGTTAATACATCTTGCCTGTAAATATGCTTTTATCTGTAAATTGTTTTAATTTAATAAAAAAATGTTGATTTTACTTATGTGTAATTATTTAAAACTTCTACACAATATCTTTTCACATAATGTTTTATACGCAGTGCACACATATGCAAACATACTCATACATGTACGCACTTATATAATACATGTGTTAATACTTTTATTCACTTACAATTGATTTTTAAATACGTTTTAAAACTTTAAGAATTTTTTAAAGCATTTTTAAGATTTTATGTATATATGTTTTTTAATTTCTTAAAACATTTTTAAAATTTGTTGAAACTTTTTTAAACTCACTTAAATATTTTTTAAAATTCGTTTAAACTTTTTTAAATTCATTTAAACTTTTCAAAATTTGTTAAAACTTTTTAAAATTTACTAAATCTTTTTAAATTTAATTAATAGATAGTCATACAAAGATCCATATGTATAGAGAGTTAACTAATCACATGTAAACAGAAAATCACATTTAAACACATATATACACCTTAGATATTTATATACATTTATGCCATAAAATGTAAGACATGTAAAAAGTCTTCGAAACTCTTCTAACAAATAAGATAAAAATGCATTTTTGATTTTAAGAGACTGATCGATTTTGCTTCTTAGTTATAGTCTGCTATAAGACTGATGAGCAGATGAGCAGCTGCTCCTCCGGCCGCAGAATCGGTATTTTTATACTACTTGCGTAGCTAATTAAAATTAATAATAATAATGCTGATATAATGTGTGTGTATGTGCAATGATCTAAATCCAAAATATATTTCATTTATTTTTTTCTTTAAAAAAGTTCTGTTATGAAAACTTACTTAGAATATGTTATCGTTATGGAATTTATTATGATGAGAAAACCAACAATAAATTCTATTGAAAATGCCTGTTTTAATTCAAAGTGCTTCCCAGACGATCAGAGACAGAGAGACTTGTGACAGATGAGACAGATGAGACTTTTGTGTTTTATTTAGCGTCCTGAAATATTGAAAATCTATGTTTTATTCTAATTTAATAGAAGCAGTTTTATTTGTAAAGGAGGATCAAATGGGCCCGAACAATATTACAGAATTAGAATTATGGTATCCTGTGATGCATCTTGTCACCTTTTACTGAATTTTGACATGAATTTCATTCATTATGCCATTTGAAACAAAAAAATAATTATTACCATTAAAGAGGTACATAAACTTTTAATATAGTTTACACATTTTTAAATCAAGCATTGAATAGCTTATAAAAATAAAATATCGTTTAAAATTAATCATATTCGAATGAGAAACTAACTGTCATTGGTTTAATAATAGTTGGAGAGTGTGTTCGCATTATTAATGTTACTCTTAAGACGAATACATATTATAAATTTTGAAAAAAGTTCTCATAATTTCAATAGTTATATTTAAAAAGGTGTTAGTTGTTATTACTTTAAAAATGATTAAAGTGGCAATTTAAGATTGTTTATCCCAAAAACATGTTTTTGTTTTTGAATTTTGCATATGGTTTCTGTTAAACTACTCAATATTTTTACAAATACATTTTTGGGAGTTACAGATTGTACTTATATCTTCAAACAGTAAGTATGTAAGTTTATGGTAATAAGTTTTATTAGTAAAAAGGCAGAAAATGCTGCTTTGATTTGTTATACTATTTTTAACTAATGAAATTACATATTTTCAGTTTTTATTATTTCTGTAATTACATTAATTATAATTTCTTTAATTAAAATACAAAATGTAGAATAAATTCCTAACAAGAGATTTAACCTTTTAATAAACATAATTTTAAGCAGTCTTAACAATTTATTGTTAAATGTTGTTATTAATAATTTTAATAGATACAAATGTCTGCAGTATTTAATGTAGGTTTACTTAATTATTTCAAGATATTAATGCACATGATGTTATTGTTACTTTCAAATAATAAAATAACTAATTTACAGTTTTTATAACGTTTTTGTCTACTAAGAATGATCTTATTAATTAAGCATAAAAACGTAGGTTATAACAGTAATTAAAGGACTAATTATTTTAGAAGTTTACAGTTCTTGGTATAATACAAATCTGGTTGCTACATATCATCTTTCTTTTAGAGTTAATTTAGAGTTCTAATTTAGCGTTCACAATTTTTGCAGGCAACCTGTATAATCTCAATAAATAGCCATATACAGTATGGAGAACTATCTTAAAAATTTAATTTAATCCTTTCAGGAGCAAAGCATTTCCACTGCTAAAATGTTGAAAGGGATGAATGACACCATAATTTATTTACAAATAAATTTTGAAATTACAAAAAGGTATTTTTCACATGCGTAATAAAGGGGGAAAATCACCAAAATTCTGAAGCCATTGAGGCAGTTGGAAATTAAGTGGCTTCATAAGCATATCAGTGCCTCTGAAAGGGTTAAAAAGACAATTTCCACCACATAGTCTGACAATTATAGTAGCTCGTGCAATTTTTAAAATTTTGAAGACTATTTTATTTCAGAAATATTATTGAATTCCCCACGCATACTAAAAATGATCTAGTTTAAACTGTATATACAACTATCACAAAATATTGTGTAGTGATGGAAATTTTTTGAGAAGTATTCGAAAATTTTCCTCCCAATTTGATTGAAATGCTTCTAAAACTCAGATTAATTATTTTTCTGATTGAGGCTCCTTCAAATATACCTTAATTTGAAACTTTTCTAAGACGCTGTACATATATAACACTAACACTATAGGAAATAGGGGTGGTCTGGCAACTGATATCGTAAGAAATCTCTTGGTTGAGGGAGAGGCTGTCTTTTGACATCGTTAGCATTTTTAATCCAACCAAATATTTATTTATTTTTTTTACATCAATATAATGTATAATTTTTTTTCGTTTAGTCTCTTACTTATTTTTATGAAAATACAAAACTATTAAAACTATTAAATGAATATCAAATAATCTCATTCCAAAATATGGAATATCCCAACGTTCGTCATTTCCATCTTTTTCTAGTATATAATTCATTGTTAGAGAAACTAGGTTCGAAATTATACTTACTTTGTTTACTTGAAAAAATGAGAGAGAATATCGTTCATCAGTTTTGTTTATAAGAAGTTATGCAAGGTCAAAAGCATGAAGACATTATTATTGATGAAAGCATTATATAACAAAAATATATTATTGAATACTTTTACCTGGTATAAGTCTTTCCAAGTGTTATTTGATATAAAATTATCTTAGGTATAATAGTGATATTTTATTTACTTCTATTCTTCATTTAAGTAAATATACATATACATACAGGGTTACAGATGTTATCTATCTCCAACCTTTATTTTTTCAACCGTTCGTTGGTCGTAGATATACATGTAGAGATGCGTCATTTGTTGAGGAACGATTCCAAAGGAACGGTTCCGGCGGTGAAACTGAACGAACGGTTCCTGTCTGTAAAAAGGATTCGTTCCTTTTCGGAACGATTTCGAAATGGAACGGTTCTTCGGGCTCGTTTCGAAAAGAAACGGTTTCTCGGACTCGTTCCGAAAAGGAACGGTTCCTCGGATTAGTTCCGAAATGAAACCATTCCGAAAAGGAACGATTGATCGGATTCGTTCCGAAAGGGGACGATTCCTTGGACTAGTCCCGAAATGAAACCATTCCGAAAAGGAACGATTGCTCGTACTCGTTCCGAAAAGGAACGATTCCTCGGACTAGATCCGAAATGAAATCATTCCGAAAAGGAACGATTCCTCGGACTAGTTCTGAGATGAAACCATTCCGAAAAGGAACGATTCCTCGGACTCGTTCCGAAATGAAACGACTCCGAAAAGGACCGATTCCTCGGATTCGTTCCGAAATGAAACGACTCCGAAAAGGACCGATTCCTCGCACTCGTTCCGAAATTAAACGAATGAAAAAAGGACCGAATCCTCGGACTCGTTCCGAAATTAAACGACTCCGAAAAGTACCGAATCCTCGGACTCGTTCCGAAATGAAACGACTCCGAAAAGGAGCGAATCGTCGGACTCGTTCCGAAATGAAACGACTCCGAAAAGGACAGATTCCTCGGATTCGTTCCGAAATGCACCGACTGCGAAAAGAACCGATTCATCAGATTCGGTCCGAAAAGACCGATTTCTTGGATTCGGTTCGAAATGGATAGATTCCAAAAAAATCGGTTCTTGTTCTTGTAGATTGGCCAGTTTTAATAAATTAAAATACGCTATTTTATTTTAAAATAAGATATATTTTGATTTATTAAAGCAAAGTGTATTGCCCAAATACCCTTCGAATGTGTATGAAAAAAAAGCTGGGGGGGGGGGGAGGAGAGACGAAGAAAAACGAAATAAAGAAAAAAGAAATTAAAGTTGTAGGAGGGGATAAACGTTTAATAAACTACAACTGCGCATTATATCCTCTTAAATTTAATGTTTAGAAAAATAGAAGTATATTATTTTACTTCATTTAAGATATTGTCTGTTACAAATTACTTACTGTCATCTGTGATTTAATTACAATACTATCTGACGTGTTCATGCAAAATTGATCTAAAAGAAATAATTTACGAAGTTGATTTTTTATATATGAGTGAAAAAAAAATGCCCCAGCTAGGATTCGAATAGAGAACCTAAACGTGCTTTATCGATTGAGTACCAGGATCCGAAGGTAATGGAACACCATATAGACTTCGATACATGCACTAATACTTTTTCTAATTGGTAAATATATCATACGAAATGATATATATATATATATATATATATATATATATATATATATATATATATATATATAATGAATTTTCAAGAAAAACAAGATTAAAAGAAAGAAAAAAAAACTGATTCGAAACGGTTTTGAATAATATAAGAAATACATCATCATGTCATAAAAATTGCACTTTAATGGGATAATAACTGATTTTCGATTATTTTAATAGTTACGCACTTTTATGTACATTTCGGTTTCATGCTATTTTTCCTCAAGTATAATTTGAATTTGAGAATCTTCTTTGTCAAAAGAAAAATAAGACCAGCTAATAGCGCTCGCTCATGTATCATTTTATAAGTTTGGCGTCTTGTTTTTCTCTCCTGAAGAAGATGATTAAAAAACAATCTTGAAACTCTCGAAGATTAATTTAATCAACTTACATTGAGGTTTATTACATAGAGGAAAATCTGTTTGAACAATAGTCCAGGCAACAGAGACCGTATTGGGTCTCTACCTAGCAAAATTCATGATAATTCTGGAAAAAGGCTTTTTTTATGTTTTTTAATTCGCTAAATCCGAATTTTCAACTTCCCACCAAAATGTTCCTCGGGAACTCCCTTAAAATTTGATAAAATACTCACCTCCTCCCCCCCCCCCCAAAAAAAAAGTTATTTAAGAAAAAAAATCAATTATTTTATCGTTTTAGTAAAAAAGTATGCAGAAATTATGAAAGTATACAAAATTTGCAACAAATACGATGCATGACTAAGATGTAAGATGAATGGGAAGAGGGAAGCCTGCCTCTCAACGTCTCAACATGCGCCGCGGCGCTACATGCACTACGTTATGCAATTCCACTTAAATTCCTCAAATCTGAGACAAATATTAAGAAAGACCACACAAACTAGTTTAAAATTACTGTAAAACATATTCAAAGATGTATCAGTATGTATGGATGCCTCTAATATGCACGCATTTAGTAAAAACCTTTAGAAGTAAGTAATTATAACAATTTTAAATTAAATTAAAAGATTTATTAAATTAGATTGCATTTAATGAACTTAATGGATATTCTTTTGTGTCATCTATAGGCGACATCAGGACTGAAGAGGTTAACCAATCGCATGATATGTATTCGCTCTCCCGTTACTCCTCCGAATTTTTCCTGTAAGACTTACTTTATGTCTTGGGATCGCTGAATCCGAATTTTTAACTTCTCACTAAAATCCCCCCTCAAGAAAAGAAAAAAAAAGAGAGAAAAGAAAAGAAAAAGAAAAGGTAAAATGATACCCAAAATACGTTTAATTTCGGGTATTATAATAAAAAATATTAATTTTAATACATATATATATATTTAATTAAATGTTTTTGGAAAAAAGGAAATTCAGAAACCAGGCAAAATTTGCTACAAAAAAGACACGTGACATCATGACGTAGCATGAACTTGGAGGAGGGAGTCTGCCTCTCAACATGCGCTGTGGCACTGTATCGTCTGCAGCCCCGTGTAAAAGGGGAGGGGTGCGACCGGGGCGGTCACCTCGACCGCGGAAACTTATGGGGCGCCAAAATTATACTACCAATGTTATTTTTTGGCCTGTCGCAAGAAAAAGTTGACGGGTCCCCTTCCAACTTACTAGGGGAGCGCTAGATTGAGACTTTGCCGCGGGTACAGTTTTCTCTTCGCACGACCCTGGTCGCCTGAGTCAAGGCAATAGAGACCATATGGGGGCTATACCTAGCAAAATTCATGGTAGCTCTAGAAAAGACTTATTTTATGTTTTGTGGATCGCTGAATGAAAATTTCTCCCGGCAACTCCTCCCTCTCAAACACATGCACACAAATTTTGGTAAAAGCGGAATTGCATAACTTAGTGCACGTAGCGTTGTGAGGCTGGCTCCCCCCTCCACACACACACACACTCCATTCATCCTAAATCATAATGTTATGCATCATACTTTTTTGAAAATTCTGTCTACTTTCTGAATTTCTAGATAATTTTTCCTCAAAAAATATAAAAAACCTATATTGGCGATTATTTTCCTTTTTTCTGGGTGGGGGGAGGGGGGGAGAAGTAAAAAATTCGGATTCAATGACCCAAAAACATAAAATAAGAATTATTGAAAGTTCGGAGGAGAGAAAAAGCAATAACGATGCTCCCCCTCCCCGTTCATCCTACAACATAATGTTATGCATCGTATTTCTTGGAAATTTTGTCTGCATCTAAATTTATAGATACTTTTTCGCTAAAACAGTAAAAAATTGAATTTTTTAAAATTTCTTTTGGGGTGCATTTTATTAAAAATTGGGGGAGGGGAGTTGCCGGGAGAAATTTTTGCTGAGAAGATACAAATTCGGATTCCCTGACCCAAAAAAGCACAAGCGAAGGGGTTAAGGGTGTATTCCAATCCAAACTGCTCATTGCTTATTGTCTTAAATTCATTTTTGCTCTCAAACGTTTCAAACTCGCAATTCTTTTTCTTAGAAAGTACACAATGCGCCATGCTTGTCTTTTTTTTTTTTTTTTTTTTTTTTTTTTTACAATTGCAAAAAAATATTGCAAAAAACTGTTGTCAAAGTTGGCGTTTTGAACTGAATTTCCTGAATAGAGAGAGATCTGCGAACGAAAAAAATGGTCATACTGAGAAAGTAATTGTTTATAAATCAAATTCTAACGATTAGAGCGAAAACAAAGAAATCACGCGGCCTCTTATACATCTCTTTAAAAATCACCTCAGCAAGTTTCACGTATCTACTTTTAATCCTTTCCGGCACGGGCAAAATCTGTTAGTAAAATAAGAAAATATTGACTGACACCCGAATTCACAAACGATTTTTTTAGATATTTTGAATTCCTTAATTTAAGCCTTTGTTGCAAAAGCAAAATTTTACTAAAATGTTATTAATGCCGTTTGCAAGTTTGGAATTAAAATTAGTTATCCCAGACCAGGCACCGTGTGCCGGAAAGGGTTAAAAATGTGTCTGAAACTGTATCGGAAATTTTCGAGCTGTTGAAGGTGGAAAAATATTTTTTTCGAATACACCCTTAATTTCTAAATAGATGGACTTCTAGGAATTTTCTCGAAATGGGCAGACTCCGAAATTCCCAATTCCTGAGGAATCGTACTGAAATGGACCAACTTTGAAAACGGCCGGTTACGAGGACCGATATATAAGTTAAAGATTACGTTAGGGTGAATTTTGAAGAGGAAACAAATCATAGACCCCGATATCAAATATTAGATCAATAAAGAAATTTCCTACGCAAAAATAATAAAATAAATAGAAGGTCATTTGACGACAGATTTTGGAGGGGAAAGCAATGATTACATTGAAAATCTAATAGACCGCCGCAACAGCCTAATGACCAAAACCAAAGGTACAGTAAAATTTCATGGATAAACTATAGCGATAAATGAAAGGTCAACCAAATGCAAATTTTCAAGAGCAATTATGCTTAATACAATAAATTATAAAGTCAGGGAATACTTATATTATGGGGAATAGAAATAACTATGCTAATTAATAGCGCACACAGATGAATAAAATGAACTCTTAAAAACAAAATGATCTGTCCAAAATATTTAAAAATTAAAGCAAACGATAAGAAATGATATGAAAAAAATGAATACGTAAGAAAATATATTAGTTATAAATAATAAATATTAGGGATTGCATGTCGCTCCGAGATCTGTTATCCTTGTTTCCGGATTCGTTCCCTTTTTCGTAAAATAGTTTCGGACGCGTTTTTTCCCTTGGAACCTTTTTTTTAAAAAATCCATTCTATTTTATCGGATTCCTTCCTTTTTATCTCGAAGTCGTTCCTTTTTTTTCTCGGATTCGTTCCATTTTTATCGGATTCATTCCTTTGCTTACAGATTCGTTAATTGTTTTCTTGAAATCGTCCTTTTTTCTCGAATTCGTTCCTTTTTCTCAAAATCGTTCCTTTGTCGGAATCGTTCCTTTTTTACGTATTCGTTCCTTTTTTTTTTAAATTGTCCTTTTTTCTCGAATTCGTTCCTTTTTTTCTTGAAATCGTCCTTTTTTCTCGAATTCGTTCCTTTTTCTCAAAATCGTTCCTTTGTCGGAATCGTTCCTTTTTTCGGAACGGTTCCAATAGGAACGAGTCCAAAGAACTCGTTCCTTTTGGTGAACGGTTCCTTAAAATTAACGATATTGCCCATCTCTAATACATAGTAGGGTGGATCGAAATTTTTTTTTTCACAGTGTCAAAACCTACCTATGCGGAAAAGATGTTCTCTTGGATGGAGATTAAGGGAAAAATAATTTAAAAAATTAATTTTAAATTTCACTACTGCCACAATGAGGTTGAATTTCGAAAAAAAGTAAAAAAAGACCTAATTTTGACTAGATGATTTTTGATTCAAAATAATAGTTTAAAAAATTATCCAAAACCTACCTATGCGTAAAAGATGTTATATTATATGCTGATTATGAGAAAAATAATAAAAAAAATTAATTTCAAAATTTAAATCTGCCGCAATGTGGCTCAAATTTATGTATTTGAACGTTTTTACGGTAAAAAAATCATTTTTTTTTTTTTTTTTTTTTTTTTTTTTTGTAAAATAAAATGTGAATTTTAGAATTTTTAACATCTATTGCAATGAGGGGATATTTAATTGATTACAAGATAAAAACTTTAGTTTCTTATTTAACAGCTTCATTAGTATTAAATCAAGAAAAATCGTCAACATTGCAATTGGCGATAACTACGTTCGGTATTGAAAATCGACATGAGATTTTGTAATTCAATTCGATTTTTATAAAACCGACTCTTATGTATGGTCCATATACAGCAGAAATACTTCCGTTACTCTTTTGATTATTAGTTTTGTAGAATGAACGTTGCGTGAATAGATATTATTGATAGTAGATGTTATTGCCACTGGAATGATTGCTAGATTTACCTATTGCTTCTGAAATCATGTCGTTACTAAATCCGTCAGTTAGTGGAAGTTCGACACATTTTCCTATTTTATTAAATCTATGTAATCCGTCGCAAAAGGTCAAAAAGCTGGTAAATGGAAAATACAGATATTTTTTAATGTAATGAATAGGATTACAGCAGACTGTTGAATTTCACTCGCGCGCTTTTAGAATTCATATACTGACATAAATGAAAATACAAAAAGCTTCTAACATGCTGCGAATAATCTTTCTATTTCACCAGTGAAACATTTGTGCCCAGCCGCGTTTCCAACCACGCTGCAAAAAGATGACATAGTGGAACCTCATTGGTGTGTAACTAGCACAAAAACCATTGTAGAAGACGCTTGAAGATCAGTTCCATATTTCGAATAACACATCCTTTAACATCTATATTAACAGATATTCCGTCACAACCGATCGCAATCAACTTTGTTACATGTATATTATTGTTAACACATGACAAAAAAATGCATGTCGCGTTTTCAAATTGTTTGATACTCTCCCAGAATTTACATATATGTGGCCGATGTATTCGTAACCAAGTTCTTTTTTCAAGCTCAAGTCTGCTTCTATTACAATTTTTCTTCTGTTGTTTTCTAGCGATGTAGTCTGTCTTTACACCCATCAAAGTTTAAAGAAAATGGCCATGATCATAATCTTTTACAAATGACTAAAGAGAATGACTAAAACGATGGAGTTGTCTTTGGTTTGTTTTGTCATGCCGATTTTTTTCTATCAATAGCATTCGATTCATAGTTTTGTGAGATAATGCCCACATCTTGAAGTGCACCAGACCCGATGGCAGCACCTGCTTGGTCAGAAGTGTCCAAACTGTCCAATATTCTAGCTGATGCCAATCTTCGTCCCTACAGGTGATGTGACACCTAGCTCTGCAGCATTTTGACTTTTCAATGATAGCTGATGATGCATAAAGGTGAGTTTATTCTCAATACGTCGGTTTAGTTTACACTCAATATTCATATTCATATTCAAATCTATTGAACTGAAAAAAATAGGCAGTATTTTCAGAAATGGTCCAAAAGACTGTAGTAGCTTTCAATATCTTATTTTGTTTTACAAGAATCAAGAAGAGCGCAATATTTGTCGTTAAACAGTCTAATTTTTCTTAAAATGCTGCTGTGATAAATTATTGAGATTGAATCTCATTTACAGGTCACTTGTAACTTATTAGCAACTCCTTCTCACTGGCAGGAAATAAAATGATGTTGACCGATCCTTTCTTCGGTTATTTTTTAAATACCGATATATAAATTTTATAACTTTTTGTAATAGGGAGCATATTTACTAGCATATCAAAGCCAGACTCAAATAGGGTGTAATTCATATCTCTCTATCTCTCTCTTTCTTTTTATTTTTATTTATTTATTTTTTTAACAGCGCCATGGTACAGTAATATTCAAGGTACACTAAGCTACACAATACACAAGCAGACAAATCCTAACTGAAAAAACTGGAACTGCCAGTTTTTCGAAATTTTAAATCACTTGCAGCAGTATTAAATTTCGAAATTAGTTATATCCATTAGTTATATTTTACTTAATATCCATGCAATATAATATTTCTTACGCAAAGGTATGTTTTGATTGATATTAAAATGATTATTTTGCGTCAAAAATAAATCTAACCAAAATTTCCATTTTTTCAATATTTTATCGAATTTTCAACTTTTTTGTGGCAGTATTAAATTTCGAATTTATTACTTATTATTGTTTTTTACTTAACCTCCATACCATATAACACCTTTTCTGCATTGTTGAATTTTAAAAATTATTTAAATAATTAGTTTTTGACTAAAATAACCTAACCAAAATTTGGTCTTTTTTCAAATTTTTTCGAAAATTCAACCCTTTTGTGGCAGCATTAAATTTTAAAATTAATTTTTTTAATTATTTTTCCCTTAATCTCCATACAATAGAACATCTTTTCCGCATAGGTAGATTTTGATGAATGGTAATTTTTTTTTCGCCATAGACAATCGATCCACCCTAATACATAGTTTCAATTACAAAAACATTTCAAATGAGGTAAATATTCATGCTGTGGCATTATTTAAAGTAAAAATTCAATTTTATTTGGAGATCGAAATCAGGATACAATGTCCTTTTTTACGGCGAAATTTACCTTTAGCCGATATCGCCAAATCGATATATCACGAAAGAGGGTAATTTCATCCAAAAATTTTAGTTAATCTTTAGGGATCGTAGACAAGGCGAAGAATGAAATATTGAAATTAAACAGAAATCTATTTATTGACAACTGAAGAGAGATTTGATGGGCTAAGTTGGATTTTCCAGCAGGAAAATACCTCCATAACCTTCGCAAAATCCGACTAGGCATGTTTTTTTTTTTTTTTTTTTTTTTTTTTTTTTTTTTTTTTTTTTTTACAATTTTAGAGATGTCATGGAATGGCCTGCCTGTACCTTCATCTCAATCCCCAAGAAAATGCGTGGAGTATCCTCATTAGAATTTTAAATGCCTATTGCAGACAGTTCAAGTCTGTGGCAGAGCTGAAGGCCGCCATCATTGAGGCCTGGCATAATATTGATGCTAATGTCTTCCAGGGATTGATAAATTGTATGCCACATCGTGTATTCCAAGTCATATGTTATATGTAAGCATGGCGGATATAATTGCTATTAATAGAAGTGGCTTTATTTCGGCGGGACACTACCCCCCCCCCTTATTTTTTATACATTCATTTTTTTCCTGATCAAATAGGCAGAGAATGAGTTATTTCTCGTAAATATGCATTTCTATATAGTCTTTCTAATAGCAGTTTCACACGTACCCTTTTCCCAGAACTTTACCCCCAACACAACATTACAGTCAGCAAAAAGTTGGGTGACCTTGATATAGGGGATATTCTGCTCGCTATTTTTGTTTACCGAGCGTTTCCCGCATTGCACGGAAAATGTTGGTCATTCATTCAGCGCTGACCAGCTGATCAATAGGAGCGGAGCAGGAAATTAAATAATCGCGCGAGAAGTTTGAAAAACCTGTTTACCAAACAGGCAGCAAAATGAACGATCGTGTTTTGTAAGATTTGGGTGCTTTAGAGCCAAAATACATCAATTTTAATTTGATGTGACAGCACCTTTGGCAGGTTAACAAATTAGGTACAAATTAGGGGGAAACCCATTCTCGCTCCTTTTAGGGTTTTTGCAAAAAGGTAAAACTACCGCCATTTTGTTGCATTCGTATTTTCCCTCTTATCAGCGGAAATGATTTTTTTTCGCCTGATTGATTGCTTTTTCGAAAGCTATACATTTCCCTTTGAACGTTACTTTATTTATTTAATGGTTAGTCCCTTAAGTATGACTTGTGTCTGGAAGTAACATCTGGAAATCATTATCCAGTTCTAGAAACTAGGCTCCTTTATTTTTGGGGGAACTAAAGTTGCAATGTTTCTTTAAATAAGCCATGCAACAATACAAAAAAGAAAAAGAAAATAAAAACTTTTAACTAAGCATCATTATTTGAAGTTAGTTCAAACTTAAATTAAAAAAAGAATCTTTGCATAGAATTTAAAAATGAACAGTGTTGGAAAAATATTTCATATACTAAATTATTGTTCTGCAATATTTTGATTTAAATTATTTTAAGGGTGTATTCGAAAAAACGCTTTTCCACCTTCAACAGCTCGAAATTTTCCAAAACAATTTCAGACACATTTTTAAAAGCAGAAACATGAAACTTGCTGAGGGGATTTTTGAACTGATGTATAAGGTGCCGTGTGTGTCATTTTACGCTAAATTCATTATAATTTGATTCATAAACAATTATCTTCTCAATATGAGCCATTTTTTTTTTTGTTCACAGATCTCCCGCTTCGGAAAAATTGGTTCAAAATGCCACTTTGATTGAATTTTTTGCAATACTTTCTGCATTTATCAATGATTTGACAATTACGGCACCTTGTGTACGTTCTAAATAAGACAAATTGTCAGTTTGATGCATATGAGAGCAAAAATGAATTTAAAAATGTATCAGAAAATAAGTAGTTTGAATAGAAATACATCTTTAAAGCTGTTTTTGGAAAAAATAATGCTGGACAATAGTAATTTGGACAATAATAATGGTGAATAGGTTAAATTTCTTCCCACTTTAACATAGCTATTTTATTAATTAAATATACTCGGATTGCTATGAAATTTTCATACTTTATTGATGTTTACCCTAACACGAACCCTATTGTGAATAAAGTTTCTACCATGATTAGTTTATTTACAGGGATAGTCAAAAGTTTTTCGATACATTACGGCCTATGGGGAAAAATCGTTCCAAATGAATTTTAAAGATGTTACACCCTGTCAAACATACTCAAATTTATATGGATTAGTAGAATGCACTAAAAATGGCATTCCGTAAAATATGCTGCGAAAATAATAGTTACTATTCATTTACAGGTCATTACATTACTCAGTCAAAATAATTCCATTACAGAATAATAAAGCAGGGCGTGGGGAATTGTTTGCGACGCATTTTAATTATTTTAAACGATTTAAAGTATCATAAAAATGATAAACGCCGCTGAGACTTAATATTTCACGGATAATATGAAGTGCATAATATTTACAGGGACACACAAAATATTTCAAATCGTATATTCTATCCGAAGTGCTGTATATTATTGATGATAGCTGATGGATAGAAGAAGTGCATTTATTAAATAATATGTGCATTTTTGCGTTGAACTCCTTTCAATTTAATAAGAAATGCTTGTAGAATATAGATAAAATGATATACAGGGTCACGCATAGAATTATCTACATGGCCACCCAAGCATGATAATTTCTGGAAATGTGATTTAAGTTGTTTTAAAAATGTTTTTGTTTGAACTAGATTTTAGCAAAATACTGGCGTGTAATAAAGATACTAGGTAAACTACAGGGCTGTAGAAAAGTATTCAAGTGTGTTCCCATCTATTAGAATAAAGTAGAAGAAGAAATTTCAACCAGCTAGGCATTTTTTTGCTAAATTAAATGTTCCATTAAATGGTATAAATATCAACCGACAGATCAAATACAGGGCTGTTCAAAAAATATTGGAATACATGCTTGGCTATCGACAGTAGCATTTTTCTAAATAACGAAGTTTTGTTAAAGATTTTAGCAAATGTTAGAAAATGTTTCATAATCTAGGCTTAATGCATGATGTTTCTTACTTGTTATACATGCGTAAAACTTGTAGACATGTTCGAAATAGTGTTTAGGCTCTTTAATATAGATGAAAAAAACTATTAGCTTACGGTACTTGATTTATCAGTGAGTGTAATATTATACAAATTGAGACATAAGCTTAGAAAAATCACTATTTTTTTTTCTTTTTTGCAAACTTTATTTTCCTAGTTAAGGGTGTATTTCGATTCAAACTGCTTATTTTCCGATTTATTTTTGAATTCATTTTTGCTCTCAAATGCACCAAACATTCAAAATATCTTATTTGGAAAGTACACAAGGTGCCATGATTGTCGATTCTTTGATAAATGCAGAAAATATTGTAAAAAAAAGCAATCAAAAACGGCATTTCGAACCGATTTTTCCGAAGCGAGAGATCTGTGAACGAAAAAAAGGGTCTTATTGATAAGGTAATTGTTTATAAATCAAATTCTAATAAATTTAGCGTAAAAAGACATCACACGTCACCTCATACGTCCATTCAAGAATCCCCTCAGCAAGTTTCATGTTTCTACTTTTAAAAATGTATCTGAAATTGTTTCTGAAAATTTCGAGCTGTTGAAGGTGGGAGAGCATTTTTTCGAATACACCTTTAAATATATTTAGATAAAACAATTTCTTTATAAAAACAACTCCATGTATTTAATTTTAATTAAAATCTTTAAATAAAAAGACAAGTTTTGAGGCCATTTCTAATCTTAACTTATTTCGTATTTTTGGCTGTACCAGTTCAAATGTTGAAAATATTCTTTCAATACTCACTGAAGAGGCTTTTGCTGTAATAAGTTGTTCAACTTATAGTAAAGACGTTGCTATTAAATTTGTTGATTTGAATTTGCTGACTCTTCCACATTTTATATGGGATAACTTCTTTTACTGTATTCTGCTCAAAAAAATGTTCTTTAAAATATCATATAAATGATAAATTTCAACAAAAGACCACTAAAAATATGCACATATCATCAAAAACTTATGAAAAAACTATAATTTCGTTTTTAAAAAAGTTTGGTTTCTCCGTTCCAAAACTGAATTTGCTGCTCCAAAACCTGATTTGTTGCAACAAAATTATTTTTAGGTAGATTTCGTATGAAATACTACCTATTGCATTGTCTCCCATGTTGGAATTTCTGAAAAATTTTTGCGGATCTACACGAATCATGACTCCTAGACCCCAAAACTACCATCAGTAAAAAAGTTTATCTATCTATCTATCTATCTATCTATCTATCTATCTATCTATCGGTGTATATCACTTTCTTCTAGACACGATAACTTCCATAATTATGCTCAGATCTTCATCAAACTTTTACATAAAATCAAGGGGCATAAAATCTCGATTAAGTTCGTTAATGGGCAAAATCGGACCAAGGGGGTGGAAGTTAGGAGGGTTTTTGTGAAAACAGAAAAAACGCGATAACTTTTTAATTAAAATAGATATCGAATCCATTTAAAGTTTATATTACTTCTAAAAAATGAGGAAAAAGTTTATGCGTGACAGATTTTTGATAAAGTTAAAAATGGGCTCAAGGGGCGAAAAAAACATGGTTTTTGGGAGAAAAAAATTCATAACTTCGTCAATTCTCAAGATATCAAATCTAACTAAATTTTATATAAATGTACTTAATATTATCTAAAACTTTTGTATTTACAAGTTTTTGATAGGACCAATTTTTACCGATGAAAAAAATAAAAAACGAAAAGAAAAAGGGGGGAGGAAAAAGAAAAAACCCATAACTTACTCAATTCTTAAGCAATTAAATTTAATTAAATTTATTTCACATCTTCACAATAATATCTACAACTTTTATATTGACAAGTTTTTCATAGAACCAATTCTTATAGCAAAAATAAATTAAACAAAAATAGGAGTTGGAGAAAAAACCTCAAATCCAAACTGCTTATATTCTGACTCATTTTAAAATTCATTTTTGATTTTAAACGCATCCAAATGACAGATCCTCTTATTTAGCAACTATATAATGCGACTTATTGGCCAATTTTTTGATAAAGGCAGAATATATTTTTAAAAAGGCTGCCAAAAAAGGTATTTTGAACAGATTTCCCGAAGTTTTCATCATTAAAAAATTCATTAAGTATAACAAATTGCGTTTTTCATGAGTCATTTTTAAATTCGTTTTTGTTCTCAAACCCATCCAATTTACAGGTCCTATTATTTAGGAACTATATAACTTGACGTATTGGCTAGTTTTTTGATAAAGGCAGAATATATTTTTTAAAAGGCTGCCAAAAAGGGTATTTTGAACAGAATTTCACGAAGTTATCGTGATAAAAATTTGAGGAAATTTAAGAAATTGCGTTTTTACCGAGTCATTTTTAAATCTTTTTTTTTTGTTCTCAAACGCATCCAATTTACAGGTTCTCTTATTTAGGAACTATATAATGTGACGGAGTGGCCAGTTTTTTGATAAAGGCAGAATATATTTCAAAAAAGGCTACCAAAATGGGCACTTCGCACAAAATTTCCCAAAGCGAGATGATTAATGAACTGTGGGTATTCAAAAAACAAATTGGTTATTTTATGACTCATTTTTAAATCCAATTTTGCTCTGACACGCATTCAATTGACAGTTTTTTGTTGCTTAGGAACTATATAATGTGCGTATTCGTCGATTTTTTGATAAAGGGTGAATATATATATTTTAAAAGCTGTCAAAGTAAGCACTTCGCAAAAAAATTTCCCTAAGCTATCATGATAAAAGAATTTAGGTTGTATTCAAATAACAAATTGTTTATTTTATGACTCATTTTTAAATTCAATTTTGCTCTCAAACGCATTCAATTGACAGTTATTTGTTATTTAGGAACTGTATAATGTGCCGTATTGGTCAGATTTTTGATAAAGGCTAAATATATATTTAAAAAAATCTGTCAAAGTGGGAACTTCGCACAAAATTTCTCAAAGCGATCTTGATTAAAGAATTGTGGATGTATTAAAAATAATAAATTGGTTATTTTATGACTCATTTTTAAATTCAATTTTGCTGTCAAACGAATTTAATTAACAGTTTTTTGTTATTTAGGAACTATATAATGATCATATTGGTAATTTTTTTTAAATAAAGTAAGAATATAATTCAAAATATATTGCCAAAATGGGCATTTAAGTAGAGATAGGCATTTTTTTTTTTTTTTTTTTTTTTTTTGAGATGAAAACTTTTTGAAATCTACCTCCGCCTATAGGCCATGCCGAAAGGGATTTTTTTTTCTTTGCTTTCTCCAAAAACGGATTTTCATGTCCCAAAATTGTTTTTTTTTTCTGTTCCAAAAACGGATTTTCCTGCTTCAAAATCGGTTTTTGACTGCTCCAGATCCTTCCGAATGAATGCGACCCCTGTATGCGTTTTCAGAGTGATTTCTATAGATCTTTTTAATACATTTTGTATTGTTGATTTAATAAGAAACATAATATATCATGCACATTATTTAACAAAAATATTTTTTTTTTTTCGTTTAACACCATAAATTGGTATTGTAAATTAAAAACAGAATTTTAGAAACATATCCATCTAAAAAATTATCACTTAAAATTTTCCATTTCTTTTCATAATATTTACTCTGTATTACAAGGTATAAAACTATAACATATTTCTTATCGTAATATTTATTTGATAGTTAAAGGTGTCACTGCTGTAAAGGCATAACGTTACATACTTTATGGTAGAGAATTTGTGACTTTAAATTTTCAGGGCAGACTTTTTAGGATAATTTTTTAGATTTCGATATTTAAAGTGATTTTTGACCCCTTTTTTTAATAAAACAATTTAGCACATTTAAACATCTTATTATAACATATTTTTTTTTTAACATTTTATTATGATTTAACAGGTAAAAAAAATTGTTCTAAGAAAGCAATATAGCGTATAATGTTCAATGGAATTGGAACTCTTTTCTTCATTATCACCATTTCATATGTGACAATATAAATGTTTTTTTTTTTCTTTATATCAGTGTATTCATTTCTTCTGTAGATTTGAGTACTTGGTCAACCTAAGAAACTAATACACTGTTTTCAATAGATACGCTATATTTTAATTTTTTTTAAAACTGGTTTAATCTTAATTTCAAATTTAAAGCACCACTTTACATATTCATTATTATCTAATTCTTCAAAAAATATTTATTTTGCTATTTATTTATTTAAGTTTTATTATTATTGAAATATAGTTGTATTTTCGTAATATTAAACAGTAAGAACCATATTTATAATGTACATAAGATAATTGTAACAGACTACTCCCACAGTCAATTTTCATCCTGCTGCCTTACTGTCGCAGACACAACCATAACTTTCTGCTACTGGGGAATATGCATTCTGTCACGACCGTCTAAATCTAATGTAGAAGAAGCAGATTTTTATAACTAACAACAGATAAAAATATTGCCCAGTTAAACTGATGGCATTGACACACAGGCTTCGCATACTAATTATTCATTAGAGCCTTATATTTTCAAGGGTTAATTCCGTTCGAAAAAAAAAGTTAAGAATGGGAAACAGCCCTCCCCTTTCCCCTTTTTATACTTAATCATTGAACCTCCTAAACTATCAAGAACATGCTTTATCATATAAAAAATCTATATCCAAAATTCAGAGCAAATCAGATAATTCTTAATAAAAAAACCCATTTAGCATTTATATAATTTAAGAGCAGTTATCCCCCTCTTTTATACTTAACCATTAAACTTCCAAAACTATTCAGAGATTTGAATGAAATCTGACAATTCTGCTTGAAAAACATGTAAATTAAGGGGAGGGGCATAAGCTCCCGGTTCCCCCTGTTTATACTTATTCAATGAACACCTAATAACAGTCGCGAATTCGATCCTATAACCTATACTAGATCCTATACTAGATCCTATAACCGATCCTATATACCCAGAACGATCCTATATCTAAATTTTGAATGAAAACTGTTAATTCTGCTTGAAAACCCATTTATATCAATTAGGGGGAGGGGCATGAGCCCCCCGTTCTCTCTCTTATACATATCGAATGAACTCCAAAAACTAATCAGGGAAGCGCCTTATCATAATAAGCCTAAATCCAAAATTTCATGTAAATCGGATATTTTTATTATGAGTTATCGCGTTACGTAAGAACTTACGCACGCACGTACATGCATACATATAGAACGGGCTGGCACATAAGCTCTCAGGCTTAGATAGTTTGTGAGCTAATAAAAAGAATATTGCCCAGTTAAACTGATGGCATTGAGCTCACAGGCTAAGCATACTAATTGTACATTACAGACTTGTATTTTCGCTAATTCCGTTCGAAAAAAAAAATTAAAAAAGGGAAACAGCTCTTCCCTTTCTCCTTTTTTATACTTAATCATTGAACTTCCTAAACTATCAAGTACATGCTTTATCATATTAAAAAATCTATATCCAAAATTCAGAGCAAATCGGATAATTCTTAATAAAAACCCATTTAGCATTTATATAATTTAAGAGGAGTTATTCTCCTCTTTTATACTTAACCATTAAACTTCCAAAACTATTCAGAGATTTGAACGAAATCTGACAATTCTGACTGAAAAATCCATTTATGCAAGTTAAGGGGGGGAGCATTAGAACCCCCGTTCCCCCTGTTTATACTTATTCAATGAACACCTAATAACAGCCACGGTATCGCCTCATCCGAATGATCCTATATCTAAATTTTGAACGAAAACTGTTAATTCTGCATGAAAATCCCGTTTATATCAATTAAAGGGAGGGGCATGAGCCCCCCGTTCCCCCTGTTTATACTTATTCAATGAACACCTAATAACAGCCACGGTATCGCCTCATCCGAATGATCCTATATCTAAATTTTGAACGAAAATCGTTAATTCTGCATGAAAATCCCGTTTATATCAATTAAGGGGGGGGGGGCATGAGCCCCCCGTTCCCCCTGTTTATACTTATTCAATGAACACATAATAACAGTCACGTAATCGCCTCATCAGAATGATCCTATATCTAAATTTTGGACAAAAACTGTTAATTCTGCATGAAAAACCCATTTATATCCATTAAGGGGAGGGGCATGGGCCCCCGTTCCCTCTGTTTATACTTATTCAATGAACATCTAATAACAGCCACGGTATCGCCTCATCCGAATGATCTTATATCTAAATTTTGAACGAAAACCGTTAATTCTGCATGAAAATCCCGTTTATATCAATTAAGGGGGGGCATGAGCCCCCCGTTCCCCCTGTTTATACTTATTCAATGAACACATAATAACAGTCACGGAATCGCCTCATCAGAATGATCCTATATCTAAATTTTGGACAAAAACTCTTAATTCTGCATGAAAAACCCATTTATATCCATTAAGGGGAGGGGCATGAGCCCCCCGTTCCCCCTCTTATACATATCGAATGAACTCCAAAAACTAATCAGGGAAGCGCCTTATCAGGATATACCTATATACAAAATTTCAAGTGGATCCGATATTTTTATCATGAGTTATCGCGTTACGTACGAACATACATACAGAACGGACGGGCACATAAGCTCTCAGGCTATGATAGCCTGTGAGCTAAAAACTAAAGGGTGAAAATAGACAAAACGTTTCATTCAAACTTTAAAAAGTCTTTAAAATATATTATTCCTAGAGTTTCTTAAAAATCTTGCATGCTCTTAAGTCTTAATAAATGCATGTCCAAAAAGTTTTTTTTTTTTTTTTTTTTTTTTTTTTTTTTTTTTACATGTTTCAAAGTAAAAATACATTTTAAACTAAGCATATAGTTATACTTTCATCTGAACAAACTTTTCACATGTATTTTATGTACGTATTTTTATACTTCACCAGCATGTATTAAAATCTACACTATTAATAAAAACATAATTTCTATTTCATTGTAATAAAAAATGGCATCAATAAAATAAAAATACATAGATAAAAAAAATCCTTGTCGGTTTGGCCTAGAAGCGGAGGTAGATTTCGTTAAGTGCTCATTTAAAAAAAAACAAAAATGAAATATAATTGGAGAAAAACTCAGTTTAACAATTTTATTTGGCCACTTTTGAAGAAATTTTAATTTCATTTTTGTGTAAGAGCTGATTTTATGAGAATCATCTTAGGCTGAATTCGGCTCAAAATACCCACTTTGACAGGATTTTTTGAAATATACAGTCGAACTTCAAGGGGGAAGGCTAGGTAAAATTGTGTTCATGTTAACAGTAATTCATGTTATCCGTATCAAATCTTTGTATTCGTCTTTAAAGGGGATTGTGAAAACAATTCACATTAAAAGTAATTCATGTTGAGCGTGTTTATTTTAACAAGGTTTGACTATATTAGGACATCAAGAAAAATTGATCAATGCAGCGCATTTTATAGTTTCTAAATAAGAGAAACTGTCAACTGAATACGTTTGAGAGCAAAATTGAATTTAAAAATGAGTCAGAAGATAAGCATTTTGCTATGTGAATACATTCTCAATTTTTCTATCATGTTCGCTTCGGGAAATTATCTTCAAAATAGCCACTTTGGCGGCATTTTTTTAAAAATACATTCTGCCTTTATCAAAAAACTGACCAATACGGCACATTGTACAGTTCCTAAAAAAGAGAACCTGTCAATTGGATGCCTTTGAGAGCAAAAATGGATTAAAAAATGCGCCTGAAAAAAAAAAAAAAAAAAAAAAAAAGCAATTTATTATTTGAATACTTCAATTTTTCAATCATGATCACTTTGAGAAATTCTGTTCAAAATGACATTTTGACAGCATTTTTCGAAATATATTCCTCTTTATCAAAAATCTGGCCAATAGGTCACATTATGTAGTTCCCAAATAAGAGAATCTGTATTTGGATGCGTTTAAAATCAAAAATGAATTTTGAAATAAGTCATAATATAAGAAGTTTGAATTTAAGATTTTCATCTTCAACTCCTATTATTGTTTAATTTATTTTTGCTATAAGAATTGATCCTACCAAAAACTTGTCAGTATAAAAGTTATAGATACTATTAAGAAGATGTATAATAAACTTACTCGGATTTCATATCTTAAGAATTGAGATGTTATTGATTTTTCTCTTTAATACCCTCCCCCTTTTTTGTTTTCATTTTTAATTTTTCCTTTTTCAATAAGAGATACAAGAGTTACTCCAATCAAAAACTTGTAAATACAAAAGTTTTAGATGATATTAAGACTATTTATAAACAAAATTAGTTTAATTTGATATCTTGAGAATTGACAAGTTTATGAGCTTTTAATTCCCAAAAATTCTTTTTTTTTTTTTTTTTTTTCCGCCCCTTGAGCCCATCTTTAATTTTATCAAAAATCTGTCATGCATAAACATTTGGCCCATTTTTTAGAAGTAATATAAACTTTAAATTGATTCGATACTATTTTAACTAAGAAATTATTATTATTATTATTTCCACAACACCCTTCCCTATTTCTACTCCCTTAACGTGACCGTGATTTTATGCCCTTGATTTTATGTATCAGTTTGGGAAAAAGTTATATGTATTTATAAATAGATAGATAGATAGATAGATAGACAGATAAACGTTTTTACTAATGGTAGTTTTGGGGTCTAGGGGTCATGATCGGTGTAGATCTGCAAAAAATTTTCTGAAATTCCAACATAGGAACGATCGCAATAGAAAATATTTTATACGGAATCTATCTAAAAACGGAGAAAGAGAAAGAGAGACAATTAATTAAAAGATCATATTAAACTTTATTATGGATTTAATTTGAATTTTTTAAAATAAAAATTGCATTGGAATATGCTCGATTATTTATGTCACTTTTTAAGAAGAAAATGATTCCAAAATGTGGAAAAATGGACAATCAACCCGATAAAGATAAACGAACGAAGAACCTTAACAAATAGTGAAAGCATTAAAAATCTGTCCCATTTATCAATTTTATATCACCATTTTTAGAAATATGCATATTTTTAATAAACTTTCAGTAGCTTAAAATAACGGATATGATATGAATTCGAAAAGAAAAATTTATTGAAGAAAATATTTTTTACATCTTTTATGTCCTCAGATTTCACATCATTTTTAATAAAGTTTCGAATTTTGGTAAAGTCTAAATGTTTTCTGTACTAAAAAAAATAAAAAGAAAATAAAAAGAAAAAAATAAAAAAAATAAAAATAATTGAAAAATAAAAATTTCTCTCTACAAATTTTGGCGTATTTTTAGACACAAAGAGCATAACAGTGAAAGACATGGCAAATGAAGTATCTGTAATGAAATAGGATTTCTCCTCTTTGGATAAATGAATTGTATCTAGAGTGATATTCGGCTTTTATCTAACTGCGACGTTAACCAGGTTGTCGCGCTCCGAAATTCCATTCAAAACATAAGCTTTGTTCGCTTTTCCTGAAAAATCTCAAGCCTTTATCGAAAAATTAAAAACATTCGATTTAATAGCTTCTGATGAGTAAAAGTACTTACCATTCTCATTCGTTGACAAACAGAAATGGATTTAAGAATATGTCGGAAATTAGACAGTTTTGATTATGAAATCAACGATTAAATCATGATTTTACCGAAAAGCCCAGATTGTGTTTGCAATTTGAGGTTTAATTGTTTTGGAAACTCAAAACTATTGGTGACTATTCAGTAATTGAACGCTGAGGGAAAAAATTATAAAAATCCTATTTAAATAGATAAAAAAAAATCGGAGCTAAATAAAGAAAAAGTCTAATTTTTTAAAATATCATGATATTTTACATCCTAGTTTAGAATAGAAAACAAACATAAATGTTACTTGAAATCGCTACTTAGTACTGATGCATTCGTGATTTAAAACTATACTGAATACTGTCATAAATACTATTGGCCGAGAGGTTCTGACCTTTCAACTGGTAGATGGCAGGTGCTGGGTTCGAATCCAATCGCGGCCGTCGGCCTAACCATTCGGAGTTTTCCGTGTTTTTTCTTCGAACCTTGGATTTCCTTGCGTAAATACGGGTTAGGTTCCCTTCGAAAGGCCCCCACGGAGGGCATCCCACCCCTTTAGGGCCCATATCCCACGTGTAGATAATTAGTAAAATAATTCAAAACATAAATACTATATATGATGCAAACACATTGTTAAAAAATTGTAACTTTTGCTGCACCGTTGCTCCACCGTTTTTATAGAATATTTGACCTATGTTAATGCTCCATAAAAAAGAAGTCATTGTTTTGTATAAAAGCTGTGGTTTGATAATGCAGCAAAAATTTCAAAATTTAGCAGTGCAAGAACTTTTCTATATGCACCTAAGAAAAATAGACGATGCATAACTTTTTATTGGAAGAGTTTCTGAACAGGATTTAAAGGCTATTTGTTTTCAACTGCTTTATTCAACAAGGATTCGCAAAACGGTTAAGCATATTTGCAAATTATTTTTTTAGCGGAAATATACATAAAACTGGAAGGTCTGATTATAGAAACGAATCGGAATCGACCTGTATCCTCATTTACAAATTATTTTTTTCGCGGAAATATACATAAAACCTGAAGGCCTGACTATGGAAACGAATCGTAATCGATCTGTATCTCCATTTTTTAATGAATAAATGACTTGTTAAGTTACAAGCTATTTTGATCACGTGACAAATACGTTTTCCAACCCTGTTTGAGTGAGTATTCTCTTTTCTTACAGAAATTCGGTTAAAACGCCCATTTGGACACTATTTTCTTAAATATCTATTGCACTTGCAAATAAACCAGAAAAAAAATATTTTTTTTAATTAAAAATTATTAATTTATAATTTTTTTAAATTAATAAATAATAAAATTTATTCAAAGTTAATACAATTTATTTTAAATTAATAAAATTTAAAATTAAAATTTATTAATTTTTAAAAATAATTAATTAAAAAAAATTTAAGATTTTAATATTATTTTTCCTATTTTTCTTTAATTATACAGCACTTTATAGAAAATTTGATGATTTAGATAATTTTTGAAGTTTGAAAATAGCTTAAAACTTATATTCATGTAGCAATGAATTATAAACAACATACGCAACCTTTACAACAACGTTAATATGCTGTTGAACTCTTTATTCATCTTATGAAAAGATTTGAACAATTCAGGAGTAGACCAGAAACTAATTGCGGAATTGTGTTTGAAATATTTATGTAACAGAGGTAAACGAAAATATATTTATCAAAATAAGAAAGCAAAATGTACATTTGTACAGTAAAATGTAAATCTTTAGAATTAAAAAATTTAAATAAAGTGAATCCCACTTGATCTATAATTGACTTAAATAGACAAAATAGTATTTTAAATGAAATATGAGAGAAATATGATACTATTAAAGTTATTTTATTATTATTAGAGGATTTTGTTTCATAGGAATATGCAGGATCATCGCTGAGACTTTAAATTGGTTGGGGGGGGGGATTTAAATTGTCAAATGAAATTATATTTGGAAATTTTGCCAGGTCCTAGTCAGTTTTGCCAGGTAGCTTTTATTAAAGTTTTAATTTTTTTTTTTTTTTTTTTTTTTTTTTTTTTTTTGTCGGGGGGGGGGGGGAGGCATGAGTGAGGGTCTTGATAATTCATGTGGAATTTATTCATAATTTCTGACATATTTACTTCTTAAGTTGGCTTTTTTTATTTATCTAAACTTTAACTTTCGATTTTAAATAGAGTAAACTTTGCCTAAGGCAGAATCAATCGAAATCTGATTTTTAATTTTTTTTTTTCCTTACAGTAGACAATATTTTACTTTAGACAATTTTTACTCTTATAAATTCACAGAGCATGAAAATCTTTTTGAGGATGAATTTGTTTCTGACGCAGAGTTCGCATTACAGAAAGTTATTGTATTTCCATATGCAATTCCTAAAAACATAAGTGATTTTTTTTTACCTTTCTTTCTTTTTAATATAAAAATTTCACTTCAAAAATTTATTAATATTCCAATTGATTGTAAAGCTGAGAAAACCAGGCAATGAATAAACTGATTTTAGAAAAATGGGATTTTGAGATCAGTAGACAGATCTATAAATTATACAAACAAGCAATTATTATACATCCTTAATTTTGTTCTCCGGAAATATGTATTTTATTCGATTTCTTATTATAAACTAATAATATTTGGAATTTGCAATATAAATAAAATGAAAAACACACCTTGCAAGTTAAGTGATTTTGGTGCAATTATAGAAAATTGAGACATGTAGGCACCATTTATAGAGATGAATTTGAATAAAAGTTTGGAGAGCTTGACATTATTGTCAAACTAATGTTTGTTTATTTCTTATTTAAGGATTTTCTCAAATGCAAATTGGCTAGTTTATGAGCATTTTTAAATTCATTATTGTTCATAAACGTATCAAATTAGCAGATGACCTTATTCAGAAATCATGCAATCGAACTTTTTTTTTCTTTTTTTGGAAACAAACACCCAGTCAAATTTGGCATTTTGAACCTAATTTCCAGAGACGAAAGCGCAAGAAAGGAGGAAAAATCATTTTCCTGAGAGAATAATTCTTATAATTCCAGTTGTTAATCACTTATCGGAAACAACTATTCGATTACAAAAATATCTTGAATATGGTTGTGTCTCCAGTTAACACGGTTATATTTAAAAGTTAATGAGAAAATGTCTTTTACAACTAGACATAGTCGAGCAAAGAAAAATACTTTTCTAGTGCTGCCTTAATCGAATTCGACCATACGATTGTCGTCATGTTCTATAGGTGGCTGACCTACTTTTGATTAAAAACTACTGTTCAAAAACTTTAATATGTGTCTTGTACACATGTTCCATCCATTACTTGCATTTTAAACAAATTCGGAAGATATTATTTCAAACAGATTAATAATATGAAAATATATCAGCTTTTTGATAAAACTTTTTGTAAATGTAAAACTAACTCATGTTACCCTGCTTCGCATTATACTTTTTTCGGAAAGTAAATTAAAAACCGTTAAATCGAGATAATTAAACAAAAAATAATGATATTTGTTCATATTTGTCGGTGAGTATGAGTTACTTTTTCTTTACTTGTCTCTCCATAGTATTTAAAATATTCTAAAAGTATTTTTGAGACTTCAAGACTTAAATTTTAATATTGTTGCAGTTCTATTGCTTAGCTCTCCAATGATAAGAAAAATAAGACTGTTTAAAAAATCTCTTTCATCTACTTTAAAATAATTAATATTTTGTTTCTAAGCATTATTTTATATAAAGATAATATTATACACTCCATTTCATTATCCTACAGATGTATGCAACGAATATAACACAGTGATATACTAAAAACATACATATATTTATCCTTAGATCTGTGTTCTAAACACCTTTAGAAGCAAGATAAGAAATTTTCACGTGGCATGCACTATCGAATATCAAGGTCAGGGGTCGTATATCAAGTTATTTTCCATCGTATAGAAACTTTCTATCAGTGAACCGGAAATGACAAGTGTTCGGAAGTTAAAAATCTTTAAACACAGTCAAAAAATGGAGTATATAATGGTCTGTTTTTTCGCATTTCACACTTCCGCTTTTACGTTACCGTACGTACTGTTATCATTACTCATTCCTAATTACTCCTAAATTCTCACACTCTGACACAACATTCTCACACTCATGATGTATCTATTTTGGCTGTCGCGGGAATTCGCCTTTTGTAAAATGCTTGCCGAAAAATCTTTCTCAGTGTGATACAGTTCTTAATATATTTGATTCGTTCTCGTGGTTTTGTTTCGTCTCCGATTACGGCGCAAAATCATGGTGGCTTTATTTGTGTGAGACACACTGTATATGTCTGTAGTTGAGAAAGTAAAAATCGGCATTAGATAATGTATTCACCCTGTATATGTGTGTGTGTGTGTGTATGTGTGTTTGTGTGTGTGTATGTGTGTATATAGAAATACATTTCGATGATGTCGAGATAACGAATCTCAGATAAGTTTAGATGGAAAAAACAGTATCTAGGAATCAATCTTTCAGTTTAACTACTAAACTTTAATCTTTCTTGGCTATAATACAGGGGTGAAATTATATACAAATTGATGATTGCCATATGAGTAGAAGATGAGTATTTTAATATAGGCCGTCTGCCTGTTATATTAGCCGTGAACGACCCGTCTGGCCCTTATCTGCCCCGAGATATTGGAGCGGCAATTTCGTCTGACTACAGCAAATTCCGGATTGAATTTGTCTTCGTTCTCACAGAAAACTACTTAATTCATCAAATTTTTTATTGTTCGTACTCTGAGGTCTAGTTTCTAGATCCTCATTGGAGAATGTGCACAGTTAGCAGTACAGAGTTCAACCTTTGTTGCTAGGCCTACTGACTGCCTACCTGACCAGGCTGGGTCCTCCCAGTCACCATCAATTTTATATACCAGAAGTATACTGTAAAATTGTTGTGAAACGTATAAGATATGCACACACAAAAAAACACAAACAATACAAAATAAAATAATAGAAAATTCAGTCACTAAATACTGCTTTATGCAATTTTCTTTTCAGAATGAAAAATTATTTAACTACTAGAATGAAGTTTCTCTTTTTTTTTTTTTTTCACTTGAATGTGATTCTTTTCACAGTTTATTTATTTACAATAGTTCAGAAAAATTGTCTATAAATCACAATAATAAAAAAACACGATCACAAAATTACTTAAATCAATGTTGCATTGCTTTAGATAGTAGAAGTCCAAGGAGTCATGTGATCTGTACCACTAGGTCGCGATTGGAATATCATGGTGTCCAATTTTCCTCGTATTATAACGATCGTTTCTTTTTACTGTGGTAATATCGAAGAGAACAAGAAACTTTAGTTTTAGTTTGATACTTATCCAAGTTGAATCGAGGAACAATCAAGGTTTGTAACATATATATATACATATACATATATATATATATATATATCATTTATTTCATCTGTTTAAAAAACGTAACAATTTCAACAGCAAATAATATTTCAAGAAAAAATCCTTATTTTCCTTCTGAATAAATATACTAGCAGAATATCCGGAAAAATCTAAATCAGTTTTGAATCCCTTCATGAGGTTCAGCACGATGTACTTGAGTAAACATTTTTATTTTTTACTTTGCTATTTTTAAAAAACAAGCACAAAAAGAAGCAAACTGCTTGGAGAAATTTACTTAAGATTAAAATTAACTATAGTTATAACTTTGATATAAATGCTATCATCGACAAACACCAGTTCTAGAAATCTTACTGATACTAAAATTACTAGATAGTACCCGTCAAGTTTTGACGGCAAACTTCTGGTAAGCTTCATTAAAAAAAGTTTTTTTTTAATTAGTTACTTTCAAAGTAAATTTTAAAAACTTGATGTGGATCTATATTACCTATGTGATTCCTTTATATTCAAAGCCTTATATAAACAATGCTGTTAGCCTAACCTACTCCACCAATGAATGCAAAGAATTTTAAATTTGTAGTTTTAATTATGTTGCTTTTTAGCAGAAGTGTAACTCGGATATTTATTTTTGTAACAAATAATAATATTTAGTAGTTACTAAAACTTTTAAACTATTTTTAGACATTTTCATTAATTTTATTTTTATCATACTCATTGTAAAGCCCTAAACATACAATTTCAGGTACCAACAAATGATTTATAAAATATATTTTTTAATTACTTGAAATTTACTTGAAATATTTGTACATGGTTTAATTATTAAACCATGAGTACCAAAATAATTCATTTATAATGCTTACATGAATATTTTTTTCCTGCTTTATGTTCTTTTTTTCAAAAAATAATTAATGTTTTTCTTAGTAAACACAGGCATACACGCACATTATACAGGGTGCGTCATAAACTCTTGCAAAGTTTAAAAATCCATAATTTAAAAAGTAATGCTCGGAAAATTTTTCCGGTTTGCGCGAAGATGATCAGGTGGATTTTGGATTTTTTTCCCATATGTAATAAAAATTGATTCGAAAAATAACCCATAAAGCGCTCATACGTCACATTGAAGCATTTTATGCAAATCAGGCAAACGCAAACAGACAACCCCGTTTCTTCCAAACATCCTACTAAATTGAGTATCCCATCCATTGAAATAGAGCTTTTTTGCTTCTTAAGTCCTTTCTCCGAGCGAAACTTTCATAATGCAATAATTGTCGATTCACCATTCTTGTAGAAAATTTTAACCACTAGAGCTCGATCTGGTAACTATAGTATACTGAGATCAAATGATAAATCCATTTCCAGCCAGGTGTTTTATTGCTGGCCTATTTTGCATAAAACGCCTCAGTATGACGCGTGAGCGTCCTCTATTGATCACTTTTGAATCTTTTTATTATGCATGGGGGAAAAAAACAAAATCCGTGTGATCATACTTGCGCAAACCGAAAATCCTCCCGAGCATTACTTCTTTTATTGTGGTTTTTTAAAGTTTGCACGAATTTATGACACACCCGGTATGCGTCTTTTTGATAACGCTCATACAAAATACAACAAAAATTGTAGACCAGTTCAATTTATTCAAACATAATTACATAAATAATATTATAAACATATATATATATAATTTATCATACTCTTTAAGTTTAAAGACATTACTTCAATTGAAAAAATGTTTGGCGTATCGTTTTTGTCTGCATGATGCACAACACTTATTAATTTATATAATTCACCTGTCGTGCTATGTAAAGATGAATTGAATTATCTGAGCTTCTATGCGCATAACAGAGAAAATCCCTGTCGGCTTGCCCTATAGACGGAGGTAGATTTCGAAAAGTTCTCATTTTAAAAAAAAAATGATTAGAGATAAATCTAGTTTAACAACTTTATTTGGCCGCTTTTGAAAAAAATTAAATTTCATTTTTCTATAAAAACTGGTTTTATCAGAATCCTCTTAAGCAAAATTCGGCTCAAATGCCCACTTTTACAATATATTTTGAAATATATTCTGACTTTAAATTGACTAATACGCACATTATATAGTTCCTAAATATAGAAACTTTCAATTGAATGCGTTTGAGAGTAAAATTGAATTTAAAAATGAGTCATAAAATAACCAATTTGTTATTTGAATAAATCCTCAATTCTTTAATCATGATTTCTTAGGAAAATTTTGTCAAAGTGGGCACTTTTACAGATTTTTGAAAAATATATATATTTAGCCTTTATAAAAAAACTGACAGTTACGGTACATTATACATTTCCTAAATAACAAAACCTGTCAATTGGACGCGTTTGAGAGCAATACTCAATTTAAAAATGAGTCAGAAAAACGCAATTTCGTTATTTGAATATGTCAATTTTCAATCACGATCGCTTCCGGAAATTCTGTTCAAAGTACCCATTTTGGCATCCTTTCTCAATTTTCAATTACGATCACTTCGGGAAATTCTGTTCAAAATACCCTTTTGGCAGCCTTTTTTGAAATATATTCTGAATTTATATATATAAAAAAAAAAAAAAAAAAAAAAAAAACTAGCCAATAGGTCACATTATATAGTTCCTAAATAAGAGGATCTGCCGTTTGGATGCGTTTAAAATCAAAAATTAATTTAAAAATGAGTCAGAATATAAGCAGTTTGGATTTCAGATTTTTTTTTCTTCAACTCCTACTTTTGTTTAATTTATTTTTTCTGTAAGAATTGATCCTATGAAAAACGTGTTAGCATAAAAGTTGTAGATATTATTGAGAAGATGTAAAATAAATTTAATTAGATTTGATAGCTTAAGAATTGACTAAGTTATGGATTTTTTTCTTTTTCCACCCCCTTTTTCTTTTCGTTTTTCATTTTTTTCATAGGTAAAAGTTGATCCTATCCAAAACTTGTAAATACAGAAGTTTTAGATAATTTTGAGAACATTTATAAAAAACTTAGTTGGATTTGATATCTTGAGAATTGGCGAAGTTATGCATGTCCCCCTTCCAAAAAAAAACCCTATTTTTTTCGCCCCTTGAGCCTATTTTTATTTTTATCAAAAATCTGTCATGCATAAATTTTTGGCCCACTTTTAGAACCTCCGTACTCTGACATCTATCCACCCAGCCATCCTATTATATATATTTTTTATGTTTTTACATTTTTAATTTTTAATTTTTTGTGCTTTTATAATTTTTATACATTTTTTACGCAATGTGTTAATTATATATACATATATATACTTACATATATAAAGTTTTTTTTTTTTACTGAGGGCGTGTTCTATGGGTCATTCTCAGCTAAGATCTGCAAAAAAAATCCAGAAGTTATAACATAGTTGTAGGTGAGAGAATAATCGGAAGTATTTCTTACGAAATCTACCTAAAAATGAAGAACGCTGTTTTATTCCAAATCACTTCACTAGTGAGGTTTTAAATATCATGTATTTTTGAACAAAAATGTGTCCATGATTATGTCAGTAAGTTCATGTTTTTGAACGCAGAAAAAATATTTCTTGAGAACATGCGTTATTGGAAAAGTATCAATTTTTATATCAAACCAGATAAAAAGGACTGTACTCACTAAAAGATATATTCAACTTAATAAATATTCTTCCGATTGTGGTGCTGTGAAAGAGTTCATCGAGGATGCCTTTTAACTTCATCTAATAATTGTAGTTCACAATGTCACTGATTTAAAAAATTCTCTTTATTTATTCTAAATTAAATCAGTTTCAACGAGACATGAAACGTATAATCAAATGAGGTACGGTAATCCATCATTCTGAGTAATTTAACATTAAGTTATAAGTTTTAAACGTTCCACTCTCTTCAATCATGTTGAAAATAGCACTTTAATGGATAAGGTTGTTCTATGCTAAAATTAAAATATTTATGCTTTACATTGCAACTTTTTTCAAATACATTTCAATTATGATTATTATTTTTATTTCTTTCAATGATTGATAGGATATTAAAATCTGTTTTATTACTTATCTAAAGAATACAGTTAGATACAAAGTAAAAATTTTAAGATACTTTCTACTCACTAAAGTTCTAATAACAGTTATTTTCATAAGCGCAGGAAATATCGGTAAATTATATTACACATTAAACATACAAAATACTAGTGAAAAATGCTCCAAAGAGCAGTGCAAAAGCAGAATATGATTTTAACTGAGCATTAAAAAGTAATGGACAAGTTTATTTTTTGGAAAAAGTACACAAACATTTAAAAGTAATGAACAAGTTTATTTTATTGAAAAAATGCCCAAGCATTTAAAAGTGATGGACAAGACTTGAAACTGAGTCAAGAACTAGTAAATAATTTCCTCAAGATTTGAAAATGGCAGATCATGCTCTTATATGACAAGCATATTCAACGTCCTTTTTTTATCCCTGTCTATCTTAGTATAGGCATGTTGGCAGAATCTAACACTGTGCTTTAGAAAAACTCAGTTTTCACAACAAGTATTAGATACAGTATCTATATTAAACACATCCTGACCCCTCTTTAACAAAGCCTTGATATTACTGCTTTGCACTGTATTTACTCTTATCACAACCATTTTTTGCACGCAATCTTATCACTAAAAAACAGTTTTTCTATCCAATCTTTTTTCTAAAAATTTTTAAGCGGATTTTTATTAGCAAAAGATAAAATAGTGCTAAAATTTTTATATTTTCATAAGTAATCGATAAGTTTATCAAAAGCACTGTATATTTCAAGCAAATTTTGATTTTAATAAAGTTAGAATACCTGATAAGCACGTAACATGTACAACCAAACAGCAACTGCTTTTCCATTTTTTTATGTACTTGGACATAATAAAATTGCCATAAGAGTTACTACTTCACAAGTAAATTGTTAAGGAGCAGCATGTGGTAAATTTAGCTACTTCATCAAAAACTTGCTCTGAAAGTTCAGCTTTTATAGAGCACAATGTTATATTCTGATAACGTGTCAATACTAAGATAGACAGGGATAAAAAAAAAAGGACGTTGAATATGCTTGTCACATAAGAGCATGATCAGCCATTTTCAAGTCTTGAGGAAATTATTTACTAGTTCTTGACTCAGTTTCAAGTCTTGTCCATCACTTTTAAATGCTTGGGCATTTTTTCAATAAAATAAACTTGCTCATTACTTTTAAATGTTTGTGTACTTTTTCCAAAAAATAAACTTGTCCATTACTTTTTAATGCTCAATTAAAATCATATTCTGCTTTTGCACTGCTCCTTGGAGCATTTTTCACTAGTCCTTCTATTTTTCCATATTCCATAGGGATACTGCACAACTTGTTTTGTATTTTATATATAGAAAACAAAATCTTATTTGTATTGAAATTAAAAAATGCTACATACTCTAATACTCTGGTGTTACAAATTTAAAAAACTTTTTAAACAGGTTTTTCTATACCAAAATTCTACGGTGGTTTTCAAAAAAAAAAAATAATAATAATAATCAGTTTTTTACTAAACTGAATAAAATAATAAATACTTTCAAAGAATAGATTTTTCATTCAAATATCCATTATTTTTGCCAAAAACAGAAATTTAAACAGATTTTAAAACAGAAATACTCTATAAAAGCAATGGAGTGAGGATGCAGCAAAAGGGTCAAATTTTTTACAGTGTATACAAACAGCAATAAAATTTTTTATCCTTTAACCCTTTGCGCTCCGTTGTAAATTTCTTCAAAATTCCAAATGTGACATTCGCATCAGTAATTCTAAAAGAAAAAACATGTTAAAGATATACACGAAAAAATGCATTAAACCTTTTTCAAATAAATCTGGTCGAATTTTCTGGTGCCGTTGTGACAATTCGGAATTAAAATTATGTAGTAGAAAATTCTACCATCAGAACTCAAAAGGTCAAACGTGCAACGATGGTACTGAAATCTAAAGTATCGATCGCAGCAACATCTGCGGGATTTCCTAATACATTGTTTAGATTAGCAAAAATTGCGCAGTTTTAGAAAAAAACGCAGATGTCACTGTTATCTTTAGATTTCATCAGCATCGTTGCATATTTAAGGAATACAATATTTTAGCGCATTTTTTAAGTATTACTGAAGTACACCGTTAAAAATTGGACCCATTTGCTGCAGCGTCACTCCACAGCTTTTATAGAATACCTCTTTTATGACCAATGAGAATGCTCCATAACACAGTAAAATAACCGTTTTCTATAAAAGCGGGGGAGTGACGATGCAGCAAATGGGTCAAATTTTAAACAGTTGAAGCCAATTTCTACACTATACACTGTTTACAATTTGACCCATTTTCTGCAGCGTCACGCCACAGTTTTTATAGAAACCTCTTTTATGACCAATGAGAATGCTCCATAACACTGTAAAACAACCGTTTTCTATAAAAGCGGTGGAGTGACGATGCAGAAAATGGATAAAATTTTTAACAGTGTAGCCAATTTTTACACTATACACAGTTAAAAAAATTGACCGATTTGGTGCAGCGTCACTCCACCGCTTTTATAGGAAACGATTGCTTTACTGTGTTATGGAGCATTCTCATTGGCCATAAAGAGATATTCTATAAAAGCTGTGGAGTGACTCTGCAACAAATGGGTCAAATTTTTAACAGTGCACTGTTAAAAATCTGCTGCATTTTGCTGCAACGCCCTCCACCACTTTTATATAATATCTCTATTCCAACCAATGAGAAAGCGCCATTTCACGGCCAAGTAACCGTTTTCTATACAAGCAGGGGAGTGCGTTGCAGCAAAATGCAGCAGATTTTTAACAGTGTGCATATCCTTGGCGCTATAGTTTACAGGAGTGGTACATTGTTCAAAATTTGAAACTTTTGCTGCATCGCCACTCCATCGCTTTGATAGAATATCTCTATTTTGATCGATGAGAATCCTCGATAATGCATTTAAGTAATCGTTTTCTACTTATCTACTATATCGTTTCCGTATATTTATTTTTTCAATCAGCACCAAGGTGCGCACTTTATTAGAAGACGCGCTCTATTAGAGGGCGCATTCTATTAGAATAAAAACGGTATATACTTATAGTAAATACACTTTGTTAAAGTACAGGGCCCCAATATTTGACAGGTATGCCAGGCATTTTTGCCATTGATGCCATTGTGCTAAAAACAAAATATAAATAAATGAAAAAAATGGATAGAATATAAATTTGGCATGGTGCAAAAAATTGCCTAATTTAAAATTAAAAATCAAATTTGACAGCCACCAGGGCTAGACACCGTGCATAATTATTCAGTAAATGATTCATTAAAAAATGACAAAAATCAGCATGTCAAAAATTTCAAAAAAATTCATAATTCGTTAAAAAATTAAGTTAAAAATAAGAGAATAAAAAGCATTCTGTATTTTTTTATGCTTAATCGAATGGTGTAACTGGTTTTTCTCTCCGATGATCAAAAGTACCTTAGATTGATGACTGCTATTCTTTTATTTCATCTTGTAAAAAAACTATTTAACGTAAAGCTATGAATTTTTGCAGGATTAATTAGCATCGCAAAATCTTTAAAATAAACTTTACCGCAACATTCTATCTGCAATAGAACGTTAGATATACCCATTTATGACCAAGTTTGGAAAATACGCAATTTCAGAAAAACCGCCCAGCGAAATAACGTTTTCTCGATGACTACCCCGGGATAAAAAGTTTGTCTTTTGTTTTTAAAAAAATTAAGTTTTTATCTTTAGTAGTTTTTGAGAAAAGTGCTGTGACACAAAATTTTTGTCCGATTTTCAGAATACTCTACAGTACACCTACAGTATGCCATAAAAAAAAAATAATTTTTGTGCTATGTTGTGCTTCTTGGTCAGACGAACATTTAAAAAAAATCATCAAAATTGGATAAGTATTTAGTTAGTTATTGCAAAAAGAAAAATTGAAAAATCCGTGTTTTTGCGGTTTCCTATGCTTAAGCATTATCGCTCAATCATATTATTGTTGCGCGCTGCCGCGCGCACAATGATTATTTTACAAATTTAGTGGACTAATTAGTCTTTCAAGTCAAATTGCGTTAAATAAAAGATTAATTTTGCAAGAGACACTTTTTTAAAATCTTATTTAGTTTTGATGTTAGTGTTTAATTTTGCTTTTTCTCACTCTACCAAGCTTCATAATTTGGCGTATTTTTTCAGTCTGTATTTCATTCATTTTCAAATATTTTTAATTTTGATTTGTCCTTTTCCATTTGTCTCAAAACGACTGAAATGTCACCAATCTAACAAGAAACACTTAGGAAATGCCTCGTGCCGATCGTAACAAAATCTACCAGGAAAATAAAGTGTAACTAGGGTACATCTCCACCAAACTTTATCGACAATCGTTATTTTAAGGCAGATATTTTGGATTCAAAAATTCCATTCAAGAGAACGTTTGAAGAAAGAATTGCCCCCTATTATTAATATTCCTATACAGACATCATAGTTTATTTTATTAATATGTACATTCCTTAATGAATTACATTATTCCACTGTTTCTGAAATACCGAGCGGAGACCCGGCATTGGTCTGCATTAACAAAAGGCCGGACCGAGTAAAAAAAACCCTCGAAAGCATGATGTTTCATTTTTGATTTCTTGTTTTCCCATAAAATAAAACATTCAATGAATATTATTAGGGATTCTGAAAGTTAATCCACAAATAATTATCCTTTTTCTCATGGAAATTCCTTGAAAGTGAGGGAAAGAAATGCAAGGAGGTCTATTTTAAATTATTTCACATTATCATATTAAGTGCTTTGTACAGAATGATCCCAATTCACATTTCCTTTCTGAATTTACGTACCAGTACTTGAATTGTAATTGTCGCCATACTTAAAAACTAAAATTTTTGATTAAATACTGTTAATATTAGTATTATAAAGTGTGCGTAAGAATATTTTCTTTTATAAATACAAATACATGATTCTGTTTTGAAAATGAACGAGACTCGTGGCTTGAAGATTGAAATAGTAGTGCTTTAGGTGAACGATAAAAAGAAATATTTAATTGTTGTACCATAAATTTTAATGCGTCATTTTCTCAATTTGTCAGGATTTTATTTTTAGGATGTTAAACCATAAACTCGGTATATTATACGATAGGGCATCATTACATACTTTATTTCTTTTGCATAGGATTTCTATGGATTCTCTTTTAATGGATAAATAATAATTGGATGTTGGGAATATGATTTCCGTATGATCAAAATCTATTGTGATATTCTGTTTGAGATATAAACATGAGAGAGCAGTAGATTGGCGACAAATTTTTATGTCTGCTTTATGTTCTTTTATTCTTTTTTTTTTAAAGTTTTTTATTGGTTTTTCCGATGAAAAACTCAAAAAACTCAAAGAACGCTAGGCGCGTTGTCGTGGTGAATCCTCCAGGTATTCCTGATGTCCCTTCGCTTGTGCGCGACACTTTTTTTCAGCCTTTACATGTCAATATATAATTCAACGCCTCTCACCATCATCCCTAGCATCGTACGCTAGCGTCAAAATAAAGTGAGGCTCATTACTTATGAATCTGACCATGTAATAAAAATTAACAAAAATTTGAAAATGGCTCTTTACAAAATTCACTGTCTAATTAAAAAATCTTTCTAAGCTTGAAGAAAATCATTCCACTTAATCATTATCGTGGGATATATTTATCGTGAGCTTTTATTCGCTGAATAATATTTTCAGCAGTATTACGGAGGGCAAAAAAGGTTGCATAAATATTTCTTCCACTTCCGATAACGGTAGGAAATTTATTCTTCAGTTCAATTCGAATATGCTTGAAAATGTATACATAGTCATAATTTTCAATAAGATTTTTTTCTTTTATTCCTTACAAAAAGAATAATTCTTTGGATTTATTTGACTCCATTCATGAAGATGGCTATTTTACTTGTTTATTTAATTTAACCATACTTTTTGGCTTCTTCCTTCTTTTTAAACTATAGTATAAAGTATTTGAAATTTTGTAAAAATTATTTTATTTTTAACTATCTATATTTTTTTTAATATTTGTAATTAGCAATTGCAAAAAATAAATAAATAAGTAAAATAAAATAAAATAAAGGAAAAAAAAGGAACCATATAATTTTTTTTAAAAAAAGGAGAACGGTTGGGTCTAAATCATATTTCTTCGTGTGCAATTTTTAAATATTAAATTAGTTCACAATTTCAAATTAGCTCTATTATAATATTTACAGGTAAATTAAAAAATATGTAATATGCAAATTGTATTACACTTTAAAATAATCCGTTAAATTTACGGCTAAAACTGCTGGCAGCAATGTTGCCAGTAATTTTATCCGTAAAATTACAGTAAAATTAGACATAATTTTTTATTACATCTAATTTTACTGCAATTTTTACTAAAAAAAATTTTTTTTAACAATGCAATATGGATCATTCTCATTAAATAGGAAAATACAAAGTCCCACTTGATTCTATAATTTTTTGAACTATTTTACCAATAAAGTTTATTTTTACTAAAAGCTGTACTTTTTTCTATCTGCTACTCATATCCTTTACTTAAAAAATAATTCTAAACAATATATATATATATATATATATATATATATATAAATGTATGTAAAATATCATTCCCCTGGCTGTCCCCAACCCCAGAATTAGACTTCGAATCCGCCAAATATTTATTAAATATTGATTTTTAAAAATTGTAATTATTAATATAGTATTACAATTTGTTCCTTTATATGAGGAGTACATATGTAGAGGTATACTATAATGCAACTCTGTGAAAAAACACAATGAAGTATGTCCATCAATTTGGGCATCATTCCCCTGCACTTACAAAAATAGTTCTAAAAAACACCAATAGATGCCGCTGGTTTCAAATTTGGCATTGATCCAATATTAACTACTTGCTTGGAAGAGTCACCTTAAAAGTTTGGAGTCTGTAGCCATTTTGTTTGTGAGTGCAGATGTTGAAAAGTGGAGTTCCAAAACGAATATTTTTATTAGCCATCATTACCCTGGATCAATTTTTTGTGGATAAATTAAAGGTAAGCTTTTTTTATTTTGTTTTATATTTTTAATACATGTTTTTTAATATGTGTAATCATTTAAAAAATGTTTTGTTCCCTCATGTAGTTCTAAGGTAGATATTACTAACAAATCATCATTCAGGCCCGTAACCAGACGGGGGGCAGGTGGGGCTGAGCCCCCCCTAGCGTCCTCTAGGGCCCCCTCTAACAATTTCTTTACTTTTTTTTTTTTTTACAAAATCCATATTTTAACTTTTCTCAAAAAAAAAAAAAAAAAAAAAAAAAAGTAAGAGAAATTTTTTAGATTTTTTAACTGCCTTGAATAAAATGAGAATAAGCCAAGAATTTTGGATTCGGTACCCTATTAGATTAGTTGTTTTCTGTTATCTTGCTAGCGGTATAATGCATTTCTCGAAACACGTTTTAAAGGAACATTTCTTTCTCCTGAAAAAAATTAAGTCCAAATGCACTAACTGGTCACCACATGTGTTAGTACATCGTTATATTTTCAAAGCAACGATCTTACGCAGAATGAATGGAAATAGACAGATGGTGTTCAAGTTGACCGATAATTAGTCAAGCGATGTTCAAAATCTTGACTAAGACATAGTCATTAAAAACCCATGTTTCTAAATTTTAATGGTTTGCTTGTTGACAATACTTGCTAGCGGTATTGTCATGTTTCTAAATTTTAATGGTTTGCTTGTTGACAATACGTACTTATCAGTAGATTTAGTTAACGATGAAATATCACTTGGAAACTAGAACGTTTGAAAATTAAAAAGATAAAAAGTTTCAATTTATACACGTGGAATAAAAAAAGCCAGTAATTGTTTCATTGTATGGGTTACAAGGGTGTACATTAGAAAAAAAAAGTTTATTTTATTTTATTTTTAGTTATTTTTTAATTTTTGTTTGTGTGTTAAATGAAAACATTTTTTTTTTCAATTTGTCATATAACAATCAAAAAATTAAAAAAAAAAAAAAAAAAAAAAAAAAAAAAAAAAAAAAAACATGATTAAGGTTAAGTTTATTATAAGATTACGGCAAAAATATTTGCAATTATTTGATGTATGAAATATTAATAAATAATTATAGTATTAGAAAAAAAAAATATTAATAAAATTTAATAAATTACGATTTGCCGTTAGTTAAAGATATTAAAAGCAGGAAATTAAAATAAGAATAATAAATTAAGTTTCATTAAGTATGTAATTTCTACCATAACATATGCAAAAAAAACCTGTTAATTTTTAACTAAAAAATAAACTTTTTTTTATCAAAAAGAAAACAGATTTCAAAAACTATTGAAAAGTATTTTTTTCATAATAATTAATAAGACATTAAATTAAGAGCATTGTATTTACCATGTGTATTATTAATATTTATGTACATTAATTTGATTTTTTGGAGTCGGCGCCAATCTAACCAAGATAAAAAAAAATAATTGTCCTTTAAAAATTATAACAAAATTCAGCAAAAACATTGCGAAAATAAATTTAATTTAAAATCAATCAACTCTAACTTAGAATCCCATACTTTAAAATCTGTGTGTTTGGTTGGTCCCCCCCCCCCCATTAATGGCCAGTACAAACGCATTATTTTATACTAATCATAGTTATAGTTGCTAATCTTGCTTGAAAATATACATTTAAACACGTGAGATAAAATGTTACAAAAATGGTAAGATTAAAAATTTTAAACTAAATATTAAATCAGAAAAAATTTCATAGATAATTGGATATGTATCTATTGGACACTTATATTGAACTTGGCTGGACTTGCATAGACATCAAAAAGTCAAATTAATGTACACAAAAATAAATATAATAATACGCATGGTAAATACGCATTCTCTTAATTTAATTTCTTATTAAATATGTTGTGTAAAAATAATATTTTAAACCTTGCAGTAGTTTTTCAAAAAGGTTTTATTTTTGATTAAAAAAAAATATTTTCCGATGATCATGAAGTATTTTGCATTTATTAATTTCCTTATAGAAAAATTCCGTTATAGAGAGGTTTTACACTCTATAAACTCTAGATTAGAGGTCTGCACGGGCCTGGCCGGCGGAATCGTCCGAATTTTCTAACGGGCCGGGCCGGCAAAAAAAATGATACGGGCCATACGGGCCGGGCCGGGCCGATAAAAAAATTTAGTGGGCCTGACGGCCTGTTATAATGATTTAGGCACAAACGATAAAATAACAGCTGTTGTTAATGAATATGGCTTTAATGAAAATAAGTATTAATGTGCGTCACGAACCAACACTAGTTTGACAACATCAATGCAGAAATGTAACTTCTACAGCGTAGAGATCGGCAACGGACAGTTACATTGTGTGTAACACGGGCTTAATATTTTTAGCAGACTCGTGCCGGGCCGAAAACAGACTTGCATTGTTTTTCTACATACAGACGAGCCGGGCCGAAACTAGACTTAATTGATATCAAGATGTGTAAGTCAGACAACATGATTTGTAAAATTATTAATAGCGATAAAGAATTTATGTTAACGTAATCTTTGTATATGTTACTTCTTGGTGATTCTTAAATACAGTTTTCTACAATGCTAAAGTTTCATAAATTTTCTGACTAATTTTTAACTGTAAAAGCATAATATTGCCAAGCCTGATTTTTGAAGGGATTTGGAATCAAACAACGTTTTTATTTTTTGTAAAAAGGATACTTGTATAACTTTGTTGAAATATAAGTTATTTTGTCAAATGTTTGTAAATTTTTCTTCCAACCAATGTTGTCGCTTCCGGAAATTCTATTCAAAACACTAACTTTGACAGTATTTTTTTAGCTTTCTTGTATCAAAAAATGGATAAATCCATTCGATTACACAGTTTCTGAATAAAAACATCCGCTAATCTAATGCATTTTCGAAAAAAAAAAAAATAATAATAATAATAATTCAGAAAACAGTTCTTTTGAATTAGAGAATGAATTTGGATTTGGAATGTTTAATAAAATAATATAGAAATATTTCCATAAATCTATTTTTACTATACAGCTTCAAAAGTTACGATGTTTTTAAACGTTTTTTTTCTTTTATTCGAAACTATATTAATTTTTTAATGAATCTTTGTTTGAATATTGAAAGTCTAAGAATCTAAGTAATCATAAATGTTGAAAATGTATATTTCCTGTAAAACATACTGTAAAATCCTCCCGGTGACATATATGCAGTATTCTTTAAAAGAATCTTAATTATACGATAAAAATCTAATTTTTTTAGAAATAATAGAAATATTGACGGGCCACAACGGGCCGGGCCTGTTTTCACTCATTTTTGTACGGTCCGGGCCTAAAAATGTAAAATATGAACGGGCCGGGCCGAATTTTTGAGGTTTACAACGGGCCGGGCCCGGGACCGGGCCTGGAAATTCCGGCCTGTGCAGACCTCTACTCTAGACACTATAGGCAAGTCCATTTTATCAGTTTTTGCTATATTTAGTTTGCTTAAGATATGGATTGTTAAAAAAAGTTAGCCCTCCAGAAAATTTTCAGAGCCCCCCCTGGCATGTCTCGCTGGTTACGGCTCTGTCATCATTCCCCTAGCATCATTCATCTGCCTGTTCTTAAAGCAGGGGAATGATTCTATTTAGGGAATGATGAAATCTTACAAATGTTATTAAGATATTGGCTAAAAACCCTATTAATACATTAATAAAGAAACTAAATGTTGTTAAATTAAAAGATATTCAAAAATTCTTAATATTGATAACTATAAATGATTTTTATATGAAAATTGAAATACTTTAGTTTTAGGTAATCTTTAAATATAGACGCTACATTTTTTACACATTAGTTTGTTACAATTTAGGAAATAATAAAAAAAAAAAAAAAAAAAAAATGTTTAATTTAGTTAATATTACTACTCAATTATTTCATAAAATTTGACAATATTTTGCATTAATTTGAAACAGTATGTAATCATTTATTGCTATTGTTACTTAATTTCAATCGGAAACTTTTTTTATTAGTTGTTTTTCAAGGAGTATTCAATGTAACTTATCTGAAATCTGTATTTTTCAATTTTCCTCTCCTCAGTATTGAATACAGGGGATGGCCCGGGGAAAATTTAAGATTTTGGGTTTTCAATGGTCAAAATGTACATTCCCCCCCCCCCCCCAGAAATCTATAATATCCCCCCCCCCGGAGAAAAGTCTGAATTCAACACTGATTTTCATAATTAAAAAAGAAATTAATTTTTATTTTAAATGTATGATTAAATTTAGACACTTCATTAAATTTGAATGTATCTCATTTTTATTTTTAATTTAAATATTTTTAAGTACCACTTTAAATTAAAGCATGTCTATACCTACAAAATAAAAAAAGATTAGCTTTTACTTTACCAGCATCCTGTTTTATATGGGTGATTCTCAAAATAGGGGACAATTTCAAAAGTGAAATCTTAAAAAAATAACTGTTAGCAAAATTTCTGAAGAAAATAGGTGTTGTTAATATAGTATTAGGTATACTTTACATGTAGTCAGCAGAGCTAAATATTTAAAAAATAACTTAAAAAAATAATTAGTATTTTTTGAGCCATGCTAATGAAAAAACAAATTGCATGGAATAAATATATTAAGAAATTTTTATTTTCTTCCTGTTTAAATATTTTTTTTCTATATTTATTAGCCTTCCTTTTCAGCAAATGGCTTCCATTTTTACATATATACATATAAGGAGAATAAAAACATTACCAAAGAGCAAACTTTGTTTACATGAGCAGCATTCTGACACTAACAATGTAAGAAGTTGTCTTAGTGATTTTCTGACAGATTTAATGCATATTTTAGGGATAATAAATGTAATACCTAAATTTATATGTAAAATTAAACTTTATAAAAGATACAATATAAGCAACGGTTACATTTATGCACATAGGAGTCTTTAGCATGGACAGAAAAACCATGCTAATGACACTGATATTTGTCCATGCTAATGACAAATTTCAATTTAAATAAGATTATGAGCCATAATATAATCACAATGCAATAGTCCTTTCTGGGGCTTTTTAAAACACAAAAGTCCTATGCAAATAAGTAAAATAAAATTTTTAATTATAAAATAAACATGAAAATCATTATCCATTCTAATGACATACAATTGATGTACGCCCCTAATATTCAACTTCTATTCTTAAAATACAATACATGCTTCTATTTTCAGGCTGAGATAAAATGGCTACTTGTTGCCATGGAGAAACTTTATATTTTCAAACTTTTGTCATATGTGAAAATGAAATTTTGATTAATAACCAGCTGTTATAGTATGACCTTGTTTTCAAAATAGAATATGGAGGACAAACTTTAATTCTTTTTTTATATATTATAATTTTATTTTTAAAAAGAAATTTATTGGATTAATCCTCTCCTTGATTAATTTAAAGAAAGAATAACATTTGTTTTATTTTATAAACATGATATTAACTCTTGAAAAAGCTTGTATAATCAAGACACAGCTGCTGTGGGCATCCATGCTAATGACATTTTGAGCATTTATTCTGTTTTTTTAAGGTGTTTTTTAACTAAAAAGTGAGTAATTCTTGAGTGCAAATAATGAATAATATTAAGACAAACATATCTAAATATAAAAACATGACAGAAAACCTGTCAATTTTTTTTGTATGCCGAAAGACATAAATTGTCCCCTATTTTGAGAATCACCCATATAAATGGTTAATATGGAAAAAAAAAATAATTCTTTTCATTAAGATTAATGCTAAAATTTAATACAAATAAACAAAATTAAACTGATAACAAAATGATTTTTTTTATAAAAATTCTCTTTGTTTTCAGGAAGATGCCATAAGTAAAAGAAAAACTGACTAGAGAGAAGAAAATAAAAAAATAAAATAGAACCACAGCGCAAACGCTATCAAAAGATAAAAAAATGACCCAGCTGCATATAAAATACAAAAAGAAAAGAAGCGACAGAAATACCAAAAAAAAAGATGAAGGGTGCAATAAAGCCTACTACAGAGATGACTGCCCGCAAGAAAAGAAGTAAGTGGAAACAATGGAAAAATAATTCCAGAAATTACCGAAAACGATCAAGTCTCACTAAACATCAAGCTTTGACTGTTGAAGAAGCGTCAACAAATGATAATTATGAAGAGTTAAACACAAGTTCAATGTCAAATTTACTCAATGCTCCTTTATCTAATTCAAAATCAAGTAATGCTTTAATCTAGAAACGGAAATGATCTGGAAGAAAACGCGTAATGCGCAACAGGAGTGCACTTCATAGAAAATGTGTAAAAATAGAAAATCAAATAAAATGTCTAAGTAGAAAATTAGAAAAATATAAAAAACGTAACCAAAAATTTAAATTTAAAATTAACAGCAAACCAGAAGATATGAGTCCCAGGTCAAAAGCAGATTATTCTCTGAAGCGAAAAGAAAAGTTTTCTTCAGTTGTTAGAAAGAAACTTATATATATATATATTTATATATATATATATATATATATATATATATATATATATATATATATTCATTATTGTGAAAACTATGTACAGTAATTTAAATAAATATGTATATTACTTTATTTGATTAAAAATGTTCAGTGATATGAATTTTTCTATCATTAATAGTTGATTGCAGTGCTTTATAGATTATTGACTCATTCCCCTGCTCACTACCATCATTCCCCTAGAAGTTTTTTTTTTTTTAATTATAAATAAAATATTAAATTTTAGGAGTTATGAACGATGGGTGATAATTCTAATACAAAATCACTTTTTAAAGGTATACATGAAGAAAAAAGTTATTTATTTCATAGTTTATAAATTTGTATTTTGCAACTTCCAAATTACCCTGTTTATGGAGAATCACCCATATATCAAGATCTATTGGAACCCTTTTTTTTTATAAAGGCAAAGACTCTTAGAAAACGTTTCTAAAATTGGAGGCAACCAAATAACGATCATCATGGATGATAAATTAGTTATAATTGAAGATTTATCACATGTATACAAAAATAAAAAACGCTGTTTGATGGTAAAGAATAAAGTCTAAAAATTCTATGCATTTCCATTTTAAATAATTCCAGGGTGTCAAAAATATTTAATATTTGCGTTGTTTTTAATAGAAAAATCGTTTTATATTTTTTTAAACACCGTTAATGTTTATTTAAATTAAAATATGAATTTTTGCATAAAAGCTCAATTTTTAAAAAGGGGGGGGGAGAGGAATATGACGACGCGATTTCTCCCTTGTAACCTCCCTCGAACACAAAATTCCCAATAATGTTATCATTTTAAATAATTATTTAATTATCTGTGACATTCTTTTGGAGAATATCTAAATTATTTATTAGCTTTAGCTTTTAAATTGATTTAGTTTACAAAACACCTGTTTTCGTGAAATATTGTAGAGTTTTCGTACTAAGATGGTTATGCTTATGTTATGTATGTCATAAGTACATCATTTAAAATCTTTTTTCAGGATAACAATGGCAAAATCAGTCATACGAAGCTAAGTGGTGAACTTAAAAAAATCTTGGACAAAACTCAAATCGTTTTATTTGAATCAGGTAGCATACAGTGTAATATTAGGAATCTTAATATTAAAATTTAAGCTATGTCGTGTATTTATCGAGGGAAAAAATAATAAAACAGCAGTTTTTCTTTAAAATAGCAAAAAGTAAAAATTATGTTAAACATATTATAAAGATCAGATTGCAAACAGTTCCGCCTTATTATTAATTCGACTGGGTTTGGTAGGATATTAAACTTTTTCATAGCGATATGTAAGAAAATGTGAAATTTCCCACTCTTAGCTTTTTCATAATGTTTTAAACACTTGCGATCAAAACCTACTTATACACATTTTTTGAAACATATTTCATCATAAAACGCTAAAATATAGCAAATGGAGAAAAATATTTTTCAGTGCATCGTTTTGAATGATAAAAATCATTAATTTTCAAAATATTCAGTGTCACATGTAATGAGCTAAAATAAACTAAAAACTTAAATAGAGAGTCAGAAAACATTCAAAATTCATAAATTTTAATGTATTGTAAGTGAATATGCTTTTGGACGTTAGAAGAATGGTCATTTTTATGTAATTCTCAGACGCAGGACAAGATTTTTCCAAATAAAATAATAGAAAAAGGTGTCGTGGAAATATACAGGGTGAGTCATAAATATCGAAACAATAGGCTATCTCCTTAAATATTGCCCCTAGACCCATACTTCTAGTTGCAAAGTTTCATCAAAAAAGGTAAATTTTTTGATAAGATAAGTTGCCACTCCATGGAGGATCTATTTTAAAAAATACTAAAATTAAATTTTTATACGGCCCCCAGAGGCTAAAACTTCCAATTAGAAAATTTTTCCTTATCCATTCCTGAATCGAACAAAAAAAAAATTCATCTTGATATCGGCAAACCCCTAAAAGATATGAAAATCCGAAATTTTCCAAAATTCGAGACTTACACCACTTAAGCATTCCTCTGAGCACAGCGATATCAGCTCATTTGAAATACAATTTAGGGATCGACCATTAATTTACGCATTATTAAATGTCGATCCAAGACGATACTTTAACTTTTAGATATAAAATAAAAGCGTATAGGTTTTTGCTTTAAACTTCCTTGAAATATGCTAGATGTCTGCAATAACTCGAGCTTGGCGCCAGGCTCGTAACTAGCACGACCCATTGGCCAGACCGCCTTATTAAACACTTATTAAAAGTGTTGTTAAGTTAAGTGATATTAATTAAACTCTCATTAAACGTGTCTTTAAAACTTATTGCCGCAGGCAATAAGTTGAGTAAAAATAGTAATAGCGATAATGATATTTTTATTAACTGAGTTGTATGGAATATATTTTAATGTTAATACATATTTTAATGTTAATGGAAATATATTTAAATAATTTACACAGAAATATTTTCAAAAATATAGTTTTTGCTATTCAGCTTCAAAATTTATGAGGTTTTAAACCTATTTTTATTTTTTTCTATCTTTACAAGAGAAAAGTATTGGGTTTTTTGAGTTCCGGTTTTGACGAATTCACACGTTTTAGGGCTCAGAGATATCGAAAAACATGTTTTTACAAAATGTCTGTATGTGAGTCACTGCTCCTGTATCTCTGTATATCACAAATTTTGTGAGCGCGCTATCTCAAGAAGTAATCGACGGAATTTAATAAAAAATTATATTTACTCAGTCCTTGATATAAATTGGTGCTGATTAGATTTTGGTGTGAATCGCTTAACAGACGACCCTAGTGTACAGGCTTTTGTGCGATTTCCGCGATAGCTGTATCTTCAGAATTAATGCAAGAAATATCATCAATCTTCAGATTCAGTTATTCCTTGACATGAATTGATGTTGTTTATATTTTGCTGTATATAGCTTCACGTGTGGCGCTGCAACACTGAATTCGTTACGATTTCTGCAATACCTCTACCTTAAGAACTAATGTAGGAATTTTCATAAAAAGTCAGATTCAGTTACTTCTTGACATGAATTGATTTTCTTTACATTTTTGTATCAATCAGCTTTCGGGTGGCGCTGTTATAATGAATTTTGTATAATTTACACGATTTCAGTGATATCAAGTACTAGTGCTCGGAATTTCGTATCCTTAGAGTCCTCCGATTGCTACATCCGAGTAGTTTATTTATTCCAAACGGCATTTAAAAAAACAAAAATATTTATTCGAATGTTAAAGTCTAAGAGTATAACGTTTCTGTTTCGTATTTTTTTTATGCTAAACTCCCACTAATATTTCGTTATAAGTGTATTTAATTGATCCAGGTTTAATGCATCCGAACCAAACATCTTTTAAGAAATTTAATTGAATAATTTCAACTTAAAATGTTTAAATTAAATATGCCAAAGATTCATTAAACACCTGTTCTTGTTTTAAAGTGGATAATTGATTCGCAAGTTAAATAAAATTTAAAGTGTATTTATAGTTGAACTGAAAACTGTATGTTAAACTCTAAAAAAGGAAAAAAAAAGCAGCGGCCTTTGAGACCGCTTACAGCGGTTAACACCTTGGGATATATATATATATGCCTGTCAATTATTTACAATAGGGATATAGGCCGTGAGGGGAAGTGTGCCCTCCGTGAGGGTCTTTTTAAGGGAACCTAACCCGTATTTACGCAAAGAAATCCAGGGTTCGAAGAAAACCACGGAAAACTTCGAACGGTTAGGCCGACGGTCGCGATTGGGTTCGAACCCAGCACCAACCGTCTACCACTTTGGAGGCCCGTAATTAGAGGTACCTTTTACGAATCGTGAATCGTGTAATAGTAATTTTAACAAGAAAAATATGAAGTTGACAGTGATAAAACAATGAAAAAAATGAGGTTTAAATCAACTGACGCATTTAAATAGCAATTGAAGAAGGCGAGAATGGCAAAACTTAAACGAAATCTGAAATCGAAACTATACAAGACGGAGTTAATTGCCTAGAAACTTTTAAAAAGCATTTAAACGTTAGGAGCCCATCTTAGTTTAAAACTAAGTGCACTTTTCTGCATCAGATGTTTTTATTTCAGTATTTCTCATTTTTAAACTGACGTAAGTCAATAACCTTCGGTTACGGTAATAGTACTGCGAATTCAATAGTTTTTTAACACCTCAAAAAATGCCCAACCCGCCGAAAGAAGTTTTCACCTCAGAAAATTAACTTTTAAAAATATGATTTGTTTACAAAAAATTGCACTTTTTAGATTGCCATTTTAAATACTTTTATTTTTTTTAAAAAATATTATTTAAAATGCTGAATCAAAATTGCAAATTAGACATTTTCATTTAATCAAAAGGAAAAAAAAATCATCGCGACAGATAATATTCTGAGTTATGACAATTTTAATTTACTCTAAATTTTTTGAAAAAAAAATATTTTATTAAGAAAGCTTATGATGTGAAAATGCTTACAAATTATGTGGTTAACCATCACAAAACATTCCAAATTCTAACTCTAAATAAATAAAATAAATGTTTCCTGTACAACTTACAGGGTCAATCCATTTCAAGTGGTCCAGAAAATATTTTTTTGGTCGCTCGACCATTTTTAAAAAATCTGAAATTTTTTGTACAACATCCCTAACATGACGGAAGTTCAAAATGACCGTTATTTTAATTTTACTATTTTTTGTTTGTGCATGGCGGCCATCTTTGTTTCATCGTGTTCAACGATTTTCTCAAATACTAAGATACATAAAATTGTAAATATCTCGTCTTTTATTTTACCAATTGAAATAGGGTTTGCAGAATTTTAATCAGAATAAAATAGGCTAAATGTACGGTGGTAGAATAATTTTGAAAAAAAAAAATTACAGGTGAAATTGTAGCACAAAATTTAAGATTTTTTCCAAAATCTATCCATTTGCAACAGGTTATTTTTTATGCAAGGAAAACTGTCAGCCTTACACAATTTTTTCTACAAATAGTTCAAAAGTGCGTGTACTCATACACCAAGTCCCAGATCTGGGAATTAATTTCTCTTTGCGAAAAAAAAATCCGAAATTCATCAAAAATTTCAAAAATCTCACTTTTTAGGCTTTGATATCTCTGGTGGAGCACGAGATAAAAATTTGAAATTCTGGCCTTTGATAGTATTGTGTAATAGTGTTATGTACAAAAAATTTCAAGAAGGAGATTTGACTACAAGTGGAGATATGACATGGACAATATGTGAAAAACAATATTGTCAAACTATTGTAACCTACTAAGTAATTGTTCCACAAGACTGTCAACCTTACACAATTTTTTCTACAAATAGGTCAAAAGTGCGTCTACTCATACTAGAGGTCTGCACGGGCCGGGCCTCGGGCCGATTTCCAATAATGGTATTCGGGCCGGGCCGGGCTCGGGCCTTACTTCTGAAGACTCCTAGACTTCTGAAGACTCCGGGCCTAGTCACTAATCCTTTCGGGCCGGGCCGGGCCTAGTCACTAATCTTTTCGGGCCGGGCTGGACTCGGGCCTTAATTTTTTTGCTGGAGTATCGGGCTGGGCCTAACTTTTTTTTTATGTACGAAGCCGAGACTGATTCCATTCTTCCTAGTTTTCATGGACCAAAATAATCAGTTCCTATTGAATCTTCCTATATGAAAATCCTTTTCTCGACTTTTTATAAATCAGTAATATTTGGCTTTGTCCAAAAATTTCTGCAAAAAAAGCATATACTTTTAAGCCGTCATTATCCTACAGTTAAACATTAGAATTTATTCCTTTTAAAGAATAGTAGATTACTAGGCGTTTTAAAATAGAATAAACGTTTTAACACACACACACACACACAGGTTGGTCTACCCTGTAAAGTGAGGAACCGTGTTTACACAATACGTTCTGAGTAACCTTAGAAATTGTGGTCAAAACCCTAAAAATGCAATTTACTGATACGTATTCACATTAATAAAAGCTATAACTATATTAAAAATTATATTTTTCTTGTAACATTATTTTTTATTAAATAAAACAGCAGGAGATGTTTTGCATGTATATCGAGTAACTGGTTCAGCTTACACACATGGCGTTGTGAGTAACATAGCCTCGAACTAAGATAATAAAAATTGTTACTCAGAAGAACGGTAATTTTTACCTGCTGTGTTTAGTGTTGATTGCTATAATGGACTAATAATAATGCATAATTCTCTTCCTCGTCACTATAAAATTTAAGACAAAAAAAAAAAAAGTTTATATGAATCTAGGAAAAAAAGTTATCGGAAAAAAGTGACATAAACTACGAAAGTGGAAAAAAGTGACACGGAAAAAAGTTACCGGAAAAAAGTGACAAGGAAAAAAAGTTACCGGAAAAAAATACGTGTGGCACTCGGGGACTGCCGCGGTAAAGCTATTGCATAGCATTTTTTATCAACTTATGCAATTATAATTATTTATTTATTTTTTATTTATGCAATTTTTTTTGTCTTTGATATTAATTCAAGTTAAACATTTTGAGCGTGATGACCGATAACCATTTTTTTTTCTTGTATTGAACAAATGAGAAGTTAATATCGTTTAAAATATTTTTATTATCTTACAATACATGTAGGTTAATCAGGAATTTTTATCATTGAAACTATACGTTTATAGTAGCTGAAATAAAAAACATAAGTTTAAGACTTGATATTCTCAAAATATCTGAAAAATACCGCGTCAATGTCTGCCGAAGTCTACGGAGGGATACCGTGCCGAAGTCTGCCAAACTGAAACGACGTTAGCCGGAGTGTTAGGTTTTTTTTTCTCGTTACAGAATTTCTAGATTCTTTCGCCGCGCTCAAAGCTCGCGATAAAAGCTATGCAATACCTTAATAAATTACAAAGTAATTTGATACACAGTGTAAACAAAATTTGACAGCGCTACGAAAATTAGACCGCGAGTTATAAGCATTTTAAATTTTCCGAACCTCACCGTGGGGGTCTCCTGTCACCAAAAATTAACACTGTCTCATAATAAATTACCAAACAAAATTTGGCCGCACTACGAAAATTAGATCGCGAGTTATAGGCATTTTAAATTTTTTGACCCTCACCATGGGGGATCTCCTGTCACCAAAAATTAACACTGTCTCATAATAAATTACCAAACAAAATTTGGCCGCGCTACGAAAATTGATCGCGAGTTATAAACATTTAAAATTTTTCGACCCTCACCTTGGGGGGGGGGGGGGGTCTTCTGTCACCAAAAATGAACACTCTCTCATAATAAATTACCAAACAAAATTTGGCCGCGCTACGAAAATTAGATCGCGAGTTATAAGCATTTTAAATTTTTCGACCCTCACCGTGGGGGGTCTCCTGTCACCAAAAGTAACACTGTCTCATGATAAATTACCAAACAAAATTTGGCCGCACTACGAAAATTAGATCGCGAGTTATAAGCATTTTAAATTTTTCGACCCTCACCGTGGGGGGGGGGGGGTCTCCTGTCACCAAAGATAACACTGTCTCATAGTAAATTACCAAAAAAAAAATTGGCCGCACTACGAAAATTAGATCGCGAGTTATAAGTATTTTAAAATTTTCGACCCTCTCCATGGGGGATCTCCAGTTACTAAATATTAACACAGTCATAATAAATTACCAAACAAAATTTGGCCGCGCTACGAAAATTAGATCGCGAGTTATACGCATTTTAAATTTTTCGACCCTCACCGTGGGGGGGGTCTCCTGTCACCAAAAGTAACACTGTCTCATAATAAAATACCAAACAAAATTTGGCCGCACTACGAAAATTAGACCGCGAGTTATAATCATTTTAAATTTTTCGACCCTCACCATGGGGGGGGGGGTCTCCTTTCACCAAAAATTAACACTGTCTCATAATAAATTACCAAACAAAATTTCGCCGCGATACGAAAATCAGATCGCGAGTTATAAACATTTTAAATTTTTCGACCCTCACCGTGAGGGGTCTCCTTCCACTAAAAATTAACACTGTCTCATAATAAATTACCAAACAAAATTTGGCCGAGCTACGAAAATTAGACCGCGAGCTATAAGCATTTTAACTTTTTCGACCCTCACCGTGGGGGTCTCCTGTCACCAAAAATTAACACTGTCTCATAATAAATTACCAAACAAAATTTGGCTGCGCTACGAAAATTAGATTGCGAGTTATAAGCATTTAAATTTTTCGATCCTCACCATTGGGCGGGTCTCTACTCACCAAAAGCTACATTATCCTACCTTGTTTTACCTTAAGACGATTCTTTTCTATACACATTCTATCAGGAATTTTACTGTTGAAACTATAGATTTATAGTAACTGAAATAAGATAGATAAGTTTGAGACTTGATATCCTCTAAATATCTGAAAAATACCGCGTCAATGTCTGCCGAAGTCTACCGAAGGATACCATGCCGAAGTCTGCCGAAGTGAAACGACGGTAGCCGAGTGTTAGGTTTTTTCGTTACGGATGTGTTAGGATATTTCTCGTTACGGAATTTTTGGATTCGGTCGCCGCGCTCAAAGCCCGCGATAAAAGCTATGCAATAGCTTAAAAAGTGACAAGGAATTGATTTTGGAGATTTATTATTGATTTTGGGGATTCATTGGTTAAGTATGAAAGGGGGATCGGGGCAGACTCATAATTTAGGTAAATGGGTTTTTCATGCTGAATTAACTGTTTTGGTTCAATTTTTGGAAGGAAGTTCATATTGAAAAGACGCTTGCTTGATTTGTTTTGGGAAAAGATGATTACCTTCCTCCTACCCGCCCTAATTTGATAGATGGGTTTTTATGAAGAATTAACCATCGTGTGTCAAATTTTGGATATAGGTTCTTTCTGAAAAAGGCTTATGTATAGTAATATAGTATAATGCCTGAAGAGGTTTGGAAGTTTAATGATTAAGCATAGAGGGGTAACGGGAAAATAAACTCTCTTAAATTAAATTAATTGATTTTTACGTAGAATTATCCGATTTGTTTGGAATTTTGACATAAGTTCATTATGATAAGACGTATCTCTGATTAGCTATGGGGTTCTTTTGCTTATTAATAAAAGAAGGGGAGGGCAATTATCTCGCCTCAAACTAGATAAATCGTTTTTTTATGCAGAATTATCGGATGTATTTCAAATTTTAATTGAAATTCCTTTCGGATAAGGTGAATCCCTGAATAGTTTTAAGGGTTTAACAGCTAACTTTAGAAGGGGAATAGAATATAGCCCCCGTCCTTAAATTGAATAAATTGCTTTTTACGCAGAATTATTGGATTTGCTTCATATTTTGTATTATAGGTTCATTGTGATAAGGCGTATCCCTGATTAGATATGGGGTTCTTTGCTAATTAAAAAAGGGGTCGGGTGATTATTACCCCCCCCCTTAAATTAGATAAATTGTTTTTTATGCGCACTTATCCGATGTATTTCATATTTATATACAAGTCCTTTCTCATAAAGTGAATCGCGGAATAGTTTTAAAGGTTTAATTGCTAAGTATAGAGGGGAGGGGAACGCGGGATAACCCCCTTCAATTATATAAATGGCTTTTTACACAGAATTATCCGATTTGCTTCAATTTTGGATGTGGGTTCATTCTGATAAAGCTTATCTCTGATTAGTTATGAGGTTACTTAGCTAATTAAAAAGGGGGACGGGCGATTATTCCCCCTCCTAAATGAGATAAATTGTTCTTATGATGCATTTCAAATTTTGGGTACAGGTTCTTTCTGATAAAGTGAATCCCTGAATAGTTTTAAGGGTTTATGGCTAAGTATAGAGGGGGGTGGAACGAAGGATACCCCCCTTAAATTAATTAAATTGCTTTTTATGCAGAATTATCCGATTTGCTTCAAATTTTGGATATAGGTTCATTATGATAAGGTGAATCCCTGATTAATTGTGGGTTATCGACCGCCCCCCCCCCTCTATACTTAGCCATTATACCCTTAAAACAATTTAGGAATTCACTTTATCAGAAAGAACCTATATCCAAAAGTTGAAATAAATCGGATAGTTGTTCAAAAAATGTCGCGCAATTTATATTATTTAATGAGCGGGGACAATCCCTCGCTATCCCTTTTTAATTAGCAAAGAACAACATAACTAATCAGGGATATGCCTTATTATAATGAATCTACATCCAAAATTTGGAGCAAATAGGATAATTTTGCATAAAAAACGATTTATCTGGTTTGAGGCGAGATAATTGCCCCCCCCCTTTATTAATAAGCAAAAGAACCCCATAACTAGTGAGAGATAGGTCTTATCATAATGAATTTATATCCAAAATTTCAAGTAAATCGGATAATTGTGCGTGAAAAGCTATTAATTTAATTTAAGAGAGGTTATTCCCACGTTCCCCTCTATGCTTAACTATTAAACTCTCAAATCTCTTCAGGTATTATATACAATATATATAAGCCTTATCAGAAAGAACCTATGTTCAAAATTTGACACACGTTGGATAATTCTAAATAAAAATCCATTTATCTAATTTAGGGTGAATTGGGTGGGGGGAGGGGGTAATCATCCCTTCCCAAAACTAATCAGGCAAGCGTGTTTTCAGTATGAACGTATATCTAAAAATTGAACCAAAACAGTTAATTCAGCATGAAAAACCCATTTACCTAAATTATGAGCCTCCCCCCGATCCCCCTTTCATACTTAACCAATGAATTCCCAAAATCAATAATACAAATCCCTAAAATCATTTCCTTGTCACTTTTTTTCCTGTAACTTTTTTTCCTTGTCACTTTTTTTCCGTGTCACTTTTCTCCCGCTTTTGTAGTTTATGTCACTTTTTTCTGATAACTTTTTTTCCGGTCACTTTTTTTCCGTTTACCCGTTTGAATATACATATATATATATATATATATATATTCGCACAAAATTGCAATATCCGTCTTTGTTTGCATTCAGCGAGAGTTGAGGAAATGTTCATTTTCTGTTGTTCTAGACCTTTGCTCAACAATGCGATTCATATATAATAAAAAATATTTTAAAAACAATATAATACTATGTTTTTAATAAAATTTTAATTAACTCATTATTCTAATGATATAGCTTGTCTTTTGCATAGGTAGATGGGAGATACTGGAAACAGAGAATGGATAGGGGACCATATTCTTTTCTTAAATGTTTAAAAATATCGCAATTTTGGTCACTATTAACTAATTTTAATCATTTATACCTTTTAAAGAGAATTCTGATTACACTCATTAGAAGGTAAACAGCAGGCACCTCGCAGCTCTGCCTCGCATGCCCCTGCATCAGTCAGGCATTGCTGAAGATAGCTCACGAGGATACAAAAATTTAGAACTCAAAATAACGATAGTCTCAAAATAATTATTTCTCTTCTGAGCTTTAGAAATGGATTGAAGGGAATAATAATTTTAAAGCACCAAGACACTGGAAGTTTACTGGTTGATCCAATAACAGTAGGAACTTTGCTCATATCATTATATGTCTTCTTTCCGTAGAATGTGGGTTATAAAAGTAAAAATTGATAATATTAATTGCTAAAAATTGTTCATAAAGGACTTTTTTTGGCTTATTGAGCAAAAGGTTGTTTGTTTTTACTAATTATGACGATCGATTTTCAACTCAAGGAAGAGGGGGGCGCCCTCCAGAGAGAACTTAACCCCTATTTACGCATGGAAATTCAAAGTTTGAAGAAAACCACGAAAATCTCCGAACGACTAGGCCGACGGGCGCGACTGGGCTCGAAACCAGCACCTTCCGTCTTTACCATTTTCGAAGGCTGAACCACTGGAATGAGCTAAAGGTTATAACAAAATATGCACTAAATTCCTTAAATGCAAATGATATTTAGTTGCAAAGAAAAAGAAAAGAAAAAATTTTTTGAAAAAAAAAATCAAACAATCTGGATCTCGTAAAACAATTACTCTCAAAGAAACTAGCATAGCAATGCAAGAAATTACTATCGATTAAAAGCATGTTATTTTTTTTCAATAAAATTTATTTGTCATAAGAGTACATGTTCTTTTCGTGACAGATTTTTCTTTCTTTTTTCTTTTCTTTTCTTTTCTTTTTCTTTCTTTTTTTTTTTTTTTTTTTTTTTTTTTTTTTGTTATAACAAAATTACGATTTCTAAAAGTGAATTATGTAAATGAATGTTAGTATAACGAAATGATTTTTAATACCATTTATTCATTTCTAAAAATTTTATTAAAATATCATTAAAAAATACATTAAATTTTACGATTTCATTGAATCTCATGAATATTTATCATTACGATTTCTAATTCTTAAACTTTATTAAAATTAATTATATTTTATAGTATTTTTTATGCTTTTCATATTTTTATAATTCAAAATATTAAACATTTTGCGACAACTCTATTGAAATGGAAAATTGCTGGTAGCAAATTTAAATTTCATTATAAACGTCCACTATTATAGTATAATTTAAAAGAATCCAAATATTTTAAGTATTCAAAAAAAAAAAAAAGTTTGAAGTTTATATCAGAATAGACTATATATATATTTTTAATAAAATCTATTTTACTGTAATAATAAAAAAAAATATTAATATCAAAAAAGTTTGAATTAAAAAATATTTATTTGTATGAAAAAAAAATCTGTAAAAAGTATAGAATACCAATTAAATTAAAAAGAAATTAAACGAAAGTTAGTTTTAAAGTTTTTATTAGTAAAGTAACATTAACAAAGCTATTATTATGTAAGAAAATACATAATTTAAGGTAAAATTATAATAAATTTTACCAAAATAACTGAAGGATGCTAGTATATTGTTTGTTTTGAAATACAAAGTTTAAATTTCAAATCATTTAAAATTTGTTTTGCGTAATTATAGTTCAGTGAATTACGTGTATAATATTAAAACAGCTGACATGTTTTAATATGACAAATTAAAGAAAATTTTGCAGAATTCCTGACTGAAGTAAGGAGATTTCATTGTACGTAAAATTTAAATATATATTTTTAAAAATAAATATGATAGAATTTATAAACAATGCATAAGGGATCATTAATTTAAATTATTATGTAAATTTAAAATTTACATATAAACTGAAACATAATCTTTTGATTTAAAAAGTATTTAAGCTAATGGAATTTTTACTGGCGCTATTTCATCATCCTACTAAAAAAAAGTTACTTAGATTGCTTATTGTGATCTACACAGATATATATTGCATGCGTGTGTGGAAATCGTTCTTTTCCATATGTTTCAAAACAGAAACAAGCCGAAATCAGCTTTACAAATACAAGTTTCTCACCTATGTATTGACATCAAAAAGCATTTGCGACACAAAAGCTTTCTACTGCACTGCCCAACGTACTGGACAAAGGGGTAAAGATTACACGTCACTAAAAAAAGGGGTGAGAAATATCTTCCCTGGGGTTTTTAGTGAACAAGCTCTTATTGAAAGGAATTTCTCTGTTCCGAACGTTTTTGAGGGAGAAAACTGAATTTAGTTTTTCCGCAAAATGCTTTTCCACTTTCAACAGCTCGAATTTTTCTGATACAATTTCAGACACATTTTTCAAAGTAGAAACATGAAACTTGCTGAGAGTATTTTTGAAGAGACGTATGAGGTGCCATGTGATGTCATTTTGTGCTCAATTCATTAGAATTTGATTTATAAACAATTATCTTCACAGTATGACTCATTTTTTCGCCCACAGATCTTCCGCTTAGGAAAAATCTATTCAAAATGCCTTTTTTGATTGCTTTTTTGCAATGTTTTTTGCATTTGTCCAAGAATCGACAATTACGGCACCTTGAGTACTTTCTGAATAAGACAATTTCCAAGTTTGATACATATGAGAGCAAAAATGAATTTAAAAATAAATCGAAAAATAAGCAGATTGAATCGAAATACACCCTTAAAGGGTTAAAGTCTGAAATAAAATACTATAGTCTTTTATACTAAACTAGATGAATCACAGAAAAAATCTCCCCGGAAAAAATCACCCCGGTAAAAATCTCCCCACAAAGAAAGGTAACCAAAAAATAAGGCTTTTTTAAATTAAGATTGAAAAAGCCCACACATATGAATAACAAAGATTTCATGACTTTGATTATGGCAATTATAATTTCAAGTAAATCACATGCTAATCACGTGTATTTGTACTGGAAACAATTACGGCATTATATGCATATTGCTTAATAGTAAAACCTCCATATGAAATAAGGTCCTACTTCCATAATTATCGCAAGGACAAACGAGGAAGCTGCCCCAGCTACCCAAACTCAAATTTTGGATTTTTTTTTTAAATTATTATTATTAATGTAAATTGTTGCTACAAAGACAATTTGGATGCCCTCATTTGAGTCTTTACTTCAGATATTGAATATTGTTATTCAGTCTTTGATAACTCATTACATATTAGGATACAAACCTACATTTCATTTCGTATCATTTTTAAATTCGATTTTTATTTGTGTAATATGTAATAGAAATGAACAAGGAAAAAACTCTTAAACAGTGAAACTTTTTTTTTTTTTAATCGGGTCGCACAAAATAAGAGGATAGGGAGGAAACAGAGATATGAATGTTAAGACTGTTTTTAGATACAAAAGGACAAATCTATGACATAAGTTTTAATTTGTTTTTGTTCGGAAATTCCTGAAACTAGCAGGTATTGATGTTCAGAAACTAACTCTAATTACTAACTCGTGTTTTTTTTTTTTTTTTTTTTTTTTTTTTTTTTTTTTTTTTTCCCGATAGATTTTTTAGAAAATAATATCAAAAGGGGCGTTTTGAATTAAATTTCCTCGCGAAAGATGAATAACCACACAAACAGGGGTAAAAACGTGTTTGTCACGTGATCAAAATCTCTTATATCTCAATCTTTTTCGTTATCTAGCTTTTGAGGTGAGGGAGGGGTTGATTTTAGGGGAGGTAGCAAAAAAATATGTGATAAAATCTATAGATGTTTGGGAAAGTCGGATTTTCTGTGTGTGAAAGGAGGGGGGGGGGGGGGCTAATTTAAAAGAAAATGTAATTTATTGATTTTTTCACCTCTCTTCATCAACAGCTTACATATATAAGTAAAGTTGCTTCTGTCTTCATATATATTTTGTAAATTAATAATAATTAAATTTGAATTTTTAATTATTTTTTTAATTTTTAATTTACATAAATTTTATGCGCGCAAAATAAAACAATAATAAATGCGTTCATCTGGGGGAAAAAATCGAATTCGTAAAGGCTGTGACGTTTCTTCGATAAAATACGGTATGTAACCATCGATGGATAACATATAGTATATCAATGTAACAATTTGGTGGAAGAATCTGAAATTTTATTAAGAAATGAGATTATGAAATTTTTATGAAATTTTTTTATTATTTTATTATGAAATTTTATTATTTATTATTTTGTGATTTATTTTTTAATTCATTACTTTCTTCTATCGTCAATAGAAGAAAGTATTTTTTTTTTTTTTTTTTTTGAGTCCCAGTTTTTGACGGATTTGCATGTTTTAGGGGTCAGAGATTCCAAAAAACATGTTTTTACAAAATGTCTGCCTGCGTGTGTGTCCGTATGTCGCCATTCAACCATCAAAAAGTGTATGAAGATATGCATAGAATTGAACCAAATTTTTTGTGAATGTTTTTGTCTGTGGCAAGAAAGTCCTCCTTCAGTTTTGAAATATTCCGCCTGAAGGGGGCGCTGCAATCGCGATTTATGTGCCATTTTCAATGTTGTACCGACCAAAAGTATATGAAGTTATGCATAGAATTGAACCAAATTTTTTGTGTATGTGTATGACTATGGCTAGTTGGTCCTCCCTGAATTTGAAAAAAATCCGCCGGAAGGGGACGCTGCAATCGCGATGTTTGTGCCATTTTCAATATTGTACCGACGAAAAGTATATGAAGTTATGCATCAAATTAAACCAAATTTATTGTGTAAGTGCATGGCTATGGCTAGTTGGTCCTCCCTGAATTTGAAAAAAATCCGCCAGAAGGGGGCGCTGCAATAGCGAATTTTATGCCATTTACAATACTGCACCACCTAAAAGGTATGAAATTAGGTCTAGAACTGAACTAAATTTTTTGTACATGATTATTTTTTGGTAAGGCAAGTAGGTCCTCCCTGAATTTGAAAAAAAATCTGCCTATCATTCTGTTGTCCATCGGCTCGTGCAGAGACGGAAATTCGTTTTTACTCCGATTAATTGACTGAAGAAGAAATTTAAGATGAAAATCAAAATTCGTATGGTATTGAATTAAAATTATTAAAGCAATGAAATAAGTAATTAAAAAAAAATATTAAAATGTACGTATGAGATAGAACAAAGTTTTGGGATTGGCACATCCAACTAGTTTTTGCTTTCGAAAGCGTCAAACTGGCAAATTCTCTTATTTAGACACTGCACAATGTGCCGTGCTTGACGATTCTTTGATAAATGCAGAAAACTTTGCAAAAAGATGCTTTTAAACTGGACATTTTGAACGGAATGTTTCGAAGCATGAGATCTGCGAACAAAAAAAATAGAGTCATACTGAGAAAATAATTGTTTATAAATCAAATTTAAAAAAAAAAAAAAAAAAAAAAAAAACACGGCATTTTTTATATTTTTTTCAAAAATCCCCTCAGCAAGTTTAATGTTTTTACTTTTAAAAATCAGCCTGAAAATGTATCCAAATATTTCGAACGGTTGAGGGTGTAAAAATGATCAATAAACGTAATGTGTACAGTAAATCCTCCATAATAAACACTTTCAAATACTAAAAATAACAAGAGAGATTTTTAAGTGTGGTCTTTTTTATGACTCAGACTTTGTGTAAAAGCTACTGTAATGCTTAAAATTAATTTTTTTTTTTTTTTTTTTTTTTTTTGTGTGTGTGTGTGTGCGTGTTTAATTCTATCACTGTAATCCAATTTTAGTTAATAATGTTTTAATTCTTTCATAAAAAATAAAAGGCTAATTAATGCTTCTTTCGGATACGAAGTGATTGAGAAATTATTTATAATATATATTCTTTAAAAGCAAAGAGACGGATAGTTATGAAAAATGAAAATTAATTAAAATTCCATCGAAATTTAAATAACAATAAATACAATATGTTCATATCAATGTTCATAGCATTCTAATTAATTACAGTAAAATGTTATATAATACGATAAAATTTAATCAAATAAAAACTAATTATCAGGAGAATTTACATGTGTCCAACTGAGAATATTTTAAATTTTATATAACTTTAAAACACATCACTTTGAATCACATACTATTGAAGAACATATAAAATATAAATCAATATTAAAAAATGCTCCAGTTCATGATAAACAAAAAAAAAAGAAAAAAGAAACGAAGAAGAAGTGAAAAAAGATTTAGCTGGGGGAAAAAAAAAAAAAAAAAAAATCTAAAAATATTAACAATGTATAACACGCATTGAAAATAATGATTATCCACAATTATTCAAATAAATCACAAAGTCATCTAGATAAGATAGTTATTAGGTTATAATGTATTAAGTAAATTGAAATAATGTAATCACCTCAGTAGATTATTAAAAACTAATAGCCAAGATAGTATGATAGTATGATGTATTCTCTCTGCAATACAGAGACAATACAGACCTGTCTCTGATACAGAACCATGAAATTTCACGCTGTGCCTCTCTTGTTGAAGAGTCAGGATTATTTGATTTTTTAAAGATAACTGTAATAACAAGTGGAAACCCACCAAATTAACTTAACAATATGCTGTTTACAAAATCATCTGCAATTACTCTAATTCAAATATTATAATACACATTAATTTAGCTATAAATTATAAGTAAATTTAATTCTTTATTTAAATCACAACAAGTATTTATAAAACTAATAAATCTATTTTATGACTCCCAAAATCAATATAAAAATCATGAATTTATACACTATATTGCCATTGATTATGGGACACTTGCGATTTTAGACATTTTACTAAATATCTAGAAAAATACATGAGGAATCATCTCGAAACTCTTAGTGTATAAATATAATAGTATAAGTCATACATCTCCGTGAAGATTTTTTCCCGAAACTCCAAAGGGGGCCGTCAACAAATTAAAAAAAAAATGAATATCTTTTGAATAACCCTGTCAAAACTAATGTAGCAAAAGAGCTCAAACTCTAGATTGTAATTGAATGCCTTATTGTAATAAGCCTTGTTCATTTTTATGCAAATAGCATGCATACTCGCAGAGTAATTAAGGTTTTTATAAAAATGATCCCAAATTTTTCCAAGTTTTTTCCTTATAATTTTCAGAGTTCTTAATATAAAATATTATTTTTTTTCAGAAAATATGACAAACAACATTGCACACAGTACCCTGTAATCAGAATTTAAAAATAATGAAAATTGTATAAAAAATGAGTTGGTTTACTAAATAATTTTTTACTGCGCATGCGTCAACGATATACAAATTTCATTTGCATATTATGTTAGCTAATTGTATAGACCAACTTTTGTGAAAGTCACAAAATCATAACTTGAAAATTCTGACAATAATCGTCAATTGAATAAGTCGAAAATCCGTTATTCTCAAAATGAAGCAAAAACAAGAGGGGTTGTATCCATATATTCATTGATTAGTGTCAATATAGAATACACAATATGGGATGTACTACTGCATTTGGATAAAATCCCTCATTTTTTTTGCTTCATTTTGGAAACAACGGATTTTGTCCTTTTTCTATAGACGATTACTTTCAGAAATTTCAAGCTATGATTTTGAGACTTTTACAAAAGTTGCTCTATACATTTAGTTAACATAATATGCAAATGAAATTTTGATATCTTTGACGCATGCGCAGTAAAAAAATATATAGTAAACCTACTCATTTTTCATACAATTTTTATTATTTTTTAATTCTGATTACAGGGTACTATGTGCAATGTTGTTTGTCATATTTTCTGAAAAAAAATATTATTTTATATAAAGAACTCTGAAAATTATAATGGAAAAACTTGGAAAAATTTGGGACCATTTTTATAAAAACCTTAATTACTCTGCGAGTGTGCATGCTATTTGCATAAAAATGAACATAGTGTATTACAATAAGGCATTCAATCATAATCTGGAGTTTGAGCGCTTTTGCTACATTAGTTTTGACAGGGTTATTCAAAAGATTTTCATTATTTTTTAATTTGTTGACGGTCCCCTATGGTGTTTCGGTAAAAAATCTTCACGGAGATGTATGACGTATAATATTATATTTATACACTAAGAGTTTCGAGATGATTCCTCATGTATTTTTCTAGATATTTAGTAAAATGTCTAAAATCGCAAGTGTCCCATAATCAATGGCAATATAGTGTATCAAGAAATTTCAAAGTCATTAAAGACTAATAAATTATCAATTAGATTCCAAAAAACTTATAAATAAATCTCCATTAAATGATATTCAAAAAATTAGATCTTTTGTCCTGATAAATCAATTAATCTTATAATATATGTTTCATAATATGAACATTAAAAAGACTTTTTTCATGCAGTAAGTTATTACTAGAATTAGTTTATAAATAGTAAAATGTTTGCATACACATATTGAATTTTAATAAAAATAGAAAAATATTGAATATGAATTTAAAACTTTTCATTTTAAAGGTAACGTATACCCAGAAATAAATATTTTTCTAAATTTGATATTCTTTTTTCAGTTATTCATTTTCTTTTAACAGTCAAAATTATTATTGATTTTTAAATTAATTTTGAATTAAAACTCTCATTAAGCAAAATTTATTCCCCGCTAATCAAACGTTATAATGTTCCCTGAAAAATACAAATAAAAAATTCTTTAGCTGAAGCTTTTGTGACAAATCGCGAGGTTTTGGGGTATTTCAACATTTATTTGCATTCCTAGGTGCATTTAGTTTCATTGATACACATTACAAAGCCATTTTCTCTCTTCAATTACAAAAAGATAGAAACGAAGCACATATTTTTATTCTAATGATCATTCTATTTATGTGATATAGCTTGTCAAAATAACAATACAACTTTACACAGGGGCGTTCTGACCCAGTGTGCAAAGTGTGCGGCACACACAGGCGCCGAAGCAGTAAAGGCGCCAAAACATTTCAGTTGAGAAGCAAACATTAAAAAATATATATATCCTTAATTTATTCATACTAAAATGTATTATACAGAGGCGGATTACCCATTATGCTGAGTAGGCTGAAGCCTAGAGGCCCGGAAGAAAAAGGGGCCTCGATGCTACGATTTTTTTTCAGATTTTTTCTTCATATATCAGCTCTAGAAAGGCCGCTTTTAACTTTTTTTTTTTCCTATTTTGCTTGCAGTTTTTTTTTTAATAAAGTTATTTTTACTTTCGAAACCGGTTTCAAAAAGTAGAACTATCCTAATAAAAATAATAATAAAATGCTCAACTATACTAAAAAAGTACAAAACGCATTTGTAGAGAAGACCTCATCTATCCAATGCAAAAATCGCTTAAAAATATTGAAATGCAAACGAGATGTTTAAAAAAATTTCTACCGTAGGATTAACATTAAGTTTGTTATGGTTTATTTTATGTCGGCCGATTATATACACGTGATTTATAGGTCCTAAAGGATGAGGTGTCATCCTTGGGGGGGGGGGGGGGGGCTTTCTAAGGGAACCTAACCCGTGTTCAAGCAAGGAATAACATTAAAGATTGGGTGTTCTTGCTTGAAGCAACTGCTTAAGAGGCTACACTAGACATAGAAAACACGGGAACTCTAATGTTAATCCTATAGGGCAGTTCTTTGAAAATTTCACGCATGAATTTTAATATTTTTGATTGAATATTTTTGTGAAGAATAACTGAGGACAATCCCTAACCGGGCTCGTTTTTACTTTTTGGATTTTGGTTTCACATAAAAAAAAATAATAATAATTACTTTAACTTTTAGAACCGATTTAAACTGGTTCTGAAAGCAAAACTATCACGTACAAAAAAAGAAAAAAAAAACTTACAAAAAAAAATGTAAAAACTAGCGTGATTATAGATCGTCTTAAGCTACCCTATGAAAAAAAAAATCGTTCAAAAATATTAAAATGCGTGAGAGAAATCTGCAAAGAACTGCCCGTAGGATTAGCATTAACATTAGTGTGATAGAAACCGCTGATGATAGAAAAATTCTTTCAACTACAAAAACACGTATAATTTAAATAGAGCTTTTGTTTTATATGTTGCTGCATATGTGTATTACAATATGAAATTTTATTTTTTATATGGCCCCAATTTTTTCTTTTTTCTTTTTTTGTGGCAGAAAATAGAAAAATGTATTGCTTTGAGGACCGGGGGAGGGGAGAGGAGGTTGTTCACAAAAAAATCTAGCCTAGGGGCCCGGGAGGTAGTTAATCCGCTTCTGGTATTATATTTTCTTGGCAGCTGGATTATCTTTTGTAGATTTACCTTATACGAATTATTTATAAATATTTATTTCTTTCTTTAAAATTTTATTTTATTCTAATTATGAATCCTCTAATAAATCATTTAGACAAGACCTGCAAAACCTTTATGAACAGAGGCGCACCTCATATAGTTATAAATAATAAAAGGCGCCGTAATTCACATAGCAGAAAATATGCAACACTATTACGTCACTGCGGTAGAAAAGCATAATATACAGTTTTAATACCATAGGAGCTAAATTTAACTTGTTTTATTATTATTATGTATAAGAAACAATTGTCCCTTTACTTCAGAATTTATCATAAATAAGAAGAAAATTACTATTCGGAAATACTGGTAAAAGTTAACTTCTTATATGAAGCGCGTATATCTAACGCTGATAGCTATAAGTCCCCTATGATTCAGAAACTATTTTAAAATAATTTGCAGCAATAATTTAATTCAGAATACATTTAAAATTAGATTTTCAGAGGGCAATCTATCTTCAAAAGTTAGCGTTTGCCCTTGCGATAGTCATGGAACTAGGACCTTATTTCATATGGAGGTTTTACTATTAAACAATATGCATATAATACCGTAATTGTTTCCAGTACAAATACACGTGATTAGCACATGATTTACTTGAAATTATAATTGCCATAATCAAACTCATCAAATCTTTGTTATTCATATGTGTGGGCTTTTCAATCTTAATTAAAAAAAGCCTTATTTTTCGGTTACCTTTCTTTGTGTGGAGATTTTTTCCGGGGGAGATTTTTACCTGGGAGATTTTTACCGGGGTGATTTTTTCCGGGGCGATTTTTTCCGTGATTCATTTAGAAACGAAAATGAAAAGACATCATTTATATTTCGCCTATTTTAGAAAGCAAATTTAGATAAATATACAGCGTATCTGACTTTCTTTATACTTCATTTTTACTATTTCACTAATAAATTAAACAAATTCGGATTGACTTTTTTTTTGGCATTGAAAAAGTAAAAATGAATAATAAAGAGTTCAATAATTTTCAGTAGATGTACATACTGTGTCTGCCTCCCCCCTTTTTTTTCACGTTCCAAATTTATTTGTGTATTCTTCATACTCTCTTCATGAGTCCAGGACAAAATCCCCGCGGACAAAATCCACACGGACAAAATCCCCGCGGTCAAAATCACCACCAGACAAAATCCCCACCGGACAAAAACTCCACCGGACAAAACACCCTCTTTGCTGAATGAAAGCTCTATTTTGACCAAGTTTCTTTTCCAAAAAGGATCTCTAAACATTTAAAAAATGTTTTAAGCTTATTTGAAAAATGAAAGTGACAATTGGAAGTTATAAGTTATGTGATAGATATTTTATATTTCTTAAATATACATGTACATTTTAAAGTATGAAATAAAAGACTATTTACACTAAATATGAAACAATTTTTAAAATTGATTATTTTCTTAATTGATATATATATTTTTCAAATTTAATTGCTTTTTAAATGTAAAAAGTCTGTCTAATGCTTCGAATTTAGTTTACATTTTAGATCTCGTTTGTACAAATATTAATATTTTTAAGATTATACTTTTTTTTTTCCAAAGATGTAATGATTGTTTTAATTTGTCCCCCTTTCATTCACCGAGGAGGGAGTATACAATCTATAACAGCCTTTCTGGATCAATTTTGGAAAATGCATATTTTTAATAAATAATATCACCTGATGATGATTTTTAATTTATTTCGGCATTCTTGGTACTCTGCGGAGGGGGGGGCAATGAACATTTTGGAATGATCTCCCATGATGAATGATAGAATTTTTTGTGAATAATGTGGAAGTGGCTAGTGCTAAACTTCATATATATTATATGCATGCATAGATTATGCACCCAGTACTACTCACATTTATATGCAGAGTATCACAAAAATGGCCACATCTTCAAGAAAAATTACTAGAAGGATAATAATATGAAAAGTGATACATTGGTAGATACGAATATTTCTTTGCAACACCTATTTTGCTTATCTATGTGCGTTTTGTAAGATGTCTAAAAGAAAATATTCCAAATTGTTAATAATTAATGTTTTTACTTTATTTTATTTTTATATGAAGAAAGTATTGGATTCGTGAAAATTTTCGAATTCCAGTTTTTTACGTTTTAAGTGTCAAAAATTCCAAAAAACAGTTTTTTTTTTTTTTTTTTTTTTTTTTTTTTTTTTTTTTTTTTTTTACAAAATGTCTGTTTATGAGTCTATGGCTCTGTCTGTGACATAAGTTGTAAAGTCGCTGTATCTCAAGAATTAATGCACTAAATTTGCTAAACATTTATATTCAGGTAGTCCCTGATATAAATTGTTGCTAATTTGTTTTTGGTGTAAATTTCTCAACAAATGGCGCTGCTATACTGCATTTTTTTTCTTACAATTTACACATCTATATCTCATTAGGATTTCCCCTAATCTTTAAACACGGATTTCCCCTAAACTTCAGAATCAGTAAACCCATGATATGAAATAGTTTTGTTTACATTTCTATGTGAATTGCTTAACATGTGGCGCTGCTATTCTGCATTTTTCAGGATTTTTGCAATAGCTCTATTTCAAAAAGTAATTCACGGAGTTCAATAAAAATGCATATTCAGATAGTTCTTGATATACATTGAAACTGATGAGTTATTCTTGTAAATCATTCAACAGGTGGCACTGCTATGTTGTATTATTTTACGATTTTTGCAAGAGCTCTATCTCATTGACTAATATGCGGATTTCCATTAAACTTCAGATTTAGTAAACCCGTGGTATAAACTAGTTCTGTTTAGTGTCAATAACCCAACAGGTGATACTGCTATGCTGAATTTTTCCCGATTCCTTCAATAGTTCTAATCCAAGAGCTAATGCAAGAATTTTTTCAATAAATTTCAGATTCAGGAATAGCTTGATAAATATTATTGCCCTTTATGTTTTGGGATAAGTTGCCCAACAAGTGGCGCTTTTTATGTTGCATTTTTTCCAATATTGCAATTGTCTAATTCAAGAAATAATGCATAGAATTTCATGTCTTTAGAATCCTCATGATGAGAATAGTTTGTTATTTTATTTTCGCGCATTGGTAGCGCTTTTTGAAATATTCACAGGCATGAGACAGAAGTTTTGGGATTGCCACATCCGATTAGTTTTAAATTGTTATTTTAAATATTTTAATTTTTTTAAAGAAATATTATTTAAAATGCTAAATCAAAATAAAAAATAAGATACTTAATCAAAAGAAAAAAATTCAATTCGACGAATGAAACTTTGATTAATAACAGTTTAAAATTACTCTTTAAAAAAAAAAAAAAAAAAAATGCATTTTTATTTTTAAAAGAAGTTTTATGGTGTGATTCTGTTTACAAATTATATGGTTAACCATCTCAAAGCATTCAAAATTCTAACTCTATAAATAAATAAAAGAAAAAAGAATGTTTTCTTGATACATTTACAGTAACATTGCGCATTGAATAACACGCATTTCCATTTGTGTCTGATCCCTTGAAACTCCGCAAATTATTAAAATAGACATAAGGGTGTATTCGAAAAAATGCTTTGCCACCTTCAACAGCTCAAAAATTTCCGATTCAATTTCAGACACATTTTTAAAAGTAGAAACATGAAACTTCCTGAGGTGATTCTTGAAGAGACATAAAAGGTGCCGTGTGATGTCATTTTACGCTCAATTCATTAGAATTTGATTTATAAACCATTACCTTCTCAGTATGACCTTTTTTTTCGTTCCCAAATCTCTCGCTTCGGAAAAATCTGTTCAAAAAGCCGTTTTTGATTGCTTTTTTTGTAATATTCTCTGCATTTATCAAAGAATCGACAATCACGGTACCTTGTGTACTTTCTAAATAAGACAATTTGCCAGTTTGATGCATTTAAGAGAAAAAATGAATTTAAAAATAAATCTGAAAATAAGCAGTTTGAATCGAAATACACCCATAACTCTCTGAGTTTTGCAGTAATCAAGATAGATTTTTTTTATTGTTGTTTAAGGGTGTATTCGAAATAACGCTTTTCCACCTTCAGCAGCTCGAAATTTTCCGATACAATTTCAGACACATTTTTAAAAGTAGAATCATGAAACTTGCTGAGGGGATTCTTGAAGGGACGTATGAGGTGCCGAGTAAAGTCTTTTTACGCTCAATTCATTAGAATTAATTTTATAAGCAATTAACTTCTCTGGAAGACCCTTTTTTTCGTTCCCTTATCTCCCACTTCGGAAAAATCGGTTCAAATTGCCGTTTTTGATTGTTTTTTTTTGCAATACTTTGTACACTTATCAAAGAATTTACCTTTGCGGCACCTTGTGCACTTTCTAAATAAGAGAATCTGCGAGTTTCATGTGTTTGAGAGCAAAAGTGAATTCAAAAATAAATCGGAAAACAAGCAGTTTGAATCGAAATACACCCTTAAATTAAAAAATGATAAGGAAAAACTTCCTAAGGGGAAATTTTAACCAACCAGGGCCATATAAAAATTTAATTTTTGTATTTCCCTAAATAGTCCCCCTGTGTAATTGCAACTTATTTTATCAAACTTTGCACCCTTTTCTGATTCTGCCCCACTTAGACAATAAAAAAGTAAGAAAAAAAAAGAAGCTTTGCAACTGTAAGTATTGTGCCTAGGGGCAATATTTAAAGAGATAGCCTATTGTTTCGATAAATATGAGTCACCCTGTGTCTGTGCATGTGTGTTTATTTTATTGTAACTAAAGATGTCAAATTTCTTGGGTGTTTTTTTTTTAATTGTGGATAAGAAGCCCATTTTTTAATTCTCAAAAAATTCTGAGTAAAAAATAAAGAATTAAGTTGAAAAAAGATAACAGCTCATTTTGGATGGAGGAATAATAATAATGATAAAAAAATCATTTGAAAATGCAGTTAGATAGACCGACACATAGCTGAAAATAAAATATCCATACCTGAAAGAAAAAAAAAAATCGGAATAACTAGTATTTGTTTTTTATAATTTTCCCTTCGAAACATGCATACTGATTTTGCAATAGTTTCGTAAACAGTATTAAAACCAGCTTGAATTCAAGACGCGAAAACCTTCAAATTTTCCTTTGAAAAAATAAAAAATAAAATAAATAAAATAAACAGTATAATAATAATAATAATAATTATTATTATTATTATTTTGCTTAAAATGACATTTAAATCAGGTTTCTATCTTAATTGGAAAAGGAAATATTAAATTTTATGTTTTGGTTTGTTTTCAAAATCTAGCACTTTCCAGCAAAGATCGATATGGAAACAACGAAAGTGCGATTTTCTTCATGATGGGTTTGTTTTCATTTCTCTTAGATAAACTGTTATAAGTCAAGAATCGTTACAGATAAATGGTTCAAACTTGAAATATGTCTTTCTTAATTCTTTTACAGTAATTTTGATTCAACAAATAAAAAAAAATAATTACTTTTAAAAATATGACTTTTTTTAAGTTTTATTTTTTTTTATATTTTTAATTTAAGTATTTTTAATTTTTATTTAAATTAGTATTTCCAAAAATGCTGAATGAAAATTAAGGCGTTTATATTCCTATTTATTTGAGTGAAAGAAAAAGTGAAATTCTGCAAATAATATATATAACGATTTCATTTTACCCATATTTTGAATATATATATAATATTTATGGAAGTTTCATCATGTGATTTTGTTTACAAATTATATAATTAAATTTAAAAAAAATCAAAATTATAACTCAGTAAATAAAAATTAAAATTAAGAAAAATCTTCATAGAAATTTTTAAAAAATCTACATAGAATTAACATTAGCAAATGGGTATTTCGCGTGAATGATATGGCTTCTTATGAGCACATACAGTATATAAGTTGTATATTCGCTGTAATAGCTCTAAAGTGCGACTATTTACTGCTTATGACAATGTCAACGCAGAATTAACGAGTTATTAAAAACTCCAACACGGTGAGTTACAATTAAAACAATAAATGAATGAAAAAGTGTGAAAATATCTATCTCTACATTTTAAAATATAAAGTAAAAATTCTATCCTAAAGATTCATGATAAATTAAAAGACAATAATGCATACAAATGCATCATATATCAGTTGATTAAATCCTGAGGTTTCAGTTGCTCAATTTTGTGACCATCAAACTACGGGGGATTACTCTCTGATTTATCTAATATGTTATTTATTAATGCAATTATATTTCTTTTTATGTAAAAAAAAAAAAAAATTCTGTAAGATACGCAAAATTCTTCAGTTGGACCAATTTTACTTTTATTAAAATCTTTATCAATAAAATTACGTTTTATAAGATAGCATTACAATTCTAAATAAGGTACCCTGGGGTAATAACGCCACGTTAAGGTTCTACCAATTTTCACGGCTCAGTTTTAGCTTGTATTTTTCAAACAAATATATGATTTGATGCAGCAACTCATTGACTATCTATATAAAAAAAATAATTTAACAGATATGTATTCATAAAATGTAATGGCGTGATTTCTTGACCAATGCTATTTGGCGTTATTACCCTCCTATATGGGTAATAACGCCATGGAAACAAAACTATGAAATAACATGGAATATTTGCATGTAGATTGCCCAATTCTAAAAATACAAACTCTACAAACTTAAAAATTGACAAATTGCATTCTAAGCTATTGAAAATGTTCAATTTTTTGTGAAAGTGTAAGAAAAAAAAAGGTGTGGTGTGTGTGTGGGGGGGGGGAGGAGGATGAGGCAAAAGAGTATCAGACCGTGAGCTTCTTTTTGCTTAAAAAGGATCGCTTAAATAGAATTATTAGAAACATTGCACAGTTTTAACTGTGTTTATTTGAATCAGTACTTAGGATGTTCCTCAGCCACTGTAGGGAATCAACCGGGGTATTAATGCCATGGACTGGCGTTATCACCCCGCTTTAGTTATTGCGCTGTACATTTTAAATTACAAATTATCTCGAGAAGATATCCAAAATCTTCAACAATATTTTGAAAGTCCATGAAATGTACTACAAATTTATGTAATTAACAAAGTATTTCCGGATAAAAAAAATAGTCTTCACATCACAAAACGTATCTCGCAAATTTTAGATCAAGCGTTAATTTTAGTTGCGTGTAAAAACAATAAGACCTAAAAATGAAACAAATTAACTTGAAGCTGTTTTTTGCGATTTATATGACTCAAAACCCTTCTGCGCAGAGCACATGGGTGTCATTTACCAGATTATTACATAATTGTGCACAATATTAGCACTTGGCGTTATTACCCCGCCTGGCGTTATTACCCCAGACCACCTTACACGTGGGGATTTTGTCCAGTGGGGATTTTGTCCGCGGGTATTTTACCCGTGGAGATTTTGTCCGCGGGGATTATGTCCGCAACCCATTCTTCATATATTATAAAAATTGTGTTTAATTTTTCATTAGATTTAATTTGTGTTTTACCAACGTACTTTACTTTACAAGTATATTCAAAACTTTAAAACTGGTAATTTAATAACAACTCTGATTTATTTAAGAATTTTAAACTTATTAAACTAATATAATCATTTTCTAATTATTATAATAATGTATGTGAATATGTATTGATATGCGATAATAAAGTGAAGTTGGAAAATAAACGGAAGAAAATAATTTTTTCCATAAAATGATTAAATGAATGGAAAATGAATTAAACTTTATAAACATGAATATTTTGAAAAAAAATAAAAATAAAAATAAAAATACATATCAATGCAGAAATATACAAAAATTAATTATTTCACATTATGTTATTATTTTCCTCTTTCTAATTAATTAAATAACTAATCAGTATTTTCAATTGAATATTCCTTGCTTAGTTTGCATTCTCATGAACTTTCTGTATAATGACTTACTGTATCCTGTATTTTCCATTAACAAAAACCAAATGAAAAAGAAACAATTTTTGAAATACACAGAGATAGCAAAGAGAATTTAGTTGTAAAATTCCAAAAATTTGCCTTCTTATTGTGTTGTCCGGAAATGTTAACCCCATCCATCAAAGAACCACACCTCCTGTCTCCGAACCCCAACTTACGGGTGAACGGAAATCTTTCCAGCTAGACGGGGCGAGCTATTACGGGACTCGGGGCATTGGGAGGTTTCGGCTATTATGGGATTCAAACAGTTAATACTTGTAAATATCGTACATTTTCAATTTTTATACGATCGTATAGAGAAAAAATTTACTTTTAAATGCAATTGGTTTGAAAGCTGTAACTCAATTATATTTGAGAAATTGATTTTTTTGTAGTATTTAGCACCAATTTTGTAATTGTGGCAACAATAGTATTCCATTTCTTTTAAAAGTAAAAGCAATGGAGTAATTAGAAAACAACAAAAAACACAAACTGATGATATTAAAATTAATATTTTAATTAAAATAATAATCTTTTTCAAAATTCTATGATTTGCTGTGTGACAACAGGTATTCAGCTATAAGTACACAAAATTTGAACTCTCTAGCATATGTAGTTTTCGTGTACCGACTGTGTGACGGACAGACAGACAGACAACGGACAGAGACGAATAGGGTTTCGTCAGATGAACGAAACCCTAAAAATGAAGCAAAAGTATATGATGATTTGTTGAAATGACGGACATTTTGTCAAAAATCACTTTTTAAACTAAATTTACTTTAAGCGATAAATAATTTTATGCCCTTTCATAATTTGGTGAACGAGGAGAATAATCGCCTCCAGACTGGAATTTTACGACAAACAACTACAGGTACTCACTGTCGTTCAAGACATGTTATTCATTTTTTATGCAGAAAAAATTTAGCATATAATTGAAAATAAGTAAAAATAATATAAAAATACGCAGGTGATATCTCTTTTCTTTTGTCATTAAAAAGTAATAAAAGTCACGTGAGAATTAGACAGTTCCCTTAAGAGCCATTCACGCACATTCATTTATGAAAATCCTTAGAAAAAAATTCTTCTTGATATCTCGTTTGCAATTCCGTATTTTTAAATGATTTATTTATTTGTATTTGATGGCCAAGATTAATCTCCAAAGAAGCTGTCTTTTTTTTTAAATATTCGACTATTTTTCAGAATTTTTTTCTGTCAGTATACCGTAATTTTCAAAACCGGCTCCGAAAGTGTTAGTATCAAAAGAGAAAAAAAATCTATAAGCAAAATAGGAAAAATAAAAAAATGCTTATCTATTGAAGAACCCCAGCCATAAATGCCAAAAATGAAAAAAAAAAAAAAAAAAAAAAAAAAGTAGAAGAATAATATTGAAACGCAAACAACATACTAAAAAAATCTTCATGAAGATTAGCTGTTTCAAGTGCGTGTTTTCGCATGAATTAAGTACATGAGAGTAAGTTAGGAGAACAGATACTGGTAATATGGAAATTTTTATGGAAAACAGTAACAATAAGCATGCAAAGGACCTCCGTAGGAATGTTGAAAAACTGCTGAGACTGAGAGTAGGAAAAAGTGAAACTATAATTGCTGGAATATATAGAAATGCTTGTAGCAAAGAAATAATGCAAAAAAATTTTCCAAGTAAAGTGTTTATCGTTTTTGTCTACATTGTTGCCGAAAGTTAATCAGCGAACAGACTTTGAAATGGCAACATTGGTATTAAAAAATTATCTGGAATGATGCAAATATGCAATTTTTCAGAAATATTATTTTCTTCTCTACTTCAACACTAAAAGAAACGTGTATGGTAAAAATTACTTGATAACAGAGTTAAAAAAAATGCACTTCACTCAATCGAAAACACCAGATCCATAACATTAAACCAATAGGCAGGTTGTTTTCAGATTTCTCGTTTAAATTTGAATATTTTCAAAGAATTTCTTTTGCACAGGACACCTGAAGTCAATATTCAATGTGATTATTTTTTACTTTTTCGATGTAGATTGCATTTTTTTTTTTTTTTTTTTTTTTTTTTTTTTTTTAAATACACTGAAAATTTTTTTTTCTCTAGTTTGAAACAAATTTTTGTGTTTAGTAGCTGCCACCATAAAAAAAAAATAAAATAAAATAAAATAAATCCACCTTTTTTTTTTTTTTTTTTTTTTTTTTAAATAGAAAGATACTTAAAGAAAATTAAGTTAGAATTATTTGTTTAAAAAATTGTCATTGGGAGACCTAACTTTTTTTTCCTTGGAAGGGGAGGGGGCTAAGCTTTAAATGGTGTACTGATATTAAGAAATATATATCCTTACATAATTTAAAGTTAAAATTTAAAAAAAAAAACCCATTTGGATTTTTTCAGAAAAAAGGCCACTTGAGTTTTTCGGGATGGGAAAAATCGCAAAAATTCTGCCTTAAGTTAAACTTGCTAATTTTATATACTTCAATCAAAAAATCACACACAGTTTTTTTTTTTTATGTAAAATTAGATTGTTATAGAAATCAGTGTCAGTGGCATTTGTAAATTTTGATCACAAATGGAAATACACTTTTACTAGTTTTGTAGCTTAATAAACCCCTAAATGATTACGTAATTTGCTTCAAATCCGATCAAATTTAGAAAAGTATTGTTTAATTGAAGCAGAAATAGTTTGTGCTGAATGTGAAAAACGGAAAAAACTGACAAAATCCACAAGGAAACTCATCTTTTACATTTTTTTTTTTTTTTTGTTATAATCTGTCACTGTGTTGGAAATTACTGCATAACACTTTTATTGAACATACATTGAAGCAGGATAACAAATAGAACGATTAATCTTAAAAGCTATAATAATGCAAGCAAATAGAGTGGGGTTCAAGTTTCAAGGGCTACCTTCAAGTATACAGGGTGATTCATAAAAGATGGGCAGAACTTTAAGGGGTTATAGTACACTTAAAGACAAATAATATTAAATAGGAGACTAAGGGTCCCAGACGTATTCCTAAGGAGATAGGGGGCATTAAAGTTTAGGGTCCGAAATTTCAAATGATTATAAAAAATGGAAAAATTGGTCGATTCGTTTGCGGTTTTTGCAAAAATTTTTCTTTATGCCAGTATTTTCTTGAAATAAAATTTTAAAGTTCAATTTCAAAAAATGCCGATAGGGGGCGCTTTAGACTTTGGAGTAACAAACAACTATTTTTTAACGTTATTTTTTTGTATTTCTTTAAATGATTTCGAAAGCTTAGACTTAAACTTAAATTTTGATCTAAAAATCCGAGTCCTAACGAGTAGTTAAGTAGCGTAAACTGAAATTTGAAATTTGAAACCCTTCTCCCCCCAGAACAAAAATCAGTTATTCCCGATCTTTGTGTCGTAGATTAGGCTCTAACTACTGCCGCGTTTTGCTAAAATTATTCTTTATGTCAGTATTTTCTTGAAAATAAATTTTAAAGAAAAGTTTCAAAAAATTCCGATAGAGGGCGCTTTAGACTTTGGAGTAACGAACAACTATTTTATACCCTTATTTTTTGTGTCTCATTAAATGCTTTCTAAAGCTTAGACTTAAACTTAAATTTTCAGCTCAAAATCTGAATCGCTGAGCGTGATTCAGTAGCGAGGGGAGGGGGTTCAAATTTCAACTTCTGAACATAGTTCAGTTTGCACTACTTAACCATGCCCAACGATTCTGTGCTGTGATACGAGGCAAAAATACAACTTTCGTCAAGGACTGCATAGTCGGAATTCACTCATAAAGGCACTGGCACAGTTGGAAACGTCTCTCATGCAAACGTTAAAGCTCCATTCCTGACGCTAGTCACCGGGTGAAGAAGGAGACAGAAAGTATGCAAATGTCAAATGGGGAAGAAGAAGAACACGCATGCAAAATTTCGACACGATTCAGGCATAAAAACCACTGAACGATGAGTCAAGTGTAAGTCGCTGTAGTAATGAATCGAAAGATGGTGCCCTTCACGAATAAGGAAAAGGCTGAGATGCATTTAATTTACGGAGCGGCAGATGGAAATGGTGCAGAGGCACAACGAATGTACGGAGAGCGATTTGCCAACAGGCGGTTGCCTAACCGCAAAACTTTCGAGCGCTTGCACAGACAGTTGTGTGAGACGGGATCATTTCTCGCTTCCCGGTCGAATGCAGGTCGTGCAAAAAAGGACGAATCAGTAGTTGTTGCAGAAGCCATTCTGGATGTAGTAGCGGCGCAGCCAAGTACAAGTACACGAACAGTGGCTAGGCAGGTGGATACCTCACAGTCCATGACTTGGAGGGTACTGAAGGATGAACATTTGCTCCCGTTTCTTGTGCAACGAGTCCAGAAACTGTCCCCAAAGGATTATCCAAATCGTATTGAATTCGCCCGCTGGTTTCTGCAGCAGAACGCGCTAAATCCACATTTTGGACGAACTGTGCTTTTCACCGATGAATGTACCTTCACACGTGAAGGTACATTTAACACACACAATGCACATGTATGGGCGGATGTCAATCCACATGCTACGTATCCACATGCTCATCAGAGACGCTTTTCCATCAATGTTTTGGCAGGAATCCTCGGAGACCACCTAATCGGACCGTACCTTCTTCCTGAACGCCTCAACGGTAAAACATACCTCACATTTCTGCAACATGTGCTGCCAGACCTGTTAAACGTTGTTCCTCCACGCATCCGGCGGGTCATGTGGTTCCAGCACGATGGAGCGCCAGCCCATTACGTACGAGACGTCCGCAACTATCTGGACATCACATTTCCGAACAGATGGATTGGTCGAGGTGGTCCTGTTGCTTGGCCTGCTCGCTCGCCAGATCTTTCACCCCTCGATTTCTTTTTTTGGGGACAATTGAAGGCTCTTATGTATGAGACACCCATTGAATCCCCCGAGGAACTGCTCGCCAGACTTTCCGCCGCTGTAGGGGAAGTGCTCGAAAAGCCTGATGTTTTCGCGAATGTTCGCCGTTCCATTCTTCGCCGTTGTTCTGCGTGCATAACCTCTGGTGGTCACAATTTTGAACATTTATTGTAATTACATGTTAATAAATATGCTTTGGTAACATAATCCTAATTTGTGTCTTTTTACCTCGTATCACAGCACACAATGTGTGGACATGGTAAACTGAACTGTGCTCAGGAGTAGAAATTTCAAACCCCTCTCCCCAGACACTTAACCACGTCTATCGATTCAGATTTTGGGCTGAAAATTTAAGTCTAAGCTTTAGAAAGCATTTAATGAGACACAAAAAATAACGGTATAAAATAGTTGTTCGTTACTCCAAAGTCTAAAGCGCCCTCTATTGGAATTTTTTGAAAATTTTCTTTAAAATTTATTTTCAAGAAAATACTGACATAAAGAATAATTTTAGCAAAACGCGGCAGTAGTTAGAGCCTAATCTACGACACAAAGATCGGGAATAACTGATTTTTGTTCTGGGGGGAGAAGGGTTTCAAATTTCAAATTTCAGTTTACGCTACTTAACTACTCGTTAGGACTCAGATTTTTAGATCAAAATTTAAGTTTAAGTCTAAGCTTTCGAAATCATTTAAAGAAATACAAAAAATAACGTTAAAAAATAGTTGTTTGTTACTCCAAAGTCTAAAGCGCCCCCTATCGGCATTTTTTGAAATTGAACTTTAAAATTTTATTTCAAGAAAATACTGGCATAAAGAAAATTTTTTGCAAAAACCGCAAACGAATCGACCAATTTTTCCATTTTTTATAATCATTTGAAATTTCGGACCCTAAACTTTAATGCCCCCCCTATCTCCTTGGGAATACGTCTGGGACCCTTAGTCTCCTATTTAATATTATTTGTCTTTAAGTGTACTATAACCCCTTAAAGTTCTGCCCATCTTTTATGAATCACCCTGTATACATTAAGATTTAAAGCACTAGGATGCATTTTAAAGTACAGTAATGAAAATCTTTCTTCTTTACAACCTCATTTCTGTTTTTTTTTTTTTTTTTTTTTTTTTTTTTTTTTTTTTTTTTTATATATATATATATATATATATATATATATATATATATATATAAATGCTATGAAATTCCTTTAAATCTGATTCTTTTGAAATATATTTAAATTGGCATTTATCTTTGCATTCTCATACCTTAGATTAAATAATGATACAGTTGTGAAAAACCTAAAAATTTGAAAAAACCCAAAAATGGGTTTTTATTGGTTTTTTTCAAGTGGGCCCACTTGGGAGAACCCTGGGCTTATCAGGTAATATACACATTAACATAATGTGTTTAAACATAACGGGACTCCAAGGTATTCATAATTAGTAAGGCAATATACAGGGTGTCCCTAAACAAATGGTATATACGCTAGGGGGTGATAGAACACATCAAGACGAGTAATAGTAAATAGGAAACCAAGGGTCCCAAACGTTTCCCAAAGGAGATAGCAGCCATTAAATTTTGGGATCCAAAATTTCAAATACACATAAAAAACAGAAAAATCGGTCGATTGATTTGCGGTTTTCACTAAAATTATTCTTTATGTTGGTATTTTCTTGAAAATAAATTATGAAGATAAATTTCTAAAAATGCCGATAGAAGGAGCTTTAGATTTTGAAGTAATGAAAAACTTTTTTTTGCCGTGAATTTTTGCATCTCATTAAATGGTTTCGTAAGTTTAGACTTAAACTTAAATTTTGAGCACAAAATCTGAATAGTTGGAAGCCGCCAAGTAGCAGAAACTTAACTGTGTTCGAAGGGTTTAAATTTCGAATGATTATAAAAAAAGGAAAAATTGGTCGATTGATTTGCGGTTTTCACTAAAACTATTCTTTATGTCGGTATTTTATTGAAAAGGAATTATAAAGATAAATTTCAAAAAATGCCGATAGAGGGCGCTATAGACTTTGGATTAACGAAATAATCCATCCTAATACTATTTTCTGCCGTTATTTTTTGCATCTCATTAAATGGTTTCGTAGGATTAGATTTAAACTTAAATTTTGAGCTCAAAATCTGAAAGTTGGGAGTGGTTAAGTAGCACAAACTAAACTGTGTTCAGAGGGCTTAAATTTCAAACGAAATTGAAAACTATAAAAAAAACGGAAGCACCCTTTGGCTTCCAAGCAGTTTTCATTACTAAGGTAAATACTAAGGTATGCCAAAGGGTACAAGTGCCTAATTAATACAAGAAATAAAAAAAATATATATGAAATAAAAAGATAAATTTATAAAATATGAAGAGCAATGTTGATATAAATAAATGAATGGACAAAATTTTGTTTTAATAAAAGTTCTAAAAAGGAAAAATTATGAAATTAAAAAAATGAAAATACGAAAAATTTAAGATCAATGTTGATACACATGAATGAAACAACAAACTTTTATTCTAACATAAGATTTAAAATTTTATTATAAGTTTTGAAAAAATTGAAATTTTCTAACAGTGTCTGTCAAAGGGAAATTGAATATACTTTCAGTTTGTCCTTCTGTCTGTCTGCCCATCCGGCTGTTTGTCCGCGGTCTAACTCTCGTAAATATACTCGAATTGCGCTGAATTTTTTGGAAATTATTTACGCTTATCCTTGCACGAACCCTATTTCAAATAAAATTTCTAGCATGATTAATTTATTTACAGGGACAGTCAAAAGTTTTTCTTTTCATTACGTACTATGAGGAAAAAAATCGTTTCAAATAAATTTTAAATGTGTTACATCCTGTCAAATATATTAAGATTTATATTCATCTACGAAGTTCATTATAATATGCATTCTGTAACATCTGTAGTGAAAAGAAAAGCAAATATTCATTTACAGTGCCACACAAAAGAATTCAATTACATAATGGGAAAGTGGAAATTGTTTGCAACATATTTAAATTATATTAAACTTTTCATGTATAATAAAATTAATATACGTCCATGAGATTTAATATAAGTTATATCGCGCATAACATGCAGTTCACAGCATTTACAGGGACACACAAAAGATTTGAAATAGTATATTCTATCCAAAATACTGTACATTATCTATATGGTTGATGGGTGGATGAAATGCCTTCTTAACACGTTCGCTACCGCTCACGCGAAAACGCGTGATACGGCGCAACGTTAAGGGGCGCCGTATCACGCGCCAGTGCGTGATGTGCGGTGATGTCCAATAGCCAGTCATGGGCTGGCGCCGGAAAATCTTTCACTGATTCTTTGTTATAAAAAGTAAATCGGCTTCTAAGAAAAACCCAAATGCGGCAGTGTCTACAGTGCGGCATTAACTAATAACTATCATCACATCTATGTAAGCAGCAGCGAACGTGTTAATTATGATATGCGCTTTTAAGTTTCACTAAATTTATGCATATTACATGGTATGTATAAATGCTATATTTTATATACAGAGCTACACAAAAGATCTGTAAAGGTTACTGAATATGAGTATAATTTACTTAAAGATTGTTTTTAAATACGTTATGTATTTTTATGATGAATTTCATTCAGTTTACTCAGAAATGTTTGTAGAATACAGAAAAAATTATATACAGGGCAAAACACAGAATTGGATACATGGTCATCTATGGATGATAATTTCTTGAAATATTATTTAAGTAGTCTTAAGAATATTTTACTTGGAATTAAATTTTAGCTAAATACTGGCGTATAATACAAGTTCTAGGTAAACTCCAGGGATGAACAAAAGTATACAAGTATGTTTCCATCTACTAGTGCAAAATGCTGAAAGAGAAATTTCAAACTGTTACGCATTTTCTTCCTAAATTAGTTTTTTCCATTATACAGTATATATATATATATATATAACCGACAGATCAAAACAGGGCTTTTCAAAAGTATTAAAATACTTTTTTTCTATGGGCAATAACACTTTATTACCTTAAATTGTGAATTTTTTTTAAAGATTTCAAGAAATCTTGAAAAGTGTTTCAGAATCTATGTTTAATGCTTTATTTTTCTTACTTGTTAACAGTTTGCATTTATTTAAGGTAATATTTAATGCATTAAAAAGCAAATTCTAAACAGAAAAAAAAAAAAAAAAAAAAAAAAAACTGACGAAAAACATTTTGAAAAACGACATACAACTCCAGTTCATAAGGTTTAAAACGTCACACGGTGTAAATAATTTTAAACTGTGATTGGTACAAATTGGCATATGATCGTATCGTGTTTTTGTACCAATCGATGTTTAAAAATTATCAAATTCCTGGGGCACTTTCAGAGTCATAAACTAGCCTTGCATGTCGTTGGTCGAGCTTCAGCTATATAAACGTTAATGAATACACCTGCACTTATACCCCTTGGCCTCCACGCGTTTCACGGTTTCGGGAAAGAGGTTAAGTAACTGACCCCTAAAACTCAGTGCATAATTAAAAAATCACTCATAACTCTTTACCTACAAATAAACAGACTTATTTCCAGATAGCCTGTGCACTTAATTCATTTTTTTCAATTTTGTCACTTATACCCCTTGGCTTCTGGGCTCCTCATATATATATATATATATATATATATATATGTATATATATATATATATATATATATATATATATATATATATATATCACTTTTTTATGGGATCGATAAGTTCTATAATTCTGCTCAGATATAAAGTTTATATTAGCGAAAAAGTTTATGCATGACAGACATATGATGAATTTAAAAATGGGCGAAATAAAGGGTGTTTTTGGAAGAAAAAAAATCATAACTTCTAGTCAATTCTCAAGATATCTAATCCAAATAATTTTCTTTATAAATATACGTAATATTATCTAAAACTTTTGTACTGCTATATTTTTGATGCCAACTCTCAACTCTTACTGGTAAGGAAAAAAAATAAACAGATAAAATAAATAAATAAACATAAAAATAAAAGTAAAAACGATAGAAAAAAGTGGGGTGGGAAAAAATATCCATTACTTCGTCAATTTTTAAGCTATTAAATCAGATTATATTTATTTTACATTTTCTTAATAATATCTACAGCTTTTGCAACGACAATTTTTTTTATAGGACCAATCATCATAGTTAAAATAAATTTAGCAAAAATATTAGTTGAAGAAAAAACCTCAAATCAATTACGCTTATATAATGACTCATTTTAAAATTTATTTTTGATTAAACGCATCCTAATGACAAGTATTCTAATTTGGGAGCTATATAATATGATGACACTTTTACTTTTTGCCTGAAATAAACGCAAATCGTTAGCTAATAACCATTGAAATGAGTTTAAGTTAAAAGATAATAAAAATGGATAGCCTTATTATTATTTAATGAAATTATCTTAATTTTCGCAAAATTGTATTATTATTTAATCTATTTATTAAATTGTATTATTATGAAAATTATCAGTGGTTAGCTTTATTTTCCATTAATCTGAATTCATTAATTTAATAATTTTTTAAATTAAAAATAGTGAAATATAAACGCTATATAACAAAAATAACCTGAATATAGTTAACATGACAGACACACATTATTTGTTAAGGACTAGATAAAGCTTTTGAACGTTATTATTATTATTATTATTATTATTATTATTATTATTATTATTATTTTGCTAATTTAAACACAGCAGTGATGTGAATACCGTCCACTGGTCAGCAGTTATTTAGACATCTGTGGGTGCTCTGCTTGAAGAAAAGGAAAAACATTAATTTAAATAGTTCCATGCTTAATAAATTAATTTAAATGGTTCAGAAATAGTTCCAGTCTCATTTTGCAATATGAAAATAAAAGCAAACGTGGCCGTCTTCTAGAGTGAAATTGGTTACAGGATCACTTCACAAAAAGTGCATTTGGACATGGCAAAATTGCCTGTAATAAATATGAAAAAAAGAAATAAAAAGGTTAGAAGTAAACAGAATAAAAAGACAGGCAAAAAAAAAAAAAAAAAAAAAAAAAAAAAAAAAAAAAAAAATAGAAAATGGATTATAAAAAAGTGAAATGATGCAATTTGTGTTTTCTATGAGAGTGCTTTTTCTTCGGACAAATGTGGTGGTGGAAATTCTGGATTCAAAGTTAAAAATAAAATATGTAACTAGAACGATTGCATCGACCATAAACATGATTATTATGCTTGGTTTTTTCAAATAAAACCAGTGTCATTTCACGCAGCAACCTTATTTTTTCCCGTTAAAAACAATTCAAGAAACATAATATAGAAAAAAGATTGTCAAATGTAAAAAAAAAAAAAAAAAAAAAAAAAAAAAAAAAAAAAAAAAACTTTCGTAAGGGTGAACTTAAAAATACATTTCTTTTAATTTTAGGTACTATATTTTCAGAGATATAGACGAAAATTAAGTGCGGAAATATGTCCCCCCCCCTCCTTCTTTTTCTAAATCTGTTAAAACTAAAATAATGAAAAAATTAGAGATTCTAGACTCTAATTTATGTGTTCCAGGAAAACTATAGCGATTACCATAGAATACATAGATTTTGAGAAAAGCGCATTTTTTCGTTATACACAAATTTCGATTTGCGGTCATTCAGCAAAGATTTTCAGGAGCGCTGGTATAATCTGGTATAAAATTGAAAGTGTGTGATGTTTAGAAATTTAAAAATTTGAAATAGCAAGAACTGCAAAACCGAAATTCCATTTAAAATTTCAAAGTGTTGTAATTCATAAAATGATGTATGCGTTACGCACATAAACGTTTGGCCTTTATAATATAGATTGTAAGAGTTCTCCTCGAAATTTATAAACTTACAAACACAAAACGCTAAAGCATGTTATTTACAGATATGATATTTAATTGCCTTAAAATTTAGTAACGTTTCAGTCATTCTTATACATTGAATTACATGCTGAATTATAAGCGCTTGTTGTCTGATGAAAATTTATAGCATTATAACACCTGAAAATTCAGTTTAGAGCACTTTATAGAAATTTAGTTCAAATTCTAAATGCTTTTAAACAGCATTTTGCGAAAGATTGCTTTTAATGAAAATTGGAAATATCCTTTGATTTCATACTTTCTAAATATCAGAATATGTCATTCTCATGTAATAGCCATGCAAGTACAAACAAATATGAATTCTGGAGAGTAACCAGTTTGGATTTGAAGACAATCTTAAGGCTGCTCTCAAATTTAAAGAAGCTTTTTTCTAACACATTTCTGAATTCAATTTTGCTCGAAAACACATTAAATCAGAAGTTGTTGTAATTCAGAATTCAATAAAATGTTGTTTCATTTCATGGTAAACGCATATAAAAAAATTTTATTTTTATAAAGTTATAGAAATTATTATTATTATTTATTCATTTATTTACCACATTTAAGCACTAGTAAAACTTTCTCTGTGTCCTAATATGTAAAACAATAAAAGTTTCACTTTTGGTACAATTAAAACTTACCGAGTTATGAAACGCTTTTTATCTATGAGTTACAAAATAATAATAATAATAATAATAATAATAATAATTAATTTATGGAATACCTTGAAAGAGTTAACAAAATTTGGGGCACCGGTTCCATTTAAAATGGAAATCCTCTGCAAAAATTGTAATCCACTACTTGAGAAATTATGATTAATTTTATTTATTTATTTATTTTGTATATATAATACTGAGTATCTTGTAAGATGTATTACGAACGCAGACCAGATGTTTATAAGTACTGTGACTATTGTCGCCAAGAGTTACCATGCTTCTATTTGCACACAGAAGGGTTTGTAGGTAAAAAATCATTAAGGTATTCCTCAATGTAATGATACTACCCCTCGAGCACAGATCATAGAGATATGGTCGAAGCTGTAAGCGTAGTTTATGATCTCCTCCTATCGTAGGCGCACTTTTTGTACACCCGTACATCAAGTATCTATCGTTTACTCCATAATTTTTTCAAGAATGGGGTAGCTGCGACATGTATCAGGAGAATCTGAACTATCTAAAATCCAGTTACTCCCAAAATTATAAATAATTTTTATGAATTTCTCTTACTACGGAAATTAATTAATTTCTTTTTTTTTCCCTTCAAATTATGAAAATTATATAATGCCGTTAAAAATCACATAATAAAATTAAAAAAAATAAATAAATAAATAAATAAAAATAAAAATAAACATGTTGGGGATAGCAAACCAAATTTCTGAACTCATATTGCGAAAGTTTGAAACTTTACGATACAGATGAAGAGACATGCATAAAACAAAGTGATATTATTAGTAAATTATCGAAACCAGTGAAAAATAGTTCTGTTTGATATTAAAAAACAGTAACATTTTTCAAAGATTTATTGAAAAATCGTGTTTTTTTTTCTATAGAATATCCATTTAACTTTTATACTTAGTACCTAAAGAAAAGTACATAAGTACTTATTTAATTATTAAGTTCATTGTATAAATAAATCTAATAATTTCATATCATGTGCTTACTGATATTTTTTACGTGAAAATATCATATGGTCTATCATTAATGCTGTCATTTTACATTTAAGAGAAATTAATGTTATTATTAATACAATTATTTTTTTAAAGTACCACCAAAAAATATTAATCCATAATATGATATCAGTTACAAATTTATCTACAATTGTTCCTTTAATTCACATTTATTCTTATATTTTTGATTTAAAAAAATATTCAAGTTAGTGGCTGCAGACCACGCTGCGATTTTACACAATACTCAATTCTTGTAAGTGATCCCCCCCCCCCCCTACTTTCAGTTTTTACCATAATAGCTCTGTGTTTTTATTATTAGATAAAATATTGTATGATCTAGTAACTTAGCTTGTAGTGTCTACAGATGGACAGAAGAACGCATTATCGAGTAATTAAGACAGTTGAGTGTAGAAATTGGTAATATACCATACCAATGAGTAACGTAAATGTGTACGAATGGACAGAAAATGGCATTATCGAGTAACTGAGATAATTGTGTGTAGGAACTGGTGAAATACATTATCATTGAGTAACTGTATTGTTGTGCATACAGGCAGAAGATTGCATTATCGAGTAACTGATATAACTGTGTTCTAGGAACTGGTGAAATACATTACCATTGAGTAATCTATATTGCTGTGCATTCAGGTTGTTGATTGCATTATCGAGTAACTTAGAAAACTGTGTAAAGAGTAAAAAAAAATTACAGCGAGTCTTCGAGTAACTCTACTCAGTAATCAAAGAAAGAAAACATTTTTATTTGATATTTATGTATAGATGATCAAAGTGATATTTTTTAGAGTCAAGTATGTCATGCATTATTTTTTATACTTTCATTTCACAGTAAAGGTGTTATGAAATGGTAATTTGAGTTTATTTCAAAATTGATCTAAAAGGCAATTCTTTTAATATATTAAATGAAGGCTTCTTTTAATTGGAAATATTTTGAGACCGAATTTTTACCCATACGGAATGCAATATAATATAGCGAGATATTGTATATTTTGTAAATACGCCCGGTGCAATTACTCATGTAAATTAAAAGCTTTTATTGACTTTTTTCCATGGTAATACTTTCGTCACTTTACTGTTTTTGAAAATGCTAATTTTATTTATTTTTATTTATTTATTTATTTTTGTGTTTGAGATAGAGATTTAAACACTTCTAATAAATCTGCGCATGGGATAAGCCCTCGAGCTATTTATTAAGTATATAAAGATGCGTTAGATTTCATAGTTTTTCACTTTATAATTTAGTAAAAAAATTTATATGAAATGTAATATTATATGAATCTAAAAACCGACGAGCAGTCTCGTGTAATACATATTTTAAAAGCTCATAAGGAAAAAAAGACAAAATATTAGTGTTTAAAAATGTAGTAGAAATTTTTTAAAAATGCCATTTTTAAAAAGATTTTCACAATTTTAATTAATAATGTAGTTTGTTGGTTTATTTTATTAATTCACTGTTAAGTGAACATTAAAAATAGGTCAGTTCACCGTTTAAACTATATTTTCAAAAATAAACAATATTATTGAAAAGATACACGGTCCGCTGAAGAGATATTAATCTTATTGCTATTTTTTTTAATTTTCTTAATTACACTACCAATCAAATATTAATATATATTTCACATTATCTACAGCTTTTAAATTTTGATAAAATTATTCATCATAAAAAGAACAGACAATCCAACAATTTGATAAAATGCTTGTCGAAATTCTTGTAAATAAACCAACCTTCCCGACATCTTTTTACGGTAATACCTTTGTATTTTTATAACTAAGTCAATTATTGTATTATCGAGTAATTAAACTTCTTGTGTGTGCTGAACATAGCTTTATCGAGTAATGGAGATATTTGTGTGTAGGAATTGACAAAATACCGCATCATCGAGTAACTTATATTTCCTTATACATACGGGTAGAATATTGCACAATTGAGTAACCAATAGTGCTGTGTACCAATATGGGCTAAAATTCTCACGATCGAGTAACTTATATTGTTGTGTACATATGGTAGAAGATTGCACGATCGAGTAACTGAAGTGGCTGTGTAGAATATGACAAAATACCGCATCTTCGAGTAACCTTAGCTTACTTGGTAGAAAGCCACTACATCTGTAAAAGTTTTGGGGTTCGAGGCTATCAAAATACACTCCATAAGATGGCGCTGAAACCAGTGGCAAATAAAATGTTACACACGGTGTGTATTCATGACGGCAATAAATCGCTTCTCCGAGTAACCTCAAAAAACGGCAGATTTAGCATCCTGGTTATTGAAAACGCGTAATTCAGGTCTCAGACACTCCGAGTAACCTCCAAAAGTTACTCGAAGCGTCTGAGGTTACTCACTCTGTTGGTGTTTAAACCGACGAAGTTACTCATTTTACAGGGTAGACCAACGCACACACACACACACACACACACACACAAAAAAAAAAAAAAAAAAAAAAAAAAAAAAAAAAAACATGATTATGACGGAATTTTTTTTTTAAACTGAAAACTGAAAGTTTCTTTTAAAATGTTCATCCATGCAAAATGAATACAACAATACAGGAGAAAAAAATATATTAAACATTTACATCTGTTAAGAAGGGAATGCATTTTTTTTTTTTTTTTTTTTTTTTTTTTTTCGTTCTAAAGCGATTTTGTCTTAGGAAATTTTACCATATACGGCTTTTTCGATTTTTTGTCTCCATTACAGGGAATATGGATTAATAATACTAGTGATAACTAAAACATTTACATACAACAAACAAAGATTCATTTAAAAACATAAATATCGCAGCCTACGGCACTTCTGCATAAATGGATATTATAAACATGGAAAAAAAAGACATATAATTTTTTTTGGTCAGAACTCTTCCATAAGATTAAAGATCAATGTTCTGTAGAAATTCACTCGAGCCGGGCCGGGTTCGGGCCGAAATTTAAAGCTTTTTCTGGACCGGGCCAAGCTCGGGCCGAAATTTTAACTTTCGGGCCGGGCCGGGTCGGGCCATTATTTTTTTCGTTCGGGCCGGGCCGGGCTCGGGCCGGGTCGGTCCAATATTTATTTCGTTCGGGCCGGGGCCGGGCTGAAATTTTAACTTTCGGACCGGGCCTGGGCCTGGAAATTTCGGCCCGTGCAGACCTCTAACTCTTACACCAAGTCCCAGATCTGGGAGTTGATTTCTCTTTGCAAAAAAAATTCCGAAATTCGTCAAAAATTTCCAAAATCGCACTTTTTAGGCTTTGATATCTCTGGTGGAGCACGAGATAAAAATCTGAAATTCTGGCCTTTGATAGTATTGTGTAGTAGTGTTATGTACAAAAAATTTCAAGAAGGAGATTTGACTACAAGCTGAGATATGACATGGACAATATATGAAAACAATACTGCCAAACTATTGTAACCTTCTATGTAATTGTTCATACCTCCAAAATTTTAAATTAATTATTTATGGTACAAAGTTAAATGTTAATTACAAATATCTTCAAATGCGTCTGTGTGATTTAAACAATTCAGAATGTATGCTAAGCCAATACACTATTTGTCCAGAGGAGCAAACCTACTACAAATTCTATTGTAACAATTTTACTGGGTACACATTTCAGGAAAAGTAAATTTCAGACAATGGGTTGCAACTGATCGAGTTGACATGGTTTCAATTATTAAATCTAGAGAATTTCATTCAAGTTAACAAGGGATGACAAGACTTGGGTGGCTTCAAATAAAATTTTCAGAAAGAACAGCCTGATGGACTGACAACAGTAACTAGTCGAACTCATAACATCTCTCGTAAATAGTGTTAAGCACTTTGTTGAGTATATATAGTATCTTTGTAAATTAAACATTTATTATTAAACTGTTTTCAACAAACGATATTTTCTGTGTAAATATTGTAATAAATGAGACTAATCTCATTTCTCCTAATGTACTCATAACAGCATTTCTTAAAATTTTTTAATCACCGTATCTCAGCTTATAGTCAAATCTCCTTCTTGAAATTCTTTGTACATAACACTACTACACAATACTATCAAAGGTCAGAATTTCAGATTTTTATCTCGTGTTTCACCAGAGATATCAAAGCCTAAAAAGTGCGATTTTTGAAATTTTTGACGAATTTCGGAATTTTTTTCGCAAAGGGAAATCAACTCCCAGATCTAGGACTTGGTGTACGAGTACACGTACTTTTGACCTATTTGTAGAAAAAATTGTGTAAGGTTGACAGTCTTGTTAAACAATTACATAGTAGGTTAGAATAGTTTGGCAGTATTGTTTTCACATATTGTCCATGTCATATCTCCACTTGTTGTCAAATCTCCTTCTTGAATTTTTTTTGTACATAACATTACTACACAGTACTATCAAAGGCCAGAATTTCAGATTTTTATCTCGTGCCCCACCAGAGATATCAAAGCCTAAAAAGTGCGATTTTTCAAATTTTTGACGAATTTCGGAATTTTTTTCGCAAAGAGAAATCAACTCCCAAATCTGGGACTTGGTGTATGAGTACACGCACTTTTGACCTACCTGTAGAAAAAATTGTGTAAGTGTGACAGCTTTCCTTGAATGAAAAATTTCCTCTTGCAAAAGGATAGATTTTGGAAAAAATCTTAAATTTGGCGCTAACATTTCACCTGTAAAATTTTATTTTCCAAAATTATTCTACCACCATACATTTAGCCTATTTTATTCTGAACAAAATGCTGCAAACCCCATTTTAATTGGGAAAATTGAAGACGAGATATTTAAAATTTTGTGTATCCTAGTATTTGAGAAAATCGCTGCACATGATGAAACAAAGATGGCCGCCATGCACAAACAAAAAATAGTAAAATTAAAGTAACGGTCATTTTGAACTTCCATCATGTTAGGGTTCTTGTACAAAAAATTTCAGATTTTTAAAAAATGGGCGAGTGACCAGTGCTGGACCACTTGAAATGCATTGACCCTACAGCAATATTGTTTCTTCAATTACACGCATTTCAATTTGTGTCTGATCCCTTGAAACCTCACGATTTATTAAAATTGTCATAACTCTCTGAGTTTTGAAGATATCAAGATGAAATTTTTTTTGTTCAATTCAGGAATGGATATGGAAAATTTTTCTAATTGGAAGTTTTATCCTCTGGGGACCGTATAAAAATTTAATTTTCGTATTTTTTAAAATAGAACCCCCATGGAGTTGCAACTTATCTTATCAAAAAATTTACCTTTTTTGATGAAACTTTGCAATTGGAAGTATGGGTCTAGGGGCAATATTTAAGGAGATAGCCTATTGTTTTGATATTTATGACTCACCCTGTATACAGCATTTTTTAAATAAATGCTATATCTAGATGCTGTACTTTGTTTGTAACTTTTGTTATTGGAAGTATGTTTCTGTGGGCAGAGATTTAAGAGATAATCGCCTGTTCAATATCTATTTTGAAATCATAGGGTAGATGTTGTTAATAATATACATATGACTGTTCTATAAGTCATTAACTTAAAAAATAACTCTGATAAGTTTTTCAACCAGGAATTCTTATTAAAACACATTTATTACTTACCAAAAACTGATATTGAGTAATAACAGAATTGCTGAAGTTTTGAACTTAAAATCAAGTTCTTTAATTACACAGCTATTAGTACAGTCGAGCCTCTATATAACGAAATCCATCGTTCCAGTAAAAAATTCGTTATATAGAGAAATTCGATGTATAGAGTATGATGTTAAAAATAGTGTTTAATGTGTAAATTTTGAACAAATATTATTTTTGATCTTTTTAATTAAGAATTTTAAATGTTTAAAAGTATATATTAACCTAACATTTTATTTCATACTTATTTAAGCAGTTTCAAAAAAGAGAAAAGACATTTATTTGTTGTTTTCAAATAAATGTGAATGCTTAATGAATGAAATGCTTAATGAAAATCAAATAAGGAAGACTTACATAAATTTCAGAGGAAGAAATCTGTAATTTTTTGTTGTTTTGATTTTAAAATTACAATTGTTAGGCTCTCAAAAAAAAATTCTCAAATTTTAGCAAGGAATGAAAAATTGTAGTTGATATTTTCCTCCATTTGAAGGTCTCTCTTATGTGCTCTCATTGATTCCTCTCTTATATGTGTAACAATTAGGGATTACAATCCCAGGATCCCGCATCCCGGGATTCCGGGATCCCGGTGTATTTTTAATCCCGAAAATCCCGGGATTTATCAGAAAAAATCCCGGGATTTTCGGGATTGTCTGTTTTTTTTTAGTGGAATAATATTCAGCTGAAATTAAAAAATATATTTATAAACTTTCGCTTTTGGGGAAGAAAAAATCAATTTTCATGAAGTTTATATATGATTGAAAAAGAATATATACCTCAAATATTTTTTACATATATTTCTAAGCGATGAAATCTTTTACAGCTGAAATCTTTTGACTTGCAAACAGATGTAACTTACACAGGTATTAGTAAGGAAAAATGAAATCGTTTGTTTATTTTGATTTTGTTGCGTGTGTAGAAATTATCTTCAATTAGAATCGGGGTTTGTTTTAATTTCCGAAAACGAACAAAGCTTTTTATACTCTGATGAATACATCAATGAACTTATTAAAAAAGTTGGAAAATTAGTAATTTATAACAGATGTAACTTTTCCATTTTTCATTTTTGGGTGAAAAAAGTCTTGGCCAGGATTCGAACCAGGGATGTATTGGCTGAAGCCGCCAATGCTGTACCAACTGAGCCATCCCGGACACGAACACTGGAGGACTATTTCACGCAATTAACCCGGCCCGGAATCTTGGCCCGGACTTTTTTCACCCAAAAATGAAAAATGGAAAAATTACATCTGTTATAATTAATTTACCTATTGAATAATCGTGTTTAAAAATTAATCTAATTGGTAATTTATTTTAAACGATCTGCAACAAGGAATGAAGTTCTATCTAAGTATGTTAAATCTGAAAAAGAGAAGGAACTTTCCATTCTTTTAGATTGCAAGACTAGATGGAATAGCCTAGTAATTATGCTTGAACGATTTTATTTCTTGATAAATAGCATACAACTAGCTTTAATCGATTTAGAGTATGAAATATGAACTGACGATTCCGATTTTCTACTCATAAACGAAATTGTTGAAGTCCTCAAACCGATATAAATTACAGTAGAAGTAGTAGAATCTGTTGTAAGGGTTCTAATTTGTTAACCGCAGACGCAACCTTAAAAATTCTTTTAAACGAATTGTTGGAGACAAATCAAAATTTGCTTACAAAATGACAGACGCGCTAAAACTGCACATTAGAGAAGGACGACGTATGGAATTATCAGGTGTTTTAAATTACTTGCATAATCCTAAACGAGATGACCTGAGTGCAGTAACTAGTAGTATGTTTTCTATTCCTAACAAAACTGTTATTAAGAAGCAAGTGAAAGCAATAATTGGAAGGGTAAAGAGTGTTGACAATGACAATTCTGAAGATACAGAAATAACGCATATTGAGCCCACTGCGAAACGGCAAACGGATAACCTAACATATAAGGAAAAATTACAAGAAACAGAAAAAAGCATGCGAACTGTCGAGCCTGAAACACAAAAACAAAAGGATTTATAAACACAAATTAGAAATGAGATGTCTCTTTTTGAAAACGAAGGAGTATACAGTCATCATTTAGAATTAGCTTACCAATATTTGCTGACAGTTGCTCCCGCGAGTGTAGAATAGAATGAGCATTTTTAGCAGCAGAATTTATTGCAAACAAACTTAGAAGTCAACTTGGAGAGGCTACTTTAGATGTTTTGATATTTCTTAGATCGTATTTTCAAAGGAAAACCAATTAATTTTAAAAAACACTGAGCTATTGAAACTAATCTTCTTTTTTATCTTGGTATGCAATAATTTTTTATGTCATGCAACGTTTTCAAATTTTAACAACGATCGCATATAATTAGAAATTTAAATAATACATCTATTTAATTTTTTATTGTTATGTGTGTTATGTGTTAAGTACTTTTGTTTTTTTATTTTTGCAAGCAAAATAAAAAGCATTATGTAGGGGAAAATCTTATGTTTTCGATATCCTAAATTTGTAATCTTTAATTATTTGGTTATGAGAATAATTCAAAATTTAATTAGTGATATTATTTATCTTTTCATATTGTAAACATTTACCCATTCAAAGACTTTTTTTAACATCAAATGAAAGAAATTATTTGGAAAATAAAACATAAACATTTTTTCTCTTACATTGTCAAACATTAACATTAACAACATATTTGTTTTAATTTCCAATTGTTGTAATTTATCCTATACTTTTTTATTATTAAAGTAATAAATTTTGAATTTGGTATATTTTGATTAGTTAGGCTGTATTTTTGCTTTAATTATATTTTTTTTACAATATTGTGAAATTTAGCTATTGTAAAAATTGGTTAGAGAAATTCTAATTTTCGTAATCCCGGGATTATCCCGGGATCCCGGGATTAAATCTAAACAATCCCGAAATCCCGGGATCGGAAATTAGTCTCGGGATTGTAATCCCTAGTAACAATTCAATTGACTGTGTTTTGAGAAGGATGTTGAAAGGTGTGTGGGAGGTGGGATGAACTTGTTAGATTTAAAGAATAAGGAGAGAAGTAATATTTATAAAAAAAAAACCTCTCCACTGATCGATAAATCAAAAATAAGTGATGGAAAATTGATTCCATATGATTTCGAAGCTTTTTTAAAACTGAATAAATTAAGATCAATTTATGAAAAAATTCGTTATATGGAGATAGATATTTCGCTATATAGAGTCTGTTTTTAATGTAATCATGCGAAAAGGGGACCGTTCTTACTAAAAATTCGTTATATGGAGGAATTCGATGTATGGAGTTTCGTTATATAGAGGTTCGACTGTATTAATCTTTCCCTAATTTTTGCATAATATTTGTCTTTTTTGATATTTGGAATCAAAAGGTAAAATTTATGAAAAAACCAAATGCAAAATTCATATTGAAATTTCCAGAGTTACCTACTATTTCAGTTTGAAAATGAGCTTGCAAAACATTTTTTTTTTTTTTTTTTTGGGGGGGGGGGGGAGGGGAGGTTGTTAAATAGAAAGAAGACATAATTTTCCTGTAAAATGGATATTCTTTAAATTTCTTAACAGCCCCTCTTCTTGGTACACAATTGTTCAATTCTTTTTCTGTATACATATTTACATATAAAGCAATTTCATCCCTGCCTTTGATTTTGTACTTTTTACAGGTACGCTTGTAGGATAGATCAATTGCTTTTTCTAAGTTTTAGATATTTTAAAATCGTTATCTGGCTCTTTATTTTGTATTATTAGTTGGTGGTTGACATTGCCTGATGTCTTTTTGTCTGTTTTGTTAAATTCCATTAAAAAATAATAATAAAACAAATAAATAAATAAAATTAAATAAATGTCTCTATTTCTTTAAACAGATAAACGCAGTTTTACTCCGTTTTTGGAACATCCAAGAACGCTAGAATTTCAGACAAACCTGTGAAATAATTTCATAGTTAGTGATTTACCATTTATGAATGTTTACAATGCTGAGAAAATTTTTATTGATTCTGTCTTCCGCTTTCCAATTACATTTAAATGATAACTCATCGAAGGCAAATAAAAGCGAAGGTTCATTGAATGCAGAAGCATCAATTTCTCACATAAAATGCTTCATTTATACTTAGAGAGGTCAGGTGAACCCGTTAACCTACTTTAGAATGAGATTGTGGACATATTGCGACAGACATCTTCAGGGTTTTGACGTTTGATTCATTCTTAAGCTCTGCAAAAAGAAATTTGTGGTTTGAAAAGTTGAATGCGGGAACATCAACTAACAGTGTTTAGTTAAAACGAGTTTGACAGATGATTCTACCAATGCTTTTCCAACATTTGACCTCGTAATTATTACTTAATGAGTGCGGACAGCATATAATTTTCCACTTTTCTACGTTTGAAAGTAAAATATTTCTTCTGACAAAATAAATAATGCATTTATTATAGTTCCGTTTCTCGTATATACATTTGAAAATGCAATTTTAGATGAATGTGGTTGACCGTATGTAACAAAAATAGGTTCAATTATTTTTAATTGTTTCTGGAACATCTCTTCTCATTATTCAATGTGTGCTTGTGTGTTTGCATAAATTATTTGGTGAGTATGTGTTTTTATATTTGAAATACCGGATAAAGGAAACTTAATCGCAACTAACTCGTTTCTTTACTACAAATTTGATGTTTCAAAACTTTTTATACTAAAGTACACAATTGAAACGAAAGTTTGATTTAGTACTAGATGATCCTCCCGGCGTTGCCCGAGATCATAGATTTATCAAAGAAATTGCGAATATTTAAAATCGTCATTCATACTAAAATAGGGAAAAAAAAAATTATCTGGAGAATGTTTTAAACTTGATATGAGTGAACATAGGTATGTATTTCTATTACAAAAACCATGCTTTGGAAGGATAAAGAAGTACAGTCGTCAATTTTAGCTGTTTTGAACCACAAAAATAATGAAATAATTATTTTGAAATTCCTTTCTTCAATGAGACCTACTCCATGCAAAATCTTCTGAGCACGCGCGCGACGTGCGTTTCACATCTGAACAAAGCCTAAAAAAATATAGAAAGAATAATTACCTAATTTGCTACTTATTTTTGGATGGTACCATGGATGGATTTTGAAGATCGATTGTAAATGATTACGGCAATTGACCCACCAAATCGCAGACCGAGATTAATAATAAGCTTGATTTAGCTGCGGTCGTTATGCACATCACAGCACCGAACCCTCCCCTCCCGCTTTTCTGTGCATTTAATTTAAGTATTTTCGTTTTTAAACTTTTTTGGCATAATTTTTTCATTTTTTCCTTGTACTTTTTAGTCTGAGGTTTACGGGTCGCATCTAGCGACTTTCGGACGGAGGGAGGCTGACCGATTGGGTTGATCCACCCACTCGCCTCTAACCCCCAAACAAAATTAACAATAAGCTTTACGAAGTTGTGGTCGTTAGGTACTTCAAAGCCCCAAGCCCTCCCTTTCCGCTTTTCGGTGCATTTAATTTAAATATTTCCGCTTTTAAATTTCTCCGGTATCAATTTTTAATATTTTTCTTATATTTTAGAGTCTCAGTCATACGGGTTGCACGTAGGGACGTGGAACGGAAAGAGGCCGCTCAACGTGGTAGTATACTTGTCCCCTACATATATATAATATATGTGGTGCTATAGTGATTTCGCAACTGAGAGGGGAGAAATTTTAGGGATAGTTAGGGAAAACCTCTAAGATACTGATAACGAACTATGAAAGGCAACCATTTCGTTTCTACTTCAGTACCATTGAGGTCAAAAAGATTTTTACTGTAGTGTGAGGCGCGGGGGGAACTTTACAAGTAATTGCTTCCCAGATCGGTTTACGATAAGCAGTGGGTCCCAGATCGGTTTACGATAAGCAGTGGGGTGGGATTGACTTCTTTTTTACTTTCTGATTTATTTCGTTTTTACTTCTTCGCAATTCCAAACTTATAATTATTGAAAGAAGTTTACGAAAAAAAAAATATATATATATGCCTTTTTTTAAACTTTATTTACTTACAGGGTGTCCAGCAAATAACACCCTGATTTCAAAATTAAATTTCTCAAAAACAAAGATCAATAGAATTAAGCAGTAAACGGTTTGTTTATCAGGTAAGCTGTAAAAATCTTATACAAAAGTGTCGAACGGTAAATATTTTGAAAAAAATGTGTTCTGATTACAAAGAATGCTTTGATTTGACATTTTTCTTGCTTTAGATTGCTGCCAGATAATATGTTTTTCGGTTTAAAATGCCATATTTCATAGTTTTTTTAAATTAAATTTTTGAAATTTCGAAATTCTAAAAATTTACTTCGAAAAATCTGTAAAATTTGCACTGTAAGCTGAAAAATTATTTCTCTGCAGGCAATCTAAAACAAGAAAAATGTCAAATCAAAGCATTCTATGCAATCAGAACGCAATTTTTTCAAAATATTCACTGTTTTTGAAATCAAGGTGTTATTTGCTGGACAACTTGTACTTTACTTCTTCGCAATTCTAAACTTATAACTATTGAAAGAAGTTTACGAAAAAAAAAATGTATGCCTTTTTTAAAATTTATTTACTTACAGAAACAAATTGATTTTTCACAGGTAAAAGAAAAATGAAATAATTATATAATTTTCTGTTGATTGTTTTATGGAATGTTAAAATTCTAATAAGTTTATTTTACATTAGTTTTTATTTCATTTACTATATTTACATTTCAAGTAATTTTAATATTCTTAAAAAGATTTTGCGAATACAATAAACTCTGTTTAAAGCGGAATCAATCGATACCGAGAAAATTTTCCGTAGTAGACAACATTCCGCCTTAGACAAATTTTATTCTATCTCTATGGATTTGCAGGGACTTGAAAATCTTTCCAAAATTAATAATGAATTTCCATAATACATAGAGTCCGCCTAACAGAATTTAATGAACTTGTAAAAAATATGCACTAACTTTTAAAGAGCTGTCTGAGATCGATTGAGATTGATTTTTTACTTTTTAAACTAAAATATTTTTCTGTGAGATAAAATTTTTGGGTAGTAATTATTCTAAAATATTTTTTTATTTGCCATAGATAATTTGTACAGCACATTATACTGCTACAAACGTTTTCTCTGAAAGAGAAAAATTTATCTGAAGATTTAAGATCATTTTCATTTTTTTGTATCCCAAAAAGTATATGAACTTTTAAATAATAAATCATTATCGCATTAAATTTCATTCCGCTGCACATACATTAAGAACCACTAGATCAGTAAAAAGGAGGAACATACAAGTATGTATATTTTAAGAAATTATCAATAAATGCATACGCTGTTTTTTTTTTTAACGATATAATAGAAATTTTGGATTTGTTTAATGTATATACATATTTAATTAATATTCATATTTAATTAATTACTTTATTAATTATAAAACTGCTTGAAATCTAAACTGGTTGTTTCTGTCACATTTCCCAATTCATGTTTATTTATAAACACATAATGTAACGCCGCCTTACAGAAAGTTTAATCAACTTTATCGGTTTCTAAACATTTTTAAATAAAAAGTTCTATAAAATATCTCTTAAAAAATAATGCCAACAAATGTTACTTTGTTTGTTATGTTTTATTTAATAAAGTGTCAGAAAGTTTCGTGTTCTTGAGTGAAGAAAAATACATTTCTCAGAACAGCCTAAACGGATTGTTTAGGAAAAAATTCACATTAAAGCAGAACCCATTAGAAAATACTTTCTCTTATAAACAAGCCTTTTTAAAGAACATATTTAACACAAAGTCGAATTTTTATTAGTTTAACTATTCTAAAATAACAACATGACAATTGAAGTTAACTATCGATCTATTATTTAGCTGCGAATAAATATATTTTAATATAAAAGATTTTAATATAAAAAGATCATGATATATTTATGTAATAGAACTGCATATAATAATATAAGCTCAATTCCTTTTAGAAATTGAAAAAATAATAATAACAGCACATCTTAAAATATACATTAACAAGCAAGAAAAATCATGCGTTAAGCGTAGATTATGAAACACTTTCAGCACTTCCTGGAATCTGGAACAAATCTTCGTTATTTAAATAAATAAAGTTTTACTATCGATACCCAAATATGTATTTCGATACTTTTGAACACACCTGTATTTGATCTGCCGGTTGATATATATCCTATATAATGCAAAAGTTTAGTTTAGCAGGAAAACGCCTAATAGGTTAAAATTTTTCTTTCATCAATTTATACTAATGTATGAAAAATACTTCAAAAATTTTGTCCAGCCCTGTAGTTTATCTAGAACTTTTTATTTATTTTTCACTCTTCAGTATTTTTTGAAGTCGGTTCAATTTTTGAGAGAAAAGTTTATTTTTTTCTTTTTAGTTAAAAGTTAACGATTTTCTGAAGTCGGTTAATCAAGATTATAATACAGGAAAATTATTGTAAAACATACACGTTTGTCAGGAGTGGGGTTTGAACACGCGATCTCTTCCTTCAAGAAGTTGAGCTTAAATCTGGCACCTTAGACCGCTCGGACATTCCGTCCGCCCTCTATTCATCGAACTTATTCAACACTTTTAATTAGCGAAAAATCACTAACTATTAGTTTTTACCTAATTATGAAAAAAGTACTGAATCAATTTCGACGAAATGTGAATCTAAACCATTATCGAATCCACTGGAACGCACACACAAAATTTCATTAAAGTCGGTCCAGTCGTTTAGGAGGAGTTTAGTGACATACACACGCACAGAAGATTTATATATATATATATATATATATATATATATATGTATATATGTATGTATGTATGTATATATATTTATATATATAAAATATGTCCACTCTCAACGGTGGCCAAGGGCTAGTCCTTAAACCGTTAGTGATAGACATACATTTCCAGGTACGAAAATGTTTTAAATGAGGTAAAGAAATACTTCAAAAGCAATTTGGTTCAATAAAAAAATTTCTTGAAATTTAAATTTTATACGATCCCCTGAACCTATAACTTATAGTTAGTATAGTTTTCCTGTTACACTGACTAGTAAGAGAAAAAAAGGCCCATTATTCTACGATTAAAATTTTCCGTGTAATAGCTCTTTATAGTAGGATCATATTTTTTGTTGCTAATTAAGGGTTTAGTAGAAATATAATTTCGTCATTTAAATAAGTAAGAAAAATCATGCGTTAAGCACAGATTATGAAAAAATTTCCAACACTTCTTGAAATTTTAACAATACATCGTTATTTTAGGAAATAATTTATACTGTCCATAACCAAATATATATTCCAATATTTATGAACAGCCCTGTATTTGACCTGTGGGTTTATATACGAATTATATAATAGGGAAATTTATTTTAGCAAAAAACTCCAAACTGGTTGAAATTTCTCTTTCAGCAATTTATACTATAGTATTAATTGATAAATGAAGCATACTTATATAATTTTGTTCACCCTGTATTTTTTCTAGTATTTTTATAACACGCCAGTATTTTGCTAAAATTTAATTCAAACAAAAACATTCTTAAATTAATTAAATTATATTTACAGAAATTATTATCCATATTTGTCCAGAAATTTGGGAAAAATTCTCTGGACTATTCGAAAGCCATTCCAAAAGCAACTTATCAATGCAAAGTGAGTTTGCAAATTTGAAACTCTCCTTATGGTAGCGATTGATATTTGTAAGTTTATCTTTTGATAATTCAATTATAGTCTAATTATTTTTCTTAATATTTTTCTTTGAAATAATTTTTCCATTGCAATTAATCTACTGATAATTCAATTATTGTCTTATTATTTTTCTAATGTTTTTCTTTGAATTATGTTTTCATTTGCGATTAATTGGGCAATATAGAAATCATTTTTAGGTTTATCCTGATTTCTATTCAGAAATTAATCGCAATTAATGTGTCTATTTAGCACTGCCCTTGATAATGAGCTAAAGACCACATTTCTAATATTATTCCAATTTGTTCCAACTCCTATGTTTCATATAGTTTGTCATTAACAAGTTATTCCACATATTGATGTTGATTTGTAGTATTATCTAATGGTTCTCTCTCTCTATATATATAAATATAATAATTTATTTTTTTCCTATAATAGAAGGCAGCACCATAAGCATCTAATTTAATTAATATATTAATCCTTTAGATGGCAGCACTAAAATAATTTTCTGCTAGAAGTTGTAGTAATATATTCTAGTTAATTAATATAGTAATATTAATAATTGATAAAAAATAAAAATATAATATTTCTAATAGTAGCATCTATTTTTTTCTAATTATATTATGAATTATATAGTATAATATATGTTTTACTAATTTTTATAATTATTGTTACAACTTTATTTTATTATCTATGTGATTTATACTATGACCATAACCTTGACTGTTAGTAAGTCACATGTAGTTTGTATCTGATTGCACTACAAATCTTGCTAGGATATGGGTAATGGTAAATATCTTCGTATATATATCCTTTTTTTTAATGGAATAACGTATTATTGTTATTTTGTCATATTGATTTTATTTTCTTCTATGTGTATCTTTCTACTAATTTGTCATCTGAATAGCTTCCAGCCAGTCGGGTGTATTGTGAGTCGAATTCTTAGCTTTCAGCACGGCTCATAACAGAAACTGGTTGGATGTTTTTGCTTTTTTGTTAAACTATACACCCCTGACGAAGTAGTTTAATATAAAAGCCTTATACTGCCTTTTTATCCATTTATCTTTCATTATTTTGGTAATCTGCCTTCTATTTCACTTCAAACTTCAACTGTTTTCAATAAGATAATTGTAAAAATACTGGTTTCATAGGTTTATTGTATGGTAATATATGAATTACTCTGGTTATATAATGTCCATTTATCCACATATTTCTTAGTAATTTGGTAATCTGCTTTCTATTTCTCTTCAAACTTCAACTGTTTTTAACAATATGATTGTAACAATACTGGTTTCATTGGTTCTTTTATTGGTATTGTCTGAATAACTTTGGATGTATTTATAAAAGTATTTATATATATACATATATATATACTATAACAAAGTACGAATAAAAATGAAATGAAGTTTTTTTTTTAAATTGTTGTTTTATTACTATTATAATAGACTATTAGCTTAAATTCTTTAAGTAGAATTTATATCTATCATTTTACACTATCAATAATAAATAAATGTCATTCTGGTGCAATTTATTACATTATCTCAAACTTTTATGAAGAAACATTTAGACCAGAAATTATTACGGATATATTGCAGGAATTTGTAATTAATTGGGAAAATATAGTTGGCAACTAAAGCTTCACAGAAACTTCCACATTATATTTTTTATGATTTGACAATTTTGTTGCAAAATACTACTTATTTTGAAAACTGCAGATTTTTTTTTTCAATTCGTACTACTAGTTCACACTCTCTCTAAATATATTTATATAATCTTGTTAAATTTTTCATTCGTTAATAAAATTCAATTTATTCATTCAACCAAGTTCAAATACATTTTTAAAAACTTTTAGCGGATGACATTTGATGTTACAGTTTTTTTTAATATTAACTTATTAATTAAATTAAATTAATTTTATTTTTGTATGTGAAAAGAAACTGCAACAAAATACAAGCGACCATTAAAGAAAGAAAAATAAAAAATAACTAAAATAAAAATTTTCTTTGATGACCTAATTAGAAATTAACTTTAAAAAAATTAATATTACTTTTTTTACGGTTTATGTGAGTCGAATCATTCTAATTTATTGCTGTTAATTTTATTGCTAATTATTGTTGTTCAATAAATTTATGATTTATATAATTCTCATTCCATTTATACCCAATGGTTTATATAAAATAATTTTCTGAAGATGTAAGAAAGGGCAATAAAGAGCTGAATGACGTTTTGATATAAAGGCTAACAATATTGCTAGCTCGCTTGCATATATACACAAACATGATTTAAGCATTGAATGCACACACACACACACACACACACACACACACACACACACACACACACACACACACACACACACACACACATATATATATATACTAGTATTAAAAAATGCTCTGACGAGCACCAAAAAAGGTTAATATGTTTTTAAGTATGGGAAAAGGTTTGATAAGTGCTTCTGTTAATTACTGACCATGAGGAAGGACAAGGGATTCTTGGCTACAACTCACTTCAATGCCAACTTTTAAAAAATCATATTCGCGCTTTTTCCGTGAAAACAAATCAGTCGCAGTTACTATAAAAATGTATAGTGTAAAAACATAATCGGTAAAGATACAGCTTAATTATACAATAAATGTAAGGGAAGACGACATAGTGCCAAAAACCTAGTTCCTGCAGGTATCACATTCATGCACTGCACCAAGTATGCCCTAAGTGTATAATTGCACAGAAAATTGATTTGTAGTATAGTGCAGAGTTAACTGTGCAGTTAACATCAGGGATGTAGTGCAGGTTATACGCCGTATACCTTCTGGACTTTTTAATAGAACACCATATACCCTCTGTTTCTCAAGAAAGCTTACAGTATACACATTCTAGGGTATCCCTCTGCTTAGAGCATATATCCTATGTTATTTTTACGACTACACTCCTGGTTAACATATAAAGCTCGGTGGGAAGTGCTACTAAAGAACCGCAAATTTCTTTTATATGGAAAAAGCGCAAATATGATTTTTTCAAAGTTGGCATTGAAGTGAGTTGTAGCCAAGAAGGAATCCCTTGTCCTTCCTCATGGTCAGTAATTAACAGAAGCACTTATCAAACCTTTTCCCATACTTAAAAACATATTAACCTTTTTTGGTGCTCGTCAGAGCATTTTTTAATACTAGTCATTTAATTTTTTGATAAAAACTGAAGATTTTCTAATATCTTAAAAAGAAAAATAATTGCTGCTGTCAAAATTTATAAAATGATAACAACAGCATAAAATTCTGATGTATCAAAATAATTATAAAAGTCATTGCATTGCTATACAAAATGCATATGAAAAATAAACCATGGATTTGAACGAAAAAAGTACAGAACTTTATTAAAAGAATTAAAAGCCATACTAATTAAATACATTCAAGGTAATTCTCAAATAAAACATTCACAACTAGAAAAATTCTAGAAATTGGATAACAATTAACATAAGAATATTCCCGAAGGAATAATAATTTAACACAAAAGCATTTCTAAACAAAACGAACTTACATCCGACGGGATTTGAACTCTCTACTCGCTGCTGAGCAGCCAAATGCTTTACCTCGAGAGTCCTAGTTTAACACCAGAGATGTTGCAAATTTTGCTATAGTACCTATATAAATACCAGCATAAGTCTTGTGACTGTCATCAACAGCTCCGATCTGATTGTTTTATTTTATATATGCCCGACGGCTATTTTCCTACTTTTATTTTAGCTACTCGAAACAATCGCCAAATAGGTTTCCTTCGCCATAATTTCATTTTAAATATAAAGCTGTCACTAGTTTTATTTAAAATACATGACTTTCATTAAAAAACACATAAATTAAAAATACATATATCAGATACATTTAACTTGCACGTTTTTCTTTCATTTTATTAAAAATACTATAAATAAATATATAACTACTTAATTTATCCCGTCGACCAAAGAACGATAGAAAAACGTTCTTTGGTCGAGACGAAAAATATGAAAACTTTTATTAGTATGCTTTTGTTCGAAATCACCTGAATAAATCAAATTTTATATTTGGTACGTTTCGACATCATAACTAAACGTCATCAAACTGTAAGATTATATGCCAATAATGGATGAACATAAATGTTACACTTCTTTGACATTAAACCCGCTACACTTGTTTGTTAAGTGATCAAATGATTTTAAATTCGATGATTTATTTATATTTTTTATTAATGTTTGACTTATTTATTTGTTCTTTTGTTATTTAATATAAATTTTATGCCAATAAGCGAATAGCTCTTGATATTAATTGAGAAAAATATAATATATAATTTATTAAAGTTACTTTATGGTTGTATCCGTCGACATTATTTGGTTAAATAAAAAGCATTTAACTCCTTACAAATTTCCGCTAAAATTGATATTTTTGGTACCTTCGTATTAATGCCACCGCAGTAGAAGTTGTGCTAATGCGCCAATAAAGAGTGATCTTGTTGTTCATGCCTTTTTAGTGTTTTTTTTTTGCTCATTTTGACGTCATTTTTAGTATTTTAGTGCTTTTTTAGCCTATTTTTGATGCCTTTTTTTGTGCGCGTGCGAACAAGATTGCTCTTTATTGGCACATTAGCGCAACTTCTGCTGCGGTGGCGTTAATGTGTAAGCACCATATTTTTTATGCTCTTTAATAATTTCTAATACAGTAAAACCTCCATAACGGACACTCCCGAATAACGGACACCTCTATTTAACGGACAGTTTTCAAATACCCACTTCCAAAACTTTAATTTTTGTATGTTTAACCTCTGAATAACGGACATTCCGAATAGCGGACAGTAATTTTGGCAAAAAAGAATAAAAAATTATTTTTTTACGAGGAAAAAGAATAAAAATCCTCTACATTTATTAGGGTAATGTATCACAAATTTTGTAATCTCAGATAAATGTGTGGAAGAGCTGTAGAAAATCTCCTCCCCCCTACATTTATTTCCCTCACACACACCCTCGGATGATTAGAGATTGTATGCTTTTAAGAAGCAGAAAAATACAATAATTATATATATATATATATATATATATATATATATATATATATATATATATATATATATATATATTTTTTTTTTAAAGAAAAAGATGATTTAAAAGGATTAAAACGACAGAGTTAAAACTTCACATTGAAGAACAAATTACATGTAATCGCAAGTAAAAGCATACTTTTGTAACTTTTTTTTTTTTTTTGTAAGAATGTAATAAGCAAAGGATAAAGGTATGCATAATTTTATTTCAGTTTTATTGCTTTAAAAATTATTTTAATTTCTGGTTTAATCATATAACAGAGGTTTTAGGACATTTTTAAATCGACTAATGAAACATTAAGCATTCATTAGCAATTTTTCTATTGCTGAGGTTTTCCCAATAGCGGACAATTTCTGCGCTCCCAAGGTGTCCGTTATTTAGTGGTTTTACTGTATTACATTTAAAATACTTCAATGTTATTCACATATGCGATATCTTACAAATATCTCTTTATGGTTTGATTTGATAAATTCTGCATTAAAATATGAAAACTTTTATTAGTATGCTTTTGTTCGAAATCACCTGAATAAATCAAATTTTATATTTGGTACGTTTCGACATCATAACTAAACGTCATCATTAAAGTAATCCTTTTCGTTAATGACTTTTATTTTTTTAACTTTATTAATTTTCTAAACTTAAATTTTTTTAATGGCAACATTTTTCCTTTTGAGTAATTTGGCGAATAGTTTGGCGATTTCTATAAATGGGTGAAATTGGTCGATCTGATAATCAAGTAGCACCGTACGTAATGTAAATAAAATAAGTATGCATTTTTGGCACAGATGTCATATACGCACCATGTAGGCGAATTTTTTTTTTTTCTGACGCCAATATCATATGCACATCGGAGTATTTAACTGAATCCAGAGTGTCGTTATTTTGCTTGATATATCAACCCGGATGTTGTTCTTTACTTTTTAATAAAAAAAATTCTTTTTTTTAAATATATAAATTGTTTTGTTCTATTAAACAAACCTTTTTTTATTTATTGTTATTACCTTTCAAAAAATATATACCGGGTGTCCCAAAAATGACTGATGGATTTTAAAATTCAATAACGTGCAAACGGTGACAGCTATTTAAAATTTTTTTGCAGGAGGATTATGTACAATGTCAGGAGTTTTTTTTTTTTACCGTAACTTTTGATTTTAGTTCGAATTTCAAACAATAGATGGCGCTGACAGCAATTGAAGCCCAGGTCGACGCCGAAACTGACCTCACTGAACACTGATCACCCGACCTTCAATCGCTATCAGCGCCATCTATTGTTTGAAATTCGAACTAATATCAAAAGTTACGGTAAAAAAATCTCACATTATACATAACCCTCCTGCAAAAATTTTTTAAATAGCTGTCACCGTTTGCAAGTTATTGAATTTTAAAATCCATCAGCCATATTTGGGACACCCGGTATGTAACTGGTATTCCAAAACGAGATTTTCGCCAAATTGGTTTTAGAAAAAAATTAACGCCAATGTGATTCGTATATGATATTTGTGCCGCATTTTAATATATAGAAACAGAAAAAAATCGTACGAAAACAAAAATTAAAGTTCATCAGGTTTGTTTTCAGAGCTATTTATATATTTTGGCATCATACCCTCCCTTTTTGAAGCCAAAATAGCACCAAGCTTTGGCAAACAGATTTATATTAATCAGACATTCATAAAATAAGTAATAATTCAATTGACCTAGAATAATTTAACGTACCTTCAAAAAAAAAAAAAAAAAAGCTGACACATTCTCACGTGCGAATCATCATGGAGCGCCCGACTCACCATTCTTGTGTTGCGCCAAACCGGATTTCTTACCGGTACGCCCTTACCTTACATCTAAAAGGCTCAAATAAATGTAAAACCATATTTTTACGCTTATCTTTTAATTGTCCTGTAGATTTTTTCATTCATGTCTAATTATTCATAAAATAATAACTGTGAAAAGTATTGGTATGAACGTTTGTACTTAATAACTTTACATATCTTTTTGTCTTGTACAATTAAAAAAAAAATAATATTAATGTCAATCTTGTGTTAAATCAGTCTTCGAAATAAAATATTACGTGATGAAAAAACACGGTTACGTCGCTTTAGCGGTTAAAAACATTTGCTATTCGGTCTTTCGGCGCCATTTTTGATTTATTCGCTAAACCACGACCGGACTGATCTCATAGCGGCAATTCGCAAAATCTCAATGCATTTGAAAGAAACAGTTGCGGAGGCTCTTTGCCGAGAGAAGGCGCTACATAACCTCCTCAATTCCCGATTTTTGTTATCAGATATACTTTTTTTTTATTATTCCTCCTAGAATTTATTAAAAAAAAAAAAAAAAAAAAAAAAAAAAAAAAAAAAAAAAAAAACACTTTTTAGGGTTCATTATATACTTTTTTCCCTTACATATATTTTTAAAATTATTTAGTGTATTCAATCATATTAAATGTATCAAACTTTGGGAACGTTTAAGTGGAAAATAAAATTGACAATTAATATTTTCTAGGCTAAAAATGCTATTTAAATGCTGATGTTTCTGCTTCATCAAATTTAACTAGTTATTTTTTGCTTTTGTACATTTTAAGTTAATGTGTGTGTGTATATATATAACCATTAATTGTTAATAAAGATTCTTGAAATAAAGATTTTTTTCAAGAATTAAAAGCAAATTTCCTTCATATACTTTCATGGTTTCTGTATATTAATGACTTTTTATGTGTAGATGTAATAATTATACTATTTATGCAGAGCCGTGCGAAGGGGGCGGTCGCCCCGGGCGTGGAAATTGAGGAGGCGCCAAATTTATATTACCATCGTCGTTTGTTTCTTCTTCTTCTTCTTCTTCTTTTTTTTTTTTTTTTTTTTTTTTTTTTTTTTTTGAAAAATTATGTATACAAATATATTGGGATATTTCTGTGAAAAAAAAACATGCATTCTCAAAATAGCATGCTGCTTCTTTCTTGGCATCCAAAAGTAGTTATACAATACTGTTAGAAACATTATTTATATTTTTATATTATTTAGTTTTTTAAATAAAATCTTTTAAAGTTTCAAATAAATCACAAATATGTGTTCAATGGACTTTAATTGCGTTTTTACACTTTTCAATTTTGTGATACCTGTCACAAAGAGAAATGGTGATTGGGGGAGGGGGGGAGCCAATTTACAACATCGTCCCGGGCGTAATTTTCTCTACGCACACCGCTGTATTTATGGAACGTCAGTGGCGTAGCTAGTGGGGGGCGTAGAAGCGGTCCGCCCAGGGTGTCATCCTCCAAGGGGTGACAAACAATCCTTATTTGCAATTATATATAATCTTATAAAATTTTGAAAAAAAAATTCTGAAATGAAATAAAATTTCTAGCGCATCACGTAACAGAGTAAATTTTCTTTTCTTGGAGATTCTGAAATTTTACACAGAATGGGGTGTCTAAATAAGATATGCACCAGGAACAGAAACCTACCTTTCCAACGAGTGAGAGCAAAAGCAAACTTAAAGGAAAAAAAATCTATATATAGCATTGACTTATTCAAACTATTGGATGAGTTATGAGTCGCCCCTGTTGTTTCTTATATGAGACGTCTGAAGGTAAATAAGGAAAAGTTAGGTCTTTTCCAGTGTTGTAGATGCCGTGAATTTCTTTGCCCCCCCCCTTTTATTTTAAGCGATTGTATTGGCATACAGTACAATCTATAGTAAAAGGTAATATAACCTATACTTTATTCGGTGTTTGCACCCCTGAATTCGAAGAAAGCATTAACTTTAGATTGTGAACTATATTGCGTATCAAAAGTATGTGGACAGGTGATTTTATGGAATAATAGTTCAAAAATTAAGCAATAAAAACAGAAAAAAATACTATGCTTATTACGATAAAGTAAAACAGTATATAAATTTTCAGAAGTTTTGTTAAAAAATCAAAATCGACTTTCACATAAATGTATGGACTTTTTTAGAATTTTGTATTTAAATTACAATTTTGTATCCATTTTTTCGAATTATCTATAAAACCACAATAGACATGCAAAAAATGTTGAAATTTTATTTGCAATAACATAGAACTGTGATCGAAAAAAAAAAGGACTTTTTTTGGGGGGGGGGACACCATTTACATCCGCCCCAGGTGTAAATGGTAATTCCATTTTAGCTACGCCACTATGGAACGTTATATGAATATTATCAATAACTTCATATATTAGAACATAAAAGAAACTTACAATTTTTTTAATTATATTTTTTTCTGCAAATCACGCTTCTATATTGCTCAAGAATATTAGAAAGTGCTTCATTTTGTATTATATAAATTGAAAGTTTTGTTTTTGTGTCAAACAGAGTTGTTTTTCTTAATTTTGTAAAAAATATCCAACTCTTCCCTATAAATGAATATTTATTTGTTAGAAATGTGTTTCTGTACACGGCAAATTAAAAATTATATGTATTTACGTTTGCATTAATTATGCGTTATTTATTTGCATTAATTATTTGCATTAAAATGATAATGTTGCTTTATTATCCGCCATTACTGAAACTATTGTCATGTACCTCTAACAAACTTGCTACGTAACCCCAAGGGTATATCGTACCCCTGGCTGGGAACTGTTGAACTATGAGAATTTATAAATGAGATATTTGTTATTACTTTAGTTTTTATAACTTATTTATCGACAAGTTCAATATTTATCAATTTCTTGTCACTTTTATCTGATCACTTTTTTACGGTGTCACATTTTTGCACTCCTGTTTTACAGATCACCCCCCCCCCCATACACACACTTTCCTGTCATCGTGCACACACACACATGCACTTAAACTTTTAAAAATTTTAATATCTAAAAATAATAATAATAAATAAATAAGTAAAAGTTCAACCACATGCGAAAACTGAGAAAAAATCCAAAATTATTCATTTCATGTTTTTAAAAATTATTTAAATACTGAATGCACAACCGTTATAATTGTTATGTTTGATGCACTGTGTAACCGGGAAAAAAGTTCTAACTTAATAAAAAAAAATTCTCAAAGTCTTCTAGAAATATGTTCCGACTCAATTTCTACAAAAATTTTTTGATTTTACTTAACATACAATAAAGATTCTTTTAAATAGTACCTTTAATCCTTTTGACAGCCGAGCAAAAAGACAAAATTGTAATGTTGTTTTCTCTGTAAGTGTTTGTTTGTATGTATGTCGGCCAATTTTCTACACAGTGGGATATAGGCCCTAATGGGTGGGATGCCCTCCGTGGGGGATCCTTCTAAGGGAACCTAAACCGTATTTACGCAAGGTTTGTAGAAAACCACGGAAAACTCCGAACGGTTAGGCCGACGTTCGCGATTGGGTTCGAACTCAGTACCTACCGTCAACCAGTTTGGAGGTTAGAACCTCGCAGCCACTGGTGCGGCTTTTCTCTGTAAGTGTTTTTAAAAGATAAAAAAAAAATGTGTTTTCTCCAACATGATATACAATTTTTTATTACACATAGGTCTAAAAACATCGAGATTAATAATCATAAACTAATTTATTAAAATTGGATTATATCTGTAGAATTATATTAATTTAAATAATGCTAATATTGCAGTGAAACTTGCAGCTTAAAGAACGGATACATCAGTTCGCGGCCGTGAAAAGATTAAGGAATACTGCATACATAATTAGGGAATGATTTTTAAGTATATTTTACAGGAAATACACTGTAACAACATTAATGATTACTTAGATTCTTCGACTTTCAACATTCAAATAAAGATTTATTAAAAAATTAATATGGTTTAGAACAGGCATGTCAAACTCGTCTATCACCATGGGCCAGATTTAGCACTGTACACAAAGTCGTGGGCCACATTATCAAAAATAAAGAAGCAGATTAATTTGATTACTATCACAGAAAACGATAACTGTACATTAAAAATACAGCATTGCTTTAAAAAACAAACAAGCAAACAAAAATACATACAAAAAAACTAAAACTATTTATTGGAAAAATTAAAACCCGCACCAGAAAATATTTAAAAGTAGGGTAACATCCCCAGTAATTGGCACATTAAGAATTTGTCTTTAAACTTACTTCAATTTTCATTACAAAGAAGTAAGATATTTACTTGGAAATATTTTTAAATCAAAGAATGCATATCTGTGCATATATTTTACCCACTAAAATAAAAAAAAAAAATTGAAAAAGTATTTTTATAAAAATATATTTATAAAAAGTTGCTGAAATCACCAGTAATTGGCACCTAGAGCACCAATGTATGACACCTTGTGATCCAGTAATTGGCATATGTTTATATTTAAAAAAAACTTTACTTTTTGCATCGGGTTTAATCGCTTTAAATGAATTTACTGTAGATGAAGATGCCATATTTCAGGTTTTTGAGAGTAAGAAATCAGCATATTAGTCTGAAATGGGAACACTTTAAAACTATACAATATGCTTATATTAATACCCAGTAATTGTCATGCTGTCCCCAGTAATTGTCATATGAAGCTTTAATGGATTCCAATTACTGATAATATTTCATATTTTCAACAACAAAAAAAAAAAGATAAACAAAATTAGTCTATAACTTTAAAAGTACTTCCAAAAAAGTGGTTTAATCTCAAATTCCTTGCGAATTCCTTGTAATTGGAATAGGTGCCAATTACTTGGAACTAGCAAAATTGAAGCACCATTAATTGGCATCTATCATTAATTCGGAAATCCAAATATTTGTGTCGAAAATACTTTTACACAATTAAAGTAACCCTTTTCAATTAAACAAAACTGTTGTCAATTAAAATTTAAAATATATTATAAATCAGATAATAATGAGTTGAAAAGCATGCCTTCCTTAAGCCAAAGAAGAAGCATTTGCAACAAAAATGGCTAATTTGATACAAGTCATAATTGTTTCTCTTTTCTAGGCACTATAGTCATCTAGTAGCATAAATCAAAGTTATAATCTTTAACATAAGTGAGCATATAACTGGTATATGGTCTTGCATTTTTAAAAGACTGGATATAAATCTTATTTTAGGACATGTTTGTTGGATGTGCTAATCACTGGTGCATGCCAATTACTGGGGATGTTACCCTATTTATTAAGTAAAAATCTTGTCTGCGGAAAAAAGTTGTGAAATTTCTTGCGCCTATATTTTCAAGAATTATAAATATAAAGTTAATAGGCAAAATTAGCGATAGCCACCGGTCATGGGGCCACAAAACGAGGAACAGTGGCTATTACAAAAATAATTGTCGGTGGCTACTGATGGCTACGGTCTACGAATGAAAATTTGTTAGTTTAATGAAAAATTTCTGTTATAGCAACACATATTGAAATTATAAATTTCATGCGATTATTGAAATTTCTGGTTATAACATGAGTATTTATAGAAATGCCTATGCATATTTTTATACTGATTTACTATTCTGGACAGCCTTTATTCTAACTTGAGCGATCTCGAGTTGTGTGCAAATGCATCCAATAGTTGTCTTTAAAAGCAGATGGGTTACTTTTGACTGCCGCTGGCTGATTTTTTCGCACATTAGCCTGCAGGTTTCACTGCAGCATAAGCGATATTTAAATTAATAAAATTCTACAAATAAAACCCAGTTTTGAAAAATTAAGTTATGATTAATACTCTCAAAGATTATACACCTCTACATAATAAAATATTTTGTATCAGGTTGGAAAAAACATCTTTTTTTAATGTTTTTAATAAATTAAAGAGAAAACAACATTACAATTTTACCCTTTTGCCGGGCAGTCAGGGGGTTAATATGTTTCAAGAGCACACTTTTATCAATAAAGTTTAATTTTAAAATCTATTTATTTTTCCAAATTATTTCTACATATTTGTGGGGTTTTCGAAATATTTGTGAGTAAATTCTTGGCAAACTTCAACAAAGTTTCTACATATCAAACACAATTCTTCAGTCTTTGAGTGTAAAAAATTATTTCAAATTGACTTTTATGAATCTGCGATGTTATGCCTTCATCATCAAGAAATATAAAGATCACACAGGGATAATTTACAATGATACGTTTATTAATCTTTAAGAATGAAATTAATTAATGAGCTTATGTCCAAAATATTCGCTTTCGACATATGCATGCAGCCAAATAATAAAAACAGGGTAACAATTTTTTGTTTTTGTTATTACTATTATTATTATTAGTTTACAAGACGAGAAATCGTGTCCCTTTCCCTTTTAAAGCCATTTATTTCTTTTGTTTTTTTAGAGACTTTTAATTAGAAATTAGTGTCGTATTTTAATTGATTTTCGATACATTTTTAATATACTAACAAATACCACGCATTACTTTATAAAGTCAGAGTGAATCAAAGAGAGCAATAAAATAATGTATTCGTTTCAAAATAAAACACGTAATAAACTATCAGGGGGGGGGGCATAAAACGTTTACACACATATATATATATATTTAATTTTCAGATTAAGATATGCTCTTCTTAACTTTCTTATTGATTACTTTTGCATACCCTATCTCCTTAAAAGGAAATTTTAAAATGAATTACATTCGATCATATTCAAGACTGTATATTTGCATCTTTTATGCCAAACTGTTAAAAAATTTTCATCCAAAATAACAACCATTAATTTAAAAATTTAAACTTTTCTTCATTTAAATGGGGATCATTAAATTTAATGTATGTCAATACCTGCCATTAAATGAAACGAAGATTAATATTCTGAAATAATAATAGAGATTTTGAATAAAATCATTCTTCAATTTTGCAACGCTGGAATATTTGCAATGCAAAGTGATTTTCTGCATCAACTAAGAACTGAATAAAAATACGAAAATACCAAAGGCTTAGCGGGCCACACAGAAGTTCCTGGCGGGCCAATAGTGGCCCGCGGGCCACGTGTTTGACATGCCTGGTTTAGAATAAAAGAAAAAAAAAGAAAATTAAAAACGTCATAACTTTTCAAGCTATATAATAAAAAGTAGATTTATGAAAATATTCCTATGTCATTTTATTAAAGATTTTCTCAGAAGCTACTTTCTGAATTCATTTCTCTTCGGAAACACATAAGATTAGCAGGCGTTTTTATTCAAAAACTATGTAATCGAATGGTGTCATATCCATTTTTTGATTAAAGCAATTTCAGAAAAAACTTTCAAAGTTAGCGTTTTGAATAGAATATCTGGAAGCAACAGCAGTATAAAAGAGAAAAATGTGCAACCACGTGACAAGAATCTTTTATATTTCTACAAATATGTATATCTTAATTACAAAATAATTTCTTATTTACCAAAAATGGAAAAAGGTATTCGATTCCAAATTTCTTCAATAGTCAGGCTTGTAAATTTTATACCTTTACAGTTAAAAATTAGTTAGAAAATGTATCAAACTTTCACGTTGTTGAGAAGGGAATTTAAAAATTACCAAGAAGTGTATTTTCAAAGATTAAATCATTTTCTCAAAGTGGCCAAGTCTGTTCAAAAATCAGTAAAATTTGGCTTGTCCTAAAATTTTTGCAAAAAGGGCATATGCTTTCAAATAACCATTATTTTACAATTAAATATTAAAATTCATTCTTTTTAAAGAACCGTATACTTCTAGGCTTATTAGATAAAGTTAAACGTATGAAAGGAGAGCCTACCTGCTGCCTATAAAGGAATCTTTTGAACTGAAAACTGGAATTTTCTTTTAAACTTCTTTTAAAATGTTCATCCATGCAAAATGGAAACAATAATACGTTTGAAAAAAATATATTATACGTTTACAACTAGGAGCTTGTCTGTAACGTACTTTTTCTTTCCAATGCCATTCCATCTTAGAAGATTTTACTTTTACCACATACCATTTTTTAGATTTTTATGTCACCATTACATAGAATATCGATTAATAATATTAATGATAACTGAAACATTTGCATACTACAAATAGAGGTTTTGATTAAAAATATAAATATCGCAGCCTACGACACTTTTACATAAATAAAGAATATAACTATGAAAAAAAAAAGATTAATATAAGATTTTTTGGTCAGAACTATTCCGTAAGAGTAAATGTTCTGTAGAAATACTCCGGTCAGGCCGTGCTCGGGCCAAAACTTTTAACTTTTATAACGGGCCGGTTCGGGCCGATATTTTTTTTTATTCGGGCAGGGCCGGGCCGAATTTTTTTTACTACGGATTAAATTTCAGCCCGTGCAGACCACTGATTCATATAACATAAATGAGCAAATTTATACAAACGCACAAAACTTGTAAAAATTTAGCCTGGCTTTAACGGAATTCTGTTTTAAATAGAAATGTTAAATGATGCTTTCAAAAAAAAAAAAAAAAAAAAAAAAAAAAAAAAACAAGACTATAAACATACATTTGCTAGGACGAAAACCTGTGAAAACAGAATTTTTCGCAATATTTGTGCTTTTATCTTGACAGATTTTTCTAACAGGTCACGTGTGAACATTCATCATTCCGCGATTAGTTAACTTAATGAGAAAAATGTGGTAGTTTCAATATCTATAATTTTCTTGAAATAGAAGACTTTTCGCCATACTACATTTGATTATTTGAAACTTCCACAAAAACATCTGTCAACAAGTACATAAAGAGCAACAAGCTGGTTTACGTTCAATTGTTATTTAAATAAATTAATGTTTTTTAGTTTTTTTAACTGCAATAATATTATACGATTTTATACTAAACGATTTACAATTATGTTTTTTATGGACTGTTAATACGAAAAATATTACATTAAACAACTTCTCAAAATTTTCTAATTCATTTCATCAAAACTTGCAATGATGGCTTACTTTCATTTCTAAAATAGTTAGGTATATTATATTTTGAATAGAGATAGATATGATATCTTAAATCTTACGAAAGTTTTCATAAATTACACAAAATCTCAATTGTAAGCACCTCCTCATAGTTTGAAAGCAAAAGAAGTTAAAGTAGGAAGGCGGAGGCCTTACAATGGAGATATTTTAAAAGATCATTAAAATAGTCTTCTTCATTATTAATTTAGGAGTAAATAAGACAAGTACAGGGTTGGGAATCTTTCGCATTTCGGCAGATTTTCGATAAATATTATCTAAATGTCCCCTCTCTAAAATCTCCCCGAAACAAAATTTAAAATCTTTACTTTTAAAAAAAAAAATTACCTCTTTATTTGTTATTTTATTTTACCAATAAATGAGTCATGTAATCCTTCCCTTCCATCCTACTTACATTACTTTTAGAATATTATGCTTAAACATATCACCCAGAAACTAGAAAAAAATATACATATTTTTTTCTATATAGTAAATTTAAAACATAATATAACTAATGATGACAACAAATGAATAACAAAATAAAACCCATGTTAAGGCATATTTTTTCCACTTGTGTTGACATGTGCCCCACGTGTGTTCACATCTACCCCGCTATTGGAGAACATGTGGACAGTATTTTAATTTATAAAATTATTAAAAAAAGTAAGAAGAGCTAGAAGAGGGATTTTTAAAAAAATAACATGTGTAAAAAGAAAAAATTCTGCTAACTATGATCACTAGGTTTTGTTCTTAAAAATTAATCCAGTCATGAGAAAAAGCTATGTGAATGCGAACTGTTTACATGTGACCCAGTCTCCCCTACACACACACACACACACACATATATAAATATATATATAGATTTTCAGTGGCGCAAACTTATATGGGGCCATGGGGCGCGAGCCCACCCAATAATTTGACATCTAAATCCATCCATTATTAATTGATCCCACCCAATATTTTTGTAGTTGTTCAAAATTATTTTGAGACCACCCAATATTTTTCAAAAGTTTGCGCCACTGTATATATTTAAGAAAAAGTATAAAGGTGTGCTTCTGATAGCAGTTCAATGTTAGAATTTTTTAATGACGTAATTTCTTCACATATAATGCTATTCTAACATTAGAATATTGTTTTTTTAATAAACCTTTTTTTTCAATATCCAAGTGTAAATATATTTGTTTATGGAAAGGAAATATTAGTAGTGTTTTTTTTTTTTTTTTTTAATTATGAAAAAATTGTTTAAATATTACCTAATTAGTTTTTTTGAAATAGGAAGTAAAATGAATCGAGATTTTTAAAGGAATTAAAAATTTAAAAAATAAAATTGAAAATGTAAACTTAAAAAATGCGAAAAACACCCCCAAAAATGTGCACCCCCAAATGTACATGAAAAAGTTGTTAAAATACTAAAGTTTCTAAAGTTACCATAAAACTTTTTTAATCGGTCTATTTTACAGTTATCACTCCTCGATTTAAAATCAGCGTGCTTCAATATACTTAAATTCATTTTTTTTTTTCCTTTCAGAGAGCCCGAATCACAATTTAATTACTCCAGCGACAGTGTCACTTTCATTTTCTGAAAGAAGCTAACCCAAAGTGATTGATTACACGTTTGACATTTAAAGAGGAGTTCCAATTGACCCTCGAATTGACCTCTTGTTACCCCCAACAGCGAAACGTAGAAATGAGGTACCGCTTTCTCCTTTTGATGCTTTTAGCGATATATTTCAACAAAGATGGGGAGTTTTGCAGTTTGGATTTTCAAACCACTCGAAGTTGGAGACAGGAAATAGGGAAAAAATTGCGAAAGCGGCCTTAAACCTAGGGGAGATGGGGGCACGTTTGAACCGGAGCCTTTGAACACTTTAACCTTTGAACCACACACCTTTGAACACTTTAAATATTTTCCTTCAAATAAATTATTTTAAAAAGATGTCTATGGCAATACATTACTATTGCTTCAGTGCAATAAGTATAGAAAGCTGCAACATTTTGTATGCACAATACTGTCTAAGCAAGATATCTATTTTTCTCCCTCTTGAATCTAAACTTAAGAAAATAAAGTTGTAAGATTTTTGTTGACAATTTTGTATCTTTAAAATTTTGATTTGTTGTTCAACACTTAAATAAAGATGTAATGTTTAATTTAAAAGCTTTGCTTTATTCAAATTCTTCAGCCGAATTGAGTAAATAGTTGTAATGTTGAACTCCATGTGATGGGGCACCATTGAACAAAAAAGCTTTGGCACCTTTGAACATCTAAAACTATAGAGAAGAGTTGTTGATGTAACTAAATATTATTATTTTTGGATTTTCTTTCTATGTGAAAAGAGGTTAATTAAGAATATCAAAGAACATGGACTTATTACAATCCCTCCTTACTGCACACATGTATTACAATCTCTGGATGTATCAGCGATAGGAAGTTTCAAATCTTAATTCATGATGGCATTCATTTATTTGATAATTGCACATCCCGGATACACAATAATGATTCATGATTTAGCAGGTTTCTTTTAAAAAAACCTATACCCTTTCATTTATTCTTTAACAATTTAAACAATTTAAACATTATTTTTGGCTTTCGTACTTGATAAAAAAAATTTTAAGTCAGGTTTTTTTTTTTCATAAAAAGAGTGAATTAAAAATTTTAATTTTCCAGAAGTATCAGATATCATACTGGTATATTTCAAGGATATTATATAAAAGTTTTCAAAAATATGCATTAAAATATTTAATTGCTATAAAGGACGTTAAATACTAATAAAAACATTAAAAGATCTTAATAATTTTTACATGTTTCGATTGAATTTAATCAATCATCATCAGAAAAAGAAAATACAAATAAACACAAAGATGAAATATATATTCCATACAAATAAACACAAAGATGAAATATATATATATATATATTCCATCTTTGTGTTTATTTGTATTTTCTTTTTCTGATGATGATTGAGTAAATTCAATCGAAACATGTAAAAATTATTAAGATCTTTTAATGTTTTTATTAGTATTTAACGTCCTTTATAGCAATTAAATATTTTAATGCATATTTTTGAAATGTTTTTAATGGACGTATATGAAAACGTCTATTTATAATTAATATATAAAATTTTTCACAACCAAACATAACTGGAGAGACACTCTGTGTTCTTTCAACAATGATATTTGACATAAAGTTTGATGGATTTAAGATTTGTTAAATAATCGAAAAATTATTAGATTATTAAATTATTATTTTCAATAAAATATAGTTATTTAATTTTATTCATATTACTTTATATTTCTGAAACGTATGCAGTTTTTATGAAAACCCTCAATATTTTCATATTTTATTCATTTGTTCAAAGGTGCCCCTTACTTGTTTAAAGGTACCCCTACGTGGGGCAGGTTTGAATGAAAATCTTTCAGCTTTTTAAATCCTCACAATTTTTTTAATTTGCATGGAAAACTTTTAATTTCTAGTTCATATCAAGAAGAAATGCATTGTTTTTATTATGTAATACTTAAAACGCAAAAAATATAATTCAAATAAGAAATGTATTGATTTTTTAAAAAATTGTTCAAACGTGCCCCCTTTTCCCTACATATTTATCATCATATATATATATTTATTTATTTATTTAGCAATATTGTATACATTTTTACAGCATTTTACCACAAATTGTAATTTTCATGCCAAGCGAAAAGTGCATTGAAAGAACGTATAACTTTATTTTTTAGGAAAATTACCAGAATATTAAATTCTTACTTGTTTCTTTATGTTACATCAGTTGACTTAGACCTTGAGATTTAGCACTAAAAGGAAGCATAGGAGCCTGGAATTTTCTATCTTTCTTATTTATTGTTTGGTCTTAATTTAGCAGGGGTATTTCATATTCAATGTCATATTACAATAAATTACATTACCCTTCTACTTAGTTTTTAATTGCTCTTAAAGTAAGGAATGAAAATGAAGCCCCGTAATTCAACGTAAAAGAGAGAAATTGAAATTACTGTCACTATATTTATATGGATGAGAGAATTATCTTTCATTTTCATTACCATTAACGTATTTCTTGGGAAAAGGGCATTTCTTATCTCTGTTCCAAATAAATGCTTATAGAGTCCGAAACAGTAATAAATATTGTAGGCATACAATATAACATTTTTATAATATTTTCCTTACTGCATGCCTTTTTCATATTCCTCTCTCGCATGTTGGCAAATTGTTTTTCAACAAGGGAAGTTTCTCGAATAGATCTTCTCTTAAAACACGTGGATCCAAAAAAATAAATAAATAAAAAAAGATCTACTGGCTCGGACAATTTGTTATCTTTAACTATGGTATGAATAATGAAATTTTGTTTTTAACAAGTTTTCTTTTTGTCTCTGAGCTAACCGTGATCTGAATCACTTACAAAGGGAAGGAAGAAAACTTGCGTTACACATACATGGTCACGACAAACGGAAATAGCCTTTTTTTTATCATAAGTAACAAGCATTATCAACAAAAGAAAATTTTGGTTAAGTGAATATCTCTTCTCAGCCTTTTATGCAGAAAAGTTATTGTATGGGGGATTCTACATATTAGTTGAAAGCAGTTAAGTGTAATAATTGGGGAAAAAATTAAATAAGCTAAATAAGAAAATTTCTCTCGGTATATCACTTAAAAGACTGAATGTGCCATAAAACCAAATGATCCTAAGTAATCAAAAAAGTAAAAATCCAATAATTCGAAAAACATAATAAATAACTTTTTTTTACAATAACATATTTTATTGTTAGAATAGTTAATTTGTTTCCGAAAATTAGCTCCAAGGGGTTGCTGGAGTCGTTCCAGTCAATCCATGCAGTATCTCCCCTAAAAGTAAAGTAAAACATTAAAGTTAAATTCAGAATGCAATTTTAATTAGCAATATGAATAAATTTAGCAAAAATGACGGTCAACAAAAACTTAAGTTTGAAAATTCTGGTGGATAATTTCGCAAGCAGGGCTGTTCCTGATTTAGAACACCAGAGACTAAATTTAACCGGGGGAAAATGAGCGTATACAGCATACAATTTTTATTTTTGATGCCCTACACTTCGTTGGCAAGACTAAATTGAAAGTAAGCAAGAAGAAAAATGTGAAGAGGGTATGGTTCCAAAAGCATAGCAAAGCTTTCCGTATGTATTACCTATTACCTTTGCATTTTAAATATTTGCAATTTAATTTCAATACTACATTATTTTAAATGAGTATATTTAGCCAATATTGACTCTCTCCTCGGGTTTGCCCTTTCAGCCTAAAGCTAAAGCTGAGTTCCTGAGGTGGACACCCAAGCCAATATTGACAATCAATATATATCTGAAATTCATATCTCATTGAAATATTTTAATTAAGGTACCTACACCAAACAAGGCCACATTGTTCCAGACTAAAATAAACTGTCTCATATTAGAATTACCATTTTAAATATTGTTAAACGTAATATTTATCCATGTTTTTATTCTAATAAATCTTGCAACACTCTGGTTGTTGTTCAATTATGTCCAAAAGTGTCCAAAACAAGAGACATATTAAAGTGACTTTATCAAGGTATGAGGTTTTAAATAAAGTCATAATTATGAAAAAACCTTATTTAATTTTAATTAACGGATATTTTGCAGCATTATACTAAACGAGAACAAATCCCATTCTATTACAGTATTCTGTGGCTTGTCAATTTACTGACATGAACGTTTTGAATAGCCGAAACTTCTGATGCCATTTTGCCTTCGCTGTATTCAGCTCTTTTTACTACTGCTTTGATATATTTCATAGTTTTCAACCAATATTCGCACAGAAAATATTTAATTCGCTTTTTAGTGGTAATGAACAATAAAAATTTACTCAGGCAATATACTGACTAGCCTTCGTAGGGAAATTCTGTTTTTCACATACTTTATTTTCAAAGAGACATAGAACTAAAAATACAAAATAATTCATTATACATTCTATAAAAACGTCAAATTATCTCGAACATCATGCATATTGTGGCATTTAAACTGATAATTCATTCTGATTTCACACGAAAGCTTACCGTTTTAACCCTTTGCACTCGTATGTCCAATCTGACTGGACATCATCTTTGTTTGCAAAATTTGTTTTTGGCACTCGTTAATAAAGGAAAGAAAAATTTGCTTTATTTAAATTGTTTTTAGCGGTTAGAGCATTTTTTGAAATTATTTACTTAAAAGAAATTTCTTTAAAAAGGTGGTGTCAACTGAATAAAATTTGTGTAAGAGATACCGGAATCAAAAGGATTAACAACGACGTGCGGCAAAAGATTCGAAATTCTATAGTGCTAAAAAAAATCGCGACGCTTTGTTGAGTATAGAGTTATTTTAAAATTTTTTAAGGGGTCTCGGGATCCTAAAATCGGAAAAATTTCAAAAAAGAGACCATCTTTAACATTTAATATCTTAAAATTTTTATGATATTAAAACACAGTTTTAATTGATTTGATCACAGTTTGAAAGATATAAGTACTTTTTTTTGTGCTTTTAAAAAATTGCAAGGTGCAGATTTAGCCTTTACAGGGCACTCCAAACTGTCAGATACTTGACGAGCAGAAAATTGGTATAATAGCTTACGCGCACGATTAGAAAATAAATCTGGCAACTAGAATGGAAATTTTGGTGCAGACTTATACATCATATTGTAATAGAAACCTAAATAAATTTATATTTAAAGCATTTTTCTATTTTGAATACAAAGTTATATTTAACTAATACAAATTTTTGAAAATTTCAACCATATAATCACCTAAGAAATAAACTTTTTTGAACAATAAAAGGGAAATTTTAGGTACAGATTAACATAAAACATATATTTTGATAATTTTATGTGAAAATACTTACAAGATTTTGAGATATCGTGAGCGCTATGAAAAAAAAAATGTCATTTGGAGAAAAATGACTTCCAAACACCGCTTCAGCTATTTAAACGGGTAAAATTCTAAAACCCATAACTTTTGTTCTAATGAGAATTTCGAGAAATCAATTATATTCAAATGTTCAGAAAAGATAGCAGTTTAGCATATAAAAAAATTGAAATTTCGAAAATTTGGAAGCTTTAAGAGTCCTGAGACCCCTTAAAGGCAGATAAAGAAAACTTGACTGATAATTTCTTTTTACAGTCAAATTATTTTGGCTCTCTTGATTTATCTACTATTTTAGGTATTACTATAAATAATATTATGAGTTGATAATTATTGACCAATTTGAATAATTATGTTAAAATTAATCTAATATAAATAATATTACCAAGTAATATTTTTCATCTTAAAAAAATAATAATTATGAGCAGTGAAATTACGCTTGAAATTATTGAATGTTTATTATGTGAATTATCACTTACTATCTAAGCGTAGAACCAACATTGTAAAAAATGTCCAAGCCGGAGATCGAACGCGGAACCCTTGGAATAGCGTTCCAAGTGCTCTACCATTTAACACTAGAACGCCCGGAAATTTTACTCAAGTTTGATAATAATATTTCTCACCAGAAGTTTTACTCAAAATTATTTCATTGATTTATTTAATGTAAATCTGCGTGGATCAAATATAAATTATTTCAAGAAAAATTTCTGGTTCAAATTGAAATTAAATCATATGGTTGGAGTCGAATCGACTCCCTCCGGGCGTTCTAGTGTTAAGCTACGAAGACGATGCTCAGCTCGGCATTTCTCACTCCTGTATGTTGATAAGGCTGCACTGCTAGCACAAGATCGAAGTCTTCATGAGCACACAATCTTGAGGCATAACATGAGACACAAATAAACCCAGCATCAGTGAATTTTAATTAATTATGAGCAGTGAAATTACGCTTAAAATTATTGAATATTTATTATGTGAATTATCACTTGCTATCTAAGCGTAGAACCAACATTGTGAAAAAAATTAGATATTCTTAAGAGACCACACTAGTTAGGCCGAGCCACTTCAAAGGTTATGCTAAGTCTATGGGAGCGTTATTTTCAAATATCTCGCTTTGATTTTAATATTTTTGAATGACTTTTTTTTTTTTTTTTTTTTTTTTTTTTGCATGGGATAACTGAGAACGATCTACAACCTGATTAGTTTTTACTTTTTCGATTTTTGTCAAAGTTTTATTATTATACATATATCTATATTAGTGCTCGCGATAGGATACGTATATCAGCTATACGTTTAAACGATATACGTATATACGTACAATACATTTCTCTGCTATACGGATACCTTAAAATATACGTTTAAACGTATCCGGATATGTATAGAGGTATATCGGTTAAACGTAAATTTGAAGATACGTATATTTGAATTATACGTATATTTCATGTGTCGTATCTAATTTAAATAACAATGAACCACACCAGTCTTACGTCAGTGAATGAAGAATAAGCTGTAAATTGGTGTCGTTACTATAGCAATCTGCATATTAAGTTTCAAGATCTTACTGTTTTTTCTTTATAAACATCTTAATTAATGTATGTTTATTTAAATTTTCATTAAATTTAATGATAAAATGTTAAATAAGTTTACTAGAACAGTTTAAATTATTTTATAAATAAATAATTGCTGAAAGTATCCATTGTAATCGTTTTAATTATGTTCTCATAATGGTTTTTTAGTGCAGTATTGTTTCTATTCACGAATTGTTTTTAGATGCGTTCGTAACTATATAAATATATAGCACTTATAGTAGTTGTTTTGTCCGGCCGTCTGTCCGTCCGTCCGTCTGTATTTCGATCTGTCGCATGTAACAACATAAAGACAACAATTCATATTTTTCTAGTTCTTTAAGAATTAATTTGGCTATTAGTAGCCAGAGACTAGGGCCTTAGCAAGATCCCTGAAGACAGCCCTTTTGGAGAATGCGATTCCATGAACCAGAGCAGCAAGTAATCAGGATACTTCTCTCTTAAAAATATGAGCTGATGGTTCCAGCTATGTTTACCAGGCAACCAATTTTAATTAGTTGGAGGAGAATATCCCACCACTTTGCATTGTCAAATGTAACTTTTATGTCTAAGGTGACCAGAGAAGTGTAGTTTTCAGCATCTAAGCTTAAGACGAGGACAGATCATTGAAGGCTTTTTCACAAGATCTGTCCTCTCTGAAACCATATTGCCTTTGATAGAGGATGTTATTTGTTTCCAGAAAGTGAACCAATCTGTTCACTTGACTCTAGTAATTTGCCTAATGTTGGTAAGAAGCAGACTGGCTTATAGGAGGTGGGTTCAGAGGGATCCTTCCTTTACTTCTGGAAGTATACTATTTCCCCTTACCTCAGAGTGAGTGGGAAGTAATTTGCCTAATGTTAGTAAGAAGCAGACTGGCTTATAGGAGGTGGGTTCAGAGGGATCCTTCCTTTACTTCTGGAAGTATACTATTTCCCCTTACCTCAGAGTGAGTGGGAAGTAATTAAAAGTTAAGCAAAAATTTGCCCAGCGAGTGAAAAGCTTAGGGATAGTTTTAAATGTTAATTTTAAGATTCTAAAATCTAGACAGTCTCTACCTGGTGCTTTAGAATCGTCTAGACCTCTAGACTTTGCAGTACTGAGGACAGTTCTGCCTTTGTGAAGGGTAAGTAGAGGGAGCATTAAAGAGAAGGTTTGAATTATCTGTGCTGGGGTATTCAGAGGGATCAAAGAGTTCTTTGGTTAGGAGCTGAACATAGACTATTTGAACGACTTATGTGAGGGCAGCTCATGCCTAATCTCATCGGGTTTTAACTTTTCCGTGAAAAATTTATGAGCAGTACCATAAGGAATTATCTGAAAGTTACATAATTTCCGCCATGCCGCATTCCTGGCATACAGAACACACGCTTATATTTTGCTGCCAATTTTTTTTTTATAATTTACTGCCAGAGTACGAAAGTACTCTGTGTCCTCATCGTTTCTTTTGAGAGCTTTTAATTTCTTTCGCATTGATGTGAGCTGATTGCGCTTGGCCCTGAGATGTGCCGACCAGTAGGAGAAAGTAACAGAACTCTTTGTGTTTTTATATCTGAAAGATGCTTTTGCAGCTTTTTTCAATGAGGATTTTAGTTAGTATGTTTAAGATTCTGTATCTGTTGAATCTTTCAGGTGTTTGATGAGAAGTGGTTTGTATGTTTCAATAACTTGTGTGAATTTGCGGAGATTCCCCCCCCCCCCCCAGTGGTGTTGAACCTGCGCCTTGCTGTGCATTCTAATGTAATTTCGAAGCCAAAAGAAATGTATTGTTGCCTGAGTCCCATGAACATCTGATACTTGCCAATTCCTGATTTTGCCGTGGGCAAGTAGATTTACAAAGGTTACCCGGAAACCACTTGGCTATCACATCGCCCTCGCTATTGGTTTTGACAAACATGTGGACTTTGTTATCTATGTTGGCTATCTCTAGGTTGTATTTTACCAGATGTTCGATGAGAGATTCATCACTCGAGTTCTGTTGCTCATAGCCCAAGAGAACTGATTGAGCGTCAAATTCACCACTGCACATGAAATATGCCCTGTGTGTTATAAGCAGTGTTCTCGCTGTCGCTCGCCAATGCGCCAAATTGCGACTAAATTTTTCATTTGGCGAGTAAACAAATGATTAAATTCGCCAAATTGCTAGTGTTCAGTTTTTGCTTTTTCTCTCTTTTGTTTCACCCACATGCGTATATATATATATTTTTTAAATATATTTGTAGCGGATAGTTAACATTAGATTAACAATCGTTGCCGCAGTTATAAAAATTTAGGTTATTTTAGAAGATGTTGAAAAAAAGGGTACCTACTTTAAAATATTTAAAGTTTTTTTATTTGTGTGTCTGTGTGTGTGTTACACGATGAATCAATTTTGCTAATACTTTTTTCATTTGGCAAATGTTTATTATTTTTAATTAGCCAAATTACTAACGTTGGTCAAATGTCAGCGAGAACACTGGTTATAAGGTGTTCCCACTCCTCAAGCGAAATGTCCCGAATTTTGCTCTCTTTGTAGTTGGTGTCCTACAGCAAAGCAGCGTCCACATTAACACTTATTAAGTAGGCTTTAAGAGACCCATTAACTGATTTACAGTGGTTTAAGTTAATATGAATAAGATTGTAAGATTTCCAATGCTTTCTAAGGTATTTTAGTAATCTGAGACTGAGACTAGGATGTTGAGAAATTCTGTGAAGTAGCCATCACCAAAAGTTCTGTAACATTAAATCAAACTTTTGTGAAAAGGATAGGATGACTGAGAGGGTTGGGGAGGTTATATTTGGAATTTAACGCAATTTTACAGGATTTTTGCAATTTTCAAAGTAAAATCAGATCAAATTAACAATTTTAAATTTTAAAATTGTCTTCCATACAAGCTAAGTAGTTTCGAATAAAAATGTTTAATTAATGGAACAGATTTGCATAAGACAAATTCGATATCAAGCAAATATAAGCAAAAAATTACAGAATTTAAACTCAATACAAATATCAACTAAATCTTAGTGCATAAAAATCAAAGAAAAAGTTAATATTATCCCTTGAAAGGAAGCTTCCTTTCAAAAGTCTGGTAACATGCATAGCGAAGTACGCCATTCTCACACAATCTATAAAGAGATTATATAAAAAATAAATTTACATAATATATATTCATTTAGTGCTATGAAAACAAAAATCTTAAGCAATTCCCAGAAAAGAAAAATTATAAGGATTGAAAACGCCAAAAAATAAAACTTGAAGAGGAGAGTCATAAATGACACTTTTACAAAAAAAAAAAAAAAAAAAAAAAAAAAAAAAAAAAAAAAAAAAAATCCATATATGGGGACTTACTTTCGATATTTTACAGTAATTTTATTTAAAGTATGAAAATCTCACTCACAGCGTCGCTAAGATCTTAATGCATAAAATACAAAATTAATTATAATTTTAGAGATATTTTATCTAACAATTCAGTAAAAGACATCGTTTAATAAGAGTACACAGAAAAAAAGTTTAAAACATAAATTTTTTTTTTAGACGTTTGGAAATATATTATGCATTCCATACCTGTAGGTTTAAGGTATCTATATGCCTTCTGCACGAATTTTTTGAATTTTTGTAAATTTAAGTTTAAAATTGCTAATTATTTTTGAAATACCATAAAAATGTGATACATACAAATAAGTAATTTATATTTTTTATTAAAAAATTGTATAAAATTCACTAAAAAATGCTATTTTCTTAGAAATATTTAAATTTTAAAATATTAAATATAAATACATTTTATGGATTTCCTAAACTGTGTAACTCATAAAATTCTAGATAAATCAGCATAAGAATAGTCTGCTTTCTTTGAATATATAATTAAAAAAGTACTTTTAAATTTTTGAGGTAAATGAACTGATATTTATTGAATTATGATAATTTTACCACAAATTTTTACAAATAACTTTTCGGGAAAAAAAAACACTATAACTTAGTTTTTTTTTTTTTTTTTTTTTTTTTTTCTTAAGTTTGTAAGAAATATAAATGTTTAAAAAGTTGGAGGATAATGAAACTCACTCTCATTTTTTTTCTAAAACAGTAAGTTTATGAATTGAAATTTTGATCAAAATTGATATTTTAAAGGCATATAGATATATTAATATTGGAGAGGAAATTTTGCTATCCTAACTTACCAACAGCCATATCCTCAAAGCTTCAGAATTTCTTATTGAAAACATCTGAAAAACGATAACTGAACGTTTAATCATCTCTTATGCAAATCATATATTTGGCATATTATTTTGAAATATGCTACTACTGTCAGTATGTATTTCTTTTATAATCATGTTATAAGTATTGCTTTACCATAACTCCTGGAAAATAAATTAAAATACTAAAGAAGCAAGAGTGATTATTTTTCTCCCTTATCACATTTAAAAGATCGTTAGTAAATCTTCTAGATAATGCAATTAAGGATTGAATTGAAAACATATTTATTTTTACTTCACATATTTATTCCTCCATTTAATAACGTGGTTCAAACTTTCACATTTCATAAAGATGCCCTACAAGGCCGCTGTTGACAATCGGATCATCCTCATGGAATGAAAAGCATCTCAGTGGAATATTCTGCGATGGCCTCGACCTTGAATGACTTTTACAGCTTAACTGCTCTTGAAAAGTAATCCGCTAATCACGTTTTTTACAGTCGACTGAGCTGAATATTAACAAAGAACTTTCTAAATTCAACTATTTCCTGTTTGATATATGCATTTTTATTTCATTGCATTAATTAGATGAAAAATTGAATATTTCTGTTTGTGAGTTAAAAGGATAAAAAAGTTACAAAGTATGGCAAACAAAATTACAAAAAATTGTATGCATTTTTTTTTAACATTTGGAAACATATTGAATTTTACTTATCGATGCACAGTCAGAAAAATTCGTCTTTATGCACTAGATTATTCGTGGGTGCAAAATCCTCCAAATTACCTGTGAATTATACCTCTGGAGGTGCCTTGCCAGCTGAAGGTCTCGTCACCTGGCAAGAGTTATAAATTACGATATCAACTTGAGTAGCAAAGCGCAGGTACCAAACAATTAGATCAAAATGCTAAGCAACCGGATTAACAAAAGCTCACAAATAAGCAGTAGGCAATGCCTTTAGAATAAAGATCTAGGTGCTCGTCAGATTTATTAGCGCGGATCATCGATTAGGTGGTCACTCGCTCCGATATCAGGTATCAAACCCGTTTAAGCTGGGGCAACCCGGCAAGTAGAGGCCTGATCATCAATAGAAAGAAAGAAAGAGAAATAAACTTTTCTGATCCTAGAAAACATGCTTTTACCATTAATTATTGCCTGAAGACTGGAAAAGAGGAGAAAATTCCGTTTATTCCTTGCACGCATGCATTGCATACTAGCTGTATGCGTGAAAATCAAATAAAACCAAAGTATCAAAATTCAAATCGATTTTATTTATTAAAAAAAATCCCTGCCAGCTCGGCCTGCAGGCGCATTTAGATCTCGAAGTACTAATTCCACTAACAAAAATCCCTGTCGGCTTGGCTTATAGGCGGAGGTAGATTTCGAAGTTACGTGCTCATTTCGAGAGCAAAAAATAAAATATGATTAGAGATAAACCCTGTTAAACAAATTTAGTTGGCCTCTTTTAAAGAACTTTTAATTTCATTTTTCTGTAAGAGCTGCTTTTATCAGAGTCATCTTAAGCAATCTTCGGCACAAATGCCCACTTTGACAGCATTTTTTGAAATATATTCGACTTTATGGAAAAATCGACCAATAAGGCACAATATATAGATCCTAAAGAAGAGAAACTGTCAGTTGAATGCATTTGGGAGTAAAAATGAATTTATAAATGAGTCATAAAAAAGCAATTTTTTATTTGAATACATCTTCAATTCTTCAATCTCGATCGAATCGGGAAATTTTGTTCGAATTGCCGCTTTCACAGCTTTTTTAAAAAGAGATTCTGTCTTTATCAAAAACCCGGACAGTAAGGCACATTATACACTGTGACGGAACCTGTGAATTGAAAGCGTTTGACAGCAAAAATGGATTTAAAAATGAATCAGAAAATAAGCAATTTGTTATTTGAATACTTCTTCAAATTTTCAGTCACGATCGCTTCAGGAAACTGTGTTCACAATGCAATTTCGACGGCATTTTTTGAAATATATTCTGCCTTTATCACAAAACTGACCAATACGCAACATTATATAATACCTGAATAAGAGAACCTGCCAACTGGATAAGTTTGAGAGCAAAATGAGTGAGAATATAAGCAATTTGGAATTGAGATTTTTTCTACAACTCCTATTATTAATTTATTTTTGATATAAGAATTGGTCCTATGAAAAACTTGTCAGTATAAAAGTTGTAGATATTATTAAGACGATGTATGATAAATTTAATCGTATTTGATAGCTTAAGAATTGACGAAGTTATGGATTTTTTTCTTCTTAAACCCGCCCCTCCCCCTTTTATTTATTTATTTATTTTATTTTTTTTTTATTTATTTATTTTTTTTTTTTTTTTTAAATAAGAATTGTACCTACAAGAATTATTGTTAGCAACAATAAGAATTGTTCCTAATTGTAAAAACTTGTCAGTACAAAAGTTTTAGATAATATTAAGAGCATTTATAAAAAAATTAGTTGGATTTGATATCTTGAGAATTGACAAAGTTATAAATTTTTAACTCCCGAAAACCCTATTTTTGCGCTCCTTGAGCCCATTTTTTTTAAAATTAGTTGGATTTGATATCTTGAGAATTGACAAAGTTATGAATTTTTAACTCCCGAAAACCCTATTTTTTGCGCCCCTTGAGCCCATTTTTAAATTTATCAAAAATCTGTTATGCAGAAACTTTTGGTCCATTTCTTAGAAGTAATATAAACTTTAAACTGTTTCGATATCTATTTTAATAAAGAAGTTATGGTTTTTTTTCTGTTTTCACAAAACCCTCCCTATTTCTAACCCCTTGGTCTGATTTTGCCCATTAACGAACTCGACCGAGATTTTATTCCCCTTGATTTTATGTATCAGTTTGGAAGAGATCTGAGCAGAATTAAAGAAGTTATCGTGTCCATAAAAAAGTGATATATATATAGATATACATGTATAAACTTTTATACTAATTGGTAGTTTTGGGGTCAGGGGGACGTGATCGGTGTAGACGTGCAAAAATTTTTCAGAAATTCCAACATGGGAGTGATCGCCATAGGTAGTATTTCATACGAAATCTACTTAAAATTAAATCAAGTTTAGACACAAACCCATTATAACAATTTTATCTGTCCACTTTTTACGTGTTTTTAATTTAATTGTTATATAAGAATTGATTTTATCAGAAATATTTTAACCCTTTATCTACTGACAATACTTATAAGTATTATAAAAATAACTTATTGTAAAATTCATTTAGTACGCCTATTTGTTGTAATACAGTTTAGAATGAGTTATATGTACATTACTTTGCCTTGTTCCGAAAGCATTATTGGTTACGCAAAACAAAAATATTTTTAAAATGAGGATTTTCTTTGCCTATGCATCTTTTCAGCTTTCTTGGCGTTGGGGGAGGGATATTTTTCAATTCGAAAATATTTCTGTATTTATACTGCTAAAACATCATATTTGTACATTTCCTAGTTTTGCAAAATACCAAAAAAATTAAAATTAAAAATTTAAGCAGAATTATAAATATTGCACAAAATCTCTATAAATTCAAATTTAATTAATCTTCTAAATCCCTCAATCCTGCTAAAATCCTTCTGAACTTTATGAAATGTGATTGTGTAAATCTTCTAATCTAGTTTAAACAATTCACGAAAAATGCTTTAGAAGATAAAATTTTCATGAATTTAAAATTGAGTGAATAAAAAGATAAGGCGGTATACAAAAAAGTATTTTTCCATCTCAACAACTCCAAATTTTCTGACATTTTAGATTTATTTTAAAAAGAAAAATCATGAAACTTCCTTAAGTGATTTTTGAAGAGATTTATAAGTGACCCTGTGTTTTTATTTTTCGTTCAATCAATTAGAACATGATTTATAAACAATTACTTAATCAGTAGGACCATATTTCTCGTTTCCAAGAATATTATTTTGAGAAATTCCGTTCAAAATGCCCACTTTGACATCTTTTTTTAAATATGTTCTGCCTCTCTTAAAAAAAGTGACCAATACGACACATTATATACTTTCTGAATAACAGAACCTGCTGATTGGATGCGTTTGGGAACAAAAATAAATTTTAAAATGATTAACCGATGAGAAGTTGTGGACTTAATATAATTATCCATAAAATATTTATATAAATAGGTAAGTAAATATTTCTTATCTGTGAAATCAGTGATATCGATCATGCAGGGGTTGATTTTGTCGGAGAGTTGAAAAATATTTTTATTGTAATTTTTTAATTTGCGCAGTGTTGTAGACCATAAATGATGGTCATGTAGCTCCACACAATATCTTTAATTACATCTTTTTTAGGGACAAAATCTAAATTTTAAAGATTACATATAAATTTTCTATATTAAAATTGTAGTTATTAATTATGCATATTTCTAGATTATTCATTTTTGTGGTCATAGAGCTTAAAGTTTTGCTTCTATGAAAGCTTCCACACGCGCTCTCAGAGAGCAAAAAGAGTAATGTAAAAGTATAAAAATGTGTCATTCTAGCAGTTTTATCCACAAAGAGAAAATGTCTAGTTCAGTAAAAATCACCTGCACTATGATTACAATATCCTTTCTCTATAAGTGAAAAACGTGTAGTATCTCCACCTATTGCAGTCGGATGCAGTTAATAAAGTTTATACCGTAGACTGTCCGATATTTTGGATCAGATTAAGGAAGAAAATTAAGTTTAATTAATACCCCTACTTTCGATGTGAAATTCGTAAGGATGACAATTGTAGTTCTGATCCCAGTTTTTCAAACTGAGATTTAGGCAACTGCTTGGGTAGCACATCCGCTGTGATTTCTTTCAATGAGAAGTAATGCAAAAATATAGCCCCATTATCTTTCAGATATTTTATGTTACGATATTTCACATCGATGTGCTTTGAACGCACTTGGTGTCTATCATTTTTTAATAACTTCATACACGGAATATTATCTTCGTAGATCACTGTTGGTAATGTTTGTTCTAGGTCAAGATCTTGCAGTAGCGTAAGAATCCATTGAACTTCTTGTGCGGTTCTAGATGCTGCGATATATTCTACTTCGTTCGATGATTAAGCCACACAATTTTGTTTCTTTCAGCTCTGTGAAAGCAAATTGTTCTCTTACTTAAATAATTTTCCTTTTTAGTTTCATTAAGCAGATTTTCTTCTGTATCTATGACGGGCCCAGTCCGAATCACAATATGCCGTAAAAATCGAGAGGTGTTTTTTTTTTTTTTTTTTTTTTTTTTTTTTTTTTTTTTTGTCGATCACAAACTTAAAATGCTTTGTCGTTTTCAAGTAGCGAATTAGTTTCTCGATTGCAACCCAGTATCCTTCTACGAGTTTTTCGTTACGTCTGCCGAAAATGTTAACGCTTGCTGAAATGTTTGGAAGGTAATAGTTGCAACATATAGCAGATCCCCTACTGTTTTTCTATATCTCACATTATTGCCTAACAATTTTCTGTTAGTATCAATATTATTATAGTCTGGGCTTGTCGGCGTATAGTTAATCTGTTAAATCGAACTTTTTTGCGATTTCCCCAATTTTGCTTAATTTTGCAAAGTTAATTTTTAATTACGGCAATGTATCTACAATATATTCAAAGTAAAAATTGTTGTAGATACAGTAGTGTTTCCAATTATCTTAGTTAATATGGGTCAAGTTCACTTCGGGTAAGCAAAAACAGTTATATCAGATTTGTATAAATTTACCATCAAGTATGACGCTAAAATATAAATTTACACAATGTTTATCAATTTTTATAGTACTGCTTATAGCACTTTGATGTAAATTCCATTGCTTTTATAAAAATTTGCAATGAAATAGCTCCTTTGAAGACCTACTTGATAAATTTTGTTAGTTAAATATTTTTTTTTTTTTTTTTTTTCAATATCTCGCGTTTTTGCAGTTGTTATCTCATATTTGTTTTTATTTACCACTCTAGTTTAATTGTAAATTTTGCCTAATTAAATCGCCGAAAACTAGCAATTTTTAATGATTAATTAAGGCAATATTGTTTTTATTTAAATGTAAGAAATGGCCGTACAAGTTGGCAACCATTCTATTTTGTTGGTGGTATCAGAATTGCAAGCGTATCTTTTGTTGGTGCTCAATGTATTTAATAAATTTTCAAATGCACTCAACACTCCGGAGTGCATAATTTTATTTTATTTTTATGGACACTTCTTTAATCATTAATACCTTCGCGACAAGAGCCTTTTGCTTAATTTTTAATCCTTTATCACCAATATTTCAAACCAGAAAATTTTCTATTAATGAATTGCGAAAATGTTTTCATTAAGGCTACAGTGGACTCTCAAAACTAATTTTTTTAATTTTCAATGAATTTTCATTTTAATTTCTTTTTAATTAAATATATATATTTAAATAATCATAATATATAAATCTCTCATTTCACAATTTTTAAAAAAATATATATTCAATAGTTTTTGAGACACAGATTTTTCTTTTTTTAAATTAACAAAAAATGGCAATATTTCAAAATGCTCCATGCAAAATTCTTTATGCCCAATTTTTCTGATTTTTTGTTTAAAATGCCCTCTATGTATGTGTTAACAAATGTTACTAAGCATTTTTAGTATATTACTTGTAAAACATTTTAAAAAATGATTTTAACTTAAATCTTTTGTATTTTCCGTTAAAAAATCATTAACAATTTCATATAACTGAAATTTAAAAAATTTACATGCGTCTAAAAAAATTTATTTCTAGTAACATTTGTTAACACATACATAAAAAGCATTTTAATCAAAAAATCAGAAAAATTGGGCATAAAGAATTTCGCATGGAACATTTTGAAATCATGAAAACGACGAAAATATTCATTCTGAGAAAAACAGGTTTTAGTAACTACAGTGGTTATAATTGCTTAATATTTTCCTACTGACACAGTTTCAGCTATTAAGGGATATAATATCATTTCTATCTTATGTATAAGTGTTTTATGTTTTTATGGTAAATTCACATAAAATATGTGGCTTGGACAATAATTCATGCAAAGGACGTGAAGTATCTGAATTTTAAAAAATCTTCTCAAAAGTGACATTTAGTATTTTCTAATGAAATTTTTTCGAATTTTACTAGAAATATTCATGGTATAAATACTTCTTATCGTACAAATTTTTGTTAAATATACTAAATATTTTTAATATTTTAAATATATTAATATTTTTTAATTTACGCTAAAAAGATTGGGGACAAAAAGCAATTCCTCTAAATACATTGTAAACAAACGCTTAATGAAACAGTTAAAAGTTACAGTTAAAGTATTGTTTTGCGAAATCACAAAATTAATAATTTCAGTGCAAAATTGTATCGTAAAACTAAAAACTAGGCTAAATTTTACGGATGTGAATCGGAAAAAAAGTAAACAAAGGGGCGTGGCACAATCAGATGATTGGACAAAAATGCTTCTAACTCCAGTAAAAATAGTCGAAATTGAAAAATTCTTTTTGTGTTCAATAGCAGGGAGTTTATATAATGGTTATTATGCTAAAAATGAAAATTCGACAATTTGATGATTTTTTTGAGATTTTAAAAGTCCACTGTAGCCTTAAATAAGATGAACTTAACATAACTCTACGTACGTAAAACTCATACTAAAGTACGTAAAACTCATACATAAAAAAATCCATATGCAGAATTTTACGAGATCATACTCTAGAAAAAAATTTAATGTCAATTTTCAGTCATTTCATGTTGCCTAAAAGTCAACATGAAACCTACAAGTCAACTATTTTTTAAAGACTTCTTAATAATACTCTCATTAACAAAATAATCAATGCGTCAATATTGTAATGGCTTAGCCCAGTTGTTTGGAATATGGGGTGATTTGACTTTCCAAGGGGACAATTCCAATTTTCTTTATTTTCCATTCGCTTAGTTTCTCTTGTCTTTTAATGTTGTAGACTAAAAAGAAATGGAAAAAATAAGAAAAATCAGTTTATTATATTTTTTTAATTAAAAAAAAATTTAAATAAACTTTCCCAATCGAAAGTTTAAAAAATCAGTTTATTATTATTTTTTAATTTTAAAAAGATTTTTTTTTTCAATCAAAAGCTTAAAACAGATTTAATACCAGAATAATGATAGAAATAATCTTTAAATAATTTTACATCTTTTTTAAAATATTAAAACTCATTAGAATTTTTTTGGTACCTTCCCGTAAAGCATAGTGACGTCACAGCAACGTCGTTGTGAAGTCACTTTGTGACCATCGATTGTCGATGTGACGTCACGTGACGTCGATGTGAAGTCGTTATGGCCGTTTTAGAGCTGTTTTGTGACGTTTCAAAAAGTTGTCACAATGTGACAAATTTGTGAAAAAAGTGTCATTTGTGACTAATTTGACATTAACATTGTGACGAAACTGTGACAAAAGCGACGATATTTAAATTGCCAGAAACATGTTTTTTAAAGTAAATAACATGTTTTGAAGGGTATTGAGAAATTTCTAAAGATTTTTAAGAAAGTCACATCTTAGTCACAATGTGACGTCACTGAGTGGTGGCATTTTGGTCACAGATGTGATGTGACCAGAGTGACTCACCGTGACGTCACTGTGACCATGCATGCTATTAGGGTTGTTTTTAATTTTTTGTATATCTTTAACTTGTTGTGTAGTTTAAACTAAAGAAATCCAAAACCCTAAAACATTCAAATGAAGCAGTAAATAACTTCTCTAAACTAGACAGTTTATCTTTCAATAGTTGTTTTAAGTAAATATTTATTTTTTCTGCATTTTACTTTTACAAATTCAGCTGAAATGTGAAATTTGGAAATTTATATATATATATATATATATGTATATAATATTGTTTACTATTAATGGTCTTACATATATATATGTGACTACAAATTACATTTGCATACATTTTATTTATTTATTTATTCAGATATACTCGTTTCACTATTTTTTTAATTATAATTCCATTCAATTCAAATACATGCATTTGAAATATATATATATTTCAATTCAAATATAAATATAAATATATATATATAAAGGTGGGAGGGAGGCTTTCGGAAAGCTTAATACGGCCTGCCGTAGAAAAGTCGTTTCTTATTTACAGAATGACACAATCAACAATAAGTTAAAAATTCATTTACATTTGCTGTGACTAAAAATATTACAATACCATACGCAATAATTTGAAAATTGGTATCAAACATATGAAAATATCTAACTTCATCATGTTCTAAAGTCGGGTATATAAGAAGATTCTAAATGAATGGTACAATTATTAAGGGATGGTAGAGGACACTGTAAGAATCATTTATTTTGTATAGGAATGTATGGGCATAAATGACACGTTGTAGTACAAACATCAAGGGGCCAATGTGGCCCCTTTTCTTTATTTCAAAATTTCTCATTTATACCAGAAAATTTGTATAGTATTCTTTTCTTTATTTAAGAAACACATTTTATGATTACATAAAGAAAAAGTTCTTCTTTGAAAATTTCCCGTGTGAAATAGAAGTTTTTGAATTAAAAAAACGCAAACTCCTGTATTACGTGAGTCTGACATTTTTGCCGGTTTTGCTTTTGTTTTTTCTTTTAATTCAATTTTATGAATTTCATAACTGATATTTTCAAAGAAAGATTTTTCCTTAAAAACAATCATGAAATATCTGTCTTAAATAAATAAATTAATAGTATATGAATTTTCTGGTATGAATGAAAATGTTTGAAATAAAAAAGGAGCCATATTGGCTCACTGGTATTTGTATTTGTACGCGTCACTTGCGCATATACATTCTTATATCATAAATAATTTTTACAATGTCTTGTACCAACCCATAAAGTTTGTGCCATGAATTTAGAATCACCCTGTATATCAAGATATAGATCCATTAATACACAGGTTGGTCATAAAAAAATTTTGCCTGCATGTGGAGCTCTAGCGGCCAGTACGTTAAACCGATCGAGGAGAAAATTCAGATATACAGTGGCAGTCAAATATTTCCGGCCAGCAAAAATTTTTCAGTTAATTTGTAAATATACCCATATGAAGAGGAATCTCAGAGTTACATTTATACATTTTATTGACATAATAGTTAGGAATTTACTTATAGAAGAACATGTAAATATCAATAAATTTAACTAAAAAAATTAAGTATAAAGGAAAACACATGTTCTCAAAAGTTTCCGGCCACCTTCACAAGTTTGTAAAAAAGTGGTATTGTAATAGAAAATTACAGTGATCAACAACATTTACGATTAGTATTTTATCGTATTACTATTTTATTAGCTTTAGCAATAAGTACTGCGACGCAGCAACGTGACATTCATACAATCAACGATTAAAGATCGTCTATGGTACGTTTTCCCCCCATTTCTTGCAATTTTGGCCAAATTTCGGCTGAGTTGGAATATTTATAGTTCCGCAGACTTTTGTCAACTTCTTTTCAAATATTTCCTATTTGATTCATGCTGGGCGCTTGGGCTGATCATTTCAAAAACGAAATTTTTTGTGCGAAAACCATTGCTTATCGAGGTTTGCAAACATTATTTATGTCGTTATCATGTTAAGAAAAATAGATGTGACCAAATTTTTTTCTCTAATAAGGCAGAAAATAGTCTTGCAAGATATCCTTATACATTGTATAATTCACCTGGCTCTGGATTTCAAATAACGGACCGACACTTTTTGAGGAAAATACTCCCCACGGCATAACGTGTCCTCCGCCATGCTTCATTGTAGGAATAACATAGGTCGAATCATATATTTTGTTGTTAGGTCATCGGACGTTGTGTCTGCCATCACTTCCAAAACTGTTTCGAATTCGATTGATGGAAAAACAGAACTTTTTTCCAGTTTTCACTTGACCAGACTTTATGTTCCTTGGAAAATGAAAGTAGGGTACGTCGGTATTTTTTTTTTTTACCTCTGAAAATTTTTTAACACCGACTTTTCCATAAAGTTCTGTATCACGTCAGCATCATAACACGGTAGACTAACTTATTTCAGCAATATTTTCATTCCGTAAATCGCAGTATATTGCAACGGAATTTTCATGCGGATTATCAATGGTTTTTCGCCTGATAATTCTGTCCTCAGGAATAGTAATTTTCCGGGGTCTCTCGGACTTCTGAATGTCCTGAAAGCCATAACCATCTTTATATAATTTTGTAAATATTGTTTACAGTCGATTTTACCGATCGATAACTTAGCCGCAATATCTCGAGAAGATTGGCCTTTTATCGACAAACTAATCACTCATTTATGAACAATAATTCTTGAATTTTTTTAATTTGAATTCAAACTATGCTATACACGTTAATTCATTCATAAACACAACCAAAAAACACTTTATGGATAGAAAAAAACTAAAGAATGATAAGTGGCCGAAAATTTTTGAGAACGTTTTCTTTTGTATTTAATTTTGTCAAAAAAATTTTGATATTTACACGTTCTTCTATAATTAAATTCCTAACTAATATGTCAATAAAATGTATAAGTATCGCTTTGAGATTCCTCTTCATATGGGTATATTTACAAATTAATTGAAAAATTTTTACTGGCCGGAAACTTTTGACCGCCACTGTAGCTATTCAGAGGTATGAGCTCGAGATTCTGAGAACGGCAGCCAAATGGCGCTCACGGTTACGGTTATAGTTACAGAAACTCGAAATTTTCCAATGGCAATACCAATTTTTTTTCATCTCAAAATGCTCAGCGCATGCGAAAACCTTAAAGAGAGTAGGAACCGTATGTGTATAGCAACAAACGGACACGTTGTGCGCGCACAAAAAACTGTTCTGCGAATACGTCCCCCACATAAAAAAACACGATTGGGGCGGAAGAAGTAAATTTGCATATGATACAGAGTTAGTACACTAATCTCTGACTACAGCACGGATTGGAGAAAAGATAATTTTTATTTTGATTAAGCATTTTCCATATGGGTGCCCTCAAAGGCATGGTGGCGATTGTGGACAATACAGCCGAACGTTACATCACATGAGGGATGTTTGCAATCTCACGTTTGATAGAATCTTTCAAATCCGGCAATGTTTGCGGATTGCACATGTACAGTCTAGATTTTAGATATCCCCAGAAACTGAAATCCATAGGAATTAGGTCGGGGAATCGCGGAGACCATTGACGTTACCAGTTAAGGTGAAATGTGCCTCGTCCGTCCATAATATGCGAAGAGGCCGATCGTTATCTCCATCATATTGGATAAGAAATTCATTAACGAAGTCTATATGCTGTTGATGGTCTCTCACTTCCAACATCTGGGCGCGCTGGTACTGGTAAGAATACATGCGGATTACAGAGCGCAGTAACTTAAAGACCATTGATTTTGGTTTATCAAATACAAGAGATGCACCTTTTGTAGTTTGCATGCGTCCTCTGGTCACTATGTGATGCACTTCCATAAAAGTATCCTCAGGAACAGTTGTTCGTTCCAGATCGCGGACACAGGTGCAGCCAATTTCTACGAATTTTATTAGTAAATGATGCAAAGCTTCTGAAATGTATCGGCCACGTATTTGGTGATGGTTGCGACGGTAAACGTGCCAGGTTTTCGCAGCATTCATCGCATTTTGATAGTAATTTTACCAACTCACCACGAACGAAGTCATTTTGTTGGCATCTGCGAGATCCGACTGAAAAACAAACATTCCCACTCTACTTTTTATCCGTTTTCTACGCTGACTATCTGGCAAACGACATTCCGTGATTGGTATTTTGTCTCTGTCATATTAAAATTTTCTTCGTGCGCCTTGGTCGTGTTTTTTTTTTTTTTTGGGGGGGGGGGTGCATTCGTAGAGCTGATTTTGTGCGAGCATAACGCGTCCGTTTATTGCAATAACCATACCGTTCAAACGCTCTATAGGGTTTTCGCATGCGCTGAGCATTTTGCGGTGAAAAAAGTGGGTGTTGCCACTGGAAAATTTCGAGTTTCTGTAACTATAACCGTAACCGTGAGCACCATTTTGTTGCCGTTAACAGAATCTCGAGCTCATACCTCTGAATAGCTATATCTGAAATTTCACCTCGATCGGTTGAACGGACTGGCCGCTAGAGCTCCATATATCGGCAAAGTTTTTTTTTATGACCACCCTGTATATCACCAAACCCTGCTTGTATGCTTTATAAAATGAATGTTGAAGAGGATTTTGCGTTATATAACAATATATATATGTAGCCGAAATTACTACACTGTTAAAAATCTTGTCCTAGTTTGAACCAAATTTTGGTGCTCAAATGCTGCCACTATAATACAGTGAAATCTGGAAGCAATATTTGAAACTCCTCTTAAAGCACCGTTCCAATAGTTGGAACGAGATTGAAATAGAAAGCTTCAAATGTTGGTTCGATATTTCACCATCTTATGGTTGTAGCTACTGAGTACCAAAACTTGGTTCAAACTAGAGCAAAATTTTTAACAGTATAAGTGAGTGAAATGGTCATATTGACAAGAAATAATACCTTAATAGAAGTGACCTATTCAATCTGTAGCTTTTCAACTTCCTTCGAGTACTGAACTTCAATATGGATACAACCCCTATAATAATTCCGTTTTAAAATAATTAATTACTCGTAAAATAATTGAATGAATTTCATACAAATTTATAATCAGGCTAGAATTTAAAATTTATTTATGGCGTCAAAATTCGGTCTTGCTATTGGAAAGAAGAAAGTTTTGTTTTGTTTTGGTATATAAATGACATCCCACCCCCCTAAACAGATTTTATATGCATCGTTTAAAAGTAAACTTTATTTCCAGTCGTTTGGTATCAGTAACTTTAATTGTGCGATAATTTATTGCAGAATTAGTAGGGAGTGTTAACTTTATTTCTCACGACTGTAGTTGTACATTTTAAAATTTAAAATCAAATAATACACATAATACATGGTCAAAATTAATGATGTTGGGAAAAGGAAACCAAAAAAAAAAAATTGGGATGTAGAATAATAAAAAAATAATAATAATTTTATAAAAATAGGAATCTTGAAATGCTTCTTGTGTACTGTGTTATCTATAGACAGGACTTCAAAACTTTTCCACTGACTCTTAATAAGTTAGAACAGGAATTATAAAACGCGTGAATGCTATTAATTCTTGCATTAAATCCAAATCACTCTTCAAGGTATTTTGTGAATTTAAACATTGAGATAGTTAAAATACGAAAAAACACTTTTTAGCACAAAAACGAAATTTTATAATCTCATTCCATTTGTAAAATTACTTTAAAAACACATTTGTGACAGACGATTTACCACTTTGAAAAGTTAAAAACGCGAAGAGGATAGTTATGCTGAGAACAGAGGTTCTCAGCATAACTATCCTCTTTTTAAATAATAAGAGGACTTTTAAATCCAGACTTTTTAAATAATAAGAGGCGTAATTCACAGATTAAGAGGTTGGGGGACATACTGACTTTACAAATGCTTTGGTGGAACGTGGCCAATAAAAGATTGTGAGCCACTGGCTTAGTCTCACAAGGGGACCACCAAACATGGTGCTCACAGATTTTGATGAATTCAAAGTATATTGTAGGGGTCATACCATTAATTATTCGGCTGAAAGGGTTCTTTCAAATGGGCCTTAGTTTCTGAGAAATTGGGGGTCAAAGTTCAGCGTATATTTTAAGTACTTATTAGTAAAGCGCTTTGTCAACAGCTTCGTGGCTCCGCGGTAACGTACTAGATTCCAGACCCGGAGGTGGCGGGTTCAACTCCAAGTTGGAGCTTTTTTTTTTCTTCTTTTTTATGTTTCGTATGTGTTAAATTTTTTAAACAGAATTGGAAATTCTACAGCTTTCAACTTATTAATATTTTCTTATGGGGATAGTTTACTTTTTTCATTTTTTTTTTTATTTAAAAAAATATGGTTCAAATGATAAACTAATTACACTTCAAAATTCATAAAATAAATAAAAATAAATAAAAAATGCATATATAATTAAAATTTTCAAAAGTATAAAAATTTTGAATGTTTTAAAATCCCTTCTACTTTAAATATTAATAATTTTGCTCAATTACATTTATATATATTGCTAAGTAAAAAAAAAAAAAAAAAAAAAAAAAAAATATCCCAGTTGGCGTTTTTTTTTTCTTTCTTTATATACTTTTTACATGTTACATATTTTAAGCACAATTGGGAATTCTATAGCTTTGAACTTTTTTATATTTTCTTAATAAAGTAAATTTCTATTTTCGAATGTATTTCATGAAAATTTCTTTTTATCTGCAATTTTTAAACTAATATTTTTATTGACAAAACTGCATAACGAATTTATGCCTTTAACCTTTTATTTTTAATTATTATGTAATTTCTTTTCTAAGCACAATTCTGAAATAATAATTTTTCTTTTTTCTATCGCTTTTTTTTTTTTTTTTTTTTTTTTTTTTTTTTTTTTTTTTGTGGAATATTTTAAATGAAAATTTATCCTTTTTTCTATAAATTATACAAAATAATTTTCAGGTGCAATTTCTCAAACATTTATAGGATTAGTTAATTCAAATAATGCATACCTTCGAAAGTGTAATAAAATATTAATGCAGTAGTGCTAAAATATTATCCAAATTTTTACTGATCTTTAAATACATTTATCTCTAACGTTTAATAAAAAAATCAACTAGATTGAAAAGTCGTCTGCTGATGAAATTAGAATTTACGATACATAAAATGGTATATATTTATTTTATTCGTCTGCTTTTATTTTCTCGGTAAAATCAAGCAAAAATAGAAATTATTTTTGCTGTTGTCATTTTGTTTCTTTTGCAGACAAATAAAATATTTGAAATATTGGTATGTATATGTATAGCTGAAATTATGGTATGAAAATTGAGTATGCAATTGGTAGATTTGTGTCGAATGCTAAAAATGGGTTGAATGCTAAAAATATTGTAATAGAAGGAAGCAGCACTAGTACAAAAACTTTCGTTTGGAAAAGGAACAAAAAGGCGAAATTACGAATGCATTAAAATATTGCGAGATGTTGTTACGAAATGATAATCCGCTTACAAATTCCCAACCGGATGATATTTCCTTTTCTTCTATTGCTATAGCTGAAGAATTTCATAATTCAATATTAGAAATATGAGATAATCGACAATTTATTGAGGCAGATGAACGGATATTGAATGAAGAATGTGAATTTAATGAATTTACAAAGGTATGATTTTTTTTACTTAGCAATATATATAAATGTAATTGAGCAAAATTATTAATATTTAAAATAGAAGGGATTTTAAAATATTCAAAATTTTTATATATTTTAAAATTTTAATTATATATGCATTTTTATTTATTTTTATTTATTTTATGAATTTTGAAGTGTAATTAGTTTATCATTTGAACCACATTTCTTTAAATAAGAAAAAAAAATGAAAAAAGTAAACTATCCCCATAAGAAAATATTAATAAGTTGAAAGCTGTAGAATTTCAAATTCTGCTTAAAAAATTTAACATATACGAAACATATAAAGAAGAAAAAAAAAAAAGCTCCTACTTGGAGTTGAACCCGCCACCTCCGGGTCTGGAATCTCGCACGTTACCGCGGAGCCACGAATCAGTTGACAAACAGCTTTACTAATAAGAATTTAAAATATACGCTGAACTTTGACCCCCAATTTCTCAAAAATTAAGGCCCATTTGAAAGAACCCTTTCAGCCGAATAATTAATGGTATGCTTTGAATTCATCAAAATCTGTGAGCACCATGTTTGGTGGTCCCCTTGTCAATATCACTCAACAATCAAAATGCACTTCTAGGTACTGGTACAGTCTCTCAGCACATTTTAAATCATATTTAATGTGTTTTCAAAATAAAATAATGAACATTTCTATTTAAGATAAACGGGGTATGGTATTCTCATTAACAAAATATTTGTTACGTCAATATTTTAATAACTTAGTCGCAATATCACTCGACAATTAAAATACATTTATCAATATTGCAGTATCCGAATATGTTTTAAGTAATATATAAAAACTTTTTCAAGATTAAGTAATGTACGTTTTCATTTAAGATAAATGGGGTATGGTAAATTGGATGAAATAAGGAAATGTGATTCATGAAGTCTTATTGAGATTCTGAAACAATTTCTAAATGAAAGCGGAGGCTTCATAAACTATTATTAGTGCTTTTATTGTAAATTTTTCTTATAAAATAAATAAATCAGGGGAAGTGGCGCAGCCAGATTTCGGTTCTAGGGGGGGAGGGTGAGTTTCTGTTGTGTTGTGAGATGTTTGCCGGTTATTTGAATCGCCGTTTAGTAGAATCAGTACTAATTAGAATATTCACTGTATAATACTTAAACTCAAAGCGCATCTGTGTGGCAGAAAATCACCATTCTTTCAGCATAATGCGTCTCAGAAAAATGATTTAGTTCAAATAACCAATTTTTACTTAACTAATCCATGTAATATGCACTTTTCAGAGTTTTAAATAGAATTTTTCCACTTAATTGAATCACTTTATTAAATTAAATCTGATTCAATAAAGCGGAGGATACCGAAATACGCCAAAACGTTTAAATGTTAAGTTTGGTTTTGATTCATATAAGCGCAATTATAGCGATCTTTCTTAGCTCTGGGAGGGGTTTTAACCCTGAAACCACCCCCTTGGCTGCGCCACTGATCAGGGGTCGCAGCGGCCCTAAAATTTTCCCACTTTCCTACCACAATTTTAAAACGACAATATTTTTCGTAGAATTTCAGACTAGATGTTATAGGAATTTGACTCTAAAATTTTTGATTTAAAATACTGGTAGAAAAGTGCGAAAATTTTAGGGAAGCTGCGACCCCTGATAAATAAAAAAATATTGGTAGACACTTATTTCGAATGACTGAGATTTTAAAGATTTATTGATAAATTTGAAACGTAAAATCAGTTCTGTTTCTGAGCGACAGTACATTTATTCAAAGAGAAACGCTCTTTCTCTCTCCCTCCGACTGTGTATATGTACTTGTGTACGTTTGAAAATTAACATACTTCCAAAAAAGAAAATGTAAATTTATGCTTAACGGACAAATTATAACAAATATATGTGCTTAACATGTTGGCTGTCACGGTGACTAGCACTGAACTTTCTGTTTAGGTCGCATCAGTCACCGGTGATTGACAGTATAAAATATGACATAAAACTAAAAAAATATATTGTTTTAAGTAATTATTAAGAAATTATAATCCTCTAGTAAAATAAAGTAAATTTTAAATAAATTTTCAGTAATTATTTAAAACAATAGAGTTGCCTGTTCAAAATATTATAACAGGAAAGCAGAATATTACAGGATGTTTAACTACCAGATCTTTCAAAACTTTGGAAGTCAATAAAAAACAATATCTCTAATATGAGTCTTAGGAAAAAATTACTGTGCTCTTTATTGACCTTTTGTAAATATGACATTATTGTCAACACTTCAGTTCAATTTTATTAATATTATTGAAAACATTTTAATGCTATATTATTAAACACACAGTTATTTTTCAGAGTATAGATTATTTTCCCAGAATTATACGGTGACTACCCTTATTAATCTAATGCTGAGTTTTATAAAAAAAATTAATTATATCAAAAAAAAAAAAAAAAGAAAGAAAGAAAAAAAGAAAAGAAAAAAGAAAAAAGAAAAAGAAAAAAAGAAAAAGAAAAAAAGAAAAAGAAAAAAAGATAAAGAAAAAACTTTGCAGTGCATTTTTACAACAAAATGAAGACAAACAAGGTATTGAAAGAATTGCGCCATGGAAAGTTTATGTGAATTGCTTTTAAATTACTACACGGAATGAAGGTAGACACTCCCTTTAAACGTAATTGGTGCAAAGAAGGCTAAACAGGCAGAGTAAGATTTTCAACCGCAATTAAAAACATCAAGTTCATGCAACAAAAGAGTTATTAATGCCTGCCAATTGCAAGTGCCTGCGCATTTTTTTACTTGCTTATGATGTTTAGAGAAGATTAATTAAGATAAAGGCGTAAATATATTTACTTTCTTAGAAAAAGGTTTCTCTCTCTCCGTTTAATCGAGAGGTTTTTCTGAGACAGTTCCTAAAGATAATAATGTATGCATCCAAAAGTTTTATTTCTATTTTATTTTATTTATTTATTTTTCATATTACAATGTGCAACAAAATAAAACGAAGTTAATACTATAGATTAAAAAAAAAATATTTCATTCTTAATGGACTCGATCAGCTTAATTTGAATACAATAAATACCATAAAAGAACAGAATTGACTATGATTTATTTTGCAATATGCACACCTTAACACCGTTATCGCTGTATATATTGCGTGAATTACATTAGGCTTCTTAGTAAAGAAATTTAATCAAACAATATATGTAAATGAATTTATCAAAAATAATAACTATAATCAAGATTATTATATGACTAGTAAGATTATTCCTTATTTTTAAAATGCAAAATTGTCAAACTGAAAACTAAAATAGCCTTTCGATTGTAAATTATGTCTCCTTTTAGTTTATGTTAAAAGAAAATACGTTTATGGCGTCGTCTTTATATTGAAATTGTAATAAACTTTGAATTTTTCTATATTAACGCCCAGTTTTGACGCCATATTTAGATTCTTATAGCGATATCACACGGACGTCTTTCGCCGAACTTTTTCCCCTATAGAACATTACAGCACCAAAATGTTCCGTGACCTTGATATAGGGAGAATCTGTTTGGTATTTTCGTTTACCGAGCATTTCCCGCATTGCACGGAAAATGTTGGCTATTCATTCAGCACTGATAAACTGACCAATAGGAACGGTGCGAGAAATTAAATAACCCGGCGAGAAGTTTGAAAAACCTGTTTACCGAACACGCTGCAAAATGAACGATCCTGTTTTGTAAAATGTTTGCCCAAACATCTTTCTCCGTGTGATACAGCTCTTAGGAAAATTTTTTATTGGATACCAAATGGATAATGATTCGTTGAAAATATTTCGGAATTATGCAGATTTAATGTTTGGAACTGCTAATGTTAAATCTATTTTTGACATAGTTACAAAACAAAATGGGATGCGGTAAGTTTTTAAACATAACTCAAAGACTACTTGACGGAATTTTTTATTCGCATCTTTGAACATTCTAGAAATTAATTTATGTAAAAAAAATATTATAGGTACGATTTGCATTCATCTCGAATATTAATTTCAAATAACACATATTTTGAAAAAAAATATATCACTTTGCACATCTGCATAAAAAAAAAGAGCCAATAAAAGTTTTTTATGGTGATATCTTTGTTCAATGATTTAATTTCATACATAATTGCACCCTTTCATTTCAGAAACAATTTTATTAATGCACAATGTTATGATGCAATTCATATATTTCAACAATAAATAAATAAATATTTTTTATACTTCTAAAAAACTTAAAATACATATAATTTGTAATAATTGAATTTTATTGTAAACTTAATGGCGTTGAAATTTTTTAGGTGTCTTTATAACTGTGTAGAAGTTTGTGATTTTTTTTTTTTTTTTTTTTTTTTTTTTTTTTTTCGCAAAACTGTTGTTAAAATTTCAAACTGCACATAAAGATTTTTTTGTCATACATGAATACTGTAACAGAATTTCTTTTAGAGAGAGCGTGTGTGTGTGTGGGGGGGGGGGAGGTTGGCATGGTTTATGTTCCCTGATTCCCTCGTAAAGTTGGTCATCTTTAACACAAATATAGAATTGTTAATAGCAAAAGTTACACGATGAAAGTCAATCAATGCAAACATGATGTCATCTGTTGTTGTTATGAGCCAGGTGCTCGTGTGGTTTCATGTCAGGGGACTTGGTAAACAATATATTTTTGGATTCACCACAACAACAGCACCTCATTTATCCATGATACTTGCAAAACCAGGGTAGCTTATGGCCACCTTCGTTGAGTCAGGAGTTCGTGTGGCTTCATGTCAACCGACTTGGTAAACCATGCATTTTTGGATTCACCGCAACATCAAAATGACATTCATCCATAATATTTTCAAAACCAGATTAGCTAATGGACGCGATATTCAAAAATGGTCGCTCGTGTGGAGAGACTTGTGTAGATTCATGTCAGCGGACTTGCTAAACCATACGTTTTTGGATTCACCAGAAAATTAGAATGACATTTATCCTTATTTTCAAAACCAGGGTTGCTTATGTGCGCCAAATTGGAAAATGGCTGCTAGTTTTCAGTGTTGTTTCATGTCATTGGACTTGTTAAACCTACATTTTTGGATTCACACAACATCAAAATGACATTTATCCATGGTATTTTTAAAAGCACAGTAACTAATGGATGCGATATTGGAAAATGTCTGCCGATAAAATGATGATAGGAAAGAATTTGTTGATTTTGCTTGCTATTAAATTAAGGGTTATAAGGATTTTTCAAACCTTCCAAGATAAAGAAGCTAAAAGAGTTTTCTGACTTTAGGAAGAAACAGGCAATAAAGTTTAATAAATCAAAATTTGTTGCCAAGGCAGAAAGAAATCTGTTTGCTCCGATGATTATCATTGCAGAGCGAAGAAATTTCGATGAGAACTGCCTTTTCCTACCATCTAGGCCTTCTCCCGTGATCCATAGCAACACTCGATAGTACAATGCGAAAAACTGAAAAATCAAACTGATGCATGTTATGACAAAATTGCGACTGCTTAAACAATACTAATGATCGTGTTCTTAATATCATTGACAAAATGTACTTTATTCTAATCTATCACAAAAGCTACTATCATTTGGACAACTATCAAAGAATCGCTTTTCTAAAATAATACAAGATTTTACATCCTCTCAAAGAAAATATGTTGTATTTGATATATACAGGCAAGTGTCAATAAAAAGAGATGAAAGAAAAATGTGAATATTTGGTGATGCTACAAAAATTATATACTCCACTGAGGCACTTTCAGACACTCAGTACGAAAATGGAAGCAGTTTCTAACTGATGTGTTGAACAAGAAAAAACTTATAGGGGAAAGTTGGATAAAACCGGGTAGGTGGATAAAACAGAGAACCAGGCTTTATAACTTTATTTGTGGAGGTTTCTAGCGGGTACTTCTAGTAAAACTTCTAGGCAAGCGACATGCCAGCTCCCAGTAAGCAGAAGTTGTGTAAACCAACTCATTTCGCAGTAATGATTTTTATGTTTCGCGTGAAAAAGTTAAAAATTCGACGTCTCAATGTCAGGTTGCAAATCCTAAATACTTAAAGATTTAATTTAGTTCAGTATAACGTATGATAGCCTATTGTTTACTTGTTATTTTAACGTTTTGTATTGGTGTCTATGAGTTGCCTGAACAATGCTAGAGTGACATTTCGTCAAAATGGCGTGGTTGGACAAAACCGGGATGCAGGTGGTCGGACATAACAGGGAAGTTCCCTATTTCGAACAGCTCATTTATTTGCGTGATTCAAATAAAATTAACTTGTTTAAAATACAAAAAGTTATTATTTAAATTAATTTGTTATATCTAAAACTTTTTGTAGTCTTTTATATTCTAAATTAAGTTGAAAAAAAATACAGAAAATCACAAAATTGAGGAATCTTCGAGGAAATCATCGATTTTCATCAACTGAGAGGCCCATGGAAATGGAAAATAATCCTTTGGCTGAATTCTCAAAAATTGCCTGATCAAAAACAAAATCCTGATATAGACCTGCCTGTAGAAAACAAATAGCCTCAGTCTGAAAAACACAATGGGTTTATAGGAAAGCAGCCAACGCCGACTTCGAAGGCTCCAGTTCCTGTAGAAGACGACGATGTGAACTTTCTGGTGTTGTGCAACCTTTTACGTCTTCTCATGGTCTGGGCAGAGATATCAGGCGTCCTTTTGCTTTCCCATCACAGGATATAAAACCTATTCTAGTACAAATGGACCCTAGGGCCATCGGGAATTCAACAAGTGGCGAGGGAAAACAGCTGCTCTTACTTCAACCCCCTACAAATCACGAGTCGAACGAGAAAAAAAAGAAAAGATGAAATAAGAAAGACAAGAAGAACTTACCCATGCAGAAAATATTTTCAAGATGACAGAAAAAATCGTAAAAAACTGAATTGAAAAAAAGTGGCTAGAGAAAAAAAAAACTTGACATCAAATAAGGAGAAGGATAAAAGTGAAATATGAATCTTTTGCAACGGCTTATATGAACATGCTAAACCTAAGGAGAGTTGGATACCATGACTTCACTGCAAAGAGTGGTCACATGAAGCATGCAGCAATGCAGATGAACAAGATCGAATTTTCATTCATGATTTTTGTGCCTAACATTTTAAATTCTTAAAACAGAACGTAGATTTAATATAGATTCACATTCTATAAGTATAATAAGACAATTTCTGCAATTTTTCTTTAATAAATGGTATTATTGCAAAGTTACAGTGTGCTTTTAATTATTTTTTCAAAGTTCTTTTGTCCGACCAGGTCGGACAAAACCGGGTTCGGGACGTTGCACACTTTTAAAAAAAGTGTTGTTATGATCTCAATTGCTGTCATTCGCAACTGAAAGAATACTTTTCTTCTTCCTAAGGAATCAATTTATCATTTTAATAAAAATTTTGACCGTTTTGTTCACATAGTGCACAATAATAAAAAGAAAAACATTAGGGTCCCGGTTTTATCCGACTTTCCCCTACATTTCATTTTTCAAGAATGGCAAAAATGAGCATTATTTGAAATAGTCGAATATACGAATAATGTATGTTAACTAAGGATAAAAATGCTATAAATTCACGTAATAACTAGTTGAAAAATCCACTCAATTGCCTGCCTCCAAGAAGAGGTGACCATGTGACTTTTATTTCGTATGCACCATGTTTCAGCATCTGAATTTAGAAATATTATTATTATCCCTATAGATACTGATGTGGCAGTTATCAAACTGCTTTCTTTAGAAAACTATTTGAAAAACTAGAAATCCTTAATATTTATAAAGTGTGGATCCAGTGACAGGATAAAGTAAAGTACTACAAGTTGGGAGAGAGGTATAGACTTCCAGGCAAAGAGATAAGTAATGCATTATTAGCTCACAGGCTATCAAAGCCTGGGAGCTCATCTGCCCACCCGTTCTGTGAGCTTATGTGCCTGCCGCATGCGCACGCACGTACGTACGTAACGCAATAACTCATCATAAAAATACCCGATTTATTTGCAATTTTGGATTTAGACATATTATGATAAGGCGCTTCCCTGATCACTTTTGAGAGTTTATTCGGTAAATATAAAAGGGGGAACGGGGACCAATTCCCCTCCCCTTAATTTATATAAATGGGTTTTTCATGCAGAATCTGCTTAGGGTACTGCTTAGGGTGCTTTCATGCGTAGGTATAGGATAATTCTGATGAGACATCTCCGTGATTAGCATTGAGGATTCATTGGATAAGTATTAAAAAGGGGAACGGGGGGTAATACCCATTTCTTTTATTTATGTAAATGGATTTTTCATGCAGAATTATCAGATTTCGTTCAAATCTTAGGTATAGGATCAATCTGATGAGCCATCTCCGTGATTAATATTGAGTGTTCATTTGATAAGTATTAATAAGGGGAACACGGGGGCTAATTCCCCTACCCTCAATTTATGTAAATGGGTTTTTCATGCATAATTATCAGATGTCGTTCAAATCTTAGTTATAGGATCATTCTGATGGGAAGTCTCTGTGATTAGTAGTATTGGGTGCTCATTGGATATGTATAAGTATTTTAAAGTGTTGTTCAATTAAGGGTAAATGTCTATTTTATGATTGAAAATCCCGATATTAATTCGTTTTGTAATGCTTAAAGGTAATTAAAATTATTCCTAATTCACGAGTTCCAATACTTCGTTTTTAATAAAGTTCAGAATGACATTAAATGTGTTGTTTTCAGATTATAAAATGAGAAATTTTAATTATTCAATTAAAGTAAATAAATTTTAATTATAATGTTTGTCAATAAAATGTTAAATTTTGGTAATTTACGTAGAAGTTTGCTTAATTTTGGAGCATTTGTTTATTATTCTTGTGAGATAATACAAAGATTAAGATAATTGAACCATACTTATTCAATTATTGAAATGTATAATATTTTCATATTTGACGGAATGGTCATTGGAGCACCATAAAGAACACAACGCTATGGTATATGCAAGATTGAAATTGTATTTTAATGCTATAGGTAATTCTGAGACACTTGTCACCCGTCTTTGCAATACCGCGGTCATAAACTGAAAAAGGATGCGGAGTTACAAGGACTACCTATAGCAAATCACGTCATGCAAATTGTGTATCTCGATATTTCGGGCCCTTACTCACAAACATCTCAGGATAATAGATACATAGTATCATTTGTTTGTGCATTTTCTAAGTGGCCAGACGCGTGGGCAGTTTCTACAATTGATTCGGATACCATTGCAGACGATTTATGTGAATTTAAATGCCGATACGGAATGCCTAGAACAGTGGCCAGCTGGCAAGTGATGCTATTAAAAAGGTCTATAAACAATTGAGAATTGATCACCGTACATCGGCACCCTATAGGTCCCAGACGAACGCTAAGGTCGAACGACAGCAACCCTCAATAGCTGCTCATTTAGCACACCTCGTAAACATCACACATACAGATTGGGACAAACAACTCAAATTTGCACTCCTAGCTTTGCGCTCAGCAACACATGTTGCTACTAATCAATCCCCACACTTTGTACTAACGGGTAGAGATATGTTACTTTCCTATAATTTATTAACGCAGGAATTTCAAATCTCGTACTTAGATTGCCGGTTATATTGTGAGATTTTAATTTCTTCTTTGCAAGCAGTTTTTAATCAAATCAGGAGTAATTTAGAGAAAGCAGCGGAAAATCAAGAGAGAATTAAAAATAAAACGGCAGTCGATAAAAAAATTATAGTTGAAGATTTAGTCTTATGGTATTGTCCTGCAATTAAGATTGGTTTATCTCAAAAAAGAAAGGAAAGGGGGGGGGTATTTCCTTCATTAATTTGTTTTTCGAAGGGCATTATTATATATGGCTGTAATATACAATTAGTGTCCATAGCCTGTGAGCTCTATGCCATCAGTTTAACTGGGCAATATTATTTTTATCTGAAATGTATTCATTGTCGGGTGCGATACACTTAATGCTTTTGCACACAAGGAAAAATGATGATTCAGAACTTTGATTTTCGAAATGCGCTTAAGGTGCTTGATACTGAAGCTGATATATCAGAGGAAACAAGGAAATACTTTGAATCATAATTTTGTCATCCTTATTATGGAAAGCACAAATACTAAGGCATCAATGAATTGCATTATGTTCTATGTATTTTTTTCTCTAAAATTGAGTTTGTGAAGTCTCATTGCCTTCAGCCATGTGGCAATAACTTTACCTGGGTAATGCGAGTACCACGGTTTTGTTTAGAATAAGTGTCTACAAGCTGATCCCGATCTTTTATCCCGACATAAATATGGTTGGATTTCTGGTACAGATAGTGAGGGGAAAAGCTATCTAGAGGTCCAGTGGAATGGCAGTCCTCCTGCTCCTGAAGCTGCTTTGTAGCTGATGTCATGTTCTTGTTCAAGAACATGTATCACACCATCAGGTGCGTGTCTTTTTAATAACATGAGATATAAAGCATATACAGAATATAGAACTGTTATATGAGGATGGCAGTGATTTGGATGCAGAAATATCAATCGATGATGACAGCAGTGTAGAAGACTAAGATTTCTGTTGCTTATTAATCTGTTCGGGGTCAGCATCTTTTGCATGAATTTTATCAAACTAATTTAGTTTAGAAATGAAGAAAATATATTAATTGAATAATGAAATTTTTACTTTTATTCTTTAGTAGTATCAAAAATAAGCGATGGAAGTACATTTTGAAGGAACATATATGCACACGTGGTCTCGAAGGGGTTAATTCTTAACAGACTAAGTATAATAGTTTCATCAGTATTAGTTTTTTCTTGAATTGCTATGTCTTATTTACATGGAAATAATATATATTGAAATGCAAAACAAGATTTTCATTTTTTTTATCGCAAATGTATTTTAAACAATTTATCCAATTGAAAATGTTAAAAAACATAAAATTAAATATAAACATCATATTAAAATAAAATCAACAAATTTATAATTTGTATGTTTTATGTTCAACAGTGTTTGTTCTTAGTTTTTTTCCATTGAATGCTCTTTAATTATGCGATAATGTAAAAAAACAATCATGCACGTAACATATATATCAATGTGCGATAGATGGCGCTTATCGTTTCAATATGGTGTCTATAAGATACCGCAAATTTCATAGTATCATCATAAAATGAATTCTTTGGACCACTGTGAATCCAAAAAGGTATTATCGATCATCAAGTCACCAGAGATGAAACCAAAAGTTCTAATTTTGGCTTCTGGCTCAACGACTATTGATAACACACTTTGTGCAAAACAGCTGGTAAAAATAAGATTATCTATGGGGTCACTATAAATTTCTGATCGGCCTTAGCGGGTCGGAATTTTAAACTGGCAACTAAAAAGCATCTTATATAAACACGGAACCGTTTTTGGATTTCGAATATTGACAGCAGGGAACAGATTGCAGAGGAATTACTATGGAACGATACAGAAATACGCTGAAACCACCAAATTTTAAAAAACTACTTTAGTATTTTCTTAATTTCTTAATTGTATCATTTTTTTAGATAGGTCATTACTATTTCTTAAATCGTTCTTATACTCGTTTGAAATCATTAAAATAAATTAAAATACAAATCGGATTTATATCAGTTTAAATACAATTTAAATAGCGTAATTGTCATTAAAATAATATCCAAACGATTTTTGCCATTTATATCATAAAGTAGTTGATTTTTTTTAGTGTCCCTGTAAATGAACCATTAATCGCACATATTTCATATGTAATACCAAACATACTTTGGTGAACCTAAGCTAGCTTCATGAAAATCCGAGTATATTTACGGGAGTTAGAGTGTAGACAGACGGACAGAAAAACCGAATGCATAAGCACTTTTCAACTTTGTTGGAAATTGCTAAAAATGAAGGGCTGTATCCAAACATAGTGGTGCGTTCAATACTGTGTATTCTATATCGACACTAATCAATGTATATGTAGATACAGCCCCTCATCTTCTTCCTTTTGGAAACAACGGATTTTGAGTTTATTCTATTGACAATAATTTTCCGAATTTTTAAGCTATGTTTTTCATACTTTTACAAAAGTTGACAGCATTTACAGGGAGGCATATTTAGCTAATACAATATGCAAGTGAATTTTTGATAGCAGCGCTGTGAAAAATTATTTAGTAAACCTGTTTATTTTTCATGCAATTTTTATTGTTTTTAATTTTGATTACAGATTTTTTTGTACAATGTTGTTTGTCATATTTTCTGTAAAGAACATTCTTTTATATTAAGAAAAAAACTACACGGAAATGTATAGCCTATACTATTATGTATACACACTTAGAGTTTCAGGATAATTCCTGATATATATATTTTTAGATATTTAACAAAATGTCTAAAATCGCAAGTGACCGGTCACCTTTGACTATATAGTGTACATCCGTTTTACTTTTGCGATTAAACTAAGGTACCCTGAAGTAATAACGCCAGGCGGGGTAATAACGCCAAGTGCTTATATTTTGCATAATTGTGAAATAATCAGGTAAATGACACCCATGTGCTCTGCGCAGAAGGGTTTTGAGTCATATAAATCGCAAAAAACAGCTTCAAGTTAATTTGTTTCATTTTTAGGTCTTATTGTTTTTACAAACAACTAAAATTAACGCTTGATGTAAAATTTACGAGATACGTTTTGTGATGTGAAGACTATCTTTTTATCCGGAAATACTTTGTTAATTACATAAATTTGTAGTGCATTTCATGTACTTTTAAAATGCTGTTGAAGATTTTGGATATCTTCTCGAGATAATTTGTAATTTAAAATGTACTGCGCAATAACTATACCGGGGTAATAGCGTCAATCCTTGACATTAATACCCCGGTTGATTCCCTACAGTGGTCGAGCTACATCCTAAATACTGATTCAAATAAACACAGTTAAAACTGTGCAATGTTTCTCATATTTCTATTTAAGCGGTCCTTTTTAAGCAAAAAGAAACTCACGGTCTGATATTCTTTTGCCTCATCCCCCCCTCCCACACCAGACCTTTATTTTTCTTACACTTTCACAAAAAATTGAACATTTTCAATAGCGTAGAATGCAAATTGTCAATTTCTAAGTTTGTAGAGTTTGTATTTTTAGAATTGGGCTATCTACATGCAATTATTCCATCTTATTTCATAGTTTTCTTTGCATGGCGTTATTACCCATATAGGTGGGTAATAACGCCTAATAGCATTGGTCAAGAAAAAACGCCATTACATTTTATGAATACATATCTGTTAAATTATTTTATTTTATATAGATAGTCAATGAGTTGCTGTATCAGATCCTATATTTGTTTGAAATATACAACCTAAAACTAAGCCGTGAAAATTGGTAGAACCTTAACGTGGCGTTATTACCCCAGGGTACCTTATTATGACAAACATATCATAAATAAATCCTTTATATGATTGCAAATTATGTTTAGCTATTAAAAAAGTTTTGCAAATATATTAAAATAATGAACTTCGTAGCACTAAAAGCTCGTTATAACTCTTATCCAATATATTTTCAGAGTATGACTTCAGATGATAAAACATCTGCTAATCAACGACATTTTATCGTATGAACTGTTAATCGTAATAACTCTGACAATTTCTCCACCCTCCTTTTTTTTTCTTTTTTTTTTTATTGAAATGATGTAGACGTTATTGCTCTTTTCATTAACGAACAAGAAGGCTTGCAAATATTAGCGATGAAAAAATTATCGAAAAATTGCCTCGTAAATATCTTATAATTACAGGTTTCTATTTAGAGGTCAAAATTTCACATATTTACTGGTGGCCAAGGAGTTAATATGATGAACTGCAGTAAAGTGCGGTAATTACTCTCGTCAATTGCTTCACTCTTTGATAACTAGGTCAGTCAAAAGCCATGGACTTGATAGTTTTGCCTCATCTCATTAATTTGAAAAATGCTTATAAAAGCCACAGTCGTGAGAGATTTCTTAATCCTACGTAATGTAAATAATTAATAGTCTGATATGATAACTAATCAGAGAAGTTATGCTTGAGCTCAGGTATTTTTGTCTGTACTATCTTTAGATAGCATAAGTACAACTAAATTGCATAGCAATAGAGGAAAAGACTAAAAGAATTAAAGCCAAAATCTAAAATCATATCATTATATACACTGGTGTCCAAAATTTAAGCATAATTGGTAATTAAGTAATTATTTTTAAGTAATGAAAGAAATATGAATCGGAATGTGCTGAAACTCCAGGTGTGTAAACAAAATAGTACGCCTCACATATTTTCGCGAAGAGTTTTCCCCGAAATCGAACAGGGGACCGTCAACAAATTGAAAAAGAACGAAGATCTTTTGGATAACCCTGTCAAAACTAATGTAGCAAAAGCGTTCAAATTGCACATTATGATTAATTGGCTTATTGTAATGTACTGTGTTAATTTTTGCAAGGATAGCAAGTATACTCGTAGAGAAATTAAGGTTTTTATAAAAACAGTCCTAAGTTTTTTGCTTATAATTTACAGAATTCTTATTATAAAATAATGTTCTTTTCTGAAAATATAACAAACATCATTGTACACAATACCCTGTCATCAGAATTTAAAAATAATAAAAATTGTATGAAAAATGAGTATGTTTAGTAAATAATTTTTCATTGCGCATGCGTCAACGATATCAAAATGTCATTTGCATATTGTGTTAGCTAAATGTATAGAGCAACTTCTGTAAAAGTTTCAAAAACATAGCTTGAAAATTCTGAAAATGGGAGCCTATAGAAACAACTCAAAATCCGTTATTCCTAAAGGAAGCAAAAAAATCAGGGATTTTACCTAAATATAGTTGTACGTGCAATATTGTGTAGGCACTAAACAATGGAATATGGATACAGCCCCTCATCTTTTTGCTTCATTTAGGGAATAAAGGATTTTAAGTTGAGTCTATAGGCTCCCATTTTCAGAATTTTCAAGCTATGTTTTTGAAATTTTTACAGAAGTTGCTCTATACATTTAGCTAACACAATATGCAAATGACATTTTGATATCGTTGACGCATGCGCAATGAAAAATTATTTACTAAACATACTCATTTTTCATACAATTTTTATTATTTTTAAATTCTGATGACAGGGTATTGTGTACAATGATGTTTGTCATATTTTCAGAAAAGAACATTATTTTATAATAAGAACTCTGCAAATTATATGCAAAAAACTTAGGACTGTTTTTATAAAAACCTTAATTTCTCTACGAGTATACATGCTATCCTTATAGAAATTAACACAGTACATTACAATAAGCCAATTAATCATAATGTGCAGTTTGAATGCTTTTGCTACATTAGTTTTGACAGGGTTATCCAAAACATCTTCGTTCTTTTTCAATTTGTTGACGGTCCCCTGCTCGATTTCGGGGAAAACTCTTCGCGAAAATATGTGAGGCGTACTATTTTGTTTACACACCTGGAGTTTCAGCAAATTCCGATTCATATTTCTTTCATTACTTAAAAATAATTACTTAATTACCAATTATGCTTAAATTTTGGACACCAGTGTATATTATATATATTATATTGATAAAGTGGTATATGTATATATACATGATAACAATATACATAATGCTTATACTTATTATAATCATAATTTTATATATTCTATCGTATCATAAACAAATATGTTTCATTAAATAAGGTATTTTTTCCTGAAATTTCGTTTATTTGAAAATAAATTTCATTATCAATAAAAATAAATCAAAAATTTTGTTTCAGTTGCTGTCATAAACCAATTTTCTATCGTATGTTACAATACAAATCTTTGAATAATTTGAAAATTATAGCAACTTTCGTCACCTAACTGAAGTAATCAGGGGCTAGATACTTTCTTTTTCAAATTCAAATGTTACTTGTGAATATGCACATTATCGTTTATTATTATTACATTATGCTTCAGAATTAATATTCTGAAGCATTCTCACTGAATTAGAAATGGTAGTTAACTTTATGTAACTTCTCCGTTCTTGATTTAATGCGTAAACACCATTTCTTTAACCCTTTGGTTACGGGGTTGGGACTTATGTCGTCCCAGCGACAATCAATTAAGTGTATTCGAACCACTTTTTGGAAAAAATTCTCTGAGATACACTTACAATTGAAAACTTTCAAAAGGTTTCTACTATAATGAAAATCTTTTGTAAATTGTGGTGCGAGTGAATTCATAAATAGTCCCCAGTATTAGCCCGTAATCTAAAGGTTAATAAAAATATAAATTTATATATCTATACTAGCAGCCTTTGCCCGCTACGCTGATTGGTTTCTTTAAAGGAATCTTAAATCAAACGAAATGCATCTAGTCAATATTTTAATAATAATAATAATAATATCTGGTCAAATAGCTATAATTGTTGTCCTACTCGTATAATCGCACACTATTCGATTCAAAATCGATGTTGATGACATAATAGACAAAAAAAGCACTAAAATCATTATGTTTAACTTTCTTTAGAATATTTGTTTTTCTGAATTTCGCACCTACTTAAAACTGCACCAGAGGTATGGCGAAATGTCCTAAAAGTACACTGTAAGAAAAAACGGAAGAAAAAACAGCAAAAATGGCTGTTAATAGTTCTTTTTTGGGCGAAAATTGAATTTTACGGTTATGGCGTTATTTTCCAGTGACGTTTTTGAAGCGCCATCTGCCGTTTCGCAACTCTCTGTCCCATAATGCACTCGCCCCACCGCCATTTGTTTCCTGTTGCAGTGATAGCTTTATTAGATTTTTTTTTCTCCATAATCAGTAATGATTTAAATAAATCACAAGCTAATGAATCTGTTGTGGACTGAAGGTAAGTTTTGTCTATGTACTTATTTCTTTGCTTTAATAAAATTGCATTTCTCTTTATTATGTTATAAATACCTAACGCATATATTTCAGTCAATTGTAATAATGTAGTAGTTAATGTTCATTGAAGTTAATTGATAAATGTTGTAAACAATTTCAACTATGCCATTAAGTGTCTCTGATTTATATTTAAAATAAATATTATTTAAACACAATTATAATTATTTATAGTTAATAATTCAATCCGATTAAAATAAAAATTGGGGGTTTTGTGATTTGCTGTTACTTTGATAGATTACGTTTTTGCTTTGCAATGTTTTTAATATTTGTATGTATTTCCTTCGGATGTTATTTTATAGCAGGACCGGAGCGATAATTTGCCATAAAGAGCGGCATTTGCCTGACATATATTGAACATATAACCCATTATTATTTTATTTTTCTAAACTTTAAAAAAAATGTGATAAATTATTATTTTTTTATATAAAAATATAGACACAGAATGTATTTTATATAATTATATATTTAGTTCATAATCTTTACTGTGACACATAGATGAAAGACACATTAAGAAATAAAATTATAGCAAATAAAACAATATGTCAGCAGAATTCACAAAGAATAGAACAGGAAGTGCAAGCGAATCCAAAACAGCTATCGTCAGCTAGCAACAGCTATGTAACTTAGTATTTCATTATTTTACTTCGTCATTCGATCGTGTAATTATTTTCTTTAATTGACCGAAGAACCAGATTTTGGATAACTTGATTAAATAGATGTTGTTTTAGTTATAATATCAGAGAAAATATTTCATACTTCAGGTAAATATTATGTTATTTTTTTTTTTATTTAAAATCATGATTGCAGATTATTTTGAAAAAAAGTATTCTTTAAAACTTGTTTCATTAAACCCTTGTCATTTTATGTCACTAACCTTGCCAGATATCTTACTTAAATCAGCCCCTTTTTAAACGGGATACTGGAAACATTTCTTGCTTAAGAAACGTTGCCGTCATGGGCAATCGCTTATAACTGTAATTAATTTATCGGAAAATAAAAAGAAGGTGTTTAATTACTGTACAAATAATTTTTCAAAGGGTGCAGTTTTTTAAATTATTCTGAATGTGCTGTAAAGTGCTTCATAATCTATGCTTGACGCGCAATTTTTTTTTTTTCCTTGCTTGCTTGTTTTAATTATTTTTGGATCGAAAATGGTATTTAATTTTAATTATTTTAGCTAATAAAAATGCAATTATTTTTATTACTATTTTGATAAAAAGCTTATTATAATATACCGTATTTATTTCATTGTTGATAGTTGTGTTTTTTGTAAAGATCACTAACATGCAACCAAATTGTCATTTATCGTATTTCATATATCTCATCATGTCACAATTTCTAAATTTAGCAAGAATTTTATGTGCAGTTTTTTTTTTTTTTTTTTTTGCCTAAAAGTGTGTGCTTTTGTAATATTGATTTCGATATTATAATAAGTAAATTTGCCTCCCCTCCCCCCAAAAAAACAAATTATATTTTGAAATTTTGTCTTATTTTTTATAGTTTTTTTTTAATTATTATTCAAAGTGGGATTTTATTATGAATTATATGATTAAAAAGTATATATCTTACTGGTATGATTATATCTATTTTGTAATTCATATACAAATGTTCTATGTAATTTGACGTTTTTAATTATTTCACATATTATGGATCAATAATGCTTAGTTTAAATTTAATTTCTTTGCCAACAGTAACTGAGATTTTATGTAATTCATAGCGCCGATTTAATATATATATTTTTTTCTTATGTTTTCAAAGGAGATTGAATTTTTTAGAAATCAGTTTTATTCTTGATGCGGTATTTTTTATTTTTATTTATTTATTTATTTTTAGAAAATATGTATTATTAACATGCAATTACATTTTTATTAATTCATTTCAAGCTAGTTGTTACTTTTTACGAGATGCAAAATTTCTTAATGAAACAGTTTAAGAAACATTTGTAATTTCTATCGATATTATCTAGCTTGATTGGAAGTTTAAATAATAATAATGATAAGGACAATAATTTTTAGCTTATATTTTTATACCTAAATTTGCTGAACTTGAGAAAATAAAAATTAATTCCAATACTTTCTTATCACTATATTCTAAATGGAAAATATCTCTTTTGGAGACTTTATTTTCTTTAAGTTTTTTTTTAAATAAAAATATATTTTTATAAAATAATTAATGTATTGAAAGATTATATATTTCATTTACTTTTTATTTATTATATTCTTTCATTAGAATAGATATTTATAAAAATACAATAATTTGTCCTTTTATAATTAAAATAATTATTTGAAATGATTTTCAATTTTAAACTGTCATTATTTTCTAAATCAAAAGTTAAACTACAGGTTTTTTTTTTTTTTTCCATACATACTATGTATTACATTTTTTGATAACAAACTTTATTCTATAGTAATTTATCACATTTATTTCTTTTTAATTTACATAAAAATAGTTTAATGAAACAATTTAGTATTACATATTTACAATTGTTATCAATATAATCTAAATTGATTTAGAGAAAATAATAATAATTTTGAGCTATAAAAGTAAAAATTTTTAATTTACAATTTGGTAATAATGTTTGCAAATTTTGAGAAAACACTTTTTTATTAATATCTTAATGCAACACTTCATTTTTTAAGTTTTTCTTATAGATTTTAAGAAAATAATAAATATTTTGCTACCTGATACATTTTAATTTCCTTTAATTTTAACTTACATGATTTTTTTTTATCTAATATAATACAGCAGCAATATTTCTTATAAAACTATTTATACTACTACTTAAATTGCTACTGATAAAAACAAAACTACGATGATTTTTTCTTTTCAAGTTAAAACAATTCTTTCAAATGCATTTTACATTTTTTATTGTTATGAATTTATTTTTACAAATTAAACAGAAGAAATTCTCATTCAATTTAATATTGCTTTCTTTTGATAAAAAAATATTAAGGTTGTAATTTATTATATTTATTTCATTTTAAATTATATGAAGATCGCTTAATGACACAACTTAATGAGCCTTTGCATTTATTATTAATATAATCTAAATTGATTTAAAGTATAATAATACTAATACTTTAAATAATAATAATAATAATAATAATAATAATTAACAGCTGATAATTTTGCGCCTTTCTTTGCAAAATTTGGAAAAATGTAACTTCAATAAACACTAAATTGTTAACGCTAAATTTCTTTTTTGAAAATTTCATTTTATTAAATATAAGTTTTCTTAGAGGATTTTAGAAAATACAAGTATTTTGAAAAATTATTTATTTTATGTAGATTTCATTTAATTTTAACTTATCACGTTCATTTATTAATATAGATAACTATAATAATACGAAAATCTGTTCTTTTGAAGTTAAAATATTTTTTTCAAAGGAATTTTTAATTTTTAATTCTTACTAAAAATGTTTGAAAAATTAAATAAAGACATTTTTGTTCCATTTCAATATTACTTTATTTTGATAGCAAATTTCAATTGCGTTGCATAACGTAATGAGCCTTTGTAATTATTATTTATGTAATCTGACTTGACTGAAAGTTAAATGCTGCTGATAATAATAATAATAATTTTTATCTTAGAATTTAGCGACTGTATTTGCAGAATTTGAGAAAATATTTAACATCGTCTTAATGGAAAAATTATAATTCTCATTATTTTAAATATAAGATTCTATTATAATTATAAATTTATAGAAAATAATAAATACATTGGAAGATTGTGCATTTTATACATATTTAATTTATTTTAACTTTTTATCTTCTTTTATTAGTTGAATGCTTCAAGAGTACTTTTTATAAAATTACTTTACTACTAACAAAATTACTTTACTTCTTATACAACTACAACAATTTGTGCTTTTGAAGTTAAAATAATTCTTTCAAATGCATTTTCAATTGTTATTAAAAATATTTCCACAAATTAAGCAGAAGAAATAAAATATTGTGTAATACATTGAAAAATACTGTAAATAATTGTTCAATTTAATTTTATTTTGTTTTGATAGTAAATTTCAACTATGTTGCAACTTATCACATTTATTTCCTTTTACTTTTTATCAGGGTTGGCACGGTTTAAACCAATTGGTTTTAACCATGGTTTAAACCACGGTTTAAACCAACTGGTTTTTTTCTCAAAAAAAAAAAAAAAAAAATTGGTTTTTTTCAAAAAAATCTAATGATATTTTCTCATTTTTATTTACAATTTAAGACTTACAAATTATTGGATATAAATATTTTCTATGTTTAACACTTTATTTCAGCAAAATGTATTAAATATAGTGATTCTAGGGGTTTTTATGTATAGGGTGAAATTGAGTATGCATTGATGACCATATTCCATTACTCTAAAGAAAAATCTTAGAATATGTGAATTGATCAAATATAAAATGAATTAAAAATAGGTATTCTGTATTTAGTATAAAATATTTTCATTTAAAAATGCAGATGATTTAAAGCAATCTATCATAACATGCACAATGCTTTTGAATATGGAGCTATAACTGGATTATGTTTAAAATTTTAGTGAAACTATAAAAGAATTTTTTTTTTCTATTGGGGAGATTACCTTTAAAAATTAAAATCAAAATATGAAGTTGAATGAGTATTCAAAAATTGGGTGCTAGTTATAGTATTTTAATAATAACAAATTATTCCCCCCCCCCCTCAGTAATCTGCTAAATCTAATGACCATAAATGTTGATTTCAAATTGTCTCTCAAAACACAAAACCCCCCAAGATCAATCTCAAATTTATTATTTTTTTAATTGTAGAAAAGAATATTATGTTCACAAACTACATCAAATGTTTCTTATAAGTAATAAAAAGATTATTTATAAAGATTTTCAAAGCATCAATGTTTTACTGTGTAGAGTAGCTTATTGTTTGAACATAAGACTTTACTAATAACTATTTAAATTAAAATATGGTTTTTTCAATTTTCTACATAATTAATTATAATTATTTAATCTAAATTATTTTCAAATGCATTTATACTACTTATAATTCAACAATGTCTATTTTTAACAATAAATATGCATGTATATGTAATAGATAAGGATGTTTAAAAAAAAAAAATCAGGTTTAAACCAAAAAAACTGGTTTTTTTGGGGTTTTTTAAAAAAAAACCTGGTTTTTTTCCAACCGTGCTTTTTATGAAGTAAGTTAAATGAAACAATTTAATGAGTCTTAACATTTATGAGTCTTAGCCACCTAACTTGATTTATATAATAATAGTAATAATAATGATAATTTTAACTTATAAATTTGAACCTGGATTTCCAAAATTTGTATGCGATTGCGAAAATGTAATTTTAATATTTCTTTTATCATTTTCTTGATGGTAAATTTCTTTTTTATAATATGTTTTTTTATTTCAAGTTTTCCTTATTATTATAAATTTTTAGAAAATAATAAATATCTTGAAAAATTATGCATTTCATATGTATTTGATTATATTTTAACTTATTGTGTTATTTTAATAGTAAAAATAACTATACCCATGCAATAATATGTGCTTTGAAAGTTAAAATAATTCTTTTGAAATTATTTTCAACTGTCATTTAAAATATTGAGAAATTAAACAAAAGAAATTCTCCTTCACATTTATTCCCTGTTAAGTAAAAAAAAGATAGTTTAATGAAACAACTGAAAGAGAATTTGTAATTATTATAAATATAATTTGAGTTGATTTAAATTAATATATATATATATATATATATATATATATACATACAACATTGTGTTTGGCTTTAGAAAACTTGCGAAAATGTAATTTTAACATTTCTTTTTTAATATTCTTAATAGCGAAGTTTTTTTTTTTACTTTTTTTTTTTTAATTTGAGCTTTTCTATTGTTATATATTTTTAGAAAATAAATATCTTGAAAAGTTATGGATTTCATATATATTTTATTTTATTTTAACTATCATGTACTTTCATTAGTTAATATAACTATATGCATGCAACCATTTGTGTTTTTAAAGTTAAAATAATTCTTTTGAACACAATTTCAATTTTTATTTTTAAAATATTGAGAAATTAAACGAAAGAAAATTTCGTTCTAATTAATAATGCTTTGGTTTGATAGCAAACGTCAATTGCGTTTTTTTTTTTTTTTTTTTTTTTTTTTAAAGACAGTTTAATGGAACAACTGAAGAAGAATTTGAATTTATTATAAATGTAAACTGATTTGATTTAAAGTTAAATAATATTTTTTATTACAATATTATTGGCTGAGTTTGCAAAAGTTGCGAAAATGTAATTTTAATATATTTTCTTTATTATTTTCATTTAATTTTAACTTATCATGTTCTTTTATTAATATAGATAATTACAGCAATACAAAAATTTGTGCTATTAAAGTTAAAATAATTCTTTCAAATGCATTTTCAATTAATTTTTAAAATATTGAGAAATTACGCAATTTTTTCGTTCTATTTAATATTGTCTGTATCAAATAACAAGTTTTAAATGCGTTGTAATTTATTTTATTTATATCCTTTTGAATTAAATAAATAACTTAATAAGCCTTTGTATTTATTATAAATATGGTATGATTTAATTTAAAATTAAACGAGAATAATAAAATTAATAATAATAATTTAAGCTTACAATTCTTTTGTCTGGGTTTGCAAAACTTGGAAAGGCGGAATTTTAATATTTTGTCATTTTCTTAATCAAAAACGTCTTTTAATAAACTTCATTTCTTAAATTTAGGTTTACCTTATATTTATAGATTTCTTGGAAATGGTAAATATCTTGAAAAATTATATGTTGTATATGTATTTAATTTAATCTTAACTTATCATGCTGTTATAACAACACTACAATTTGCGCTTTTCAAATAAAAAGAATTCTTTCAATTGTTAGTAAACATTTTTAGAAATAAAACAAAGAAGTTTTCATCCCGTTTAATAATAGTAAAATTTCAATTGAGTTGTAATTCATCACATATATATCCATTTAAATTAAATAAATATAATTTAATGAAACAACTTAATGACCCTTTGTAATTATTAATAAATATAATCTGACTTAATCTAAAAATTAATAATAATAATAATTTGAATCTTACAATTTTGTGCCTGTGTTTGGAAAACTTAGGAATATATCATTTTAATATATATTACTTTTTTAATCTTTTTTTTTTTTGAAAATTTCTTTTTTTAAATTTAAGGGTTTTTTATAGCTAGAGATTGTTTTGAGAATAATAAATATTTTGCAATCTTATCCATATTACATGTTCATCATTAAATTTTAACATATCACACTCTATTATCAGTAAAAGTAATTACAACAACAAAATAATTTGTGCTTTTTAAATTAAAATCATTCTTTCTAAGGGATTTTCAATTTTTAATTATTTTTTTTTAAAATAATAATAATAATAATAATAATAAAATTTCGCTAAATTTAAAGCAAATTTCAACGGGTTTGTAATTTAACACAGTTATACTCTTTGATGAAATCATAAATTGCATTTTTGTAATTATTAGAATTATATAATAAAACTCAATTTAGAGTTGAAATAATAATAATAACAATTTTCAGGTTACAATTTTATGTTACGATTTTTAACAAAATCTTTTTAATAACTTCCAAAATCTTCAAAATTTTTTAAACATTGCTTGTTTTGCATGTCTTAAATATGAAATTCCAATAGGCTTTGTAGTCATGATTGGAAAAAATAGTTCATTAACTTTAGCTTTTTTCAGACAATATGTGATCAATAGATTCTCAGATCACAAATTTGATGCTTATTTTGATAGTATATATTGCTTATACATTAATAACTAATATGTGTTAAATAATTTGCGTTTTCTGTCACGTTGATTATTTCTATTTCATTTGGCACTTGATTTATTACATGTTTATTTTCCTTTTTAAAAAATCATTACTGGAACAATTATTTTAAAGTGTATCTCTCATTTCGCCCCTCTTTAAAAGGCTCATAATCTATTGATTGTCAAAAGAAGGTAGTTTATTTTATTCTGATGCTACCCCTTTTCTTTTTAGATACACGTATATTTTTATCATTTATCTAATGACTTTTTTAAATAACTATCCATCTGATGTCATCAAAAGCTTCAAAATATAAAACTACAAGTGAACTAAATGAAGAACTAAATAATGCACCAAATGGATGGATTATCCTAAGCAGAAAAAAAAATATTTTTTAAATGTATTTTAAATCTATTTAAGTGTAAATTTCAGAGGCACACAATAAGCTTTTCCAATTCTAAAAATCTAAACTTCTTCATGCAGTATCATTTTTTGTAAATTTTGTATATTTAAATGAAAATTATCAAAATGTATCTTAATTAACATTAATGTGCTTTTAGTTAGCTTTACTATATAGAAATATTTCGCAACACTTTATTTGAAGTATTTTGTTGAATTTTGCGTGTATTTTCAGTTTTGACAAATAGATTTCAGAAAATAATAGATAAGTTTCCTAGTTTAATTAAAAGTAGTTTATAATTTGTAATTAGTAATTGAAAAAAAATCAACAGCATCAGGCTAAATATTCAAAATCATTTATAAGTAATTCTCTGTATTTTTATTGCACAGACGGAATTTCATTTTTTAGTTTCAGATTAAAAAAGAAATTTCAATTATGATAAAATGTTCTTTGAATGACACATGTTGTGATGAAAAGTTTGATTAAAATAATAGTATAAATGGCTCACTTGAAAGAAAAGAGACGCATCTCGGCAAATATATGTTTAACAATAGAGGCAAAAGAAAATTTGTACGATTTTATTCTAATCTGAAAATAAAATAGTTTTGAATGCAGTAATAAAAATTGAATAAAAGCACAAAATAATTAAGCATGAAGACGTAGGATGAGGTTTGGAGATGGGATAATCTTATATCCCCCCACATTTCACCTCTCGTCTGTAGTAACAAATGGGCATATAGCGTAATAAATCATTTTTTCGTATAGCTACACTTGAAACTGTTTCTGTATTAGGATGCACCAATGACGGGCTTATTAATGGAAGAAAAAACAAAATTAATTTTTGCAAGATGTATCACTTTTCTTGCAGGTGAGCGATATATACATTCATATAAAAGTTAGGTATGAGAAATACTTAATAATGAAAAAATAGAAGTTTATTTTTTACAATTTATGCATGGATCAATCAATTTACAAAATAAATGTATGTACAAATATAATTTTCAAAGATGAAACTAAAAAAATCAATAAATCAAGAGAAAATTTATTTTTACAAATTTATTACACTTATTTTCAGAAAATTTTCTATTTGCCTCAAACAAAACAAAGCAATATATATTTGAAAATTTTAACCTTTAACTTTTGATTATTTTACGCGCGTATGTATGTAATTTTTAAATTCACTATCTTAATATAAATCTATTAAAAACCTTTTACTTTCGCATTATTTTACAGGAGTTTGTTTTATGTGTGGATAAAAAAGGGTAGAGTGAGGTAGGTTTGCAGCTATGAAAGATTCATTTTGATATTTTAAATGATTTTGTTAACATAAAATATTAAAAGTGACCTGGTCAGCATTTTTTAAAAACTGAAACCCTTATTTCTTTTCAGATTTAGTCCACCTTTACTGTTTTTCATTATTCCACCTTCCTTGAAATTAAAGAAACCATCAGATAATGAATTGCATCTAAAAATATCGAAATGATGGAAAAGAAGAGAGGTCCAAGAAGAGGAAATGAATGCCTGAATGGCAATGTCTTAATGATTATAAATGAGAATTTTTCTAATATTCACTTATATATATTTCTAATTAATAAATTCTTTTTTTCATGTATTTGTCATGTCTTTTTCATGTATTTATTATGTCTTTTTCATGTATTTATTATGTCTTTTTCATGTATTTATTATCAAGAGTTTTATAAAAACAAAAGAAGAGTGAAGAAAATTATTTTCAGAATTAAAAAGAGGAAAAAGCATATCACAAAAAAATTTTAGTTTTACGCAAACATTTATAGTATACAAACATTTGAAATAAAATTTACACTTTCTTAGATTTTTTAGTTGCTGAAAATATCTTCTGCATGCATAAAACTATAGAACTTTACTAATACAATAAGTTTTAAAATGACTGCATTTTTATTTTGCTTTTCTAAATACGCAATACAGATTTTATAAGAAAATAAGAATAAGATAAGAATATACATTATGAATATCTATTTTTTTTTCTTCATAAGAGATTTTTCATGGTAATACATGTCTAAAACATATGAAAATCAAAGTTCAACATTGATTTAAAACAACTTTTGTAATATTTTATCATTTATTCTAGCTTTTACATGATAAGTTGATTAAAATTCAGATTTTTTTTTCTCTAATGTAAGTAACATTTTGAATGCAAGTATTAAACCTTAATTTTAAACATTTGTTGCAAGTAAATTAGATATAAGAATTAATAAAATAGTTTTATGTTTAAAATATTCGGCTTTGGAATTGGTTAAGTATAAATTGCTGTTTTTTATTATATTACTGAATTAAAGCACTTTGTGTCACTATTTATTTGCTTAGAAAACTAATCAGTTTAATATACTCATATTACTCATGTTTAAATACTGTTAGTGTGTTTGTATACAAATACATCAAATTCTTTACCGAGAGTGAATACAGCATGGCATCATTTTACTTACATTTAAACATTATGCGATTGTTTATGACAAAATCGATTTGATTATTTTTTTTAGAAAATAAAAATGGCAAAAAAATTAAACAGTCAAATCATTATTTTACTGTTTTTTATTATTTTTTAATTTATTTTTAATACTATTATCAGACTACATATTTCAAAATTAATGTTTATATGTCTACATAAAGTAAAAATTAAATATATATCATTAATTGTTAAACATCAGTAAAAGAATTCCGGAAAAAAGAAATATATATATATATAGAAAGAAACATGGATTTTATTGCTAAAGAAATTACAATAAAATGTAAATAAATTCCATCATTATTTTTAGAATATCAAAAGGGTAAAAAATGTAAATAGTCAAATCATGATTCCAGAGGATTTTTTTCTTATGTTATTACTGTCGACATTTTCTAATAATTACATAGTAGTTATTTTAAAACTAATTAAAATAACTGTATATAAATTAGAACAAGATCATGTATCTACCATTCAGTGCTTGGTGTATAAGTATTAATAAAATAACTGCATATATATGTATATATAAAAACATAATTTTTTTTTTGGTATAACATAGTAATAATAGTGAATAAAATTTATTATTCGTACTGATGATTGATTGTGCAAAAATACTCAATACAGTTGCTTAATTTAAAAAAAAAAAAAAAAAAAAAAAAAAAAGAGAATTGGCATTTTAAAATACTTTTATTGAAATGATTTATTATTTTTTAGAGGAGCGGGATAAATTAACATTTGGAAGTTGAAGTAATAATTTTGCTAACGTCAAGCAATTATTTGTATATTACGTAATAATATATTCAAGACAAAAATACGATTGCCATCGCAATGCCTACTTTTTTAAAAATGGACAAAGTCTTAATACATTTTATTATTTTTTTAAATTTCTTTTTATATAGGTTCAAAGAGCAAAATTTCATTTTAGTTATTTATATTCATGTCAAATTTATATGAGTGAGATAACAAAATGGCGGAAAAAAAACAATGAAAAAAAATGCTTTTATTCACTGTAACATCATATTTATAAACCTTTCTTTTAAATTAAAAAGTAAGTAATAATAATAGTTTTTAATTCAGAAAAAAATACTTAAATAATTCATTAGTAATATATAACAGTAACTAAAAGAAAAAAAAATAACGTCAATGAAAATTATATTGCATGTTATAATTTTAAATTGTAAAACACAAAAATTTTTATATAGCACACATATTTTGTATATAGCACATAGATTTGTGGTCTAAATTTTTATATATTTATTATTTTTTAATGTGCATTTAACAATTTTATTAAAATTTTAAAACTGCATAATTAATTATGATTTAAAAAAATTTCAACCTGTGAAAAAAAAAAAAAATTATTTAAATCTTTTTTTTTTATATATTAAAAATGTTTTTGACTGGCAAGCATCAAAGAAATGTATATCATTTTTTAAAACAAAATATTACTTGTTTGGTAAATTGTCTATAAAGATTTATCTCCCCCCCCCCTTCTTTTGCTGTAAGACAAATATAATATTAACGTAGTGAAAAGACAATTGTAAATACAACATTGCAGTAGTGAAAAATGCATAAAAATTAAGAATATTAAGAATTTCATTTTTACGGTATTGTTGTAATTTTCACGACACTTTTAACCATTATTTTTACAGCTGTATCATAATTTCATTTTACAGTATTGTTGTAATTATTATTATTTTTTAGCCGTAATGTTTTCAGTTGTGATGCATTTTAATTTTACAGCATGACTATTAATTTAACTGCATTTTTATCCTTTTTTTACATTTTAATCATATTTTGTTTTACAGCACAACCGTAATACATGTTAGCCTTTTTTACAACTGAGATGCATATTTGTTTTACAATTAAAATGAAATTTTAATTGTAAAACAAAAATGCATCTCAGTTGTAAAAAAAGGTTAACATTTATTAAAATATACGGTTGTGCTGTAAAACAAAAATATGATTAAAATGTAAAAAAATGGCAAAAACGCATTTAAATTAATAGTTGTGCTATAAAATTAAAATGCATCACAACTGTAAAAATTACGGCTAAAAAAATAATAAAAATTATAACAATACTGTAAAATGAAATTATGATATAGCTGTAAAAATAATGGTTAAAAGTGCCGTGGAAATTACAACAATACCGTAAAAATGAAATTACGACATTGCTGTAAAAAATATAGCGAAAACTGCAGTAAAATTTACGCCTGCACTGTAAAATTAAAATAACGCCATTGCTGTAAAAAATAACAGCTAAAACTGCAGTAAAATTTACGCCTGCACTGTGAAATTAAAATAACGCCATTGCTGTAAAAATAACAGCTAAAACTGCAGTAAAATTTACGCCTGCACTGTGAAATTAAAATAACGCAATTGCTGTAAAAATAACAGCTAAAACTGCAGTAAAATTTACGCCTGCACTGTGAAATTAAAATAACGCCATTGCTGTAAAATAACTGCATAATGTGCTGGCACCCAAATTGCCAGCACTTTTTGCTGTAAAATTACAGTACTTTTTCTTACAGTGTACAACCATCCCATTAAACACTCTTAGGTGGGAATTTCTAAAATAGAAAAAATACATGTTTAAGTTTGCTTTAACCCTTTCTTCACGGACAAAATCTGTTAGTAAAATGAGAAATTATCGACTGACACCGGAATTTACAAAAGACATTTTAAGAAATCGGGAACTCCTTAATTTAAGCTTTTATTGTAAAAGCAAGATTTTATTAAAATATTACTGGTGCCAATTGCAAGTTTGGAATTAAAATTAGGTGTGTCCAGACCGGATACACTGCGCCGGAAAGGGTTAATAGATAAACTATCCTAAATTCATGCCTCTTTTAGACTTGCTACCGATGTATGGTGGAATATGACCTAAAACTTTCGTACCTTCCGTTAATCCTTTTGGAGGGGAGAGAGGGATTTCTAAAATCGTTGAAATAAATGTTTAGTAATTTTTTTAAATGTTTTTTATCTTATAGCTACAGTTGCCACTGGTTTATGGCTAGTGATGGATGATTTTCGAAAATTTACCAACCGAAAAAAATCGTCATCGTAAAATACACAATCGCTACAATCATCGGTTATCTCCCCTCCAACAATCGAGAATTTTTACAAATCATGGTTTTTATATGCTTATGAAGTCAATTTTAGTAAATATATAGAAACTAAAAACAGAGGGAATTAAAAAAAATCAACAAACCAAAGAAAGGCAGTAAGGGAACCACAACTGTAGAAAAATCACGTGACGGCTTCTCCTGTTTGCAAAAAATAGAAAAGACACGGATAACTATAAAAAAATAGGAAGTTTAAATATCAAAAATTTGGATTTTTTGGCAATTAGCAGCAAAATAGCCAAAGGAATAAGAATTAAAAGCATCCCTCGTGGCAAAAACAGAAATTAAAAAGATGGTTTATGTGAGCAGTATTTTTTATTGATTTTTTCTACGTAATTTAAGATTAGTTCGTAATTTTGCCATTATTAAAAGATCTGTTGCTGGCGTTAAACGTATCCCCCCAGAAGAAGCAAAACAGAGGTTTGGGCAAAGGAAGTGCATAATAGGAATAATTCGTCACAGGACTTAACAACGATATATCACATCAAAGATACCGGCTATATTTAGAAAAATGCACCGTCGCGGTTGGTCGAAAACAATGACCTTAAGATACTTAGACTCCAAAATAGCAACCTTTTAGTAGGCCGACATGTGTGCCTTCCGTTACGTGACGGAGGGCAGATTTAGCACGCCAAACCGGTTTTTCTCCCGCCGAAACTCATATTGCTATGTTTGCCTTGAATTGGACCGCGCTTCTTCTTTTCTCTTTGTGAAATCTGAAAGTTGCCAATAAAGCGATCACCGCCAAAAAACAGCATCTTTTCGCCAAAGATGTTGGATTCGAAACCATGCCGAGATAACAATGGGATTTGGCGTCTACGTATATGAGAAAGTCAATGGTCGAAAATTGCTTCCACCAAAGTAGCAAAATTTGTTGAGGAGAGAAGAAAAATCCATAATCTGAAAGATTGATCCGAGGGCTTTAAGATGATGCGTCTTATGGCGGGTCCAAAAAATGGTTGAAAATTTCCGACCCCCAATTTAGCCCCTCTCAAGGGTGGAAATTTTAAAAAAGCCGAAACATATGTTTAATTATTTTATTTTGTAGATTTATTTTCGGTGGTTTCACGGTTCTCCCTAAAACGGCTGCTGAGATGTGCCAAATGTTCAAAAATTTTCGACCCCCTTTTAACAACCTTAGGGGCGGAATTTGTAAAGTTGCGGAAATACGTGTTTAATTATTTTTTAGTCGATTTATAGTCTGAAATTTCACGCTCTTACCTATAATGGCTGCTGAGATATAGCAAGATGTTCAAGAATTTTCGACACCCTATTTAGCCCCCTTAGGGCAGGAATTTTCAAAAATAACGTTTTAGTGCACGCTTTTATCATAATTTCACGAATTTCATGCTTCTAGGTTCAGTAGTTTGGGCTGTGCCTTGATTATCAGTCAGTCAGGACAAACTATTTTATATATATACAGATACATAAATTCACATCAAATTCAATGCCCAACCCTAAAAGGGATAGCATTGTAAAATAAAACAATGTGTGTTTCTATTTTCTGTTAAAATATACAAATAATAAAGAAAATAATAAATATAATATAAATAATAAAGAAAACTACCCCCTAAATCAATCATGAGAGCATTTTACGACCAATTATATAAATCTTAAAAGCGGTAATAGGTTAACTATGAATATCAATATAAAATTTTTATGTAGTAAAAATAAGTTTCTAATTCATATATATAAAGGTGTTTTGAGATATTAACTATCCAATCATAAATGATGACATTATCAGAGTTGCCAAGTCTTCAGGTTTTTGCACACTACTAGGGTGAACAAAAATCACAAAATGTCCGATTTTGATCATGTGAGATATTGAATTGAAGGTATCCATTGAAAACAATTCAAAATTTCAAGAGGTAAATTTATTTTCTAAAATTTTGAAGAACTTAAATAATAAGTTAATTTTCATGCAGTTATATGTCATTTCTTAGCATATGTATGCCAGGATAATGACAATTTCATTCTAAAACAATTTTTACATTCTTTTTATTATTATTATTATTTTAGATCTAACATTTTAATTTTGCTTAAAGGAACATATTTTCAATGCAGTAGCTGAAATTCCATGCACTGTTCAGTTTTATTTGTTAATTTATGGAAGCTAGGGAAATGACATAATAAAGGTTTACTCAATTTTTACAAAGATTTTAATCACATTACTTGCAAAGAAATATCTAAATGATCTTGCTAGTAGCTATGATTTAACTACTTCTTACTTGAACTATGTTAAAAATAAGAAGCATTACTCTGCATAGCTATTTATACATGATAAAGAACTAAAATACAGACCAGGAAAATAAAATTCATTTTCAAATTTTAATTATGAAAAATTACTTCTAAAATACAGAATTTGTTACCTTCCTTACATAGTATTTGTTTTATAAGGTATAAATATTAATTAGAAATTTAAAAAAAAAACCTAGAAAAATACATTTATACAGTACAGCAGAAGGCCCTTTACCTTGCACACATCACAGTGTAACATGTCAGGAAAATGACAATCTGAAATTCTAAGTCTCTTAATTGCTTTGTTTATATTATTAAAAATGTAATGTCTCTTGAAAGTACTTCTAAGGATATTTTTCATTAGAATGTATCAGAAGAAATTGCATTATATAACATTTAAAAGGAGTTTTATTATGCGGACTGCAATTTCCGAATCTTTTTATGTTCACAAACTATTATCTTAGAGAAAATGTTGTTCCTTTACATCTCCCAAATGTATTAAATAAAAACACTGCTGCCAGATTGGAGACAAAAAAAATCCTCAGATTGTTTGATTGTCTCTGCTTTTTTGAAATAGAAATATTCGACCTATTTAAAAGTAATTTAATCCTGAAAAAATGAAACGAATTATACTATTTTAAAAAAGTGGTGACAGTCAAATAATCTAAATTAAAAAAGGTCCTCAATCTGGCAACACTGAATAAGAAACATTTTTTGTATTAAAATACTGGTATTCAAAAGCCGGAGAGACTTGGCTTCTGTACATTATAAAATAAAACGACATGAATCTATCCTGAATTACAATATAATTAAGGAAATTACGCCTAAATCTTTAGAAAAACACTTAAACATCAAAAAGTGAGAAGACTCATCAACTATATAAATCTTAAAGAAGTTAAAGATAGATGATGGATATTAATGTATATACATATTTATTGTTTTATTTACATTTATTATTGATTTTTTTACGAATGATGCATATCTTTTTTAACACGAAAGTGTCATAATTCAGAAATTATTAGAATTGAGATTGAAAGCTTCTTTCCTATTTTACGAATCAGTTTTGATTAGTTAGCATATTAAAATTTAAAAGAAATTATATATTATTACGTAATAACATGTTACAATCTATTACCATCGTGAGATTTTTTAAATTAATTCATTAACTTATTAATCAGAATAAGAGCTATTATAACATATAACTGAAATTTTTTTTAATTTTATTCCATATATTTTGCTATTGCATATGTATTTACTTGCAACATAAAATGCTGCCATTTCTTTATTTATCGATAATAAAACACCGCTTTTTACTAGCCTTTCTAATTTCAATATTATGCTATTTTGTATTGGCATTCAACATGTTTTATATTAATACGCTGTATCACAAAGTACAGAAAAATAAATAAACACGAGTCTTCTATAATGTCTTCTAAAATATTAGTCATCAGTACTTCTACTAGTCCATATGATGAGAATAAATCTAAACTGTGTTTTAAAGAAACTATCAGAGCTGCCAACTTCTACGCCTATTTAAATCTTATAAACATGATTAAAACCACAAAAAAGTTTTAGTAAAATATATAACAAATATACTCAATGTTATGCATTACAATAGATATTCTTAATAATTTACTAAAATTTGTGTTTCTAATATGTTTATTTGATTGTAAATAGGCGTAGTAGTTGGCAGCCATGAACTATTATAAACCGAATTCAATTGATGTCGAAGAAATATTTTGACTTTTAGATTTCAACCAGCGTTTCGCGCAGGGTTAGTGATAATTTTTTCCTTCATAAGTAAGGTAAACTAAACTAATTGTTTTCAGTTCTAGTCGATTTCAATTTTAGTTTTGTTTCTTGCGGATTAAATTCTGATTAACTCTTTTTTTTTTTTTTAATAAGGTCCCGAGTATTGTTTCAAATAAATATGTATTATTTGACTCTTTACATGTTTACTTTTCAACAAAAGAGAAAAAATCTATACATTTTTTAAGTTTCGATTTTATATTAAGTTTTCACAATTGTATCAAAGAACTATACGGCGGAATTCACTAAAATTTGAATTCATATTGAAGTTTTCATTTAAAGCTTTTAGAAATCGATTTCTATTTCAAAGAAATATAGGTTATATTTTTTAATTCTTTTGAGAATTTATTCAGAAAAAACTTTTTTTAATTAATTTTTGAAAAAAAAACAATAATTGTAATCTATGAATCTTTTAACATAAATTCAAATCTTTTAATATCGCAACTAATAATTGCAGCCAAGTAGCTCTTGAGATCCCTATTGCTCGACCCAAATTTTTTAGTTAAACCGCCAGCGAAAACGATACTGTTGAATTATAGATGACGACACAATTCGCATTGATTTTTATTTCATACTGCTCTTCAATCGGTCAGTAACATGGTAACTTCGGTAAGTTGCTCTGAACAAGCTCATTTTCGTCAAATATTTCAGAGTTTGCGTTTCGTTAAAAGTCACGTGATTTTGATACGAAATAATCGTCAAAAATGACGAATAACTCAAGCTGCTGTATCGTCAAAAGTGAGAATTTCATTTCTGAGAGAGTGTGAAGGCAAGGAATGTCTCTATTCCTCTATCTTGTTTTAATCCCAAATGTTACCGACAGAGGCTGTTAAGCTATACGCTGCTGTAATGCTCAAAGTATCACAAAAAAATTGATGGAAGTTTATTCGGTTTTTACTCTTTATACTGTTTACTTGTTCCAAGCCGAAAAATGGCTTATGTCTTGAAAATGCAAAATTTCATACATACATAAGTATAATTACAATTTGATGGAGAGTAGCATCACTGTCGGCGATATTAAAACAAAACAAGAAAGCTTTATATAAATATTTTAATTTACACATCACCTTTCTGCAAGAATGACTTAATAGCTGTCCCCGTTTACCTGTTATTGAATTTAACTCTCTGAGCAGACTGTCCGTATTTTTCCGTTTCCCCAAAACAACTTAAATCTATTGTAGATACAAATATTTTAAACAGAATTGTATTTTAAGATGTACATCAAATAAAGGACATGAAGTGTGTTTTGAAAACAAACAGAAAAAGAAAATTTAAAATCGCTTACAAACCGCTGCCTTTTTCAACCTTTACAGTTTAACTTGTAACTTTCAGTTTTACTAAAAACACTACCCAAATTTCGTTTCATTTGTAACTTTAGTACTACCACCAGAGACTTTTGAATAGGTGCATTAATTATAACAGTTCTGTTAAAAACATTTTAGTTCGAAAACACTATCCTATAACGCAGGGCTGCGGAGTCGGTAGGAAAAATGGCCGACTCCAACTCCGACCCCGACTCCGGAATTTTTAACGACTTCGACTCCGACTCCGACTCCAACTCCGACTCCGGAAATTTTAACGACTCCGAATCCGACTCCGACTCCGACTCCTGGCTTCCTTGCTAGCTATTATACTAATGTTGATGCTGGTTAAAGTTATGAGGGAACGAAAGAAAAATAAGGCAAAAAGTCATTATTTCGGTATTCAGTTCTTAGAGCTTTGGAAAAAAAAAAAAATCCGTTTTACAAATTCTTTAATTTCACGTACCACAAACCTGAAAAATTAAATTACCGAAATCTAAAAGAGATAACAAAACGGATATTTTACTATTTCGGATCCGTGGCCTCGAAAAGGGGAAATCTGCACAATTTTTATGTTAACTAGTGCTCTCTAGAGCAGAAAAATTTCAATGGAAAGGGAAAAAAATTAGTCAGATGTGTTAATCTGAGAATTTTCTTCAATATCACACATGTTAATACTTCCTGAAAAATGCAGCATAGCAGCGCCACCTCTTATGTGATTTACACCAAAATCTAGTCAACAAATTATATCAACTTCTAACTGAATTTGAAGTTTGGTGAAAATCAGTACATTAATTTCTGAGATAGAGTTATAGGAAAATCTTAAAATTCTGCATATCAGTGCTACATGTTGGGTGATGTACATCAAAAACGAATCAGGATCAATTTCTATCAGATACTAACTGAATCTAAAGTTTAATGAACATCCATGCATTAGTGATTGAGCCACAGCTATTTCAAAATCGTAAAAAATGCAGCATATCAGCGCTACCTGTAGGGCGATTTACACCAAACACTAAACTATACTAATCTAGATTACAAACTAATTAAATATAAAGTTTAATGAAAATTCGAGCATTTGTTTTTGAGATAACGCTGTTGCAATATCATGAGCATTGCAGTATAGCAGCGCCACCTATTGAGCGATTTGCACCAAAAAATTTACAGCACCTAATTATATCAAGGACTAACTGAATCTAAAGTTTTATAAAAATCCGTGCATTGATTTTTATGATATAGCTACTGTAGAAATGGTGAATAACGCAGCATAGCAAAGCCACCTTTCGAGTGATATACACCAAAAATTAATCAAATCCAGTTTCTATCAAGATCTAACAAAATCTAAAGTTTTGTGAAATTCCATCCATTAGTTCTTGAGATACAGCGCTCCAAAATTTTTGTCCCATGCAGACTCACGAAGTGACAGACACTGACAGACATTTTCGAAAAACTATCAAATCGTGTTCAGTTCAGGATCTTCTAAAACGTATAAATCCATCGAATTCCGGAAATCGATATTTTTCAAGAATCCAATACTTTATTCTTGTAAAGATAGAAGATTGTTCGCAAATAATCTGGGATCTACTAGAGCTTTTAATTAAAAACAATTTTCATCCCCTGTGTACCCTGGGCAGTTTATTGGGATTCTTTAACTTGGGTAGTCCGATATAATCCAAAAATAGCAATAAAAATTCCTTCTATGGATTTAAAATTACATTTTGTTGGTTTAATTTCACTTCAAACTGTCTAAGAAAAAAGCCGGAGTCGGAGTCGGGTTGCTTTTTTACGACTCCGACTCCGATTCCTTTTTCTCAAAAATGGGCCCGACTCCGACTCTGACTCCACGACTCCGACTCCGACTCCGCAGCCCTGCCTATGAGTCAATCACGCCTTTTATTCATTTTTCAATATAGTAGTAACACAGATCATCTCACAGTAGTTATGTGACAAATTCTGTCACATCAGTTAAAGGTTAAGATTATTTTTATAAGCATTTTTATGAAAATTGAGAAATCTCTCAAAACGCTAGGAGGATTAAAAAAATCAATAAATTTTAGGTCATTCTGCATGTTTAAAGACTGAACTTTGAGCCTCTACGATTTATGTTCTGTTTATTGTTCTCTCTATAATTTATGTCATACAAATTTTGATCAATATGTTATAATCTTAAATATTTCTCGCAAGTTGTTGTATTTGAAACAACATGATGTTTCAAATTTCCTATCACCGTATGAAAACTTAAAAAAAAATCCAAAGAATATTCCCTTAATGCTGAAAAGTTATTCAAAATCTATGCGTGCATATGATTGTTTTTCTTATTGAACTTTATGCAAATGTGATTTATTTCAAGAAGTAAAATAGATGCAGATGAATGGTTCCAATGATTGTGTGTGTGTGTATTTTATCTTTAAAATATAAAAAAGTACTTACTCATATAACGCAATTACTCACATTACTCAACTAATCCTTTTTAGAACTGTTTGCATTATTATATAGCAATTATCAAGGTCACATTAATAAATTATTAGTCTCTTGAAATATATAATCATTTGAAAACACGAACATTTAATCTTGAATGTCTTGTCAAATACCTCTTCAGATTGAAAGAAGCAAGAAAAATATTGACAGTCTGTCAAATGCAATGTGGCATCTAAAACAAGTAATAACTCTGGCATTGATTCAAGTGACACTTTTCTTACAAAATAGCGTACGTTGATATCTATAATTTAAGTCAACATTGGTGAAATTATTTATCCAATTTGGACATTTACTTCAAACTTAAACAGATCAAATGTCTTTGCCTGTTTTGTGATTTTTGAATTCATTAAATCAATGATTTTAATTGAAGTTTGAAGGTAACTATTGATATTGCAGAATTAAATTCTCTGGCACGATTACTTCTTCCGAAAATATTTACAACTTTAATGCTTATTACTTTCTTATATTTTCAATAGAAGAAAGTATTGTAACCGAAATTTTTTTCGACTTCCGATTTTCGACGGATTAACACGCTTTAGGGGCCAAAGATACCAAAAAACATGTTTTTACAAATATGTGTGTACCTGTATGTCGCCATTGTTCCATCGAAAAGTGTATGAAGATATGCATAGAATTGAACCAAGTTTTTTATAATGTTTTTGGCTGAGGCAAGCAGGTCCTCCTTAAATTTTGAAATATACTGCCGAAAGGGGGCGCTGTAATAGTGATTTTTGTGCCATTTTCAATATTGTACTACGGAAAAGTGTATGAAGTTATGCTTAGAATTGAGCCAAATTTTCACTTTCTTCTATCTTCTATCTTATCTATACTGGCTGAAGGATCGTGGCAATTAGCCACGAATTTTTTAACCCGTGAATTTTTAACTTCCAAAATTTTTGTCGCAAAACAAAGGCCTTGAAATTTTTTGAAATTTTAATAACCTCAAATTTATTATTTAATGGAATAAAAAATATAAAGCCAGACAATTTAATCGGACCAAAAATTGCGACAGACATTTTTACTTTCTTCTCTTATCAATAGAAGAAAATATTTCAATCGAATTTTTATTTTGGCTTCCGGTTTTCGACGGATTTACACGTTTTAGGGGTCAGCGATTCGGAAAAAACATGTTTTTACAAAATGACTGCGTGTGTGTCCGTATGTCGCCATTGTATAAATGAAAAGTATATGAAGTTGTACATAGATTTAAACCAATTTTTTTGTATGATTTTGTCTGTGGCAAGCAGGTCCACCTTCAATTTTGAAACATTCTGCCGAAAGGAGGCGCTGTAATAGCGATTTTTGCGCATTTTTAATATTGCACCATCGAAAAATGTATGAAATTATGCATAGAATTGAACCAAATTGTTTGTGCAAGTGTTTGGCTACGGCTAGACGGCTAGCTGGTCCTGCCTGAATTTGAAAAAAATCCGCCGCAAGGCGAGGGGTCGCTGCAATAGCGATTTTTCTGCCATTTTCAATATTGTACCCCGGAAAGTATATGAAATTATACGTAGAATTAAACCAAAATTTTTGTGTAAGTGTTTGGATATTTCTAGTAGTTCCTGCTTGAACTTGAAAAGAATCCGCTGAAAGACAACGCTGTAATAGCGATCTTTGTGTCATTTTCAATATTGTACCATCAAGAAGTGTATGAAGTTATGCATGGAATTGAACCAATTTTTTGCGTAAGTGTTTAGATATCGCTAGTTGGCCCTCCCTAAATTTGAAAAAAAGAATCCGCCGGAAGGGGAGCTGCATTAGCAATTTTTATACCATTTTCAATATTTTACCACCGAAAAGTGTATGAAGTTATGCATAGAATTGAATTAATTTTTTGGGGTAAGTGTTTGGCTATAGGTAGCAGATTCTCTTTGAATTTGAAAAAATCCGCCTGATGGGGGCGCTTCAATCGCGATGTCTATGTCATTTTTATTATTTTACTATCAAAAATTGTAAGAAGTTATGTTTAGAACTGAAATAAAATTTTTATGTATGATTATTTTTGGGTATAGCAAACAGGTTCCCCCTGAATTTGAAAAAAATCTGCTCCAATCGTTTTATTGTCCATCGGCTCCTGCAGAGACAATAACTCGCGTCCTGCTAAACCGGCTGCATTTTCAGAAAGAATCACGTTTTGAGCACCAGCCTTGGCGAGTTGGCGAAAGCGAGAACGTTCAGCTAGCTGCATCGCCAAACACAAAATAAACTAAGTTCAAATGTGTCATAAAACATGATTAATAGAATTATATTTATTATAAGAGAATCTTTACTACTGTTTTTAATTAACTTCTCAATTTCTTCGAACATAGCGAGTTAAGGAAATAATATTTTTGAATTGAGAGAAAAAGGAAAAAAAAAACTATGTTTAGATGTTCTGTGAAATTTAAAGCATTTTAATCTGAAAAAGCTCTTTGTTTTAAACTATGTTTTAATCGAATATTAATGAATGTATCTATATTAATGAATTATCTATGTTTTAATGAATAACATTTCCTCATATTATAGACTTTGCTTGATAACATTTACGGAAAAACAAATGAACAATAAGAGCGAATTCTTTGCAGAAGGAAGGGTTGCTATTCGCTAGGTGTTTGACGTCACAAACAAGAAAGGATACGTAGCACTGACTTCATCTTCGACCGCCGTCGTTGTTCTGGCGATAAGGTGCTCAAAACGTGATTCTTTCTGAAAATGAAAACCGGCTATTTGTAAAAAAGCTGATGATAATGGAATAAGGGAAGACTATTGATTTTAATAAATATCATAATCCACATTAACTCGTTTTTACTCCAATTAATTGACTGAAGCAGAAAATTATGATGAAAATCAAAGTTGGTATAGTATTAAATTAATAATATTAAAGTATTAACATGTGTAACTAATTTTTGAAATATTAAAATGAACGTATGAGATAGAAGAAAGTTTTGAGATTGGCACATACAACTAGTTTTTGATTACCTATAACTCAAATGTTAAAGATAGATTATGTATTTGTTTTAAGCGATTTTGTATTGTACATTTCTAACTTTACCTACGTGTATTTAAAAGTGTGATGTTCTAAAACATTTTCTCAAAAACTTTTCTTCATATCTGCATAAAGTTCAATAAGAATTCTTTTTACGGTTTTATGATGCAGCTGAAAAAAAAAAAAAAAAGAAATTTTCAAATTTGATGTTTAGTTTAGTGAAGCAGTAGCGGTATGTGCACATCCTTTCCTAATAAATATTTCGCCGAATTGCATGTAATTGATAACGATTGAGAACGTTGTTTTTCTAAATAGTTTCATCAACTTCAGCTTTAATAATTTTAATCTGCTGAATAAGTTCCTTCACTCATATATACATATACAGTCGAACCTCGTTAACATGAACCTCAAGGGGAAGCAAAATTTTGTTCATGTTATCAATAATTCGTATTATCAGTATCAAATTTTTGTATTCGTTTTCATAGGGGACTGTAAAAACAGTTCATGTTAAAAGTATTTCACGTTAAGCGTGTTCATGTTAACGAGGTTTGGCTGTATATGTACTTTATTTATTTATTTATTTAAAAAGTAAGAATTATTGGTATACAAATTGAGCTATTTACAGAAGTAATCATTTCTACAAAATGGGGAAGGTAAAGAAATACATTGTAATGCAAGGTTTTCATATTAAACTAATCATATGTGGCAATCCCAAAACTTTCTTCTATTTTATGCATGTTAATACTTCTTGAAAAATGCAGCATATCAGTGCCACCGGTTAGGTGGTTTAAACCAAAATCTAGTCAGCAACAACTTATGTCAACTTATAAATGAATCTGATGTTTGATGAAAATCCGTGCATTAGATTTTTAGATAGAGCTATTGCAAAATCTTAAAAAAAAATTGAATAACAGCGCCACATGTTGAGTGTACAGCAAAAACTAATCAGGATCAATTTATTATCAGGTACTAACTGAATCTGGGGTTTGATGAAAATCCATGCATTAGTTATTGAGATATATTTATTGCGAAATCGTGAAAAATGCAGCATAGTAACATCATCTGTTGGGCAATTTACACTAAAATCTAAAAAACACTAATTTATATCAAGGATTAACTCAATCTGAAATTTTCGAAAATTCCGTGCATTAATTCTTGAGATAGAGCTATTGCGATAATCACGAATAATGTACCATCTCAGCACCACCTTTTGAGTGATTTGCAACAAAATGTAATCAGCACCATTTTATACACTGTAAAAAAGTAGTACAGTGCGTGTCAAAAGTTTAAGCACAATAGCAATTTTAAAATAAAACTTTAAATATTACCTTTAATTTCAATATCTCTCTTGTATATGTTAAAATTATCTATTTTTACACCATATTCATTTAAATTAACTTTTAAATTTTATTTCAAACCATGGAGTTTAAGAATAGAAGAAAAATGACCGTGTCAAAAGTTTAAGCACAAAATCGTTTAGAGCATATGTCATTTGGTGAAAAGTGGCTGAATGTCATATTTAGTAATGAAAAAAAAAATGGAACCTCGATGGCCCTGATGGGTTTAAGTACTATTGGCATGATCTCCGTAAAGAACCTAGGAGTGTATTTAGCCGATAACATAATGGTAGTTCTGTAATGGTATAGGGGGCTATTTCTTTCAATGGTCAGACATCTCTAGCATTCACCAGTGGTCGTGAAAACTTTGAAAACTACCAAGAGACACTAGCCAATCATTTGCTTCCTGTTGCCGAGGTTTTTAGGGGGTGAAAAATGGTTATTTCAACATGATAATGCTTCCATCCATACCTCAAACTCAACTTCATCGTAGCTTAAGTCGAAAACAGTGTCTATTTTGATATGGCCGGCAATTAGTCCTGGTTTAAACTTTATAAAAAATATGTGGGGTATTCTTACTCATGCAGTTTATCCAAATGGAAAGCAATATTCTTCAGTTAAATATTTGAAAGATGCCATTGGGAACGCTTGGTTTAAAAATGAACCAAAAACAATACAGAAGCTCATTTTAACGATTGAAGACCGTATATTTAAAGTAATTCATCAGAAAGGAGCAATAATCAAGTATTAATTTTTTTATTCTTGTTCTGCTAAAGACTAAAAAACTACTGTGCTTAAACTTTTGACACACTCATTTTTGTTGTTTTGATAAATTTTATTATTTAAGATAAATTTTATAGCATGAATCTGTTAACTATCTTTTTAAAACTACAATTTGTAGGCTATGTGAAAAGGGAAGTAACTTTCATCCATTAATCAAATTTTATTTTGAACTTTTCTGTTGTGCTTAAACTTTTGACACGCACTGTATTATAACATTTAATTTGGCTTTGTAAAATAACGAATGAAGTTTACATATGCACTCCTTCTGGTGGTTCTTTTTACAACACAATTTTAAGTGGTTTAATATATCTGAAATTGTCTAATTCTACACCTTTAAAGAAGTTGTGGAAATTTTACACCAAATTTAGAGTGAAAATAGTAAACAACATATCAGTGCGCCATTTTGAAATTTCTTTAAATTAGCGAAGTTCCATCTAAATTTTGTCTGTGATTTCCGCTATGTTCTCAATAATGATTAAAGATTAATCTGTTAACGTATTTTCTGTTGCAAGTTCCCTGATTCTACAGGTGTTTATTTTAATTTTTTGATGTATTCAGTTGTGTCAAGCTGGAGCTTAATTTACTAAAAAGCGGATTCGGTATTCGCGACATAAATCCCGGATGAACTGTACGACTGTTTTATTTTTCTGATTTTCGATAAATGAACATACACTAGGCAAGCAATGTGATTATTTTATTATTATTATTATTATTTTTATTTTTATTTTTGTTTTATTATTTTTTTTTTCTTTTTTTTGCAGATTAAAAATATAAAACTTTAGATGTTTGTATGCACTTTTTAAACTTAGATCATGCTTTTAACACGGCACTGCCAAATTAAGAGTAATGACGACATGGTTGAATCTAAAGAAAGGTATACATTTTGTGTAACTATTAAAGTCAATTCCTTTTATACAGCTTTTATATGTTAGAAGACATAGTTAAGCAATTTATAATATGCGTTAAATTGTATAATCGTAATGCAATTTTATATCATGTGTAGCTTATATTTGTTAAAAAAACTAAAAACACCCAATTAAATTTATAGTGTTATAAGTATTTATGATTTTTGCTACAAAATTATCTTAAAATGTGTGATCATGATGTTTTCCGTCCTTCAACCAAAAATATTTTCACCAAGAATTCATCATGAGATTTTTTTTTTTTTTTTTTTTTTTTTTTTTTTTTTTCTTTTAGCTTATTTGCATTATTAACAATGTGAGAAATTTTCAGAATTTTTATTTCATTTGTTGATATTGAAAAAGTGAAAGCGATATCATACTCTTATTCTTGTGTTTATATAGGTAAAATGTACTTAAAAATATCAAGGACGCCCATTTGATTACATTTAATGGGAAAATTTAGCAATTCTATGCGGGAGCGGGAGAGATCTTCATTAAGTAATTATCTTTTAGATGCATCCAAAAATGCTTAATTTTAATGCTAAACATGCATAATGAATTTGAATATACCAAAATTTAAAGGTATTCTAACTCCATTTTGCTCCACCCCCTCCTCTCTATATGGCACTTATGAAAAAGATAATTTAAAGCATATAAATAAGTAGGAAATTTCGTTGTTACCAATTAATGTGTTTAAAATGTATGTTATAAAAAATTATCTCAATTAAAAGCAAGTTTAGCACCGCCTCTTTGCGTGAAACTATTTATTTTAAATTATGGTTGTACTAGATTTAAAATGTTTTCTTTATTTTATTTTTTTATTTTACTGTTAAAGTACATCAAACAAGCGGTAGTGTGACTTCACCCCAAAAATGGTGGCAAGTAAGTTGCTACTAAAAGTAGCATTTATTTACGCCATTTGATTGCTGGTGGTTTATTGCACTAATCTACTGGTGGTGTATCCTTTCTCTACTTTTGGTGGAAATTTAGTTGCCACCATTTTTGGTGTAAAATGACATTAATATTTTTTACAATGTATCAAGTGCTAACTAAATAATTCTTTTATGAAAATCCATGCACTAGTTTTTGAGATATAGCTATTGTGGTAATTGTAAATAATACAGCATAGAAGCCCCACCTATTGAGCAATATACACCAAAAACGAATCAGATCTAGTTTATATCAAGGTCTCACAGAATCTAAAGTTTTGTAAAATTCCGTGCTTTAGTTCTTGAGATAGAGCACCCACAAATTTTTTGTCACGTACAGACAGACTCACAGACAGACATTTTGTAAAAATATGTTTTTCGGGTTCTCTGACCCTTAAAACGTGTAAATCCATCGAAAAACGGAGTTTGCGAATTTTCTCGAATGCAATAAGTAAAGATAGAAGATCTTGTAAAGTTAGAAGAAAGTAAAAATATAATCTAAATTAGGTAATCATGAATATTCTGAAATAAAAGAAAAAAACAATCGATTTTATAGATAAACTAGCTAACCCGCCCGGCATTGTCCTATTAGAGGTCTGCACGGGCCGGAATTTCCAGGCCCAGCCCGGTCCGTAGGAAGATTTTTTAGGCCCAGCCCGTTTAAATTTTTATATTTTAGGCCCGGTCCGTACAGAAATCAGTGACAACAGGCCCGGCCCATTTTGGCCCGTTACAATTTTTACGATTTCTAAAAAATTCAGATTTTTATCATATAATTAAGATTCCTTTAAAAAATACTGCATACATATCTATGGAATGATTTTACAGTACATTTCACAGGAAATACACATTAGCAACATTAATGATTACTTAGATTCTTAGGCTTTCAACCAGTAGCGGCTCGTCAGGGAGTGCTGCATCCAATTTTTCACACCACTAAAATTTAACAGATTCTTTCATATTATTTATTCGACAAATTTTGTTGATTAAATAAAACAGAAATAACCAATCAGTATTTGAGGTGTGAAAAAATTGATGCAGCACCACATGACCAGCCGCTACTGCTTTCAACATTCAAATAAAGATTCATTAAAAAATTAATATGGCTTAGAATAAAAGAAAAAAGAAAGAAAGTTAAAAACATCGTAACTTTTGAAGCTGTTTAATAAAAGAAGATTTATAAAAATATTTCTACATCATTTTATTAAAGATTTTAAATCCAAATTCATTCGTTAATTTAAAGCTCCTTTCGGATACATTTCTAAATTCATTTTTTTTTCTCAGAAACGCATAAGATTAGCAAGTGTCTTTATTCAGAAACTATATAATCGAATGGCGTTTTCCATTTTTTGATACAAGCAATTTAAGAATGCTGCATGCAAATAAAATATTGTCATAGTTAGCGTTTTGAATAGAATTTCTGGAAGCGATAGCATTGGAAGAGAGAAAAACCTGCAACCATTTGAGAAACTATTGTATCTCAACAAGCTTATACAATCACTTTATTTACCAAAAATGAAAAACGCTATTCGATTCCAAATCTCTTCAATAGTCAGGCTTATCACTTTTATATATTTATATATTATTATTTTAATTGTATTAAACTATTTAACATCTTATGAAATTGATGTATGTTGCTAAGGACAGGGTTGGGTTTCTTCCGGAAGAAACCTATTTCTTCCAGGACAGTGGCAGAAACTGGAAAAAACCGGAAGAAACTGGAAGAAATGGAAGAAACTACCAGAAACCAAAACAAATGCTCACAGTTAAAGTATATTAACTATATAAAATAATTAAAGTATAATTACATGAAATCTAAATTGGAAAATTTAATTATTATTATTATTATTATTATTATTATTATCATCATTTTTGCAAAGATAAGTCATTTTTTTAAATAACAAACTTCTGGTTCAGCAGACGCTTTCAGATGATGGATTTTTACTACTCTAGAAGTAGAGGGATTTTTTTATATATAAATTATGCTATTTATGTAAAAAGAAAGAGAAAAACCACCTGCAAATGGTTTTTTTCATATAAAAATATATTATTTTTATATAAAAATGTCTTATTTTAAATTGTGCAACACAGTAAATAAATAAATTTGTAATTATTTATACTAACATCTAGAATGAATAACTCAATGCTGTAGTGTTCTAAAAATATCTATAAGTATGTCAAAATTCTTTTAAACTATCTTGAAGTGTAGGACTTGGGGAAAAAAATCTTTATTTTTTGCATTCATCAAATTTAAGTTGAAAAACTAATTGCAGCATCCCACTGCTAAAATACTTTTTTGTTATACTATGCTGTATTTGCTGCATTGTACTTGAATGAAAAAAAAATAGAATTTTTAATGATTTTTTTTAATACTGATCGACCGATACAGGTTTCTAAGGTCAAAACCATTTCTCAGAAAATTCAAAGTTTCAGCCAAAAATGAAAACATCCAAAAAATTTAAGTAAATAAGTTGTATGTTTTAAAGTAATTAATACATACATAAATATACATAAATGTAAATTAATTATATGTATAGTATTTATTAATTATGCACAATTGTTAATTATCCAAAAACTTTATTTTCATATACAATTAAACATAATTAATTCATCAACGACACAGAACAATTTTCTAATTATATGAATTTCATTTAATTAAAAAATATTTTAGTTTTAAGTATACACATCTTGAATTTTCTTCTATAATGATTTTTGTAAATGATCATTTATTATTCTAGAACTTTCTTAATATGTGGAACACTAATGCAGTTTAAACTAAAAATTTTCTATAAGATGATTTCTAATTCATGACTGATAATTATAAGCAACGAAGTTCATTGCAATACACTCATTAGAGCTGATACAGTTCAAATCAAGGACTAATGTTGAAATTTTCCGAAGGAAGAAACAAAAATTTTGGAATACTGAGAGTTTTAGTCAAGCTGAATTTTCAGCCGTGTTTTTGACAAAACTCAGATTTTGGGCCGAAAATGAAACCATATTTTTGATCGATCTCTGTTTAATGCAGTAATATTAAAAATTTAATATTAAGCTTTTAATATTACTGTAATTATTGTATATTACTTACATTGATAAAATTGATGTAAATTAAAAGCTTTTATTTAAATGGGTTTCATTCTATCACTGGTAAAGAATCCCTACTATTTACTACTAGCTTCAAAAATTTAAATAATTAAAAAAATATGTTGGTTAAATTGAAATGAATAACATTTAATTAATTTTGTGTATTTTAATTTTCGATAAAATTTCTTTTCATTTAGCCAATGGTTGAAGATCTTTAGACAGACGTTTTGTGCTGTGATCATGGCTAAAAAACTGATGTAATTATTAATTTAGCATATATATTTATTTAAATTTATTTTGGTTGAATGGAATTAATTCATATAAGATTATAGGAAGAAGATATTTAGTATATCTTACAAAATTGAAAGTATATGGTAAATTCTAGAAGAAAAACAGTTTCTTCCATTTCTTCCACTTGGAAGAAACCTATTTCTTCCAGCCGGTTTTTTCCATGGTTTTTTCCGCGGTTTTTTCCACTGCGGAAGAAACTTGCCAACCCTGGCTAAGGATTACTGCAAATTATTTCCTGTATAATAGAAAGCAGATAGTATTTACAGGGACACACAAAAGATTTCGGCTATAATACTGTATCTGAAATACTATATAGGGGAGAGCGGAGCACGTTTGAACTGAGGGCACCTTTGAACAGTCTAAATATTTTGCTTCAGATAAATTATTTTAAAAAAATGTATATGGCAATACATTACTGCTGCTTCAAGGGAATAATTACACAAAGCTGTACCAATTTCTATGAACAGTCTGTCTAAACAAGATACAGTCGACTCTCGTTAATTCGAAATCGTATAATTCGAATCTTCGCTTAATTCGAACTAAACATGAAGTCCCCAAATTTTCAATGGCAGAATAATGTTAAAAACTTTCACTAATTCGAACTTATTTTCTCTTGACTTTGTTTAATTCGAACTAACTAGAATTCCGATTTTTAATTTTTCTTTTCTTTCTCATGGATTTCAGATAATTTGAATAACCTTCTTTCTTTGATTTTTGTGAAAATTGTTCCGATCGAGTATACATATAATCCCATGCCTTTGATATCCACTTTCTTAGTGCCCCGTCTGTCCATCAGTGACACCTCAAATTTTTCTTCCATTGTATTTGTTTCTAAATAATTTAATTAGTTTATGATTTTTACATTCTAATTTATTATTAAGTCCTGTTCTAATGATAACAAACGAAATGTATTTAAAAAAAACACTATAACATTAATTCCTTTGTAATAGTACCATATTAAGCATGTTTTCATTTCATATTTTCCATAATTCCAACATTTCTTGTGGTCCTGACGAGTTCGAATTAACGAGAGTCGACTGTACATATTTTTCTCCCTCTTGAATCTAAACTTAAGAAAATAAAGCTGTAACATTTTTGTTTACAAACTTCTATTCCTAAAATTTTAATTTATTGTTCAATCAATGCTTAAACAAAGATGTTAATAAGCTTTGTCAAATTCTTCATCCGAAATGAGTAAACACCGAAAAAACACCGAATAAACTGGTGATGAATAATATATGAAATACTTTAAAGAGAACACTTAAAACTATGAAGTAAAGAGTTGTTAACGTATATTATTATTTCTGAATTTTTTTTATGTGAAAAGAGGTTAATTAAGAATGTAAAAGAACATGGACTTATACTGCTAACAGTTCCCCTTACTGCACATATAGGTTCCAATCTCTGTAAGTATCAGTGATGGGAAGTTTCAAATCTAAATTGAATCAAATGTAAATTCATTTATTGGATAATTGCAAATCCTGGATACAAAACAATGGTTCATGATTTAACAGGTTTCCAAACATTATTTTTGATTTCCGTAACAGATAAAATGAAATTTTATATCAGGCCTTTTAAATAAAAAAATTGTAAAAAAAAAAAAAAAAAAAAAAATAGCGAATGAAAAATTTTAAATTTCTAGAAGCATCACATATCACATTGGTGTATTGGTGTATGAGTTATAAATGCTTTTTTGACGACTGCGTGTAGTTTTCCTGCTAAAATATTGATATTTAGTTGCAAAAAAAATATGGTTTTAGTTTAACTATTCTTTTTTTTTTCTAAGTGAAATTGTTTGATTTTCAAATTAAATATTTCATCCCTAAATCCGATTATATCTCAAACCAATGATACTCGATCATTAGCTAAAACATTAGTAAATAGTACGAAAATTTCACAACTATTTTATAAAATTAATTTTTTAATCAAAATGTGCGTAATATTAATTCAACAGGAGATTGCGTAGGGAAAATGAAAAAAAGACTTTCGAGAATGACTTTTTTTAAAATTTATGTTCGTATTTTTTGCATGGATTTGCAGCATTGGAAATAGAATTGGAAGAACATGTTATTTGGCTTTTTAAGTGCGTTCTAAATATGTACCACTTATAACCGTTGTTCAATCGTCCATCCTTCCACATACAACAACGCAAAAACCACCCAACCGAATCGTTTGAAATTTAAAATATATAATTGTTGCATAATTTTGTCGATCCATTTCACATTTTATGAAAATCGGATGCATACTTCAATTACAGGAATAGTCAAAAGTATTCCATTACATTACGGCCAAAGGGAAAAAACAATTCCAACTGCATTTTAATGAAGTTACATTCTTTCGAATATAATTAAATTGATATGCATTAATGAATAACACGAAACTATACATTTCTTAGAATATGCAATGCAAGCAATGTTTATTATTCATTTACAAGGCCACACAAAAGAGATCCGGAACATAATGGTTTGGGGAAACATTGTTTGGGCAATTATTTAATTATGTTAAATTATTGATAATTAGAAAAAATTGTTAATTAAGAAATTGATATGCGTTGCTGAGGTTTGCTGCAAGTTACTTCCTGTATAGAGAGATCCTGTAATAGAAAGTGTATAGTAGTTACATAGACTAGCGGAAGATTTCGAATACAAACTGTACCTGTATTACATACTGTATCCGAAGTATTGTATATCAGAGATGATTATTGAAAGTGCATTTTTATTTGTGATATGAGCTTTTAAATTTACAGATATGAGATAGCACTTTTCAAAAGCACTTTAACAAAGTTTTTCATGGCATAATATGGCTCAGTAAATATTATCAATGTCTATTCTTGCTCCGGCAATGTAGTTGATGACTTATCCAAAGTTTGCCAATCGCTTTCGGGTCTCTCTCTCTCTCGCTTATTTTGGGGGACTATAACTTTCATCATCCATTTTGGAGTGCTCCTTCGGCTAGCTGAGCTAGTGAGTGTTTTGTTGAGTGACTCGAAAACAGCACCTATTGCTTGTTAAATTCCTGGTCTTCTAATGTGGTAATGTCATATGACACTTAGTAGTGCTTGTTCTCTCATAGATCTCTCTTTATGCTCGGATAACCTTTATGCCCATATCTCTCTTCATATTGAGGATAATTTCTTTGATAGTAATCATTTCCCAATTTCTATTTCTGTCGTCATAGGTTCTCTTTTTCAGTCTAGTGTTACCTACTTTAAGTGACACCGTATATGCCAGAATTTTAATGCAGCTCTTCTGCTTACGCTGGTTCGGATTAAAATTCCTGCTTTGCTCCGGTCTACAAAATCATAGATGAACATAAATTCTTTCGTAGCTCCTACTTTTGAGACTTTCCAACCTGGTGGTCGGCCAAGTGTTCTAATTTGCACAAAAAAAATTTCTTATTCGTAAAGCTTGCCAATTTGTATATACGGAATATTGGGTAAAGTACAATTAAATAGCAGCTAAGCTCTGTCAGGTAATTAAAAACTCGAAGCTCCATTTTTGTAACTCTGTCTGCCAGAAACAAACGACCCGAACACTCTCCATAAAATGTTCAAGAAGACCAGAACCCGGTCTTGTTCTCACACTGATGCACATGCCTGTCTCTCCCTAGATGGTTCTTTAATTTCCGACGTTAACATTCAGAGTTAAATGTTTGCTTATCATTTTAATAAGACAGCTGATCATGAGCCCCTGCCTTTAGACTACGGAAATGCTGACAATGATATGCTTAATCGTCCTCTTCAGATTTCGGAGTTTAAGGAGGTATACGTCCAACCAAGATCACTACTCCGGGTGAAGTTATGATCAGCTCGTCATTTTCCAAGGGTCTGGATGAATGCCCTTTGAATCACTTTATTCTCTGCTACAATAATATTTGGAACTCCGATGATATTCCTCCTTCTTGGACATCTGCAATCATATTGCCTATTCTCAAGCCGGGCAAACAAAAGACAGTTTTTTCTTCATACCAACCTATTGCTTTGACTTCTGTCATATGTATGGATCTTTGAGAAAATTATAGCCTATCGTCTAAGTTATTACATTCTGGAAAACAAAATCCTGCATTATAGACACCTTAGTTTTCAGCCCTTTCACGAGAGTCACACTGCTCTAAATGTGCTACATCATGACATAGCCTAAGCAAAGACAGAAAAAAAATCATCTTGTTGATTTCCCTTGAACTTCAAGCAGCTTATGACTCGGTCTACATGGATGGTCTCATTTTAAAGTGCGCTCAAATCGCCATCACTGGGCCGATCATCTTACTGGATTCACCATTTTTTTCTCAATAGAATGATCAAAATTTACTGAAGAAATCTATTCTCGACGTCAGGTACAACTGGTAAATGGGTCTCCAAAAGATAATCCTAGCCAGATCTTGTTCACCATTTTTATGCACGATTTTTTGGAGCATTGAATGGTCTGGACATTAAGTACCTGGTCTATAAGGATGATATTTTTATTTACTGGTTTGATGTCTCGCTGACGGCTTGCCATGGCAGATTCAAGGAAGTTCTCGAGATGATTGCACAATAGAGCTGTAAAAATAACGAGAAAATGAATACCCGTATGGTATCATTATTTTCGATCGCTCTACCCGTTAGAAAATATTCGTTACGTTACTCATTATTTTCATAGCTGTTCAGAAACCAAGTATTAACGAACATCGTACATACTACAAAATGCAACAACTCGTATTACATTCCTAACATAGCAGTTTTTGAAAGAATTAGTTACTGATGTGCTTGTAATGTGCTGTCATCTATATGTAAAAAAAAAAAAAAAAAAAAAAAAAAAAAAAAAAAAAAAATATGTAAAATGCTATATTAAGAACATTTATGAATAATTTTTGTATTTATAAAAAAATAAGAAACGTTTCAATTGCTTGATGTCTGAATGGAATCTGTAAATTATATATTTTTAGGAGTACTAATGGAAAATTCTTCTATTTACAAATAAAAATGAATTAGATAAAGTATCAGAAAAATAATCATTTTCATTTTAAGAATAACTTTCAATATAATAATTGATCCCGAAGTGATGTGACCCCCCCCCTCTCAAAGAAAAAGTGTCATGACCCCCCCCCCCCATCTAAATTGAGAGCGGGATCCGCTTTTGCATATATTACTTTTATATAATGCTTTTGTTATTCTTTAGAAAACAAAAGTAATCGTAAATACTAGCAGGGCCGTGCGAAGGGGGCAGTCGCCCCTGGCATGGATATAGAGGGGGCGCCAAATTTATACCACCATCCTCATTTCTTTCTTCATTTATTGTAAAAAATATATATAAAAACATATAGTGGGCATATAGAAGAATTTGTGTGTGTGTGTAAAAAAGACATACATTTTCAAAGTAGGATATTGCTTCTTTCTTTGAATTCAAAAGGTTTTGCAAACTGTTTTACTGTAGTGTTAAATACATTTTTTTCTACATGTGTTTTTAAGATTCCCTTTGCCAAAATGTAAATGCAATGTTCTTTTACATTACTTAATTGTTAAAATTAATCCTTTTAAAATTCCAAAATAAATGCAAAATATGTATCTAATAGAATTTATTTGTGTTTTTAAACTTTATAATTTTGTGACACCTGTTGCAAAGAGAAATGGTGGTGGTATGGTGTTTGTGTGTGTGTGTGTGGGGGGGGGTGCGCCAAACACAAAACTTCGTCCTGGACACAATTTTCTCTTCACACGCCGCTGAATACTAGTACATATACATTCGTTGTTTTCTGTAATTTTCAGAGAGTTGCTTCGTTAGTTTTAACTATTTTTTAAAACATAAATAAAATCTATATACCTGCAGTGATTTAAAATTTCATAAATTTTAAACCTAGGCGTTTAAAATATTTCATATGAAATGTAATGTCACAAAATTGCAGCAAATCTACATATCGTTATACCATAGATAACAGTGTTGGGTATGAACGCGCTCACTGAACGAAAAATCACGAGTTTCGCTCACTATTTGTGAACGTTGAACTGAACTTCGCTCACTATTTTATAAACGAGTTTGAACTGAACGGAAACTGAAAAAATAGATGAGTTTGAACGAAATTTACGTTCAATTTTTTCATAATTTATTTAAAATTTTTCCAGACCTTAGTACATTTTTTCCCTCTTTCAAATCAAATGCCATTTAGAGGCCTACACGAGCCTCAGGACGGGTTAAGTCTGGATATCACTTCTCTGGGTAGTATCCTAGTCTTACTTCTTCTGCAGACTCGGGTCGCGCCGAACCGGACCTGGGCTGTAGACAATTTCGCCGAAAATAGATATATACAATAAACTCTCTGTAAAAGGTGGACTGTGTAAGGCGGAAATATGTCTAAATCGGAAAGATTTTCAAGTTCCTGCAAATCCGCAGACAGAGTAGAATTTGTCTAAGACGGAATATCGTCTTCTACGGAAAATTTTCAAGATACCGATCGATTCCGCTATAGCCATAGTTTATTCTAATTTTAAATTACCATGATTCAACAATTAAACTTTTCTTTAAAGAATAGTTCATATACAATGCTAGGGGATGAGAGAAACAGTATTATAAAAGGTGCTACAAAAACCTGTGTATGTCGAAATCCTTTCTTAAACGAAACAATTTCCAGATCGGTGCCAAATGGATAGAATAATCCGTGTAAAAAAAAAAAAAAAAAAAATCATTACGCATTTGTAAAAGACGGCGAATTTCTTAATAAAAAATCTGTCTACAATGAATTTTTCCTAAGTGTTTTTTTTTTTTTCTTTAAGATTCACCAGTATAGATTTGGAATAAATGTGCCTATTTACGCAGCCCACGACGCCCTTTTTTAAATGAAAAACATAAGCATGAAAGGGAAACTGTAATAAGTATTTTTTAGAGTTCCGTATTTAAAAAATTAAACGGAACCATTATAAGATCTCCCTCTTGTGTCTGTTTTTTGTCTATCGCAATTGCTATAAGGTAAGTTAGCCCCTCCTCTTCTGTAAAATTAAGTTCCAAACTAGCAAAAAGGAGCAATTACTAAAGCACAATACTCAGACCAGCATTTTCTCGAAGGGTATGCACACAGACATCCAGAGATTGCAATCGTGTGTTTGTGCCATTTTCAATATTGTACCGACCAAAAGTATATGAAGTTATGCATCGAATTGAACCAAATTTTTTGTGTGAGTGTATGACTATGACTAATTGGTCTTCCCTGACTTTTAAAAAAATCCGCCAAAAAGGGGCACTGCAATAGCGAATTTTATGCCATTTTCAATATTGCACCACCTAAAAGTTTACGTTCTAGTGGTTAGTTCTAGAACTGAACTAAAATTTTGTATATGTTTATTTTTTGGTAAGGCAAGTAGGTCCTCCCATAATTTGAAAAAAAAAAACTGGCTATCATTCTATTGTTTATCGGCTCGTGCAGAGACGAAAATTCGTTTTTATTCCGATTAATTGACTGAAGTAGAAATTTAAGATAAAAATCAAAGTTGGTATGATATTGAATTGTTATTGTAAAATTATTAAAGCATTAAAATGAGTAACTATTTTTTTTAAATATTAAAATGTATGTATGAGATAGAATAAAGTTTTGGGAATGGCACATCCAACTAGTTTCCATTCAAATGCCGTTTAGAGGTCTACATGGACTCGGGGCGGGTTGAGTCTGATCCTTAGAAAATATATGCCCGTGAAACTAGGGGAAAAAATACTAATCCAGGTTCGGCACAGAAAAAATAATATGACCCGGCAAGGTGCTTCTGGATAAAAGGCCCGAATATGTTTTGGAAAGAATAGTAACTAGGCCCGTCTTTCCCGAATGTTCAGAAAAAAGAATGGCCCTGTTCCAGCCCGAAAAGAATGAGGCTCCGGCCGTAAGTCTTCCACGGGGTGTTCAGAACGCAAATTTTTCATTCTTCGTTTTCTTGGTGTCTATTTATTTATTTACTTATTTTGGCCACTTACGATGAGTAATTTTTATACTACATACAATATATGTAGCTATATTTAGGCATCTACGTTTACTACCAATGTTGTGTTTTTATAGGAAAAAAAGTGTATAATATTCAAATATTTATAAATTACTGCATAAAATTTAAAAGTCATGAGTTTTTTCGGGTTTCACCCATTCTCACCCATGGGCTAAGAAGGGGGGTCCAGGGGGTACTGGACCCCCCTAGAATTCTGACTGGACCCCCTAGAAATATTTTACAGTGAAAAGACGACTATTTCTTGAAAGATTATTTAAAAGTGTAGTAGTGTTATAGATGATAATAAAAATGCGAATAAAACGTAACATTTAGTTTTCCATACCAGTATTTAAATGTGCGTATGTGTGTGTAGGGGGGGGGGGGGGGGGCACAGACTCAAAGTCATGTAAGTGACAAACAGCAAAAAATATGTCAGATATGAGATGGATTCTGGTCTAGAACTATGGAGTTCTCGATATTTACAAGATTGAAGCGAGAAAAAAAAGGAAAAGATACTGTATTGTACTTTCTGTGATAAGACAACTGCTCCTCTTTTGTACAGATTGTCCTTGGAACTAACGAAAGTCTCTCCGTACGATCTTTTCCGAACCCCTACCCTTAAATTCTAGGAAACTACGTATAGAAATCAGGTCCCCTCTCGTCTGAAAGATAATAATCTAACTACACCGTTTTGGAAAGGTTTTGCGCTTTCTCTGTAAATTATTTTTGAATAGAACTGGGAGCTACCATGTTATGTATAAAAGAACAGATAATGTTCAAGAAAAAAGAAAGAAAAAGAGCAGTAGCTATATTGTTTTGCAGTACGTGTGTGGCGGTCATGGCTCCGTTGTCCCGACGAGGGGGGGGGGGGGGCAGAGGTCACATTTCTTAACGAGTAATTTTTACATTGGAGATTGTTTACATATCCAATGTGGCTACTTTTCAGATATTTTGGGAAAGTTATATACATTCGTAAATACAAAACGATGGCATTACCAAGAAATTTAAAATGTTTATATTTTCTTATAAAGACATAGAATTATTTCAAGAAATGCTCATTTTAAAGCAATTTTTAGGACTTGACAGTTACAAAAATGTCATAAGGGAGAAATTGTCTGTCGAAGTCTGGAATTCAAATTTAAACCCCATATATTAATGAAATTTCCTGAAAAAGGCATTGTCTTTATCGAAAAATGGAAAACGCGAATCAATCATATCTTTCTTATTAATTGCATTTGCAAATGTTTTGCATATGAGATTTAAAAATAAATAAATTTATGGATATGTCAGAAATAAGGTACTTTGGATATAAGTAGAGATTTAAAGAATCGAAAAGTATCTCGTTGTTGAGGAAATGGAGACTTTGAAAACAAATAATATATATTTCATTTTTAAAATATCTTTTAAAATTTTTCTTCGTTCTGGAGGGAGGTAGAGGGGGGGGGTCATGATCCCCATGACCCCCCCCCCTTCCGCTTCTTGGAGCTGCTATTCTCAAATAGAGACTCCTTGTTTGTAGCTTTGAACCAGTTAAATGGGAAACATCTTTTGCTGTTTATACTTTACCTTGCTTTCTACATTATACATGCATTAATATTTTACATGATATTTTTATGCCAAATCTTCTCAGCTTTTAAATGTGTTGGTTGATTGTGTATGTTCGGTAGGGGGGGGGGGGTAAACACACAAAGTATATACATCTGATACATGTATGTATGTAAAAGTATATACATCCTACATAGAATTAATGTATATGTCTTTCAAATGCATAAATAAATTAATTTGTATAAATTTTATAGCAACATTAAATTAATTTAGAATTTAGTTACATCTACTAAAAGTAAATAAAATACATTTTTTTACTTTTTAAATTGAATTTTTTTTTAAAGTATTTTGGAAGGAGTTAAATCTTTTCTCTCAAGAATGAGTGACTTATGGAAAATATGAATCTATGCTTAAAACATAAAAACTAGTTGAATGTTGCAATCCGAAAACTTTCTTCCATTTTATACATGTTAAAACTTCAATATTCATTTTCACACTGCCAGATTTAAATGACCATCGATGCCCATCACCATCGATAGGATTCTAAAGGCATGAAATCTTCGGCTATTAACTCGTATGAAAAAATTGCTTTTAATAAATTTTCAAACATTATTTGAATATAAAGTTTATACTTTTTAAATAAAATTGGTTTTCGGTGTTGTTAGAAAGCTATCTAAAAAATACATATAAATAGTTAACCCTGGTTACCACTTATATTCAGCTCTCCGGGAGGACTGGACTCTATCAACACCTACATGATATTTTTACAAGATCAAATAGGTGTGGGTTGTATTTGAATCCTCTAATATATTTAAAGTGCCTGTTGAAATTAGGGAGATTACCCTGGAAGGGGGGCTGTCATAGGGATCTACACGAGTCCGTAATCGGCGAAGTGAAGCTGAATTTTCAAATGGGCCGGGTTGCCAAAAAATTCGAACGGGCCATCCGGGCATATACATCCGAAAATACATATACATTAACGGGCCTGCCGACCCGATATCAAAATCTTAGTGAAGCCGATAAAATATTAAATACTTTTTATGAATTTGTCTTTCGCGAGAATAAGTACAAATGTGCGTCATGAGCCGATGCTTGTTTGACAGCATCAGTACAGAAATATAACACGTCCACCATACAGACAGACATCGCGCATCGGACATGGTGTCTGTTTATTTTTCTTTATTTTTTATTTTTTTCTGCAAGCTCGTGCCTGCCCTTTTTTTCCTACATAGTCGAGCCGAGCCAGAAATGTACAGAAATGTTTTCTGATGTGTAGGTCTTTATATGTTTTATAAAAATATTAACAGCGATAATGAACTTTTGTTAAGGCAATCTTTGGAAATATACGAGTATCTTAAGATGGTTCTCAAATTTTACTGCTTAACAACACAAAACTTTGACACATTTTTTGACTAACATTTAACTGTAAAAGCTTCTTAAAACTGACAAGCTTGACTACTAAAGGAATTCGCAAATGAATAGCGTTTTCCATTTTCTATAAATAAATTACTTGTTGACATATAAGATATGCTATGCGGAAATGCAACTCAAAATTCTATCTTTAAAAGTATTTTTTCAAATATATATTGCCTTTATCAAACAATTTATAACGCCATTCAATAATCTTATACTTTTTGAAAAGAAATGAATGCAGAAATGTGTCAGAAAATAGCTCTTTTAGATTTGCGAAAAGCTTTAGTAAATGACCGAGAAACATTTTTACAAATCTATTTTTTATTATACAAATTCAAAAATTACGATGTTTTTTTTTAACCCTCCTTTTTTTCTTTTATTCTAAACTACATTAATTTTTTAATCTATTCTGATTTGATTGTTGAAACGTCTAAGAATCTGAGTAATCATTAATGTTGCTATTGTATATTTTCTGTCTTGTGAACACATTGTAATTTTATAAAATATACTGTTAATTTATCACATAAATGTGTTTGCAGTATTCTTTAAAGTAATCGTAATTGTATGTTAAATAAAATCTGATTTTTTTTTTTTTTTTTTTTTTGTAGAATCTAAATCGTACCGGACCGGACAGTCTTTCACTGATTTCTGTACAGGTCCGACCTATAACTGTGAAATGAAAATATGAACGAGTCGGGCCGGTCATAAGTGTGATAACTCCGGCCTGTACAGATCTCTAGGCCGCGGTAGTGGTTTCTCTTTTGCAGCATAGGAAAGTGCATGGAGTTATGGCTAGAATTGAACCAAACTAAAACTTCTTACTATACGTTTTTGATTATAGATGTTAAATTCGATTTGAAAATAGTGATCTTCGCATTTCGCTATTTTTTTGGAATTAGAGAAAGGTATTTGACAATTATTTGACAAAATTTACTATTCATACGTAATGTAATAGTTATTACATAATGAAATTTAATTTAATAAATATTGAAAAAAATATTGGAGAAATCGGTTTGAAGGCAGCAATGTGAAAACAAATTTTATTCAATTTTCGGGACGGAGGGGAGGGGGGGGGAGTGAGGGGCATGATAGCTGTTGAAGAAAAAAAGCTTACTGAATCACCTAATTGTTCTGTCTAGGTTTAATATGGATATTTGCAATAAATTAAATATTCTCTGATTTTTGGAGTTATTAAAAATTTATTAGATTTAATTATGATTTTTTTTCTCCCTCCCACATTCGAAACATTTATTGACAAAAAACTTGGTGTGTAATATGTATGAGATAGAAATGTAAAAATTATGTATGAGATAGAAGAACTCTGAGAAGTTTCTTTGATCGACTGTATGAACGTTTTTAGGAATGTATCAAGAGATAAGTTTTCTGTTGAGTATCATTAGCTTTAACAAAAACATGTACTTTTATTGCTTGCTTGGTTATGTTTATGACGGCCGTTTATCAACACAAGGGGTATTGAACCCTAAGGGGTGGGGGGAGTGCCCTCCTTGTGAGTCTTTTATTTCTTTCTCGTCTCTCTTTGGGAGTCACGTATTTACTTAAGAAAATCGAAGATTCGAAGAAAACCACCTTTTATTGCTTGGAAGTTGTCAAATAGATGGGATCGTGCCCCCCCCCTCCCCCTAGAAAAATTACCTAGTTACGCCCATGTTCCCACCCCTTGCTTCGATTTTTCCCATTAACGAACTTAACCGAGATTTTATGCATCTGTTTGGAAGAGATTTCAGAAGAATTCTAAAAATTGTCATGTCCATAAAAAAGTGATGTATAGATAGATTTACAGAAATTTCAACAGGGGAGAGATCTCAATAGCTAGTATTTCGTACGAAATCTACCTAATATTCTTTTTGCGAGTTGGGTAGGATAATTCTTGCGAGTCATAGTTAGATCTTTTGAAAGTCGAGTTGTTTGCATTGTCAAAAAAAGTTTGAGCACAACTATGTTTCAGACTGGTAGATTGGAAGGTATGCGAGGGAAGAAAATATCAGGATGAGGGCTTTTTTTTTGGGGGGGGGGGGGAGTGTTTGGTAATAAAGTTCAAAATTTAGCTAGAACTGCTCCGACTACAATTCAGACCGTTAAAAAACTGTTGACCAAGCCCGGTGTAAAATTCAAAGCTTCAACCCAACCTGCAAAAACATTAATTGGCTGGACTAGGCACGACCTAGCAAGACCTGGCTGAACATAGATTTTTACGCCTATAAGGTTAAAAGTGTTTTGTACGAGAAGTCCTAGCTAAAAATACTAATTTTACTTTTTCATATCATAGGTTTATAATATTTAATTTAAAAAAAGTGTTCTGAGATATGGTATTTATTTTTTAAATGCATTTTATTATGCTATGTGTAAGTGTAAATATCACATTTGCCTCTAATATTGTTAATTCAGATTCACATTTTATGGCTTAGAGATTTAAAAATTTTAAAAAAAAATCTATAGAAACAAATCTTCTAAGACGGAATTGCATGGGAAAGAAAAATCCGTCATGATCTAGTTATGATGAGCAAGGTCTATTGTAAATGCATTACATTGTTTTCACAAATACTATTATCCTCTTTTACATATATCAACATTTTCTTTTGTTTTGTTAAGCACAAGATTCCGTTACGCGCAGGTTTCTTTTCTCAAGTTTTACCGTATTTTAATTTCATTGCCTATTTTCATTCTTCCTAATCTTCACGGGCCAAAATAAGAAGTTCCGGTTGAATCAGCCCGTATGAATATCCTTTTCTCGACGGGGCCAAGTCTGTTCAAAAATCAGTAAAATTTGCTTTGATTTTGCTAAAAAGCACATACTTTTAAGTTGCCATTTTTATACAATTAAAGATTGGATTTTTATTCTTTTTTAATAATCGTAGATTCCAGGCTTTTTTTCATAGAGGACATATGGAATAAACATATGGAATAAACTGCCTATGACGGAGTTTTCTTTTAAACTGAAAACTGAAAATTAAAATGAATACAATAATACGGTAGAAAAAATATATTAAACATTTACACCTGCTAAAAATGAAACGTATTTTTTCTTTCCAATGCGGTTTCATCTTAGATTTTACTTTTACCATATATCATTTTTTAGATTTTTATGTCTCCATAACATGGAAGATAGATTAATAATACTAATGATAGCTGAAACATTTACATACAACTAACAAAGGTTCATTAAAAGCATAAACATCGCAGCCTACGGCACTTCTGCGTAAATGGAGATTATAAACAGACTAAGGTAAGTTTTTTTGGCCAGAACTTTTCCGTAAGGGTAAATATCAATGTCCAGTAGAAATGTACTCGGGGTCGGGGCGGGTTCGGTGCGAAATTTCAACTTTTTTTCCGGGCCGGGCCAAGCTCGGGCCTTGTTTTTAGCTATTATGTCGGGCCTTGTTTTTAGCTATTATATCGGGCCGCTAAATTTTCTCTACGAGCCGGGCTGGGCTCGGGCTGAAAATTTCATTTTAATATCGGGCCGGACATTTTTTTTTCTATGGATCGGGCCTGGAAATTTCCGTCCGTGCATACCTCTATCTTATATATCGAATAATCAAATGATTAGTTCACAAAATTTTGTAAATTTGGACAATAATATCCAAACATTAAAAAAAAAAGTGAACTTTTTAGTGAACTTCGTTCACTTTTACAAATGAGCGTGATTTGAACGCGTTCGTTAAAAAATTTTTGAGTTTGAACGTGAACTTAAATCACTTTTCAGAAATTGAACGTGAGTTTGAGTTAGTTCGTTTATTTTGTGAACGTGCCCAACACTGATAGATAAGCTAAGCTATATACCGTACATGAGATTACAATAAGTTACCATTACCTAGGCCCATAATGAAATTTTTTTTAAAACCTTTTTGTAACAAAAATTTGAATAAAAATGCAAACAATTACAATATAAGAATAAATAAATTCATCCTATGAAAGTAGAATTCCACTCTGAATGGAAAATTCCAAGATAAATTTCCATGAAAATTATACAATGTAGTTTCATCTTATAAGAAGGAAAATCTGTCTAAGACGAAATGTTTTTCTCGCGATTCCGTTTCAATAAGTATGTTATTGTATGTATTAAAAAGAAAAATAGTAATTGAGTATCTTAATAGAGATACCTATCCTTTTGAAACCAGTAAAACATGAGACAACGAAACCTCCCTATAACGGACACTAAAATTAAGCAGCTCTCAAAAACATATTTTCCCCCACTCAGCATCACAAAACTTTCCTATTTTCGTTCCTGCGTTGCTTCAAAAACTTCCCTCCATTTCCATCCGCACATTTTCGGCGAATGAACGAATGCTAAAGTTATGAAACGACTAAATGAAAAAATCGTATGCGGGAACAACTGATTTCCAGTCTAAAGTCCGAATACTCTTCTTTCCCAATCAGACTACCGGCGCCGTTCTTGAATCACGAAATACTGGAACGTATGATGATTGTTTCATCAAGTTTTGAGTACATTGATGCCTAACGACTAACGAGTAAAATTCCAACATAACGATTCGGTATTTCGTTTTAGGGAGAATACCCGTTTCTCAAAAACGAATACGTGCGGTTTGTAACAGCTCTATTGCATAATGGTGCTGCTACTAAAAACTTGCGATACGCCCTGACAAATATAATGCTATAAACCTATCTAGAAGAAAGGGTGGTTGTGATTTCGACTTCAGTGTCACTAGTGGATTGATTGTGTGAACGGAGGAAATAAAATTCCTCGGTTTTTAGGTGACGAGACGCGGAGGTTTCCGAAAACACATTAAATCTTCTTCTTCAATGACACATCTTCAACACTAAGCATTGAAGAAAATCAATATTCTGAAATGGCTCTCACATACTCGCTATGGAGCTCGTTCTTACCAGTTTCTCATTTTAACAAATTCCTCCATACGAAGTATGATTCAATATGGTGCCAACATTTTAAATACTGCCAGCGAAATGATTTTCAAGAAATTGGAAGTTATACAACTACTGCCATCAGAACAGTCTTCGGGTTACCCAAATAAGTTTCCAACATTTTCCTTCGCAAGCACGCAGGTCCCCCCCCCCCCCCACTCTACGATAAGATCGCCTCTGTTTCTTTTGGGTTTTGGATTAAGCGTTGTGCTTTGAGAAATTGATCTCCTCTCTGGAACTTCTACGAGAGAAACCTCCAGTTGGTTAAAAGCGGTGTCTCTTGTATTGATAATGTCTTTGAAGAGACTGATAGCCATCTAGAAGACCTGATCACCTTTCTGCCTCTCCAGTGCAATCATGATAAAATTCAGTACTCTCATAGAAGACTTACAATTTCAGCGAAAAAATCTAGATAGCAATATCATAGATCCTCTTTATAATGATTTCGTCCAGCAGTTTTTTGATTCGTGGTCACAGACGCATCAAAACCTTCATACGTTACTGTTACTGCAGGGTGCCTTCAACCACTCAGTTCATATACAGAATCCACTCAATGAACTCCATCTTCACCGCAGAAGCTCTTACCATTGGTACCGCTCTTGACGAACTAGGTACTTTAATTGTCCCACTATCCTTCTCTCAGGCAGGTGGTAATCTCCAGAGAGCAGTTTTATTTACGCCGCAGATTTGGAACTGTTGGGTCCTGGGTCATCGGAGTATTTCCCTTAATGAACATGCTGAAGAATGAATATTGCTAAAGAAGTGTCTGACTCAAGTTTCATACTGAAAAGGATATCGCCAGATGACTTTATACGATAACAAAGACAGAGAACCTCCATTAAATACAATCGGCAGCATCAGATAGTACTTCCTGTCCCATGGTGACATCAATACAGTTAAAAAAGCTTACTCCAGGGCTACTAGTCGACGCAAAAATTTGTTGATTACTCGTCACCCTAAGTAAAATGCTGATCACGCCTGCTCTCCTCTTCCGCTTCAGTTTGGCGAATGATGATAAATGTCATTATTGCTAGGTGACTGTTCCTTGGAGCAAACACTTTTATCACGTGGTAGATATTGTAATACCGCGCTTTTTGATGGGATAGTTTTGTCTTAAGCCAAAATTGCTTTCGTACTTTTAATGAATTTTTAAATAAGTTCTGTGAAACTAAGGATATTCGTTCGTCTATTCTTCGTTTTTTTTTTTTTTTTTTTTTTTTTTTTTTTTTTTTAAAGCATTGATCGTTTCTAATATCACTAATATGTCATACAATCTGTCATATAATCTGTCAGAAATTTTTGAGATAGAACTTGATTTTTAAAGTTAAACTTACAAAATTTTAGGTGTGTTCAAAGTAGTCTCTTCCAGCATCAATGCACTTTAGTAGATGAATTTTCCACAGATTAAATGCCTCAAGCCATTCATTTCTTGGAATAGATGAAAAAATGAATTTATAGTCACATCAATCTCTTCTTCTGAATGAAAACGACGTCCACGTAAGTTCTTTTTTAAATTAAAGAATAACCAAAAGTCACACATAGCTAGATCAGGTGAATACGGCGGATGTTTTATCACTTTAATTCGTTTTTGTTTAAGAAACTCAACTGTTAATCCGGCTGTATGTGAAGATGCATTGTCATGGTGAAGCATTAGTCCCCTGTCATTCACTTCTTGTAGAATTTCAGGAAGACATTTAGTGGTATACTAGTTTGCTGTTACTGTCTTCTGTCCTTCCAACTTGATGGCTTTGTCCGATTCCGTACTTCTGATGAAAACGGCATACATCACTTTTTTCAGTGCGCGTTGTCTTTTCACCATTGTTGGCGTGGGATCATCTTCAAAGATCCATACTTTGCTTTCTTGACGTGTTGGAACGTCAAAAAAGGTATATACGTTTCCTCACCCGTTACAATTTTAGAAATGATGCGGTGGCCTCCATCATTTAACAATTTAAGAGTTTCTTTACTGATTCTAACACGCTTCTCTTTTTGGTGCTCAGTTAGATTATGGGGAATCCAACGGCAAACTACTTTTTTTCATATGCAATTCTTCATGAATAATTTTGTGTATGTCTGCGTATCCAATGTTAAATTCCTTCTGTATCATTTGATAGGTACAGGGATTATCATCCATTAACATTTTTCGTATGGCAGACACATTATCCGGGATTACTGCCGACGGCGGTCTTCCTGTGTGTTCTTCATCCTGAAGAAAATTGCGACCTCTGCTAAATTCTTTAATCCATCTGAATATAGTAGCACGAGATAGAGATTCATCACCAAATGCTAATTTCAACCGTTGAACGCATTCTTCCTGCTTTAAAGTCGTAGAAAATCATAGAGCGAAAACGTTCTCGCATCAACTCCATTTTCTCTTCTGTTTAAAATTTATCCTACGCTATAACAAGTTGAAGTAAATCAGTGAAAAATCGTCTGCTGTGTTAAAATACTTTATATTTTAAAATTAAATCGTTATTTGTATTTTGTAAATTCTCGTCTGCGCGTATCTCAATAAATTCAGAGTAACACTCGTATATGAATTGGTTCCCGGTTTTTGGATCACTCGAGACAAAAGCCTTGCTGTTATAGGTCTCAGTATACCCCTCCTACCCCTCAAAATTCAAAGCTCATTTTAAAAACCAATATATTTGATTTTTTTTTTCAAGTAATTTATGGACATTTGATTATATCAAATGCCAATTAATTATATATGATCATTTTTAACTAGTTGTAGAATGCAATTTATATATTTCCTTAAATTTCTTACATTCTATTTTATTATCCAGAATAATTAGGTAGATTTCGTATGAAATATTAGGTAGATTTCGTATGAAATACTACCTATTGCATTGTCTCCCATGTTGGAATTTCTGAAAAATTTTTGCGGATCTACACGAATCATGACTCCTAGACCCCAAAACTACCATCAGTAAAAAAGTTTATATATATATATATATATATATATATATATATATATCTATCTATCGGTGTATATCACTTTCTTCTAGACACGATAACTTCCACAATTATGCTCAGATCTTCATCAAACTTTTACATAAAATCAAGGGGCATAAAATCTCGGTTAAGTTCGTTAATGGGCAAAATCGGACCAAGGGGGTGGAAGTTAGGAGGGTTTTTGTGAAAACAGAAAAAACGCGATAACTTTTTAATTAAAATAGATATCGAATCAGTTTAAAGTTTATATTACTTCTAAAAAATGAGGAAAAAGTTTATGCGTGATAGATTTTTGATAAAGTTAAAAATGGGCTCAAGGGGCGAAAAAAACATGGTTTTTGGGAGAAAAAAATTCATAATTTCGTCAATTCTCAAGATATCAAATCCAACTAAATTTTATATAAATGTACTCAATATTATCTAAAACTTTTGTATTTACAGGTTTTTGATAGGACCAATTTTTACCGATGAAAAAAATTAAAAACGAAAAGAAAAAGGGGGGAGGAAAAAGAAAAAAACCCATAACTTACTCTATTCTTAAGCAATTAAATCTAATTAAATTTATTTTACATCTTCACAATAATATCTACAACTTTTATACTGACAAGTTTTTCATAGAACCAATTCTTATAGCAAAAATAAATTAAACAAAAATAGGAATTGGAGAAAAAACCTCAAATCCAAACTGCTTATATTCTGACTCATTTTAAAATTCATTTTTGATTTTAAACGCATCCAAATGACAGATCCTCTTATTTAGCAACTATATAATGCGACGTATTGGCCAATTTTTTGATAAAGGCAGAATACATTTTTAAAAAGGCTGCCAAAAAAGGTATTTTGAACAGATTTCCCGAAGTTTTCATCATTAAAAAATTCATTAAGTATAACAAATTGCGTTTTTTATGAGTCATTTTTAAATTCATTTTTGTTCTCAAACCCATCCAATTTACAGGTCCTATTATTTAGAAACTATACAACTTGACGTATTGGCCAGTTTTTTGATAAAGGCAAAATATATTTTTTAAAAAGCTGCCAAAAAGGGTATTTTGAACAGAATTTCACGAAGTTATCGTGATTAAAATTTGAGGAAATTTAAGAAATTGCGTTTTTACCGAGTCATTTTTAAATCTTTTTTTGTTCTCAAACGCATCCAATTTACAGGTTCTCTTATTTAGGAACTATATAATGTGACGGAGTGGCCAGTTTTTTGATAAAGGCAGAATATATTTCAAAAAAGGCTGCCAAAATGGGCACTTCGCACAAAATTTCCCAAAGCGAGATGATTAATGAACTGTGGGTATTCAAATAACAAATTGGTTATTTTATGACTCATTTTTAAATCCAATTTTGCTCTGACACGCATTCAATTGACAGTTTTTTATTACTTAGGAACTATATAATGTGCGTATTCGTCAATTTTTTGATAAAGGGTAAATATATATATTTTAAAAGCTGTCAAAGTAAGCACTTCGCAAAAAAATTTCCCAAAGCGATCATGATAAAATAATTGAGGTTGTATTCAAATAACAAATTGTTTATTTTATGACTCATTTTTAAATTCAATTTTGCTCTCAAACGCATTCAATTGACAGTTATTTGTTATTTAGGAACTGTGTAATGTGCCGTATCGGTCAGATTTTTGATAAAGGCTAAATACATATTTAAAAAAATCTGTCAAAGTGGGCGCTTCGCACAAAATTTCTCAAAGCGATCTTGATTAAAGAATTGTGGATGTATTAAAATAATAAATTGGTTATTTTATGACTCATTTTTAAATTCAATTTTGCTGTCAAACGAATTTAATTAAAAATTTTTTGTTATTTAGGAACTATATAATGAGCATATTGGTAATTTTTTTAAATAAAGTAAGAATATAATTCAAAATATATTGCCAAAATGGGCATTTGAATAGAGATAGGCTTTTTTTTTTTTTTTTTTAAATGAAAACTTTTTAAATGAAACTACCTCCGCCTATAGGCCATGTCGAAAGGGATTTTTTTTTATTTTATTGTTCACCCCTCTTTTTAGGTAGATTTCGTATGAAATACTACCTATTGCATTCTCTTCCATGTTGGAATTTCTGAAAAAATTTTGCAGATCTACACCGATCATGACTCCTGGGCTCTAAAACTACCATCAGTAAAAAAGTTTATATATCTATCTATCTATCTATCGGTGTATATCACTTTCTTCTGGACACGATAACTTCCATAATTATGCTCAGATCGTCTTCAAACTTTCACATAAAATCAAGAGGCATAAAATATCGGTCGAGTTCGTTAATGGGCAAAATCGGACGAAGGGGGTGGAAATAGGGAGGGTTTTTGTGAAAACCGAAAAAACGCGATAACTTCTTAATTAAAATAGATATCGAATCAGTTTAAAGTTTATATTACTTCTAAAACATAGGCTAAAAGTTTAGGCATGAAAGATTTTTGATAAAGTAAAAAATGGGCTCAAGGGGAGTAAAAAACAGGGTTTTTGGCAGAAAAAAATTCATAACTTCATCAATTCTCAAGATATCAAACCCAACTAAATTTTTAATAAATGCCCCTAACATTATCTAAAACTTTTGTATTTACAAGTTTTTGATAGGATCAAGTTTTACCGATGAAAAAAATTAAAAATGAAAAGAAAAGGGGGGGGGAGGAAAAAGAAAAAAATCCATAACTTACTCAATTCTTAAGCAATTAAATCTAATTAAAGTTATTTCACATCTTCTCAATAATATCTACAACTTTTATATTAACAAGTTTTTCATAAGACGAATTCTTATGGCAAAAATAAATTAACCAAAAATAGGAGTTGGACGAAAAAAACCTCAAATCCAAACTGCTTATATTCTGACTCATTTTCAAATTCATTTTTGATTTTAAACGCATCCAAATGGCAGATTCTCTTATTTAGGAACTATATAATGTGACGTATTGGCCAGTGTTTTGCTAAAGGCAGAATATATTTCAAAAAAGGCTGCCAAAAAGGGTATTTTGAACAGAATTTCCCGAAGTAATAGTGAATGAAAAATTGAGGAAGTATAACAAATTGCGTTCTTTCTGAATCATTTTTTAAATCCATTTTTGTTCTCAAACGCATCCAATTTTCAGGTCCTCTTATTTAGGAACTATATAGTGGGACGGATTGGCCAGTTTTTTGATAAAGGCAGAATATATTTTTAAAAAGGCTGCCAAAATGGGCACTTCGCACAAAATTTCTCAAACCGCTCATGATTAAAGAATTGAGGATGTATTCAAGTAACAAATTGGTTATTTCATGTCTCATTTTTAAATCCAATTTTGCTCTCAAACGCATTCATTTGACAGTTTTTTGTTATTTAGAAACTATATAACGTGCGTATTCGTCAATTTTTTGATAAAGGCTAAATATATTTTTTTTAAAAAGCTGTGAAAGTGGGCACTTCGCAAAAAAAATTTCCCAACGCGATCATGTTTAAAGAATTGAGGATGTATTCAAATAACAAATTGGTTATTTTATGACTCATTTTTAAATTCAATTTTTCTCTCAAACGCATTCAATTGACAATTATTTGTTATTTAGGAACTGTGTAATGAGCCGTATTGGTAAAATTTTTTTATATAAAGGCTAAATACATATTTAAAAAAAAGCGTCAAAGTGGGTACTTCGCACAAAATTTCCCAAAGCGATCTTGACTAAAGAATTGTAGATGTATTCAAATAACAAATTGGTTATTAAAATTCAATTGTGCTCTAAAACGCATTCAGTTGACAGGTTTTTTTTTTTTTTTTTTTTTATTTAGGAATTATATAATGTGCCGTATTGGGCGATTTTTTTAATAAAGTCGAAATATATTTCAAAATATGTTGTCAATCTGGACATTTGAGCCTAATTTAGCTTAAGGTGATTGATTCTGTTAAAATCATTTCTTACAGAAAAATGAAATTAAAAAAAAAGCGTCCAAAGCATCCAAATAAAGTTGATAAACTGGGTTCATCTATAATCCAATTTCTTTTTAAGCTATTGCATAGATTTTATCGCGGGCTTTGAGCGCGGCGACCGAATGTAGAAATTCCGTAACGAGAAAAATTTAGAAATTCCATAACGAAAAAAAACCTAACACTCGGCTAACCATCGTTTCAGTTCGGCAGACTTCGGCATGGTATCCTTCGGTAGACTTCGGCAGACATTGACGCGGTATTTTTCAGATATTTAGACGATATCAAGTCTCAAACTTATATTTCTTATTTCAGTTACTATAAATCTATAGTTTCAATAATAAAAATTCCTGATAGAATGTGTATAGAAAAGAATCGTCTTAAGATAAAACAAGGTAGGATAATGTAGCTTTTGGTGATTGCAGATCCGCCCAATGGTGAGGATCGAAAAATTTAAAATGCTTATAACTCGCGATCTAAATTTCGTAGCGCGGCCAAATTTTGTTTGGTAATTTATTATGAGACAGTGTTAATTTTTGGTGACAGGAGACCCCTCCCCCCATGGTGAGGGTCGAAAAATTTAAAATGCTTATAACTCGAGATCTAATTTTCGTAGCGTGGCCAAATTTTGTTTCGTAATTTATTATGAGACAGTGTTAATTTTTGATGACAGGAGACCCACCCCCCATGGTGAGGGTCGAAAAATTTAAAATGCTTATAACTCGAGATCTCATTTTCGTAGCGTGGCCAAATTTTGTTTGGTAATTTATTATGAGACAGTGTTAATTTTTGGTGACAGGAGACCCCCCACGGTGAGGGTCGAAAAAGATAAAATGCTTATAACTCGCGGTCTAATTTTCGTAGCGCGGCCAAATTTTGTTTGGTAATTTATTATGAGACAGTGTTAATTTTTAGGGACAGGATACCCCCACGGTGAGGGTCGAAAAATTTAAAATGCTTATAACTCGCGGTCTGATTTTTGTAGCGCGGCCAAATTTTGTTTTGGTAATTTATTGAGAGACAGTTTTAATTTTTGGTGACAGGAATCCCCCCCCCCCCCCCACGGTGAGAGTCGAAAAAGATAAAATGCTTATAACTTGCGGTCTAATTTTCGTAGCGCGGCCAAATTTTGTTTGGTAATTTCTTGTGAGACAGTGTTAATTTTTGGTGACAGGAGCCCCCCCCCCCCCCACGGTGAGAGTTGAAAAATTTAAAATGCTGATAACTCGCGATCTAATTTTCGTAGTGCGGCCAAATTTTGTTTTGTAATTTATTATAAGACAGTGTTAATTTTTGGTGACAGGAGACCCCCACGTTGAGGGTCGAAAAAGTTAAAATGTTTATAACTCGCGGTCTAATTCTCGTAGCGCGGCCAAATTTTGTTTGGTGATTTATTATGAAACAGTGTTAATTTTTGGTGACAGGAGCCCCCCCCCCCCCAACGGTGAGTGTCGAAAAAAGTTAAAATGCTTATAACTCGCGATCTAATTTTCGTAGCGCGGCCAAATTTTGTTTGGTAATTTATTATGAGACAGTGTTAATTTTTGGTGACAGGAGACATCCCCCCCATGGTGAGGGTCAAAAAATTTAAAGTGCTTGTAACACGCGATCTAATTTTCGTAGCGTGGTCAAATTTTGTTTGGTAATTTATTAGAGACAGTGTTGATTTTTGGTGACAGGAGATTCCCCATGGTGAGGGTCGAAAAATTTAATGTGCTTATAACTCGCGATCTAATTTTCGTAGCGCGACCAAATTTTGTTTGGTAATTTATTATGAGACAGTGTTAATTTTTGGTGACAGAAGCCCCCCCCCCCCGGTGATAGTCGAAAAAGTTAAAATGCTTATAACTCGCGATCTAATTTTCGTAGCGCGGCAAAATTTTGTTTGGTGATTTATTATGAGACAGTGTTAATTTTTGGTGACAGGAGACCCCCACGGTGAGGGTCGAAAAATTTAAAATGCTTATAACTCGCGATCTAAATTTCGTAGCGCGGCCATATTTTGTTTGGTAATTTATTATGAGACAGTTTAATTTTTGGTGACAGGAGACCCCGCCCCCCCAGGTGAGGGTCGAAAAATTTAAAATGCTTATAACTCGCGATCTAAAATTCGTAGCGCAGCCATATTTTGTTTGGTAATTTATTATAAGACAGTTTTAATTTTTGGTGACAGGAGACCCCCCCCCCCCCCACGGTGAGTGTCGAAAAAAGTTAAAATGCTTATAACTCGCGATCTAATTTTCGTAGCGCCGTCAAATTTTGTTTGGTGATTTATTATGAGACAGTGTTCATTTTTGGTGATAGGAGAACCCCCACGGTGAGGTTTGAAAAATTTAAAATGCTTATAACTCGCGATCTAAATTTCGTAGCGCGGCCAAATTTTGTTTGGTAATTTATTATGAGACAGTGTTAATTTTTGGTGACAGGAGACCCCCCCCCCATGGTGAGGGTCAAAAAATTTAAAGTGCTTGTAACACGCGATCTAATTTTCGTAGCGTGGTCAAATTTTGTTTGGTAATTTATTAGAGACAGTGTTGATTTTTGGATTTTTGACAGGAGATTCCTCATGGTGAGGGTCGAAAAATTTAATGTGCTTATAACTCGCGATCTAATTTTCGTAGCGCGACCAAATTTTGTTTGGTAATTTATTATGAGACAGTGTTAATTTTTGGTGACAGAAGCCCCCCCCCCCCCGGTGAGTGTCGAAAAAGTTTAAAATGCTTATAACTCTCGATCTAATTTTTGTAGCGCGGCCAAATTTTGTTTGGTGATTTATTATGAGACAGTGTTAATTTTTGGTGACAGGAGACCCCCACGGTGAGGGTCGAAAAATTTAAAATGCTTATAACTCGCGATCTAAATTTCGTAGCGCGGCCATATTTTGTTTGGTAATTTATTATGAGACAGTTTAATTTTTGGTGACAGGAGACCCCGCCGCCCCAGGTGAGGGTCGAAAAATTTAAAATGCTTATAACTCGCGATCTAAAATTCGTAGCGCGGTCAAATTTTGTTTGGTGTTTTATTATGAAACAGTGTTAATTTTTGGTGACAGGAGACCCCCCTCCCCACGATGAAGGTCGAAAAAGTTAAAATGCTCATAACTCGCGATCTAATTTTCGTAGCGCGGTTAAATTTTGTTTGGTAATTTATTATAAGGCAGTGTTAATTTTTGGTGACAGGAGACCTCCACGGTGAGGGTCGAAAAGGGTAAAATGCTTATAACTCGCGATCTAAATTTCGTAGCGCGCCCAAATTTTGTTTGGTAATTTATTAAGGTATTGCATAGCTTTTATCGCGGACTTTGAGCGCGGCGAAAGAATCTAGAAATTCCGTAACGAGAAAAAATCTAACACTCCGGCTAACCTCGCTTCAGTTTCGCAGACTTCGGCACGGTGTCCTTCGGTAGACTTCGGCAGACACTGACGCGGTATTTTTCAGATATTTTGAGAATATCAAGTTTCAAACTTATGTTTTTTATTTGAGCTACCATAAACGTATAGTTTCAATGATAAAAATTCCTGATTAACCTACATGTTTTGTAAGATAATAAAAATATTTTAAACGATATTAACTTCTCATTTATTCAATAAAAGAAAAAAAATTGTTATCGGTCATCACGCTCAAAAATTGTAACTTGAATTAATATCAAAGACAAAAAAAACTGCATAAATAAAAAATAAATAAATAATTATAATTGCATAAGTTGATAAAAAATGCTATGCAATAGCTTTACCGCGGCAGTCCCCGAGTGCCACAGGTATTATTTTTTTATTATTGTTGAAATGAGAACTCTTCGAAATCTACCTGCGCCTATAGGCCAAGCCGACAGGGATTTTTTATTAATTTATAACTTTTGTAAAATAAATTAAATATTTATAAAATAAAGTTGAAAATGATCATAAAATCATATGTTAAATTCTATAAAAAAATAATATAAAATAAAACAAAGATAAAAAAAAAAAAATAACACTGTAAAACAGCTAAAATATACGAAATTTCTTTTAGTTAAATCTATCGGACAATTAAAAAGTGGAATGTCATTATAGTAATTTATTTATTAAAATAACTGAACTTTTTCAAAATGTTATGGTTTTTGTAAGGTCAGGGGGTTCAGCTCTATATTTAAAATTAAAAAGAAACTTTTAAAAATCAAATGAGTAATTCAAATAGTTTACGAGTACGAGCGTGTGACGGATAGAACACGGAGTGGGGCTATAAGGGTTTCGTGAGATGAACGAAACCCCTGAAATCGCATTAAAAATTGCACAACCACTAAAATATCACAAAAGTCAAAATTTACTCTAATAATGTAAAACATTGTTATCGGAAAGCTTTCATGAATCCCCAAAAAGTCGACGCAAAAGTAAAAAATATCGAAACATTGCAAAAAAAAAAAAAAAAAAAAAAAAAAAATCTTTCTAAAAGTTGCACTAAAAATCTCATTAATAATCTTGATAAAAATCTCATTAAAATCGCTAAAATTTAAAATTCGTAGATGACAAAATTTACTATGTCAAACTCCTTTACCAAATGAAAGAAAACAAAACACACCGTTGGATTCGAAAACTTCTAAAAATGGCATTGAAAAATACATTAGAAATATTTATATATGAAGATATCCCAGGCGTCAAAATTTACTCTAATCAGGTAAAACATTATAAATTTTTCATAAAGAACAAAAAAGAAAAAAAAAGGAAAGAAAAGAAAAAAAGAAATCTGCGTCAAAGATTAAAAAAAAATAGCTAAAAATCATATTAAAAATCGCTAAAATTCAAAAAATCGTAGAAGTTGATATTTACTATATTAGGCTGAAAATCTAAAGCCAAAATTCTTTTTCGAATATCAGAAAATACCTGTGGTGACAGAAAGAATGATAAAAATCACATTGAAAAATGTATTAAAAATCGCTAAATATTAAAAAATTGCAGAATTTCGAATGGATAAATCATTTTATTCAGAAATTTTTCGATAATGACAAAAAGTCGACGTAAAATGTAAAAAATATTGAAAAATCATTAAATATCGCTTTGAAAATCATACTAAAATTCTTTAAAACTCATCATCGTTTTACTATATTAGGCTAAAAGTTTGAAACCAAAATCCTTTTTCGAATGTCAAAAAATCATTGTAGTGATCGAAAAAATGTTAAAAATCGCATGGAAAATGTATTAAAAATTGGTAAATATTAAAAGATTGCAGAATATTGAATGAATAAATCATTATAATCAGAAATTTTTCGAGAATTACAAACAAATTGACAAACAAATTCTAAATATTAAAAATTCGAATGGGTCAAAGTTTAATCAAATGGGATATAATATTATAATCGGAAATATTTCATAAAAATAATAATAAAAAAGATGCTAAACGCTCAAAAACTCGAAATATCATTAAAAATCACACCGAAAATCGCACTGACTGAAGTTCAAAAATCGTAGCAGAAAAAATTTAGTAAATCAGGCTGAAAGTTTGAAGCAAGTTTATTTTCATCAATATCAAAAAATTATAATATTAGGAATATTGATGTTAAGACATAAATAAAATAAATCCAAAATTTTAGTGAAAAAAAATTTAATGCAATTAAAATCTATTACAAATTAACAGATATAGATTTTTTTTTTCAATTATCTTATTTAAAATTCTATAAACATACAATACAGAAAGTTTAACCAGCCAAACAATCAACCAACTTGGAAGTATGAACTGTTTTAGATATTAATTGCTTTTAATAATCATATGACCAATAGCTTAGTGAAGTTATATTTTCGTTGCTATAGAAGTCGGCCACCTGTGCACTAATAATGGGCCTTAGGTCCATCACTGGTTTTGACAAACAAAAAACTAAATAAATTACATACAAAGTCTTAGAACCTCAAAAAACTTAATTAAAATAATTTATTTTTTCTTTTTGGCATAATCTCCAGTATTGGTCCCCTTTGCCCACTGGTACAATTTAAGAAATTGTGATCCAGAAGTAGGCCACTCCTTAAAATCAATATAATACTCACTTTTTAAGTTTTCAACTAATCTAACAAATTATTTACAATGCAACCGAATGCATCAACGGCAAATTAAATCAAAATATAACATAATATCAAAGAAACAACGCTTTTAAATAAACCTTATTTCTTAATGAAATCACTAAGAATTTGCTAAAAAATCTGTGTTTGAAGACATTCTAGAAGATAACCAAATGTATCTATAGGAAAATAACAATTATTCCAAACTGTTTGTGGACTTTAGCTAATCAGATTTCTTTCAGACATTTTTCTGAAATGGATTGTGAGCTTGTTTTTAAACTTTGAAAATTAGTGGCCCGTTACAGGTACGTTGCTCACTACCAGTGCGTTTACCCTGTACTACATTAACTGACTTAAAAAAGATCAAAACAAAAATCTGAAAATAAAACGTTAATGCATCGAAGTGGATACAACTCGCAACCTTTTAATCATTAGCCCATCGACTTACTGACAGAGCAGGCACGTAGTTAAAGAGGGGGCTAAGGGGGCTGAAGCCCCTCCCGAAAGTTTAAAAAGATTATCTAAAGTTAACGAAAATAAATATAATAATGATTTTGCTAATGATAATAACATTTGATTTTTTTTTTTTTTTAATCTTCCCTTGCATAAGAACTATGTATATTTTTAGTTGTAAAAATATAAATTTCTTCAATTTATGTTTTTAGGTGTAGAAATATAAACTTCTTTAATTAAAGTTACACCAATTACCCTTTATATCACTCAGTCGGATATACTGTTCTTTATTTCTATCTACTACATAAAATATCAGTTCTTGAAACGCTTTTTTTACTTTATGCATAGTCAAATTCAATAAATGTAATTCCATATCATTAAACTGACAAAGAAAAAATACGTACAATATGCATATGACGTATAATTTAATTTAAGGAGTCAAATATAAAAGTGTGTTCCTTAATTTTTTTTTTTCTCTATCCTCATTATATCACATTATAATGGAAACTTAAAATGGTCAGTATTAAAATGTTTTACGTAGAAAAAAGCCAAAAACTTTAATAGCCCCTTGTAATGTAAAATTATGTGAAAAACAATGATTTTTAAGAAAATGTATGAGAAAATTATGTTATAATTGGTAAAAGGCTTTTTATTTAATAAACAGTAGTAATATGAAATTTTGAAAAGGAATGGTGCGAAGAAAGACAATAGGGTATCGACAAACTTTCAGACTCGCCATTGCAGCCGGGAGTTCATTGAATAACTTTGCTATAAATTGTATGTATATGAATCTTTAATAAAAAGAAAATGGGCACAGAGTAGTCTGTTAGTGTGAGAAAATATTATGCGTAAATTCAATTAAATGATTTGTCCACCGAAAATAGAACCGACAACGTTGCGATGAATTACGTATCCATTTGTCTAAATACATTACATAGGCGTATGGCAGAGCGGCTGGTTATGTTAGTGGGTTGTAGTCTTGAATTCGTCAGAAATATTCCAAAATTATGTACGTCCATTGTGCCTACCACCGGAAAACCTTGCATTATCCAACCTTATTGGGACAATTGTTTTTAGAAATCACACCAAGGCAAATTTAGCCCCTGCAGAAGCAATTTATCATATGTCTCAGATTATGGAATAGAACGACGAATGAAAGAGAATCTTGTTCCTTTGCGGCACAAGATTTATGGAGAGATACGAAAGCATATTAACTTTTGTTGAGCTGTTTAAATGCATTTGCATTAGCTTAGAAAATATTTCGAAAAACCCATAAAACATTTTTTTAACGGCTAGAGCTTTACTGGCAGTCATGGAGATCAGGGATTTTCTCATAATCTTGTTTGTTTGTGACAATTAATTTAGTTTGACAAAACCACTGTCAATTCTTATTCGATAAAAATCTCGTAATATGATATCGGCTGTAACTCATGCTAAAGACGTCCTAATTACCATACAGAAACATACAAAAATGTACTGGAAACATTTCATGAGATATTTAATTCTGCATCTAAACTTAGTCTTCTAAACTGAAGTAAAGATCCCGCCTAACATTTAGACAGTAACACGTGCAAACCCTTAAATTCCATCTGCTGAAATGTATTACACGATCGTGGTCTTCATTCAGTGTTTAAAAAGTCTTATTTAAAATTTGAACGATAGATTCATTTCGAATTAAAACAGGTTTCCATATACTTCCAGGACATACTTCTCTAGAAAAAGCAAGAAAATTAGAAAATCTCTATTAATACTTTGACGATGAAGTAGTATTAATATCGATATTAAAAGCTGAAATGAATTATGGTGTGAGAATATGGCGAAATTTAACACAAATGCAGAGGTCCTAATTCCTAACAGTTTTAGACTACTGTAACAGTACATAGAGACGTAGCTACAGGGGGTGTGTGGGGGTGCAACCACCTCCCCCCACACACACTTTCGGTACACTCATTTCATTCGGTAAATTCTCTTTCGTCCAAAAACTGTATCATTTCTCACTGTATTTTTTCCTTCTAAGAAGTTTTTAAAAAAATTTAAACTATATTACAAAACATGAAACAATGTCAAGATATATTTATAATATTTTCAGAATACTCATATTCCACATTCGCAATACTCATTACATTCGGTAATTTCCCTTTCGTTCAAAAATTGCATTATTTTGCGCAGTATTTTTCCCTTATAAGAATTGCCCAACCAGCGGCCGAGAGATTCTGCCCCCGAAACTGGTAGACGGCAGGTGCTGGGTTCGAACCCAATCGCGGCCGTCGGCCTAATCGTTCGGAGTTTTCCGTCGTTTTCTTCGAACCTTGGATTTCCTTGCGTAAATACGAACTAGGTTCACTTAGAAAGACCTCCTACGGAGGGCACCCCACCCCATTAGGGACTACATCCCACGTGCTGATAATGGGCCGTCGTTAAACACAAAACAAAACCCTTGTAAAATTTAAAAAAAAAATGTATTACAAACGATAAAACAATGTTAAAACATATTTAAAACTATTAAATAGTTTTAAAATAATCATACCTCACATTCGGAATGCTCATTACATTCGGTGATTTCACTTTATTCAAAAATTGCATCATTTTGCGCTGTATTTTTCCCTTCTAAGAATATTTAAAATAAAAAAAAATAAAAAAAATATTACAAAACATACAACGTGAAAAATATTTAAAACTATTAAATATTTTCGGAATACTCGTACTCAACATCCGGTATACCCATAACATTTCGTAATTTCACTTTTGTTCTAAAATTGCTTCATTTTGCGCTGTATTTTTCCCTTCTAAGAATATTAAAAAAAAAAAAAAATATTACAAAACATAAAACAATGTCAAAAAATATTTAAAAACTATTAAATATTTTCGGAATACTCTTACTCAACATCCGGAATACTCATAACATTCGGTAATTTCACTTTTGTTCTAAAATTGCTTCATTTCGTGCTGTATTTTTCCTTTCTAAAAAAATAAAAATATATTTAAAAAAAAATATTACGAAACATAAAACAATGTAAAAAATGATGGACAGAAATTGTCAATATTTAAAACTATTAAGTATTTTCGGAACATTCATACCCCGAATTCGGAATACACATTACATTCGGTAATTTCACTTTCGTTCAAAAATTGCATAATTTCGCCTGTATTTTTTCCTTCTAAGAATTTTTGAAAATATACTAAAAAATTGTTAAAAAACATTAAACAATGTCAATTTTTTTTAATCCCACATTTCATATTCCTCTCATATCCCCATATTTGCAATAGTCATTACATTCGGTAATTTATTTCATTCAAAAAATGCATCATTTCATGCTGTATTTTTTTCCCTTCTAAGAATTTTAAAAGTATTTTTTAAAATGTATTACAAAACATATAACAATGTCAAAACATATTTAAAACTACTAAATATTTTGAGTTTATCACTCTTTTCCGTCATTCTCTTTTTAAAATGCAACAAGACAAAGCAGTACTGAATTCAGACATTTTTCTCCGGGAGGAGCACGATAGAGTTCCGGAGGGGGGGGAGGCGAATTATACTCTTTTACTATTGAAAACACAAAATCTCAAATTTTCCGGGGGGGGGGGGGTGTGCATTTTATATCTCTGGGGATAATGTTGCCATCGGGCCACCCCTTAAATTCAACACTGAGATAGAGACAAATATTTGTCTTGCTTTCAGAGCCGTAACGATCACCCTTAAGCCTCCGTAATCTTCTTTTCCGATCTTTTCACTAAAGTTTGTAAAATTTTAAAAAAAGTAAATGTTTGTAAATTAGGCAAGCACAATTTGTGACCCGCGGGTCAAAAGAGGCCCGCGAATTTCATCAATTTATAACTAGATAAAATTGTAATTTTCAGGATAAGTCGCAGGAAAAAATTGTAAATTTCGTCAATTTCCGATATGAAAGAAAATTTCGTCAGTCACTTAAGAATAGCAAATTTCGTTGATCAGGCACGGAAAAATCGCGAACTTTATTGATCAAGTGAGAAATTGTATCGAATTTTACCGATAAGGAACGGAAAAAAATAGCAAACTTTTCTCCGTTAAGGGGCTACTTCACTCAAATGAAAAGACCCATTCGCTAATGTTAATCCTATGGAAGAAATTTATAAAGGTATCTCGGTTGCATGTTAATATTTTTAAATGATTCTTTTTGCATTGGATAGCTGAGATTGATCTGAATGCAGGCCATTTTTTACTTTTTCGATTTTGTTTACAGATACTTTTTATGAGGGTGATTTCGCTTTCCAAACCGGTTCTAAAAATAAAAGCATTCTCGTAAAAAAAAAAAAAAAAAAAAAAAAAAAAAAAAAAAAAAAAAAAAAATCTGTAAATGAAATCAAAAAAGTAAAAACGGCCTGCATTTAGGTCAATCTCAGCTATCCTTCGTGATCGGCTTCGTGATTTCGGGCAGTCGGGTACGAAAAACTCTCTGCATTGAAAAATTGCAAATTTCATTGGTCGGGTGAGGAAAATACGGGAACTTTGTTGATCAGGAAAAACTTGTTGATCAGCTTCTCCTTTTTACCTTCGTTCATAAAGTTCACATTTTTTACTCGGCACTACTTACGTTATTTTTCAGCACTTTTGACGAAACAAAATTTAGTCTCCCGAAAAGTCAAAGATTATTATTACATCTTGAAAATAATCCTTGCGATACCTGTTATGTATACAAACGTAAAAACTCTTGATATATCCTTACCAATTAAATTGGATATTTTGACTGGTAAGTAAACCTAGAGGAGTACCCCTCCCCCCTTTTCTTCTGAGACTAAATTTTTGTTTCATTGTAGGCCATAGATCATCTCCTTAAAATTGTATTCTCTCCGTGTAATTGATGTGGCCCTCGATCACCTTGACATACTTGTTACGCGGACCTTCTCTTGAAAAAATTCTGCACCTCTATGGTAGATGCAATTATTTTCACAGTGCTAAGTTTCTAAAATATAATAAGGCATAAATATACAAAAATAGAAAATTAAAAATTTAAATTACAATCATTCGGTGATTTTCAATTAAAATTCGATAAATTCGGTCTCGACATCCCTCCCCCCCCCCCAAACAAAATGCTCTAGCTACGCCACTGACAGTACAATACAATTAAGTACTTGCTGACAGTCTTGACTACGATCTTGTTAACAGCGAGTACTGAACGATATTTTTCAACAGTGAAAATAATAAAATTTTTGCCTCCGAGCATTGTGGCCAATGAGAGACTGAATAACTTTGTAGTTATTTGCATTCACTGGGACATTCCAATAGATCCTGATAAGATAATTAGCCTCATGGCTGAAAAGAAGTCACGGAAATTGATTCTGCATCACTAGTAAATTAATTATACTAAGAGTACAATATTGTAATAATTAATTATTGCAATAACTATTTAATCAGAAAATATGAAATAAAAATATAATTTTTACTGTCACATAAATATCTAGCAATTAATTTTTTTCATTTGAAAAGTAATCCCTATATTTAATTTCCTGTATGGATTAATCATTTTAAGATCGTACTCTCGTATTGGGAGACACGCGCACACTAATATTAAACCTGTGTTTTACATCGATTCAAATGAACTGTTTGCATTTCAATATTTTTTAAATATTTTTCTCGTACAATACTCGAGGATCGCATCTCAAACATTTTTATTTTATGCTTTTTCAATTTGGTTGCATTTTTTTCTTTTAAAAACATTCCCAGTTTAAGAACAGATTTGGAAACAGAAAGTGCTCTTGAAAACTATAAATTGTAACAGAACTCTAAAAAATATAAGCTAATAATTTTTTTAATGGACATCATATATCATATGCAGGAACATGTCTTAAATTACGCCTTGTTAACTTTTTTAACTGTGATTTAATTTATGCAAAGTACTGCTGAAAGATCGGAAAAAATTCCAAGATTCAGCCCCCTCCGAAATAAAATCCTGGCTACGGGCCTGTGACAGAGCAACATATTTACAGGAAAATTTTAATAAACGTGGAGAAAAAGAAAGCACGCGCACGAATACAGTGAGGACTTATCGAATATTTGCGGTGAGATTCTCATGGAAATACGAAAAATATAGTTCGATTTTTCATGAGGAAATAAGAAATAAGAAATAAGTATAAGAAATAAGTTTTCCTAGAAGCAGGTCTTGTCTTACTTGCTTCATCTAAAACAAACTCATATTATTATTTTTTTTAAATCGCTCAAGCCGATTCCCAGAAAAAAGAAAAAATATATATAGGAACATACACCGCCAAATTTGCTTTAAAAGTGAGTATCGAGATCTTAAAATATACTGCACGTAGAAATGTACAAGTTTCAGAATATGATTAGACTGCAGATATAAGACTGTTTTTTAAAAATCAGAAAAATGTGAGCTATATTTGCTGAAATATTAAAAGGCGCCTTTTCGTAATTTCTTTTGATCTCAAATTAGCAGTATGAGCTCCGCCCATCGACCATTCTACGATAAGATTTTAGGCTTAAGGCTGCGTCACTGGAATACTATCATCTTCCATGATAATAATAAATAGAATGTGTAAATCAGTTAATTTTACAGTTAATTATCATGAACTTATGACGAAAACTATGTAATCTTTGTAAACATACCATCTAACGCCCAGGGCCGTAACTAGAAGTGAATAATAGGGAGGTGGAGGCTCGTATTTTCTCTCTCTCTCTGACGCAGAAAGGTAAATTTGTGCATATTCTCATTGTAGGTACTATGTTTCTTAACACTAGAACGCCCGGAAATTTTACTCAAGTTTGATAATAATATTTCTCACCAGAAGTTTTACTCAAAATTATTTCATTGATTTATTTAATGTAAATCTGCGTGGATCAAATATAAATTATTTCAAGAAAAATTTCTGGTTCAAATTGAAATTAAATCATATGGTTGGAGTCGAATCGACTCCCTCCGGGCGTTCTAGTGTTAAGAAACTGTTGTAAGTAATTTCATTTTATACTAAGAAAAGAATATGATGATGGAAAATTCGAGTTTATAACTAGTGCAATATGAAACATCATGTTAGCTTCTTACATGCAAATAAGATGAGCGAGTGTTGAAACACTTATTTTAGTTACAATTTAGTATTTCTGCAAAACTGTGAAAAGGCATAAAAACTAAATTAGATTATTGAAAAAAAAATTCATTTGGATTTTCGGAACAGAAATTCATTTGGCAATCTTTGCAATTTTGGAATCTTTTCCAGGGGAGGCTCAAAATGTTTTATGGGGGGGGGGGACTGAGCCGCCCCTAGAGCCACCTTAGCTACAGCCCTGCTCCCATCCTGTTTTCTATTGCAGTTATTGTGAACATTTCACCACTAAATATATTTTTTAACTGATTTTTCACACACCCAGTGGGAACGTATTTCAGATAAAATTGAGTTAAAGATATAAAATTATGCAAAATTAAAGTTCATTTAAGATTATTATCACAGGCTAAGGCAACACCAGGTGAATCTGCTAGTACATTAATAAAAGAAAGTTTTTTTGAGGATAATTCAAGGCAGGCCAAAATGCATCTGAAGCACGGAATTTTCTTTATTATGTACTTAGCTGAGTTATTAATTGACAATTCATAGAAAACTCATTATTTTTTCTGAAAATTTGCAAGCACGCCCGTACATGCTCAGTTCAGAGTTTTCCAAAGCCCACAATCAGAAAAAACATAAAGTGAGATTTTTTTTAGAGGGGAGAGCGGGGGGGGGAGGTAGGTTATTAACACCCTATAGTCAAATCGCATAAAATACGGAAAAGGAATGATATGCCCTTAAATTTTGTACATTTATGCTTCGAACGCTGCAATATATTCAAAGAATATTTACATTAACAGTTTAAAAAAATAATAATTACGAAACACCGAATCCATGTTTTTTATTTTTCCCATTTTACGAACATTATAACCCTAAATTAGGGGTCTGCACGGGACACGGAGTGGCCCGGGGCCCGTACCCGACACGGTCCGCGGGCCGGCGGAAGGGTTACGAATTTTCTACTAGGCCGGCAGAAATAGAATAATTTTTTCAACGGCCGGGCAGGCATAAAAATTGATCGGGCCATAAGGGCCGGGCCAGAACGATAAAAAAAAATTAGCGAGCCTACCAGCCCTTTATAACGTTTTCAACAGAAACGATAAAATAAGAGCTGTTTTCAATGAATTTGGCTTTATCGAGAATATGTATAAATGTGCGTCACGAACCGATACTAGTTTAACAACATCAATACAGAAATGTACTTGTACAGTGTATAGATCGGCATCGGATAGCCACGAAGTGTCTAACCCAGACTTAATATTTTATTAGCAGACTCGTGCCGGACCGAGATCATGCTTGCATTATTTTTCTACATATAGATGAGCTGAGCCGGAACTAAACTTAATTGTTCTCAAGATGTGCAGAGCAGACAACATGATTTGTAAAATTATTAGTAGCGATAAAGAACTTATGTTAATGTAATCTTTGGATATATACACTGCTGGCCACACAAAATGCAACACCCTGAAGGAAGCATGCAAATCATGTGAAATTTACAGCATGCGTTTGTGGCGATGAAATATGCAAATCATTAGCATTGCAGCAGGACGCACATCATGGGCGACCGTAGTGCCACCAGCAAGCTCTATATAAAGGGATAACACATTGGCGATTTGAAGTACGGCAATTGTTTTTTCGTGCGTTTTTTTGGCGTAAGATGTTTACCTATAAGTCGTGGAAGACATCGAACGTATTTTGACTAAGTTTCTGAATTTGACCGAGGAAGAATAGTAGCCTATAGGGACTGTGGATTATTCTTTAGGGAAATCGGCAGAGGCGGATTACTCATTAGGCTGAGTAGGCTGAAGCCTAGGGGCCCGGTGCTAAAATTTTCCTAATATAAAAAACAAGAAAAGATTATTTTATACTGGTCGGACATTAATATTTAATACAAAAGATGTGCGAAATTCTTTGTCGTAATCATTTATATTTTTATCATCAATGATTTATGAGTTAATGAAGCAAGCATGTGTTTTAAATTTTCCAGTATATACCTCTTTGAAGGAGTGAAAGGGGGCCCTCAGAAAGTCAAGCCTAGGGGCCCGGTGGTAGTAATCCGCTTCTGGAAATCGGTCAACGTATTGGACGAAACCATGCAACTATGATGCGGATCTGTAATAGCTAGATGCATGAGGGAACGACAGACCAACGGGGCCGATCGCACCCACGCGTTGCACCACTGCTTGTGATGACAGGCAGTTTGTGCGCATGGCAGTGATGGGTTGCGCAGCCACATCATGAACAGTAGCACAACAGATTCACATAAGCGTAACTAGAGAATTTTTCTAGGAGGGGCCACGGCCCCATCTATTTGATAATTTTTAAACAATAATTGTAAAAAATATTATTGTTTGGAAAACAATAATAGTGTAACAATGTTGTTTTTAGTAAAATGTTTGATAATTTCCAAACAATAATAGTATTAGTAACTAGTCAGATGTGGCAATCCCAAAACTTTCTTTTTCTGATTTATTTTAAGATTCATTTTTACTCTCAATCGTACCAAACTAGGTAATTCTCTTATTTAGAAACTATATTAGGTCCATGACTGCGATTTTTTGATATATGCAAAAAACATTACAAAAAACGCAGTCAAAGTTCGTCTTTTGAACCGAATTTTCAAAGCGGGAGATCTGGGAACGAAAAAAGGGTCATGCTGAGAAAATAATTGTCGATAAATCAAATTCTAATTAATTCAGTGAAAAATGAAGTCATAGGGCATTTTATAACATGTCTTCAAAAATTATCTCATAGCAAGTTTCATGTTTTTATTTTTAAAAATGAATCTGAAAATGTATAGGAAAATTTTGAGCTGCTGAGAGAGAAAAAACATTTTTTCGAATACATCCTTAATGCGTCAAAATTTGCTACCTCAGTGCCAAAATTAAATAGCAATTTATGATCATTGTGAAGATTTTAAAGACATGAAATTCCTTGCATTAGTTCTTAAAATAAGACTATTGCGGAAATGTGAAAAAATGCAACATAAAAGCCCCGCCTGTTGGGCGATTTATACCAAACCATAAACAGCAACAATATTTATCAAGCTATACCTGAGTCTGAAGTTTGGTGAAGTTCGCTGATTAGCTCTTGAAATAGCGCTATTGCAGGAATTGTGAAAAATTCAGCATTGCAGCGCCACATATTAGGAGATTGACAACAAAACATGAAGAAAACTAGTTCATTTCACGGATTTACTGAATCTAAAGTTTGATGAAAATTCGTGCACCTGCAAACCTGAGATAGAGCTATTGCGCAAAACAAGATAAATGCAACATAGCAGTGCCACCTGGTGAGCAATTTGTACCAAAATGCAAACAACATCGATTCATGTTGAGAACTAACTGAATCTGAAGTTTAAAGGAAATCCGTGTATTAGTTATGGATATATAGCTGTTGCGTAAATCGTAAAAAATGCACCATAGCAGCGCACATGTCGAGCGATTTGCATAAAAAACTAATCACTATCAGTTTATATCAAGAACTACCTGATTATAATTTTTAATTAAATTCCGTGCGATAGTTCTTGAGATAGAGCTATTGCATAAATCGTGAAAAATGCAGCATACCAGCGCCATCTGTTGAGCGATTTACACAGAAACGAATACAATATCAATTCATGTTAAGTACTGACCGAATCTGAAGTTTGGTTGATATCCGTGCCTTAGTTCTTCAGATAAAGCTGTTGCGTTAATCATAAAAAAAAAGCAGCGCAAAAAGAAGCGCCATCTGTTGAATGATTTGCAACAAAAACTAATCAGTATCAATTTGTATTAGGGACTAACTGAATATAAATTTTTATTACATTCCGTGCATTAGTTCTTGAGATAGACCGTCCACAAAATTTATATCACATAATAGACAGAGTCACAGATTCACATATACACAGAGAGATATTTTGTAAAAACTTGTTCTTACTAAAAACTAGGGATCTCTGATCCCTAAAACGGATAAATCCGTCAATAACCGGTTCGAAAATTTTCACAAATCCAGTATTTTCTTCCTTAAAGATAGAAGAAAGTAAAAATAGTTTTGTTAGAACTGATAATACTCAAAGGAAAGCTCACTTGTTTATACATTCCTGAAAACGTGTAATCTATCAAAGAAACTAATTGGATGAAACTTTCTTCTGTCTTTAGAGACTATAAGATTCACAAACTTTACGAGCAACAAACTTTTCAGCCGATTTTAAACCCAATTTTTTTCCGTTCAAAGAGAGAAAAAGGTTATAATTGCCTTGGAAAAAAAAATCGGAGGAAAAGCAGTACTAATAATACCAGCCGTTAATATTTATCGCCTATTCCTATCAATCGCTTAGCGTTGAAATGCTCGATGTTCGATGAAAAGTCTCGGCTAGCGGAGACTTTTCTGGAACTGCAAATAAAAGTTGTGGGACATTGCTGTTTGCTATCACACTGGGTGTTGGGAGGATATTTCGCGAAAAGTTGGAGGAAATCAAGTGTTGGCTTAAACATCTTTCGAAATGTTGGTGAATCTGATAGTGGCTTTATACATCAAGTTTTCGATTCAAAACAGTGGCTGGGAGAGAGGGAGAAAAAATTCCTTATAATGCAGTGGCGCAGAAAAAATTCGACTCTGGGGGGAGGGGGAGATAGAGTTGCTGATAAACAACAGAGTCGCCATTTTTTAAAATAAATAAATAAACTAGTTAATGAGTTATAAGCAATTTTGATCGCATGAAAACCATTTTTCCTCATTTTTGTAGCTACCACGTCGTAAATTCGTTTCAAATCATCCACTGTGAGAATCGTCTTCTGAAAAATCTTATCAAAGAATGAAGAACATTTCTCATTTACATAGCTTTTTAATCCTGAATCTAGGAAAAAAAGTTAGCGGAAAAAATAACATAAACTAAAAAAGCGAAAAAAAAAGTGACATGGGAAAAATGTTACCGGAAAAAGGGACAAGGAAAAAAAGCTACCGGAAAAAAAAGAGTGACAAGAAATTGATTTTGGGGATTTATTATTGATTTTGGGAATTTATTGGTTAAGTATGAAAGGGGGGTCGGGGGGAGGTTCTTAATTTAGGTAAATGGGTTTTTCATGCTAAATTAACTGTTTTGGTTCCATTTTTGGATATACGTTCATACTGAAAAGGCGCTTGTTTGATTAGTTTTGGGAATGGACAATTACCCTCTGTTTTAAATAAGATGAATGGGTTTTTAAGCAGAATTATCCAACGTGTGTCAAATTTTGGATATAGATTCTTTCTGATAAGGCTTATATATAGTATTGTGGTGTCGTGTTCTCAGTTTCTCTTTATTCAGTTGGTTTATTTGTTAAGTTCATCAATAACACATTTTTAGTTCCTCAAGTTCTTTATTAGAACTATAGATCAATTAATAAAAAAATAAATAAAACGACAATACAACTACTTAGGAGCCACACTCCAATATTAGCACGTCGCTTAGCACGTCTAAGCCACCTTACATTTATGTATTCTCTAGTGCATTACCAGCACACGTCTCTCTTCCAACTACCTTCCTTCCTTCTCTACGCTCAATAATTCCATCTCTCAGCTCATTGCCACTAGACCAGTGAAATCATTTTCTAGACATGTTCCTTAAAGTCAATTGCAGCTATTCTTCTCAGCTTTTGAATGAAGATACTTTCATCCCTGTATACCTTTTCACTATGGGACTTCGCTATCTATCTTCTGCCCAGATTAAAGTTGTCAGTACATCGTCGCAGTATATAATGCCTGAAAAATTTTGGGAGTTTAATGGTAAAGTATAGAGGGGGAACGAAGGATAACCTCTAATAAATTAAATAAATGGCTTTTTACGCAGAATTATCCGATTTGCTTAAAAATTTGAATGTACACTGTAAAAAAAAAAGTGTCGATCTACTAAAAAAATTTTAGTGATCCTTGTAATTACTAAAAAAATTTTAGTAATCTTAGTCGGTTACAAGAAATTCTGTAAGAATTACTAGAAAAAAGTTAGCAACGAATAGAGTTAATAATTTTACATTTTTAATAGCGATTACTAAAACTCACTTGGTGTGGCCTTGGTAGCATAGTGGTTATAGTAAAGGACTCCAGGCTAAAAGGTCCCGTGTTCGATTCTGGCCACTGCCAAATACGCCCCGAATGTATGCCGTGTAAGTACTCGTTAATAAAGGGATTATGAATATCCTGACGGAGCAGTAAGTATGTTTGGTGCTGCCATCTATTGCGGTTTTGCCGATAATCTTCGGCTCCAGAAGTCTGGATGCATCTCGAAGGAAGCTCTTGTCCTTCGAGCAGACGTAATGGTTATTAAAAATACTTTTGGAGCTATTACTAATATTTGCTTGGTGGCTCATACTAAAAATTTTTAAGTTTGTTATACAAAAAATTTTTTTGTTCAGTTTACAAAAGAAATGCTTGTTTCGCTTGCAAAAAAAAAGTTTGTAATGGTTACTAAAAAATTCTGTGGAATACAAATTTACTAAAAAATTTTTAGTAACCTCTTGAATTTTTTTTTACAGTGTAGGTTCATTATGATAAGGGGTATCCCTGATTAGTTATGGGGTTTTTTTGCTAATTAAAAGATGAGAGGACGGGCGATTATTCCCCCCTTAAATTAGATAAATTGTTTTTTGTGCACAATTATCTGATGTATTTCAAATTTTGGATGTAGGTTCTTTCTCATAAAATGAATCCCTGAATAGTTTAAAGAGTTTGTTTATATATCCTCAATAGCTGTTTGCATTTAAAACTATGGTTTATGTTTCTGCATAGCATTTTTCAGTATTCTATAAATATCCTAACAAAGAAAAAAAATATCCCGTTTTTATTAAAATCTCTTTTTTTTTCTTTTTTAATTTAAATTTGTTTTTTAATTTTTTTAAGCGTTCAAACACTGAAGATCTATCAAGAACTACAGATTTTTAAACAATTAACTTTCTAATTACTAACATAAGCTAGTAATAAAAAACTGTTATTATTACTACAAATTAATGAATTCACTAGTTCATTCGTTCGTGACATGCAACATAGTTTGTACATTCAAATTTTCTAACATATATTTTTTAAATGTTTTATATTATATTTTGTGATGTGTAATATGGGACATTAATTAGTAAAAATCCAGTTTTAAATGATAAACATTCGGCGTAAATTAAAATGACAATTACAACAAATGATTTAGCATATTATTTTTTTTCACAAGTAAAAAAATAAATAAATAAACCAGCTTTAAATGCAAAATGAAATTGTAATTAATAATTATAAGGAAAAGGGTAAAATGTGTTATGTTTTCTGGCATAATTGTTTTCAATAATTAAATTAAAAAATAAAGAAAATTTCTTTTTATTTGTTATTTGTGTTCAGTAGCAATCAACTCGCTTTTTTATTTTACTTAGGCATTTTTGCGGCAAACCTTTACCGAGAAATCCCCTAATCGTCAAATTTCCTAAGAGACTAACCGCCCGCGATATATACCGGACATCCCCCTCCGTCAAATAGGGAAAGCAAGCTTCTTTCAATAATCGCCCGTTCCCCCATCTATACTTAGCAAAAGAATCTCATAACTAATCAGGGATACGCCTAATCATATTGAACGTAGATCCAAAATTTGAAGCAAATCGGATAATTCTGCGTAAAAAGCCATTTATTTAAGGGGGGATATCCTCTGTTTCTCCCTTTATACTTAGCCATTAAATCCTTGAAACTATTGAGGAATTCAGATTACGTCATAGATGCATATCAATTTTATTATGTTCGAATGAGTGTAACATCATTAAAATGCATTCGAAACTCCCCCCCCCCCATTTACCGTAATGTAACGAAATACTTTTGATTGTACCTGTAATTAATCTATCCAACCGATGTTCATAAAATTTGAAATGACTCGACAAAATTATACAATAATTATATATTTTAAATTTCAAACGATTAAAATGCATTTGAAACTTTTTCCCCAGTGACCGTAATGTCACGGAATACTTTTGATTGTCCCTGTAATTGATCCATGCATCGGATTTTCATAAAATTTGAAATGACACGACAAAATTATCTAATAATTATACATTTTAAATTTCAAACGATTCGGTTGGGTAGTTCTGCGTTGTTATATGCGGACGGATGGACGGATAGGGCAAACAGACTGAAGGACAGCTATATGTGGCTTACGTATTTACATAATTACGAACGCACCTAAAAATTGTTTGAAAGTAGTCCCTTTGGATTTGAGAACAAACTTAACAAAAGGATAATATACGAAAATTGTAACGTTTAATATCTTTCCAGAAACATAAATATAAATGAATTATAGTATATTTTCCAAACATACCTTGATTTAGTGAGTGCTTGAAGGAATTTGAAGATTTTAAAAAATGATCTCATACATCCACCTTTTTCATAATTTTTTTCTCTGAAGAGGATTTAATATCAGTCATAGCGAAACGCACAATAAAAGAAAAAAATACCTTAGCACCACAGCAACCAACAGAATGTTTGAGTAATTAAATTTGTCCTTCAGAGCATGCGAGCATGTGTTTTTCCGGCTCAGTACCGATCTTACACATGGGGATGCAGGAATGGGGAAAGAAACAACAGATAAGAGCCAACTGACTTGTAATTAAGAGAGGTTACCACATTGGCGCTTATTCGCTTCTTTCTGACAAACACTTTTTGGTATACGGGCCCTGTAGTAAGATAAGACGAATGATATTTTTTTTCCTCATTAGACATCTGTTTTCGGACTCTTTCCCGTCCCAATGATTCTTCAATGTCATGGTCAATGGTCAGTTACCCTTTCGAGGGGAATTCAACATCCTGCTCTGTTTTCACAGTACATATCTATATAAAGAACCATTTTGTAGATATAGTTCCCATATGAAATATAACTAACCTCCGTAACGTTTTACAGCGTTAACGGGAATTATAATCCATTATGAATAACTTAAAAATATACGAAATGTATTACGTATAAATAAAATTACAAACATGCAAACATTTTTAGAACAATAGCTTTATTTTTTTTTCACATCATTAATATTCTAAAATTCCATTAAGAGGTTTAATCAATTAACTCCCCACCCCCTTATTAATGTTAAATGTATGGGAATAAAATGCATTCGTATAGTAAATTAGAAAGTTTAAGTGCTTAAAAGGATTTGCACATTCGTATATTTAAACAAGTTGGAAATTCCACGTAAAGCGTGGCAAACGAGGTGCTTTCGTATGATAACGATGTTTTAAAAATATTCAGATCTTGCTGCTAGTAGATAGTACTTCGGATAGAGTATACACTATATTGCCATTGATTATGGGACACTTGCGACTTTAGACATTTTACTAAATATCTAGAAAAATACATGAGGAATCATCTCAAAACTCTTAGTGTATAAATATAATAGCTCCGTGAAGATTTTTTCCCGAAACTCCAAAGGGGACCGTCAACAAATTAAAAAATAATGAATATCTTTTGAATAACCCTGTCAAAACTAATGTAGCAAAAGCGCTCAAACTCTAGATTGTGATTGAATGCTTTATTGTAATAAGCCTTGCTCATTTTTATGTAAATAGCATGCATACTCGCAGAGTAATTAAGGTTTTTATAAAAATGATCCCAAATTTTTCCAAGTTTTTTCCTTATAATTTTCTGAGTTCTTAATATAAAATATTATTTTTTTCAGAAAATATGACAAACAACATTGCACACAGTACCCTGTAATCAGAATTAAAAAATAATGAAAATTGTATAAAAAATGAGTTGGTTTACTAAATAATTTTTCACTGCGCATGCGTCAACGATATCAAAATATCATTTGCATATTATGTTAGCTAAATGTATAGAGCAACTTTTGTAAAAGTCACAAAATCGTAACTTAAAAATTCTGACAATAATCGTCAATTGAATAAGTCGAAAATCCGTTATTCTCAAAATGAAGCAAAAACAAGAGGGGTTGTATCCATATATTCATTGATTAGTGTCAATATAGAATACACAATATGGGATGTACTAATGCATTTGGATAAAATCCCTCATTTTTTTGCTTCATTTTGGAAACAACGGATTTTGTCCTTTTTCTATAGACGATTACTTTCAGAATTTTCAAGCTATGATTTTGAGACTTTTACAAAAGTTGCTCTATACATTTAGCTAACATAATATGCAAATGAAATTTTGATATCTTTGACGCATGCGCAGTAAAAAATTATATAGTAAACCTACTCATTTTTCATACAATTTTTATTATATTTTAATTCTGATTACAGGGTACTGTGTACAATGTTGTTTGTCATATTTTCTGAAAAAAATATTATTTTATATTAAGAACTCTGAAAATTATAATGAAAAAACTTGGAAAAATTTGGGACCATTTTTATAAAAACCTTAATTACTCTGCGAGTGTGCATGCTATTTGCATAAAAATGAGCACAGTGTATTACAATAAAGCATTCAATCATAATCTAGAGTTTGAGCGTTTTTGCTACATTAGTTTTGACAGGGTTATTCAAAAGATATTCATTATTTTTTAATTTGTTGACGGTCCCCTATGGCGTTTCGGTAAAACATCTTCACGGAGATGTATGACGTATTCTATTATATTTATACACTAAGAGTTTCGAGATGATTCCTCATGTATTTTTCTAGATATTTAGTAAAATGTCTAAAATCGCAAGTGTCCCATAATCAATGGCAATATAGTGTAGTAGTGAAATATATATATTTTTTGTGTGTGTGTGTGTTCCTGTAAATATACAAGAAATATTTTTTATTACACCTCAGCGATGTATATCATACGCTATAATACTATCTACTTTCTTTTATACAGGAAATAACTTGTAGTATTCCTCAGCAATGTATATCAATCTCATGTTAAATAGTCAATATCAAATGTTAAATAGTCAATTACAATTATCGCACCAAAAAAATGTTCTCCCTATACCATTATGTAATGGAATACTTTTGTGTGACCTTGTAAATCAATAAAAAATGCTTTTTGCACCACAGATTGTGCAAAATGTATGTTATAATATGTATGTTCATAGAGGCATAACAATTTTATTGTGTTCGAATTAGTGTAGTCCATTAAAATGCATTTGAAACATTTTTCCCCATTGACCGTAATGTAACGGAATAATTTTGATTGCCCCTGTAATTGATCTATGCATCCGATTTTCATAAAATTTGAAATGACTCGACAAAATTATATAATAATTATATATTTTAAATTTCAAATAATTCGGTTGGGTAGTTTTTATGTTGTTATATGCGGACAGACATAGACAGACGGACGGACGGACTGAACGACAACTATAGGTGCTACATATTTACATAATTACGAACGCACCTAAAAAAAATCTCCCTAGAAAATTAACATTTTTGTCTTATTTATTTATACTTCTCTTAAAGGATGTTTCAAAATTGTCAAAATATTTATAAAATATGTGTTGAATTTAATATTTTATGCGTTAAAAGCTAATGAGCGGTGATTAATATTTTAACCCTTCCAGATAAATTTCGACAAAAACATTTGCAACAATGAATTTCAAAAAATGGAGTGCATCTCACTATTTTTCGTTAAACGTTAGGTTCTCATATTTATCACTTTTTAGGTGCGTTCGTAATTATGTAAATACGTAGCACCTATAGTGGTCGTTCAGTCCGTCCGTCTGTCCGCATATAATAACGCAAAAACAACCCAACCGAATCGTTTGAAATTTAAAATGCATAATTATTACATAATTTTGTCGAGTCATTTCAAATTTTATGAAAATCGGATGCGTAGATCAATTACAGGGCCAATCAAAAGTATTCCATTACATTACGGTCAAAGGGGAAAAAAGTTTCAAATTTTTAATCTTTGAAACTTAAAATACATAATTATTAAATAATTTTGTCGAGTTATTTCAATTTTTTTGATAATCGGGTGCATAGATCAATTAAAAGAGCAATCAAAAGTATTCAATTACATTATGGTCAATGGGGAAAAAGTTTCAAATGTATTTTATACGTTTGAAATTTAAAATACATAATTATTACATAATTTTGTCGAGTCATTTCAAATTTTATGAAAATCGGATGCATAGATCGATTACCGGGACAATCAAAAGTATTCCGTTACCTTACGGTCAATAATAGGTTAAAAATATTGATTTCCTGCGGAGATATTTTAAATATAAAAATTCATCAAACGTCCGTAGACTTAACCTTACGAAAGGGAATTCGGAAGCTGACTGATCAGCACCCTTAAACAATATTTCCCCCCTCCTGACTGTTTTAGTCCAGGCGAAATAAACATTTTACCTTTCAAAAATCGGGTGGAAGATTTTCTTTTTCTGATTTTTTCATAATGATGCTAACATGGATAAACCACGTTTTCGAATAAAAATTTCTCAAGGCTAAATTTTCTGTGGTCAAAAAACAACAAAATTTTGGGATTTTATTTTATTTTATTTATCTATTTTTTAATATCTCGAGATTTGTTGCCATAGCAAAATATTTGTCAGTTACAATATTAAATAGGACTAAATTCTGTATAATATTTCTTATTTACAACTTTTTTATACACTAAGTAACAAGCGCAGTACGCCAAAATCCCCCCAAATCCCATTCTATTTAAAATTAAAGAGTATAAATAAGAAAATTTGTTTGTGTTTGTAGTTTTTGTATTGAGAAAAACTAATGCCTGAAAGTGAGGTACATATGAAATTATAAATAATAAACGGGCATTAATATAATATAATAATTCTATTAGGTAAAATTGTTTAAAAAAAATAATAAATAAAAAAGGACATTTTTTTTTTAAATTTTCTTAAAAACCGTGAAAAAAGTAGTTAAGCCACGATTATTCAAATGTATTCATCGGATTTAACCGTGTATATATAGAGAGAGATAGATAGATAGATTGGTAGCAGTAAATTATTTATTTCAAGGTTAATACTAGGCTTTTTTTGCATCCGTAGCAAACTCGGATTTTGGTGCCCGCTCTCCCTCTCTCACCCCGTTCAAAAGAAAACTTATCATGAGAATATTAATAAATCTGTTATAGCCGGATTTGGGAAATCTTTAGTATGTAATCATTAAATACGTAATCAGCTTTGTTAAACATTGATTCAATAAAACTTTGAAAATTTAAACGAAAGGAATCGAAGTATATCCAGTTTTATAAAAGGTTTCCATCTTAGCAGGTATAATTGTTCATATATTTTTTTTTCTTGAAATAATAATAACAATAATAACTAGGCGTTGGAGGCCACCGTAATACTTACCCATCATGGATATGCATAACATAATATATGAAAACATAACATGTAAACAGTTTATAAAACGCATTGCAATTCCAAAACAAAATATAAACGTATATTTAAGTATTTTTAACACATCATCATGCTCTATTAACGAATTTCTGATGAACCAATTTCGATAAATTACATGAAACACCATACTATTCCAATAGCACTGAATTGCATAAAAGAGATATCATTATAACTCTAAAAATAAATACCATATTCACTAACGGTTTCTTTCATCAAATTAAGTGTCTCATTTCCAATTAAAAGATATCTTTGAGTTGAAATTTGAATGAAATACAGGGTCATGAAAAAGCAAAGAATGTGGAAAACAGGATTAGAAATTTCTCGACAACTAATAATCCGATCGATTTCGTTTTTTATGCAAAATTTGTGTCAATTTATTGCTTTTTATGTCCACTCCTTAAAATAAAAAAAATCGAAAATTTTTATATACCTTTCATCAGAACGAATTTTTCGGGAGTCCGAAAAAAATAGTTCCGGATAATCGAAGTTACTGATATTAAATAGGCTTCGTCCCATTCTTACATACTAAGCACATACAAAATTTCAAGTCTCTATCTCAATTTGTTCGGGAAATAGAGCGGTTACAGACAGACAGACAGACACACAGACGGACGGACGGCAAAAAATTTTTTCTAAAAATATGTTTTTCAGTGTCCGAAACGTGTAAATCCGTCAAACAAAAAAAAAAAAAAAAAAAAAAAAAAAAAAATCGATTTTCAAAACGATTGCAAGACTTACCCTATACTACGTATGATGGGTAAGTAATAATAATAATGATTCATTCAATGGTAATTGAATAATTTCTAAATTTACAACTATGAGATTAAATTAGTCACCCGTAATATTAAACCTATTGAAGTGTTCATGTCGGATATCTTGCTTGCTTTTATTACTTTTAAATATACAGGGTGTCCCCTCTCAACGGTGGCCAATGGCTAATTTCTAAACCGTTGGTCATAGACATATAGTTCCAATTGCAAAAATGCTTTAAAAAAGGTAAAGAATTATTTTTTAAGCGATTTAGGTCAAAAATATGTTTTACTAAAAAATTACGAAAATTAAATTTTTATACGGTCCCCCGGTCCTATAAGTGATATTTAGAAAATTTTTACCACTACTCTAACAAGTAAGACAAAAAAAGTCCCATTCCTCTGCGATCAAAATTGACTGAGTTATAGCTGTTCAAAGTTGAAGCATATTTTTTGCTGCGAAATAGGGGTCAGTCACAAATTTACTGGAAATAAAAATAAACATCAGATAGAAAATTTAACTTTAAACATTGAAAGTAAAAATTTTTTTTACAATGTTGTTTCGGAATTTTTGTTGACATTTACATGTTAAAGTAAAATATGCAATTTGTGCTAAAAATATAAGTAAAAAAATAACAGAAATTTTGTTAAATTAAACTATGAAAAGCAACAGTCACAAATCGTTACAAAATGATACATATTTGAAGCTCTATTAGATTACTCAACCTAATAGAATTTGACGTAGTCCTATAAAATAAATAAATGAAACGCACCTAAAATCGTATTAATATTACATTGTCATCGGGTTTAAATAAGTATGGGAATTGAACCTCAATCAGATATTTGGAAGTGAGTTAAAATTTGAATATAAGTTTTGAACTAGGAAAATTTACATACGAAAACTATGAATAAAATAAAAGCTTATCAAAATAACATACCTTTTTAAAATAAAATCATGAAAAGAATTAACTTCATTTGCTTACAAAATAAAAAATACGTAAAATTACAATTGAGGATATGAATTTCAAAACTCGACTTAGCGCTTTTTGATTTCTCTATCAGTCTATACAAACCTCCACTATTGTAACAATGCAATCTCAAAATTTATAATGAAAACCAATAGATGCATTTAAAGTTTTTTCGCTATTTCCCAAAATTTGATTTTTTCGATAAAGAGAATTTTTAAATTCATGTCTTCAGTTATTTTAATAACCAATCTAGAAGTTAATTAATTATAATTAACACTACCGTAAAACTTATACGGTGACAGCGCCTTCAGTTAAATCGCTCATTTAAAACATTTTGTAATTGGAACTATATGTCTGTGACAAATACTTTAGGAAATAGCCTTTGAACAGCGTTGGAAATCAACTCCCTTTATAATACTTTAAGCACTTAGTGTACGTTCCCTTAAAGCTCCGTCGAACTCATCCGTTTTCAGCTATAGAAAAGTGGTTTAAGTCATGAAATTTAAAGTTTCATAACTCGGTCAATTTTAATGTTACATGAATGGGACCTTTTCTGTATTATTTGCTAGAGTGTTGAAAAAAATTTACTAAATATCACTTATAGGACCGGGGGACCGTATAAAAATTTAATTTTCGTAATTTTCTAGTAAAACATTTTTTTGACCAAAATCGCTTAAAAAACAATTCTTTGCATTTTTTCAAGCATTTTTGCAATTGGAACTATATGTCTATGACCAACGGTTTAGAAATTAGCCATTGGCCACCATTGAGAGGGGACACCCTGTATATATATATATATATATATATATATATTCATGAGATAATTGAGATCAATATCTAATGCTGTACTTTTTCGGGTTTAATTAATTAATTAATTAATTTTTTTAATATTTCGGAAAATTGTTTGGAGCGTTTTCTGAAATTAAAGTAGCTTCATTAAAAAAATGCAACCAAATTTACAAAATTAAAAGTAAGCAACGTTAGATAGCGACCTTAAATATCAAATGAACAACAACAAAATAATCATAATAATAATAATAAATAAAATAAACGTCAAAATTCGAGCTTGAATTCTGAAAAGAATGCTCCCATAGGTTTAACATTAGCATGCAAATGCTTTCGCGTGAAAATGCACTAGTCATACGAACAAACTAGAACGCTAATTTTAAACCTATAGGAGCGTTCTTTTTTACAATTTCTCGCTTGTAATTTAATAGTTTTAAAAGGTCTCTTTTCTGTTTGAGATTATAATTGCTGACGGACAATTGCTGCTACAATTGCTGCTAGAATTCTAACGGGATTAGTGTTTACTTTATCTATTTTGGTTACTTTAGTTTTCTATTTTGGTTACAGTTTTTATTTATTTATTTATTCATTCATTATTTTTCTATAAAATTACAATTGATTATTAATACGAAAATATATATTTGGAATAAAAAAGAAACATATAGTATAATATTTAAATATATTTCTGAGTAAAACTTTCTCTAAACATTTTTCAGATATTTTTTATGATTTTACTATGACTAGAGTTTATCTTTTCAATATAAATTTACTAAAAAAACCCTAAAACTCAAAATACTAATACTCAAATGGTAATAACTTTTTCTAATCAAATATTAAATAAAATCAATGTAAATTCTATAATAAATGATAAAAATTGAAAATTTCCTATCAATAATATTCAAGTATCAAAAACTTCAAAGTATTCAATAACGATAGGAAGAAAGATATTTAACTATAATTCGTTCTTAAAAATACTTCTGATGATAGTACTTTCCCCTGCAAATGCAATGATCCCTCTCTACACAAATACATTAATAATGATCATGGGCATATTATTACTGGAAATCTAAATACTGTATATGACTTAACACTGAAAAAATTAATGGGTTATGGTACTAAGTATAGAATTACATTCAAATAAAACATTAATTCTGTAATAAAACAATTTACTTATGATATATATATATATTTATTTAAATAATTGCAATATATTGTAACAAACCTATTGAATATTTAATTCAATGGAAAATTTTAGTTATTGATAAATTAACTAAGACTTTAAAATAAAATATTTCACATCTGCATTATATAAATACAAAGCATCTTTTCCAGCAAATCACTAAATTGCAACGAAACTGTAATAACTTATGTTGACAAATCTCCAAATAATTATGCAATTATATATAAATCCTATTATCATCAACTGCTTAAATCTAGTATATCTTCTAATAACACATTCCAAAAAACTAATGATAACGTAATTGTAAACAATCGTAAAATTAAAGGCTTTTATGAATTATTAGACATTAACTCTACTAACTTTAAATATCCTTATCTAGTTCTTATACTCAAATTTGATAAGAATCCTGTTAAATTTAGAACAGTTACAATTGGTTACAATACTTATAAAAATGCTGCTAACAAACTTCTATTAACAGTTCTTAATCAAATATATAAAATTACAAAAATCAGTGATAATAATAAATACTATAAAGAAGAATTATGAATTGGTCAATATTATGAAAAATCTTAAATGTATAAAAAATATAACTGCATATGACTTCAAAGATCTTTCTAATAATATCGATTTATTAGATTTACATAATATAATAAATGCACTTTTAAAAAAATATCAACATGATTTAGATCTATCAATAAACATTGAGACTGATTATTTTCTTACTTTAACTAATTTCATTATCTAAGGCACCCTGGGGTAATAACGCCACGTTAATGTTCTACCAATTTTCACGGCTCAGTTTTAGTTTGTATTTTTCAAACAAATATATGATTTGATACAGCAACTTATTTACTATCTGTATATAAAAAAAATAATTTAACAGATATGTATTCATAAAATGTAATGGCGTGATTTCTTGACCAATGCTATTTGGCGTTATTAGCCACCTATATGGGTAATAACGCCATGCAAACAAAACTATGAAATAAGATGGAATAATTGCATGTAGATTGCCCAATTCTAAAAATACAAACTCTACAAATTTAGTAATAGACAAATTGCATTCTAAGCTATTGAAAATGTTCAATTTTTTGTGAAAGTATAAGAAAAATGAAGGTGGTGTGTGTGTGGGGGGGGGGGGGGATGAAGCGAAAGAATATCAGACCGTGACTTCTTTTTGCTTAAAAATAACGGCTTAAATAGAATTATTAGAAACATTGCACAGTTTTAACTGTGTTTATTTGAATCAGTATTTAGGATGTAGCTCGGCCACTGTAGGGAATCAACCGGGGTATTAATGCCAAGGATTGGCGTTATTACCCCGTTATAGTTATTGCGCTGTGCATTTTAAATTACAAATTATCTCGAGAAGATATCCAAAATCTTCAACATCATTTTGAAAGTCCATGAAATGTATTACAAATTTATGTGATTAACAAAGTATTTCCGGATTAAAAAAAAAAAAAATAGTCTTCACATCACGAAACGTATCTCGCGAATTTTAGATCAAGCGTTAATTTTAGTTGCTTGTAAAAACAATAAGACCTAAAAAAATGAAACAAATTAACTTGAAGCTGTTTTTTGCGATTTATATGACTCAAAACCCTTCTGCGCAGAGCACATGGGTGTCATTTACCAGATTATTTCATAATTATGCAAAATATTAGCACTTGACATTATTACCCCTCCTGGCGTTATTACACCAGACCACCTTATAATAATTTTATAATGCAAGATAACATAATATATATACAAAAATTTGGTATACCACAAGGTGGTTGTACATCTAGTATATTATCTGACTTATATCATCGAGAACGTAAATATTTTGATAATAAATTACATTTATATCGATATATTGATGATATAATTTTAATTGATACTAATAATACCAGTATATCTCAATTACCAGTTGATTATCCATCTAATCTAGAAATTACAAAACACCTGCTTTATAATAATGCCATTAACTTTTTAGATCTTAAAATTATATTAAAGGAAAACAAATTAATAACTGATATTTATGATAAACTGAATGAGTTTAATTTTAAAGTTAATACATTTACTAATTTTAAATCCTATCTTCATAATTCTGTGTATCGTAATATAATCATTAATCATTTATATAGAATAAAATGTTTATGTTCTTCTTATCTAATTAATGCAAATATTAAAAAGCTTGTTTATGATGCTATAAATAATGGTTTTCCTAAAAAAATCACTTATTCTTTAATTTACAATTAGTTGTTACATGATTTAAAAATTAGTTAACTTTTTGCGTAAAAATGAACCAAAAAATTAATAAAACATAAAAAAAAATAATAAAAAATTAAAAATGTAAAAAAATATATTAAAAAAATGCATACAATAGGATGGTTAGGTGGGTAGATTTTAGAGTACGGCGGAGGGCGTTGTTGTCTAGATAAAACGCAAAGGTTATTTTATATTTAAAAAAAAATGAGAGAGGGAAATGCATTAATTAAATTGGAACAAAGTTTCTATGGAGTTTAAATAACACGAATGTATGGATTATTATTTAGTTATATCAATTACATTGATATAATTTTATTCATTTACATTATTAAATTGCACTTCACTTTTAATAAATGAAAGACCTATAATACTACTAAATGTATAGGGTACATATATTAATTACCTATTTTTTAATCTTTTACATCCTAAATTAAAATATTGGTTTTAGCCTAGCATTGTCAAATTAAATGTTATTGATTTAAATATTAATAGGGTAAACTATGGTGTATGGTTTATTTTTTTCTGTTATCACTTTACTCTGCTTTCAATTTATTTATTAATTTATTATTATCATGTGTACGATAATTATTTTTTTCCCTTTTCATTTTTCATTTTTCTATCGAATTTAGTAATTTTGTTGTGCCTTGTTTTTAATGTTATTTCTTGATTGAATTTTGGTTTTATGTGGGTTGGTAGCCCCAAATTCGTATTATTTTGCTTTTTCATGGCTAATACGAAGATGAAACCACACACTTCATTTCTAGTTCCAAAGTATTTGGGGCTTGATAATTCTGCTTTGGTTCTACAAATTCCATTTGTATTCATTTTATTTATTTATTTAATTTATTCCTCTTGTTGAATATGTTTTTTTTTCTATTAAATTCAAATGGTTCATATTATAATATAATTAATGGTTACATATACATGCACATACGCATGTATATATATATATATATATATATATATATATATATATATATATATATATATTAACCGAAAAAATGTAAAATGCGTAAAATCTTTGAAAAGGAGAATTGTATTATTTAAAGCGGAATATATTTCGGTTCTTTTTCGGTTTTCAAGATTTTATTGAATCAATGTTTGACAAAGCTGATTGTGTATTTATTGATAACACACTTAAAATTTTCAAGATCCAGCTATTACAGATTTATTTAAATTCTCATGGTTAATTTTCTTTTTAAGAGGAGGGGCAGACAGCACCAAAACCCGTGATTGTCACGTGTGTGAAAAAGGCTAGTTTTGGTCCTGAAACACATTATTTACTGCTACTAATATATTGAGGGTGACATACGTGATTAAATCTGCGGGAAACATTTGAATAATCGAGGCAAAACTACGTTTTTCACCGCTTTTAAGAAAATTGAAAAAATGTCCTATTTCTAAAATAGTGTACTGCTCTTGCTATTGAGTGTATAAAAAATTGTAAGCATGAAAGTTATAGAAAATTTTGTCCTGTTAAATATTGTAACTGACAAATAATATGCTACAGCCACAGGTCTCAAAATATTTAATATATATATATATATATATATATTTAATTTATTGTTTTTCGACCACAGAAAATTTAGCCTTCAGAAATTTTGTTCGAAAAATTGTTTTTTCCATCTTGACATCATTATAAATTGTTCAGAAAAAAATCATGTAAAATATAACAGTGAGTTATATTATAAGAATAATGTGTAAGTTTTTTTTTTTTTTTTTTTTTTTTTTTTTTTAATTGAGCTTGAGAAACAAATTCATGTAAATTTTAAGGCGGTTTTGGAAAAAAAATCTGTTCAATAATAAAAAAAAAATTTCGCACATTGGCATGCTTTGGAATATATTTCTTTTCTATAAAGGAATTAAATCTGAAGTTATAAGCTACTATTGTCTCACAACATTTTTAAAGCTGAAGCGTCCGGAAATTCTGTGCAAAATGTCATTCTAGATAAAATTCTGTTTTTAATTAATTCCGAGAAAAAAAACGAAGAATGGGAAAGCTATTCGATATCATGGTTTCTGAATAGCATCTGTTAGTCTCATGCGTTTCAGACCAAAAACAAATTCACAAATATATCAGATATTAGATCTTTTGGATCTCAGAACAATCTTAACACAGAATAATTTTAGCTTAATGTTCCAATTTTATTATTTTTAAATATTTATTTTTAATGTAATTCCGAGATTCAGAGTGAGAACAAACTTGCAATTTGACAAGTAGATAATTAAAAAAAAATTCCATTACATCTCAAACTCTAAGTAATAATATTTAATAATTAGCGATTTTTCTCGTTATAAAGACATTACTACAATTCACAATGAATATCAATCAATTTTCATTTTATCATAAATTATGTTACAGATTATAGATATTACTTGTTTTTTAAAGTTTTCTTTTTCAATTTAAGATTTCATATGATAAAATAAAAACGCATGTTTAAACAGTTTAATGATTTCTAAAAATTACTTTTTAATTCTTATTAGTTTTTTTACTTTTTAAAAATATCTTGCAGGTCTTGAATGAAAATCTTTTTCTTTAAACTAGCGTAGTCCGAAATCTTTGGGGTTTCTCTCTCTCTCTCTCATTTAATCATCAAAAGTATTTCTCTAAAATATTCAATGCAATCATTTGAGTATACTGGAATTCATTTTAGTGCAAAATTAATAAGTCAAGATTCCATTTATTAGCACACTACTTTTAAATTAGATACCACAATTTTCTAGATTCATGTACAGTTTTTGACTCCTCTCACTCAAAGAAATGTTTTGGGGTAAAAGCGTCTGATAATAAAATGAAATACACATTGGAAATAAAAGTCTAGTTAATACAACTCAACGCCTTAAGTGTATTTTTTCTTATTTCCTCTGAAATTAAAATAAATTTATGAATATTATGACATGTGAAATTACTTGGACACAAGCTTAAAAACATTAAAACGTTTACATATAAAAATTTGATTCAATCCATAATGATTTATAGATTACAATGACATTCAATATTCAGATATTCATTCTAGGTTAGCATAGAAATGTCAAAATTGTTTTTATTTTCCTAACAGATCGCCAGTGATGGTGCGAGAAATGCATTCCGCATTTAAAATATGAGAAATAGCAAATAAAATGAAAGTAAAATAACAATACATAAAACTGAGCATAAATTATGTAATAATTTCCGAATTTACAAATTCATAGTATTTGTTTTTCACTGAAATCTCAATGTAAAATATACTACTTCCAAATTATGTATTTCACACAAATAATTTATTTTAACCAGATTATTTTATTTGAAAAATTAAAAGTTGTCAAATTATAGGTACAATAACTCAAGTAAAAGAAAAGATAAGATTGATGCGTGGGAATATGAGAAATCTTAAAGGAATCTATGCTATAGTTTAAATTTTATTAGCTATTGCCAGTGTAGTTATTTTCAAGAAGCAAAAAGCAATAATTAATCTTAATAATAAATCCTAATTTCACTCAATTTTAATAATAATGTATAAAAATTATCTTAATATAATAATTTAAAAAAGATAAATTTAGTTTTAAACAGAAAGTGTTTCAATTTCCACTCAGGTTTAAAAGACAGCATTTTAAGAGCCTTCCATAAAAAGCAAATACTGCAAAATAACAGATAAATGCAACACGTGCATTTTTGCGGAAGTTAAAATGATTATTTCTAGTTGCTAAAGCAAAGAGAACATGTGGCAATTGGCCTCTTCCCATAACAGCCAAAATCGATTATTTTTAATTTGAGGTGATGACATCTTCGGCAGGTTAACAAATTAGGGGCGGGACACAGTGATTAATCTTCTGCTGTTTTTGATAAAATTAAAACTAACGCCATTTTGTTGCCTTAGTTTTTCCCTTTTTATCAGCGGGAATGAAGTTTTTCCGGGTGATTGATTACGTCTTCGAAAGTCATGCATTTTCCCCTTGGTGTTTACTTTATTAAATGGTCAGTCCCTTAAGGGTGTATTCGAAAAAACGCTTTTCCACCTTCAACAGCTCGAAACTTTCCGATACAACATCAGACACATTTTTAAAAGTAGAAACATGAAACTTGCTGAAGGGATTTTTGAAGAGACGTATAAAGTGCCGTGTAATGTCATTTTACGCTCAATTCATTAGAATTTGATTTATAAACAATTACCTTCTCAGCATCAGCCTGAAAAACCCATTTACCTAAATTATGAGCCCCCCGCCGATCCCCCTTTCATACTTAACGAATGAATCCCCATAATCAATTCCTAGTCACTTTTTTTCCGGTAACTTTTTTCCGTGTCACTTTTTTCCGCTTTTGTAGTTTATGCCACTTTTTTTCCGATAACTTTTTTCCGGTCACTTTTTTTTCCTAGATTCGCTTTGTTCCCTTTTCCTGAAAAATCTCAAACCTTTATCGAAAAACTAAAAACATTCGATTTAGTAGCTTCTGATGAGTAAAAGTACTTACTATTCTCATGCGTTGACAAACAGAAATGAATTTAAGAATATGTCGGAAATTAGATAGTTTTGATTAGGATAACAACGATTAAATCATGATTTTACAGAAAAACACAGATTGTGTTTGCAATTTGAGGTTTAGTTGTTTTGGGAACTCAAAACTATTGGTGACTATTCAGTATTTGAACGCTGAGGGAAAAAATTATAAAAATCCGATTCAAATAAATTAAAAAAAAAAATCAGAGCTAAATAAAGAAAAAATCTAATTAAAAAAAAAAAAAAAAAAAAAAAAAAAAATCAGGATTTTTACATTCTAGTTTAGAATAGAAAACAAACGTAAATGTTACCAGGAATCGCTACTTATTACTGATGCATTCGTGATTTAAAACTATACTGAACACTGTCATAAATATTGTTAGCCGAACCAGTGGCCAAGAGGTTCTGACCTCTCAACTGGTAGATGGCAGGTGCTGGGTTCGAACCCAATCGCGACCGTCGGCCTAACCGTTCGGAGTTTTCCGTAGTTTTTCTTCGAACTTTGGATTTCCTTGCGTAAATACGGGTTATGTTTCCATAGAAAGACCCCCACGAAGGGCATCCCACCCCTTTAGAGACCATATTCCACGTGTAGATAGTAAAATAAACCAAAGCATAAGTACTATATCTGATGCAAACACATTGTTAAAAAATCGTAATTTTTGCTGCGCCCTTACTCCACCGTTTTTATAGAATATCTGAATTTTGACCTATAATAATGCTCCATAAGTGAAGTCATTGTTTTGTATAAAAGCGGTGGATTGACAATGCAGCAAAAGTTTCAAAATTTAAGCAGTGCAACGGAAATATACGTAAAACTGGAAGGCCTGACTATATCCTCACATAGCATGCACTATGGGATCGTACCAAGGTCAGGAATCGTATATCATGTTATTTTCCCTCGTGTAGAAACGCTCTATCGGTGGAACCCTTAATCGAATTTTCAATGTATAAAATGACATGTGTTTGGAGGGTGAAAATCTTTAAACACAGTCCGAAAATGGAGTATATAACGGTCTGTTTTTTTTCGGATTTCACACTTCCGTTTTCATCGGTACATATCATTACTCATTCCTAATTACTCTTATTTTCTCACACTCTGACACATAAGTCACACTGATGATTGAGTATTTTTGGCTATGGAGGGAATGAATCAGAAACGAATCGGAATCTATTTGTATCTCCATTTACAAATTATTTTTTTCGTGGAAATATACATAAAACCTGAAGGCCTGACTATGGAAGTGAATCGTAATCGACCTGTATCTCCATTTTTTTTTTTTTTTAATGAATAAATGACTTCTTAAGTTACAAGCTATTTTGATCACGTGACAAATACGTTTCCCAACCCTATTTGAGTGAGCATTCTCCTTTCTTACATAATTTGGTTAAAACGCCCATTTTGACACTATTTTCTGAAATATCTATTGCGTTTGCAAATAAACCAGAAATTTTTTTATTTTTTTTTAAATTAAAAATTATTAATCTAAAAAATTTTTAAATTAATAAATAATAAAATTTATTTTTAGTTAATAAAATTTATTTTAAATTAATAAAATTTAAAATTAAAACTTATTAATTAAAAAAATAATTAATTAAAAATTTTTTAAGATTTTAATATTTTTTTTCTATTTTTTTTTAATCATACAGCACTTTATAGAAAATTTGATGATTTTTGAAGCTTGAAAACAGCTTAAAACTTTTATTAATGTAGCAATCAATTATAAATAACACACAGCTTTACAACAATGTTAATATGCTGTTCGACTCTTTATTTATCTTATGAAAATATTTGGGCAATTCAGGAGTAGGCCAGAAACTAATTGCGCAATTGTGTTTTAAATATTTATGTAACAGAGGAAAACGAAAATATATTTATCTAAATAAGAAAGCAAAAGGTACATCTGTACAGTAAAATGTAAATCTTTACATTTAAAAATTTTAAATAAAGTGAATCCTACTTGATCTATAATTGATTTAAATAGAAAAAATAATATTTTAAATGAAATATGAGAGAAATATGATATTATTAAAGTTCTTTTACAATTATTAAAGGATTTTGTTTCATAGGAATATGCAGGGTCATCGCTGAGGCTTTTTATTGGTTGGGGGGGGGGGGATTTAAATTGTCAAATCAAATTATATTTGGAAATTTTGTCAGCTCTATCGGAAATTGAATGTGTGTTATAGCTTTTATTAAAGTTTAAAAAATATTTGGCAATTTTTTTTTTTGGGGGGGGGGAGGCATGAGTGAGGGTCTTGATAATTCATATTGAATTTCTTCATAATTTCTTACATATTTAGTTCTTAAGTTGGCTTGTTTTATTTATCTAAACTTTAACTTTTGATTTTAAATAGAATAAACTTTGCCTAAGGCAAAATCAATCAAAATCGGATTTTTTTTTTTTTTTTTTTTTTTTTTTTTTTTTTTTTTTTTTTTTTTACAGTAGACAATATTTTATTTTAGACAATTTTTACTCATGTCTATAAATTCAGAGGGCATGGAAACCTTTTGAGGATGAATTTCCTTCTGACGCAGAGTTCACATCACAGAAAGTTATTGTATTTGCATATGCAATTTCTAAAAACATAAGTGATTTTTTTTCTTTCTTTGAATTTTGGATAAAAGTTTGGAGAGCTTGACATTATTATCAAATAAATGCTTGTATATTTCACGTTTAAGGATTTTCTCCAATTCAAATTGGCTACTTTCTGACCCATTTTTAAATTACTTTTTTGTTCATAAACGTATCAAATTAGCAGATGACCTTATTCAGAAATGATGCAATCGAACTGTTTTTTCCTTTTTGGGGAACAAACACTCAGTCAAATTCGGCGTTTTGAACATAATTTCCAGAGACGAAAGCGCAAGAAAGGAGAAAAAATTCATCTTCCTGATAGAATTATACTTTTAATTTCAGATGTCATCACTTGTCATCACGATAAGAATCACTTATTGGAAAAAAATTTTAGATTACAAAAATACCTTGAATATAGTTGTGTCTGCAGTTAACACGCTTATATTTAAAAGTAAAATAGAAAATGTCTTAGAATAAAAATAGCTTTCGAGTACTGCCTTAATCAAATTCGACCATACGATTGTCGTCATGGTCTATAGTTGGCTCACCTACTTTTGGTTAAAAACTACTGTTCAAAAACTTTAATATATGTCTTGTACACATGCTCAATCCATGTTTAAAATTTCAAGTTATTTACATGGCATGATATTTCCAGTTCTACATTTACTTGCATTTTAAACGAATTCGGAAGATATTATTTCATACAGATTAATAATATGAAAATATATCACCTTTTGGATAAAACTTTTTTGTAAATGTCGAACTAAATCATATTATCCTGCTTCGGATTACACAGTTTTCGGAAAGTGTAAATTAAAAACCGTTAAATCGACATATTTAAACAAAAAATAATGATATTTATTCATAATTTCGAGTAGTATTATTTATTTTTCTTTTCTTTTCTCTCCGTAGAATTTAATATATTTTAGTAGTATTTTTGAGAAACGCAGTTAAAAATTACAATGGCAAAATAAATTTAAAAAACTTTAAGAATTTTAAATTTTAATATTGTTGCAATTTTATTGCTTAGCTCTCCAATAATAAGAAAAATAAAAATATTTAGAAAATCCCTTTCATCTACCTTAAAATAATCAATATTTTTTTTTACTAAGCATTAAATTACATAAAAATAATATATTCCATTCCATTTCATTATTCTACAGATGTATGCAACTAATATAATAGGGTGATGTACTAAAAAACATACAGTCGACTCTCGTTAATTTGAAATCGGATAATTCGAATCTTCACTTATCTCAAACTAAATTTGAAGTCCCGAAATTTTCAATGGCAGAATAACATTAAAAATTTTTATTAATTCGAACACATTTTCTCTCGACTTCGTTTAGTTCGAACTAACGGGAATTCCGTTTTTTTATTTTTACTTTTTTTCTCACGGATTTCAAATCATTTGAATAACTTTCTTTCTTTGATTTTTGTGAAAATTGTTCCGAACAAGTATATATATAATCCAATGCATTTGGTATCCACTTTCTTAGTGTCCCGCATGTCCATCAGTTACGCTTGAAATTTTTCTTTCATTGTGCTTGTTTCTAATCTTTTAATTAGTTCATGTATTTATACTTTCTAATTTAATATTAAATCATATTCTAACGATAAAGTCCAAAATAAATTTAAAAACACTATAACATTAATTCCTTTGTAATAGTACCCTATTAAGCATGTTTTTATTTCAAATTTTACATAATTCGAGCATTTTTTGTGGTCCCGACGAGTTTGAATTAACGAAAGCCAAATGTACATGTATTTATTCTGTGTTCTAAACAACCTTTAAAACAAGATAAGAAAAATCCTCACATAGCATGCACTATGGGATCGTACCAAGGTCAGGAATCGTATATCATGTTATTTTCCCTCGTGTAGAAACGCTCTATCGGTGGAACCCTTAATCGAATTTTCAATGTATAAAATGACATGTGTTTGGAGGGTGAAAATCTTTAAACACAGTCCGAAAATGGAGTATATAACGGTCTGTTTTTTTTCGGATTTCACACTTCCGTTTTCATCGGTACATATCATTACTCATTCCTAATTACTCTTATTTTCTCACACTCTGACACATAAGTCACACTGATGATTGAGTATTTTTGGCTATGGAGGGAATGAATCGTGGCAATTACCATCAGTACCCTTTAGCTGAAAAGGGACCATCTCTGGCAAAGAATTTGCGTAAAAGTAAAGAGTTCTCAACATCTTTATTTTTTCCGGCAACCATCTAGTTAATGAGATAGTTGAAGCACCGTGTCACACCCTTGATTGATAGATGTGTAGATTTGGGACATTCCCGTTTTTCCTGGTATTTGAGTGTCCAGCCCCGTTTCCAAAAAAAGAACAAGAAATAGATGTAACTAATTAAGACCCCAATGGTGCAGTATTGAAAAACCCGAGACAGAGACAGGAAATGACCATTCCTTTTAGCCTGCGGCTGATTTCCAATTGTACAAATGAATTCCGTCCTCTTTCAAAAGGAGTGACCGGTGTTCTTTAACAGCTGATGCTGTTAACATGTGCTGTTGGGGGCGATCGATGAGTAAGAAATAATAGTAAAAAAGCGAGAAAAGAGACTAAATCTGAAAAATATAGAGTTAAAACAAACGAAAAAAAAAAACAGTTTAGCGTTCCACTTTGAGACATGTGTAATCACTCGAAAAAATAAAATTTTTACCTTCTAACATTACCACAAGAGTTTAAAATTCTGGGGGGGGGGGGGCACTGGGTTGTCTGGGGTGGGCACGGCCCACCCGGACCCCCCGCTAGTTACGCCTATGCAGATTCAATCTGCTACTCATCATTCGGTGTCCATTCTTACCATTTGACGCTGTTTGGAGCATAATAGAATGTCCGCAAGGCGTCCATTGCTCCGTTTACCCTTGACTGAACTGAAAACCACAGCCCCCCCCCCCCCCCCGTTTGCGCTGCCAACGGTGCGAGGAACGCGGACATAGACAACAAAATGGTAAGACTTTGTAGTCCAGTCAAAATAAGCGAAAAAAAGTGGAAACTTCGGAAAAATTAGCGAAGAGATGGAAATTTGTGTAGACCTTTAGAACATCATTTCGAATGAAATGCCAAAAATCTTAGTCGATCTGGCTGGAGCTAAAAATTTTATTTGAGGTCAAAGGTCAAAAATAAAATAAGTAGTTTTTTGCAGATATCTGGTAAACGGTAAGTTTTATCGTAAAAATAGTTGTCTTAAAAATTGAATATCTTTAGATTTTCTACAAAAAATGTCTTTACTCGCTCCCCGCCCCCTCTTTCGTAAGATACTGCAAATGCAAAAATCAAAAATTTCAAAAATTTTCATATTTTGGATAACAGTTACATTTTTCTGAATGCAATTTATGTTATTAGCTATTGAATGAAATACATATAAGTATATACAGGGTGATTCATAAAAGATGGGCAGAACTTTAAGGGGTTATAGTACACTTAAAGACAAATAATATTAAGTAGGAGACTAAGGGTCCCAGACGTATTCCCAAGGAGATAGGGGGCATTAAAGTTTAGGGTCCGAAATTTCAAATGATTATAAAAAATGGAAAAATTGGTCGATTCGTTTGCGGTTTTTGCAAGAAATTTTCTTTATGCCAGTATTTTCTTAAAATAAAATTTTAAAGTTCAATTTCAAAAAATGCCGATAGGGGGCGCTTTAGACTTTGGAGTAACAAACAACTATTTTTTAACGTTATTTTTTGTATTTCTTTAAATGATTTCGAAAGCTTAGACTTAAACTTAAATTTTGATCTAAAAATCTGAGTCCTAACGAGTAGTTAAGTAGCGTAAACTGAAATTTGAAATTTGAAACCCTTCTCCCCCCAGAACAAAAATCAGTTATTCCCGATCTTTGTGTCGTAGATTAGGCTCTAACTACTGCCGCGTTTTGCTAAAATTATTCTTTATGTCAGTATTTTCTTGAAAATAAATTTTAAAGAAAAGTTTCAAAAAATTCCGATAGAGGGCGCTTTAGACTTTGGAGTAACGAACAACTATTTTATACCGTTATTTTTTGTGTCTCATTAAATGCTTTCTAAAGCTTAGACTTAAATTTTCAGCCCAAAATCTGAATCGTTAGACGTGGTTAAGTTTCTGGGGAGAGGGGTTTGAAATTTCTACTCCTGAGCACAGTTCAGTTTACCATGTCCACACTTTGTGTGCTGTGATACGAGGTAAAAAGACACAAATTAGGATTATGTTACCAAAGCATATTTATTAACATGTAATTACAATAAATGTTCAAAATTGTGACCACCAGAGGTTATGCACGCAGAACAACGGCGAAGAATGGAACGGCGATCATTCGCGAAAACATCAGGCTTTTCGAGCACTTCCCCTACAGCGGCGGAAAGTCTGGCGACCAGTTCCTCGGGGGATTCAATGGGTGTCTCATACATAAGAGCCTTCAATTGTCCCCAAAAAAAGAAATCGAGGGGTGAAAGATCTGGCGAGCGAGCAGGCCAAGCAACAGGACAACCTCGACCAATCCATCTGTTCGGAAATGTGATGTCCAGATAGTTGCGGACGTCTCGTACGTAATGGGCTGGCGCTCCATCGTGCTGGAACCACATGACCCGCCGGATGCGTGGAGGAACAACGTTTAACAGGTCTGGCAGCACATGTTGCAGAAATGTGAGGTATGTTTTACCGTTGAGGCGTTCAGGAAGAAGGTACGGTCCGATTAGGTGGTCTCCGAGGATTCCTGCCCAAACATTGATGGAAAAGCGTCTCTGATGAGCATGTGAATTGACATCCGCCCATACATGTGCATTGTGTGTGTTAAATGTACCTTCACGTGTGAAGGTACATTCATCGGTGAAAAGCACAGTTCGTCCAAAATGTGGATTTAGCGCGTTCTGCTACAGAAACCAGCGGGCGAATTCAATACGATTTGGATAATCCCCTGGAGACAGTTTCTGGTCTCGTTGCACATGAAACGGGAGCAAATGTTCATCCTTCAGTACCCTCCAAGTCATGGACTGAGAGGTATCCACCTGCCTAGCCACTGTTCGTGTACTTGTACTTGGCTGCGCCGCTACTACATCCAGAATGGCTTCTGCAACAACTACTGATTCGTCCTTTTTTGCACGACCTGCATTCGACCGGGAAGCGAGAAATGATCCCGTCTCACACAACTGTCTGTGCAAGCGCTCGAAAGTTTTGCGGTTAGGCAACCGCCTGTTGGGAAATCGCTCTCCGTACATTCGTTGTGCCTCTGCACCATTTCCATCTGCCGCTCCGTAAATTAAATGCATCTCAGCCTTTTCCTTATTCGTGAAGGGCACCATCTTCCGATTCATTACTACAGCGACTTACACTTGACTCACCGTTCAGTGGTTTTTATGCCTGAATCGTGTCGAAATCTTGCATACGTGTTCTTCTTCTTCCCCATTTGACATTTGCATACTTTCTGTCTCCTTCTTCACCCGGTGACTAGCGTCAGGAATGGAGCTTTAACGTTTGCATGAGCGACGTTTCCAACTGTGCCAGTGCCTTTATGAATGAATTCCGACTATGCAGTCCTTGAGGAAAGTTGTATTTTTGCCTCGTATCACAGCACAGAATCGTTGGGCATGGTTAAGTAGTGCAAACTGAACTATGTTCAGAAGTTGAAATTTGAACCCTCTCCCCTCGCTACTGAACCACGCTCAGCGATTCAGATTTTGAGCTGAAAATTTAAGTTTAAGTCTAAGCTTTAGAAAGCATTTAATGAGACACAAAAAATAACGGTATAAAATAGTTGTTCGTTACTCCAAAGTCTAAAGCGCCCTCTATCGGAATTTTTTGAAACTTTTCTTTAAAATTTATTTTCAAGAAAATACTGACATAAAGAATAATTTTAGCAAAACGCGGCAGTAGTTAGAGCTTAATCTACGACACAAAGATCGGGAATAACTGATTTTTGTTCTGGGGGGAGAAGGGTTTCAAATTTCAAATTTCAGTTTACGCTACTTAACTACTCGTTAGGACTTAGATTTTTAGATCAAAATTTAAGTTTAAGTCTAAGCTTTCGAAATCATTTAAAGAAATACAAAAAATAATGTTAAAAAATAGTTGTTTGTTACTCCAAAGTCTAAAGCGCCCCCTATCGGCATTTTTTGAAATTGAACTTTAAAATTTTATTTCAAGAAAATACTGGCACAAAGAAAATTTTTTGCAAAAACCGCAAACGAATCGACCAATTTTTCCATTTTTTATAATCATTTGAAATTTCGGACCCTAAACTTTAATGCCCCCTATCTCCTTGGGAATACGTCTGGGACCCTTAGTCTCCTATTTAATATTATTTGTCTTTAAGTGTACTATAACCCCTTAAAGTTCTGCCCATCTTTTATGAATCACCCTGTATAATAAAATTAAATATAATGCGAGATATGGGCATACTTCATCCCATACACTCGAGGTAAGCTGTGTTCAGCTTCCCTCCCCGATGGATTTTTCTTGGAAATGCAATTCCCCTTCAAATGGACTCGTATATTTTTATCTTCCGCTTTGTTAGTACGGAGATTATTCTGCTTTGTTTATGTAAAAATATCGAAGTATTAGTTTGTGTACGCAGTTTAAAATATCGGGAAAATGTTTCATTTGCTATAAAAATCTAGCAGAAAGTCCAACTGTGGTCGTTGAACGTGGTATGAAGACATTGATTGATAGCAGTATAGAGAGAGATGATGGGAAAGTTCAGTATTTAGAAAATAAACAATCTATTATAGTTTATATTCAGTGTCGTAAAGTGTACACTCTGAAGAGTAATATTGCAGCAGCTAAAAGAGAACGCGATGCAGTACAAGCATGTACTCCTACGTCCAGTCCACCTCGGACTAGGGCGCGGTTAGATGAGTCAACTTTTTGCTTTAAACATTTTTGTTTATTTTGTGGAAATGAAGCGAATGAAGAAAATGAAAAGAAAAAAACTGAAGGATCGTCGGCGTGTAATATATCGAGTTGCAACAATTTCATTTAAAGATACTATAGTTGAAGTAGCTCAAAAACGTTCGGATAATTTAGCAAAAACTGTTCTTGTACGTATAGGATGTGAATACGATTTAGTTGCTGCTGAAGCTAAGTATCATCTTGATTGCTTTCATTCTTTCTTGAAGCCTGCAGCTGGAGGTAAAATTGGGCGCCCTGAAGATTATTATGTTGCCTTAGCTATGGAAGAGATATATACATATATTGAAACTAATGTCAATTTTCATTACAAGAATTAAAAAATGCTTGCAAGAATGCATCTCCGGATGACAAAATAATAAAAAAGAAATTGAAGCTAAAATATGGTAATAAAATTATAATAATAGAAAAACAGGGAAGTTTAACGATTATTTGTTTTGTTGATACTCAACATGATGTGTTGAACAAAGCTTGGCACGAAAATAAAAATCGAAATGAAAGGGAACAACGATTTTGGATTCTGAAGGCTGCGGCAGAAATTATTAGAGAAGACATTCAGTCCGTACCTTTCGACAATAGTAATTACCCCCCACCCAGTCAAATGTTTGACGATATCAATAGTCAAATTCCGGAGTCCTTAACTTATTTTTTGGAGCAAACAATTTTAAAAAATAAACAACATAAATTGGATCATTTAAAATTAATATGTACGACTGTCAGCCACTGCATTATGGCTGCTATTCGACCGAGATCATTCATTTCAAGATTACAATTAGGTCTTTCAGTTATCATTCAGCGACGATTTGGATCAAAACGTCTCATTCAGATATTTTCATCTTTTAGGTTGTGTGCATCGTATAATGATACATTGATGTATGAAGCAGCAACTATTCTTAATCGTCAGCCTCATATTTTACCACCAGAGACTGGGACTTTAATTCAATATGCTGCGGATAATGCTGATATAAATGTGTACACGTTAGATGGTCATAACACTATTCACATAATGGGCATAATCCAAATTATTACTCCGAAATGTTCAGTTTTAGCGGAAGAGCCTTTAAAACGAGTAAATGAAATGCCTGCAGCTAAGGATTTTGTGACAAAAGCTCATATGCCATTACAGGTGCATCAAAATGACGGTGTAGTAGGTTACAGTAAAATAACAGCTCAAAATTTTGCTTATGAAAGGAGTGCAACTGTTTCTTTGTTTCGAAAAGTAGATATTTTATGGCTTTATGGAAAATGGAATGATTTATTATTGCCTGGTTGGAATGGTTACATTGAACTTATCACAAGTAAAATGATGAATTTTGCACTTTCTCGAATACTATTCCTACCATTTATTCATCAACCAGCGAGTAATTTCAACACTATATACACTACTTCACTATATGCCCAGGAAAATTAAAAAAGTTATGGCCATGATGTATGTATTATTACTTTTGATCAACCTTTGTATGCTAAAGCACGACAAATCGTATCTAGTGCACCTCAAGGATCTGAATTAGCAAAGATTGTAATAAGACTTGGAGGTTTTCATTTACTTAGGTCGTATCTTGGAGCTATTGGTTATATCATGCAAGGAAGTGGTATCAAAGAGGTACTTTCTTTAATTTATGCACCTAATTCCTTAGAAAAAGTGCCCAATGGACATGCTTACGCCAGAGCTGTCAGAGCTCATACATTAGTTCATCTCACTTTATCAACAATAATATCTAAAGAACTTGGTATTAATGATAATATGCATGAAAATCTTAAGAATATGATTGAAGGTGTAATAAATACTGCTACTTCCTATGTTGATATTGAAAACAGTGACGAAGATATTAAATCATTACTTTATCAGTTTAAAGAAAAACTGAAAGAATATGAAAGACGAGGCCCTACAGTCAAACTTTGGATACAATATTTTCGTATGGTATCAATAGCGAAGGAGTTTATAAGAGCTAAACGCATGGGAGATTGGCAAGCACATTTGAATCGCGTTAAAGAAATGCTTCCTTACTTCCACGCATCAGGACATTTTCCTTATGCCAAGTATGCTCATTTGTATCTCCATGATATGCTACAATTGGAAAATTCGATCGATCCTAGTGTTTTTAGAAGGTTTACGCAAGGATTCTTCACCATTAGACGCTCTGAAAAATTCAGTTGTAGAACTTCGACGGATATGATTATTGAGCAATCGCTGATGCAATCAATGAAAACAAATAGGGGTGTTGCTCGAGGAAGAAGTACACAAGAAAGTGTGATGAGTAAATGGGTTTATAGCATGCATGCAATGAATACTGTATGTGAACGATTGGAAAATATTGCTAATGTTAAAATGGATACTACAGATCAGCATGTAGATGCAAGTGATTCACGCATGAAAAGAGATACTGCAGATGTTAAAAAACTCTTCGAATGGTTCTTATTACATGATCTTTTTCCTCGAGTTCAGAAAATAATGTCGAACGCAAATGGAATCATTGGTGAGGACAAAATCAATTGTCATAATGCTCGTGAAGTTGGAATTACTTCTATGACTAAAATGATTGGCAAAACGTTTAATAATATAAAATTGAAACGTGCTGATAAAGTACTGCCTCTTTTAACTGTCAGTAGTGCTATAAAAGTTCATGATGAGAAAGTACCTATAGATCCATTATTATTATTCCAACGCATGAGTGTTACTAAAGCTTTCAAAAATGAAGTAGAGCAATTCTTTGAATATGAATTGGCTCCTTATCCACTATCACTTTTCGATGAAATTGGAATGCGTAAAACGCAAAAATCAGCCATTTACAAGTGCTTTCAATGTGTAAATGTTGAATTTGACGACACAGATGTTACTTATATCATAGATGGAGGTTATCTTTTACATCATGTTGTGTGGGATCGACAACAAACATTTGATGTTATTTGCGATAAATATATTCATTATGTAATTAATCATTATGGTTACAATGTTATTGTTGTTTTCGATGGTTATGGTGATCATAAAAAATATATAAAAGCGGCAGAACAACGTCGCCGGGCTACTAAAATATCTTTTTCTGCTGATGTACTTTTTGATCGATTTATGACTGTTCCGACAAACCGACAACAATTCCTTGCTAATACTCATAACAAGATTCGGTTCATATCAATGTTATGTGAAAAATTAAATGCTGCTGGCATTTCTGTTAAACAAGCTGATAATGATGCTGACGTTCTTATAGTTGAAACAGCTATAGAGCAGTCAAATACCAGTACAACTATTATTGTTGGTGAAGATATTGATTTGTTAATCATATTAACTGCACAAACGCCTACTGATAAAACTATTTCTTGAAACCGGGAAAAGCTCAGGTAGAAACAAAAATGTATTCGTCGCAAAGTTTAGAGTTATATGCAAAGTGTAGAGCTCATATATTTTTTTACATGCCATAACCGGTTGCGATATCAGCTCTCTTCAGAAAAGGTAAAATTCAAATTTTCAAGTTATTTGAAAAAAGTAATGACTTAATTTGCTGTGCTGAAACATTTAAGAAAATCTACTCTTCTCCGGATATCATTACTGCCAATGGAAATCGTTTTCTTGCGATATACGGAGCTCCTAAAACATTGATTCTATTGATAGCTATAGATATCTAAGTTTTGCAAAGAGTACACGGCACAATAAAGTCGTACAGTTATCCTGTCTTCCTCCAACATCTGGTGCTGCTCGCCAACATTTGTACAGAGTTTACTACCAAGTTCAAATATGGTTAGGTAATAAACTTGATCCCGAAAACTGGGGATGGGAATTGAACAATAAGGACTTAGAGCCCATTAAAACTCTTCTCTTGCCTGCACCAGAAATATTGCTGCATACCATTTTTTGTAACTGCACAAAGGGTTGCAATTTCAATTGTGGTTGCAGAAAAGTTGGTTTGTTTTGTTCAACAATATGTAGCAACAATAGGCCAGTCTTGCTTAAATGTTACCACAAATACAACAGATGATGATGCTTCTGACACCAGTGAAGAGATACCAGATCTATCTGATTTCTAAGAGCAATGGATAGGAGTTCAGCATACAGAGGTAGAAGAAGAAGAAGAAGAAGGAAATATAACTCAAGAAACAGAATTCACAGATGAATAATCAACAAGTAAAGATAAATTTATTAAAAGTGTAAAGATTTTTTAGCAGAAAATTTCAATTTTTATAATAAACTCCAATTTTTATAAGAACTATGTTAACGATAAATTTACTGTTTAACAGATATTTGAAAAAAACGAATTTTTTGTATCTTTGACCTTTGACCTTGAATAAAATTTTTTGCTCCAGTCAGATTAATTAAGATTTTTGGGGTTTCATTCAGAATGATATTCTAAACGTTTTTGCAAATTTTCAGCTCTTCGCTAATTTTTCCGAGGTTAAATGTCTATTTTGACTGGACTATTGGGTTTATTGACGAATTTCGCTTCTGTCTGCAACATTGCACTGGTCGGATTCGAGTTTGGAGACGAGTTCGGCTTAGGTTCGTTGCTGTTACTTATTTTTAGATAAAGGGGATTTATAAATTCCGTTTCTAATACGAAAAAGTGCTTAACAACCCACCTGTTAGAACAGCCGTGTAATTTAATGAACATGCTGCTTTAGGTGTGAGCATTTCATGTAATTGGTGTTTTATATATAGAGAGAGAGTAAAACCTCCCTGAGCGACCATCTCCCTGAACCAGGGCTATCTCAATAATATTTTTATCAATATTATTATCAAGATGGCCTTGCCTGAACGATCACTTTTTACGTGGAACGAAATTTATTCCCATAGGCTCTATACTAATTTTACCTCCATTCAGAGACCAATCCCGTTTGAATTCCCTCCATGAGCGACCAATTTCTTTTGAAAGTGAAACAAATTCCTTTTTTCCTTGTCGCATAAAGAAAGTTTTTTTTTTTTTTTTTTTTTTTTTTTTTTTTTTTTTAATGATTTCAGAGAGCGCATTATTCATCAAACTTCTGAACTAAGTTTAATTTTTTTTTTATTACTATTCCGGAAACTTTGAAGTGTTTAAAACCAATTTTGACCTTTTTATGCAATGAATTTAACTCTGATGAGAAATTATAAATGTGACCTACTCTGTCAGTAAATCCTCAAAGAAATAGGTAAAGTAATGAAATCATTATTATTTGTTCCCGTCGAAAAAAAATGGCATTTATTTACTGAACTTCGAAAGTACATGGAAATAAAAATTATAAAAGATAAAACCATAAAATCAAAGCAAACGTCAATGTATTCATTTTCTGAACTCTGCAGGAATAAATTGATATAATTAACTTTTGTTTTGATATTTAAATTTATATTTTTCCTTGATGTGAAAAATAAATTTTAATAATATTAATTGTTACCTTTTTTTCGACAATTAAAATCCATTTTTAAATATGACCTCCATTAAAAGACCACCTCTTGGAGCTTACTGCATATATATACATGTGAGTGTGTGTGCATTTTTCTTTTTCTTGGAGGGATGGTAATTTAAAGCGCAAATTTTCATTTTTTAATGAAAGATAATCATTTTAATGATAGATAATCAAGGCAAAAATTAGTTCTTCAATTCAGGGATTATTTTCGGAGCATAGAGTACTGCACAGTTTGGGTTATAACCGATCCAAACCTGGAAATTCTATATCCATTCAGCCAGAACTAGCTTAAAAAAATTAGTTGACTTGAATTTTACGAACTTTCACCCAGAACTGACAGAGTTCAATCCAAACTAACTTCCACAAAAAAAAGAAAAGAAAGACAAAATTCTATATTGTAGTGGAACAATGAAAAAGTAGCCCACAATTACAGGGTGGTCATAAAAAAACTTTGCCGATATATGGAGCTCTAGCGGCCAGTCCGCTCAACCGATGGAAATGAAATTTCAGATATAGCTATTCAGAGGTATGAGCTCAAGATTCTGTGAACGGCAACAAAATGGCGCTCACGGTTACGGTTATAGTTACAGAAACTCGAAATTTTCCAATGGCAACACCCATTTTTTTTCATCGCAAAATGCTCAGCGCATGCGAAAACCTTAAAGAGCGTTGGAACCGTACGTGTATCGCAAGAAACGGACATGTTATGCACGCACAAAAAACTGTTCTGCGAATCCTCCCCCCCATAGAAAAAACTCGATTAGGGCGCAAGGAGGAAATTTGCATATGATACAGAGCCAGTACATTAATTTCTGATTACAATACAGATCGGAGAAATTAAAAATTTTATTTTGATTACACATTTTCCACATGGGTGCCATCACCATTAATTGCCTGTGATGACACCCATGTGGAAAATGTGTAATCAAAATAAAAGTTTTAGTTTCTCCGATCTGTATTGTAATCAGAGATTAGTGTACTGACTCTGTGTCATATGCAAATTTCCTCCTTGCGCCCCAATCGAGTTTTTTTTATGGGGGGGGGGGGGAGGATTCGCAGAACGGTTTTTTGTGCGTGCATAACATGTCCGTTTCTTGCGATACACGTACGGTTCCAACGCTCTTTAGGGTTTTCGCATGCGCTGAGCATTTTGCGATGAAAAAAATGGGTGTTGCCACTGGAAATTTTCGAGTTTCTGTAACTATAACCATAACCGTGAGTGCCATTTTGTTGTCGTTCACAGAATCTCGAGCTCATACCTCTGAATAGCTATATCTGAAATTTCATTTCCATCGGTTGAGCGGACTGGCCGCTAGAGCTCCGTATATCGGCAAAGTTTTTTTATGACCACCCTGTATATCTCTAGTATGAATTATATTTTATATGTAGAAAAATCGAAATATCTGTATGAATAACTCGTTAATACTCAAATAATATAATTTTTCCTTTTATAATATATTTTGGATATTTTTTGAGAAATTGGGTAGAATCGTACTACATTCTCTAGAAACAATTAAAATGAACCCAACACAAAAAATGGAAGTCAGTCTAGACCTCCCCGAAAAAAAGATTTAGTTCAGCTGGATCAGACTCAAATCATTAGTCGGGTTTAGTTTAGTTTGAACCAACCCGAAACACAATCTGAGCTCTACACACACACACACACAAACAAAAAAAAAAAAAAAAAAAAAAAAAAAAAAAAAATTACCTCCACTTTTCAATCTGAATCCGAAATACACCAACTTCGACATGAATCACAACATTAAATGATGGAGAAAAATAATCACATGTGTGTGTATATATATATATATATATATATATATATATATATATATATATATATATATATATATATATATATATATCCATATTGTAATGTAACTGTGTAAAAGTAGTTTAAAATTATACCTCCTTTAGTATCGATTTTGACTTTAAAGTAAAAGGTTTAATGTACATGTGTTATTAATATTCAAATGTATAGTTTTTTATCATAAAATAAACGTAGTAAATTCTTTTGAGAAATTGATTCATCTCGAATCTAGAAATAAGTGTCAACAGCCAAACTGATCCTGAAACAAAGTTAACTCGACTCGAATCCAATCCACAACAACGTAAAATTAGATCCAACTCGATTTTTTCCAGACCGCGAGTCGGGTTAGGTTCAATTTGCCCGACCCCCTGCAGCACTCTAATTATTACCATCCAACCCGACCTCAATAAATAAATTTTCCTCTTCCGTATTTTTAATGAAGGCAAAAATACTTCAAATCAAGCAAACAGTAAATCCACAATCAGTGAAAATTGAACCACAATATAATATGTAGTTATAAAAAATAGCTTACGATTATAATTTCAGAAAACATTTTATCTTTTATATAGAAAAATAGACATGTAAAGAGTCTTCCATGTATAAGATACATAAATTTTTATCTAAAAAACTTAGGCTTTTTTTTTTTTTTTTTTTTTTTTTTTTTTTTTTGAAAAATCGGGTTTACTTGAACCTAACTTGCAAGAGACAAAATTCAATCAAAAATTGACTCATACCAGGGAGAATTAGGTTAGTCAATCCGGCTTGCAAAGAAAAAAAAATTAGCTTCAACTCGACTCAAAACGATCGGGGCGAAATTCAAAAGTCAAAATATTTTCCCCGATGACAGTGAATTTTGATGGGGGGGACATATCCGCCCCAGACCGCCCTTGCCCTAGCCGTACTTTGGATTTTACAATGGGCCAGGCCGGCCCGTGTAAATCTCTACGCCAAACTAAAACAAATACGAAAAAGAAAACTATTGCACCAAATTTAAAACCGCACTTTGCTTCATAATAAATGCTAAGGTTTTGAAAAATATTTATGTTAACCCTTTGAAATAATTTATTTTCCTTACGCCGTTTCGCAATATTACGATTTCTGAAATATTTAAAAACTGTATCAGCTATTCTGATCGAGCTACGAAAGAGTTAAAAATATCATTTTATATTTACATTAATTCCCTTTCAAAATTTAAGTTTAGTTTAAAAAATATATAAATATTATCAGTTTGAAAAAAATTATTTTGAAAGACTCACTTTTGCAGTTATTTCTTTTCCACGATTTTTTAAATTGTTCATCGGCTTTGTAAATGAAAATGCATACAAACCAAAGTTCCTAACTTTAATCGAGTTTATGACAAAGATTTTGGTTTGAAAAAATATTTATGTTATACCTATATTTATATTATAAAATTTATTTTAATTTTACCTTTCCAAAACATTAGTTTGCATAAATCCCTTTCATGATTTTCGCTTTTCAGAAATATTTAAAAATCAAATCATCTTTTTAATCAAGCTACAAATAAAGCTAGGTCATATTTGTGTTCATTTTCAATTGGCGATCTTCAATCTCTTTTAAAAAAAAATATGAATAAAATTCGTTCTTTGAAAACCACACATAACTTACGGATGTAAACAATGAAACATTCAGTTCAGATATAGGGACAAAATTTAACTTTTTTAGTTTTATATCAATTCTATATATATTTTTTAATTTGTAATTTTCTCTAACATTACTGAATTCATGTTTTTTTTATGATGGAAAAATAAATTTATTTCTGAAAAAATTCAAGATATTGCTGATATCACTTGTAAACACAATCTTCTTACCAAATATATTTATGTATCTGTAATGAAAATCTTGGATGATTATTGTATCTAGTAGATTTAATATTGTTTATTACGAATTACCATCAATGCCGTGAAAAGGAGATCGACAAAAAGACAAGTATGCAGCCAGGTTCTTTAGAGTAAAGTTTTATTTTCGCCCTTTCGAGAGAGTAGGACGCTCAGCGTGAATTATTGGTGGTTACAACAGAGCCAGGCCAAGAGAAAAAGTCACCGTTCTTTTAGTCAGAACCAAGATAACATCAGTTGTCAGATATCGCCAAAGGTTACAATGTTTGGCATATATATGATATTTGGCTCAAAATATACGTGCAATATTTTTCTTCTGAGAGAGAGATTTTGTACTTAGCATATTAACAAGATAATCGCTAATTGGCGAGAAAAGAGTTTAAACTTTGCTATTGGAATTTGAAAAGGCAAAGGAATTTTGTGGGATAGGCTTTGGGGCTCATGATGCGGTCTAAAATTCGCGAAAGGATACCATATAAGGAACGGTAGCATGAGAAGGAGATATATTCGAATATGTACGACGCGCAAAACATCTTATGCAGCATTTTTATTGTAGAGCAGCTGGTATAAGAAAACCACATTCGGTTTTCATGACCATATAAGGTATGGAACGAGTGAAATACATGTGCTGGGATTTCGGTAACCGTTATATTAAGGGATTCGTTTAAGTATTACTAAAATGAGAAAAAGGGGCGATATATTTATAACTTCAACTGTAATGTAGATCCTGTTGTGATCATGATTTTAGTTACTTTAAAAGAAAGGATTTTTTTTCTTTCTTCTTTTTTTTTTTAATGGAGGACAAGATAAGTTTATCAATTTGTTACCTCACATCGTCATATTCAATGATATATGATATATTGATATCATATATCTCCCCCGCTGGTTTGGGTTTGAAAAATTTTGGACCCGGTACGAAAATGTCTCTCTCAGAATTACATACGAAAGTGTAAGATTATGCTGGTTAAATATTAAGAATTGATTACATATATATATTCGAATTTATACAGTTATACACTATGTCGACATATGATTATGCATCTTCAGAGTCTCTCTCTTTTTTTTTTTTTTTTTTAATGCTCATTTATTTTGATGTTGTTGTCGTTCCGGAACACATTGGCCTTTTATTGCTTAGAGTTCAGGCCTTATTTGTGCTTTTTCTAGCACTTTGCACACAACAAGACATTCTTCCTGTTTTTTTTATAGGTATACCATATATTGTTCCTTTACAGAGGTTATCTTTTTTTTAAATCAAAGATAAGATAAGATAAGGCGCCGAATGCAAGGAAGCATGTTTAATATGTAAAATAGTCATGAAGTTCGTACCATCAATTGTTTATAATATATATGTTTATGAAGAATGTTAGCTATAGGTCACGAATAATATAAAAACATAGGTTATGGATAAAATAAAATCTCGAATAAAATATGACGAATATGAAGTATATAATAAAAGTATGAATTATGTGGTACAAATATGAAAATCTATACTAAAAGAATACGAAATGGATAGTAAAAATATGAAATGTAGGTTAAAAATATGAAATGGAGGTTGAAAATATGAAATGGAGGTTGCAACCATGTAAGTGTAACATAATGATGTGAAAAATTAATGAAATGTTATGGATGAAGTGTATTTTGTGACTAATAAGTATGTTTAAAAAAATGAAAAAAATTCGTGTATCCACACAGAACAAGCAAAAAAAGGAAAGCGACACACGATCCATAAAAAAGGTGCTGCCCTTAATCTTGTCAAATGACAAGGTGATGGCATCGGCTTATGGCCTAGCCCTATGGGAAGTGGGAATATTGGCGAGAGCCCACATTACATGGACCCTCTGCTCCTCCCGAAATCTTTTGCTTTCTCAGAGGAGCGCACGTCGCATTATATAAAAAAAAACAGGGAGTTTAGGTAAAATTGGTGCGAACTGCACCAATCCGAAATTTGTTTCTCACCACAATGAAGTTACAAGTCCTTTGGGCAACTTTTGAACGGGCCTTCACTTCGAAGGGGCATAATTAGAAATAAAAATAAAATAAAATCTGATACATATGTTATTTATATATATATATATATCTGAAAGGGAATGTCAATCCTAGAGTAGTGAGAAACAGCTTTGTCATAATCGGTTAGAGATTTATTGTGTATCATGATTATGTTTGATATGACTAAAATTTAATGTATGTGCAATGTTATATGTTATTATTATTATTATTATTATGTATGAAGAAAAAAAACTTCTGAAATGGAAAAGTAACAATATTGGCGACAACCCAGCAATTAAGGGACACAACTGTTATGTGGAAGCCCCCCGTGATGGAGAACCTGGACCAGCCATGAACTCCCTCAAAGGAAACTCCAACACAACATGTGTATCAGTGTGATGTACTGCATTTACTGTAAATCTATGTTAACCTAATATTGTGATGGGCTGTGTTAAAAACGAGATCTTAGGTTGTATTTTATGGAGCTGTTTCCTGGGTGACTTATATTTTCCTCATGACGCACAAATAAATGATCATTTCTAGGGGGGGGGCTATAATTAGCCTGTCAATGTGTACTCTGAATGCCGATTCATCGGGCGAGTGTAAACGCTTAATGGAAACAGAAACTGGCGAATATTTATGTACCACAATAAAAGGTCCGGTGTATTTTGGTTTTAATTTATCCACGGATTTGAGGTACACTATATCCTTTTCTAAGATTACTCTTAGTTTCGCTCGTTTCTGGAAGTGTTGATTTCTCTTTTCTTGTGAATTTTTGATGTTAGTGTATGCTTTTTTGTAAATTGAATTCAAATCATTTAGCAACTGGTAAGTTTCTATGCCCTTATCAAGGATTGGCTGATTAATAGTTTGATCAAAAGTATCAAATAATAAAGATAGTTCTCTTCCAAAGTGTAATAAGTTGGGGGAATATTTAGTGGAAGAATGTGTGGAACCGTTGTATAGTGATTTATGTATACGTAATGCATTGTCAAAAGAATGGCCTTCTTCAAGTAAAGTGGTAATTGAATATTTTATTGATTTATTTACTCTCTCTGAAATTGCATTACTTTGGGGGTGACATACTGAGGAATGGAGTATTTTTATGCCCAATGTATCGTTGAATCTGTTGTACATGTCAGAAGTCAGTTGCTTACCTAAATCGCTGAGAATAGTGGCAGGTCTGCCAAAGGTAGTTATGTAATCAAATAAACATTTAGCAATTTTGTCAGTTGTTGTTGTATGCAAAGCAAATAGTTCGAGGTGCCGGGAAAAATGATCTGTTACCGTTAAAACTGATTGTCCGTTTTTAAATGGTCCTAGTAAGTCAATCCCAATGGTATGTCCTGGGTGGGTTGGTGTGTAAGTGGGCTGAAGCGGAGCAGGTGGTGTTATGTGATGTTTTGTTTGAATACACTTAGTACAAGATGCCACAAAGTTTAACGTGTCGGTATACATTCCTTTCCAAAAATATCTAGCTATTACAAATGCATACGTTTTAGTTAACCCAAAGTGTGACAGATGACAAATTGTTAAAACTTTAGCCTTAAGTGAGTCAGGTACAATAATATGGTACGAAAATGTGTTATTATATACGTTTTCTTTTTTTGTCATGAGAACCTTACTGTCAGGATGGATGAAGTACATCGGAAATTTTTTTGATGATCCATTTCTTAAAATATCATTGTAAACTTCGGCCAATTTTGGGTCCTTTCTTTGCTCACTGACAAATGTGTCGTTTGATATTTCAAGTAATGGATCCTTGTTTGTATCTCTGTCTGAAATTAAATAATTTACTGAGTTGGGTTTGTTGTTATTGGATTCTTCGATATTGTACGAAATGTCATTATCTACAATTGGTAAAGCATGAGGGTCATTAAGGAGTTCAGGATTTGATTTAAGATCTTGGGTATTGTTTTCAAATGTACATCTTGATAGATAATCAGCAAGTACATTAGATGATCCCGGTACATGTTCGAAGGAAAAAGTGTATTCAGAAAGTTCAGTTAACCAACGTGTAGTTAAATCCGCAGGGTTACATGTGTTTTTGTATTTTTTTAAGGGAGCACTATCTGACAAAATTACAAATTTCCTGTTGTATAAATAGTACTTAAATGCGATTACTGATTTATAAATGGCCATTAATTCAAGTTTTAAAGCCGGGTAACGTTTTTCTGCGTGTTTAAGAGATTTAGAAAAATATGCAATAGGAAGTAATTGTCCTTCATGTTTCTGTAATAATGCACCAGCTATCGCTACCTTGGATGCGTCAGTGTTAACGTAAAAGGTTTTTGACCAATCTGGTAAGCGAACCATAGGTGAACTAAAGAACACTTGTTGCATTTTTTTGAATAATTCTTGGTGTTTTTGTGTCCATTTAAATGTAGCTTTAGGAGTGGTCAAATCAATGAGAGGTTGAATAATTTCCGAAAATGATGGCACCAATGATTTATAAAATGTTACTAAACCAATAATTTTTTTTAATTGTCTCTTAGTTTTTGGTGTGGGAAACGAGTTAATTTTAACAATGATTGCATGAATAGGTGCAATAGAGTGGTTTTCAATATGGAACCCTAAGTAGTCAACTGCTGATGTATGAAATGTACATTTGTTTGGAGTCAATGTTAAATTATACTTAGTTAAGATTTTAAGTATTTTATCTAACTTTGAACAAGTTTCCTCAAATGAGTTTGACCCAAATATTAGATCATCTTGATATGAGTATACTCCATCAATTTGCAATTCATCAATTAAAGAATCCATTAAATGTTGAAAGAATCCACTTGATGACTTTAGACCAAATACTAGGCGTTTATATTTAAAAGTCCCATAGATACATGTAAAGGTTAGTGGGTCTTGAAATTGTTCCGGAAGGTCTATTTGATGATACGCCATTTTGAAGTCTAGTGAAGTGAAAAATTTGTATGCGGATAAATTTGAAATTGGTTTGTATTTTTGGTAGGGGGTATGATGAGCCTTGTAACACGGAATTTAACATACGTAAGTCTAGAGCGAGTCTGTATTTCTGTTTTCCAGACTGATCAGTCTTCTTTTTTACAAGCAAAATGGGACATGCCCACTCAGAACAATTTCGTTCTATAATATCTGCTTCAAGAAGTTGATGAATTTGCTCTTTCATTTCGTTATGTAATGATTGTGGGAGGGGAAATGGTAATGTTTTTATGGGATAGTCATTTATAAACTTTAAATTTGGGACTACCTTGTCTGTGTGGCCTAGTGTCTTTATGGACTTGGAAAATGATGCATAATTATCAAGCAATAATTTTCCTAACCTTTTTGCATTCTCTTCCTGTAAATGATTTAAATTAAAGTCACTAATTTTTAGTTCTTCTTTACGTTGATTTAATGTTTCATTTGATGCCTGAATATAATTACAAATGTAATCCTTTAAGTTATCCTGAGATTTAAGATTAAAATTCGAAACATTTTCACATGAATTCATCATTTGATGAAAATTTGTGTTTTGTGACGGGTCCATAATGTCCATTGTTTCAAATAAAGTTCCTATTCGTGCATTTTTGTTTATGTGTACAGGTTTAGTAGATGAATTTTGTATAAAAACATAAAACTGGAATTTTTGTGGGGATCTAGTTGTGTTTTCAGTTCCTTCCTTATCCGATTCATAACTCTGACCACCTACAATACTATCGTAAGAAATTATATTCTTTTTTGTTTCACATTGAAAATAGTAATGTTTTCTTGGGTCAATTGAATCAGTTTTTATGGAGATCCACCTCTTTTCCTGTGGTTCTAGTTTAACTTTATTCTCCAATCGAATTTCTTTTGGGAATTTTTCCGATTGACGTATTTCATGTGTTTCAAGATGATGTGTTTCATTCTCACAGAAGGCAGAATCAAGTAATGGTATGCTAAATTCATTTGTTGACATTTTATTCTTATGAATATCTATCACAATTCTGTTTTTGTGAATAAAATCAAAGCCTAAAATTCCCTGGAAGTTAGCGGAATTCGATATGTCAACAATGTAGAAATTATGCGAGAATGACTTTTGGTGTATGCGAATAGAAGTTTTAATGCATGCAGTGAACTGAACATCTGAATTAACTGTTTTAATAGTGACGCCTGTTCCTAATCTTTTATATTTGAGTTTGTCTTTAATTTTTTCAAACAAATCTTGTGATATAATTGAAATGGATGAACCAGTATCGAGCAAAAAGTTAGTTTTATGTCTTGCAATGGAGGCCTTTATGAGGGGGAGTGTTGGGGATGAATTATTTACATTGCAAATAACTGCAACTTTGTCATCACATATGTTAACAGTTTGTGAAGCTACTTCATTATTGTTTTCGACTGTCTGTGATGCAGAATTTTTGGACAATTTAACTTCACATTTTGTTTGCGAAGCAACGGATTTAACCCTTCTGTCTGGACAGAGTGTAGGCAGTGTTGGGTCATGAGTCCATGGAAATTCGTCTGAAGTTGCTGATGTTTTATACTTCTTTTGAGATGTAAAGCCATCAGCTGAAGTACATCTCATTAGTAGTTTAAATTACCATTTCTGTTATCATTTCTTCTATAGTTATTTTCGTATTTATAATTATGTTTATTTCTATTTGAATTTGCTCTACGCCATTTAAAACAATGTTTTGCTGTGTGGCCACGCTTCGCACATAGCTGGCAAGCGGGTGGTGATGTAGATTTATTTTTACGTGTGTTATGTTTAGGTGAAACAGTATGCTTCCTTTTAAAGTCCTTGTTCGCATACTGTTCACGCTGTTTTGAATTTTGTGGGGTTATACTGTGAATTGCGTCTATGTTTTGTTCATTTGGAATGCTTGTTAGTGTTAATGCATTGACTCTTTCAGTTAAAATTTTTAACTGATTAGCAATAGAGTCTGCTACAGGATTTGTTGTGTTACATGTTTGTAGCACATTCTCATTTTGCATTATATCCTGCAACATTTGTGCTCTATCAACAGCAGTGTCATAATCGAGAATGTTTTCCTCTTGCAATTTAATTCTCAGTGGGGGGGTGGGATGCACGAGATTAGTTTTGTGTATTTAATATTGTCTAAGGCTTCTTTATCTTTTATGTTGTCATGTACTCGAGTAGTTAGAATATTTATTCGGTGTGCAAGGTTTCTAATCGTTTCTTGAGGTAGCATTATTAAATTGTTAAATTCCACAAGCGCAGTTGTTTTACTAGGGGGGGGGGCAAAGAATTTTTTGAATTCTTTTTCTACAAATTTTAATTTGTCAGCTTTATAAATGGATGGGTTCTGAGTAAAGAAAGTAAGCGCAGGTCCGGATAACTTACTACCTAGAAACTGGATGGTGTCCTGATCCTTCCATCCGTGTGCTTTGGCTAATGTTTTGATTTGGTTGAAGAAAAAGTCAACCAAATTAGCATCGCCATCAAAAGTGATGGTTTTGAAAGTAATCTTAGAATTAGCCATATCAGTTAAATATGTAACTGATCTAATTAAACAAATACAAAAAAAAAGGTTTAAAACTATTTGTAAATGTTAATTGGTAGGTGTAGGGCTACTGTTTAATTGCACACGTATTCCTTTGACTAAATTCTAAAGATTTCAAAGGCACTCACAATCATTTAAAGTCAAATAAAATAATAATAAAAACACAAAATATCACTTAAATAATAAAAATAGATACCATAATAAAAATTGTTAAAGCACTTATTTGAAAAAAAAATCTATCTCGTAAATGAGATAGTATTATAAATGTCTTACTCTTATATTTTCTTTATCTATTACTGAAAACATCTATTTGTTCTCACATGACTCTCAACAAAATATCACTTTGAAAATTACTTACTTTGTATCAAAAAACCTTTTTTTATGAAAAAAAATCACTTTTTTTTAGATTAAAGAGTAAGAAAATGTATGTATGCATAATAAAAATCTAAAGGGTATCTTATTAATGCTTGGATACAGGATTATAATTGAGATGTTTCAATACCATAAGACAAAGTTTAATCAAATAAGTATTTAAAAAGCATTATTACTATATTTTTTTGTGAAATACTCTGAACAAGAAAGTGTTATTTAAATAATCATGTATCCAAATAAAACAATAACAATAATAATAGCAAAACATAAATCTAAGTATTGTGGCATTATTGATGTAATAAAATTTCGCTTGAGCACAAATTTAATTTTAATTTTTTTTTGTGTGTGTGTGTATGTTTTAGCACCCCTGTCAACAGGGATCAGAAGCATATTTCACATTCAAAACTTGTGTGCGTACCATTGATAATCATTTCGGAAAGCACTCAAGGAATAAAGATAATTGGCACACACTTTTTTTTTTAATATTTTTGCGTATTTCTCAATGAAAAATTCTGTATGTGAGATTGATGACTTATTTATCACAAACACTTCACAACACTAATTCTTTTTGTGCTCGACTTGTTGCCACATTAATCGCCACTAATTTTTTTGGATTTGTTATTTTTTTTGTGTATGTTGAAAATTCTGCTGAGACAATAACAATAAAAATAACTTTCGTTTGTCTCACATATTTTGGATATCTTCACACACATTTATAACACGCATTGCAGCTGATACACGCAAATGACAACACTGAGATGACCGGAGCATATTTCACACATGAAGAATTCTGTATGTACGATTGATAATTTCACACAAAAATGTCACCTGCATTTTCACAAACATATATGTGCACTGCCGCCGATAACGCTGCGTCACACCGAATTCTTCAGCACGGCGAGATAACGAAACTACTGCTTCATATAGAACAGCGGACGGAGCGATCAGGGTCGAAAAAAAACTTTTGATTTTGACATCACTTTTCCAGCTGGCTAAGGCTTGAGTAACTGTCATACTGGGAGCGACGAGCCTCTTTTGCCGCATCCAACACCCTGCGACCCACAGAAGAAGGAATAAGTCTCGAATCCTGCGATGCACAGATGGAGCAATAAATCTTGAGTTGTTCGAAAACACCGCATGCCATGCAGAGAAGATGCGAAACTGCTAGAGACATCAGCGATTTCTCCGGATTTTATGAGCGCCCATACTCCTCTAGTCGGGCTAAGTACGGTCTTATAGCACCAAAGTTTGTAATGGAAATCTTGGATGATTATTGTATCTAGTAGATTTAATATTGTTTATTACGAATTACCATCAATGCCGTGAAAAGGAGATCGACAAAAAGACAAGTATGCAGCCAGGTTCTTTAGAGTAAAGTTTTATTTTCGCCCTTTCGAGAGAGTAGGACGCTCAGCGTGAATTATTGGTGGTTACAACAGAGCCAGGCCAAGAGAAAAAGTCACCGTTCTTTTAGTCAGAACCAAGATAACATCAGTTGTCAGATATCGCCAAAGGTTACAATGTTTGGCATATATATGATATTTGGCTCAAAATATACGTGCAATATTTTTCTTCTGAGAGAGAGATCTTGTACTTAGCATATTAACAAGATAATCGCTAATTGGCGAGAAAAGAGTTTAAACTTTGCTATTGGAATTTGAAAAGGCAAAGGAATTTTGTGGGATAGGCTTTGGGGCTCATGATGCGGTCTAAAATTCGCGAAAGGATACCATATAAGGAACGGTAGCATGAGAAGGAGATATATTCGAATATGTACGACGCGCAAAACATCTTATGCAGCATTTTTATTGTAGAGCAGCTGGTATAAGAAAACCACATTCGGTTTTCATGACCATATAAGGTATGGAACGAGTGAAATACATATGCTGGGATTTCGGTAACCGTTATATTAAGGGATTGGTTTAAGTATTACTAAAATGAGAAAAGGGGCGATATATTTATAACTTCAACTGTAATGTAGATCCTGTTGTGATCATGATTCTAGTTACTTTAAAAGAAAGGATTTTTTTCTTTCTTCTTTTTTTTTAATGGAGGACAAGATAAGTTTATCAATTTGTTACCTAACATCGTCATATTCAATGATATATGATATATTGATATCATAGTATCAATGAAGGTTTTTTTGGTTATTAAGTCTGGCTAAACCTGAAATAAAACTTCCTTATTTTATGATTTTGATGTGAATTAGTAATGTACCTTTATGAGGCAAGTTTCATTGAATAATTTAGGAAAAATACATTTCAACTTTATAATGAATATTTAAACATACATTATTGATTACACTAGTTTACAGTACATCTGTTGCCGAAAAAATTTTAGCTGTTGCTGACTACATATGATATACTATTTTCAAAAATATAATTAGAATATTTTAATCAGCTCTAGTTTCTGAGTTATAGCTATGTAGGTATTAAACAGAAAAAAACATGTATTTACGAAGAAAAACTTTACTAAAAAATAATTATTCACTGAGTTCTAAAAAACTTCGTTTTAAAGCTCTTCTCCGATGTGTAGACTTTAGAAAATGACGTATCAGAGACCAACAATAGTCAGACATCATATTCGTATCCCAGAAACCTTGACAGAACTCTTCCATGACGCGTAAGTCCTGATGCATACGCTCTCCCTGCTCTTCGCTCATATCTTCTAAATTTTCCGGAAATCTGTCCAGGTATCTTCAGAGGAAGTGGAGTTTTATGCTCATTTTGCACCCCATATTTTTTAATTGTAGTAGAAAAATCTTCTACAAGTTCAATATAATTTTCAGAGTTTTTATTTCCGAAAAACTTATTTTAGTATCTGAGGAAAGCAATTTTTTTTTCTTTTAGTCTTGATGCTAGCGATTCTGAAGCTTGCTTAGAAAGATTTAAATCTCTTACAAGATCATCTAACTCATTTTGGGAAAAGCATTTTGGCTCATTTGACATACCTTCAAAATCCGCAAAATTTTGTGATGAGCTTGGTCTTTCAATATCATTGTGCGCGCGGCAGCGCGCAACAATAATATGATTGAGCGATAATGCTTAAGCATAGGAAACCGCAAAAACACGGATTTTTCAATTTTTCTTTTTGCAATAACTGACTAAATACTTATCCAATTTTGATGATTTTTTTTTAAATGTTCGTCTGACCAAGAAGCACAACATAGCACAAAAATTATTTTTTTTTTATGGCATACTGTAGGTGTACTGTAGAGTATTCTGAAAATCGGACAAAAATTTTGTGTCACAGCACTTTTCTCGAAAACTACTAAAGATAAAAATTTAGTTTTTTTTAAACAAAAGACAAACTTTTTATCCCGGGGTAGTCACCGAGAAAACGTTATTTCGCTGGGCGGTTTTTCTGAAATTGCGTATTTTCCAAACTTGGTCATAAAGGTGTATATCTAACGTTCTATTGCAGATAGAATGTTGCGGTAAAGTTTATTTTAAAGATTTTGCGATGCTAATTAATCCTGCAAAAATTCATAGCTTTACGTTAAACAGTTTTTTACAAGATGAAATAAAAGAATAGCAGTCATCAATCTAAGGTACTTTTGATCATCGGAGAGAAAAACCAGTTACACCATTCGATTAAGCATAAAAAAATACAGAATGCTTTTTTTTCTCTTATTTTTAACTTAATTTTTTAACGAATTATGAATTTTTTTGAAATTTTTGACGTGCTGATTTTTGTCATTTTTTAATGAATCATTTACTGAATAATTATGCACGGTGTCTAGCCCTGGTGGCTGTCAAATTTGATTTTTAATTTTAAATTAGGCAATTTTTTGCACCATGCCAAATTTATATTTTATCCATTTTTTTCATTTATTTATATTTTGTTTTTAGCATAATGGCATCAATGGCAAAAATGCCTGGCATACCTGTCAAATATTGGGGCCCTGTACTTTAACAAAGTGTATTTACTATAAGTATATACCGTATTTATTCTAATAGAATGCGCCCTCTAATAGAGCGCGTCTTCTAATAAAGTGCGCACCTTGGTGCTGATTGAAAAAATAAATATACGGAAACGATATAGTAAATAAGTAGAAAACGATTACTTAAATGCATTATCGAGGATTCTCATCGATCAAAATAGAGATATTCTATCAAAGCGATGGAGTGGCGATGCAGCAAAAGTTTCAAATTTTGAACAATGTACCACTCCTGTAAACTATAGCGCCAAGGATATGCACACTGTTAAAAATCTGCTGCATTTTGCTGCAACGCACTCCCCTGCTTGTATAGAAAACGGTTACTTGGCCGTGAAATGGCGCTTTCTCATTGGTTGGAATAGAGATATTATATACAAGTGGTGGAGGGCGTTGCAGCAAAATGCAGCAGATTTTTAACAGTGCACTGTTAAAAATTTGACCCATTTGTTGCAGAGTCACTCCACAGCTTTTATAGAATATCTCTTTATGGCCAATGAGAATGCTCCATAACACAGTAAAGCAATCGTTTCCTATAAAAGCGGTGGAGTGACGCTGCACCAAATCGGTCAATTTTTTTAACTGTGTATAGTGTAAAAATTGGCTACACTGTTAAAAATTTTATCCATTTTCTGCATCGTCACTCCACCGCTTTTATAGAAAACGGTTGTTTTACAGTGTTATAGAGCATTCTCATTGGTCATAAAAGAGGTTTCTATAAAAACTGTGGAGTGACGCTGCAGAAAATGGGTCAAATTGTAAACAGTGTACACTGTTAAAAATCTGCTGCATTTTGCTGCAACGCCCTCCACCACTTGTATATAATATCTCTATTCCAACCAATGAGAAAGCGCCATTTCACGGCCAAGTAACCGTTTTCTATACAAGCAGGGGAGTGCGTTGCAGCAAAATGCAGCAGATTTTTAACAGTGTATAGTGTAGAAATTGGCTTCAACTGTTAAAAATTTGACCCATTTGCTGCATCGTCACTCCACCGCTTTTATAGAAAACGGTTATTTTACTGTGTTATGGAGCATTCTCATTGGTCATAAAAGAGGTATTCTATAAAAGCTGTGGAGTGACGCTGCAGCAAATGGGTCCAATTTTTAACAGTGTACTTCAGTAATACTTAAAAAATGCGCTAAAATATTGTATTCCTTAAATATGCAACGATGCTGATGAAATCTAAAGATAACAGTGACATCTGCGTTTTTTTTCTAAAACTGCGCAACTTTTGCTAATTTAAACAATGTATTAGGAAATCCCGCAGATGTTGCTGCGATCGATACTTTAGATTTCAGTACCATCGTTGCACGTTCAACCTTTTGAGTTCTGATGGTAGAATTTTCTACTACATAATTTTAATTCCGAATTGTCACAACGGCACCAGAAAATTCGACCAGAAGTTTTTTAAATTTGTAACACCAGAGTATTAGAGTATGTAGCATTTTTTAATTTCAATACAAATAAGATTTTGTTTTCTATATATAAAATTCAAAACAAGTTGTGCAGTATCCCTATGGAATATGGAAAAATAGAAGGACTAGTGAAAAATGCTCCAAGAAGCAGTGCAAAAGCAGAATATGATTTTAATTGAGCATTAAAAAGTAATGGACAAGTTTATTTTTTGGAAAAAGTACACAAACATTTAAAAGTAATGAACAAGTTTATTTTATTGAAAAAATGCCCAAGCATTTAAAAGTGATGGACAAGACTTGAAACTGAGTCAAGAACTAGTAAATAATTTCCTCAAGACTTGAAAATGGCTGATCATGCTCTTATGTGACAAGCATATTCAACGTCCTTTTTTTATTCCTGTCTATCTTAGTATTGACACGTTATCAGAATATAACATTGTGCTCTATAAAAGCTGAACTCTCAGAACAAGTTTTTGATGAAGTAGCTAAATTTACCACATGCTGCTCCTTAACAATTTACTTGTGAAGTAGTAACTCTTATGGCAATTTTATCATGTCCAAGTACATAAAAAAATGGAAAAGCAGTTACTGTTTGGTTGTACATGTTACGTGCTTATCAGGTATTCTAACTTTATTAAAATCAAAATTTGCTTGAAATATACAGTGCTTTTGATAAACTTATCGATTACTTATGAAAATATAAAAATTTTAGCACTATTTTATCTTTTGCTAATAAAAATCCGCTTAAAAATTTTTAGAAAAAAGATTGGATAGAAAAACTGTCTTTTAGTGATAAGATTGCGTGCAAAAAATGGTTGTGATAAGAGTAAATACAGTGCAAAGCAGTAATATCAAGGCTTTGTTAAAGAGGGGTCAGGATGTGTTTAATATAGATACTGTATCTAATACTTGTTGTGAAAACTGAGTTTTTCTAAAGCACAGTGTTAGATTCTGCCAACATGCCTATACTAAGATAGACAGGGATAAAAAAAGGACGTTGAATATGCTTGTCACATAAGAGCATGATCTGCCATTTTCAAATCTTGAGGAAATTATTTACTAGTTCTTGACTCAGTTTCAAGTCTTGTCCATCACTTTTAAATGCTTGGGCATTTTTTCTATAAAATAAACTTGTTCATTACTTTTAAATGTTTGTGTACTTTTTCCAAAAAATAAACTTGTCCATTACTTTTTAATGCTCAATTAAAATCATATTCTGCTTTTGCACTGCTCCTTGGAGCATTTTTCACTAGTCTTGTTCTAATGGTTCAGATATATTTTTAGACTCTGAAGAGTCAGGTAAACGCTGCAATGGACGTTGAACACAACTAGTACTTGGGTACTGCCATTTAGCTCAATTTTTAGTGTTTAAACCGTTTACATTCACGCTACAAAAATAACCGTCTTTGAGATGATTTCGTGGTTCTCGACAAATAGTCCGTTTTCCAAATTTAAAGGCACTTATCTTAAATATTCCACACACGATTTACAAACACAATTGGGAGCCCAAGACTTGTCATTTTTATCCAAGAAATCCCAAAATAGGGTAGATGTGCCAGTAATGGACCCCCTTAAGGAATTTCTCTAAAAAATAATTTTTTATTAATAGTTATAATTATTGTATTCCAATTTTTTCCATATTAATCTTTCAACTATATTTAACTAATCCCATAGTTACATTTCCCAATAGAAATAAAAATTTAATTTTAAATAATAGGAATATGTCTAAACACCCAAAAGCCCAGTAATGGACCACCTATGTTCCAGTAATGGACCGCCTATGTTCCAGTAATGGGCCACCCTACAAAAAATTACAGATAATTGTTTTAGGTGCGTTCGTAATTATGCAAATACGTAGCACCTATTGTTGTCGTTCAGTCCTTCCGTCTGTCCGTCTGTCTGTCTGTCAGTCCGTCTGTCTGTCCGCATATACCAACGCAAAAACTATCCAACCGAATCGTTTGTAATTTGAAATACATAATTATTACATAATTTTGCCAAGTCCTTTCAAATTTTATGAAAATCGGATGAATAGATCAATTACAGGGAAAATCAAAAGGATTCCGTCACATTACGGTTAATGGGGAAAAAAGTTTAAAATGCATTTTAATCGTTTGAAATTTAAAACATATAGTTATTACATAATTTTGTCGAGTCATTTCAGATCTTATGATAATCAGATGCCTAGATCAATTACAGGGACTATCAAAATTATTCCGTAGCATTACAGTCAATGGGGAAAAAAGTTGCAAATGCATTTTAATGGTGTTACACTCATTCGGACATAATAAAATTGACATGAACCTATGACGTATATATATACTAAAATATAAGTTCTGTACAATCTGAAATACAAAGAATATTTATTATTAAATTACAGGGCCACACAAAAGTATTCCACTACATAATGCTATACAGGGAAATATTGTTTGGGACATGTTTTAATTATATTAAACTGTGCCACATTTTATGAATATGATATACGTTGCTGAGGTGTAATGAAAATTACTTCCTGTATGTTTATAGGAACACAAAGAATTCAACCACTGTACTGTATCCGAAGTATTGTCTACTATATCAGGAAGATCTGTATATTTTTAAAACTTCGTTATCGTACGAACATACCTCATTTGCTACGCTTCACCTGCAATTTCCAACTTGTTTCAATTGTATTTTGCTCCAGAACTTAACCCATTCCCTGCCGTGATCCCCATTTGGGGATCATTAATATTTTGATCTTGCTCTCCCCTAATTTCAAAGTTTTTGTTTATTTTTCATGGTATATGTTTACAGAATAGTTGTTTCTTAATGTATGGTCAAAATGTTAGGTGTGATTAAAATATTTATTAGTATATTTAACTTTTTCTTTCAAAGTTTGCTCGAAAGTAACTCTTTTTCACTTTTATGGATTTACCTTACGAATATCTAATATGCAAATTTGAAATGAAATATTTTTTACCATAGGATTTATTTGTACATGTGTCCTAAATAGCATAATATCAAAACGGAGTAATTTTTTTTTCTTTTTTGATTTTTTATATCCAAAATACACTGATCCCCATTTGGGGCTCACGGTTGTTGCAATGTAAAAGGACTTACTATTCACACTGCAAGCAGGATATGTTTTTCCACTAATGCAATACGTTCCTGGAATTTTTTTTAAAGGTACATTATCAGTAAGTGTGGAATGTACCCTCTGATAACAGAAGAAAATATATACAATGGGTCACGTGGGGGGGGGGGGGAGGGAAGGTTGGGAAGAAATACCAGGTGTCAAAAGCAGGTGCTTTGATAAACAAATTATTTTTACTGTTCTAATGACATCTTCAATCCTTTTTTTTTCTTTTCTTTACTTTTCTTTGGGCAGCAAAAGTTTAGACTTTTTTTAGAGCAGATAGCTATGAACTTTGACTCGAGAAGTTGCTTCACTTAGAGATAATGTTATCAGCTTTGAACTAGTGAAAACTAACTTGGTTGGATTTTGATTTTTAACGAAATTATTGTTCTACTAGTATTTTTGTGAATGATTTTGAATTTTTTAAGTGGATAATTATGAGTCGAAAAAAATTTAAAACACTCAGAGAACTTGAAGAATATTGGGACAATGATATTGATATAGATGAGGAAGAACCTGATGGTACAATAGATATAGTTGAACTGCCCCCAGACAAAGCGGATGAAGTTTCTGATTTGGAAGATATAGATGATAATATACTAGAAGATACCATTCCAAATGATGTTCCAGGTTCTTTAGAAATACATGGTGGTAAGTGTAATGAAGAATTTATAGTTCCGAGAAAAAAGAAACCTAAAAAAGAAAAACCCATATCAAAGTGGAACAGAAAAAGTGCATCATATAACATTTCTACCCATGGAGAAGAAGAATGCAAGCAACGTGAAATGAATATGATAAATGCAATTAAAGATAAAACGCCAGTAGAAGTTTTTGAGATGTTCTTTACAGATGAATTAGTAAACTATATCGTACAACAGAGTGTATCTTATGCTGCTCAAAATAATCGTCACCAGTTTACACTTTCAGCAGACTGTATAAAAAAATTTTTGGGATTTTTACTCTTAACTGGATATCACTCTTTACCCCAAGAACAGATGTACTGGTCTGAAGATGAAGATATAAATCTTGAAATTGTGAGAAAATGCATGACAAAAAATCGTTATATAGATATAAAAAGAAACCTACACTTCTGTAACAATGCAAGTATTCCAAACATAAATGGAAACAAGGACAGACTGTTCAAAATACGACCAATTCTTGATGAACTAAATAAAAGATTTATGCAATTTGGAGTATTCTCATATAATTTGTGTATTGATGAACAAATGGTGCGTTATTATGGTCATCATTATCTGAAGCAATTTATTAGAGGCAAGCCCATTCGCTTCGGCTTCAAACAATGGGCAATGTGTTGCGGTGTGACAGGATATTGCTATAATGCTGAAATATATGAAGGGCAGCAAACGAATAATTTAGAAAAAGATACGCATGGATTAGGGATGTCTGTTATATTGAATAAAATTGCCACCATACACAAACCGGAAGAACACAGCTTTTATTTTGATAATTTTTTCACTAGTTTTGATTTGATGAAAAATTTAAAAGAGAGGAATATACCTGCAACAGGAACGGTCAGATGTAATAGGATGAATAAATGCCCTATAAAAACAGATAAGGAAATGAAGAAAGAATTTCGTGGGGCTTTTGATTACAGATATGATGAAATAAATGAAATATTTTGCCTTGTATGGAAAGATAATAGCATTGTGAAAATGTTATCAAATCATCTGGAAGTTTTACCTTTGGGACGTGTGCAAAGGTGGTCTAGAACTGAGAAAAAACAAGTGCTGATTCCGCAACCTAATGCTATTGCAAATTACAATAAGAACATGGGTGGTGTCGACAAACTTGACTGGAATATTCAAAAATATAGGACGAAAATTAGAGGCAAGAAGTGGTACTTTCCAATTTTTACCAATGCTGTGGATATGGCTCTAGTTAATGCTCATACAATATACAACATTGCTAACAAAAAAATGCCACTACTAAACTTCAGGAGAGAAGTTGCAAGATTTTACTTGAGTTTACATTCTCTATCGGATCCAAAAAATAGTGGAAGACCATCATATAGTATAAGTTCCCAGAGAAGAGTACCAGATGAGGTAAGAAAAAATTCTAAAGGACATTATTTAGAAAGAACTTTAGAAGGTAAACAAAGAAAGTGTGCTGTTTGTAAAAAAAATGTTAGAAAACAATGTGTAAAATGTGATGTAGGGTTGCATGTTGAATGTGTAATACAATGGCACTCATAAAAAAATTACGCATTTCTTTCACATGCGATCTATCGTGATCCCCAAATGGGGATTGATTTTCAATTTAATAAATTTCATGAATTTTTCTATTATATTGTAAAATTTACTTGTTTGTGTTTGTTTACATGCAAAAAAGTTACTTTATATGAAAAAAGATTTTTAAAAAAAAATCTGGCAGTTAATGGGTTAATGAAAGCGTACTAATAAAACAAAATTTTAAAACTTAAATTAGAAATTCATTACATTAAAGGATTTATAATGAAAAAAAATAAAACAAAATATTTAAATTTAAGTTATGGATTTATTATAATCAAGGATTTATAATGTGGATATAAAACAAAATATTAATGATATTATTAACTGTTTAATATTAACTACCATTAAAGGATTTATATTGTAAAGATATAAAATAAAATATTTAAATCAAGTTTAGATAAAATAAGGCATTAAAAAAAAAGTCTCCAACCTTCATTCATATCATTATCTAAATGATGCGCTGTGCAACTATGAAATATAAATAACAGATCTTCAATTTTATCATCCCTTTCCGATAGTCCAAACTATTCAATATGGAATTTTAGAATGCATTTAAAATGATAATAATTCTTGCACTATCCAACCATTTTCAGATAATCATATAGCCCATCAATTTGGCACAGATTGATTCCACAATTTCCCTTCCCTTATCACAAATGGAACAATCTTATTATTTGCTGAAAAACATCCCATAACAGTGATTTGTTCTTTTTCGTTATTTGGTACTACATAATACACATCTTTAACTGATTTTGGTCCCAAAGTTTTCCTTGTTTTAAGAGAACAAAAGAAACCTTGTTAAACTTATTGAAAATTCTCTCTGTATGGTTTAGAATTCGGAAGAAAATATTAATAATATCTTCTTCCAAATATGATTTTACATTTCTGAACCAACTTAAAACAACTTCTCTTGTAACGGCACATCTAGATTTTGTCAAATGGTCTGCTTGTTTTTTGTACCAATTTTGAATGACTTTTTAAAAACAACTATTTATAAAGAATTTGCCTTTATTAAATTCTAATAGGTAAAATTTAAGTATTAAATTTGATTATTTAGCTTTTCAGTTAAATCAAAAAATTTTATCTCTACTGAAATTACACTTTTTGTATTGGTCACTTGGGTGGTCCATTACTGGAAAATCACGAAATAAGCAATCCAGTAATGGATCACCCCTCCTAAAATCTTAAAAATAAATAAAATTTTGTAATTTATTGCTAACCAAACAAAAACATTCAATTTTTACGGAAAAATGAAAAAATATAAACTATGTAAGTAAAGTCAGCTCTTAGCATGTTCATTAAGATATTCAGTGAAAAACAGAAAAACTGTGAAACTTTATTTTTTGCTTCCTAATTTTTTTGACGAAAAGTGTAAAAAATTAATCCAGCTTATAAAGCATACAAGGTGCAGTTCAGAAAAAAATAATAAAAGCTTAACTGTTATTTATTATTTTTTTATAAACCAAAAAGTGCGAGGTGGCCCATTACTGGAAGGTGGTCCATTACTGGCACATCTACCCTACTCAAAATAGGTATTTTTCGCCAACTCTGATATAACTTTTCTACAATTGTTAAACACATATTCGCCGCGTATGTAGCAAAAATGATCTGGATTGTTTAAACAACGTATCCTTGAACTACTCATGACGCAAAAACTTGAGAAACAATAACAATAAACTTAAAACAATAAAATAAGCCTGTTATCGATTAATATATAGGCTTAAATGATAAAAATCAAAAACAAAGTAACTCGAGCTGCTCAAAAGATTTTTCGGTTAGATTTGACAAAAACAAGTCATAAGTGAACATTATCAACCACAGAACTCGCGGCAAAAGACAAAAAGTTTAATTTTGTAAACTAGTGTTATTAACTTGATCTTTGCTTTTAATATTTTAATAATTTTAAAATTTATCTAAATTTTTATTATTTTAGTTTATTATTAATTTTAATATTTAATTATAAGAAAACAATAATATAAATATTATTATTATATAAATATTATTATTATGTAATAATATTTTATTATATTCAAATTACTGTTTAAAAAATGCAAACAAATAAATGAACAGAAATTTGCAAAATTCTAAAATTTACACAACCTCTGGTCCTAAGCTGTGCAGGTTTGAGGAGTCTACTGTAGTAGGTGTAAAGGTATGTGAACTAGGAATGAAATTGCCAATAACATCCAGAAAACAAATGTAAAAGACAGCTGTAGACTTTCCCTTTACAAGCTCGTTTGAAATTTATCAGAAAGGAAATTATTAGAATGGGAAGATATGTCAAAGAAAACTTAAATTTCTCTGACATATAAGAGATACATTTCCCATTGCACGGCTACATCTTTATAAGGAGCTACCAAACATTTATGCATAATAGAGAGACATAAGAGTTAATGCATAAGTGAGAGATTAATTCCATTTTAAAATGCTTTTTGTCTACTAGATTCATATGGTACCACTGTGAGTTGGTTGTGTTTATGACTGCCAATTATCAACATGTGAAACATATGCCCTAAAAGGGAGGGAGTGCCCTCTGTTGAGGATTTTCTAAGGGAACATAACCCATATTTACATAAGGATATCCAAGGTTCGAAGAAAACTCCGAACAATTAGCCTGACGGGTATGACTGGGTTTGAACCCAGCACCTTCCATCTTCCAGCTATGAAAGCCACTTGTGGGGCTGAAACCACTTTCAAAAGTCTCAGGTATCGTGGAATGAAGTACAGGGGCATGCCGATCCAGTGTTCAAAGTATGCGGCACACAAAGGCGCCGAAGTAGTAAAGGCGCCAAAAGATTTCAGTTGAGGAGCAAATACTTAAAAAAATAATAATCCTTAATTTAATTAGACTAAAATTCATTTTATTTTCTTAGCATCTGAATTATCTTTTGAAGATTTACTTTATACAAACTTATATTACTACTTTATATGACTTAATTTATAAATATTCAATTCTTTGTTTAATATTTTTTCATTTTATTCTACTTATGAGTCCTCTTATAAGTCATTTAGACCAGACCTGTCCAACCTTTATAAACAGAGGCGCACCTCATATAGTTGTAAACATTGTAAGGCGCCATAATTCACACAGCTGAAAATATGCAACACTACCAGAGCCCGATCAAGCTGAAGTTGGGCCAAGGGCCTGTTAAAAAGTTGCCCCCACCCCTACGAACCCATTTTCGGCAACACTTTCACATAAAAAAAAAGGTTTATTTGAGGAGTTGACAAAGTTGTTTGGGTAAAAAGTGCCTGGGTTAAAAGCTTCTAAAAATTTTATTAAATCATTCAGGATATTTAAATTTAATATTTCATATTTTATAAAACAATATTACTTGAAAAATATTTGATTAAGGAAAAAAAAATCAGGCCCCGGAGGCCCGTGCCTATTAGGCCCTGAACACTACTATCTCATTGTAGTGGAAAAGCATAATACATATACAATTTTATTATCATAAAGGCTAAATTCCATCTTTTTTTTTTTTTTTTTTTTTTTTTTTTTAAATACCAATTATCGCCTTACTTCAGAATTTGTTATAAATAAGAAGAAAATTATTGTTCGAAAATACTATTAAAAATTTCCCCTATAGTATTAGGCCATGAATAGAGGTAGACTTACACGTTAGGAGCGTCTTACATGATGCACGTATATCTGACGGTGATAGCTATAAGTCCCCTATGATTCAGAAATTATTTTAAAATAATTTGCAGCAATAATTTAATTCAGAATAAATTTAAAAATTAGATTTTCAGAGGTGCAATCTATCTTTAAAAGTTTTGTAGATGAAGAAGCTAGAAACATTAATCATTGAATAACAAATTAATAGCATTATATAATTAAAACATATTTAAAGACATTAAGTATTAAAAAAATCCTATTCAAATATTTTTTATTTTTAAAAATGTATCCTTTAAAATGAATTTTTTATTTAAAAAATAGCTAATGAAAGCAAACATTCGAATGGACGCCAATAAAACCTTCTAAGGGCGCAATTGTGGCGTCCGTGGGGAACACGTTGGAAAATCCTGAACAGAGAAACAGTGTAAAACCGGGATTCCAAATGTACCGGAGCAAACCGGAACGATGTTCCGATTCGTGAAATTATGGTAAATAACGTTCCGGTTCGTTGAATTATTAAAAATATTAATACAATTTTATATCTATAGCTCATTGTTGTAGTAGACATACATAGTTCTGGCCCGTCACAATTTTTACTATTTCTAAAAAAATCAGATTTTTTTCATGTAATTACGATTTTTTAAAGAATATTGCGTACATATCTATGGAATGATGTTATCGTATATTCTGCATGAAATACACATTAGAAACATTAATGATTACTTAGATTCTTAGACTTTCAACGTTCAATTAAAGATTAATTAAGAAATTAATATGGTTTAGAATGAAAGAAAAAAAGAAAGTTAAAAACATTGCAATTTTTGTAGATGTACAAGGTTTGTCCGGAAAGTAATAGGACTGAGTCGATTAAAAAAAAATATTGAGACAATCATTACAATTCTTTAAAAACTTTCAAAATAGGCTCCTTCTGCGTCGATGCAGCTCTGCCAGCGCGATTTCCAAGCATTGAAGGCGTCACGGAAGGCATTCTCCGGAATAGCCTTGAGATCTGCGGTGCATGCTGCTTTGGATCCCTTCTGTCGTCTCAAAATGTTTGCCTTTCATCGGCCTTTTCAGGCGAGGAAACAAAAAAAGTTCCGGGGGAGCCATATCTGGACTGTAGGGCGGCTGTGGAAGCGTTGAGATGCTGGCCTTGGTCAGGTAGCTGTTCACAAGAAAGTTGGTGTGAACCGCGCAAACCTTGCGCATGTTCAAATGCTCCCTCGCAATGTCATGAACCACAGATTTTAGTAAATTTACCATCTGGGCAATTAAACGAATACTTAGTCGACGGTCTGAGTTCAAAACTTTGCGCACACGAGTCACATGGTCGGTGTTTGTCGAAGTCGAAGGTCTTCCAGAACGATTTTCATCGGCGACCTCTTCCCCGGCTCTCCAAAATGGCCTGGTGCCACCGAAACACACCACGTATTGTTAAACAGTTGGGTAAGCCTGCTTGATCATATCAAATGTCTCTGTGGCAGATTTACCCAGTTTCACACAGAATTTAATCGCATACCTCTGCTCTAACGAACGCTGCATTTTTCAGCTTGCACCACTCACAGAATCACGTCGCGCGAAAATGCCTGTCCTGACTCTCCAGGTGCTCGGAGACAAATGAACAGCCTCTCGTTCGTTAGCTAGGAGCGCCCTCTACCGAATCCAGTCGGTACGCGCACGCTCCGAAGTACAGTCGTGGCAGAAGAAAATTAGTCCTAATACTTTCCGGACAAACCATGTACAATAAAAGTAGATTTATGAAAATATTTCTAGATCATTTTATTATAGATTCCAAATCTTAAAGCTTTACTTCCTGATACATTTTTTTAACTCATAAGATTAGCAAGTGTTTTTATTGAGAAACTATGTAATCGAATGGCGTTATCCATTTTTTGATTGTGGGGATAAAGTATAGGTGGGGAAAAATACATTTTTTAAAACCTCCTTAAAGAAAAAGTAGTGATAATAATATACTTATAAAAAATATTACAGAAAATTACTGAATTATTATTGAATTTATTTTTCAAGTATGAATTTTTAATACTAATAGAGCGAAGTGTTATATATGCGTATATATATATAGATAGATAGATATAGATAGATAGATAGATAGATATAGACATATATGTATATTATTTATTTTATTTTTGGCAAATTAAACAAATTGATATTATTGCAGCATTTATTAAGTTAGAATTATTCTCTTCTAGTATATCGATATCAAAACACCAAATATTTACATATTTATAATTATACGTAGGTATGCATTATGACATATATATACATATGAAACACGCATGCTTAAACTAGAGTTCTGTACGTGCCTAAATTTCCAAGTCTCGGCTTTGCTCGGTGTAAAACTCAAAAGTTTGGCCCAAGTCCCGCCCGGCCGACACATTTTCCACTATTTAGAAAAAATTCAAATTTTTATCATACAAATAAGATTTTTTAAAGAATACTTTATACATACTTATGGTATGATTTTACAGTATATTTTACACAAAATACACAATAGCAACATTAATGATTACTTAGACTCTTGGACTTTCACATTCAAATAAAGATTTATTTAAAATTAATATCGTTAAGAATAAAATAAAAAAAAGAAAGTTAAAAACATAGCCTTTGAAGCTATATAATAAAGAGTAGATTTATAATAATATTTCTATATCATTTTATTAAAGATCATTTATCATATATCATAATAGCTAAAACCTTGTGTGGAAGATTACAATAATTAAAATCAATGTTTAACACACAATACACAAACACACACCACATACGTATACGTTTCGCGAGCACCAGGGCTCGCTTCCTCAGTGTATAAAAGTTAAAATGGTAAAAACAGAAAAAAACCCCAACTGATAGCAAGTCAGAGACCCAAATGATCGCAAACATAATACCAAAATACCCACAAGCTTCAGCAACCAATAAGATTAAACCGGAAATGAGGTGTTATGACATAAATGACAAGAAAGTTGGTGTGAACCGCGCAAACCTTGCGCATGTTCAAATGCTCCCTCGCAATGTCATGAACCACAGATTTTAGTAAATTTACCATCTGGGCAATTAAACGAATACTTAGTCGACGGTCTGAGTTCAAAACTTTGCGCACACGAGTCACATGGTCGGTGTTTGTCGAAGTCGAAGGTCTTCCAGAACGATTTTCATCGGCGACCTCTTCCCCGGCTCTCCAAAATGGCCTGGTGCCACCGAAACACACCACGTATTGTTAAAGTAACAGTTGGGTAAGCCTGCTTGATCATATCAAATGTCTCTGTGGCAGATTTACCCAGTTTCACACAGAATTTAATCGCATACCTCTGCTCTAACGAACGCTGCATTTTTCAGCTTGCACCACTCACAGAATCACGTCGCGCGAAAATGCCTGTCCTGACTCTCCAGGTGCTCGGAGACAAATGAACAGCCTCTCGTCCGTTAGCTAGGAGCGCCCTCTACCGAATCCAGTCGGTACGCGCACGCTCATTTTATTATCATTTATTATTACTATATCATTTTATTAAAGATCATTTATCATATATCATAATAGCTAAAACCTTGTGTGGAAGATTACAATAATTAAAATCAACGTTTAACACACAATACACAAACACACACCACATACGTATACGTTTCGCGAGCACCAGGGCTCGCTTCCTCAGTGTATAAAAGTTAAAATGGTAAAAACAGAAAAAAACCCCAACTGACAGCAAGTCAGAGACCCAAATGATCGCAAACATAATACCAAAATACCCACAAGCTTCAGCAACCAATAAGATTAAACCGGAAATGAGGTGTTATGACATAATAAATCTAACCAGAAAGTTGAGATGTACGGTATACTTGAAAGATCATTAACCAAGGAGTTTTTTGCTTTATGTATATGGAGTGCTTCGAAAAAGTAAGTCTAGCGGAGTAGTGCATTTTTGGATAATAGTAGCAGAGGTAAAATTAAAATTATGGCCCTCCTCCCAACAATGAGAAGTAATTGAGGAATTCTTTAACTCTTTTCTTTTAACATAACCTATATGTTCAGCAACTCTTTTTCTGAGTTTACGTTTTGTTTGTCCAATATAGGACAAACCACACTGACATTGTATTTTGTAAATACCCCAATGATCCAGAGGAGAAATTTGATCTATTAATTGAGAAAAGGTTAATTTATTGACTGGTTTAAATACTACTTTCAAATCATAATGTTTCAAAATATTTGCAACTTTAAAGCTAATGCTTTGATGAAACGGTAAAATAATTAAACTAGAATAAGAAACAGGTGTAACAGAAGAATCAGGATCGTCGAGATGTTTATTAAAACTATGAGAAATTAATTTATTGATATATGATAAACTGAATTCATTTAATCTGAGAGTGAGGCATTGAATTGCACCAAGAACAGTATCTCACTCTCAGATTAAATGAATTCCATTACACTGATCACGAAATTAATCATATTGTTGATTTATTCAACATTTGTTTAAAACAAAATACTTTTAAATTTCCCAACCAATTCTATTCCATGTCTGATGGTTTAGCTATGGGTAACCCCCTTAGCCAACACCCCCTATAGTCAAGGCCTTCACAGCGAATTCCAAAAATGCCAATATGGCCGACCCTTTAGTCCGAAGACCAAAGGGAGTGATTTCCCCTGTACCAGCAGTAGTGCATGTTTCTGCCTCGTGGTTCGCATATCGCCAGTTTCTGTTGTGTGATTTGTAGTGCTTTAATAAAGTAATTTTAATATTTTAAAGACTAAAAGTAAGTGTTATTTTTGTTTACTTATGTCATTGTTTTAATAGGAAGGCTTTAAATATAATTTTTGTCTTATTTGTTTGTAAGATTAATGATTATCAATTTAATTTTCAATTCACACGTGTATTACAACAGTAGCTTTTAATCATTTACCTATACTTTCAGGGATGGGAATTTTCCGCTTTTTGGCGGATTTCCGCTTTTTTGTTATTTTAAGAAATTCCGCTTTTTTCCCGACATTTCGCGGATTTCCGCTTTTTTGTTATTTTGATAAGTTTCAGATTTTCCCCCCAAAAAACTCCGCTTATTCCGCGAATTTCAGACGTATGTAACAGGGATGCCGCGGACGCGTTATAGCGCGTAAAATACGCAAAAAATCGGCGACGAGACGCAAAAAAATTGAGCTTATACGCGTCCCGCAGAACGCTTAATTTTCGTCAAAGAATCCGAAAAAATATGAACTTTCGTTAAAAAATCGCGAAATAACTAATAATTCCAGGCAAATTCCATCAAAAAGTTCGTGAAAAAATGGCTAATTGTTACAAAATCCCGAAAAAAAATCAGATTTCCTCAAAAAATCGCGAAAAAATGGCAATTTCGTCCAAAAATCGTGTTAAAACGGCAAATTTTGTCGAAATATTCGCGATAAACGGTAAATTTTATCGAAAAAACGTGATAAAACGGTAACTTTCTTCTAAAGATCGCGAAAAACCAGAACATTTCGTCAAAAGATCGCGAAAACGGCACATTTCGTCCACGAATCGCAAAAAGGCGAATTTCATTAAAAAATCGTGAAATACCGAATAATTTCCGGCCAATTTCGTCAAAAGATTCGCGAAAAAATAATTAATTTTGTTACAAAATCCCGAAAAAAAAGGCAGATTTCCTTAAAAAATCGCGAAAAAAAGACAAATTTCGTCCAAAAATCGCGATAAAACGACAAATTTTGTCAAAAGATTCGTGAAAAACGGCAATTATCGTATAAAAATCGCGATAAAACCTGGAGTGATCTTCCTGTAAAATCTGAAGAAAAAAATACTGATCACCCAATTCAGGTGCCAGAAACTGCTTTAAAAAGATCTGTGAATAAAGAAACAAGTTCCAAAGGGAGTCAGAAAAGATAACTACATGTCAACTCTAAAATCTACTGAATCTAAAGCAGAAAATACTGTTCATCCAATTTAAGGGCCAGGAACTTCTTTAAAAAGATCTGTGAATGAAGAAGTAAGTTCCCAAGAAACAAAAAAGAGTCAAAATTCGAAGATAAGGAAATTTGTAGGAATGAAAAATCAGTTCTGAAAACAAAATGTGACAAAAGGAATTGTGGCTATGAAAAATCTGTTCTGTGAAAATAAAAAGTGCGAAAAAGTATAAATGTGTGTCAATCAAAGATTTGTTTGCTAAACAAAAGCAAAAGTTGTAAGTGGAATATAAATTAAAATAGTAATTTTAGAATTTTTTTATCCAATTCTCTTTGTTATTTCATGAGTAATTAATCTTTATTCCAGGTTATGTCTTATGATTTTTTTTCCACCCCAAGGTCCAAAACTAGTTATTTTAAGAATAGAAAAGCTGCCTTAGCTTTATTGAAGGTGTGGGAGGGGAGGGTTGGAGAGGGCAGCATTTATGGTATTGGGAATAGATATAAAATTTTTGTGATATGGGGGGAAGGAGAAAATTAGAATTTGTAATTTAGATATTGCCACTCCTGTAATGTAATATACAGGCTGGTGTGCTTGTCTTCATTTGCTTGGAAATCAAGACCTGCTTTTGTTCTTTGAATTATCTTTCACAGGCAAAATGTGGTGCAATTTTTCATTTGCATGTTTGATCGAAATGTGGTGCAATTTTTCATTTGTGCGTTTGATCGAAATGTGGTGCAATTTTTCATTCGTACGTTTGATCGGAATGTGGTGCAATTTTTCATTCGTGCGTTTGATCAAAATGTGGTGCAATTTTTTATTCGCGTGTGTGAATACAATGTAGTGCAATTTTTCGTTCACGCGTATTTTCAGTCTTTTTGCTTTTTTGCAGTTCCCATCCCTGTACTTTGAATTAGTATTTTGTTTTAAATGATAATAATAATATGATATTTTTGCTTCTCATTTGGTTTTTTTTATCCAGTTTATTTTAACCTTCAGTATTTCCTCACAGGACTTTGTTATTATTGATGCATAATATGTTTATAAAAAATCCCCGTCCTTTAACCAATGTTATTTATTTATTTGTATCTAAACTCCAGTTTATTAGTTTACGTCCGAATATACTTATTAAATTATATAATTTTACTCTTTACTAATTTTAAATCATTTACTATCAGTAATCTGGTTGTAGTGTTTAAATTAATTCATAAATATTCAAACAGTTTATTTATTGTTATTGCAGCGTTCATTATTACATAATTAGCATATCAGCTCTTATAATGATTAAATTAATTCATAAATATTCAAACAGTTTATTTATTGTTATTGCAGCGTTCATTATTACATAATTAGCATATCAGCTCTTATAATGATTTTGATGTTTTGACAATTTTTTTTTCTATTTATACTCTTAATTTTAAAGTTATTTTTATGGGCAAATATTAGTTTTTCTTTTATAATAATAATTTTTAATAATTATAGTAAATTAAAAGTAGTTTATACATTTATAAGGAATTTTTTTTCTCTAATAATAATAATTAAAAAATAATTTGTAGATTGATGAGGAATATATTTTTTCTTTGGTAATAATAATAGTAATTCAAAAATAATTTATAGATTGATAAGGAACAGATTTTTTTTTCTTTAATAATAATTTTAAAATATTTTTTAGATTGACAAAAAAAAAATTCTTTTCTTTAATAACAATAATTTTAAAATACTTTTTAGACTGATAAAAAATAAATAAATAAACAGATTTTTTTAATAATAATAATAGTAATTTATAAACGTATAAGGAATCGCTATTTTCTTTCATAATAATTAATTTCTTTAATTTATAATAATAATTGTAATTTAAAAATAATATATATTGATAAGGTACAGATTTTTTTCTTAAATAATAACAATAAATTAAAAATATTTTTTAGATTGACAGAAATTTTTTTTTTAAATAATAATAATAATCTATAATAGTAATTTATAAATTGATAAGGAATCGCTATTTTCTTTACTAATAATAATTTAAAATAACAATTGTAATTTGAAAAGTAACATATATATTGATAAGGAACAGATTTTTTCTTTAATAATAATAGTGATTTTAAAATTTATAGATTGGTGAGTTGGTGGATCTTCCCCACCCCAATGGACCGGATGATATTTAATTTAGATTTATTAAACTAAGCCCTCCCCCCTTCCAATGAAAAAAGAAAGGTTTTGGGAATGTTTTTGTACAGCAATTTATGTGAAACAATATCTTATTATTAATTATTTATAATTGGTTGTTCAAAGATATTTACAAGAAAATTTTTGCACATGTCTCTGTGCGGGGGGAGGAGATAATGATTATAATGAATTAACAAAAAATCTTTAAATAGTTACAGAAAACAAACTTAAAACTGTTATGGTACATACATGATTAATTTTACCAAGCACGTTCAAATATAAACAATAGATAAGCAGAGTCTTATGAGGAAATACTGAATAATAAAATAATTAAAGCTAAAAACATGCATTTTATATATTTTTTTTCTTTTGGCTTTAATTTTGTGAAAAACATTTTAAATCTTGCATATGTATAAGAGAAATGATTATATCATAATAATATTAAAGCAATGACATAAGTAAATAAGAGATAATACCCATCATGTCTTTAAAAAAATCCTCAATTATTATTAATAATAATAAAAAGTAAATAAATTACATGGAAGAGTGTGTGTGTGGGGGGGGGGGAGGTGTTAAAGAAGGATAGTATTTGAAGGGGGGGGGGGAATCGCACACAACATATTATTTTTGTAAATTTTTTCCCCCAATACTTTTGTTTTAGGTAGATTTCGTATGAAATACTACCTATTGCATTCTCTCCCATGTTGGAATTTCTGAAAAATTTTTGCGGATCTACACGAATCATGACTCCTAGACCCTAAAACTACCATCAGTAAAAAATATTTGATATACCGATATATATATATATATCGGTGTATATCACTTTCTTCTAGACACGATAACTTTCAAAATTATACTCAGATCGTCTTCAAACTTTTATATAAAATCAAGGAGCTTAAAATCTCGGTCGAGTTCGTTAATGGGCAAAATCGGACCAAGGGGGTGGGAGTTAGGAGGGGTTTTGTGAAAACAGAAAAAACGCGATAACTTCTAAATTAAAATAGATATAGAATCAGTTTAAAGTTTATATTACTTCTAAAGAATGGGCCAAAAGTTTATGCATGACAGATTTTTGATAAAGTTAAAAATGGGCTCAAGGGGCGAAAAAAACATGGTTTTTGGGAGAAAAAAATTCAAAACTTCGTCAATTCTCAAGATATCAAATCCAACTAAATTTTATATAAATGTACTCAATATTATCTAAAACTTTTGTATTTACAAGTTTTTGATAGGACCAATTTTTATCGATGAAAAAAATTAAAAACGAAAAGAAAAAGGGGGAGAAAAAAGAAAAAAACCCATAACTTACTCAATTCTTAAGCAATCAAATCTAATTAAATTTATTTTACATCTTCACAATAATATCTACAACTTTTATACTGACAAGTTTTTCATAGAACCAATTATTATAGCAAAAATAAATTAAACAAATATAGGAGTTGGAGAAAAAACCTCAAATCCAAACTGTTTATATTCTGACTCATTTTAAAATTCATTTTTGATTTTAAACGCATCTACCCACATAGCATGCATGGTCACAGTGACGTCACTGTGAGTCACTGTGGTCACGTCACATCGGTGACCAAAATGCCACTCCTCAGTGACGTCACATTGTGACTGAAATGTGACGTCACATCTGTGACCAAAATGCCACCCTTCAGTGACGTCACATTGTGACTGAAATGTGACCTTCTTAGAAAGTTAAAAAATATATACAAAAATTCTTCAAAAGATCCCTCATAGCATGCATGGTCACAATGACGTCACTGCGAGTCACTGTGGTCACATCACATCTGTGACCAAATTACCACCACTCAGTGACGTCACATTGTGACTCAGATGTGACTTTCTTAGAAAACTTTAGAAAATTACAAAAATTCTTCAAACCATGTTATTTACTGGTAAAAAAACGTGGTTTCTGGCATTTCAGAAGAATATTGTGCAATCACTGTTATGTCACACGTTACATGCACTGCATGTAACGTGTACGTCATATCACATATGTGAGATAAACCTCCCATCATATGAAACTAAGCAGCCAGGAATGAACCTATCAGTGAAACTTCCATTTAACCCCTTCGTGACGGGAGTCTTTTAGGAAATTTTTAATGGTTTGTCACCGGTTTCAAAAAACAGAAATCTGTGCCTTACCAAATCGAGAAAATGCTCCGATTAACCTCCTGAGTCCTGAGACAAATTTTACGTGGGACTACAAAAACTAGTTTAAAATCATTATAAAACATTTCCAAACATGCATTAGTTTGTATACCGATGCTTCTAACATGTACGCATCTATTAAAAAAGTCTAGATCTAATTTTAACAATTCTAGAAGAAATTAAGTTAATTTAAAGGGAGTTTTTTAGTGTCGCCTCCAGGCGACATCAGGACTGAGGAGGTTAAATAATACAAATTTTACAGTAAAATTTTACTGGTGGGAGCAAAGAGGGATTCTTAAGCCTTTTTGCGGCACGTATTCGTGTCGCTCGTCCCCAAGGGGTTAAGGAAATTTCTCGTTACACTTAAATGCTTCGTTATGAAAAAAATATCGTTGAATAGAAATCCACGAAAATTTATGAAATTTGTGTAGTAAACTACAAATAAAAATGGAAATATTATAAAACTGTATATTAATTTGGATAGTAATTTTTGTTATGCAATATAACCACATAAGAAAAAATTCATTAGTATAATATCTAAAAAACCACGTAATAAAGGAAGGGAAACAAAAACTGAATCGCAGCGTTCTATTTCTCGTTTTCTCTTGTATTTCAAATCGAAAAATTAAAAAAAAAACGGAATATTACTTTGTGGCGATCTCTTATGAAAGATACACTCATAAAAACTTTCGCATCTTTTTGAAGTATTCTGAGAATGGACCTATAATATTTTCGTGGTACTAGAATCCCTTTCTTAGCATATCGAAAAATTTTCGCATTTTTTCCTTTTTATTTAAAAGATAAAATAAATACATAATTTCAATTCATACAATCCGCTGAAATATATTCACCAATCAATCTTAACAGCAATCTATCCTTTTGAATATTGTGCATGCACGGAAGTGTAACAAATTTTGATAAGTAGAATTTCTTTTAATATGAATATTAATTTAAATGTTAATTGCCTTCTAAATAAAGGTTCAACAGAAAATTAAAAAAGTAGATAATTTCATTAAATATGGGCTTTGTTAAATGAAAATTCCACTGTATTTCGAAACTAATTGAAAGTAAAATAGAAATGCGTGAAAAAAAAATTTAAACTCAAAATTTTAATTAGGGATATTCTCATAAAACTAATGCGCATGCGCATTCAACTTACAAACCTTCGAAGCTCAAACAACCAATAATAACAAAAAATCACCTGCTTAAAAAACATCGTTTGGCAACGACCAGAATAGTTGACACTAGTGTATTTATTCTTTAGAATATTATGCAGCTGCTCTAGTAACTTTGTTATGATATTATGTGTGTATATTTAGTACGTAAGTTGAAAAATTTTTAAAAAGTTATGCAAAAATGTGATCAGGTGACATTTTATATAAAATGTCGGTCCGAAAAAATACAATATCAGTGGCGTTTCGTTAATATGAGAGCGCCAATGTTATTGTACTTCATTCGGACATTCCGACTTCGAAATTATCTTCCCTATTTGGATTATGAAACTGGAATTAGAGGATAATGCCGATAAGAAAGAGGTAAGAAAATGTTATTTTTTCTGCTTTTTTTATAATGATTTCTGTTAATTTCATAAAAAACATGTTATAAAAGGAATAAGTATCATATTAATTTAACTTTTTTGAATTCACTTACCTTAGTAAATTCAATAAATTTAACATTTATTTTGTTGAAATACGGAACAGCATGTCAACGATTTGAAAATAGTTAATAATATTATTTTTAAAATGCACTTTAATCACATTTTTTTTAATTACATGGTTAAAATCACATTTTAATAAATTAAAAAATACACACATAATCAAAAGTTAACGTTATTATTAATATATAAAGGAGTTTGGGGTTGTTTAATTGTTGAAAATAGTGATAAATATACTAATTTATGCACTAATATTGCAAAAATATTTTTGTAAAACTTTTTTATTACCTTTCTGAATTTCTCATAATCCCAAAAATTTGATAACTGTAATTCCATGACATTTATTATTTTAAACCATGTATCTAAAACAATTAAGATATTGATTTTGTGGTAATAACAATTATTTATTTTAAAAAATGAGTAATTATCGCATTATTTTATTAATTTTTAATATCTTAATTGTTAAATTGTGTTGAAAATAACAATTTTGTTTCATTAGTATGTGTTCATTAAATTCTGGTTCTAAATAGTCATAAAAACAATTATACATGTACACTATTGTGAAATGTATATTGCTGAAATTTTTAGTGTTTGATGTATTTCTATTATTTTCAATAAAATTTTGTCTAATATTGGGAAGTGAGACTGAGAATACTTAAATATTATTGAAATCTAATAATTATAACTATTAATAAGGAAATTTAAAAAAAAAAAATTCCTTAAGGATGTCCTTTACCGGCACATCTATACTATATGACATATACAATATATAAATATGAGTTTAACTACGAATTTAAACCATGGTGTAATCATACATGCGCACAAGCCACTATAGTAAGAAAATAACTAAGCATAATACTAGAACTAATTGCCTCATCTTCATTTGTACTCGATTTTCAAATAAAATCTGTATATTACGAATATTGCGCATAAACTTCACGTAGTTTTATCAAAAGATAATTCTATATTATATTCAACAGAATGATTTTAATTGGTAAATTAATCAAACAAATATTAATTTCCCAAAATGAGTAAAAAAGTGTTTAGGTTAGGATTCGAACTAAAGACCCTCGATGTATGCTGCCAATGCTCTTCCAACAGAGCAACTTAGCATGCACAATTCACTAGGAGAAATATCATTATATACTCATACGAATAGTATGCATTTATCATACGGGTAGTTTGAAAAAAAATTAAAGTATTATTACATAGGGTTATGTATAATAATGATAAGTATGCGTTCGTATTCACTGTATGAATTGTGTGCGTCAGATTCTTCCAGGATAGTTCAGTCACAAAGTATTGACAATTTGCGCGAAAAACTGCTTAGTTCGAATCCTGACCTGGACACTTTTTCAATCAGTTGGAAAATTACAACAAAAGATAATTAAAAGATATAGGGTGGATGCTCCAGTTTTGGCAACTGCACCAGTTTTGGCCACACTGGAATGATTTACCCTCTATTTAGGCTGTAAATTGATTTTAACAAATTATACGCATTCTTACTCCTTAATCTAAAACTCTTTTATCATTTCCAATCCCATTTGTTTATTTTTTGATAAAAAATGACTTGCAAAAAAAATAAATGTGTAAAACTATAGTATGCACTCACATATATTAAGATTTTTTCTTAGGTAACAAGTTTTCATAATCTTTCAATATTAGGCATTTATCGAACTTTATTTGTTCTGAAACAAATTGCTATGAAGCTTTATGATGTAGGCTTTCTCTCTGTTGTAATTTCATATCTAAATTAATTATTTTTACAGCTTAAAGTAGGGGTGGCCAAAACTGGTACTTTAAATTTGCTATGTGTACCAGTTATGGCCATGGTGTGGCCAAAAAGGGCACAACATTATGCTCCACTTTTGACTACAAGACTAATTATAGTGAAAATTTCAGCAATATATTTAGAAATGTTTTATGACTTATAAATTTAAAAGTTCAATAAAATTACAGCATGATTTAGTGGTTTCTTGTATTTTTTTCAAAACAAAATGAGGAAGTTGCATAACTTTTGCAAAATTTCAAGCACATGAATTCAGAAATAACAAATAATGTGAAAATCTTTACACTATAAATAGAATTCATTTTAACAAGTTTAAAAAAGACAATTCTGTACTCTTAAAAATGGTCTAGATTAAACACTGTTATAAGATAGGAAGTAAAATTACGGCTTTTCAAAATTCATTGTCAGCTTTTCAAGATGGTTTAGTTTTGTAGTATCTCGTTCTACCTTGCAACACAAGTTTACAGAATGGAGACCAGTTTTTACTATTTTTGAATCTCAAGTAATAGGGTTGTGCTATTTATGATGGCCAATTATCTATATGAGAGATATGGGCCGAAAAGAAGGGGGATGCCCTCTGTGAAGGTCTTTCTAAGATCCTAGCCCATATTTACACAAGGAAATCTAAGGTTTGAAGAAAACTAACTCCACATGATTAGGCTGACAGGCAGCTAAGTACGAGGAATTAAAGTTAAAAATCAGTTGAAAAAAAATGGATTTTAGAGATTGTCAAAATACTATTTCATGAAAAAATGGAATAATTTCAAGATTCTAGTCATATAACTGTAAATATTGGTATAGTATAACATATGGTATATATAAATGAAAATATGCAAAATGTTAAAATAAGCTTTTTATGTCCTATAAGTCTTTTTTATGAATTAAATATATTTTTTGTTTTTAAATTTAAGTGTTCAGTTAAAATCAGCTTAAGTAAATTTTATTTGATGTTTTTATGATTTCATTTAAAAAAATGCAAATCTTTTTTATACAGTAAACAAATATGTGTGCGGTAAAACAGATTTTGCACAAAAAGGCTTTATTTTTACTTATCAGTTAAAATATTTGCAAAATTACAAGATATTAGGGTGGCCAAAACTGGTGCAAATTGAAAGAAATTACTTAACGAGTTATTACTCACAATCTAAAATATTTGATAGAAAGTTATTATAATTAACAGAAAGACAACTAAATTTACTAAAGAATACTGTTATTGCGATTTAATATGCTTTATTCAGTATAAAATTTCAGTATAAACTATAAAATTTCCATTTAAACTTTTCTCTTAATGTGGCCAAAACTGGAGCATCCACCCTATATATTTATAGTAATCTGGATTATTGGTCAGAAATATTGGCAAGCTGTACAGTTTTAGATATGTGCTGGGATTTGTGGATATTAAAGCGAGCAAAAGTTAAAAAAAATAATTCAAAAAAATTAAACAGTTTGAACAACATACTACAAAATGTGTGTCAGTTATAAATAAAATTGAAGCTATGCAATTTTCAGCATGTGGGGAAAAATATATAAATATTTCTGAAAGGTAATATTTTTCAAATTTTGAAAACAACACCAGAGTTGTAAGGCATGTGAGGTAAATCGAATTTTTAACGTTAATTTAGAAGAAAGTTTCCTTACTGCAGGTAACTATTTTTATATATTATACAGTATTTGTTCATAAATTGTCAATATATGATTTTAGGACTCAAACCCTATTTTAGCAGGAACATGGCATGGAGTTATAGTTTCATCAGATCCTGTTTCTAATAAATTGTTAGAGAATCGTTAAGAAAAGTTAAATCGTCACAGAATCATCACAGTGTTAACGAAAGTTTTGTCACCAATGATCTGCAGCGTGAGTCTAAAATAATGGGACAAACTTTAAGGGAGGTGGTAGAGCTCACTATAATAAATAATTATGGCATAGAAATGTATGACTAGAAGTGACGCGTTGAAACGTTACACTAGTCACTGCAAAACACACGGATTATAATGTTAAGTGTATGGGAGCGCTATTTTCAAATATCTCGCTAAAATTTTAATATTTTCGCATATTTTTTTTCCATGGGATAGCTGAGGACGACCTGCAACTGGGCTGGTTTTTACTTTTTTGATTTTGGTTACAGATTAAAAGAAAAATACTTTAACTTTCAGAACCAGTTTAAACCGGTTCTAAAACTGAAATTATTGTAATATAAAAAAATATAACCAAAATCAAAAAAGCAAAAATTAGCCCGGTTGCGGATCGACCTCAGCTATCCTATGGAAAAAATATCATGTAAAATATTGAAATTTGAGCAAGATATTTGAAAACAACGCCCCCCCCCCCCCCATAGACTTAACATTATCATCCGGGTCTTTTTTTGGTGGCTAGTGTAGCGCCTTGACGGGTCACTTCCGGTCATATATTTCTGTGCCATCATTATTTGTTATAGTGAGTCCTACCACCCCCTCAAAGTTTGTTCCATGATTTTGGACTCACCCTGTATTTCACAATTTAGTCACAATGTGACTTGAAAGCATTGTCACTTTCGTCACAATTTCGTCACAATGTTAATGACAAAATCGTCACAAATGACACACTTTTCACAAATTGGTCACATTGTGACGTCACAAAGTGGTCACAATGTGACATCACAAACAAGCTCTAAAACGGCCATAACGACTTCACATTTTAGTCATTGTGACTTCACATCGACGTCACGTGACGTCACAACGACGTCACCGTGACGTCACCATGTCTTACGGGTAAATGACAGATCCTCTTATTTAGGAACTATATAATGCAACGTATTGGCCAATTTTTTGATAAAGGCAAAATATATTTTTATAAAGGCTGCCAAAAAAGGTATTTTGAACAGATTTCCCGAAGTTATCGTCATTAAAATATTGATTAAGTATAACAAATTGCATTTTTTCTGAGTCATTTTTGAATTCATTTTTGTTCTCAAACCCATCCAATTTACAGGTCCTATTATAGGAACTATATAACTTGACGTATTGGCTAGTTTTTTGATAAAGGCAGAATATATTTTTAAAAAGGCTGTCAAAAAGGGTATTTTGAACAGAATTTCACGAAGTTATAGTGATTGAAATTTGAGGAAATTTAAGAAATTGCGTTTTTACCGAGTCATTTTTAATTTTTTTTTTTTTTTTTTTTTTTTTTTTTTTTTTTTTTTTTTGTTCTCAAACGCATCCAATTTACAGGTTCTCTTATTCAGGAACTATATAATGTGACGGAGTGGCCAGTTTTTTGATAAAGGAATATATTTAAAAAAAGGCTGCCAAAATGGGCACTTCGCACAAAATTTCCCAAAGCGATCATGATTAATGAACTGTGGGTATTCAAATAACAAATTGGTTATTTTATGAATCATTTTTAAATCCAATTTTGCTCTGAAACGCATTCAATTGACAGTTTTTTGTTACTTAGGAACTATATAATGTGCGTATTCGTCGATTTTTTGATAAAGGGTGAATATATATTTTTTAAAAGCTGTCAAAGTAAGCACTTCGCAAAAAAAATTCCCAAAGCGATCATGATAAAATAATTGAGGTTGTATTCAAATAACAAATTGTTTATTTTATGACTCATTTTTAAATTCAATTTTGCTCTCAAACGCATTCAATTGACAGTTATTTGTTATTTAGGAACTGTGTCATGTGCCGTATTGGTCAGATTTTTGATAAAGGCTAAATATATATTTAAAAAAAAATCAGTCAAAGTGGGCACTTCGCATAAAATTTCTCTAAGCGATCTTGATTAAAGAATTGTGGGTGTATTAAAATAATAAATTGGTAATTTTATGACTTATGACTCATTTTTAAATTCAATTTTCTGTCAAACGAATTTAATTAACAGTTTTTTGTTATTTAGGAACTATATAATGAAAATATTGGTCAATTTTTTTAAATAAAGTAAGAATATAATTCAAAATATGTTGCCAAAATGGGCATTTGAGTAGAATTTCGTTTAAGACGATTTTGATAAAACCAGTTCTTACAGAAAAATGAAATTAAAATTTTTTTAAAAGCGGCTGAATAAAGTAGTTAAACTGGGTTTATCTCTAATCATTTTTTTTTCTTTTTTGTTGAGATGAAAACTTTTCGAAATCTACCTCCGCCTATAGGCCATGCCGAAAGGGATTTTTATGTCAAGTCATCAAATTCCAGTCATATAAAAGAAATTAGCTTCTAGGTTATAAAGCTAATTTAAATTACAAATTTTAGTATATTTTATAGAAAAATTGATATAAAGTTATAATTAAACTTAAGTTTTCCCCTTTAACATATGTAAGACCATTTAACTATTTATTTTTATGCTTATTCTTTTAAAATACTGTGACATTGATAAGGCAAAGGAAATATTCTATTTCTAAATTAAGTCATGTCTACTTAGAAATCCAAATAGATTTATATTTTAAGATCCTTTTTAGTAGATTTTTTAAACAATAAGTAACCCTCTTAACATTTTTTATTTTCCAAAAGTGCTTTTTTAAAAATCCGTAAATTTTTTTAACTCTATTGACAAACCTTTATATTGTAAATGATTGCGTAAAAAATATAAAAAGACAGATTTTTTTTTTTTTTTTCATTTAAAAAACGCAAATCAAACAAAAATGTGGTTTAAATGATAAAAAAGATAAACAATTTACGACAATAAAAATAATGTGGTTCAAAGGGAATAAATGGAAATCTAATGGAAATAAATATTAATATTTTTAGTATTTAAATTACAGTATTTATTTATTTGAATGATAATTATTTACTTGATTATTATTTTTTTAAATACATCTTAGAGAAATCCGCTTTTATTTGAATTTTTAATTAAATGAGAAAATAAAAACTGGTGTTATGAATTTTAAAAGTAACGGGAATTGCAACTTTAAAGTGTGGGCTTGCGTAAATTCATATTATGGTTGTGGGAAGTAGGACTTTGTGATCGGCCATCTTGATTCGGTGCGGAGGCTTTGACTATAGGGGGTGTTGCCTTAGCCCTTTCCTAGCTGATCTATATATGCATTACTTTGAAGTTAAAATGTTTAATCTCATCAGTTTCCCATTTTATTGCAGATACGTCGATGATTCTTTTGCACTTATCGACCCCTCTGTTTCTCCTGTTGATAATATTTTGACTATTTTAAATCAAATAGATCCAGTCATTCAATTCACTTATGAAGTCGGAAACGATAACATATTGCCATTTCTTGACATTTTAGTCACTCGTCAATTAACCTCTTTTGACACCCGTGTTTACCGTAAACCCTTTGCTGTCACCCCCCCCCCTCCCAGAAAGCTTCTGCTTTTCTGTATTTAATTAATAGAGCTCACTTAATTTGTTCAGATAACAGTTCTCTTACGGATGAGTTAAATTACATAAGATCAGTTGCTATAGATCGTGGCTTCAGTTTATCATATATCAATAGATTAATTTCTCATAGTTTTAATAAACATCTCGATGATCCTGATTCTTCTGTTACACCTGTTTCTTATTCTAGTTTAATTATTTTACCGTTTCATCAAAGCATTAGCTTTAAAGTTGCAAATATTTTGAAACATTATGATTTGAAAGTAGTATTTAAACCAGTCAATAAATTAACCTTTTCTCAATTAATAGATCAAATTTCTCCTCTGGATCATTGGGGTATTTACAATATACAATGTCAGCGTGGTTTGTCCTATATTGGATATACAAAACGTAAACTCAGAACAAGATGAATGTAGATTCTACCATTGCAGAATTCAGTTTCGCCTCCGATTAGAAAAAAAAATCGATAGAAGTTTTTTAGAAGGGCGACCCCGTTTTGATTGCAATGAACTAACTTCATTTTTCTTGTGTTTATCAATATAATAGCAAACAGAACGGCGTGAAATACCCAATTGAATAGCAATTTCTCTCTGAGACATTGGAATTGCGGAATAATAAAGAGATACAATTTGACGTGCTACTTCTTCATTGACTAGATTCATCAAAAACGGATTTTTTCTTTAGTTTAAACGCTTTTTTATAGACTCTGAGTAAAAGGAAATACAATTTAACAATAAAACGAATGGAATCCCGTCGAATTCGACGAATGAAATGTTTAAAAGACCCGATCGATTTGGTTTTAAAAAAAAGCAAAAGTAATTACATTATTGAATCAATATATAATAAATATATTTGCAAAGTAAATGTCAAATTTGCCAGTTACAATTTTGCATGCAAATATTCGCACATCTACAGTTAAAATTGTAATCTGAATGCCGGCGAAATCCAGAAATTTTATTTTATATGCACTCACAGAAAAATAGCTTTATTAAAAAAAAAGTAATATCGGGTACTACTAGGTTATCCCATCGACCAAAAAATTATCGCCAAACTATAATGGATGATCGTGAATGTCACATTCAATGACATTAAATACGATTCATGTGTTTAAAGTGTCATTAAGTGATTTTTATTTCGACTTTTTATTAATATTTTTATTAATATTCTACTAATTATTTATTTTTTCGTTATTTAAAATAAAAATTATGTCAATATGTATAATTTGGCTATTAATTTGGCGATTTGTATAATTTGGCGAAATTGGTCGACGGGATAACAGAGTAGTACCTAATATCGTTATGAGTAAAAATACGATGTTTTAAATAGTGACGTCATTTTCTCTTCAAATGTTCTTTAAAAGTTACTGTTTATTAAAAAGGCATCCATAATAATATTGTAATTCCCATTTACCTGGTTGCTGAATGACGTAATTTTCCTCATTTGAAATTTCTCTTATTTTGATTTAGACATAAATTTTTATCATAAATTATTTTCTGTCATTTTATTTACATTATTAATATTATTTCTCAGTAAATATATTTTTTAACTCAATTCGTGCATAATTATACGCAATCATTTTAGAAAATAATTTTTTATTATTGAGAGAAAAGCTAAACTGTGTTGCCACCATTTTGAAGAAATGTCATGAAAAAGCTTTTAAAATTAAAAATAAAATATAAAAATGGAAATAAATTGAAAAATAATTAAAATGGGCACAACTACAAATAAATAGCTTTCATTTAAAAAAATAATTATCAAAATCGGTTGCCTAGAAAATTCAGGGCTGATGACACGACATTTTTAGCTTGTCTGAAAGAAATAGCATCGGAGGCTAAAAAGAGTCGCTGAACATATAGGTTATGTTAAAAGAAAAGAGTTAAAGAATTCCTCTATTGCTTCTCATTGTTGGGAGGAGGGCCATAATTTTAATTTTACCTCTGCTACTATTATCCAAAAATGCACTACTCCGCTAGACTTACTTTTTCGAAGCACTCCATATACATAAAGCAAAAAACTCCTTGGTTAATGATCTTTCAAGTATACCGTACATCTCAACTTTCTGGTTAGATTTATTATGTCATAACACCTCATTTCCGGTTTAATCTTATTGGTTGCTGAAGCTTGTGGGTATTTTGGTATTATGTTTGCGATCATTTGGGTCTCTGACTTGCTGTCAGTTGAGGGGTTTTTCTGTTTTTAACATTTTAACTTTTATACACTGAGGAAGCGAGCCCTGGTGCTCGCGAAACGTATACGTATGTGGTGTGTGTTTGTGTATTGTGTGTTAAACGTTGATTTTAATTATTGTTATCGTATATCATTTTATCAAATCCAAAGAGCTACTTTCTGATGCATTTCTGAATTCATTTCTTTTCTGAAATGCATAAGATTAGCTGGTTTTTTATTCAGAAACTATGTAATCGAACGGCGTTATCCTTTTTTGATACAAGCAATTTAAATATTGTCAAAGTTAGCATTCTGATTCTATATTTCGGAATAGTCAGCGTGGGAAGGGAGATGCAATCACGTGCAAGAATCTCTTATATCTCAACAAGTAAATACAAGTATCATATTTACCAAAAATGGAAAACGCCATTCGACTCCAAATCTCTTCAATAGCCAGGTTTTCGATTTCATATCTTTACAGTTAAAAATTAGTCAGAAAATGTGTCAGACTTTCCCTTTGTTGAAAAGTGAATTTAAGAACCATGAAAAATATATTTCCAAAGGTTGCGTTAACATAAGTTCCTACACACCTTGGGAGCAATTAAGTCTGGTTCCAGCACAGCTCGACTATATGTAGAAAAACAATGCAAGCCTCATCTCGGCCCAGCACGAGTAATCTTAAAAAATATTCAGCTCGGGTCAGACAAAGTAACTGACTTATGCCGATCTCTACAATGTATAAGTTATATTTCTGTTTTCATGTTGTCAAACTAATATCGGCTCATGACGTACATTTATATTTATTCTCGTTAAAGCCATATTCAATGAAAATAGCTAATATTTTATCGTTTTGTTTAAATCTTTATAACGGGCCGGTAGGCCCGTTAAATTTTTATCGGCCCCGCCCGGCCCGTAAGAAATTTTAGAACCATTCCGTCGGCCCGGGCCCATGCAGACCTCTACCGTCCGATACATTTAATAACGAATAATTTATGGATGATCCCACACTTGCTTTCAAAATGTTCGTTTTCAGGCATGAAAACGAATTCACGAATTTTTGAGAATTTTGGATTTTAATATCTGTGAAATTTTTAGATATGGAAAATTTTTTTTTTCTTTTTTTTAATTTAGGAATGGATAAGGAGTAATTTCCTGATTGCAGGGCTGCCAGCAACTTTGGTATAAAATAGTAGGGACTTAGGGACCTAATGATTAAAAATTAGGGACTTTTTAGGGACCAAAAGTCTAAAATAGGGACCTTTTAGGGACCTGAAAAATAAATATAATATTTATACAAATCAAAAAAATTTAACAAATAAAAGCCAATTTTTTTTATATACTTTTATTTAATCGAATATAATATTTACAAATTTCTTAAATTAACCTTCTTTAGGTTTGTTACTCATAAAATTTGTAATTATATTTTTTCTTTTACATTTATAACACTAGACAAGCTATCAGCTTTATCCTTTTTTACTTTCAGTTCCTTGTTAGCTGTTATACCTGCCGCAATAAAATTTTAACCACTTTAGCTTCAGTTAAATTTCCTTTTTCTAAAGCAATTTTTAACCTTTCATTGCCTTTCATCATTAACCTTTCATCATCGATCAATCTGTCCAATACAGTTACGCCTACATTCACATTTTTGTTTAAATCTTCCGACTTTTTTTCAAGAACTACAATTGTACTTTTATCTTTTTCAGCTTCTTTTTTTCTGATTTCTTCCTCTTCTGTAGCTTTTTCCACTTCAAGTTAAACTTTCCTTTTTCTCTCTTTTCATTTTCTAGGTAACTTTGATAATTTTGATATGCAATATTAACCTTTTTTATCATTTTACTAGTTACTGGTACTAGAGCTGCATGGTTTTCATAATGATGTCTTAAAGCATCTGCTATGTTTAGCCTAACATTTAACATCCGTTCTTTCATAGAGGCCCGGTCTTCGGAAAGAATTTGATGTGAAAGCGAAAATCCTCGTTCTACGTCTGCACTGCCATGGTACAAACTGAGGCTACTCTTCAAAATAAAGAGAGAGATTTGGATATTTTAATCTTCCATTTTCCTCTTTTGCATTAATAGAAGTAGCCCAAAAGGAATCAATCCTATTTACTTCAGATTCTTCTTGATTGAGCTTGCAAATTTTCCATTCATCTAAGAGGGCATCAATTTCAATGTTTATTGGCAATTTTTGTGCTAGTTTAGCAATATTTTTAAAACTTTTTGGAGTACTTTTGAATTCTGGGTTTAAGCAACTGAGATATTTCAAATTTTAATTTTGCAATATATCCTTATTGTAAAGATATTTACCAGAAGCTATATAATGACGTTGCACTCTCTTAAAAAAAAATCAGCGATTTTCACTCAAAAGGAGTGAATTTTCACTCCTTTCCAGTGTCGAAGATGCACTTATCCTATAGGAGTGAATTTTACCCTTACTGCGGAGCGAATATTTTCACTCCTTTTTGAGAAGCAATTTTCACTCCTTTTTTGACTAAATTAGTACATAAAAAGAGTGACGGTACTCCTTTTTGATCAGTTGTGTTTTCACTCCTATTATGATTAAATTAGTATGTACAAGGAGTGACTGCACTCCTTTTTGATAAGTTGTTTTTTCACTCCTATTTTGACTAAATTAGTATGTAAAAAGAGTGACAGTACTTCTTTTTGATAAATTGATTTTTCATTCCTATTTTGACAAAATTAGTATGTAAAAAGGGTGACTGCACTCCTTTTTGATAGGTCCATCTTTTTCACTTTTTTTTTTATTGTATTGATTGAATATATAGACAAAATGAACGATTTCACTCTTATTTTGAGAAATTCTTTTTTGCTTTACTTATTTATAGCTTACTATGTTTGTAATAAGGGGGGGGGGGTATTCTTTGTTTTCAAAAGTAATTTATATGTGAAATAATTTTAAATATTTCAGTTTTTATGATTTAATATTATAATTACCTTTAATTCTATATTTTAATACAGATAAATAACAGAAGGTACTTACATATTAGCGCCGCCGCAGCAGAACTTGTGCTAATGCGCCAATAAAGAGAAATGTTGTTCTTCGTACGTGAACAAAAATAATGGCGTCAAAAAATGAGCAAAACAAGAAAGGCACTAAAAATTTCGTCAAAAATCAACAAAAACAAAGCAAGGATAACTGTGGTGGCGTTAATACACAAGTACCTAACAAAATTAAAGAGAAATTTTATAACAAATTTAATAAATATCTATGTCTTACTTTCTACAGTTGATGAATTATTTATGTAACATATTTACTAAAATCAGGAATGATTTTTTTCAAAACTAGCTTTATTAAAGTTTTCCTTCTTGTTTTAAAGTAATATGTATGGATCAAATTAATATCTTTCATTCGACTTAATTTTTTTTCACCTTAGTTTTGTATTTTACTACACATAAATAACAAAATTTGAGAAGTAATTTCGTAAATTTTTAACATTAGAAAAAAAAATCCTCCTACATGTAACATAAAATGTAGTTGTTGATATTTTCCAAAAATAGGTTTATAGTACAATGCTGGTATTGTAGATTTAATATTCATTCTAATCATGCTTTGAAATCTGCAATTCCAGTTAATAATTTCAGGTATTGTGTCCTAGGTCTTTGGATTGATATCTTGACACCACTATTTCTAATCAATAACTTAAAAATATATTTGTTAGAAAATACATATTTGTAAAGTTCAATAATGACGAGAAACTTATAAAATAAATAAATTATGACTGCAGTCTCTTAATCAGAGATGGAATTTCCGACTTTTTACATACCTGTATAATCCTAAAGAAAATGTTATTTTATTTAATCAGAACATTTTGGCGATTTAAATGTAGTTGACGACTGACTTTTTTTTTTCTTTTTAATTACTAACCTTATTCTAATTTTTCAAAAAAACATTGGATAAAATAATAATGGGAAAGTGCACCTTCCCTCCTCAATAACTGAAAAAAAAAAGAAAGAAAAGAAATGTTTGTTAATATTTACCTTTAGAGAGAATTAATGTGATAAACCTTCAGAATTGAAAGAACGCACATTAGCTAAAATAAAATTTATTACTTAAGTACATGTGGTCAGAAATGAAACCCAACCCTACCAATAGAGGTTATAATAGAATGCAGTAAAAGATATGTTTGCTTTAAAGTATTGAATTGTTTGTTTTTCTTTTTAGTGCCTTTAATACCAAACAGTCAAACACAAGAAACATAATATATTTCATCAAGTTTAATTTGTAAAAAATTATTGAGTATGTTAGAAGATGTTTCACACAAGAGAAAAACTCCTGTCAAACTATCATCCTAAGGTTAGGTGTTCAAAAGAATCACCGCACTTCTGTGTGCTTCTTAAAATAAATCGTAAATAAAATTTATTTATATTAATTTTACTTTAATAATTAAAAACCTTCAATTTTAAATGAAATCAGCATATTAACAGAACACCCATTTCATCATAACAAATATATTTTAGTGCTTGTCTTCCATTATTCATGGTATGATTAGTCTTTCAGTTTGATACATTTTATCAATCCAGAAAGCTTGCTGCATCACCTCAAAAAAGTTCTCTATATTCTCTATATAGAAGTAAATTCATATTAACTTCACATCTAGTTACAACCTTCTTTTTACTCTGCTAGTGCTATGATATTAATCTTTTGACATTTGTATGTGCATTTCATAAGTTTATGCACACTATTTTATCGTGTGTTAACACATTGGTACTATATTAGGCAGTTCTAGTAAGACTAGGGTTCATTGTCATAGGATCTAGTATCCTACTAACTTAGTCACTGTGTAACACATAAAACATGCAATTCTTTCAATGATTTTTAACGAATTTGACAAATGCAAGTCAGCCATCTCAAGGAGGCAAAGTATTAAGCATCACAGCCAATACTTTAAAACTATCAGTGCAAAGCAAATCGAAAATTTTATACTTACTCATTTGAATATGCAGTACTAAAACAACAACAACAAAAAAATAATTGCACAATAAATATATTTAAAATGAATCACATAAGAATTAAAACAATATTTTATTTTCTATACATATTATAAAACATTTAAGTGCTTGCATCCATGGCTTTCAAAATAATGTTCAGATTCTCCACTGAGCTGTAGTTCCATTAATAACTTTGTAAATCATAAAATTAAAAAACTCGACAACTTGATAAACTTGACAGTAAATATATAATGGCTTTTAATACAAAAAAGTCAAAAGCCTTTAAGCCGCATTTCTCTACTTCAACTGATTCTTGATCGAGGATCAAAAAACATTTTTCACCCGTACACAAGAAGTACAGCAGCTTTTCTTCAATTTCTTGAATTGCTTCTTTCAAAGAGCCATTGGTCTTCTGCAAATATAAAAATAAAATTAATAATCATTTATATTTTAACAGAAAATTAAAATACAAGAATAACTATTTTTTAAATATTGACTATGGTGTATTTGAAAAATATTACTTCATCATAACAGGAAATCTCATGTATAAAAGTATATTTTTAATTTGGTTAGCTTAGTTTTTACCGTAAAACAGTTTATATGTTATTTTTCAATATAATACTTCAATATTAGTTCATAGAAAAGACCGACTTTTTACCTGAACCATTCCTTTATGAATCAATCAGATATCGGAAAAATCTTTCTTTCAGTAACATTATTCTATTAATTTTTTTAATAACTAACTTTGATAATTTTAATAAAAATATCTATCTACCCTATTAAAAGAGTTTTTTTTTTGTAAAGGAAGACTTTGCTGTACTGCTATAGAAAATGGATTTAGGTGAAACTGCCTGATTTTTATGTGTTTTTGCTGTGAATACAGAATATCCTCCATCTCTCTATGATACTGTTATACAGGGTTGGTAAAAAACCGGGTTTAAAAAAAAAAAAAAAAAAAAAAAAAAAAAAAAAAAAAAAAAAGCCATGGTTTTTTTTTGGTTTAAACCAGGTTTTTTTAAAATATGTTTTCCTATTATATATACATGCATATTTAGCAATAAAACAATGTTTTTGAATACATGAGTAATAACTTGATTTAAAAGTAATTCTAATCAATGAATTATTTAATATACAATGAATTATATAGAAAATTGAAATCTTTTCAAATTTTAAAAATTTTTAGAAAAAGCTATGTTTTATACCTCATACATAAAATGTTCTACATAATGAAACATTGATACCTTGAAAATCTTAAAAAACAATCTTATTATACTATAAATAAATATATGATGTATTTTCATACATAAAACTTCATATATATTATTTTCACATGGCTATTCAAAATAATTTCTTTGAAATACTTTTTATATGAGATGTCTGATTGTTCTGTTAGAAGAGTCTCTAAGAATTATCTTTTATTGAAAGTAAAGCTTTTTATAAAGAATTTTTGGAATGATTTGAATTTAGCAGTAGAATCTTTACACACTTGAAGTATTGTGTATTGTTGCTATTTGACACTTCTCCTCTGAAACTACCAGGTTAAAAGAAAAAAAGAAAGAAAAGGTAACAGTAAAATAAACAAAAATACCTATTTAACAGCTTTTTAGACTATTGAAAACATTGATCTTAAAATACAAAGCAGTTTTATAAATACTGTCATTCACTAAAGCATTTAAACAACCATCAGACTACACGCTATATTACAACGCTTAATACTTTTAAATGTCTAAACTAAAAATTACATCTTTTTAGGCATTTTATGAGACTTTTCTTCTGTTATGTCTCAAGCAAACCTTGTCTTGTTCCGCCCCCTTCCTCCCCAATTTTCTTGGCTGATTTACGTAATGAGTTTGGTTATGCAATAGAAGATTTAAATATATTTTATTGCTTAATTTAGTTAAATGCAAACAGGTGCTTTACTAACGCCCGATTTTTCAACGTCTTCTTATTCAACTTCATATCTAAGTTTCTTTTTTATTCTTAAAATATAATACCCCCCCCCCCCCCCCCACAATCAAAAAAATTTTCTTTTAGAGCTTGACTGAAATCTTAAAGGTCATTTTATGTTACTAACTGCACATCTGCGTTTCTCAAAGGAAAACATTTTTTTCTAAATATTGCCATTTTTAATCTATTTTATTTTTGCTAAACTTACACAATTTAAGTGTTTTTTTAGCTTCAGATATATTTATCAATGCATAAAATTTGCATTCTTCATGCATATTAACATGACCTAGACTAGACTCGCAATGTCTCATGGTGACTGCTGAGATAAGACTTAGAAATAGAAATTACTTACATCCAATAATTTGAAGAACTTAAATTACAAAAATGAGATAATATTATATTAGATTTCTTCTAAAAAGCCAATTGGTTTAAACTGTGCCAACCCAGCTGGAAACAGAATAAAATCAAAATGCAAAATTACTAATCCCAATTTGGAAATGTGGGAAAAACAAAAGCTTATTAAATCTAATAAACACAGAGCAAAGAAAAAAAATCATTGCCAATTATCCATTAGCATCCTTAATAAAAAGAAATCAATGGAGAAAATTACTTAAGAATATGTTATATTCGAGGAATGATAAATCCTTGGTAAATTTCAACTAGTCAAGCAATTTAAATAGTAAAAGTACCTTTTTAGCTCAAATATGCACTTCTGGCTGTATATCTGTATAACAATTAATGGATTTATATAAGCCTTAAAAAAAAGAGGGGGGGGGGGAGAAAGAAAAACTAAGTTTTTCTCTAACCAACTAATTATAGAAAAATTAGTAGTATGTAGCCATGTAGATTTATAGCTTATATGAAAAGTTGGGTTGATTAAAAATGTTTGTTTTTTAGAAATTTATTAATTCATCATTTTTCTACAGCTTTGTCGCTTCTGCATAACTTGGATTTTGCATTTTTCAATAATGTGTGAAACGGAATTCATTAGGGAAAAAGAATACAAAAAAACCAGATTGAAAAAAAAAAAAACAGTATGGTTTTAAAAAAAAACCCATTGGTTTAAACCATGATTTAAACCGTGGTTTAAACCAACTTGGTTTAAACCAAACAACCCTGCTGTTATAGGAAGCAAATTTAGATGAAAATATCTGAAATTAACAATTTTGTAAATTTTGATATCCTGAACAATCCAAATTTCACAGTCCATAGCAAAAACTGCCTATTTTTAGCATTTTCACATATATCAATTTCAGACCATTTTCAGGTGAACCTATTTTTTATGGAGTACTTCTGGCAGGATGGTCACAAATATTGTATTTAAAAATTCCCTAATAATTCCAGGTTAACTTTAAAATAATGAAATTTTCATAGATAATTACTTTAACAAATACATGTTGTCAATTTTTTTTAACTATTCATAAACTTTTAATAAGTTTATACATAAAATTATTTACACAAGTTTTTACATATCTAATCAAAAATACGTTATACTGTACAATGTAAGAATACTGTGTTAACAAAATGATATCCAGTGAGGAGCTGAATGAAAATTTACTGTGCATAACGGTAATGACAATAAGGGCAAACTTCAAATAAGAATAATTGATATTTGCTTATTACCTCATCGCAGAACTGCTGGCTCTGAAAACCAGTCCATTTTAAACTGCTAGGCTTTTTTTGGTTTAAACTGATAAATAGTGGTGGAGAAATGCGAAAAATTGTGATAAAAGAATATCTATTAAAAAAGAAAACTGGTTGGATGACTCCAAATTAGCATTTGTAACTGCAATGTTCATGCATAGCTAGTCTGATAAATTAGCATCAATAAAATGAGAGAAAAGACAACTGAATGAAAGTTATTGATTGAAGTAATTATCTCAGAAGTTTGTCCTATCTAAGTTTATAACAAGGAAATGTAAAACAGATTGAGCACCCCCGTCCTTGAAAAAAAAAAAAAGTTGCAAAGATTGGTGAAAGTTTCTTTTGAACCCTTAAAGGGAAGTGATCCCACTTAATGTTTATTCTAAAATGCCACATTCACATTAAAATTTTAAAATAAAAGCTTGCCTTGATAAGTCACATGAAAAAAAGTTTTTATTTATTTGCAAATAAATTAGTTTGTAAATCCTGGTGCCATTTGTAATAGTACTTTGCACCTAAAAGAGTTAAAAATTAAAAAGCCAGTCAAATTCTTTCTCAGAAATGGTTGCTTGGAGGATTATTCAAAGAAGCTAATGAATGGTTTATACTAAAAGTTCCTGACAGAACAGATGGGTAAAATAAAAGACAGAGAATATCACTATCATTGTTTCAGATTCATGGCAGGCTTATAAAATAGTCTAAATTAAATAATAATGCAGGATTTGAAATATCAATATAATTTTGCAGATACAGATTACAAGTCATCAAACACTTTTGGGGTCAGCTAAATTGGGAAATAAGAAATACCGCCAAACAAAAGGTTAGGACTTAAATTAAGTAATGTTTAACTGAGTTTTTATGGTAAGAAATTCACAGAAAGGATGATTATTTCATCACTACTTTGAATGACATTAGAGATGTTTGTCCTCCAGAATAATTGCTGAAAATTTTGACTTCTTTTCTTTTTGTAATTTCAAGGTTTAATATAATATTTATAATGTGATCGTTAACATTTATTCTAATACAAATGGTTTTGGGATACAAGCGGATATAACTGTACTGCAAGCTTAAAGTTTGAAATTTGGATGAAAGGAATCCATATCTGCCACTTTTCGTGTTATAATTAAATTTGGTGATTTTAAAGACAGGTTTAGAGATTAAAACTTTGACTATTCTGTAAAACATAATTTAAATTGGATGATGATTTTAACCAAATCTTTTGTCATAAAATTTATTTATTTATTTTAACTAGATGCTTATGTAGCTTTTTATTCTGTTCTTGATCAGGATAATGTTTGCTATTAGATAAAAGGTTTTTTTTTCTACTTTATTTCCAATAGCATAAAAGCATTAAAATTCCAAAGTATAATACATACAGTAAACACATTAAATATTGATTAATAATTGCTCATAATAATTTTTATAAAACCCTTCCTTTTATTACCTTCTTGAATTAGTGAAATACTTTTGTGTAAGACAATATGTACAGAATAAACATAAAAATATCAAATCTTTATAACAGAATCTTTGGCACTGAGAATCATCCGAAAAATATATTAAAAAGCAGAATAATAATTTAATTTGTTTCAGAAACTTAGGCTACATTCTTGTTTTGTAATTAATGAGAGATCTTTGTTTTTGAATTTTTGTATAAACAAAATTTTACCGTCAGCCTGAGCCCGAAAGCTGATATAAAAAGAGAGTCCAAGTCGGTTTCAGGCACGGACTGAGCCCAAGAGCTGAGATAATTTTTTTCTTCCCAGATTATTGCAATCATATTGGAAATTAACATATTTTTCAATGAATTTCCAGGTTAACTAATTTTCCTGATGTTTCCATGTTAGGTTTTTGACTACCCTGTTCTGGGCTCTTTTTGCAGAAAGCTTTAAAAATGTCTAATTTTGCTCTGTGAAATACATTTTTGTGATAGATCAAATATGCAACAAATCATAGCTATTTTTTCTTAAAAAAAATAATAATAAGATTAAATCTTTTACAAAGGAAATATGAAAACTAAGCTTTGCTTGCATGTAAATTTGTAAAAAATAAAGCTTGTGAATGTTAAAAAAGCTGCTCTTGGGTATACTTTACTACAGGGCTGCAGCTAGAAGTGAACAATGGGGGGGGGGGGGGGGGTGCTCATATTTTGTTTTTTTTCTCTCTCTCTGATACAGAAACTTAAATTAGTGCATATTCACATTGTAGATACTATGGTTCTCATAAAACCGTTGTAATTACTTCATTTTATGCTAAGAAAAGTACATGATGATGAAAATTTTGAGTCTATAACTGGTGAAAAGTTAAACATCATCTGAGCTTCATATTTAGAAATAGGATGAGGGAGTGTTGAAACACTTATTTTAGATACAATTTAGTAATTCTACAAAACTGTGAAAGGGTCTCAAAACTAAATTAGATTTTTGAACAGTATTTCATTTGAAATTTTGGAACAGAAATTCATTGAGTGATCTTGGAATCTTTTCCAGGGGGGGGGGGGCTCAAAATAGTTTAGGGGGGCTGAGCCTCCCATGCCACCCCCTTAGCTACGGCCTTGCTTTACTATCTTCAAGATTCTCACAAGCTAACAAAATACAAAACTTTTTTTTTAATCAAGTGGCATTTTTTCATTTTATAACCTATTTAAGACACTTTTCAAGAATTTTAATTATGTAAATTACTATACTAAAATAAACTAAAGAAAACATACTCCAATAAATCTGACCAGAGCATCAGAAGAAAATAAAGTATCCAAGCTTTGATTACCAGAAACCTGTAAAAAACATTTTTAGCAATAAATAGATATCAATTAAACAAACCAGAAAAGCATATTAAAAAACTGTTACAAGGAAAACATACATTAAGAAAATTGTACATAGTAAAAGCTGGATATGTAACAAACATCTGGTCCTTAAGACAAATACTGTATGTCCCATTTTTATTATTGCACACTCATTAATAAAACAAATGCTTATTATTCAGTCTAATTTTAAGTCTTTAAATATTTTGTATAAATTTATATGAATTTTGCAAATGTAAAGAAATTGTTTCAAAAGTTATTGGAATAAAATCTTTGCTGAGTTAATTAATGAATCACCCTACAGCTTATAGAACAACAGCAAAAAAATATTGCTGTTTTGCTCGACACATTTTATAATTTCTAAAAAATGAAGGCATTCTTCTGACATGTGTAAGAATGGTTGAAATAGTATTGAATTATTTTATAATTGTTCAAAATTACACCTTATTATACATATTACATGCTTGAAGAGCTCATAGCTTAACTGTCAAATTATATTTTTTACCATTTCTTCCAAACTTATTTTTTAAACAAAAATGTAATATTTCTAATATAAGGAATATTATTTAATACTATTAAAACAGAAGACTAACTTAAACAGATTTCTTTTCAATCATATGCAGTTTTGTTTATGCAGAATTTATTGTAATATTTCTCAGTTTAATTTATGCCTATAATTAGATCCCCCCCCCACACACACATACACATAATCTCTCATATCCGTATACTACCGTATATCCGTATATCGTAGTATATGTATATCCATATACTATCATATAGTGTTCATTCTAGGCCATTTTTGAAGGGTGCAGCACCCTGCCCTTTTTCAAATTTACAAAATGCACCCTGCCCTTTTTAAAAGTAATAAAATGCATCACTTGTTTTACCCAGAGATTTTTAATAAGTATTTTTTTATTTGGTAGTATTTCTAAATTTGTGTGCCCAAAAATGACAGAATTTTCTCATTTCTTTAATAAAAAGAACATGAAACTCTTCAATCATGTTTTAATTTAAGGGTGTATTCGAAAAAACGCTTTTCCACCTTCAACAGCTCGAAATTTTCCGATACAATTTCAGACACATTTTTAAAAGTAGAAACATGAAACGTGCTGAGGGGAATTTTGAAGAGACGTACAAGGTGCCGTGTGATGTCATTTTACGCTCCATTCATTAGAATTTGATTTATGAACAATTATCTACTCAGCATGACACTTTTTTTCGTCCCCAAATCTCCCGCTTCGGAAAAATCTGTTCAAAACGGCGTTTTTGATTGCTTTTTCTGCAATATTTTCTGCATTTATCAAAGAATTGACAGTCACAGCACCTTGTGTAGTTTCTAAATAAAAGAATCTGCGAGTTTGATGAGTTAGAGAGCAAAAGTAGATTTAAAAATAAATCAGAAAATAAGCAGTTTGAATCGAAATACACCCTTAGTTGTATTTTAAATTTTTATATCATAAAATCATTCAAAATTAATGTTACTTGATTTATCATACTTAAAAATTAAGTATTTTTTCTGCTTTCTGTTTTCCCCTTCTAAAGGCAATAACAATTTTTTTCTTCCAAAAGTGCCCTTTTCTGCTACAGTAGTGTTTAATATGGAGTGCATAATTATGATTCAGAAATAGTGTCAACACACACACAAAAAAAAGGACTGTTTGCATATATGCATACATACATAATATAATGAATGTACAGTAGACTCCCTCAAATCTGCAAACCAGAAATTTGCAACTCTCTAAAATCCGCAAATATTTTATGGATGTAAACTTGGAAACTTTCAGTTCAGATATTGGGACAAAATATGATTTTTTTTTTAAAGTTTTGTATCAATTCCATATATTTTTTAATTTGCAATTTTCTTAATAATACTCTATTCATGTTTTTTTCTTGAAGGATGAATAAATTTTTTTGGAAAAAATTGAAGATATTTCTGATATTACTGGTAATCACAATCTTCTTATCATATATACTTATACATTAATCATGATTTTTTGGTTATTAAGCCTGTCTAAACTTGAAAAAAATTTCTTATTTTATGATTTTGATGTGAATTAGTAATGTACTTTTATGAAGCAAGTTTTGTTGAATAGTTTTAGAAAAATACATTTAATCTTTATAATGTATATTTAATCATACACTATTCATTATTAGCTTGACATTTGCTATTAGTACTTTAATCATTATAAAAATTAACTACATTTTTATTGTTTTAGTTTATTACTTATTTTAACATTTTATTATATTGTAAGCATTCATTATAGTTCTGATTGCACTATTAATTGCACTCAAATTACTGTTTAAAAAATGTAAACAAAGCAATGACCAGAAATCTGCAAAATTCTAAAATCCGCAAAACCTCTGGTCCCAAGCTGTGCGGATTTGAGGGAGTCTACTGTATAACTAACAAAAACATTTATAAGAAAAATTTTCAGAAAATCTTACATGCCATTTCTTATGTGTGCAACACACTACATCACATATACATGTTTTGATAGAAAAGAATGCAGAATCTTGTAGATGACAGGGAAAGGAAAGGGTAATTTAAGTTTCAGTTTTTCTGAATCACTATTGTTCTGGGCTTCGGAGACCTGTATTTATGAGCTCTGGTGAATTCCAACCAATATTTAAATATGTACAAGAAACAGAGAAATGCATAAGCTGAGCTCAGGTGCAAATTAAGCCCTGTAAATGATTATTGTTTTATTTCTTTTTTATTTTACAATCTCAAAATGTTTACAAGTTTACTTAGAAAATCCTCTTCGCAAAGAAGGTATTTCTGGTTCAAGTAGTGTTAAATAAATTAATCGTACAGAATGATACATAAAATTGGACCTGCAAATACAGAAACATCAACTCTTTAAAGTTTCATCACAGTTTTAATACAAGAAGAAAATTGTTAAACATAAAGTCACATGTAAGTGCATTATAAAAATCTTTAGGTCCGCAAGCAGTTTTCCCATACTGTAACTTACTCAGAGTCTTTTGGAAACATTACTAGTATTATTGCGTGTAGCTTGGCGAAATGTTTACTTTTATATTTTTAATGTTTTTTAGTGTTTTAATTTTTTGGGTACTCCCGTCGACCAATTTCGCCAAATTATACAAATCGCCAAACTAATAGCCAAATTATACATATTGACATAATTTTTATTTTAAATTACAAAAAAAACATAATCAGTAGAATATTAATAAAAATATTAATAAAAAGTCACAATAAAAATCACTTAATGACATTTTAAACACGTGAATCGCATTGAATTTCATTGAATGTGACATTCACGATCATCCATTATTGGCATTTAATCTTATAGTTTGGCGATGATTTTTTGGTCGACGGGATAACCTAGTACTACCATTTTTTGCATATAAATTTTATTTATTTTTTAAAAATGTATTCAGGTCTATCTTGATTTATATTATTCAATCTTTTAATAATTTTATTTTGTTTTTAAAAAAGCAATACCTACCATATATTTTTATTATTTAAATTTATTATTATTTTTTAACAAAAAAGGAAAAAAAAGTTGATACACAGTTTAAAATTTGTCTGAATAACTAGTGTTCAAGCAAATAACTGTTTGTTTCATCCCTTATATTTTTGTCCTTCACAATGGCTAAAAAGACTGATCAGCAAATCAGATTATATATATGCAAACAATAACTTATTGACAGTTTTGCGATTAAAAAAAATTACCTTTCTTTTCTTTCTGAAGCTTGCAATTGGTAATAAATCTGTTAACATTTATAAGGCACAGAAGTTTTCTAATTGAATATAAAAAGAGAGAAAAAGAATAAATATAAATAAATGACATAACACAAATAAAACATAAAAGATGCAACATTTTTGTATTATCTTGAAGAAGATTTTTGTGTATTTAAAAAATTGGCCCTGGATGGTATTAACAAGTAATAGCCATTATTTTTTTTATGAAGATGAGAGTTTAAAAACTTGCTTCATCCGAAAATCAATTTTTTTTTTTTTTTTAAACGCCAAAAAACTTTAGTTCTGGTCATTGGTTTTCATTATAAATCTTGATTTTGCAGCGCCAAAAATGCAAAATAGAGGTAATAGAGTCTATTACACATATTTTCTCACGTGATGAAGTATTACTGAGTTGTCACCCCCTCCCCATTAGTTACTGATTACTTTTTCAATTTTGGTTGCAATGTTTTTTCCTTTTTTAAAAATATACATAGTTATTATTTTTTTTTCACAAATTTGAAAAGAACTCTCTCATAGGTTTAAGGTTAGTAACTTAGCTTCTTTGTATTTTGTAAATAATAAATTTTTGTATTAGTAGTATACCAAGTAGTACTTCGGTCGAGTACCAAGTAGTTATGTAGTAAGAAAAAAAAATCACCGATGTGTGCATAATGTGAGCTTATATACATGTGTACATAAAAAAATATATACATTATGTGTACATATATATAAGTATACCTGTGTACATATATCTATACCTGTGTGCAGAATTGATACACAACAAGTACAATTATTAACCAATATAAAATTAAAACATTCTTTAATTTAGATAAAGAGTTTAAAATACTAAATATCAAGAAATTATAACTATCAAATTATTGAGACTGCATGGGATTCAAAAAGCAATAATACAAAAATGTTTTTTGAGTATTAATATAGTTTCATCTCAGTATTTTTAACAATTAAACTTTCTGAGAATACTTGATGTATTATTTTACTTATAATAATTAATATTAGAAACATAAAAGAAATAATACCATGAGTTGGATATTTTAAACAGGGTTGGCAAGGTTTAAACCAATTAATTTTAACCACAGTTTAAACTTTTTTTTTTTCATGATAATTTAAGTGTTTCAGATTATCGACTATAAATAGTTTCTTCTTGACATATTACTCTAAAGCAAAACATATGAATTTATCAGATATAAAACAGAATAAAAATATTCAATATTTAGTATTAAATATGTTCATTTTATAAAAATTTAAAAAAAATATTTAAAAAAAAAATTTTTTTTTTTTTTTTTTTTTTTTTTTTTAACATTTTTTTTCTCACACAGCACAATTTTGATTAAAGTGAACAAAAATTATTAAATATAAAGAATGAAAATATTTTCAAACGGCAGTAAGGAAGAAAAAAATTACATAACAAATACCAAACATTAATTAGCAATTTTATTTTTATTCTAAACTAAAACATTTAATTGTTCAGTTCTTTAAAAATGGTAACAAGTTTGTCAATACTCTTACAACAGCCTTATCAACACCCAAACGATTTCTGGCTTTGCTTTGCACAAAACCAAAAGTAGAGAAAACTCTTTCTAATCCAGCAGTAGAACATACAGCTGTATGTAACTGTTTTATGATATTCATGGCATTTTTATCAATGTGTTTTTCAAGTCTTAACCACCACAATAAATGTGTTATTTCCACTTTATTTGATTCTCCAATGGCAAATTTATGATTCGCAACTGCATCAAACATATAATCAGAGAATGGAGCCAACTTAGCTTTATAATTTATAATTTATTGGAATTAGTTCAGGACATAATTTGGCAGCAAGGTTCATGCTTTTTTCAGTCTCATCATCAATTGTAAGTGATTCTCCTTTAAAGCGTAATGAAATATGTAAAAAAAATATGATGTACGTAAAAAATTAGTTAAGAAATAAATATTTTTTAAACATGTCCATTTTTTATTATTAAATTATTATTATTTTGAGAACACATTCAAAACTGAAAATCAAATAGATAGATTGGTTGGTAGGCAGTGTTCTCGCTGACATTTGACCGTCAGTAATTTGGCTAATTAAAAATAAAAAACATTCGCCAAATGAAAAAAGTATTAGCAAAATAAATTCGCCGTGTAGAAAACTTTAATCCTTTAATGTACCCCTTTTTTTCAATATGTTCTAATGTAACCAAAATTTTTATAAATGCGACAACGATTGTTGTTAATCTAATTTCAACAATCCGCTAAAAATGTAATAAAAATAAGTATACATATTAAAAATATGTATACATGCATAATGCATATATATGTAAAACAAAAAGAAAAAAAAAGAAAAAACTGAGCAGTAGCAATTTGGCGAATCTAATCGCTTATTTACTCGCCAAATGAAGAATTTAGTAGCAATTTGGCGCAATGGCGAGCGACAGCGAGAACACTGTTGATAGGTAGCATACTTTTATAACTTTGAGGACAGAAAAGCAAATTTAAACAATTAGAATTTAAAAGGAACTGAAAGTAGATAAGTTTTTTTTTTCCATTTCAGTTTATTTTCATAAATGAATTATTAAAAAGGAAATACTATTAAAAAAAATTTAAATTAATGTTGATTTTTTTTATATGAATATTTTAAACTGAAATTATTATAATTTTAATAAAGAAAGTGAAAAAAAAACAATAAAAAATCTTTTTTAACTACTAAACAAATATCTATAGAGTATTATAGCATTATCTATTGATGGTAGAAAGTATTTTTTATAGTATATTAAGAAGGCATTTAGCCCATATTTTTTTACTCAATATTATGTTCTCTGTGCACCAACTGCTAAATTTATTCAGAAAAAAAAGAGAAATAGATCTCTCAAAATATACAAATACAGTAAAACCCCGATAATTCGGATTAACTGGGACCGGACCCAATCCGGATGATCTGGAGAATTAGAAAAAAATGAAATAAAATATAACATACTAACAGAAAATCACCTTTATGTTAAACTTATTGAATATTTGCAGACAGTAATAATGTTTACTTTGCTTAATTATTCCGAAAACATGTCAGAAAAACTTTTTTATTTAGAATACGAAAATGAAGCAAGTTAATGTTATGGAAATTAGCCAATCGCTTCTCAAACTTGAAAAAAAAAAAAAATGACCAAACTGATCCCAATTATCCAGAGATCCGGATTATCGGGGTCCGAATTAGCGGAGTTCTACTCTAGATTAATTATTATTTACCTTAGATCTTTCGGATGCCCTCGCATCCATTTTCAAAGGAGTATAAAAGAAGATAATTCATTAGAAATGGAAAACATAAAAACAAAACAAAAACAGTCTGCGTGTACAAAGTCACGATGAATTCATCAAAACACCAAGGATACCTGGTGTACCAGAGTGCCGAATATTATAAGAAATGACGTCATTACAAACAGTATCATTGTTAAGCAAAATTTCGAGGGATTCACGGATAACTGAAGAGTAATGTTTTGATGTTGAAAGGATTTTTTTAGCTTTGTCAAAATATTTTCTTTTCATTGCATTCTAGATAAGGCTGTATTAGGCTTGTTGTATTGTATGTACAAAAAATACTCTCTCAGTCTTACTTTTAATCTTCGAAAATTAATATATTATAGAATATTGATATTATATAAAAAATCATAATTGAGATATTTAAAGAAATAAATTATGTATTTTCAATTTTAGAGGAAATAAATTTACTTTAAATACTTAATTAAAATTAAATAACCAATTTATAATTTTAATAAAATTTGAATGTCTTTTAGTACATACAGCTAATTAGAAATTTTTAATGCAATTTTATTTCATAAATTTTAATTTGTGACATTATTAGCAATAATCATGTTTTAAACATAACAACCCTGACAAAAATTCAAATTATTTACAACAATTAATAACATAACATGATAATCTTTAAAATTTTAGTCAAACTGTTAAATATATATATATATTGATTCAGGAGATTACTTTTGAGAATTAAAATCAAAACATGAAGTTGAATAAGAGACTATTAAAAAATTGGGTTCTAGTTATAGCATTTTAATAATACTAATCCTTTTTTTTTTTCTGTTGTCTGCAGAATTTAATGATAAAAAATGTTGACTTTGTATATTACTCAAAAAACAAAACCTTGAGCAGTATGTGAAATTTATTTTTGAATAACTCTGGGGGGAAAAAATCATCAAATGTTTATAATTAGTAATTAAAAGTTTTTTATAAAGGCTTCCAAAGCATAATCAATGTTTCATATTATAGAGCAATTTATTCTTTGAACATAAAAGAATTACTAATGCTGTTTAAATTAAGATATGAATATTTTCAATTTTTTACATAAATTGACAATAATTATTTAATTAAAAAAAAAAATCAAATGAAGTTATGCTGCTTATATATCCAACATTGTCTATTTTCATCAATAAATATGCATATATTTGAGATAAGAAAAAATGTTTTTAAAAAATCTGGTTTAAACAAACTAAAAAAAGAACAGGGTTTTTTTTCTGGAAAAAAAACAAAAACAAAACAAAACAAAAAAACAGGTTTTTTTCCAACCCTAATTTTAAATACTTAAAAAAAGATAAATAAATAAAACTGAAAATAAAATTAGAACTGATGTTTGAGGTTACTGGTATGCAGATTTACTAGATTCACAATTATTATGATTTTCATTATTATATTATTATTATTACTTTATTTTTTTGTCTGAGATTAAATAAGGAAGCATTTAAGACAGAAAATGCATTTTTAATCACACTGCTGTAATGTCAGACAAAATTTGGGAGTTGAAAATGGGGAAGGGGGGGGGGAGGCAACTTATACAAAAATCGGTTTATTTATAAGTATATACTGCAATTGTTTTAATTGAAATGGAGAGGAATAAAGCCCTATAAGCTCCTATTTAGCTTTGCCCTTAATAAATGTTTTCGGCTTCCTGACTGGTTTGATTGCCAGATTATAAAATAGAGTAACATTCATTATAATAAAAATAATAAAATGAATTAAACATTGAAATTTTATTAACCACATTAAAAGAACTTAAAAGCAACTATTTGTAAAATGTTGGTGTTATTACATTTTGTTAAAAAATTCAGTTTGAATATTTAGATTTTCAATAAGTCAAAATATTTTTCGCACTATAAGCATTTTTGAAAATATCTACATGAGGTGTCCATTATTGGAAAATGATTATTTAATGATTGAATCATGCATTTCAAAAAATGATATGAAGTTAAAGAAGACAATTTACTTTGGAAATTCAAAGATTGAAAGATCAAAATTTTAACAGTAAAAATCATTTGATTTATTTACTCATTTATTATGTAAAACATGCAAGTAAAGTGAAAATAAATTTTTTAGTATCCATAAGCCTTACAAATATTTATTTTATGTTTCCTCAAAAAAATAATTGCAAAATAATGATAATAATAACAATTTGTGAGAAATAATAGGGAAACAAAATGGCGGCTCGCGGGAAGATACTGCATCTGTATGCAACTTATATAGGAGATCATTTTTATGTAAAGATAATAAAGGATACAAAAGTTGAAAATTTAGTATTATGTACGACCCCCGAGGGGCAGATGATGTTTAAAAAAAGAAAAAAGTAATTTTCTTACATATGAGATTACATTGAGAACAAGAAAGTTATTAAAGAGACCGAAAACAAGTACTTACATTATAGTTTTTGGGTATCCTCATTCACAATTCCATTGACTTGACTATCAGCATCAGTTGAATTAATGAAATCTCGGGTATAGCGTAACAAAAGCCAAATTTTTTTGCAAAAGCGTAACCAAGCGCCATGATATCAGTCTTCATTGCATAGCAGATAAGGGATCCCGCCAAACCAGCCGAACGTCATGTGACCAGATTGCAACCAATGAACATTCATCTCAAATAGTTCCGTTTAACTACGTCAAACAAGTTCCGGTTTTCATTTAAAAAGGAGCGTCTAAAAGTTCGCTACTATAAACATGATTTAAAAGACCAGTTTTTTTCGAAAAGCGTCCTTTTTCGATAAAACTGCCGCTCTGAAGGAATGATTGTCCTGCCAAGAGATTTCGCTCCTTTGTTGACTGAGGAATTCACTCTTTTGATTTAAGAGTGCACATCACTTAAAACATAACCTTTATCTTTTTCAGATAATTGCAAAAACTCTTCTTGCAATTCTTCATAAAAACAATATCTCTTGGAGAGATTAAATTTTTACTCTCAAAGGGATCTTGACTGACATCATTCTTGAAATATCTAATGACTGACTGTTTGCAAATACGCACAGAGACATTAATGATAAGGCATTTTTCATCATACACTAAGTGGATCAGGGGATCTTCCCTTTGGAAAAATACAGTAAACTGGGTAAATAGTTTGGCACTAGATACAATAAACAGTAACTGACATTTCATTGTGTCCTCAAATATTCAACTTTTTTTTTTTTGTAGCTGACTGTACTTAGTGTCCTTTGTTCTTTTCTAGATGGAATATATTTTCAGAAATACTCATGGAGACAATTCCATTGTTCTAACAACCAATTTGCTGCAGGTTCCAGAGTTGACCATCTGCTTGGCACATGTTTCATAAATCTATGTGCAGGAACACTTAGTTTTTCCTGTATAAAACTAAAATCTTCCCACCTGGATGGCCAGTCATTATAATAGTTATATACTAAAATAATAAAATCAGACGCAACACATCCATTAGGCTTAGAAGTGACTTTTTTCAAAAATATTATAGGAAATATAGGAATTTTTTTGAAGAAAATATAGGAATTATATAGGAAATTTCATTTATATGTAAATATATTGACACGTTTTAATACATTAACATATGTATCAACAGCAACACAGACATCAACATTGTAAAAACTATAACATATGTAAACTATTTAAAGTTCATTCCTGACTATTTCAGAAATTTTTAGCACACTTTAGGATTAAAATACTGGTTTCAGGAATAGCACACTTTTTTTTTTTTTTTTTTTTCCCAGCAATATTGAACACTTATTACAATTATTTTCAGAATCATCATCACTTATATAATTTGCATTTACGAACACAAACATAATTGAAATAAAGGTTATAAATGATTTTTTTGCAATAAATTTAAATGAAATGAGTTTCTGTAACAAAAGAAATTCAAAGTTCTAAAAAAACCCGAAATTCACAGCAAATTTTTATGAAAAGTTACAGCAAAGAGGGAGAGAGGAAATCCTTCCTTACATTAATTATACATTTTTTCAACGGCATTCCCAGGGTTTTTTTTTTTTTTTTTTTTTTTTTTTTTTTTTTGTAATGCTTTGATGGAATTTGCATTTTTCCTTCAATACTTAGAAGAAAATACCACCTTTCTCATGATCTTTTAATGTAAAAGTTTTTTAAAAACTTTTTATTTTAAATTCTTTGATAAAATTTGAATTTTTTCCGCAAAATAGTTTTTTTTTTGTTTTTTTTTTTTTGCTATCTTTAGACGAAAATTGGGTTCTTTTCGCAATCTTTAGATAAAAATTGCGGGGTTTTTTTTTTGCGATCTTTAGAGGAAAATCCCATTTTTTTCGCGATCTTTTGACGAAATCGCCTTTACCTGGCGATCTTTTGAAGAAAATTGCATTTACCTCAAGATCTTTTGGCAAAAGTCGTGTTTTCCTCTCAATTTTTTTGCAAAAATCGCGTTTTCTTGCGATTTTAAGACGAAAATAGCATTTTTCTATCGATCTTTTGATAAAAATCGCATTCTTACCGCAATCTTTTGACAATAAACATGTTTTCTTGAGATTTTTGAACCAAATTGGGGTTTTTTCATGACTTTTTGATGAAAAATGCGTTTTTCTCACAATCTTTAGACAAAAATAGTGATTTTTTCGCAATCTTTGGACGAAAACCGTGTTTTTCTCACGATCTTTTGACAAGAATCGTGTTTTTCTCGCAATCTTTTGATAAAAATCCCGTTTCTTTTCAATCTTAAGACAAAAATCGCAGTTTTTCACGGTCATTTGGTGAAAATCTCGGCGAAAATTTCCTTTTGAAAATAGCATTTATTCTAGATTCCTAGACGAAAATCCCGTTTTTCTCACGATTTTAAGCGAAAATCGTGTTTTTCTAGCGATCTTTTGATAAAAATCGCATTTTTCTCGGGAATTTTTGCCAATAAAGGCGTTTTCTTGAGATTTTTTGAACAAAATTGCAGGGTTTCTTTTTTTTTCCAGGACTCTGACTAAAATTGCAGGGTTTTTTCACTACAATTTTTTCATTTCTTCCACTATGATCAGTCATGTGCTATCATCTACAATATAAAAATTTAAAAAAAAGAAAAAGTAAATTTTCTTGATAAATTTTGGTAAAATGTAAGGAAAAAATTAACTTAGACACAGTATAGATTAAAAAAAGGGGACTTTTAGGGGCCAAGTTAAAAAATAGGGACCTTTTAGGGAAATAGGGACCAACTGGCAGCCCTGTAATTGGGAATTTTGCTATACGGGGGCCGTATAAAAAATTAATTTTCGTATTTTTTCAAATAGACCCCGCATGGAGTTGCAACTTATCAAAAAATTCACCTTTTTTGATAATTTTTTGCAGCTGGAAGCATGAGTCTAGGGGCAATATTTAAGGAGATAGCCTATCGTTTCGATATTTATGACTCACCCTGTATAGTATATACTGTAATTAGACATTTAAAATTTCCTTAATTTTTTAAATGTTGAACAGAAAACTTGTTTTTATTTTCCTGTTTTCTTTCTGGAAAAAATAAATTAAAATTAAATGATTATAGGTGAAAACGAAAATTATTAAGAAGGTTAATTAAAAAGGTGGATTTTGTATAGATACAATTTCTGCATTTTTTTTTTTTTTTTTTTTTTTTTTTTTGGCAAATCTGCACCGTTATGACCCCTAGACCCCAAAACTACAATCAATAAAAGACTTCATTAATCTATCGATCTATATGTATGCATATAAATATAGAGAGAGGGTGAGTCGTAATTAGCAAAACAGGCTAGCTCCATTAATATCGCCTCTAGGCACTTACTTCCAGTAACAAAGTTTCATAAAAAAGGCGGCAAAATGTGGATGACATTAATTGCAGCTCCATTGGGGAGGGAGGGGGGTGTCTATTTGAAAAAGCACGAAATTTAAATTTTTATCCGGCTCCATAAGACAAAATTCCGGTATAGGAAATTATTCCTTATACGTTCCTGAATTGATCAAAAAAAATTTTATCTCCATATCTAAAAGTCTGACAGAGATATTCAAATCCAAAGTTGCTGTGACTTACAAGAACTGAAGAATATTTCAAAATATGCTGCCAAAGTGGGCGTTTTGAACAGAATTTCTGGAAGCGATTATGATTGAAGAATACAGAATGTATTCAAATAATAAATTGCCTACTTTCTAACTCATTTTTATTTCGAATTTGTTCTCAAATGCGTATGGGTCGATGGTTGGATAAATCCAGAATATATTTCAAAATATGCTGTCAAAGTGAGGATTTTGATCCGAATTACGCATAAGATGATTCTAATAAAAGCAGCTCTGACAATAAATAAATAAATAAATAAATAAAATAAAGTAAAATAAAAATTCTTTAAAAGCGGCCAAATAAACTTGTTAAACTCGGTTTATCTCTATCATATTTTATTTTTTATTGTTGAAATGAGCACTTAACTTCAAAATCAATCTGCGCCTGTAGGCCAAGCTGGCAGGAATTTTTAAAAATTTGGTATGCTAGTTTCTTTTAAGGACGAAATCTTTTAGTCACGAATCCAAACAGATTCATTTACTAATGCTAAATGAGAAAAATGTGCAAAAGTATTTCGGTTACATTTAAATATTTTTATATAATTTTGCAATGGACAGCAAAAATTGGCCTGTACAAGACATTTTTTTACTTCTTCAATTTCGATTGCTTTTTTTTTTTTTTTTTAATGCTTTAATATTTGAAACTGATTTCGAAAATCAAAGTATGCTCATTCAAATAAAATATCATTTAAGTAAATTAAAATATACTCATTAAAAACATCTGTAAACAAAAACAAAAAGTAAAAACGTCCTTTGTACAGATCGATCTCATCTATCCAGTGAAAAAAAAAATTAAACATCGAAATGTAACCGAGATATCTTTATAAATTTATTTTATAGGATTAGCATTAGCGAATGGGTCTTTTCGCTTGACTGAAGTAGCCTCTTAATGGCTTGGAAGGCGTAAAATCGTTTGGTAGTCTTCGACAGAGGAAAAAAATGAAAATAATTATTTGATTACTGTATTACTGAAAAAGATTACTGTATAACCATGCTTGTAAATTAACTCGCAGTGAACAGTTTATGGTTTTAATCATTATTACCTTCTATCCATATATCCCATTTTTTCAATATGTCTGTTAAATTGTATTCCTAGAAACTTTTCAAACACTGTGCTACAACATTTACTCTCCGAGTTACGAATATTTAAAATTATCGGCACCTTATATTTATGATATATTAAAATATGGAGCACTACAGTCACATTTTGTTTTCTTGAAGAACTGTTTAAAATTCTATAATTCCACCAGGCTACAAAATGAATGCCCCTTACATACTCCTTACAAATTCACGCCAATTCGCTAATCCGGTTTAATCCAAAGGTGACAGCTATTTTGCACCTCGCCTGACAGTCCGGCACTCCTCTAATGGCACTCCCCCTGTGCAGTATGATGTACCATGGTCAAAAGATAGTCTATAAAAGCAGGAGAGTGACAATGCAGCAAAAGGGTAATTTTTTTACAGTGTATGGTCACACATAAATTTGCCTGAAATGGTCAACCATAATTTTGAAATAATATTCCAGTTCGCAGATTTTTTCATTTCGAACCCTGTGTAAAACCAGAACTTGGGAGCTATGCATATATAGCGTTATCACTTTAGGGGGGGGAGTGGGGGTATAGCATATGATATCGAAAGATATCCCTAAAGAAAGGGGAAAGAAAATGTATTTTGATATATTTATCTTTTTGAATGATTCAACTAAAATTTTCTCTTTCTGTTTGTAATTTGTGTTTAACACCAGAATTTTTTCTTTTTACTTATAACTTGTTCGTTACACCAAAAAAGCCTGCAATCTTTATTTATTTATTTTTTTTTTTCAGTTTGCTACTAGCTTCTATGAAAATACTCATTAATGAAAATTAAAATAATTAAATGACTATAGATTTATTTATATTAAAAAAATATGGAATACCTCAATGTTTGGCATTTCTATTCTTATATGTATGCATATATAATTTGAGTTTAAGAAAATACGTGTGAAATATGTTTGAAATATTGCTTGTGATTATCAGTAAAGAAAAGAGAATGTTCAACTGTTTTGTTGTGCTACCTGTCCCTCCCCTCCCGAGGGCCTAATTAATGCGGGGGCATGCGGGACAGTTGCCCCGGGCTTTTCGATTTGAAGCTCCCCCTCCCCTAAGGGTAGTTATAAGTTTAAATTCAAAATTTCCTTAAAATATTACTGTGATCTCAGTCATCTGTTATCTGTTGCTTTTTGTTTAAAAAATTTTGTCATAGTAGGAAATTTTATATCAAAGTATTTTAGTACATCATGAGGAATGCAGTAACAACATAACCTAACAGGTATTGAAATTTGTTGCTATTATTATTAAACGCATACCGCCACTTGCTTTTCTATATGAAGGAATCGCCCAAATGCACGCAGAATGCTAAAAATAACTGCCCTTATGTTTTAGTAACTTACATTTATAACTGAAAAAAATTTATTCTACAGTTTATTAGAGTTATCTTTCTTATGCTATTGCATGTATAGATGTGAATAATATCTGTTTGAAATTTATTGTATTCATACAATAAGTATGTATACAATAAATAGGAAGTTAAGTTTTAGTAACTTCCGCATAATTTAGGAAAATTTTCTAAGCTCTTCCCCCCCCCCCCACGTAAAATGTTTTCCCCAGGGCCCTTTACTGTCTAAGTTGGGCCCTGCCCCTCCTACTACCCCCTTTCTCGTGCACAGAATCAAGTGCAAGAAGGCATTATTATTTTTTAATTCTTTATGTGGCAAAAACTTGTTGCCTTTTAAATAGTAACTATTTAAAGTTTTTTTTTTTTAAGTTGTTTCATATATAATAATGATATTTTAATGACTTCTTTTAATTTGAATCAATGATGCATGCAAATAATAAATGTATAACCATATCTGTATATTTCTGGAAATAAAAAATTCAAAAATACAAAGAATTTATAGACATTGATAACGATATCATTAGGGCGCAGATTGAGGAATGTTAACGTATGACATTGTGAAGGGAAGCGGGGGTCCAAAATTGCCAAAAAGTTAATAACGCTCATTATATATTTGTATAGAAACTGTATATTAGTGTTCTGTTCAATGTATAGATTTTAGATTGGAGATACTGGCGTCAGCTATGGACAAATTTTAACTGGTAAAAATGAAGCATCAAGCATTTGTGAAGCAGTTGGCCTTCCGTGCTGTAGGTTTAACACTGTGATTTTTGCACTTAAAGAGTAAAGTTTACTTTAGGCAGCCAAAGCAATAATTTTGTTCAGCACTTCTACAAATGATCATTTCTGTGGAAACTATTATCATAAACAAAAGTTTGTTTTAAGGGTTTTTTTCCCCCACACCATAGATTTTTGAGCGAAATAAATACCTTTTATCTTATATTATCTGTACTCTCGACTTACTTGGTGGCGAAAAAGGGTCAGAGTTGATGAAGATATACTAAATTGGCCATAAATGTCCAAATAGTCTTATTTTTTTCGAAGGTTGAGGGGGAAGCCTTTCCCTGCACTCTATGCGTACGTTCATCTCTATTCAAATGCTGCATAAAAAATTGTAATGATTGTAAGATTTGTACATTTCATTTCATAATATAAAATTGAATTTTTGAAATATGAGCACTTATTAGCATTACGCATAACCATATACGTTACAGAGACTAAAATGACAAAAAATAAAAAAAAAAGAAAGAAAGAAAGTTCAATTTAGACATAAATAAATTAGGAGCTACAATAACAACTGTAACATGAATGGAAAAATATAGATTTATGAAAAAAGATTTTTTAATTTCGTGCACTTTATGTCTTACTAACCAACCGCCTTGGATCGTCTAGGCCTCGTAATAACCTGAAATATCCTAAATTCAAATATTTAATGGTATTTTTTCCAAACGAATCTACAGATAGAGGGGGGGGGGGGAAATATCTTCAGCAGCATATTGATTTGATTTTATAAATTTTTAAGGAAAATCTTTTCGAACGAGCCTAATTTTGTAAGCAGTGTCTAATGTTGAATCTGTATGATTTTTCATTTTTAAATGAAATTTTCCATCCAACCGAAGCTCGAGTTGATTTCCCACCGCTTTTGGTAGCGTACACTGAGAATGCTATTCATGTTCCAGTCTGGTTTTTCAAACTAACCGTCAATTTGTATTTATTTTTTGACATTTAGATATAAAACTTTCAATTTTCACAAAATTTTTTTATAAAACAAATATTTGAAACGTGCACAATCCCTCTTTTTTTTAACGCGAAGTGATATCCAAATCACGTATTTCTTAATTGGTAAACGATATTTTGAGATATTTGCATCAGAAGAAAAACATGTTTGGCGAATTCTTGAAATGATTTTTTTAAAAAAAATGTAAATATTAATATATTTTCACTCCAGATATGTCATTAGAATCTGGAAAATACGTAGAATGTGTAAATAGGTAGTGTTTTAGTGTTTGTTTGTTATTGTTTTTTATGTTTGAAACTTCATAGAAGTGGAAAACTTGAAAACTGGTGCAAATCACGGCCAAATAAAAAGGTTTTTTGAAATAGTAATGAAAGATACCATTGAAATCGAAAATGTAAAGAAATTTTCTTTCTTTAGTTAATTTTTGTTTTTTCTTATTTATTTATTTGTAACTCTACAGGGATCCAACTATCATAATTTCAAAATACAGAAAAAAAAATCGAACATTACGCTTTTGGTCAGTGTGAGAGAGTACTGCTTAAAGTTTGAGGAACCACAAAAGCATGATCTCTTTGAGGAATGAAAGCTCGCCATTTTGCAGTGATCATTAAGGGTTTTTAATTCATATTTTGGCCAATTAACAAAAAATAAAAAATCTGAGTCTCAGGTGTACCTACCATCATCTATCCTCATCCAAATCTTCATATCTCTATGCACGGTAGATTTTCTTAGCCATTGCCAATACATGCAAAATAAAAACAAACTTCTTTCTTTTAGATGGAATCTTTTGTTACTGCATTGAACTATTTTCTCTGGGATAATGATATTTTATCTTCTGATAGAGAGAGCTTCCATTTTCATAGATTTTATTGTATTACAAATTTTATTTACTTAGAAGGCATTCTCCTTTATTTTTTAAGTAATTTAAACACGTTTAGAATCAGAAATTTTATTTAATAAATGAAATAAAGTACGAACTGTAAAGAAACAAGACACATTTTATTAAATAAATTTTCTGGTTCAAAAAACTTTATTTGACCTGGTAAAAAACTCCAAAATGATGACAACTATGCATTTGTAGGCATTCACAGATTTTTTTTTTTTTTTTTTTGGTGGTGGTGGGGGGGGGGGGCAGGGGGAGGCTCAGAAGGATAGGAGATAAAGCTTTATTTTCAGAGGGGGAGGGGCTATAGGGCACCAAATGGAGTTGCTGCACACAGGTGCCAGATACTGTTGGTGCACCCCTGATGAAGTAACTTTGAAAAAAGAAAGTCCAAAAGAAGTATTTATCAATAAAAAATTATTAAAACTTGGTTTTTGAAAGTTCAAAATATGTGCATTATTGTGAAAAAATCCATATGTTTTTACTTCACTCCTAGCTATTTTTTTTTTTTTTTTTCAGAAAATACATTTATTTTTTAAGCCAAAAATATCCCCTGTAAGTTTCCCTGTAAGTTCTTGCTGAATCGGATAATCCTGATTCAGTCAGATAATCTTGATTAGAATAAAATTAGAAAAAAGATCTCACTAATCATTATCACTTTCATTAGTACAGGAAAGGTATATCTATTGTATCACTGTTTATATTTAAAGTTGTATGTAAATGTATTATAAGATGCATGTAAGATATATGCATACTTATAGGAAAGAAATAAGTATGACAATACTGTATTAATTATGAAGTATCCAGCATGAATATAGTAAAAATTTTAATTATTTTTTTAACTGTAATCACTAGTGAAAATATTAAATTTGACAATACAGTAATTATTTGTTTCTTATTGATTGGTAATCATTTAAAAAACACAGTATTCATTATTATAAATGAACCTTAATCATGAAAAATAATTTAGATTACTGTAGCTACTGCTGTTTTGGATTAAGTATATTAAAGACTCCTCATATGTTACAATTACTTTCATTTTTTGAAAGGATTTATCTATGTCCAGTCCATTCTATGCATTGAATTCCAATTATGAGAAAAGGAACATAATTTAATACTTAGCTTCTACTGAATATATTTTAAAAAGTTATTTTTCTTAGGATAGCTTTGGTATGCTAAACAACTTTATACGGTGTAGAGATGGGAAATATTATTACTTGTTTTGCAGGTTTGTTCCACAATTGCATAGGTAACAGGTTCCACCATCTGTTATTTTTGTAAATTTATAACTCATTGCAACTTATGCTGCCAAAGGGCATTTTAATTAAAAAGCCTTTAAGCAAATTGCTTGAAATAATTTTTGAAAGTAAGTATAGACATTGTTTTCTGTTGAAATGAATCGACCATTAAAATCTGTTTATGTTTTTAATTTAATTTTTGTGTGATGAAACCTTACTTGGTTATAATACTTTAAATTACATGCATTTTCAAGCACTTAAAACACAGTTTTGGTGAATAACATGCTGAACTATGCATTTGTAGACTTCATAGAAGTCTACAAATAGAATCTGAAAATTCATAAAATTACAAGTATCATAACTCAGTAAATTTTGGCCAAAGAAATTTTAGTTTTACTTGTTAAAACATGGAAAAACTTTTTTTAAATAAAAATTTTAGCACACAAGCATTGTATAATACTTATTATTTCTTAATTATTTATAAAGTAACAATTTTAATGTAGATTTTTATATAATGCAGAACAAAATCAAACATTTTTGCAATCTGTACTATACCTCTAATAGGTTTAGAAATTAGCTATGGGTAAACAATCAGAAGAGACATCCTGTATAAAAGTAAACACAATTATCCCTGACTTTATTATGGCCATATGTATCAATATATATAAGTAAATCCCACAAGAACATGAAAATATTACTTATAGAATTTTAATCAAATGCAGTTCATCCAAACAAATTTTAGACACTTTTTAAAATCAATTATAATTGTATTAAAATCAAGTGTCCTCATAAATTATATAATGCTATTTATTTCTGTTTTTCAGCAAAATAAAAATGTTTTGCAGTTCTTATTTTCTAAACATGCAGTAATGACAAAAGTAAAAAAGTCTCCTCTTCCACCCCCAAAAAACTCTAGCATCAGAATAAAAATTAAAGCCCATCAAATTTCTTGAATATATAGCAATATCCACTTTAAACATTCAAATTAAAAAAGCTGTCACCTGCCAACTATGCCCACCAAAGATATCTATGCACTAATTTTACCAAAATACAATGAGATTAAATCTTAAAATTATCATCTCATCCTCTCCTCACTTATACTTTAGGGTCATTTATACCTTTTACTTTTTTCATTGCAAAAAATCCTACAGTTCGAAAGATTCCATGCAACCTTACACATCTACACAAAAAATTGCAATTATTTTTTAAAGTTATATAATTATAAAATGTTAAAATGATTTTTACTTTGTACTAAACAAAAACAGTTATATTATTAAATTAAACAATAATGATGATTAATTGCAATAAAAAAACATTCAAGTTATGCACGATTGCAAGAAACTTTAATAGTTACAGAGAAATAAATAATCAAATACATGTTACCAATGAGCTTCTCAGCTGCTATGTGATTTCTGTCCATCATTCTCATGACAGATGTTATAGCCATTTAATGACTTGAAAAGATTTTTTTTTTTTTTTAAATCTCTGTCTTATTTTTAATTTGACATTTTAATTGTTCTGTAAACAATCAAAACTTATTTGGGTTCAAAAATCTTCTAAATATTCTTGAATTTTCCTTTAAAAAATTTTATTACATACTTAGAATTATAGAATAAAGAAATATTGAATTCAAATTATTTACATACTATGTACAAAATGTATAATATGTACAAAATATAAATGCTTTTACCTTGATAATTTTTGATCATCATACTAAAAACTGGAAAGATGATCCTTTATGCATTTCTGCGTGCCTTTTCATAAAATTAACATAATTCTTCAATAAAACTCAAGACACGCACGACAAACAAAAAATATAAACCTTCTCTCTAAAAAAATTCTTTTACATTCCATCAAAAATTGATGCCAACTTTTTTATCTAAACTTTTAACTCATCTCGTAAGATAAAAAATATAAAAAGCAAAGCAGACGAAAAAACAGCTTCGCTTCCATAGCAACGAGTCGCGTCTTATAAATAAATTAAATATCACAATTGCAAATATGCAAACGATTTTCTGTGAATAAACTGGAATAACTTAATTTATCAATTCCTAACATACTCCCACCTTTAATTTAGGCGGAAGCCAAATTAAACTTAAGATCACTTTTGATCAAATTAAGCCCTAATTCAAAATAAAAAATATGTAAATAAATAAAGATAATAACTAAACAATAATAAAATAATAATGAAACATTTAGAGTTCTAGAAAAGTCAATTCAGGGGTCTCTGTACTACTCTACCACTTCTAGTTTTACTGTTACTCACAGTCTGGATTACAGGGTCATCAGGACTTGATATCTCTAATGAGTACAGCTTACGAAGTGGACGCACCAAGGTCCCTGAACTTGTTTTAACTTCAGCCACTCTAGCTGCTCCATCTCGACTTGGGAAAATCTTTACAATTTTTCCTATAGGCCAATAAAGTCTCTTTTGGTTTAGTTCTATCAAGACTACTTCACCTAGTCTGACAGCTTGTCCTTTCTGTTTTGATTTTTGGACCAATTCAGCTAAATATTCTTTTCTAAATCTATTTCTAAGTTGTTGCCGAATATTTTGACAGTGTTTATATCTAGATTGAAGTTTCTTTGAATCTATTGCATCTAAATCAGGAACACCTATTTCTTCAATGTCTTGCAAAAATGATGATGGAGTCAAAGGTATAAATTTATCTGTTTCTTCAAAAATATAGGTTAGAGGCCTTTTATTTACTGTTGCTTCGACATCACATAGAACAGTAATGAGTTCTTCAAAAGTTAAAGTTGAAGTGCCGAGTGTTCTGATCAAGGGAATTTTAACACATCTAATCAGACGCTCCCACCATCCACCCCACCAAGCTGCTGCTGGAGGGATGAACTTCCATTTAATAGGAGACAGTTCTTTTGAAGAAACTATTGCATTCCAATCCAATGATTTTAAAAGGTTATTGGTTCCTCTAAAATTTGAGCCATTATCAGAGTATATAGTAGTCGGCCTTCCTCTCCTGCATATAAATCTTCGAAGTGACTGAATGAATCCTTCCGTTGAGAGACTGGATACAAGTTCCAAGTGTATTGCCCTATATACTGCACATGTAAAAAGTACAACCCAAACTTTGGATCTTTGCTTTACGAAAAGAGGGCCAAAAAGATCAGCTCCAACAACTTCAAAAACTTTGGAATCTCTGACTCGATCTAGAGGTAGGTGGATTGGAGGTGTAGTATATGGCTTTGCAGAGTATCTTTTGCATCTGTAACACTTAGACAATTGACTTCTAATGATGCGTCTAGAAGAAATTATCCAATATTTTTCTCTCAAAATGGATCCAACTGTTTGAAGTCCAGCATGACAATTCTTTAAATGACATTCTTGAATCAGACAATTCACTACATGATGTTTCGATGGTAATAAAATTGGATATCTGAAAGAAAACTCGCCATCCCGCTCTAATATCTTTGTTTTTACTCTCAACAAACCTTCTTGATCTTTCATAACCTTTAATCCTTTTATTGCATCAGTAGTATTACCAAAACTTTCAGATTGTATTATTGACCAGAGCGACCTTTCCGCATCTTCTTTTTCTTCAATTGACAATTCTGATGGAAAACATATATTTCGATTTCTGCACTTCATTATGAATCTCTTCACCCAACATACGACATTAATAAATCTACCAAATTTTGAAATTCTACTATATATCATAAATTCAAGTGAATTAGAACATAAAAGAGTAGGTACTGCAGTTTTCTTCTTTTCCATCATTACTAATTCTTCGTTGGGGCTTGTTTCTGAATGTGGCCAATTTTCTTCTGATAACTTCAACCATTCTGGTCCCTCCCACCATCTCATCTTCAGCAGCTGTTTAGGACTACATCCGCGAGAAGGTAGATCAGCAGGGTTGAGATGACCAGGTACGAAGTTCCATTGTTGAGATTCGGAAAATTTACAAATTTCTCTAACTCTATTGCCTACAAACGTTCCCCATTGATCATTTCTTCGAATCCAAGCGAAAACAGTCGAAGAGTCGGTCCAATACTTTACTGGTATGGAAATACAATTAAAGGCTTTCAAGACAAAGTTAGTCATGATTTCTGTAGATTTTGAAATAAAATTTTCTAGTTCAGGCACATTGTCGACTGAAGTATCTTCAGTTATCTTCTGACAGTTATCTATATAGTATGATTTCATAATCTTCTCAGCTATCTGTTTGTTTTCTTTATCAACATTAATCAAATGATATCTTATAACTGCACCTAGCAAAAATGGGCTACAAGTTGCTCCAAAAACTACTCTATTGTGTTGATAAACTTGAAATTCGTCAGGACTCTTCCACCATAAAAATCGCAAGAAATGCCGATCTGATTCTTTGACTTCAATTTGAAGAAATGCTCTTCTTATATCGGCTACTACCCCAATAGCTTTCTCACGAAATCTTATTAACACTGCAGGAATTTGTTCGATGAGGTTTGGTCCTTTGAAGAGGCAATCATTTAAAGAAGGAGACCTCCCCACCTTACACGATGCATCAAAAACTGGTCGAACACTTGTAGTAAGACTATCTGGTTTGATGACGGGATGATGAGGTAAAAAATGTCCTGGAATCTTGAGTGTTTCATCTGGTACTTTACTGATAACGCCTTCTTCTTCCCATTCACAAAAAACTTTAGCATATTCTTCAAACATTTTCATTGATTTTAATTTCTTTGTTGAATTTATCAATCTTCGTTCCGCTATGTGTCTATCTGAGGGAATCTCACGTTTGACGTTAATCCAAGGAAGACCTACAATATAGCGACCTTCTATATTTCTATCAACTTCTTTTATAAAATTATCATGAGCGAGTTCTTCTTCTTCTGCTTTAGACAAAGTTTGACAGGGATCTGTTATACCGATTGTCTCTAACTTCCATAATTCTGGAATCTTCATATCTTTTAAAGCTAGGCTCGTGATAAACATATTTCCATAATTTAGACAAGACTGTGATGTACTTTCTAAACGACCACAAAGTGTCCATCCAAACTTCGTCTCTATTGCTGTAAGACCGCTCTTTAACTGTTTTACTCGACCTGTAAGAAGTTGTCCGTAGTAATCGCTTCCAATCAAAATTTCAATTTTTGGACTTCCTGTTCCTAAATCTGTGATCCATAATTTATTTTGTTTAAACTCTTTAATTACTGATTCTTTCGGTATCCGAGGAATATAATTACAAATTATATCTTGATCCAAAAGTTCTAAGACTTCTTTCGTTTGTTTCTGTCTATCAGAAGAACTTAACTCAACTTGGAATTTATTGTGAGATTTAGCTTCTGTTTGCGTACCACCAAACAAAGTGTGTACAATAGCTTCAGAAGAAATGGGATGTAAACCTAACTCTTCAGCTGTACCTTTTAAAATATAGCTCTTTTGCGACCCACAATCAAGTAACGCTCGTACTTTCTTTGTTATTCTACCTTTAATAACTATTTCTAAAGTCATAAGGGCTACTTCAGCAGAACACTGCTTACTTGCTATGGTGCTTTGAATAACTTCTGGGGTCTTAACTGTATTTTCTGGTTCTTTACACATTGAAATTTCAGGGCATAATAACTCGGTATGGGGTTTAGAACAAACGTGGCAACGAATAAACACTTTGCAAACTTTAGCGTGGTGACCAAAACGAAGACATTTTAAACAGCAATTTTTATTCTTAATTTTGGCCTTCCGTTCATTAAAGGAAAGAGATCTAGCTCTAATACAGTCCTTGCTTTCATGAGATTTACTGCAAAATAAACAGAGGCGTTCTTTTGCGCTAAATAGCCCTGCCGCAGTAGGTATTTTACTTTCTGCTTTTCTTAACTTTTCTTTAGGTTTGTCTTTAGAGCTCAGCTCTATAAAACTCGATTTGGCTAATTTGAATCTTTCCTCGTTTGCAACTTCTTGTTTCAGAAATTCCATCAAACTTACTATATTTGCTTTTGTTGACAATGCATTATTATTACTAACAACGTTTGATGTAATTGAAATATTATATCGCTGCCATGCTTTTAATACATCTTCCGATAAGCTAGATTCTATCATGGGATAGAGCCACGCCGAATTGCTTTCTAAACTTAAACCCATTGATTCTAACGATCTTAAATATGCCTCGACTTTCGTGAATAAATCTGATAAGGGAAGTTTATCTTTGCCGTGCGCCTGTACATTAGCTACAATCAATTTCAGGAATTCTCTTACGTACACTTCTATTAGTAAATCTTTATTCCCAAAACGTTCTTGAAATGCCTCGACAGCTTTGGGGTAATTAACTGCGGTCATTGGATAGCTCTCTAACAAACGCTTGGCACTGGTTCCAGGTTCTACCGATTGGATAAGATACTGAAATTTGTCACTATTATCCAAATCTATGTCTTCATGAATTTTCTGAAACTGGGACCAAAACGAAAGATAATTTATTAACTGCGAATCGAATGGCTTAATATTCAATTTAGGTAATTTATAATGCTTTGATTTGGAATAACCGTGATCTGTGCTTTTTTCACTATCATCTTGATTACGTTTATTTGTACCCAATGCTTCACTAACTTTACGCTTAATGGTAATAAATTTATCTGAATAACTTTCATTTTCCACTACTTCATTTTCAATAGCCTCTTCGTCGCATTTATCATCATCTAACATGAGTTCAATTATCGCTTCATCGATAGATTTAATTTCATGAATCAAATTTTCTAATTTACTAAAATCGTCTGAAATTTTACCCTTATCTAATGACTCGCTGTTAATTTCTTCATTCAAAACATTTAAAGTTCTGGTAAATGACGAACGTAGTGGTGTACGCTTTTTCTTTAGCTTATTCATCTTAGAAAAATTAAGTAGTAATGCACAGCTTATGAAAACACTATACGCTATAAAAACAATTCAATATCTCAACAGTATTATTCAAATGTCCGTGCTCGGGGCGCCAGATTTGTTCTGTAAACAATCAAAACTTATTTGGGTTCAAAAATCTTCTAAATATTCTTGAATTTTCCTTTTAAAAATTTTATTACATACTTAGAATTATAGAATAAAGAAATATTGAATTCAAATTATTTACATACTATGTACAAAATGTATAATATGTACAAAATATAAATGCTTTTACCTTGATAATTTTTGATCATCATACTAAAAACTGGAAAGATGATCCTTTATGCATTTCTGCGTGCCTTTTCATAAAATTAACATAATTCTTCAATAAAACTCAAGACACGCACGACAAACAAAAAATATAAACCTTCTCTCTAAAAAAATTCTTTTACATTCCATCAAAAATTGATGCCAACTTTTTTATCTAAACTTTTAACTCATCTCGTAAGATAAAAAATATAAAAAGCAAAGCAGACGAAAAAACAGCTTCGCTTCCATAGCAACGAGTCGCGTCTTATAAATAAATTAAATATCACAATTGCAAATATGCAAACGATTTTCTGTGAATAAACTGGAATAACTTAATTTATCAATTCCTAACATTAATAGCATTTAAAATAGCACTTTTTTAATTTGAAAGTATATTTTTTAGGCCTTTTTTCAATTTCAAACATTTTATTTTTATTATAATTTGAATATATATTTTTAGAATATTTTTCAGTTTATTTTAGCATTTTAAATTTAACAGGAGCTTTCTGTTTATCTGTTATTAAATGGTAAACCACAAAACAATATTCTGATATGTTAAATAACACTCATCTTTAATATGATGTTTGATTAGAGTAACGCATATATAAAATATTTCATAAAGTTTTCTTTGTTAGGTGTTGCAATGAGAAAATAAGGTGAGATTTCCAGAATCTAAAAAATTTTAAGTGGGATATTCAAAATTTGATATTGTATTTAGAATTCTTAAAAACTATTCTGCAAATTGTGATGGCCCATGCTTTAGCATCAACTCTGCAAGTAATAAGTATCTTCATATCATTGGACCTCCTGCATATTGAGATAGATATTGTAAGAAATACAACCTATTACATTCTCTCTGTTGGAATTTCAGATAAAATTTTGCAGATTTGTGTTGATCATGAACCCCAGAACTCAAAATCACCCCCATTTCAAAACTTCATCCATATCACTTTTTTATGGATACGATAACTTAAATAACTATACACAAATCTCTCCCAAACTCATACATAAAACATAGGAGCAGAAAATTTTGGTCAATTTCCTTAACAGGCAAAATTGGACCAAAGAGGACCACTAGGGAGGAAGTTTTTGAAAATAGGAAAAAAAAAAAAAAAAAAAACTGTAATGTCTTTATTCATATCAAATCAGTCTAAAATTAATGTAACTTCTATTAAAAGGACCAAAAAATTATGTATAACAGATGTTTGGTATCATTAAAAATGAACTCAAAGAAGGGAAAAAATAGGGGTTTAAAAAGGAAAAATTCGTAACTTTGGCAATGCACAAGATATCAAATGCACTTAAATTTATTATAAATCTTCTTTATCTTATCTACAATTTTTGTATTGACAAGTTTTTGATAGGACCAATTGTTACAGCAAAAGAAAAAAAAAATAAATAGACAATGAAGAAAAAATGAAAATATTAATATGATTCAGATAAAACCAGCTCTTACACAAAAATGAAATAAAAAACTCCTAAAAGTGACCAAATAAAATTTTTAAACTGAGTCTTCTAATCTTAAATTTTTGTTGGTGAAATTACTTTAAAATCTACATGTGCCTGTAGGCAAATTTTCTTTTAATTGTATGTGTATATATATATATATATATATTATATGCGTAATCTGTAAGCAACATGAAATAGTTGCATGAGTCTCATAAAATAAACATAACTAATTTATTTAGTTGGCAGTATTTAATATTAGTACCATCTAAAAAATTCTTTTTTGTAACACTGATTGTTGTAACTCATATTTCCTAAATCTAATAGTAAATATAAATTATATTTTCTGATAGTTTAAGTTGTTATTTAGACTTTAGAGAGAGAGAGAGAGGGGGGGGGGGGGGAAACTTGTTTATGATAATAATATGGGCTCTTTTGATTTTAAATTAATGTATCCAAAATATTAACAATGTACTATAAATTATATCAACAAATGTAAAACTATTCTCCCACATCTTATTAAATCTAGCCTTTAAAGATCTTCACATACATAGCGGGAGAAAAATGTCATTAACCCTTTACTGTGTTGTCAAGATAGCTTTGCTTAGATGGTACATAATTTATTGTTACTCATAGTGAAGTTGCAATCATAGTGAAATACATTTTAAATTAAAAACAAGCAATCTGAAACTAAAATTATTTATTTGATAAATACATCCATTCCAAATTTACAAGCATCCAAATTCATGTTTAAAATTAAGATATTGTTTTGACTTCCTTTCACAGTTCATTAAAATTAAAAATAAATTACATTCAGTTTAACAGTTCAATTTAAATCCATTTGGATTTACAAAGCGCCTTACTTTCATAAAAATAATGACACACCAGAGAAATAATCTAAAAACGGGAAATACAGAGAGCCAACTGGAGAAGATAAGCGATAATAATTTAAACATATCACAGATCAAAAATGTAAATTTTACATTATACATCCATGTCAGTTTTACAATAATATACATGAATATTTTTAAATAGATATAGACCTGGATATTCTTTGCTATTATTTAGTATGCTAACTTGAAACTTAACCCTCTGACTGCCCAGAAAAAGGGTACAATTTTAATGCTTTTTTTTCACTGATGTTAATTTAATTGTATTTTTTTAATGCTAAAATAACAATTATTTTAACATGTTAAAACATAGCTGATTACTTGAAGATAATGCTATTGAGCATTAACTAAGACTCAACAATTGAAAAGACAGCAAAATTTATAAAATTATATTAACTTAAATAAAGCATGCATTGAAGTGAAAATTGCAATTCAGTGAATATGTGCTTGTCAATCAGAGGGTTAAAAACTATATCATTTTAAAGCCAAACAATTAAAAAAATTTGAACATATCACAGATTTAGAAATGGTCAACAATTTATACAACTAAAAGCATGATAAATCAAATCATGCTACAGCTCATAACTTTTTAAATTCAAATATTAATTTGTACACTTAATTCAATTTATGTGGTGCAAGTATATGAAAAACTAACCATTTTAAATTGGAATTTTGGAATTTAAACATATCACAGAAAAATTAGCAATCAAAAAATACATCCATGCCAAATTTACAGTCATCCAAAAAACATTAAAATTTAGTTACTAACTTCATTCATTAACAGGTTGAATAATAATTTAATGCCAAAATACTTACAATACTTCTATACGATTTTGAAGTTTAATTGCTGATATTTTTATGAGTGCTACTGTAAAAATGATTTTTTTAAAAAGAATAAAATCATAAATTCTTTGAATTATTACTTTTTTCTATCTTTGCAAAAAGAAAGTACTGTATTCGTAAAAATTTTTGAATTTTGGTTTTTGACATATTTACATGTTTTAGGGGGTCAGAGAATCCAAGAAACATGTTTTGACAAAATGTCTGTCTGTATGTATGTGACAAACTTTGCGAGTGCTCTATCTCAAGAACGAATTCTCGGAATTTCAGAAAACTTTAGATTCAGTTAGACCTTGATATAAACTGGATATGATTAGTTTTTAGTGTATATTGCCCAAAAGTTGGTGCTGCATACATACTGCCTTTTCACGATTTCCACAATAGCTATACCTCAAGAACTAATGGACAGATTTTCATACAACTTCAGATTCCGTTAGTCCTTCATATAATATTGTTTTGATTATGTTTTGGTGTAAACCATACAGCAGGTTGCATATGCCAAATAGCAGTGCTCTATCTCAAGACTAATGCATGAATTTTCATCAAACTTCAGATTGAGTTACTGATTTAAATTAGTATTCTTTAATTTTTAGAGTAAATGGCTCAACGGGTTGCACTTCCATCTTAAATACTAATACACAGATTTTCATCAAATTTCAGATTTAGTTAGAATTTGAAGTAAATTGCTGCAGATTAGATTTGGGTGTAAATTACCTAACTGGTGATGCTGCTATGTTTTATTTTTCTGGGAGTATTAATGTGTATGAGATAGAAGAAAATTTTGGAATTGCCACATCCAGCTAGTTTAACTTCTGGATGTTATCTTATTAGATTGGGGGAAAATGCTTTTTTTCACAGATACATGTTAAACTTATTTCTGAAAATTAAAAATAAAAACCAATTTATTTTTAAAAAATCTTAAGTAACTCAAAGGACATATTGTTGATCATTAAAAAGACTAGCAGTGTTTAAGTTATACTATACCCCTTAAAAATTGTTTGATTTACATAAATTAAATTTGATGAAAGAAGACAATGTTAAGTCCCAAACAGGGAAAAAATTCTTAATCACAATTTTATTGAATCTTTTTAATTCATATTTTATTATTTGATAAATAAAAAATGTTTTCAGATTAGTTTTCGGTTACAATTTTTTTAACTTTAAATTAAAAAAAAGCATAAATAATAAATTTTAAATGCCATTAGCATATTAATTCAACAAGTGCAGTTATTTTAACATTTATTATACATACCATGATTATTTTAGGAGAATACATTCATCACACATAACATAAGTATTTTAACAAAATACATTCGTCACACATACCATGAGTATTTTAACAAAATACATTAATCACACATACCATGAGTATTTTAACAAAATACATTAATCACACATACCATGAGTATTTTAACAAAATAATTACTACACATCACAAAAAATCATCCCCTTTCAGTTAATTTTATTTTTCCACAATAAATCCTTTAAAAATATGTTTATTGCTTAAAAGAACTTAGAAAAGTCAAAGGAAATACTGTCATCTAGTCATATAAAAAAAGGATAATCAATGGACTGTGAGCTTCAGAGCAAAGTTGAGATGAAATAGTAAATCAAGATGTAATTTTTATTTCATGTTACCTAAAAATTTATTTCTGTTGGACAGAAATGATAAAATTTGCATATTAATAAGGAGTTGTACCAGATTTTTACCAAGCACATCTAATGGAAATATATACGAAAAAAAATAATTTAAGATTTCAGATGTTGAACTAACTGTTATACTTGATAAGATACTCAACAGAAAGCTAAGAACAAGTGCATTGCTTTATTTATCTGTTTGAAAAAGTACATTATTAAAAAAAAAAAAAAAAAAAAAAAAAAAAAAAAAAAAAAACAGTGATTAATTAATGCACCAATAATTCTTTCTGAGAGCTCTGAAATAGCATATCATTATCAGTTTCCTTTAGACGAACAATTTCATACTAATTAATTGGCTTCAAAATTATAAAATGGATTATGATAAAAGAGTAAAAATAAAATAATAATAGTAATAACATACCTAAAATCTTAAACACAGTGAATGTTAAGAGATAAAGCGTTATTTTAATGGAATGACTCTTTAAATTTGTAGTATAATAACCTTATTTATTCTTAAGAAATAAAATATAAAGCAGATTATACCTTAAGTTGTGTACATTTTTTTCAAGCAAGTATTACACTTTTTTTAACATATACCTTCACAACTTGATTAAAACATTTTTGAAAATTGTAAAGTATATTTACATTACAAAAAATATATTAGTCAACTTAATACAGCATTTGACAGAGAAACATTGATGAGTCAGTGTTGAGTAGTAAATTCATTATTTTAAATCCATGTTTAAAAAAAAATGAGTAAAATGGAGCAACAGAAAGGTTACAGATAATGGTCTTTCAATGCACAAATGTCTGAGTATATAGTAGAAAGAATTGAAAATTCCACAACTGGAGTCTAACTTGTCAAAGTTTTAGTTATATTAATAAATATTCATTTGAATTTTGCTTATGTCTGTACATGAAAGGATGCAACTATGAAAGTCAGTTTCATAGAAAGGTTTAAAAAATATGTAACAAAAACAGGCAGATATACCAGCTTTGATGCACAACTGCATCTAGACTTTTGCCAGTAGTGAGGAAGAACTCCAACATTAACTTTCAAATTAGGAAAACATTGTCACGCTAAATAGCTGTAAGTATCTTTCTCAGTGCGTTCCAAGTATTCCTTTTCTATTAAAATATCTATACATTTCTAAAATGAAAAAAAGAACATATGTAAGTAATATACTTTGTTATCCTAAAAACATAATGGTAAAATTTAAATTAGTTTTACTTTATTTATCCTTTTTTATTATTGCTTCAATTTATATTAAATTCATATTTAATACAGTCTCAGAAAAGTTCACAAAAATGCTTTAGACATTAATAACTAAAATTAATCAGATTTGTATGAAACAAGTAATTGTTTTAAAAAATCCCATTACTTTTATTTTAAATCTACTTCTTAGATGAGATTTGAATTTGGAACACCATGCTACAAAATTGCATAATCTATTAATGGTATTTTAAAGAATATTATTAGCACAATTCACTTCTGATATTGCATGTCACTAAGTGCCTTAACTTTGTCTTAAATCAACAGTCATAGTGTACACACACACACACACACACACAAAAAAAAACTTTTATAGTTTTCAAAACATGGATAAAATGTTAGGATTTTATGTGCACATATCAGCTCATGTTGTTCAGTAAAGTTGAGAAATTGGAGAATCTTTTGTCATTGAGCAAACCTCCAACTTTAACAGATTACTTTTTAACAAATCTCATTATTTATTCCAACTTTGTTTACTAAAAGTACATGAAATTAACTATTTAATTAGTTCCATTGGATTAAATAATGCCTGAAAAATAAAAGGAGACATTTCTAAAAAAATACAATTATGAAGTTTATTTTGACATAAAATATGGTTTATATAAAAAGACCACCAGAATTTCACAGCACAACATACAATGCCAATTGTTAGTCATGTCTCCACACCTTTTTTTTATCACTTATAGTAACTAAAGTATTTATTAGAAACTATTTTGTTTACTTTCTAATTTTCAGTTGTTTTATTAGAAAGATATTATCATACAGCAGATTGGGGTTTTCTTTTTCTGTACCTATCCATTCATCAAAGTTGGGTAGAATCTGAAAGGTATATTTTGCACAGCTTGGGACCAGAGGTTGTGCAGATTTTAGAATTTTGCAGATTTCTGGTCATTGCTTTGTTTATATTTTTAAACAGTAATTTGAAAGCAATTAATAATGCAATCAAAACTATAATGAATGCTTGCAATATAATAAAATATTAAAATAAGTAATTAACTGAAATAATAAAAATTTTGATAATTTTTAAAATGAATAAAATATTAAAAGCAAAGGTCAAGTTAATAATTAATAATGTATGGTTAATATTCAATATGAAAATGGAATGTATTTTCCCTAAATTATGCAATGAAACTTGCTCATAAAGGTACTTTACTAATTCACATCAAAATCATAAAATAAGGAAGCTTTATTTCAAGTTTAGCCAGACTTAATAACAAAAAAGATTGATTAATACAAGGAAATATATTTGGTATGAAGATTGTCAGCCATATTAGCAATATCTTGAATTTTTTCAGAAAAAAATTTATTCTTCCTTTATGAAAAAATTGAATTCAGTAATAGTAACAAAAATTACAAATTAAAATATTTATAGAATTGATATAAAACTAAAAACGTCAAATTTTGTCCCTATATCTGAACTAAATGTTTCATAGTTTACATCTGTAAATTATGTGTGGATTTTAGAGAGTTGTGGATTTGAGGGAGTCAACTGTATTCGTATTTTGTATTTTAAACCAATAAGAGTAATCTAATTATCTTTGTAATGCACTTCCTGATGGTTTTACAAAGCATTTTGTATTTTGAAAACACTCAAAATACATTTTTTCCCAAGATTTAAAACTGTCATATTTAAATTACAAAGAGAAAATTTAGGATTCACTAAAAAGCATACATGCTTGTCTGTTTTGATTGATTTTCAAATTTTGTGTTGAAAGTTAACATAAATACACTTTTTGACTATTGTTAGGATAAGGAGGTTGATGAATATGCTGCTTAACTACAGCAAACATATTCTTGCTGATTAGTTACAAAAAATAACTAATCTTTCTTAATGTTACTGTTGGAATTACAAAAAAACATGCAATAGATCGGAATGATTTTTCAGAGTTACATAGGTGTAGCACTCTATTACTGATAGCTGCCCACTGATCACAGATATAAGAAGCTCAATTTCTTTTCTGGTCCAGTAGTTTTATTTTAAAATATCAGAATGTGATTACTTAAAAATTTGCCTGTTTGATCAATTATATGAATTTTGTAAAAAAATACATTTGACAGTAGCCGCAAGAAAATTGCTATAATGAATTTTTAAAGGACCTATTTAATTAAGATATTTATTACGATTATCTAGAATATTTACTAAATCCTAGATACTAAACTAGGATATGTACATCTTACTTTTTATAAATATTTTATAAGTTTTTTCTTTTTACGAATGTAAGAGCTTTCACATTTTTCTGCTCTATATTAAAAGTTTTAAGATAAGACTAGTAGACTAAGATAAAATAAAAGACTAATTTTTTTTTTTTTTTTTTTTTGGCATTCATATATAGTTTAATAATTTACCTGAGTGTTTTAATCTTAAAACTGCTTTATACAAAGAATTCATACTTTTGTTAATAATAATTATAATAATTCAACTTGTGTTAAAATTTATCTAAGTTTGTCATTTATATTTTTGCATTTAGTAATACATATTTTAAATTTCATATACATAACTAAAAGCACTAATCAAAGAGTTGTATCCCAAATATTTTATTACTGGAAGGCCTAAAAAAAATCTTGCATAATTGGGAGCTCTTATTAAACATTTGTACATTACATGAACAAAATAAACATGTTTACACAATCTTATTTGCTGTCATTGTACACATCAGATCATTATAAAATGTACTCTTTGGTAGACATATACAAAAAAGACTGAGAGAGAAGACTAGTTACTAGTCTAATTTATTTTTTCAGCATTTATTCTAATACAAGAAAGCATTAAAATAATGAAAAACTTTTTTTTTTGTTGTTTGAGGTTTCGAAATGTCTTGAATGCGATTTAACTATGTCTGGAAAATCTGACTCTGTGTGTCGCAAGAACTAATACGTGGAATTTAATAATCATCAAACTTCAGATTAAGATATATATAGGTATAACTTAGCTTTGGGTTTATATTGCCTAACAGATGGCACAGCCATGCTTAATTATTTTATTCCATATTAGCTATATTGTAAGAACCAATGTATAGAATTTCATCAAATTGCATAGAGATCTAAACAAAAGTACTTGCTGATTAGCTTTTAATGTATATCACTGAACAGGAGGCACTGCTATGCTGTGTTTTCCATGATAACTATCTAAAAACTAATGGACAAAATTTAATCCAATTTTATATTATTTTAGATCTTCAAATAGATTAATGCTGATCAAATTTATGGTGCACTGCTGACGACGTGGCATTGTTATGCTGTGTTTTTATGATTTCCATAATCTGTATGTAAAACTTTTTTTTTTTTTTCAAACTTTAAAATGGTCATATTTGTAATTAAATGAAATAAGTAACACATAGATAAAAGGCAACTTGTTAAAATAAATTTTCTTGTTCATAGTTTATTTATTAGATTTTTAAAAAATCTGAAGTCAGCAGGTGTGTCACATGAGAGCTATATCACAAGAAATAAAACATTGAATTTCATCAAATTTCAAATTTATTCAATTAGTACAGATGGCATTTTAGTGTATATAGTCCTGCAGATGATTTTTTTAGGACCTCGGTGTTTGTGTCAACATTAGCAATTTTCTCCCATCATAATTCATATATCCAGTTATTGCTTGTGACTTAAATGTCAAAATATTGAGAGAATTTCTAATTTGCTTGCTGTTTTCAGTGAAGAAAATTCTGGAAGAAGTATTTAGAAATCTTTTAGAATGTTTTCATTCAAATTCGGAGTAAGACTTTCTACACAGATAATAAAGTCCATGATCCTGCAATACTCTTCAAGGGATATAATTTGAGAGTTGCCAGACAAAATATTAGCCTTGGGATACTTACTTCAGTTTGGAAGATGGACCTCAATCCCTTTTCTTCGTGTCTTTCCCAAGTTTTGATGCAGAATTTAAAATATCACGTAAAATTTATATTGCATTTTTTCTATATTTCTGTAAAAATAACACTGGTTTAGAAATTTCAACTTTTTCTCTATCACAAAACTGTAATTAGTTGTTTCTTATTCAGTTTTTTGCAATAATTTTCAAATCTAGTTTTAAATTTTTCCTATCACATCTAGTTTTTAAGGTGTTTAGAGATTTCGATTTATACAAATTACATAAATATTTTGTACAATTATATGGAAATTTAAAGCAAAAACAATTATAAAAACTGTCTAGTTTATTCTGGAAACATTTTTTGCTTGAGACTGTACTGATACACAATAATGAAATATTGTGCTTAATTTACATATTTTACATGTTTTTCTAATAGTGTTTCTTTCATGTCTAAACATATCACCCACATGTGTATGCTAAAATGTTTTTAAACTAGTTTTTTGAACTGATTTCGAATCTGGTATTCGTTTTCCTCTAACTGCATCTAGTTTTAAAAAAAGAAAAATTTTATCTTTTGATAAAAAAGACAACTGTACGGGCAATTATTTTTTTATATATATTCTATTTGTACCACTATTTAAAAAAAAAAATATATTTTTAATACATTTCACCAGCACATATGGTCAAAAAATATGAAAATATTTTGGTTTGAGAAGGTGGTGGGAGATGCAATTAAAAATACTGTATTCTCCCAGATTAGCCAGTAAGCTGCAAAATTCGTCAGGTATCAGATTTTTAAATACAGTAGACTCCCTCAAATCCGCACAGCTTGGGACCAGAGGTTTCGTGGATTTTAGAATTTTGCAGATTTCTGGTCACTGCTTTGTTTACATTTTTAAAAAGTAATTTGAATGCAATTAATAATGAAATCAAAAGTATAATGAGTGCTTACAATATGCTAAAATATTAAAATAAGTGATAAACTAAAATAATAAAAATTTAGATGGTTTTTAAAATGATAAAAATACTAAAAGCAAAGGTAAAATTAATAATCAATAATGTACAATTAAATATTCATTATAAAGATAAAATGTGTTTTTCCTAAATTATTCAATGAAACTTGCCTCATAAAAGCACATTACTCATTCACATCAAGATAATAAAATAATGAAGCTTTATTTCATTTTTAGCCAGACTTAATAACTAAAAAAGCTTGATTAATATATAAATATATTTGGTAAGATTGTGATTACCAATAATATCAACAATATCTTTATTTTTTCAGAAATAAATTATTCTTTCTTTATGAAAAAACAAATTCAATAACCTTAACAAAAATTACAAATTAAAAAATATATGGAATTGATATAAAACTAAAAAAATCAGATTTTGTACCTACATCTAAACTGAATGTTTCATTGTTTACATCCGTAAAATATGTGCGGATTTTAGAGAGTTGCGGATTTTAGGAGTGCGGATTTGAGAGAGTCTACTATATTAGTCCGTGGTCTTTCCCAGCATGCTAGAAAAAGCAAGGATCTTTAAAAATGGAAAGAAATGAGGTTCATTAGCTATATTCTGTAACAGTGATTGGTGTTGTTAAGGAGGTATGTAATATATAGTTTGTCCCCAGTTTGCTAATTACTTAGTTTTCCTTTTTTGCTTATTGAAGAGAATGTGTTTGATGTGTCTTATACCATTTCACAAGAAACTTTCTCCCCCAGCACTCATCCTATATTTACAATGTAGAAATCTACCATCTCATATGTTATTACACGAACAGAAATATTCTTATTATATATCAAATGAGAAAAATATAATAATTATCTAAACATACAAAGAGAAATATGTGCTTACCTTATATCAAAATAGTAATTTTTTTATGATAATTAAAACAATTTAAATTTAACTGAAATTCAGGGTTTTATTTAATAACAAAGAATTAGAAATACAAAATTTGCTCTATTATTTTATCATTCATCAGCATACTATCTTTTTTTGTTTATTAGACTGAAATCTTGTCTTTGGCATCAGAATCGGGAATATCATTCTTTTGAATAAGTTCTTTCAAATGATAGGGTAAAAAATCTATGTTTCTTTTCATAGTTAAACCGCATTTTATAAAAAGACTGTTCAAGTCTCCAGAAACTTTTCTCAAGCTGACTTTAACCAAAGAGCTATCGTAAGCAGATCTATTTCTACTAGACTTCATGAATTCCTGTTCTCCATTTCTTAGCCAGTCACCCCATAAACACCACATTTAAACTTAAAGTCTTATTCCAATGCACATCTGCGGGCTGTATCAATGGGAGTCAAATGGGTAGGTGTCAGGAATTATTATTAGATCATCTGTTTTACAATGTTGTTTAAACTGAATTTAACAGTCATTTTTAGGTGAAATTTTGCGCTGTCCATTACTAAGATGGATTTTGGTTTTAAAAAAGCAATTAGGGCGAGAACCCAAACTTTTTGCTGTGTATTCATCAAGTCACTATTCATAGATGCTTTCATGGACACAGTGACTGCAACATCCATTGGAAAATCTGATTTTGGAATCTATATATTTAAAACGCTAAGCAATTTCTTTCGACAGTCCATGAGAGCAAACGACAGCATCAAATCACATCATTCTTCTTTTAAACGAAAGGTATTTGGCCACAGATTTGTTATCGTACATTTGTTTGTTCAAAAATGTTATTAATTAGCCACAATTATCAATTAAAATTTCATGTCTGCGCATGTGTAGTACATAAGTACAAGTCTGCCTTTGGAGTGATGCACTGAGAATGCATAAAGATCCTCGCTCAGTTGAACTATCACTTCACAGCTAAAAGTTTCGTTTTAAATGCGTCTGCATCTCAAATATAATTTATTTGATCTTATTGTAAACAAGCTCTTTTTTTTATCACAAAGTTATTATTTGTCTCTTTCAGTGTTGTTAACAATTCAAAAATATGGTTTATTTCGGAAGGTGTTGTACTACTCATAAAAGATAAACTGAATGATCTGAGGCTAAAAGTTACGACTGGTAATCCTTCTTATAAATTGCCGTGACACATGAAGATTGGAAATAATAGCATTTTAAGTTGTAGCTAATAGCAATATATGAAAAAAAAAAAAAAAGTTATCATAAACATTAAAAAACAAAATAGTTTCTATAAAATCTAAATCCAAACTCCAGACAATTGTGCATGCTTCAACCGATTCTAGAACTTCTCCATTATAGAAGAAAACTTAGTGTCTTCCCGGTAGCGTAGTGGGGTAACGCAGCTGATTAAAGCTTTGAATTTTTGTAGAGGATGCAGGTTCGAATCCAGACCCGGCAAAATGATTTGTGTAGAATTTTTGTCGATAATTCATCTCAATAGTAACATATTTTATTAGTAAGAAAAGTTTTAGGATTTTTATTATTATTTGAATGCTTTATAACTGAACAAAATTTAATACTGAACAATACCTTAAAAAAAATAATTATATTTAAAATACTTAACCGTAAATATTTTACATGCAATTATCAATTACATAAATTGAACTGATCTACAATTTTCGTTACATTTATTATACTATTATCAAGAAATAAATGTCTAAGAAAGAAAAGTTTGTCATTCATTTTAAGAAAAAAAAAAGGAAAGAAATAAAAATATTAGTATAACAACTATAAAATAAATTACATTGATACCCATGATTTAATATTTGAAAAGATGTATAAAAATGTATAAGAAAATTCAAGTAATAAAAAAATTATAAATAGTTAGCTGCATTATACTTAAAATTTAGGATTTTAGAGAATGAGTCAGATAAAAATAAAAGTAATGGCAGCTTTGAATGGTCGCATAAATATTGTTACTTGAGAGGAGGGAGGAGAAAGAAAATAGACCGTAGTAAGCAAAAATAAATGCCTTACACAGTATTTTTTGTAAAATTTTTGATAAAATACAAACATAATTAGTTGTAAATTATAAACTTAAAACTATTTTAATTCATCGAATAGATTAGACCATCTATCGTCTTAAAAAAAATAGAAATCACTTAATGTAATATAGTAATTTATCACAATTTGAATAGACAAATTTAAGAGCAAATAATTAAAAATTCAAGAATTTTTCTGATGAAACATTCAAGTTCTTTACTGTCAAATCTTGATGGGTATTATCTAGTATTTTTTAAGCCTTTAAAAATTATCATTGGTTTCAATTTCCATCGACCATTGCATACAATAGAAGAGTGTATGGTAGTTTTTCCTTACCTGCTGTTCTGCATAATACAGATATTACATCTTTAAAGTCATAACTTTTATGCTGTGGCAGATTAAACTGCATAAGTATTTTGTCCATGCAGGGTTCCCAGCAAAACATGAATGGAAAATTCCCTGACTTTCCATGACCTAATCTCGAAAAATTCCATGACTTTCCCTGACCAAATCTCAAAAAATTCTCTGAACAAGCAGATATACAATGAAATTTGCTACTTATTTCCAGAATTTGACAAAATTAGTGATTATTTTCTGCAATTGTTTTCCAAATTTCTAAATTTTCTTTCCTCTGATTATTTGATGAATTTTGTGATTTTTTTCCAAGCATTTTCCATGACTTTTTAGAAAATATTTGTAAATTCCCTGACTTTTCATGCATATTTTGAAATTTCCATGACTTTCCATGACTACTTTGAAATTCCATGACTTTCCATGATGCTGGGAACCCTGCATTTTGTCAGTGCAACTTATATTCACATGATATCCAGTATCTTTGGGGGGGGGGGGGAAATCAATTTCTGTGAACATTTGGAATTTTTTGGTCTATACTTGCTACTGATTAAGGAACCTTTAAAGCCAGCCATTTGATGCTTTGAAATAAATGGGATCGTCATTAGCATTGTTTTTCAGAAATTTTTCTGCCCGTGATTTTATTTGGAAAGATGTTATTGATCAACCTATTTTTCTTTCTTTTTGAATCCAATTAATTACTGTATTTTCCATGTCTAGGAATTTTTTCTTTTTTCAATAATTCTGTGTCTGGGAACCACAGACTTTTCATATAAGTAGATCCAACTTTGGTAACCTTTTCTTGAAGCATACATCCCTGCCCACTGTCACATAATAGTAAGCAGAAGTAACACATTAAAATAATTTTCTCCTGACAAAAGCTCCTTGGAATATCTTTCTGGATCTTGCAGCAGGTGATTGTGACTCACAAGGAGAAGACCCGAGGCTTGTGTCATCGAATCCAGCGAACCTTTGGGTATTCATAGAGTATAGTTAGTATATAAACATATCTTAAGGATAAAGTGCAATATTCAGTGGGGGCTTAAAAAATGACCCCCAAAGTTCACCCATTATTCACGCAAAATATATATTTAAACAAATTGAACTAATTTGCAAGGGCTGGATTGTACAGTTGGCTAGACGCCAGTCATTTACTTTTCTCCCTTCCTGCTGTCTGCAGGTTCAAATCCTGTCCAGGCCATTTTTTTTTTTTTTTTTTTTTTTTTTTTTTACAGACAAAATTAGGATTAGTTATTTTCGGACTACAATATCTGATTATTTATACGTATCACAAATATAAACAAGAACATGTTTCTAGGCTCATTAATACACATTTGTTTATTTACAAAGAGTAGGAGAGTTTCATTAAAATGCTACAGATATAAAATAAAGTAAAAAAAAAAAATCTTATGCTATACATACGCATTTCTTTTACATTCGACATCTTTGGATTTTTGTAAATTATCTACATTTATTTTGCAATAACTTACATATATTTTTAAATTATGTACAGTTATTTTACATTATTTACATTCAATTTAATACTATGTATTTAAAAATTAAATGTGTGCTATTACAAGTGATGTTTTGAAGCTTCTGCTAGAGGAATTTTTTTACAGAATAACTTTTCTCATTTTAATTAATAAAGAACAATGTGTAATCACCGAAAAACTTTAAAAACAAACTACCGGACTTATTCGCTCTGCAGCAGGTAACTGCTGAAAGAATAAACATTATAAACCCTCGCTCTTTATTTTCTATAGTATACTAACAAGCTTGTTTTGCTTAACAACCACCTGCAAAACTACATGATAAAATATCCCTGAAAGTGGTTTTAACTGAAAACAGTTATTCTTAATCGAAACATAAGATTCGATATTAAAGAAGAAAATTACATTTTCAAAATTTAAAAAAAAAAAAAATATCGAAAAATTATAATTTTTTAAATTGATAGGTATTAGACAAGACAAAAATGAAATAACATATTTTAATTTTATGTAGTGTATTTCAATTTACTCTTGTGAAGAACAGTGTGATATATTCGTAGAAATATTTATACATAAGAATGAATAAAATTAAAATTTTGTCAACTGAATAATTCTGTTTTTTTTGTTCATTCTATCCATAAAACTGCAAACTCTCTGTAAATAAAAAAGTGTATATATATATATATATACATATATATGTGTGTGTGTGTGTGTATGATTGTGAACAAGTGTGCAGAAGTATATTCTAATTAATATTTGTCATATGCATGCCTGTTTGTAACAGTTGATTAAATCCCCTGAAAAAAAAAATCTTCATTTTTTTTTAAATAAGTTACATTAGTATATAAATCATAATCACCGATTAACTTCATAAGTATCTCATGAGCCATTACATAAAATTGCTTTTAACTTTCAAATATTTTATTCTTATGTGGATTTTACTCCTATAATATTTATAAACTATAAAATCATCAAAAAATGTTACCTTTTTTCACCCCTTGCACATTTATTCCTGTCCACAAGAAACGAATTTTGTTAAAAGATTGCGAAAAAAACGACAAATTTTGTTAAAAAATCACGAAAAAACGGCAAATTTTATCAAAAGATCGCGAAAAACGGCATATTTTGCTAAAAGATCGCGAAAAAACTGCATACATTGCTAAAACATCGCGAAAAAACGACATTTTTGCTAAAAGATCACAAAAAAGCGGCAAATTTTTGTTAAAAAAATGGCAAATTTTGTTAAAAAAAATCATGAAAAACAACAAATTCTTTAAAAAGATCGTAAAAAACAGAAAATTTTGTTAAAAGATCATGAAAAAAAGACAAATTTTGTAAAAAGATTGTAAAAAAAACCTGGCAAATTTTGCTAAAAATCACGAAAAACGACAAATTTTGTTAAAAGATCGCAAAAAACGGCAAATTTTGTAAAAAGTTCGTAAAAAAAGGCAAGTTTTGTTAAAAGATATCGAAAAAACGGTAAATTTCGTCAAACGATCGCAAAACGCCGCAAATTTCAAAATAGGGGCGCAAAAAAAAAAAAAAAAAAAAAAAAAAAAAAAAAAAAACACATAACTTTGTACCGGGAATGGAATTGCTCCCCCCTTTCTCCCACTTCTGTTGTAAACTTTCAGAAAATTTGCTGTGAATTTCATATTTTTTCACCTCTGTGATTCTAATCAGATTTTCCACAAAATCAAGAAAAATTGAGTCAGTCATTTCGGAAATAAAAAAAAATAGGTCAAAACTCTGAAAATTCGAATATAAAACGTATCACAAATTTTGACAAATTATCGGGGGGGGATGCAAATTTTGTTATAGAATCGCATGAAATAAACGAATTCTGACAGAGAATCGTGAAAAGATGCGAATTTCGGTCAGGGATTACGATAAAAAAAACGTGAATTTCGCAGAGTCGTGAAAAAAAAGTTTCTTCCACAGCCCTTTGATATAAAATTTGCATTTTTACGAGGCATTTTGATTAAATTCTCGCTTTTTGTCTCTATACTTAGATAAAATTTGGGTTTCTTCAACGGCCCTTTGAAAAATTGCATTTTTTCTGCGGTCATTTGACGAAATTAGTCTTTTGTCCGCCGTCATTTAACAAAATTCGCGTTTTTTCGTGGCTCTCTAACAAAATTTCTATTTTACACCCTATACTCTGACAAAATTGGCATCCTTTCGATGGCTCCTTGACGAGCTTCAAAGTTTTTTTCAGATTCTTCAAAATTCACACTTTTGTCTGCTGCATTTTGATGAAATTAATGCTTTTTCGGCGATCCTTTGTCAAAGTTAGCGTTTTTCTCGCAATTCTAAAATGAAATACGCTTTCCCCCACGATTCATTGATGAAATTCGCGTTTTTTTTTTCCTTTTTTTTTTTTTTTTTCTTTTCTGTGTGTGTGTGTGAACGATTGACGAAAATTTTCGGCAATCATTTGTTGAAATTCGCGATACTTTTTATGCCTCAATTTTCTGATCCATGATATAAAAAAAAGAACAGAATGTTTTTAGTTCTTGGAAATTTCGGAACAAAATCTTGGGCGTTTTTTCAAATGAGGGGAAAGAAGGGCGCTATTTTTTTGAATGAGCGGCAACAGGGGCGCTAGATTTTTAATGAGGAGCAAAAGGGGTGCTATTTTTTAAACTAAAGGGCGATTTGTTGCTTTTGAATCAAGCTTCCCAGCTGCTAACGTTCAGATGAAAGGAAAGCTTCATAGAAAAGTTTTAAAAAAGCATGCCGATTTGTTGTAATTAACTCTGGAATTTCCGGGGCACTTTTAGTAAAATCCCCGGAACACAAACAGGCATGCATATGTATAAATAATTAGCTATTGTAGTCCGAAAATAACTAATCCTAATTTTGTCTGTGAAAAAAATTTGGCCTGGACGGCATTTGAACCCGCCGACAGCCGAAAAGTAAATGTCTGGCATCTAGCCAACTGTACAATCCAGCCCTCGGAAAGGCGTTCAATTTATTTGATTATATGTTTTGTGTAAATTATGGGTGAACTTTGGGGGTAATTTTTTAAGGCCCCACTGAATATTGCACTTTATCCTTGTGATATGTTTATATACTGACTATACTCTATCAATACCCAAAGGCTTGCTGGATTCGGTGATACAAGCCTCGGGTCCTCTCCTTGTCAGAGTGAAAAACCCTGAAAATTAACTAATACAAAGTAAAAAACCCTGAAAGTTATCGAATTTAAAATATACTAATTTCAAAGGTCAGATTCACTTAAAAACAAAATTTAGAACAGCAAAATAATAATAATAATTGTTACGCATCTATATGTTTTTTAAGCTTTAATAAACATTAAAAGTTTAAAGTTAAAATAAAACGTATTTACTTTCATAGATGCATATATGTTTTTCGCCATCTCCCAAACACCACTTGTTTACATCTTGTTTCATCATATCCGAGAGCCAGTTTTCAATCTGCTTCCAATGAGTACTGTTACTAAGTAACAGCTGGTAGCAGTGATTTAGCAATCGTGTCACTCGCTATGAACAGCAGATCGTTTTGACATCATACCGCGTAGCCAATGGCATCTCGGATATGTGTTTCAAGTGAATTGCAATATGTTACTGAAGAGAGTGTGTACCTACAGTGGCAACAAACTTATGTAAAACAAGTTCTGCTAAATTTTGTGTAAATAGTTTGTGTTGTGATGGCTTTTTGCTCTTTCCCTTTTTCTTGATTGTTGCTTAAGCAAATTTCGTCATGTAAATTTTAATCATCATTATTTTAGTTCTTTTAAGTTCACGGCAAAGTGATGTTGTAGTTTGTCTGCAACTGTAAAAACATCGTCATCCTAGTCATTAATAAAAGTACTTGTTATGAGAACAGTTGTAATAATTTAAGCCTTCCACAAATCCGCTGCAAACACTCTGCTCGGTCCATTTTAATGGCCGACAATAATAATAATTTGGAGCAGAAAAAACAGTTTTGGGGGAAAGCAAAGGGATTTTTTTTTTTAATTTGCAACAAAATCAGTACAGCAGTAAAAAAAGTTTTTGAAACTGAAAGTTCCACTCCAGCAATTTTTTTTTCACAATCTTTTGACGGAATTTGCAGCTTTTTTGTATCTTTTGATGAAATCTGTCGGGGATTTTTTTTTTTTTTTCCCCAATCTTTTCACAAAATTTGTTATTTTTGCACTTATGTGACGAAATTGATTGCTTTAACGTGATTTTTTAAAATGAAATTTGCTATTTTTTTCGTAATCTTTGCAAAAAAATCTGTTGTTTTTTCGCGCTTATATGACGAAATTGGTCAGTTTTTTGCGATTTTTTGATGAAATTGGTTGTTTTTTCCTAATTTTTTGACATAACTGACCATTTTTTGAGGAAATCAACTGGTTTTTTTTTTTTCGATTTTTTCACAAATTTGCATTTTTACCCTGTGATTCTAGAAGGAAATTTGTTTTCTGTGCGATCTGTTAAAGAAATTCATCATTTTTCCGTTAATTTTTGGACGCAATTTGCACTTTTCTTGCGATTTTTTCGAAATTCGTGATATTTTTTAATGTCTGAATATTCCACTAAACGTAACAATACCATAAACCCATAAAAATCGATCAAAAAACTTGGAAATCTGGAGTATACCTGGAACACAATCACCCCTGATCTTGAGTAGATGGAGAATGAAATTGAAAAGCTGTCAATAAAGGGATCATTACCAAAAAATGACACCTTTTTTGTAATGAAAGTAAAAACATGTAGATTCAAATTCTGACTGAAAGAACAACGGGATTCCCTCTCTATTATTTTTCCTGTAGGGATAGAACATAACACCTTTTACGTATTTCCACATCTTGTTTTGTAACACTCATTGGCTTTTCCCTTTGTTTATTGGGGCTAAGCATATCTATCATTATCGTTTTAAGGGGGATTGAAGAAGGGGGGGTGTCTATAATTTTTGATCCAACCAAAATTTTCTCTTTTTACTTGCAACATGGTCTTTATATCAAAATAGCAAGTTACCTTTTTACCATAAGCATTATTTAAGATAATATAATTTTATAGATTTAATGAATTTTCAGTAAGTTTTTGAATGATTAATATTTTTAAGGATTACATTCATATATGTAATTATTATAATTTTTTTTTATAATGTTGAAAGAATCATTTATTCTAAGCATTTAAAACAAAATGCAGAGAAAACAACATTACAATTTTACCCAATTGTAAAACGCTCAGAGGATTAAATAACCAAATATATATCATTATAAGTATTTTATTAAGAATACATTTAAAAAGTCACAAAAACTAATTAAACTTCAAGGAAATAATTTTGTCCACCTAGATCATGAAATCCACCCACTGTGTGCCCATCCTCCAGTAGCAAAACCTCATATTTTCTAACATGCCGATGAATACAAGCAAGCCCCCTGCCTGGCTAGGTGCCTGGGCAAAAAGGAATGTAGCTTTCTTTGAAGGGGAGGGAGGCTTAGAGGGCTGATTAAATATTTTTGTAATAAAATAACAAAGAAGCAACTATTAAAAAAAAAAAATTAAATTTTGTTAAGGGGATTTTTGTTAGGAAAGATTTCAGGGAAGATTCATTTAAAATTTTATTTTTACAGATTGGGAATCTGCTGAAATAGAGAAGATTCTTTTTGCCTTATTTACTTCTAAATTAATGGTAAAAAAGGATTTTATTTTTTTAATTTCTTATAACCCCATTCTTTAACATTTTTTGCTTTTCAAAATTTTTTATGGTTATATATTATTAAAATTTGGCTTACAATCAGTATTTTATGGTATTGCATTTTCATAGTTCAGTTAAAGAATGACAACTTGTCAACTTGTACAGTTTTATACAGTACATTAACATTCCTTTTCCCAAATGTAGAGTTTGATTTTCATGTATTCTAACAATAAACAATGTGAATATTAAACAGTTAATTACTTTTATATGTACAGATATCTTATGGTTCAAATTTATGATTTATTTTTTTTACAATTCATTAAGGAAATTGCAATTTTTTGAGTGACTTCTTGACAAAATTCATGATTTTCTCTAATCATTTGATGGAATTCATGATACTTTTTTTTTTTCTCTACCGATTGACGAAATTTATGACTTATTTCAAACTGATAGCTAGAGAAAAGAAATCATAAATTTCTAAATTAACAATTTTTCTGACAGTGATAGAAGAAATTCCTGTTCTAAAAATGTTTTTTATTTATTTATTTTATTATTTTATTTTATTTATTTATTTATTTTTTTTTTTTGCATTGATTGACAGAAAGTTTCTTTTTTTTAATAGCTTATTCACAAATCAGAGCTTTTTTAAATCACCTACTGATGAAATTTGTAAGTTTTTCTGTGACCAATTGACAAAAGTAAAGATTTTTTATTAAAATAATTGGTTGAAATTTGCACTTTTATTTATGGACAGTTTGACAAAATTCTCAGTTTTTTCACAGTACACATCAACAAGATTTAAAAAGTGGAAATCGATCAAAAGGCAGAAAAGTGGCATCCCTGCACAAAAGCTTAATATGCTTCTTTAATGAGGAAATTAAGATGTATTAAAAGTCAATGGTGCAGGTTTGAAATTATTTGAGATAACTGATTTTGATAACCAGCAGATCTTACACAGTTCAGGCAAAAAAATTCCTGATTTTTCAAGGTTTTCCTGGATTTCTTTCAAAAATTTCCCTAACTTTTCTCTATAAAAATTTGGCTTATATTGTTATAAAATGCTCCACAATGGAATCTTTAATCTAGATAAATGCTAAAGAAAGTAGATGCTGTATGAATTTAAGATTTTTATATATCTTTCAATAAATCAGAACACATTAAATACTTGACTTTTTAAAATAGCAAATAAAGCCTTTGTGCACAAATGTTTAAAGAAACTTGACTTTTTGCATAAATTTCTGAATTTTCTGACTTTTCCATGTTTTTCCTGACTTGTTGGAACCCTGTTTCATTAACCAATATTTTTATTTGTGATTAGTACTGTGCTACACAGTTTTATAATATTTTATTTAAACTCATTACTAACTTAATTATCAAAGTTTGTTTACAGTACAATTTTGTTCAAAATAGTATTTTATATATGAAAAACCAGTGATGCATTTATATTGTATGCAGTATAATGGCCAAATAAACTTACTTTAACAACAGGCACTCTAGGTTTAAATCTAGATGATAACTGATTTAAAACTTCAGCTAAAAGTTGCTGATGCTTTAATACTTTTCTCATTTTCATTATTCTGACTATAGCAGCCTGGAAGGAAAACAATTCAAATATATTTTTATAAATAATACAAAATTTTATTTTACACAGAAGACATTTCTCTAATGGCATTTTAGACAGTAAATGTGTCATTCTCAAGGTTCATATGTTCCCTTCATTTGAGTACAGGGTTGGGTTTCTTCCGGAAGAAACCTATTTCTTCCAGGACAGTGGAAGAAACTGGAAAAAACCGGAAGAAACTGGAAGAAATGGAAAAAACTGGAAGAAACTATCAGAAACCAAAACCAATGCTCAAATTATATTAACTATATAAAAGAATTAAAGTATAATTACATGAAATCTAAATTGGAAAATTTTATTAATATTATTAATATTATTATTTTTTTAAGGTTTTTTTTTTATTATTATTAACAAACTACTTCAGGTTCAGCAGACATTTTCAGGTGATGGATTACTATTAATTACGCTATTTATGTAAAAAGAGAGAAACCACCAACAAATTGTTTATTTTTCATATAAAAATATATTATTTTCATATAAAAATGTCTTACTTTAAACTATGCAACACAGTAAATAAAAAAAATTGTAATTATTTATACTAACATCTAGCATGAATACCTCAATGCTGTAGTGTTCTAAAAATATCTATGGGTATGTCAAAATGCTTTTAAATTATCTTGAAGTGTAGGACTTAAAAAAAATCTTCATTTTTTTGCATTCATCAAATTTAAGTTGAAAAACTGATTGCCTACTGATTTTTTTTTTTTTTTTTTTTTTGGCTGTACTATGCTGCATTTGCTGCATTATACAAAGGAAAATTAGAATTTTAATGATTTTTTTTAATACTAGGATCGACCGATAGAGGTTTCAAAGGCCAAAACCAATTCTCAGAAAATTCCAAATTTCAGGCAAAAACGAAAACATCTAAAAAAAAAAAAAAATTAAGTAATTAAATTGTATGTTTTAAGGTAATTAATATACATACATAAATGTAAATTAATTATATGTACAGTGTTTATTATTTATGCACAATTGTTAATTATCCAAAAACTTTATTTTCATATACAATAAAACATAATTAATGCATCAATGACACAGGAAGATTTTCTAATTATATGAATTTCATTTAATTAAAAAATATTTTAGTTTAAAGTACATACATCTTGATTTTTCTTCTATAATGATTTTTGTAAATGATCATTTATTATTCTAGAACTTTCTCAAAGAATATTTGAAACACTAATGCAGGTTAAACTAAAACTTTTTTATAAGATGATTGCTAATTCATGACTGATAATTATAAACAACAAACTTCATTGCAATATACTCATTAGAGCTAATACAGTTCAAATCAATGACTTATGTTGAAAATTTCCGAAGGAAGATACAAGAATTTTTGATACTGAGAGTTTCAGTCAAGCTGAATTTTCAATCACATTTTTGGCAAAACTCTGATTTTGGGCCGAAAACAAAACCATATTTTTGAACAATCTCTGATTAATACAATATTATTAAAAATTTAATATCCAGCTTTTAATATTACAGTAATTATTGTATATTACTTACATTAATAAAATTGATGTAAATTAAAAGCTTTTATTTAAATGGGTTTCATTGTATAATTGGTAAAGAATCCCTACTATTTACTACTAGTTTTAGAAATTTAAATAATAAAAAAAAATGTGCTGGCTAAATTGAAATGAATAACATTTAATTAATTTTGTGTATTTTAATTTTGGATAAAATTTCTTTTCATTTAGCCAATGGTTGAAGATCTTTAGACAAGTGTTGTGTGTGACCTTGGCTAAAAAACTGATGTAATTATTAATTTAGCATATATATTTAATTAAATTTGTTTTGGTCCAATGGAATTAATTCATATAAGATTACAGGAAGAAAATATTTATTATATCTTACAAAATTGAAAGTATATGGTAAATTTTAGAAGAAAAACAGTTTCTTCCATTTCTTCCGGCCGGTTTTTTCCATGGTTTTTTCCGCGGTTTTTTCCACTGCGGAAGAAACCTGCCAACCCTGTATTGAGTATGACTATTTCTGAATTATATCTAATCTATATTTTATTTATTGATAGAAAGAGCTTCAGAAAACACAAAGCAAAGATTATCTAGAAATAATAGTACTCACAGAAGAAACCATGAGCAGATTCAATAAGGCAAGAACTGAGTCATTCAGAAGTCAATCAGACTAATTCCATTTTTCAGAAAATTCAGGTCATGACATGATTGTGTAGAAAGGTTTTTACATATCTATACAGTATTTATGAATTACTATTGATTATTAGTCAATGAGTATAATCAAAGTATGATGAAAAAATAGTAATTTTTTTTATAGATAAATAACTTTAAACATTTAAAATGAACATTTCTTTTGATGGAGTTAATCAGATTGACTTCTGAATGCCTCAATTATTAGTCAAAAAGAGGGATACTGGAAAGTAAAAAATGTATGAGAAGATAATGACTCAAAAATAATGGTACTTATTAGTTGAAACTATATGAACCCTGGATTGAGGAAAGCAAATTTTCTGATAAAATATTTTTGGTTGTTTGACCTCAACAGGATAAAGAAAAAATGTGTGTACAGAAATAGGAGAAACAAACCTTATAACTTATTATAGGCACATCATCACTATCATTATAAAAAATAATGTTTTTAACTGTGTTGTAAAACATGAAATTCGTACTTTTAAGTCTTATTTTATGAATTTTCATTGCATACATTTTAAAATAGCAATATGAATAAAAGAAAGATGTTTGTCTGTGTCTGTGTTGGCAATGGCAAGAGAAATCTATCACACATAGACAGGGGTGGGGAATTTTCGAAAAATTTCACCAGCCAGGGATTTATTTTACCAGCCAGCAAAATACAATATACAGTTGAAAATAGTTAAGACAAAATTTAAACAACTGAAAAAACAGTTAATTACTATTACTACAATGCATTTTCATATTTTTGTTCGATAAAAATAAATATATACAAGATAAAAAATATTAGTACTATAGTGTAGAATTTAGTATAATATTTATATTACAAAAGTTGCAAAATATAGGGAACTAATAAAAATAAATAAATAAAGATTCTGGCATCTTTACAGTTTGAAGTTAGAAAAAATAACTTAAAACTTCACTCGCCCTGAAGAAAAATGTACTCGCCAGTGGCAAGTAAAATGATGTAAATCCCCAGCCCTGCACATAGAGGTATAAAAATTTGAATGAAAATAAATTAATGTCAATCTGAATGCTTATAAGACTCAGATTTTTCAATGTTTTATACTTACCATGTAAACTCATGTGTAAATCTAAAATTTTTTGACAAGGGGAGTGGGGAGGATTGATTTATTTGCAAAATGATCAAAAACACTTTTTTTTTTTTTTTTTTCATACAGCAAAATTTTGACTTTTTATGGGTATGAATAATAAAACAATACATAAAATATGCAAAACAATAATTTATCATTAGAATTTTTTTTCTTACAACTGTTTCACATTTGCAAGTTTGCATTTGCATCTTTGGTTTGATTTTGTGCAAAATTGAAGTAAAATGTTAGGCAAAAATAGCTTTCTAAAGTTAGGGGGTCAACATATCTGGAAGTACACAGGGTAAATGAAATAAATGAATGAGGAAAACTTTTGTTATTATCTTTTAAAGTTTGTATCAATTTTCAAAAAAATTAAAATGATTCGATGAAATTCTCCAACAATTATATAAAATTAAATTTCAAACCATTTATTTAATACATTTGCATTGTTTTATGCAGATAGATGAACAGAACAGATGATGATTATAAGTACAACATATTTACATAAATACGACATTTACCCAAAGACCATAATGTAATGGAATATTTTTGAGTGGAATTATGAATATTATGAAATTTATTTTCAATACCAAGAATGGCATAGTATATTTCAATAACATATATCAATTACAGAGCAATCAAACTACATTAAAGCAAGTTAAAGTAAGGACAGACAAACTGAATTCCTTTTCAACTACATTGTGAAGTGTTAAAAAGCCTAATAGGTTAAAATTTGACTTTCAGAAATTTATACCAAATAGATAATAGCATATTTCAATTCCTTTGTGCAGCCCTGTATTTTGCCTAACTATCTTTAGATATGTTTATGTCACTATTTAGCTAAAATTTAAATAAGACTAAAACATGTTTAAATCTAGTGAAATCACACTTCCCGAAATCATCTTCCATAGACAGCCATGTGTCTAATTCTTTGCGTGGCCCTATGTATCATTTTTCTATATCCTATAAACATATCTTGGTTTACTAAATGTAGTTCAGCATAAAAATGGTCTGCTTAGTCTTTCCAAGTATGTATGAACAGCTCGAGCTTAAACATTATGGTTTGCAAGCCGATATTTGAGATGAGTATATAACATAAATTAGTTATTCATAATGTATGCATATATATACTTTTGATTTTACTGACAAATAGTCGGTTAACATTTAATTATGTGTGATGTCTTGTTTCTTCAAGCAATAAACTTGTGCGTAGTACATTTAAGCTTTATCACTGAACTTACAATCTACATAGTTTATCTACAAGTTAAGAATGAAATTCTACTATTTTGATATTTTTCAACACTTGCATTGAGCCAATTTTTTTCTGTATTGCTAGGATGGTTTAAAAGTTTAACCTTTTTGAATTTACAATTGTTCAAATACACCTATATATATATATTTTCAAATATTACAAACCATCAAAGGATGTCATATATTAAACCGGGGCATGAAATTTCAGCTAAGAAGATACTCGCAAGACTAAAATTTTTACTTGCCACTATTTTACATTCATTCATACAACAATGTGAGGCCACACCTGCGCAGAAAATGAAATATTTATGACAAATTTAATTTAAATTGACCATTGCTAGAAGGAGCTGTCTGTTAAATCCAGAATATTTTACATTTATAAAAAATATGGGATATTTAAAAAATATTAACAGATGTAGTACGAAAAACTTTCTATTGACCGAAAAAAATTGATAAAACAAAACATTTACTGCAAAAAGAAAAAAAATAACGTTAACTCAAAATAAGCTTGCCTTAAGATTTCAGTGGGTACAGAAATATGTACCAAGGATAAGTTCCTGTACTATTAGCACTTCAGGTTTGTCTAGTGCTGTCTTTCTGCACTGAAATACCACTTATCAATAGCAACTGTAGGGTCAAACTCTGTCAGGATGGGTCCATTAACAGAAATTCTGAGCAAATCAATCATTGTCTTAGTCTTCAGAGAGTTCCTGTATGTTGTCTTGAGTCTAATGGCAGCTGAACCCTCTCTCACATGAAGCTGTGCTTACTGATAAAACAGCACAAAATGTTAGGATCTGAAGCAAATTGGGAAATCTTGCTGAACATTTTTCAGAGTAAACTTTCTCCAGCATCTCTTTAATGTCAGTGTTGGAAAGGTAAGTTTAAATTCTGCCCACTCTGCCAATACAATATCTAGTTTTTCATCAAAAAGATTTGCATTCAAATACATAAAGAGCTTCTTTTTTTCTTCTATCCCAAATTCAATTTTTTTTCTTTGGGAGGCCAACCCACAGTGTCAAAAATGTGCACACATGCTATCACATCTAACAACATAGATTGGAGTCTTTCTGTAATGTATATGTTTGTACGTTTAATTAATGTCCCTCTTAAAGTCTGAAACTCTTTCTCCCTGTTTTCTATAAAAAGTCAGCTGCACATCTTTGATTATCCCTGAAATGGATAGCTCATCTAAAAATTCCTGTTTGCTTGGTCCAACACTAGATTTGAGATGTTAGAACTGAGATGCAATATTCAATTTTTATTTTCAAAGATGAAATGAAAAGTTCCTTGTTTTGTAATGCCCTTCTTAAAGGGTTCAATTTCCGGTAGAAATTTAAGAGGAAGTATATATTTTTAAGAAATTTATAATCCTTCAAACTTTTCAGCAAATCCTTAGATTTAGAACTGTCATTGTCTTTTCCATGGGTCACTTGTTTGAGATGGCTTACAACAGTGTTCCAAGATTGCAAGAGAGCTTTTACTGGACTTTTTTTGCTGGATAACCATCTAATAGTGTGAATATATCACTCAGTTTAAGAATTTCTTCTCCTAAAATTTCTGCTCTTTCTTTTAACACATGAAGTCTTTTAGCAGAAGCATGGTAAAATTAAAAAATACTTCTAAAAATTGAATCAAATGTTCTAAGATATTCAACTTCACCACATGCATCCAAAACAGCTAATTGAAAACGGTGTGCAAGGGAGTGAATGTTTATCAATTTATTACAAATAGATTTCATTTTCACAGATAAACCTGATTTTTATCCAACCATATTTGGAGCACCATCAGTACCCAAGACTACAATATAACATCTGTTTCTATATTCATTTGGACGTATAATCTTATCTAGAAAATCAGTTATGGCTGTGAAATAATTAAATGAAGTAAAATTTGGCAGCTCTATTAATCTTAATATGCCCTCTTTGATATGATTATCGTTTGCACCCACGTATCAAACATACAAATTTGTATGCTGAATAGATGATAGATCTGTAGAATCATCAACTAGAATGCTGATATATGTACACTTTAAGTTTTCCACTAAATCTAACATCAAAGTTTCAGCAATAAAGTGGATAAAATACCTGCATAGTTTTTTATTGCCATGCTGTGTTAAAATATCCACATATAATTTTTTAGCCAAGCACAAAAGATCTACAAAGTCTTTAAACGTTTTTTCTTGCTTTGCAACATAGTACGCCATATTGAATATATCTTTCAAATAAGAAAACATCTGTTGGTCCATTTTCTTCAGCATTTTGCCATTGGTGATTCTGATGGATATGTTTTTGCCTTTACAATGACAACCTTTTCACAGTGAACTTAGCTTTGGTTGTGAAAAACAAATGACTCTTTCTTAGACAGCCCAGAAAAGCCATTTATCCACTTTTTATCACCATTACTGGAAGGCACCTGCAGACGAATTTCGCCTTTTGCAAGACTAGTTTTATCATCATATGAAAGCCATTCAAAATGACTCAGCCACTCTTTATTGAATTTTCTTAACTGGAAGTGGTGACTCGAAATCACTGCCACCTTTCATTTTAGCAGAACTGGAAAAGGAGAAAAGGGGATTATTGCTACTATCAGATTCATTCTCTCTCACTTTGCCTAACTTGAGTTTGCACGTGTTCACTTTTGACATTTGTGATTGCATCTTCATCACACTTTTCGTTTGATGCATTATTTTTAGTAAAAAAGGATTCTATATTATTCCTTTGCAAATAAATAAAAATAAATATAAATAAGTATAAAATAAATAAAAAAAAATTTTTACTTCATATTATTCCTTTGCTATTTCTTCATGGCATTAATTAAAAAAATTAAACTAAAACACACTTTAATTACCGCCAACTACCACAGAACAAGAGAAATAATAAATCGAAAGAAACAAAATCTTTGAGAGAGAACGTATATTTTTTACCGTATTTCAAGCAGCTGCGCTTAGTTGACGAAACCTGAATCTCTTCGCGTAGGAATGAAGAGTGATCTGATTCTATATTGGCACGTGTGCGGTACGAAAGGGGGGGGGGTGAATGCAGACAATCGAATTTCATTCCTCCATAGGAAAGATGAAGAAATAGGCGACGGAGCATATTTACTTATTTTAACAAATAAATACCACCCCTTCATTTTGAAATACTTCCGAGAATCGCTATACATAGTTTGATTTGAAACACAGCATTTTAAAAGATGAAACTTACTCGCCAATCTTAATTATTTACTCACCAATGGCGAGCTGGCGAATGGAAGTTTTGTGCCCTGCACCATCATATGCCGTAAGCCTAAAACCTCGAACAACCCCTCTTCTTCATAGTTACTTCAATCCTGTTTTAAAAGTTAGCATTCATAAAGAAATAGTGAATTCATAGTGAAGTATTTTACTAAGTGTTAAGGAGAAGTTGAGGTGCACCTACATTTTTAAATTTTCTTTTTAAAATTATATAGTCCAAGAGCACAAAAACATAAGGTAGTGAGCACAAGAAAAAAATTGTTATTTTATGGAAGAGTAGTAATAGGGGTATCATGTCTTTCAGAAGTGATTTGGTGCATAAACCAAAAATTAATACTACTAGAGGTTTACTCGTAAGTTTATAATTGTTCTGTTGGCTCTTGAACTAATATAGCATCACATAGAGATTTATGCCAACGTATGTAGGCTTTACAAATATTTTCATAATGTGAGACTTGTTTTAAGTCTTGATGTTTAATGAATAAATGCCTTAGAATGACAAACTGACTCCATTTCTTATGAAGAAATCACCAGATTTTCAAATCCATTGTCTTGTTACACTTATGCCTTGAACGTATAAATTAGTAGTACAATTGTAAAACAACCACCTTGTGTTTGCAATTGGGATTCTCTTATATCAGTTATCACCAACAATTTCTAGCAAGTTGACTAGATTTGTCGACTGCAAGATAACACAATCTTTTCTCAGCCACCACAATATGTATGTAATGTCTTCAGGTGTTGTCAGTCGTGGCATAATATCCCCTTAATTATATTATAACGACTTCTTGGGTGTCATAAATCGTGGCATAAGAACTTGACTCGGGAGCCTCTTGTTGGTTCGAACTCTTTTATTAGGGCGCTCTTCTTACAGATGGATTCGCGAGTCCGGTCGGAGGTAGCCTGAGCCGTTTACATGTATTATGGAGGTTTATATTGCCGTAGTTTCTGCAGGCATCTCAAAACTGCAAAATCTCTCGTTTTTCGCACATGTTCTGGGTAATATGTTGGAGATTATAATATTTTCCAGCAGAGGGCAGAATTATAAATTTGGGAGGAACATTTAATTTAATTGGTTTGTTAGATTTTGATTGATGTGGTCAAAGCCCGCACAATTCCCGGGTCTGTGACAAATGAGGCCCTAACCACAAATGGCTGCAAAAAGCCCTTAGCTAATCAGTTTTAATCTTAAGGAGCGTCCAAAAATGATATCTGAAAATAATAAATGTTAGGCTGGGAAAGGAAGTTAACAGGGGTAAAATAGCTTTAAGTTAAAATAGCTTTAAGTTGAATTAAAGTTAAAAATATTCATTTGGATTTCAAACTTTTGAATTTGAATTTTAAATTTTAGTTTTAAAAAGGGGTTAGTTTTTATCCTTTCATATCCCCCCCCCCCTCCAAGTTGAGGTCCACCAGATTTGCCTGCAAATCTGGGGGGACTCCCCAAGAAAATGAGGAAGACAAAATTGAATAAGAATTTACTTATGCCACGCTAGAGATTAAAGTTAATGTTACATCTAAAGATAAATTTAAAATAAATGTAAAGTTAAAGTTAAGTGTGCTAAGATGGACTGAATTTTTCTGCTGGAATAATTTTTTAAATTTTAATTTTAAGACCTAAATTTTAAGGAAGTAAAATGATGATTTCAAATTTTTATGCTAAAAGTTTGGGACATGGCTCTCGAGACGACCTGACCGAACCTTACATAGAAATTTGAAGCATATTATAAGACATAAAATGTAAAAATATAAAGAAAAGTTGAAAATATAAAACAATAATAATAATTCTAGAAGTATATGATAAAACTCAATAGTATAATAATATAGTTTAAATTAATGACCATAATTTTCTTGCTTGGAAGTCCTCTGGTCTGCAAAATTGTGCTTTTGTATATTAAAGTCTTTTAGCACATATTTCTTAGTTTTATACAATGTTAAATTGTCAAAATATAAATTTATGCACAAATATGATATTGAAAATACACAAACATAAGAAAACTTAAAAAATTTCTTTTCCATAATATTTGAAAATATTGTTGTAAAAGGACAATGATACAGGTAATATAAAAAAGTGATAAATATGAAAGTATACTGATGGATGATTACTGGGGACAATATATGTTCTATATACAAAATATTCAAATTATAAAAATATTGGAAAACGTGGAAAATTTGAAAATGTAAAAAAAAAAAAAAAATGTTGGCATAAAAATTTGATAAAAATAAATAGTTGTAAATATGAAATATGCTAACATTGAAATAAGTATGAAAATAAAGGAAAATAATATGTTGAAGTCTATTTACATTATTTATCCTAAACCATTGAAGGTTTTAGCATACCCTAAACCATTAAAGGTTTTAGCAAATCCTAAACCATTGAAGGTTTTAGCAAAAATTAAAAAAAGTAAAATGAGCTTGGATTTAAATTTTTTGTGTGAAGATGTAGATGCCGTTTACCTATAAGTAAAGGTATTTATTATTTTGCAGACTGAGATAGGCTTTACTCAGTGGCATTAATAAACCCAAGTTACCACTTCATAAACTACATCTACATCTCACTGATAACTCATGAAAATTTCCTGAGTAAAAAAAAATTTCTAAGAGCATTTTTCCTTACAAAGGCCAGGAGCTCTTAGTTTTCCTTATGAATTTTTATGCAAATATCAAAAATCTTTAATTTTTAAGGTTTTTACTACTGCAAATGGGACAAAAGAAAAAAAAGATAAGACTTTGATTCAAAACAAATAGGCCAATGATCCAACATTTAAAGCACATGGGCAACTTATTGACATATTTGTTATTATTAATGGATCCTTTTATTTTCATTGATTGCCCGAGTATCTCTTTATCAACAGTTGCCACATTTGCTGAGATGATAAGTCATTGAATCCTTTTTGTTTGCAGAGGGGCGTGTTCTGGTTGAATTTAACAAACTTAAAAAAAATGTTTTAAAGACTTAATGGGCTGGAACCATGGTCATCTTTAAAAACTAGACAGTATTGGTCTAGTATTGATTTTAGACAGTATTGGATTTACCACGGCTGAAGTGGGGTTACCAAGGTCATGTCTAAATCAATGACTGATTTGTTGGAAAATATTTTTAATATATTTTTAAAAATTGACAGGGGTGAAATACCTGTTCAAATATATATATATTTTTTAATGAAATGGGAAATGTTAAAAAATGGAATAATAAAACAAGGTTGGGGCGGCCAACTCACTGGGTAATGTAATAGGGAAGAAACATAATGTAATTTTTAAAACAATACTGGGTGAAAATGCTAAATTAAAAGCTCAAATATTAAAATATAACATAATGTAAAATATAATATTAAGGTACACAGAAACATCTAAAATGAATAATGGATTGCATAAAATTCTATATAAGAAATGGAATAAAATATGTTCGGGCTTTTCTTATTATGAACAAATAAAACAATTATCTACATAAAAAAGGCATAAAATATGGAGTAAAACGACACACAAATTGCTATAAATTAATATTTACAAATATATGGAACTTTAAAGGTGCTCATTTGCATTATACCAAGCAGTTACTGGAATAGGCTACTAAAGATTCGCAAATATTCAATTGTAATGGTATTATTTAGTAGATGTTACTTTGAAAAAAGGTATTTAGTTTAACAAATTTATTCATAATATTAAGATTATTATATTAAGATATTATTATATTATATATTATATTATATTACATTATATTATATTATTGTTGTCATGTTAGTTCAAAAACAAGTTTAAAGTCAAGTCAAAATAAACAGAACATGACATACTTTAGTTTTTATCCTCTCCAGGTTAATAAAAACTTCGTTGAATTGCCATTGCTTTTCAGCCGAACTGCCGAGATAAAAATACGTGATTTTTGAGTGTTCCAGTGCCGTGATTTATTGAATCACCAGTGATTGAACTGTTCACGTCCATTCATGAAACTCGATCGGCGGTACGTTCGGAAAGGGGTTTCGTTTGGATCAACCTATGGCGATTCTACGTTGTTTTTTCTCTTTGAATTGTGAATGGCTACATCTGTGAAGTAGAGTTCTGTTTGTATATAAAGACAGCCTTGTTGGATGTTCTTTGCCTTCATCTTGCTAGCCATTATTGCTGGTTTAACAGCAGCTGCAGATTTGTTTTGTAATGACGTAATGAAATAATCGAAATGTTTTAAGTTTATTTTATTTTTAAGCAAAAGCTATGCTTAATTTTCTCATTGTACATAATCATCTTGATCGTTATGGAATAAACTAAAGTTTGCTGAACCTGCTTTGTCTTCACTCAAGTCTTCCACATTACACTTTTTAAAGACTTCCACTCGCCACTTATGCTGATTTAGTTGAAAGTATAAAGCATTTGGTTATGGGCCCAGGCCCGATAAATAACCATGCATTTGTTTTTTATGTGGAAGTGAAGATTTCTTTGAAGCTGAACTTTCTCTGTGCCGATATTTTCCCTGTGTAAGAGCTTTGCCGACGGCTGATTCTGTGGACTTTTCCTGTAAAAATTTTTGCCGATTTCGAGAGTTCTAATCGAAGGGGGCTGATGGATGCTGTTCAAAACATCACCCTGCTCAACAGCAGCAATTGGGAGACATGGAAGCATGAAGTAAAAGTTTTGCTGTTGCATTTCGGTGCCTGGGATTTTATTGAATGTGCAGATGAAAGTGAGAAGTCTGTTAAAGAAAAGCTAGATTCAGTACCTTCCAAAACCGACACTACTAAGCCTGGAGATGATGGGAAAGAGACAGTTCCTACAAAACCAGATGTAGAGGAGCAACTTACGTGACAAAATCTGAAGTTAAGGAAAAACCGAGCACATACAATAATTTTCCAGTCCTTGAGTCAAGAATTTCGGCCATTAGTTTCCAGTACTACAGATGGAGCGAAAGCATGGAGAATTCTGCATGAGCATTTTGAACCAACAACGAGGGCTCGTGTGATACAGCTGCTAGATGTTTTCTTCAGTACGAGATATGTTCCGGGTGAAAATTTGGGACTGTTCTTATGTCGAGTAAAGCAAGCTGCCGAGCGATGTTGGTCATCAGTTGCAGCCTTTGTACTTGGGATACCAAATGATTCGTAGCCTCCCTAACAGCTTTCAAGCCACTGTGCAAGCAATTTATAGATGGAGCGACAAGGACTTTGTTCCTGATAAAATAGAAGCAGAGCTCTTGTTGGAGGAGAATCGTTTAAAGCTGTTTCAGAAGGATTTGGCTGATGTTAATGTTGCTTATGCCAGTGAGTCCCTTGTAAAACCAGGTAAACAAAAATTTGGTCCATGTTTTTATTGTAAAAGTTATGGTCATGTAATTTCTAATTGTAAGCTCAGAATAAGTAAAAATAATGGTCGAGATTCTAAGGTTAATGCTCCTGACACATCCAGTAATAGTAAAAATAATTTTGAAGTTAAAAGTAATTATTCTAGACCTAATGCTAAAAGTAAATTTCAAAATAAATCTTTTAAAGTTAATCCTAAAAATAAATCTTTTCAATCAGAAACTAGTACTATTGAATATAAAAAAAACATGTGGCACTCAGGGTCTGCCGCGGTAAAGCTATTGCATAGCATTTTTTATCAACTTATGCAATTATAATTATTTATTTTTTTTTTTTCATTTATGCAGTTTTTTTTTGTCTTTGATATTAATTCAAGTTACACTTTTTGAGCGTGATGACCAATAACAATTTTTCTTTTCTTTTATTGAATAAATGAGAAGTTAATATCGTTTAAAATATTTTTATTATCTTACAATACATGTAGGTTAATCAGGAATTTTTATCATTGAAATTATACGTTTATGGTAGCTGAAATAAAAAACATAAGTTTGAGACTTGATATTCTCAAAATATCTGAAAAATACTGCGTCGATGTCTGCCGAAGTATACGGAAGGATACCGTGCCGAAGTCTGCCAAACTGAAGCGACGTTAGCCGGAGTGTTAGTTTTTTTTTCTCGTTACGGAATTTCTAGATTCTTTCACCGCGCTCAAAGCCCGCGATAAAAGCTATGCAATAACTCAATAAATTACCAAACACAATTTGGCCGCGCTACGAAAATTAAATCTCGAGTTATAAGCATTTTAAATTTTTCGACCCTCAACATGGGGGATCTCCTGTCACCAAAAATTAACACTGGCTCATAATAAATTACCAAAAAAATTTGGCCGCACTACGAAAATTGATCGCGAGTTATAAACATTTTAAATTTTTTGACCTTCACTGTGGGGGGGGGGTCTCCAGTCACCAAAAATTAACACTCTCTCATAATAAATTACCAAACAAAATTTGGCCGCAATACGAAAATTAGATTGCGAATTATAAGCATTTTAAATTTTTCGACCCTCACCATGGGGAGGGGGGGTCTCCTGTCACCAAAAATTTAAACTGTCTGATAATAAATTACCAAAGAAAATTTGGCCGCGCTATGAAAATTAAATCGCGAGTTATAAGCATTTTAAATATTTCGACCCTCATCGTGGGGGGTCTCCTGTCGCCAAAAGTAACACTGTCTCATAAAAAATTACCAAACAAAATTTGGCCGCGTTACGAAAATTAGATCACGAGTTATAAGCATTTTAACTTTTTCGACCCTCACCTTGGGGGGGGGGGTGTGTCTCCTGTCACCAAAAATTAACACTGTTTCATAATAAAGCACAAAACAAAATTTGGCTGCGCTTTGAAAATTAGATCGCGAGTTATAAGTATTTTAAATTTTTCGACCCTCAACGTGGGGGAGGTCACCCGTCACCAAAAGTAACACTGTCTCATAATAAATTACCAAACAAAATTTGGCCGCTCTACGAAAATTAGATCGCGAGTTATAAGCATTTTAAATTTTTCGACCCTCACCGTGGGGGGGTCTCCTGTCACCAAAAATTAACACTGTCTCATAATAAATTACCAAACAAAATTTGGCCGCACTACGAAAATTAGACTGCGAGTTATAAGCATTTTAAATTTTTCGACCCTCCCCATGGGTGATCTCCTGTCACCAAAAATTAACAGTCTAATAATAAATTCCCAAACAAAATTTGGCCGCGCTACGAAAATTGATCGCGAGTTATAAGCATTTTAAATTTTTCGACCCTCACTGTGGGGGGTCTCCTGTCACCAAAAATTAACACTGTCTCATAATAAATCATTGAACAAAATTTGGCCGCGCTACGAAAATTAGATCGCAAATTATAAACATTTTAACTTTTTCGACCCTCACCGTGGGAGGTCTCCTGTCACCAAAAATTAACACTGTATCATAATAAATCACCAAACAAAATTTGGCCGTGCTACAAAAATAAAATCGCGAGTTAAAAGTATTTTAAATTTTTCGACCCTCACCGTGGGGGTGTCACCTGTCACCAAAAGTAACACTGTCTCATAATAAATTACCAAACAAAATTGATCGGTGTCATGAAAATTGATCGCCAGTTATGAGCATTTTAAATTTTTCGACCCTCACCGTGGGGGGTCTCTAGTCACCAAAAATTAACACTGTCTCATAATAAATTACCAAACAAAATTTGGCCGCGCTACGAAAATTAGATTGCGAGTTATAAGCATTTTAACTTTTTCGACCCTCACCGTGGGGGGGGGGGAGGGGTTCTCCTGTCACCAAAAATTAACACTGTCTCATAATAAATTACGAAACAAAATTTGGCCACGCTACGAAAATTAGATCGCGAGTTATAAGCATTTTAAATTTTTCGACCCTCACCGTGGGGGGGTCTCCTGTCACTAAAAATTAACACTGTCTCATAATAAATTACCAAACAAAATTTGGCCGCGCTAGAAAATTGATGGCAAGTTATAAGCATTTTAAATTTTTCGATCCTCACCGTGGGGTGATCTCCTGTCACCAAAAATTAACAGTCTCATAATAAATTACCAAACAAAATTTGGCTGCGCTACGAAAATTAAATCGCGAGTTATAAGCATTTTAAATTTTTCGATCCTCACCATTGGGTGGGTCGCCAATCACCAAAAGCTACATTATCCTACCTTGTTTTATCTTGAGACGATTCTTTTCTATACACATTCTATGAGGAATTTTAATTATTGAAACTATAGATTTATAGTAACTGAAATAAGAAATATAAGTTTGAGACTTGATATCCTCTAAATATCTGAAAAATATTGCGTCAATGTCTGCCGAAGTCTACCGAAGAATACCATGCCGAAGTCTGCCGAGCTGAAACGACGTTAGCCGAGTGTTAAGTTTTTTTTGTTATGGATGTGTTAGGATATTTCTTGTTACAGAATTTTTGGATTCGGTCGCCGCGCTCAAAGCCTGTGATAAAAGCTATGCAATAGCTTAACAACTTTTAATCATACCTTCTCTTAACTGGAATGTAGTTTAATTGAACTTTCTCCCGAACTGTGCGAGGCAAATTCATCAGATCTGGGCTACAGAAATACCCAATGGGTTTTTGATACGGCAGCTACAGCACATTTTTGTAGCAATAGAAAATTATTTTTCGACTTTCAGCCAGTATCTGATTTGCACATGTCTCTTGCAGTTGGGGAGAGAGAATGTTCAGTTGAGGGAAAGGGTACAGTTCAATTTTTAATAAAATGTAAAAATGGTAAATTTAATCGTATTACAGTAGATTCCCTCAAATCCGCACAGCTTGGGACCAAAGGTTTTGTGGATTTTAGAATTTTGCGGATTTCTGGTCATTGCTTTGTTTACATTTTTAAAAAAGTAATTTGAATGTAATTAATAATGGAATCATAAGTATAATGAGTGCTTACAATATGTTAAAGTATTAAAATAAGTGATAAACTAAAATAATAAAAATTTAGATAGTTTTTAAAATGATAAAAATATTAAAAGCAATGATCAAATTAATAATCAATACAATTAAATATTCATTATAAAGATGAAATGTGTTTTTCCTAAATTATTCAATGAAACTTGCCTCATAAAGGCACATTACTAATTCACATCAAGATCATAAATTTTTTAAGTTTTATTTCAGGTTCAGCCAGACTTAATAACTAAAAAAGCTTGATTAATATATAAATATATTTGGTAAGATTGTAATTACCAATAATATCAGCAATATCTTTATTTTTTCAGAAATAAATTATTCTTTCTTCATGAAAAATCATGAATTCAATAACCTTAACAAAAATTACAAATTAAAAAATATATGAAATTGATATAAAACTAAAAAAGTCAAATTTTGCACCTACATCTGATCTGAATGTTTCATTGTTTACATCCGTAAAATATGTGCGGATTTTAGAGAGTTGCAGATTTTAGGAGAGCGGATTTGAGGGAGTCTACTGTATTTTAAAAGATGTTTTGTTTAATCCACATTTAAGAAGAAATTTACTGTCAGGAGCAAAGCTTGAAAAATTAGGACTTAATTTTGCTGGTAAAAATGAAAAAGTTTTTGTATTTGATAAACATGGTAATGAGCTATTTTATGCATTGAGAAAAAATGACCTGTATTTTTTAAAGCCCTCTAAGTACATAACTCAATGTGAAGGAAATAACAACTCGGTCAATTTTTCAGCAAATCAAATAGAAAAAGTAAATGTTAATGAATTGTGGCATGAAAGATTCTGCCATATTAACAGCGAATATGTAGTTAACACATGTAAACTTAAATGTGTTAATGGTTTACCTATGCTATCAAAATTGACTGAGGATTGTATTTCTTGTAAGTTAGCCAAATCAAACCGAATATCTTTTAAACCAACAGGTCACATAAGGTCAAAATTTCCTCTCCAGCTGCTACATATGGACCTTTGCAGCCCATTTCTAGTTGCGTCACATGGGGGTAGTCGTTATTTTTTGTCCATACTAGATGACTTTTCTAGAAAAGTTACAGTTTATACCCTGAAAAATAAGTCTGACGTTTTTGAGACCTTTCTTAAATATCAAAAAAGAGCCGAAAGGTTTTTAGATAAGAAAGTAGTCTCAGTCAGAACTGACGGAGGCCTTGAGTTTTGTAACCAACAATGACAAATTTTTAGAAGATCAGGGAATAAAACACGAAAAGACGAACCCGTATTCACCGGAAATGAATGGTTCCACAGAACGTTTCAATTTAACAGCCCTCGATGGAATAAAAACCCTTCTTAACTCTAGCGGTTTATCCCAGAAATTTTGGGCGGAGGCTCTTTTGTGTTTCACCTATGTGTGGAATAGAGTCTGTCATAAAAATTTTAAACAAACGCCTTTTGAATTATATTGTGGGAGAAAACCTTCTGTATCTCATTTTAAAAAGTTTGGTTGTCTAGCTTATGTTGGTATACCTAAACAAAACAGGAAAAAGCTTGATATGAGAGCTAAACTGGGTATAATGTGTGGGTATGCACAAACAACAAAAGGTTACCGCATTTGGCTAATAGACGAACAAAAAATTTTTGAGACTATAAATGTAAGATTTGATGAGAGTAAAAGGGGGGTGGATGTCATAAAAGAATCCAGATTTCCATCTTTTTCATATTTTGATTTTCCTGAGGATGGGGATATTTTTCCTGTAATAGATGAAATTTTTTAATCTAAAAATAGATGTGATAGCCCATCCGAATTAAAGGAAAGTAGTTTAAAATATCAGAGTCCTGTAAAAATAGTTTCAGAAGTTAAAACAGATGGAGATTTGGATTTAATACCATATACATCCATTAACTGGGTAAGAAGTGCTGTTCCTCGTAAAAATGAACCAAGGACAGACATTTATTATGGTATAGAGGGTACTAGAGTTAAATTGAGGTCCACAAATGATGCAGTTAGGTATTGTGCAGCAAATAACATAAAATTTGATGAAAATTTTTTTGATTTTAGGGGTAAAAATTGTCAATCGGGTAAAGTTTCAAATTTTTTTAATAATGAAGCAAATTTAGTAGAGGTTAAAATCCCCAGGAGTTACAAGGAAGCTGTTAAAACCCCTGAAACATCTGAGTGGGAGGAGGCTATGAACCAGGAAATGCAGGTCATGTATGACCGCTATGTTTGGGATTTAGTCGAACCACCAAAAGATGCACAAATTTTGGGTAATAGATGGGTCTATACCATAAAACAAGATCAAAATAATGAAATTGTAAGATTCAAAGCACGCCTTGTGGCTCAGGGGTATAACCAAATTAAAGGTTTAAGTTATGATGAAGTATTCAGTCCAGTAGTTAGTTTTTCCATAATAAGACTCTTTCAGTATTTTTGTATGTTTTTTTAAATGGTTAAACATTCAAGTTGATGTAAACAATGCATATTTATATGCAGATTTGGATAAGGTCATCTATATGCAGCAGCCGGAAGGTTCTGTTTTGGAACAGGGTAAAGTTTGTAAATTAAATAAATCGTTGTATGGTCTCCACCAAAGTGGAAGACAATGGTTTTTTGAAATTGACGATGTTCTTTTAAAATTAAATTTTCAGAAACTTAATTGGTGTAATTGTGTTTACATATTAAAAGATAAACTTGTTCTTTTGCTGTATGTTGATGATATTATCATATTTGGAAAAACTGAAAGTGATTTGGAATTCGGTGTAGATTTATTAAAGAATTTTTTTAATTTAAAGGTTCTAGGGAAAACAAAGAAGCTCTTGGGCATAGAATTTGAAGAGGATGGTGATAAATTGTATATACACCAAACTTCTTATATAAATAAGGTTTGTGATTTGTATTCTAAATATAAATTTTCCATAAGCTCTGTACCTATGTCTAAAGGATTTGTTTTGTCAAAATTGGACTCTCCTGTAAATCATCAAGAAATAGAAGAAATGTCTAAGTATCCCTATAGAAACCTAATTGGATGTTTAAGTTTTATTGCTGGTCGAACACGACCCGATATAATGTATGCAGTAAATCTACTTTCCCAATTCCAATCTAATCCTGGTATAAGACACTGGCATAGTTTATTAAAATTACTTGGTTATTTACAGTATACTAAAGATTTTAAATTAGAATTATCCAGAGTAAATGAACTAAAGCTTTATTGTTATTCAGATTCAGACTTTGCTGCAAATCGTGATGACAGGGTTTCCATAGGAGGTTACATTTTACTTTTAGATGGGGTGCCAATTTCCTGGAAAACCTTTAAGCAAAAATGTATTAGCCTCTCTACTATGGAAGCCGAATATGTTACTCTCACAGAAGCAGCAAAGGAATTGATGTGGATGAAAAATGTACTTGAAAATGAAAGTTTAAAATTAAATTTAATTGAATGTTCTTTATTCTGTGATAATCAGGCAGCAATTTCTTTCTCTAATTCACCAGTTGAAAATCAAAAGACCAAACATATCCACATCAAATATTTATTTCTCAGAAATTTAATTTATGATAAAGTTTTTAAATTAAAATATATTTCTAGTAAGTTAAATTTAGCAGATCCATTTACAAAACCGCAAGTAAAAGAACAATTAATGAAATTTTGTAGGCAAATTTTCAAAATTTAAACTCACACTTATAGTTACTCTGTTCATTGCCATGTCCATTGACATGACATTGATCAGACTATCTTTTTTTTTTATAAAATCAAAATTTGTTTAATGATAGAGAGGTGATAAGAAAAAAAAAAAGTTTTACAATTTGGTTGTTTCTGATTAGTACCTGGCCGGTAATCTGTAAAATTTTCCCCGACTCGATAGTAATTAGACAGACTGTTTTTTTCTATTGAATATTGTATTTTGAATAAGTGTATTTTTGAATAAATTTATGTAAATTTTTTGTAATACCCTGGAGAGGCTAAAAAGGGGGCTGCTTGTTGTCATGTTAGTTCAAAAAAAAGTTTAAAGTCAAGTCAAAATAAACAGAACATGACATACTTTAGTTTTTATCCTCTCCAGGTTAATAAAAACTTCGTTGAATCGCCATTGCTTTTCAGCCGAACTGCCAGCATGCCGAGATAAAAATATGTGATTTTTGAGTGTTCCAGTGCCGTGATTTATTGAATCACCGGTGATTGAACTGTTCACGTCCGTTCATGAAACTCGATCGGTGGTACGTTCGGAAAGCGGTTTCGTTTGGATCAACCAATGGTGATTCTACGTTGGTTTTTCTCTTTGAATTGTGAATGGCATCATCTGTGAAGTAGAGTTCTGTTTGTATATAAAGACAGCCTTGTTGGATGTTCTTTGCCTTCATCTTGCTAGCCATTATTGCTGGTTTAGCAGCAGCTGCAGATTTGTTTTGTAATGGCGTAATGAAATAATCGAAATGTTTTAAGTTTATTTTATATTTTAGCATAAGCTATGCTTAATTTTTTCATTGTACATAATCATCTTGATCATTATGGAATAAAATAAAGTTTGCTGAACCTGCTTTGTCTTCACTCAAGTCTTCCACATTACACTTTTTAAAGACTTCCACTCGCCACTTATGCTGATTTAGTTGAAAGTATAAAGCAATTATATTATATTATATATTATATATTAAGATAATATTATTAAGATTTAAATCAAGTAAATGTAATTTTTGGTTAACACACTTATGCTTCACTGGATGAATAAGAAAACAAAAATACTGTCACTTTAATTTATCTCGATTTTAATGCGCATGTAAAATACCAATCACAAAATTTTCTAAAATGTTAATAATGAACCTTAAATCCCACAAGAAATAAAAAATAAAGCTAATAAAAATCTTAAAATAATAAATATGTATTATGTTAAAATCTTTAAAATCCCTTTAATACAGTAACATCATTTTAAATAAACTACTTTAAAACTACATGTACGCTGTCAAAATTTTAAAATTTTCACTCGGATCACAGTATTTTTTTGTTCTCTTTTTCATTATTAAATACTTTTCATTCACACAAACACTTCCATTCCTTGGTACTTTCGGCAATAATATATTCATAGTCAGCATAAAATAAAAATTAAAACCTTATTTAATGTATTTTTTTTTTTTTTTTTTTTTTTTTTTTTTTTTACGAGAGTATTTTATAAAATAAATGATGGAAATGAAGACTCTCCATTTTTATCAATGTTAATAAAAAAGTTTAAAAGAAAAATAAACACATAACCTGCACAATAAAACTTTTTTTTTCAAAATTATTTGTACTTTTAAGCTGAAAAAACATTAATCTGAATTAAAAATAAAGAAAAAGAATCATACCTGTAAATAAGATTATCCAAGTACTTTTTAAGAAATAAAAATTTAACTGTAAAACAAGACTTAATTATTATTATTTTCATTTCATATAAATTTTGAAGGATAAAAAAAACTAAAACAATACTTCTGGTCCTCGCTTATCAAATATTCGTCCGCTGAAAAATAAAAATAAATCAGTTTTCTACACTGATTAAATGATGAGTCAAATCAATGGCAGGGAACGGAATGCACACTCGAAACTGTTTGACACGACCTTTGGCCTTGAAAAGTCTCTGATTCAGTTCTTTATTCAATGTTTTCCGCTGATTACAGAAAAAGATCATAAGTGAAGATTTTTGAGTTGAAATCCGAACATAACGTCACAAACACAAACTGTTCTACGATCTTTTTGGAGAGTTTAATGAAATAGCAGTTTAAAGTCGTAGTTCTTTTCTTCGACTGGGGATTGTCTTAGAAAACTAAATATGAGAGTGAATTTTTTTTTTCTTTTCTTTCATTTTCTTTTATCAGTTAGTATTGGAAGGAGAAAAATATTCCTTGTGATCTTCCAATATGCAGTTGAGTAGGGAAAAAAGTCCCGAAGAATAACTTCAAAAGTTACTATGCATAAACGATAAATCACAACTGTGTTTTTTTTTCTTCTTCTTTTCATGATTGTCTTAATATTATTAGAAACGTGGAGAATTTCTATCTCTTTCAGCAGAATAGTTCATCTGATCTCCCACAAGCAGTGAGAGGAAGGAAAAAAAAATCTTTCTTCGAATTAATTCCTTTTTGCTCCACATTAACTGTGATTTCCTTGGGAGAAAACTTCTCGTTCTGCGTATGAATGTTCACGGCTTGGTGGCAAGGCAGAGGGATTTTTTCACGGCAGGTGACTGTCCTGCGGACTTTTAATAATGTAACGTCTTTAGGTGTTGTCAGTCGTGGCATAATATCCCCTTAATTATATTATAATGACTTCTTGGGTGTCATAAATCGTGGCATAAAAACTTGACTCGGGAGCCTCTTGTTGGTTCGAACTCTTTTATTAGGGCACTCTTCTTACACATGGATTCGCGAGTCCAGTCGGTGGTAGCCCAAGCCATTTACGTGCATTATGGAGGTTTACATTGCCGTAGTTTCTGCAGGCATCTCAAAACTGCAAAATCTCTCGTTTTTCGCATGCGTTCTGGTTAATATGTTGAAGATTATAATATTTTCCAGCAGAGGGCAGAATTGTGAATTTGGGAGGAACATTTAATTTAATTGGTTTGTTAGATTTTGATTGATGTGGTCAAAGCCCGCACAATTCCCGGGTCTGTGACAAATGAGGCCCTAACCACAAATGGCTGCAAAAAGCCCTTAGCTAATCAATTTTAATCTTAAGAAGCGTCCAAAAATGATATCTGAAATTAATAAATGTTAGGCTGGGAAAGGAAGTTAACAGGGGTAAAATAGCTTTAAGTTAAAATAGCTTTAAGTTGAAATAAAGTTAAAAATATTCATTAGGATTTCAAACTTTTGAATTTTAATTTTAAATTTTAGTTTTAAAAAGGGGTTAGTTTTTATCCTTTTATGTATATAAATACAGTACCTCTGCTTAATAAAATCAGCTGCTTAATCGGATCAGATTTTAAGGACCGGAAGCAAATCGATACAAACTCCTATTAAAAATGCTGCTTAATAAAATCAGCATTGCCAGTTAATAAACTCAAAATAATCAGTTTAATCTTTATGGAAAATTTTTATTTTTGCTTTCTTTTTCAGATTAAACAAACAAACAACAGCAAAAAAAGTACTGCTCATATTCCACAGTCTCACCTGCTTAGCAACAAACACGCCCCCTTGGATTTCATACAAGATTAGTATAGAAAGAAAAGGGGTGTATATTTTGATATTAATCAATTTCTCAATTTGCAATTGAAATTGATTAATATCAAAATATATGTGTAATTTACCGATGCTGGGTCGCTTGTGTCTCATGTAACACTGCAGAATTGTGTGCTCATGAAGATGGATCTAGTGCTAAGATTTGCAGCTTAACCAACATGTGAAGTGAAAAATGCTAAGCTGGGTGTCGTCTTTGTAGCTTAAATGGTAGAGCACTTGGAGTGCTATGCCAAGGGTTTCGGGTTCGATCCCCGGCTTCGACATTTTTCACTTAAGTTGGTATTACGCTTATTAGAAGTATGAATATTCACATATCTAGAAAAGGAGTATTAAAGAACAAAGGGGTAAGGTGTAGGTACATGTATGGGGGAGAGGATAAACAAATCCATTCTTTCAAAGATTATTAATGCAGTTGTAAGTTTCAAAAAGTATTGTTACAGTGATCATGTAATTTTTAAAAGAAAATTTAGTTCAGTATGATTCAGTTTTGTTTCTTTTGAAACACACAATGAAAAACATGTCTAAGCTTAAAGGATTTAAGCTTGAAGGAAAAGAGCAAAATTTTAGAGAATTATGATGATTTACCAAAATGTAGCCAAAGGCAAGCAGTGTTGTCAAAACTTGGAATTTCCCAATCTGCTTTATGCAATTTGCTTAAGAACATAGACAATATAAAGCCTCAAATTGTAGCAAATGGAAGTTTGAGCCATAAATGGAAGCAAGAAGGGAAAGCAGAAGAAAGGCAGCACTTTAAAAATGCCAAGCTGAAAAAAAATTCCTATTCCTGATGGCATTTTATATGAGAAAGCCAAACAATTCTCAAAAATTATAAATGATTAAAACTTCCGACCCACTGATGGCTGGTTGTCGTGGTGGAAAGAACAAAAGAACATCATTTATCGCAAACTGTATGGTGAAAAGTAAGACACTACAAAGATTATTGGAAAGCAAACATTTTGCTGGATTTGTTGAAAGACTATGATCTTTCTCAAATTTTTAACATTGATGAAACTGGGCTCTTTTATCGGGCTTTACCAGAGCACACTCATATTTAAAACCGAATCATGTAAAGGATGCAAGAAAATTAAACAACATGTGGCTGTTCTTTTGATGTTCAACATGACAGGTACCATCAAAACACCTTTAGCGATTCGAGCAAGTAAGAAACCACACTGTTTTAAAGGAGTGAAGGGTGTTCTTGTTGACTAAACAACAATAAAAAATTGTGTATGGCATCTCCAATTTTTACAGATTTTTTGTGCAATGGGGCAAAACACTTACGTGAAATATTGCCTTGGTTATGGACAATTGCATTGCACATCCTCTAGATTTATCATTGAAGCATGTACTAAAAAGTGTTTTTTCCACACACCACAACTATTACACAGCAACTTGATCAGGGAACCATCAAAGCTTTTAAATGCTATTGTAGGAATTAACTGGCCAAAGAGGCAGTAACAGAAATCAAAAAATGTGATTCATCTACATCTTCTTGTGTAAGCTCCGTAGTAAAATCTGTCAGTCTGTTGGATGCAATGCATTACATTAGTGATGCACAACCTGTGGCCCGTGATGGGTTAATTTATGGCCCACGAACTTTGTTAATTTACAACTGGGAAAAATTACAATTTTTGTGCATAGGTCGCAGAAAAAGATCCTAAATTTCGTTAAATTACTGCAGTAAAATATAAAATTTCCTCAGTCACTTACAAATTGCAAATATTGTAGATTGAGCGCAGAAAAATCGTGAATTTCATTGATCAATTGCGGAAAAATAGCGAATTTCATTGGTGAGGCTCGGAAAAAAATAGCAAATTTTGCCAAATCGGGCACGAAAAACATCCCATGTTTTGTCGATCAGGCACCAAAAAATCTTGAATTTTGCTGATTGGCCGCAAAAAATCGCACATTTCGTTTATCGGGTAAGAAAAAATCACCAGCATAACTGATGATGTGCCAAAAAATGCAAATTAAATTCATCGGCTGCAGAAAAATCACTTATTTTCTCGATTTATCGCCTGAAAAATATGCAAATTTCGTTGATTTGGCATGAAAAAAAATCGAAAATTTTGTCGATCGGGGACGAAAACATTGCAAATTTCGTTGATATTGCGAATTTTGTGATGATGTGCAGAAAAATTGAAAATTTCTATAATGGTTGCGAAGCAATTGTCAGTTTTGTCAATTTATCAAGAGAAAAAAAAATCATGAATTTCATCTTGTTGCGTAGGAAACTGCAGAATTTGTCAAATTTAGTTCAAAGTTGTGAATTTAGTTGTTTGTATGTGGCAAAATGCGTATTTCATCAATTAAGCCAAAAAACGAAAATTTCGAGGATCGTACACAGAAAAAATATGAGTTTTAGTGATCGAGTCCCGAAAAATAGCAAATATCGTCGGACAGAGGAATATCACGAATTTTGTCAATCAGGCTCAAATAAAATCGCGAAAATAGACTTCGTAAAAATCGAGAATTTTATCAATGAGTTTCGTGAAAGACACAAATTTCATCAATCGGATTCATAATCGCAAATTTAGTTGATAAGGTTCGTAAAAATAATGATTTTTGTCGATAAGCTGCAGATTTCATTGATCTGGACCTGAAGAAATGCGAATTTTATCACCAATAGAGGAAGAATCGTGAATTTCGTCGATCAGCTTTAGAAAATTGCAGATTTCGGCGATCAGCTTCGTAAAAAATCGCGAATTTTGTTGATTAGGTGCAAAAAGATGTCAAATATTTCGATTATCTTCAAAAAATCATGAATTTTCTCGATTAGCTTCGTAAAAATCGCAAATTTTTTTGATCAGACTCAGAAAAATCGCTACTTTTGTCTGTTATAGTCAGAAAAATTGCGAATTTCGCCCATCAGAGTAAAAAAAATCGCGATTTTCGTCGATCATGTGATTATAAGTCGCGAATTTTGTTGATCATGCAATTATAAATCATGAATTTTGTCAATCAGATTTGTAAAATTTGCGAATTTTTTCGATTGGCTATGTAAAAGTCGCAAATTTTGTTGATTAGGCATGGAAAAGTCTCAAATTCTGTCGATCAGAAGCTGAAAAATTGAAAATTTTATCAAGTATGCAAGGAAAATTTGCAAAATTCATGGATCGGCTTCGTAAAAATTACAATTTTCGTTGATCGGCTTTGTAAAAATCGCGAATTTTGCAGATCAGTTTTGCAAAAGTTAAGAATTATCTTGATTGATTTCGTAAAAAATGCAAATTTGATCAATCAAGCATGGAAAAATTGCAAATTTCGTTTATCAGGTGCAGAAAAATCTGGAACATCATTGATCAGGCATGCAAGAATCATGCTGATCAGCTGCTTCCCTCTCCTTCATTCATAAAGTTCACATTTTTTTCGGCACCAACCATTTATGTTTGTTTTTTAGCAATTTTAATAAAACAATTTTTTTTTTCTCCTGAATAAAGCAGAGAAATATTATTACATCTTGAAAATAATCTTTGCTATATCTATTATATATACAAAGATAAAAACTTTTGATATATCCTTACTGATTGAATTGGACATTTTGATTGGGTAAGTAAAATTAAAGGAGTAACTCCCCCTACTCCCCTCTGAAACCATATTTTTTTATCCGATTATAGGCAACAGATCACTTGAAATCGAATTATCTCTGTGTTATTGATGTGGTCCTCGATAGCCCAGACATATTTGTAAGTCGCCCTTCTCTTAAAAAGGGTGTGCATCCTGAATAAAGCATACATTACATTAAAGTATTGTGACAAAGGACATGATAATAAATTGCTTTTTGGCTTGCAGATTTAATTCAGAAGAGTCTGAAGAAATTGCCATTATCACTGAAAGTAAGAAAGAATTTGACAAGGATTTCCTCCAATATGTTGAAATTTATGAAAATTTGCCACCTCTAGTGAAACATCAGACACAGAAATAGAGAAGCAGGTCTTATTTTTGCAAGTTTCAAGCAGATCAGCTAGTGAAGATGAATATTAAGATGCAAATGAAAACCAGATATTCCACCCACTGCTGCTGATGCTTGCAAAGCTCTTCATACACTCCGAAGGATACTTGAAAATATAGGTTCAGAACAAGAACTGTACAATCAATATTACTCTCTTGCTAAAAACATTGAACGTTTAATTTTTTCGACCAAATAAAGCACCACTGATCAGTTTTTGACAAAGTCCAATAATGTAAGTAATAGTGCATAATTAAATTAATTTTATATTTGGTAAGTATTTATTAATTTTATATGCATGTTAGTTACTAATTTTGAATGAATGATTAAGTAATTTTGGACAAAAAATAATTATTCCTGTTTATTAATGTCATTGGATGTTACATTCTGCCATTTCTTTTCGAAATTGTGGGATACCTCCTTTGTTTTTAAGTTCAGGAATGTTTGTCGGGTATAAAAATCAGCCACTTATTAAAATCAATTTGGCTCAGAACGAATATGATTTTATTAAGTGACGATATATATAACTTTATTTTAAGTTAAAAAATTAATACAGTAATATTAATAATTGTTCAAAAATGTAATACCTTTAACAGTAGCAATTTTTTTCTAACTGTACAATGAGTATTATAATCTAATATAAGATCTACTAATTTTTAATGTAATTATTGTTATAATATTAATTTTATCATCTACATTACTTGTTATAACTGTTACCTTTAACCTGTAACTGAGTCACATGTAATTTAAATCTGCCTTAGCTCTTAACTGAAATAATTCACTTGAATTATAGATCATTCCTGATATAGGTTTGGTAAATATTTTAGTATATATATGTATATTTTTAATAAATATTTTATTATTGTTATTATTTAACATTCCTTTTTTTTTCCTAATTTGTAACAGTAAATAAAGTCCGACCAGTCGGGTGCATTGTGGGTCGAATTTCTTAGCTTTTAGCACGACCTATAACAGAAACTGGTTGGATGCTTTTGCTTTTTTATTAAACCATGCACCCCTGATGAGTAGTTTAATAAAAAAGCCTTCTACTGTCCATTTATCCATTTACCTTTCATAATTTTGATAATCTGCCTTCTATATCACTTCAAATGATTTTAATAGGATGATTGTAAAAATACTGGTTTCATTGGTTTATTTTTTGTTTTTGTATGGTAATATCTGAATTACTTTGGTTATATTTATAAAAGTATTTATATATATATTGGGTGAGTCATAAATATCGAAACAATAGGCTATCTCCTTAAATATCGTCCCTAGACCCATACTTCCAATTGCAAAGTTTCATAAAAAAAAAGGTGAATTCTTTGATAAGATAAATTGCAACTCCATGGGGGGTCTATTTTAAAAAATATGAAAATAAAATTTTTATACGGCCCCCGGAAGATAAAACTTCCAATTAGAAAATTTTTCCTTATCCATTCCAGAACTGAACAAAAAAAAAATTCATTTTGATATCTTCAAAATTCAGAGAGTTATGACAATTTTAATAAATCGTGAGGTTTCAAGGGATCAGACACAAATTGAAATGCATGTAATTGAAGAAACAATGTTGCTGCAATGGGTCCAGGAAACATTTTTTTTATTTATTTATAAAGTTAGAATTTTGAATGCTTTGTGATAGATTAACCATATAATTTGTAAGCATTATCACATCATAAAACTTCTTAATAATTCTTTTTTTTTTTTCAAAAAATTTAGAGTAAATTAAGATTGTTATAACTCAAAATATTATTTGTCACGCTGATTTTTTTTTCTTTTGATTAAATGAAAATGGCTAATTTTCAATTTTAATTCAGTATTTAAAAAAATATTTTTTTTTTAAATAAAAGTATTCAAAATAGCAATATAAAAAAGATGCAATTTTTGTAAACAAATCACATTTTTAAAAGCAAATTTTCTGAGTTGAAAACTTCTTTTGGCACATTGGGCATTTTTTTTAACTATTGAAATCGTGGGACTGTTACCATAACCAACAGTTATTGATGACGGTTATTGTCAGTTTAAAAATGAGAAATACTGAAATAAAAATATTTGATGCAGAAAAGTGCATTAGTTTTAAACAAAGGTGGGCTTCTAACGTTTAAATGCTTTTTAACAGTTTCTAGGTGATTAACTCCATCCTGTATAGTTTCGATTTCAGATATTGTTTAAGTTTTGCCCTTCTCACCTTTTTAATTACTGTTTAAATGCATCAGTTGATTTAAACCTTATTTTTTTATCACGTCAATTGCAAATTTTTTCATTGTGCAATGACTCACAGACAGACATTTCATAAAAACATGTTTTTCGGTATCTCTGAGCCCTAAAACGTATGTGAATAAATTGAAAACCGGAATTCAAAATTTTCGTGAATCTAATACTTTCTTCTTGTAAAGATAGAAGAAAGTGAAAATAGATTTAAAACCATCATAAATTTTGAAACTGGATAGTATAAAGTAGATTTTTGAAAATATTTCTATGTAATTTATTAAAATATATTTCCAATGATTCCGTTAATAGAAGCGTCATTATCGCTATTACTATATTTACTAAACTTATTACCTGCAGCAATAAGTTTTTAAGACACTTTAATGAGAGTTTAATTAATATCACTTAATTTAATAACACTTTTAATAAATGTTTAAGAAGACGGTCCGGCCAACGGGTCGTGCCAGTTAGAGGTTGGAGCCAAGGTCAAAATATTGCAGACATCTAGCATATTTCAAGGAAGTTCAAAGCAAAAAACTATACTCTTTTATTTTATATCTAAAATTTAAAGTATTGTCTTGGATCGACATTTAACAATGCGTAAATTTATGGTCGATACCTAAATTTTACTTCAAATGAACTGATTTCGCTGCTCTCAGAGGTATGCTTAAGTGGTGTAAATCACGAATTTTGGAAAATTTCGGACTTTAATATCTTTCGGGGATTTGTAGATATCGAGATAAATTTTTTTTTGTTCAATTCAAGAATGGATAAGGAAAAATTTTCTAATTGGAAGTTTTATCCTCTAGGGGCTGTATAAAAATTTTATTTTCATATTTTTTAAAATAGACCTCCCATGGAGTTGCAACTTATCTTATCAAAAAATTTACTTTTTTTATGAAACTTTGCAATTGGAAGTATGGGTCTAGGGGCAATATTTAAGGAGATAGCCTATTGTTTCGATAATTATGACTCACCCTGTATGTATATATGTATATATATATATATATATAAACTCCTGACATCATACATAACCCTCCTGCAAAAATTTTCTTAATAGCTGTCACCGTTTGCAAGTTATTGAATTTTAAAATCCATCAGTCATTTTTAGGACACCCAGTACATAACCATTAACTATAATACAATATGCATAGCTAAAACATGAAAAATAGAATCAAATGGAATATAATCAGAATTTTCTGAACCTAAGAAGACTCATTGGACTCTGAATAATTTGGAACTATAAATAAAGTGTCTGGTTTCATCTTTTTATCAGCCATAAAAAAAAAAAAAAAAAAAAAAAAAAAAAAAAAAATACAAATTTGAGGTTACCAACATACATAAATCAATAATAAAGCGAGGAAAACAAATCATAAAATAAATAATAAATTAAATCATAAAATAAATAACGAATTAAAAATAAATCATAAAACAAGATTAAAATGGATAGAGTATGATAAATATGCCAGACACTATAGACATCCTACAGATGATGTACTAAAAAATAGACTGTCATGATTACATGCAAATGTTGCCAAAAAAATAAGGATATTTCAAAATATGGAGCAAGGAGTATGTCCCAGTATCAAAGACAAAACTTCAATTTATGGTATCAGCACATTCTATAGTATCACCAAACTACCATGTTGTCCTATAAAACACATTAATGCTAACATGAGTCTTTATGTATGTTTTATATATATATATATATGAGGAGCCCAGAAGCCAAGGGGTATAAGTGACAAAATTGAAAAAAATGAATTAAGTGCACAGGCTATCTGGAAAAATGTTTATTTATTTGTAGGTAAAGAGTTCAGAGTGATTTTTTCATTATGTACTGAGTAATAGGGGTCAGTCAGTTAACCTCTTTCCCAAAACTGTGACACGCGTGGAGGCCAAGGGGTATAAGTGCAGTTGTGTCCATTACCATCTAATATAGCAGAAGCATGACCAACGGCATACATACAAAGCCATTTGCTTATTTTATGCATTAAATATATTCATTTTAACTGTTATCAAGTAAGAAAAATCATGCGTTAAGCATGGATTATGAAACACTTTCCAACACTCCCTGAAATCTTCAAAAATTTTTGCTATTGAGGGTAATAAAGTGTTACTGTCTATTGCCAAATATGTATTCTGTTACTTCTGAACAGCCCTATGTTTTATTTGTTAATTGATATATACTGTATAATGAAAAAAATTAGTTTAGCAAGAAAACGCATGACAGTTTAAAATTTCTCTTTCAGTAGTTTATACTAATAGATGGAAGCATACTTTCATATTTTTGTTCATCTTGTAGTTAATGGACCTTTATTATACGCCAGTATTTAGCTGAAATTTACTTCAAATTAAACACACTTAAGACTGCTGAAATCACATTTCCAGAAATTATCATTCATCGATGACCAGTGGCGCAGCCAAGGGGGTGGTTTTGGGGTTAAAATCCCTCCCAGAGCTAAGAAAGGTGACTATAATTGCTGCTTATATGAATCAAAACCAAACTTAATATTTAAATATTTTGCTCATTTCGGAATCCGCTGCTTTATTGAATCAGATTTCGTTTAATAAAATGATTCATTTAATTGGCGAAAATTCTACTTAAAATTGTGAAAGTGCATATTACATGGATTAGTTAAGTAAAAATTGGTTATTTGAACTAAAGCACTTTTCTGATACGTATTATGCAATAAAAATGTTGATTTCCTGCCACACAGATAATCTTTGAGTTTAAGTATTATACAGTGAATATTCTAATAAGTACTGATTCTATTAACCGGCGATTCAAATAACCGTCAATCACCTTTATCAGAAACTCAACCCCCCCCCCCCCCCCCCCCCTAGAATCAAATTCTGGCTGCGCCACTGTCGATGACCATGTATAAAAATTTGTGTGTGATCCTGTATATCATTTTATCTATATTTTACAAGCATTTCTTAGTAAACTGAATGCAGTTTAGCAGAGAAATACAAGACTTATTTAAAAGCAATCTTATAAGTAAAGTACGCTCATATTCTGTAACCTTTACGAGTATTTTTGTGTAGCCCTGTATATGAGCTATAGCATTTATACATATTGTCAGCCTTACTCATATCCTTAACACTCATATCCATAAGCCCATATACATATTGTAATGGTATAATATAGCATGACTTACTGGTTTTTATTTTATTCCAATCTTATCTTATTTCCAATCTCTTTATTTTGTTTTTCCCTATTCCATGGCATATTCCTCTTTTAAATCGGTTACTTATTTGTTTACTTTCGATTTGAACACTTGCATGTGCGTTCATGGTTCGTGCGTTCACATCGTTTTCTTCCGTCTGATCGCGATTTGCGATCTTCGCAAATCGCAACTTACGAGTAGCCGTATATCCCTTTCGCAAAGCAGGAACGCATTCGCTCAACTTCTGCAGACGCAAAGGGGGCGTTATCTTCTGGTGATGTATAGAACCGCGAGGGATATTTGAATCAGTTGGATTGTTTTGACTGCAGATGGTCTGACGATGTTTTGGCCTAGTAAAAGGCCGTTTGTTGTCATAAATATTAATTATGAAAGTTCAATTGTAGTTTATCTTAAGTGGTGAAAGATGGTGTAGTTTTATGAAATAATTTCTATTAGTTGATAGCGGAAATGTGATGATAAATATGTTGCTGTCATGAGCTGTGTTAACATCCAAGGGTTTTTTTACTTTCTTTGAACTATTCCTGGACTTTATTTTTCGTCATCGTCCGATTTGAAAATTTCTTCTTCCAACTTTGCCATGATGAGTTGTTCGTTTTGCAACCTGTACCGGTCAGTTAAACTTTACTTTACGTCATGCTATTTGTTTAATTAAGTTTTTTTTTATTGTGTCAAATATGACTTTAATTTTGTAAGATAACATAATTTCAGAAATTATCCTTTTTGGTTGAATTTATACCAGATATAATTTTTCTTTGTTTATTATTTCATATATACATATATTTTTATTTTGAATATGTTTTTCTTGAAAATAAACGTTAGTTTATATTTTAATTTAAATGCTTCGTTAATGACTTTATTACGCAACCACACATTGCCAATATTTATTTCAGGTCACCAATTTTATTTTCTTTATCTCTGCTTAAGTTTTATTTAATTTTAGAACGGTTCTGGCCTCAGAACCGATCACATATCATATAACGTGTATAAATTTAGTGAAAGTTAAAAGCGCAAATCATAATTAAAGTAGCCTTTTGATCATCCATCAATCATCATCAATAATTATACAGTACTTCAGACAGAAATTCGGTCCTATTTGAAATATTTTTTTGTGTTCCTGTAAATACTGTGTACTTTGTATTATGTACAAAATGATTTATATTAAGCCTCAGCGATATACATTAATTTTATTATGCATGAAAATTGTAATATAATTAAAACAAGTCGCAAACAATTCCCTCTTTATCATTAGGTAATGTAAATCTTTTGTATGGTCCTGTAAATAAATAATAACTTATTCTTTTCACCTCAGATTTTATAGAATGTCTATTTTAGTGCAATTCATAAATGCATATAAATTTTAACATGTGACAAGGTGTTATATTTCAAATTCATTTAAAACGATTTTTCCCATAACCCGTAATGTAACGGAAAATTTTTTATTGTCCCTGTAAATAAACTAATTATGTTAGAAACTTCATTTGCAATAAGTTCGTGTTGAGGTAAACATGAATAATTCCCAAAAACTTCAGGGCTATCCGAATATATTTACGAGAGTTAGGACAGACAGACTGACAAACCAAAATCATATTCACTTTTCAACTTTGTTGGTAAGTGTTAAAAAATATGAAATTCCAATGTTTCTAAACTTATAATGAAATTTTAAAACTTATATTAGAACAAAAGTTTTTCATTTCATTCATTTATATCAACATTGTTCATAAATTTTTCGTAAATTCATTTTTTTATTTCATAATTTTTCCTTTTTTAGAATTTATATTAAAACAAAATTTTGTGCTTTCATTTACAGTCCCTGGTCAAATTATTAGACGCACTCCCTTTTCCTTGTGTCGAATCATATTACTAGCTCCATAGAAATATTACTGTGTGAATAACTGCAATTAATTACGTACATCATTTATAGGATTATAATAAATAAAAAACATGTTTAAGACTTTAGAACTCTTTCTTTTTACAAATTAAATTAAAAATGGCTGAAATTGCAAAATTTATAACTTATAACTCAAAAAAATGTCAATATTTTTTGGAGCCTCTTTTGGCGGCTATCAGTGCCTCTATTCTTCACGGCATGCTGTTAATACAAAATTGAAGAGTTTCTTGTATGAGTGGATGACGATTCCAGATATGGATAAGATTTTCTACGATCTGGTTTTTGTTTATTATGACTTCTTAGTCAATTCTCCAGACCAATATAAAAAAGTTTTCAAAATCGGTTTATTCTAAAGCTAAAATGATGGTTTCCAAATGAAGAACCATTTGTATTTTTGCAAGGTAAAGCTTTTTGTTACATAGCACGATCCGTCAAGGTCTACTTTCAATAAAAAAATATCCCTTTGTTAAACTGCTCCCGGTAATTCATCAGACATGAATACCATTGAAAATGTTTGGGAGCTAATGAAGAAAAAACTGGACAAAGAGCTCATAACGAGCAAAACACAGCTCATAGAAAAACTTATCTTTGTCTGGAAACATCACTCACACATGCAAAAAACATTTAAATTTTATACTAACAGCATGACATGAAGAATAGAGGCAGTGATTGCCGCCAAAGGAGACTCCAAAAAATATTGACATTTTTTTAAATTTCATGTTTTAAGTTTTACAATTTTAGCAATTGTTAATTTAATTTACAAAATAAATAATTTTAAAGTCATTGGCATGCTTTTAATTTATTATAATCCTACAGATGATGTATATAATCAATTGTAACAATTGGCATAGTAATATCTCTATGAAACTTGTAATATGATTTGACACAAGAAAATATGAGTGCGTCTAATAATTTGGCCAGGGACTGTATTTGTATCAACATTAATTTTAATTTTTTCATAAATACAATTTTTTATTTAATAATTTTTCATTTCTTATGTTCATTTGGCACTTGTACCCTTTCATTTTCAAGCAGTTTTCATTACTGCTTGGAAGCCAAGGGGTATATAAGTGCCGAATGATGATAAATATTGCTTAGTTATAAATTTAAAAAATATTCAATTCCACCTTCTTTTTTTTACAGTTATTGAAACAAGAGTTCAAGGATCACTAAGAAATAAGCAAAATTTTCATATTTCAATTCATTCAATTACAGTTGATGTGTAACTTTGAACTCAATTTACTCGAAATCTAAATTTTGTCACTTGTACCCCTTGGCTTCTGGGGTCCTCATATATATATATACACACACACAGGTACATATATTAGTCGGCATTTTGCTTTTCATAGTACTTGGAAATTTTGCCTCTTGGAGTCGGAATTTTGAGTCTACACCCCCCTACAGAACAAGGGAGGTTTATGCCCCTGCTTGTTGTATAAAGATTTTTAATCTGAAAAACTACTGTGGATATTATTTTGAAAAATCGAGTCACCTTGAACCTGACCTGCAAGTGTAAAATGCTACATGCTGTTCTTAGGCAGGTCGCACACCAAGGAGACATGTCAAAAAGTGTGAGACAGAACACAAATTCTAGTGTTCAAACCAGTTTCTTCTTTATTAACAGGTGAAAGCTTTTCTTGACTTACATTTTTTTTTGGGGGGGGGGGGGGGTCATTAGCCTCCTTGGTGAGTGGTCTGCCTCACTAACAAGGAGAGGATACGAGGCTTGTGTCACCGAATTGGATAAACGTTTGTGTATCGATAGAGTATAGTTAGTATATAAATATATGACAGCCATAAAGCACAATACCCAGGGGGTCTCGAGAAAATAACCCTTAAAGCTCATGCTATAGTTTATAATCGGATAAATTTCCATCATCAGCAAGCACCTCCGTGGCTTGATCGGTAGAGCGCTGGACTCAAGTTTTTTCCACCTGGGATCTAACCCCGCTGCAACCTTTTTTTTTTTTTTTTTTTTTTTTTTTTTACGAAAATTTACAGTGATTATTTTTGAACCGCAATTCAAAAATATGCATGACAATTGAAATTTACAAAAAAATATAAATTGAATTTACTTTTTTGTGAGATACAAATGTATTATTATCTGCGAAATTTCGCATATTTAAATGTGTACACATGGTTTTTTTTTTAAGTAAGCATATTTATTTTATATACTATGAAATTTTTTCTAGGTTTATCCCGTCGACCAAAAATTTATCACCAAATTATAAGATTAAATGCCAATAATGGATGATTATGAATGTCACATTAAACATTATACATATCTTTAAAACATCATCAAGTGATTTTAAATTAACTTTTTTAACTGTATTTTTATTTATATTTTACTAATTCATCTGTTCTTTTGTTATGTAAAATAAAAATTATGTCAACAAATTTAACTTGGCTTTTAGTTTGGCGATTTTTATTATTTGGCGAAAATGGTTGACGGGATAACCTAGTAGTACCATTTTTTGTTGTTATTTAAAATTATCTAGTTTTTTCTGTGATTTGCTACTATTTTTAACAGAGAAATAAAATATGTAAACAAATATGTTATTTTAATTTTCTTTCCATGCAAATACTTGAAATACTTCCAGGTATTTGAAATATGATTTTTATATTTAATTTATTTATTTATTTTTTTTTTTTTAAATTTTGGATTATGGATTTTTAATTAGAATAAGTGTCTATGTAGTATTTTTTCAGAATTTTTTCTTGTTTAATATGTTTATATAATACAGTTTTATTATATTTCTATAATGAAACAAATTAAAATATTATTCACACATTTATTTCACAAATTTAATTTATTTGTCTGTAATAATTAGTAGATTATTTATAGAAATAAATGTAAACAATTTTAAATAACAAAATAAAAATTGTGGTCTATAGACAAATAAATTAAATTACTTTTTTTTACATAAAATATTTAAACATGTAAAATTTTGCAGTTAAAAATGCATTTATATCTCACAAAAAAGTAAATTCAATTTATATTTTTTGTAAATTTCAATTGTCATGCATATTTTTGAATTACGGTTCAAAAATAATCACTGTAAATTTTTGTTTTGAAAAGAAAGGTTGCAGCGGGGTTAGATCCCAGGTAGAAAAAACTCGAGTCCAGCGCTCTACCGATCAAGCCATGGGAGGTGCTTGCCGATGGCAGAAATTTATCCAATTATAAACCATAGCATGAACTTTAAGGGTTATTTTCTCGAGACCCCCTGGGTATTGCGCTTTATGGCTGGCATATATTTATACACTAACTATACTCTATCGGTACACAAACGTTTATACAAAATGGTGACACAAGCCTCGTATCCTCTCCTTGTAAGTGTGACACACATATTTATATACTACAGCTAAATCAAGTACTTTATTTAACATAGTGATTGCAAATGTTCTTTTCAATAAATTTGTTATTGGATTCTTAACCCCTTGGGGATCAGTGACTTGTGTACATGCCACATAAGGTACTCAGAAACCTTGATTATTCTCACTTGTAAATTTTATTGTAAAATTTGCTTTATTTAATACAAGCATTTTTGCAATTAAGTTAGGTAAAGGTTTCTGCTTTCAAAAATGGGTGATTAACGATTAAAAATATTGTAAAACATGTTCGTCCTGAAAGGGTTATTTGCTTGTGTCTAAACCATAACAGAAAAATATGAAGTCTGAAAATTTCTAATCTTCCTGAGAATCCAGAAGTATTAATTAAATATTTCTCAACATATTTCACAAAATGTCTAATGTCCAGTAATTTTTGGCTAGATATTATATTTCTTAATACTTAAAAAATTATATTTAGCTTATGTCAATTTGTACATATTTTTATTTTTTTGTGTATAGTGATGAAGAATTTCACTTTGTGATAAATATATATTTCTTTAATTTATACATATTACATCTAAAAGTTTGCATTAAAAAAATCTACAACAATAACTCATTTTTGTTGAGAATCTATATGTTTTACATTCTCTTTAACCAGTTTTATTTAATTTTTTCATTATCTAAATATATCTTTTTACAACAAAAATAAGAATTTTTGTGAAGGATTAGAGAACATGAAACTACATTAAATCTTGTAATGTATTAGTGTGACAACATTAATTTTCAATTGCATGCTTTTTAGGAAGTGTCTTTTGAAAATGTAAGAATGAAACTTCATCCTATAAAATTTTTCATATCACTTTGTACAAAGTTACATCATTAGCAATCAAAATTATACTTTTATAGAAATAGTAAAAATGAAATACCTGAATAAGTAGTTTTCTGTCTTCCTCAATATGCTTGTGTGTAGTTTCTTGTTCTATTTTCATTTCTGTTTTCATTGGAACATTAATATTAACTCTTAATTTTTTATTTTTGTATCCAAAAAATAACATCACTAAAGACGAAGGCTGTAGATCACTTTCATCATCTTCACTAGTTAAAAGTTTTGATTTTAGCAAAATCTGTACAACTTGTATAAGAATATCCTAAAGAATAAGTTTATTTTGATTTAAAACTCAAAATGAAATAATAAAAATAAAGAAGTAAGAACTTTTTAACTATTAATCTTCATGAACAATTGTCACTAAGTTATCATTTGTAGATAAAAAGCTTTAAATGGGACAAATAATTTAGATTTAAAAACTTGAAATTAGCATAACAATACTATTTACTGGAACATTCAGAACTGTTAAATAAAATGTTAATTGAAAAACTTTTACCTGTACTCAGTTTAGTAACAAAGAAAAATTAAGTTACAGGAAAATTTAAATTTGTAAAAATAACTGAAGATTATAGAGCATAAAAATGACTGAAAAAAGAAAATATGAAAACTCATTTTACATTAAAATTATGTAATCAAGAACAGTATAATGAAAAGAATATATAAGTACAGTAGAATCCTGATAATCCGGATCGGTTTTTTTCAACTTTGAGAAGCGATTGGTGAAAAAGTTTTTGTTTTATTATTCAGAATACGACGCTGCAACAAGTTAATGTTAAAGAAATTAGCCAATCGCTTCTCAAACTTGAAAAAAAAGCAAAAAACCCGATCCGGATTATCGGGATTCTACTGTACTTTACTACACACTTACTACATATAGTTAAGTCACACTGCACAAAGAGATGTAGTTCACAAGATGTTAAAAGAAAAGTAACTGTCATAAAAATAGTTATGTAGTAAAAGCAAATAATTTGTATAAAGATGTAAATCAGAAAACAAATTTGATTATTTTTATTAATATACTTATATAAATAAAAGTACAGTACCAGGGGTTCATACTCATTTTCCAAGAAAGAATCCCCTAATGTATTTATTTTCCAGGGTGTACAAATTTTTCCATATCAACAATTAATGACAATTTTTAAACAAGTATCATGACACTCCCATTTCCTCAAAATAAAATAAAAACAAGATAATCTCAAAAATTAAGTTTACACATCACTTAAATAACCAATATGAACATAAATTTAAAAAGAAAACATTAATTTATGGAAAACAGAGATGAAGTCTGCATGCCTTGTGGGGCTGTTTCAGCCAACTTGGTGGTTGGCTGAAAGAATCTCCTTTCTACTTTATGATTTTTTCTAAATATCTTTTTAAAACATTATGAATAATATGTGGGTTACAAGTGTCACTATCAATAAAAAATGTCCTTTATTTTTCATAAGTTTTTCTTGAACTATTTTTCAATCTCATGATGTTAGGAGGTGTGTCTAGTGACTGAATGGATGTTGACAAATGCAGTATCATAAACCATGCAAACAGCTACAATTGCCCTCAATTTCCCAGAATAGACAATCATTTTGGTAAGTTTTCCCAAGTTTGGGGAATTTTTTGTACTATCCCCTGAGATTTCCCAGATTTTTACTACCTAAAATTTATGCCCTGATTTTTCTAGGAATCCCATATTCTCCTGGATACACTCCCTGAAATTCACAACCCTAAAAAATCTGCAATCCCAAAATCTGCACATAATTTACAGATGTAAACAATTTTACATCCAGTTGAGATGTACAGACAAAATTTGACTTTTTAAAAATTTTTATATCAATTCCTTATAAATTATCATTAGTAATTTTCATTAATATTACTGAATTTATGTTTTTTTTAATGAAGGAAGAATAAATTTATTTCTGAGAAATATCGAGATATTGCTGACATCACTGGTAGTCACAATCTTTTTACCAAATATATTTATGTATTAAGAGCGTACACTAGTCACATGTTAAAAGCCGAGCGCTAATGTAAAGTCTATGGGGACATTCTTTTCGAATATCTCGCTCAAATTTTAATATTTTTGCATGATTTTTTTGTACAAGATAGCTGAGGGCGATCCACAACCAGCCTAGTTTTTACTTTTTTGATTTTGCTTATATCTTTTTTATATTACGATAGTTTCAATTTCAGAACTGGTTTAAACCGGTTCCGAAAGTTTAAGTAATTGTTTAAAGGGGAGCGTCACAGGTTTGAAAAATCCCCTTTTAACAATAGATGGCGCTGAATTTCACTCGGAAAAGGCAATAGAGAATTACTGCTGGCAAACCCCGTTCGGCAGTCTAAATACGTCACTTCCTGTTCAAATCGAAACTCCAGTGAATAAGTGGAGAATTCAGATGTACGAGGTAGAGAAGGAATAGATGTAACTTAATCTTGCAGGGATCTTGGCTCTTTTGTTGAGCGAAAGGGTAAGGGCATTGACTTTGGTCATTGGGTAAGGGTAGAATAAAAAGAGAAAAAAGGTTGTTAGTTGTTTGGCTATTTGGGCCTGGGGTGTAGCTACTACAGCGGGGGGGGGGGGGGGGGGCGACGCCCTCCCCCCATATTCGGTATACTCATTTCATTCAGTAAATTCACTTTCGTTCAAAAATTGCATCATTTCTCGTTTATTTTTTCCTTCTAAGAAATAAAAAAAAATATTTTAAAAATATTACAAAAGCTATAACAATGTCAAAATATATTCTAAATATTTTCATAATACTCATACCCCTATTTCACAATACTTATTACATTCGGTAATTTCTCTTTCGTCCAAAAATTGCATTATTTCGTGCAGTTTTTTCGCTTGTAAGATTTTAAAAAAATATTACAAAACATAAGACAATGTTAAAACATATTTAACATTATTAAATAGTTTTAGAATACTTATATTTCACATTCGGAAGGCTCATTACATTCGGTAATTTCATTTTATTCAAACTGTGCCTCATTTCGCGCTGCATTTTTCCTTTCTAAGAATTTTTTTATAAAATTTATTACAAAGCATAAAAAAACGTCAAAATATATTTAAAACTATTAAATATTTTCGGAATACTCATACCCCATGTTCGGAAAACGCATTACATTCGGTAATTTCCTTTTTGTTCAAAAATTGCATCATTTCGTGCTGTATTTTCCGTTCTAAAAACTTTAAAAAATACATTTAAAAAACTATTCCGAAACATAAAACAATGTGAAAACTGATGGACAAAAATTGGCAATATTTATTATTAAATATTTTCGAAATACTCATAACATTCGGTAATTTCACTTTCGCTCAAAAATTCCATCATTTCACCTGTTTTTTTCCTTCTAAGAAGTTCTTTATAAATATTAAAAATTATCGCAAAACACATTTAAAATTATTAAATATTTTGAAAATACTCATATCCACATTCGGAATACGCATTACATTCGATAATTTATTTCGTTCAAAAATTGCATCATTTTGCCTGTATTTTTTCTTTGTATGAATTTTTGAAAATATATTAAAAAACTATTCCAAAACATAAAGCAATGTCAAAACATATTTAAAACAATTAAATGTTTTCGGAATACTCATATACCCCACATTCTAAAAACTCATTACATTCGGTAATTTCACTTTCGTTCAAAAATTGCATCATTTCGCGCTGTATTTGTCTCTTCTAAGAATGTTTAAAAAATTATTAAAAACATTATTACGAAACATAAAACAATGTAAAAATTGATTGACGAGAATTGTCAATGTTTAAAACTTAAATATTTTCGGATTACTCATAACGTTCGGTAATTTCACTTTCGCTTAAAAATTTCCATCATTTCACCTGTATTTTATTTTTCTAAAATTTTTTTTTAATATATTAACAAATTATTCCAAAAGGTATTTAAAACTATTAAATATTTTCAAAATACTCATACCCCACATTCGGAATACTCATTAGATTCGATAATTTATTTCGTTCAAAAATTGCATCATTTCGCCTGTATTTTTTCTTTCTAAGAGTTTTTTTTTAATATACTAAAAAATTATTACAAAACATAAAACAATGTCAAAACTCATTTAAAACTATTAAGTATTTTCGGAATACTCATATTCCACATTCTAAAGACTGATTACATTCGGTAATTTCGCTTTCCTTCAAAAATTGCTTCATTTCGCACAGTATTTTCCCCTTCTAAGAATTTTTAAAAATTTAATAAAAAAAATTATTACGAAACATAAAACAATGTAAAAACTGATATACAGAAATTGTCACAATTTAAAATTATTAAATATTTTCGGAATACTCATACTCCCAAATTCGGAATATTCGGTAACTTCACTTTCGTTCAAAAATTGTATCATTTCACCTGTATTTTTTCCTTCTAAGGATTTTTAAAAATTAAAAAAAAAGTATTACAAAACATATTTAAAACTATTAAAATTTTTCAAAATACTCATACTAGAAGTTTCTACGGGCCGAAATTTCCAGGCTCAAGCCCGGCCCGATGAATAGAAAAAAAAATCGGCCTGGGTTGGTCCGAACGAAAAAAATATTGGTCCGACCCGGCCCGATATACAGTAGACTCCCTCAAATCCGCACAGCTTGGGACCAGAGGTTGTGCGGATTTTAGAATTTTGCGGATTTCTGGTCATTGCTTTGTTTACGTTTTTTAAACAGTAATTTGAGTGCAATTAATAGTGCATTCAGGACTATAATGAATACTTACAATATAATAAAATGTTAAAATAAGTAATAAATTAAAATAATAAAAATTTAGATAATTTTCAAAATGATTAAAATATTAAAAGCAAAGATCAAGTTAATGATCAATAGTGTATGATTAAATATTCATTATAAAAATTAAATATATTTTTCCAAAATTATTCAACAAAACTTGCCTCATAAAAGTACATTACTAATTCACATCAAAATCATAAAATAAGGATTTTTTTTTTTAAAGTTTAGCCAGGCTTAGTAACCAAAAAATCTTGATTAATGCATAAATATATTTGGTAAGAAAATTGTGATTACCAGTGATATCAGCAATATCTTGATTTTTTTTTTTTTTTTTTTAATTTGTCTTCCTTCATGAAAAAAAAAAAAAAAAAAAAAAAAAAAAAAAAAAAAAAACATGAATAGAGTATTATTGAGAAAATTAAAAATTAAAAAATATATGGAATTGATACAAAATTAAAAAAATCACATTTTGTCCAAATATCCAATCTGAAAGTTTCATTGTTTACATCCATAAAGTATGTGCGGATTTCTGGTTTGCGGATTTGAGGGAGTCTACTGTACTAGCTAAAAATACGACCCGAATCTGTCCCGGAAAAAATTAAAATTTTGGTCCGAACCCGGTCCGACCGGAATAAATTTCTACAGAACATTGATTTTTAATCACTATTTACGAAAGAGTTCTGACAAAAAAAAAAAAAAACTCGTTTTTTTTTTATGTTTATAATCTTTATTTATGGAGGTCATTTTGGACCCAAAGCAGATCCGCAGCAAAAATACAAGTCAACCGGACCCAAACTCTACTTGCAGTAAAAATAAAAGTCAACCGGACCCAAACCCGACACTCAGTAAAAATAGAAGTAAATCGGACCCAAACCCGACACTCAGTAAAAATAGAAGTCAACCGGACCTAAACCCGACCCGCAGTAAAAAAATTAGCCTAGATTCACGATCAGATTCGAGTCTCCAAATTTTTTGAAATCGCCCCCCCCTCCCCCCTTGAGGACTCTCCAGATCCGCCCTTGTTCTACATTCTTATTATGTTTATAATGTATTTTTATGACATTGTGTATCTTTTCTGAAACATTTATTTCTAACTTTATTATAGTAAGTATTCTCTTTTATCTTTATCACTTTAAAAATATATTATGTTTTTAATTTTTGTTCAATCTTTTTTCCTGTTATCGTCAGAATATTTGAGTGTTGGTCAGCATACCTTGCAGGCCTAATATTTTAAATAATTGTATTTTTTGTGTTGTTGAAAATTTTTTACTAGTTGTTGCATACTTTACATATATAGACTTTGATATTACTTTAGATGCATAGACTTGCATAGGGAAATAATTAGCATCACACTGTTTAGTATAAAACGTCTACTCATTTAAATTTCATAATTGTGAAATAACTTTTTTAAAGTAAAATATTGATTGTTATATTTAATTTTTAATGGATAACGGTAATTTTAGTAGCTATCGTTTTTCACTTTTTTTAAGGTCAACCTCCCCTGTAAGTATCGGTGCAAGGAATGCCCCCATAATCATCTATGCCCCCCCCCCCCCCAAATTTGTAAATCGGTCCCGTCTGTTTACCGCGCGAAAAAAATGCGAATTTCGTTGACCGGGCGTGGAAAAATTGAAATTATCGTCTATCGGACATGGAAAAATCGCGAGTTTTGTATACCTTTGAACAAGCAAGGGGCACCTTTGAACAATTGTATAAAATATGGAAATATTGAGAGTTTTTATAAAAAGTTGCATATTTTAAAAAAATATAAAGTAATATGAATAAAAATAAAAAACTACATTTTGTTGAAATTACTAATTTTTTTGTTATTAACCAAACTTCAATCCATCAAAATTGATGTCAAAATTCATTGTTGATAAAACACATTGTCCCTCCAGTTATATTTGGTTGTGAAAACTTTTTTACAATATCCTTGAGATACACCAACGTGATATCTGATGCTTCTATAAAATTAAAAATTTTCATTCGCTATTTTTTAAGATACCATATGTAAAATTCCGTTTTATCAGTGCCCCACCAGTGGCCGAGAGGTACGGACCTCTCAACTGGTAGACGGCAGTGCTGGGTTCGAACCCAATCGCGGCTGTCGGCCTAACCATTCGGAGTTTTCGTGGTTTTCTTCGAACCTTGCGTAAATACGGGTTAGGTTCCCTTAGAAAGACCCCCATGAAGGGCACTCCCCCCTGATTCTATATCCCTAGCGTAGATAATCGGACGACAAAAATAAACCAAACCAAACCAAACCGTTTTATCAGTTATGGAAACCTGAAATAATGTTTGGAAACCTGCTAAATCATGAATCATTGTTTGGTATCCAGGATTTTGCAATTATGGAATAAAGGAGTTTAGATTTGAAACTTTCCATAATTGATACTGTCAGGATCTGATAGCACCTGTGCTAAAGAATGTAATGTCTACTCTTTCTCTATTTGAATATTTTGTATGGTATGGTTGTGTACAGAATTTCCAAGGTGACATTCCTTCTTTGTGAAAAGGGGAATTGCCAGATAATCCTTTACAGGTGGTGTGTTAGAGAAAGGAGATAGCTGAGAAGCATGTCCATCTGTCAGTGAAGTATGCGGATGATGAGCAGATTAGCAGCATGTCACTAAGCAAGAAAAGAATGGAGTATGTGTCCAATGAGGAGGCTCCAAAGGGATTTATGTTGGGGAAAGCAGTGATTTGGAGAGGGCAAGTTTGCCTCAGATCATTGATTCCGTACCTAGGTTTTGTACCTAGAGGTTGTTCTGTGTGGAAGAGCGTAAAGTGTGCGTTTTCTGGTGCGCAAAGGACACAGACTTCCTGGTGTTTAGTGCTCTGGGCTAAGAAGTGCAGGCCCAGTATACTTGTGTTGGGAGACTCAAGGTTGAGCTCAAAAAAAAAAAGTGAATTTAATGTGTATTGAGTGTAAGGTGGAAAGTGTAATTGGGATAGTACACAACCAATCTTTACGGTATCTAGTTTAATGTTGAACCGGATCACCTATATCCGAGTTGTAGTTGTATATATTTGTAAATAGCGTATTTTGTGTGTACATATATTCTTAATAAACTGATAATTCAGTTACTAGCGTAAGTCTTCATTTACACCAATCTCACAGTGGGTGACCGATATCACCTAGTAATATCGGTGGTGGCAGCTATATCTACCACGGACATTCTTCAAAGTTGTGTGGACTGAGGGGAACGTCCGACAGATACATACAGAGGTTGTAACCTATGTGTGTAGTAAGGGGAATTGTTAGCAGTTAAAGTCCATGTTCTTTGACATTCTTAATTAACCTTTTTTCACATAAAATAATTTCAGAAATAATCATATTTAGATACATTAACAACTCTTTACTTCATAGTTTTAAGTGTTCCCTTTAAATTATTTCAATTATTATTTATCATCAGTTTATTCTGCGTTTTTTCGCTGTTCAATGGTGCCCCAGCTTTTTTGTTCAATGGTGCCCCATCACATGGAGTTCAACATTACAACGGTTTATTCAATTCGGGTAAAGAATTTGAATAAAACAAAGCTTATAAACTAAAGCTAACATCTTTGTTTAAGCATTGAACAATAAATTAAAATTTTAGGGATAGAAGTTTGTAAACAAAAATCTTACAATTTTTTTTCCATAAGTCAATTTTTTTTCCATCCGCATATAACACCGCAAAAACTATCCAACTAAATCGTTTGAAATTTAAAATACATAATTATTACATAATTTTGTGGCGTCATTTTAAATATTATGAAAATCGGATGCATAGTTAAATTACAGAGGCAATCAAAAGTATTCCATTACATTACGGTCAAAGGGAAAAAAAGTTTAAAATGTATTTTAATCGTTTGAAATTTAAAATACATAATTATTACATAATTTTGTCGAGTTATTTCAAGTTTTTTGATAATCGGATGCATAGATCAATTACAGGGGCAATCAAAAGTATTCCGTTACATTACGGTCAATGGGGAAAAATGTTACAAATGCATTTTATTGGTGTTACACTAACTCGAACTTAATAAAATTTATATGCAACTATAAAGTACATATTATAATATACATTTTACATAATTTGTGATGCAAAGAACATTTTTATTAATTTACAAGTTCACACAAAAGTATTCCACTACATAATGGTATAGGGAGATCATTGTTTGATGAGCGTTTTAATTGTAATTCACTATTTATAATTGATATTGATATATGAGAGTAATATTTTTAAAACTTCATTATCGTACGAATGCACCTCATTTGCTTCGCTTCATGTGCAATTTCAAACTTGTTCAATACGTTTTGAATGAGCCGTGCTATATTTAATTGAGGAATAGTAGTAGTAAATTTTGCATGAAAAAAAATTTAATTGTTAAAAAATATACTTTATACGAAAAAAAAAAATCATACTAAAATAAAAGTTTTTTATTATTTAGTTTGAAAAGTAACATTTACGACGATATTAATAAGGCGATACTACTAGTTACGATAATAATTATGAGATATACTTGATGACGATATTGGTATGAATTAATAATTTTTTAATATGTGTATATTTTTAAATCTATAAGCATAATTCAACAAAGACCGATGATGAATAAATGTAAGTTTAACTCATTTCTTGCTTTTAACATAAAAAAAAAAAAGTTTCTAATTTAATGAAAAACTTAAATAGTTTTTTTCTTTTTACGAAACCAGGTTCCAATTCACTTATTGAAATGCAGTGTATTTCACCCTAAACCGGACGGGAATTTTTGTTCGTAATTTTTACTTTAACGAAGATATTGTTATAATATATTCAATAGCATTATGTGAAATATCATAGTATGAAAAGTCTTATAAACTGCCGCAAATCACATACAAACAACACGCATTTATATGTTCTAAAGTTTGAAGTGCAGATGACAGTATATACTGTCACTGACCAAATTTGATGCACATCCAAAAAAAGATAATCAAATTTTATACTGAACAAAGTTAATATGATAAAATAAATTCTAAACATCTTTATTATTGGTAAAGTTAGGAACGAGAATTCTGATTCATATTCCAGCCAGACACCTTGTACGCATTATAATAATTGCCCAATTTAGACTTTTCTTGCTATTGAAGTTCTTTGCTAAATCTACTCAACTAGGTAAAACAAAATTATTCTTCTGTATATATTGGATATTATCTTTTTAAAATTCCAATTTTTTTTTTTAACAGGTAAGGTAACAAAAAATATTGATACTAAACTTCTTATATAATCGCTAGTCCGAAAATGACTAGAGCAAATGCAGGCATTTTCAGTATTGAAACTATTATCTCTTAGTATATGTATAGAGGCTATATATATAACGTTATCATTTTAGGGTAGAGGGAAGGGGAGGGGGTGGCACATGATAGCGTAAGATATCTCTAGGCATCGTCTTTCAGTATGGTTATCATTCCAGATCCAGAAAAAAAAGATCTTTTAACATGGTTTTACATCAAAATAGTATGTTATTATTTTATTGCATGTTATCTATTTTTAGGAAAACACAAAGTCATTATTTAAATCATTAAATGATTATAAAATTATTTAATTTCAAAGTATGGAATATTCCAACGTTAGGCACTCTTATTCTTTTGTTATGCGTGTATGCATATATAATCCGCTGTTCCACAAAGCATACGCGAAGTATATTTGAAAATATACTTGTGTTCACTAGTAAATAAAAGAAAAATAATGTTGCTCCTCTATTTTGCTTATAAGAAGTTCTGTCTGTCCCATTCCTTACGTGAAAAAAAGAGCAATAAAGCATTATTACTATTGAATGCATTATGTAAGAAAAAGGTATTATTAACTACTCTTAATAATAATATTCCTTTTAAGTGTTTTTTGATAGTTATGTCATATATAAGCTGATATGTTATTGACTTTTCTTCATTTGAATCAATAAAGTATGCGAAAATAAAATGTATATCACACCAAAAAAAAAAAAAAAAAAAAACTTTAAAAATCTAAAGAATTTTTATACATCGATAACCATATCATTACCGGCAAGTGGGTGGGGGGGGGGGGGAGGGTTTCAGAGATAATAACGTATGATACCGTAAGGGAAAAAACGGGTTCAAAATTATACATAAACGTGGTAAAGATAAACATGAGGGTAAAAAAGACAAATCTTCATTTCGCACCCCTTCTCTCTGGCGCCTGGGGCCCATGCCTTCTTATGTACACACCAGTTAGTTTCTACCTTGAATGAGACACTGTTTAGCTATTACTGTGAACTTCACTGTTTATAATTATTAGTCATGTCTGATTCAAGGAGTGAGTGTGAATTATAAAGCAAGAAATCCATACATGTCTAAACTTTGAAGACACTTTTCACATGCTCATTAAAACTTGCAGATTCATGAATAATAGAAATTCCTACTTTGAAACCTCAAAAGTGTTTCGAATGCCCTCCGAGTGTAGTATAACTGAGAAGTATAATGGTATATTCTAGTGTAACAAATGATCATTTACAAAAATCAATATAAAATATAAATCGAAAACTATTTTTTTTTAATTAGATGAAATTCATATAGTTAGAAAAAACTTTTGCGTAATGACTTAATTGCACTCTGTTTTATATGAAAATAAAAAGTTTTGGTTAGAGGCGCATAGAGCCTATTTGGGCTACACATATAATTTCATGTATAATTAATGACTGTACATGTTTACGTATTTATTATTATTATTATTATTATTTTAAATGGACATTTTAATTTTTAATTTCGGCAGAAAATAGCCCATAACAAAAATTATTGGGAAAAAAAAAAAAAAAGCATTAAAATTGGAGAGAGAGAGAGGGGGGGGGGAGATACTTATCACGTAAGCGTGCGCTAAGAAAGGATTTAAAAAAATCCCTGCCACTTAAGAGATTTAAAGGTGGGGGGGGGGGTCGGAAATTATAGATCATATGGCCATCTTATTATATTTATTGTACGATAGTAATACTCGCATTTGACCGTTTATTTTTTATGAATGTCAAAAAGTTACCCTGGAACGCAAAATATTTTTTAAAAAATCTCATTAAAAATTAAAAAATCGCTTGGCAAATTCCAAATAAATTTTATTTAAAAGAGAATAAAATTTGTACTGGGCTAAAAAAATGAACTCCAAACATTTTCAGTAATATCCGCGCTGTGTAGCACGCGCAAAGAAGAGAGATAGAGAGGGAGAGACAAAGCGCATAAGGTATAAGATTCTTTCTCAAATTCAAATGGGCAAACGTTTTTTTTTTTTTTTTTAAAAAATCCATGAAAGACAAAAGATTTTTCACAAAAAAGCTGGTGTCTTCTTCAAAGCTGGTGTTTTAAAAATCGCAAACCGAAAAACTAGAAATTCTCTGAGGAATTCTCGGTTTGCGACAATGTAGTCAAGGAAATAAAACTGCCGCTCTGAGAAAACAATTGCTTTTAACTCAGTAAAGCAATTCCCATTCTCCAAAGATATTATTCAATTGTTATAAAATTAAAAAAATGTTGGATTACAGATCACTTATAATCAATTATAATCAGGACAGGACTGCAGAGACGGTGGGAAAAATGGCCGACTTCGAGCTGGCTAATGTACTAGTGTTGCTATTGGTTAAAATTATGAGAGAACGCAAGAAGAATAAAGCGAAATTTTCAATATTTCGGCATTAATTCATTTCTTGAAACTTTGAAAGAAAAAAGGAAAACAAAATAATATTTTCCGTTTGACTAATTTTTCAATTTCGCATTCAACAAAACCGAAAAATCAAACTATCGAAATTTAAAGAAGAAAACAAAGCAGAAATGTTATTATGATTAGGGAAGGGAGAAATTTTTATAATTTTGATGTTAATTAGTATCCTCCAGAGCAGAAAAATTTCGATGGAATGGAAAAAATAACTATATAAATAAAGATGAAAATTTTACTATTTCAGAAAAAATACGGGATCTACTAGAGTTTTTAATTAAAAACGGTTTGCATCTACTGTGTACGCCGGGTATATATCGGTAATCTTTAAGTTGGGTGGACAGATATAATCCAAAAATTACAAAAATAATCTCTTTTATGGAGTCAAAATGACATATATTCCGTTTAATTTCATTGCAAACTGTCTGAGAAAAAAAAAAAAAAAGGCCGAAGTTGGAGTCGAATTATTTTTTAGCGATTTCGACACTTTTTCTCAAAAAATGGGCCCACTCCATAGTCCTGATTATATATTTAGGTACAATAATTTTACACAATAATTACACAATATTTACAATAATGAGTCAGAAAATGGGGGTAGAAATTTTCGTGTTGTTAAACGCGATTTTATTTTATTTATTTATTTATTTTGAGAGCAGGTTTAATTTAAAAATGTCTCGAGGGCACGTTTTCTCACATCTTTCTTAAAAAATCGCGCATGTCAGTTCTATGTGTTTTTTTTTCCTTTTGTAAGCAAGACGAGCTAAATAATAATAATGAATAATATTTTCATGAGCATTTGAAGATGTTGCTTTTAAATAAGGCAATTTTTTAGCAGTAACTGAGCTCGAAAATATTTTAACTGATATGTTAGACAAATCAGTGATAAGCTGGAATAGCATTTACTGTGCAAAGAACGGTTTCAAGAGTGAAAAATGCGAAATAACGTCCCTGTATTAAAAAATTAATAAAAAATAAAATAAATTATCATTCAGAAGCAACCAGTCAAACGAAAAGACCTATTTGCTAATGCTAATCCTAAAGAAGAAATTTATAAAAATAGGTCAGTTGCATTACAATATTTTTAAATGATTTTTTTTTCTGCGTTGATTAGATGAGGCTGATCTGTTTACAAAGGCCATTTCTTATTTTATCATTTTATTTACGGGTATTTTTGATGGAGACATTTTCATTTTCGGAACTGCTTTCGAATTTAAAAACATTAATTTTTATTTTTTAAACATTAATCAAATTTGCCGCGTTGATGTCTTTTTACGCTCAATTCATTAGAATTTGAGTTATAAACAATTATCTTATTAGTATGACCCTTTTTTTCGTTCCCAAATCGCCCGCTTGGGAAAAATCAGTTCGAAATGCTGTTTTTGATTGCTTTTTTTGCAAAATTTTCTGCATTTATCAAAGAATCGACAAACATGGCACCTTGTGTACTTTCCAAATAAGAGATTTTGAAAGTTTGGTGTATTTGAGAGCAATAATGAATTAAAAAATAAATCGGAAAAAAAGCAGTTTGAATCGAAATACACCCTTAAAATCCTAGAATGAACCAAGTTGAAAGAGAAAAAAAAATTTCCTTTCACAGAAAACAGTCCACAAAGCAGATCCTTCTAAAGTCAAAGGTCAGCAAGATCCCCCCTTGGCAAAGAAGGGTAGCTAGAGACTGCTTTTCTGCAGTTGATTATTTATTTATTTTTTCTCTCGGCGGAAGTTCCGGGGGTTGCTGGAATTTGGAGGAATCTTTTTATTCTACTCTGGAATTTTACGAATAAAATCATATTTCCAGACAACAAAATGTCTTGTTGAGGGATATTTCATACAATATCGTCTAAGAGGTATCCCTTAATATATTTATAAGAGCGATAATGATAACAAATGACAGGAAAATATATAAAAACTAAAAAAATAATCGCTTGGTTCGTCTTTACAAGTAAGCGACGGACTCGTAGGGACACCTTGGTATTTTTGCAGGAACTAATGTTAGAAATTTTAAAATTTAATTTAAAATAGAAGGCCATACTTTTCTTTTATAAAATTTTGCAAAGTTAAAGAAATAAGTTATATCAATTACCAAAAAAATTTTTAAACAAATTGGTTGAATAGCAAATGAGCTATACTGTTTGTAAGAATATAGTATGGGGAGTATAGGTCAAAATACAACTGACGGTTACTCTTAAAGAAAATCTGAAACGAAAACTGAAAAAGTAAAAACTAGGCCGGTTGTGGATCGTCCTCAGCTATTTTGTGCAAAAAAATCATGTAAAAATATTAAAATTTCAGCGAGATATTCGAAAAGAACGCCCCATAGACTTTACATTAGCACTCGGCTTTTACCGCGTGACTAGTGTGTGCTCTTAACCAAGTATTTTTTGGCATTAAGTCTGGCTAAACTGAAATAAAACTTCCTTATTTTATAATTTTGATGCGAATAAGTAAAGTATCTTTATGAGACAAGTTTCATTGAATAATTTAGGAAAATACATTTGATCTTTATAATGAATATTTAATTATACATTATTGATTATCAACTTGGTCTTTGTTTTTAATGTTTAAATCATTTTGAAAATTATTTAAATTTTTATTATTTTAGTTTATTAATTTAATTATTTTAATATTTTATTTTATTGTAAGCATTTATTATAGTTTTGATTGCATTATTAATTACATTCAAATTACTGTTTAAAAAATTTAAACAAAGGAATGACCAGAAATCTGAAAAATTCTAAGATCTGCACAACCTCTGGTTCCAAGCTCTACAGATTTGAAAGAATCTACTGTGTTATATGACTCAAGTAAGTTTTTGAAAAGCTTACCATTTTAATTTGTGTGCTTTCTTGCAGTTGTTGTATAGTAAAACTATCACCAGTGTTAAATTGCAGCAACACAGCCATTTGAAAAGTTGATGCCTATAATAATTTTACAAGGATTCAATTTTACAGATCTAAAACAATATTTACAAGTTTAAATATGAAATAAAGTACTGTTTTCGGAAAAAACAGAATAATATAAATATAAAATCTATAACACTTATTTCATGAAATTCCTCAAAGCAAATTTCATTTAAAGAAAAAAACAATAGTTAATATGCAAGGTGTTTTTCAAATTTTTGTTCATAATTTTTTTTTTTTTTTTACTTCAAATATAAAATACAGAATGTAAGTCAGGGGTGATTGTGAGTAAAAAGTAATTCTGAAATTCACAGCAAATTTTCTGAAAGGTTATAGCACAGTGGGGAAAGAGGAGGAAATCCCCTTTGGGCACCAACTATGATTTTTTCACCGATCCTTTAACAAAAATTGCATTTTTTTGCTACACTCTCAATGTATTTGCTGTTCTTTTTTTTTTTTTTTTCCCATGATCCTTTGGTGAAATTTGCATTTTTTCACAATCTTTAGATGAAATTTGTGTTTATTTTTTATTTTATTATTATTTTTTTTACCAACATCTTTTTGACAAAATTTGCTTAATTAATCAAGTTTGCATTTTTTTCTGTAATTCTTTGAAAAAATGTGCGTCTTTTCCATGAGAATTGGATAAAGTTGCACGTGATATAAAATGATTACTTCCAGTATCCTGCATTAGTTAGTTGTGAAAAAGATAGTTTGTCAGTATTTAAGACATCAGTGGATAAAGTGTATTCAAGATACTGTATTTGGCATGAATTTCAGAAAGGAAGCAACACTTTGGTTGCACATAAAAGCTTATTTGGCACATTGAGAAATGGAGTAGTAAATGCTTGGACCTGTCTGATTATGATTTGTTAAGTTCTGAAGATTTCAGCCTAAAAAAGATATATGAGGACATATAGAAAATCACCTCATCGAGTTCACAAATGAAAATCTAAGATAAGTTAAATATAGATTCGCATATTAAAATGCAATCGATCTGTCAAATCATATCTTGGTGGAAAACAAAAAAAATACCCATTTTAGCAGTTGACTCATAGGTTTACCATTATATTTTCCTGCTCACAAGAGAGCAGGAAAGCACAATGGTAAACTTATGAGTCAACTGCTAAAATCACATCTAATCATTCGAACAATTACAAAGGAGTCCAGGATCAAACAGTCAACAGCTGAAAGACAAATGAACCTTCTTTGATTTATCTTTAGACAGAGAATTTGGATTCTGCACAACTGACAAAACTTTTGCATTAACCTAATATACAGTTGGGACAAAAAGAGACTTTCTTCAATAACTTGATTGAAAATTATAGTCTTTATGGGACATTTACATTGTAAGCATGGAAGTAACAATAGATTATACAGAATTAAATCTGTTATATTACATTCTATTTCTTTTAGGGTTAAAAAATGTGCATGAATTTTGGAAACATGAGTGGGTACATTATCGTGATTTTCTATAGAAGAAAAAGAACTCATTGTATATAAGTATTTAATCTCTGTTAAATGCATTTCTAGATCTATTTGTATTCTTAAAAACAAGAAAGAAAAATTATGTATCAAGCATAGTTTTTGAAATATTTTCAACAATTCCAGAATACTTTAATGCAACTTTTTCATTTAATAAGTTAAAGAAGATATTCAAGAAAGAAATTAAAAAACAAACAGCACATTTGAAAACCTGATTTCAACAATTATTGCACATAGCCAGGAAAGTACCCCAATTCTTCTGTGCAGCTCTGTACATGATTTATAGATTTGTATATTTTCTACACAGTATACTAAAATTTAGTTCATTTAGATAATGCATAACAATTAAAAATTCCCTATTAGCAATTTCTACCAATAGACAGAAAATACTTGAATACGTTTAAATGACTATGTATATATCTAATGACCTTATACATGCCACATACTAAGCTGAAATTTAATTGAAACAAAAACACATTTAACCTACTGACTTTTTTTCAAGTTCTGTATATGATTTTATTTATATACTACAAAAATCTGACTATATTAAATGATCTTCAAAATATAACACAAATTTAAATGAACACCTTGAAACTCAGTAATTCTTAATAAATTAATAGTTCATTCTCAGTAATGCTTACAAGTTCTTTTGTGTAATCCTCTATATCGTCTATAGAATTACATATACACAACATAGTGTGCAAAAAGTTAATTGAACTTTACATGCATACCATAACAGAAAACACACTTTCAGCAATCATCCATAACAAACAATACTTCATAAGTATTGTGTCCGAAAACTTCATGTTTCTATAAATGAACAATGATTATGATGCACATTATATTCTACCTCAAGCATCTTAAAGTGAACCTCAGCAATGTATATCAATTCTGTCATGTTTGAAATAGTCTAATATAATTCAAATATGTTGAGAGCAGTTTCCTCCCATATGTTGTGATAAAAACCATTCTTTTGTGTGACCCTATAAATGAATAACTGCATAGTACTCCAAATTCTACAGAAAGCATGTTTCAGTATGCATCAAAAATTCATATCAATTTCATCAAATTTATAGCTGAGTAATATCATTCAAATAAACTGCAAATGATTTTTCTTCATAGACCGTAATATATCAGAATACTTTTGAACTCTCCAGTACAAGTACTGTATGTGCTACAGATAAAATATTCTATAGGAACCATCTTTTAGTGCACCCAATAATGTATATGAATTTCTTTATGTTTAAAACTGTGTAACACTATTAAAATAATTTGAAAATAATTTTCTCCTACAGACCATAATGTTACTGAATACTTTTGAGTGCTCCTGTAAATGAACAATGAATGCTACATACTTCATTTACAATGCCAAACATGGTATGGCAAATCTCAGTAACATATATTAAAAACGTACCAATCTGAATGTATTTATATGACTTAGAGCACAAAAAGACAGTAATTGAATGGCAGAGAGATAAATTGAAACTCAACACTTTTTAACTATGCTGAAAACTGTTAATAAATTCTGAAACTTTCTGATTAGCTACCACATATTTTTAAAATCTAAAATAGGTGTGTGCATTTATGCATATTTGTGAGTCACAAATGATTGCACAAATTAGTCGAGAAGGCACATCATATATAGCACAGCAAAAATTTCCAAAAACTTCTTTTTCACAATTAATGTCTCCCATCATCTCTCTCAGCTTTTCAAATTGTTTTACATCAGAAAAGATGCATAATATTCACTATGCTTTTGCATATTATATTCAAAGTTTTCTGTTTCCATTCAAATCTATAGCAAGAGAAATAAGTTGGGTTCCTTTAAAATTAGGAATAGGTGATACAATCTCTGGGATTACACCAAACTATGAATTAAATGATCAAGAACATGGAACAGTTCATAGATGTTCGAATGATGTACATGTTTAAGATTTAAAAGATATCCAAATAATACAGGTTTATGGATTAATAATAACAATATAAAAGATTATTTCATACAATTGCATCAGCTATACGATGGAACCTTTGCTTTTTAAAGGAGGAGTTTTTTCAAAAAGTACTTTTGAAGAATGGGGAATATTATGAAAATATTAGATGTACTGAGATGCGTTAGAATATTAGGACTAGGTCATTCTATGTAAAGATATCTACACTATAAAAATTGTCTTACAAAAAATGATTCTGAATAAATGGAAGAGTTCAACAGCCTCAGGTAAGTGATGGATAATTCTTAAAAATTTACCAATCGATAAAAATCTTTAATAAAAAACAATTGATAAAGTCATTGATTAATTTCGAGAATCTACAATCAAGATTTTTTACAATTAATTATTAAAATCCAATGATTTTAATAATTGATTGTAAAAAATAATAAGCAGATTCTAGAAAATATACGGTAACTGAAAACAGGTGGAATTAAAAAACAACAAAGCAAAAGGAGGCTATAATGGAGCCACAATAGTGGAAAAGTCATGTGACAGTGTTCCCTGGTTACAAAAAGTTGAAAAGTCGTACGTAGGCATAAAAAGGTATAAAAAATTAGAACTTTCTTTGAATCTTTTATTGATATTTGCACATCATTTGAGATAAGTTGTACGATTTCCCCATTATAAGAAGAGGCTCTACTAGAATAAGTTAAGTGAATCCCCCAGGAGATAAAGTGGAGGAGGAGCAATGAAAGTGCAGAATATTAATAAATGATCACAGGACTTTCCAATAATATATCACACAATGGGTGTTGGTTAAATTTAGAAAAAAGCCCCACACAGGGACAAAGGGGGGAAGAGCATGAAAGGTACATAAAATAGTAATCAAAGAGCTTCCGATGATATAAGTTAAACTAAAGTCCAACCTAAAATGATAAAAACGCTATGAATTCAAAAAAAATTTAAAATTACCTCTACAAGGGGGGCCAAACTGGGAAGTTTCATAATATGAAAGGGCAGTCTGAAAACTTACTGATGATATATCACATGTCAGGTCCAAAAAAAATTCAAAATTTACTCCTCACACATGGCTACCCTTTTTCTTTCCAGAAAATACACAGAAGTCATGCAGCCCCCTTTTAAAATGTTTAGATTTAATTAAAAATATTTACTGGGGGACTCCACCAAAAAACTACATACATAATGAAATTCACTTTCAAAATAGCTATGATTTAAAAAATTCATCCCCTCATCACTCTCCCTCCACCCCTGCTGAAATTCAACTCCAGAAGTAGAAAGAGTCATAATATGATAGAGTAGTCCGAAAACTTTCCGATGATATATCTCATAATGGGTCCAAAAAAAGTTTGAAACTTTCATCTCACTTGTGGCCATGGGTTTACTTTTTCATTCCAAATTACACCCAGAAATCACGCAGCCTCCACTTAAATTTTTATATTTAATGAATAATATTTACCAAAAGGTACCATCAAAAAGCCAATTTTAAAATGAAATTTATTGTGGAAATAAGTATGCATTAAAAAAACTCACTCCTCATAGCTCCTGCATCAGTCCTCCCCTTAGCTCCCCCCCCCTCCTCTTAAAATTCAACTCCAAGAGGAGAAAGATTCATAATGTGAAAGAATGGTCAAAGAGCTTTCCAATATGCCTCACATTTCAGCAAATCTCATCTCAATGAGTTGCTGCTATGATAACTATGGCATTTTGAGAGACTTGCGGCTTTGGAATGATTTTTACCTTGACAACTGTTGCATCTCGAGTGAGTTGTGGCTCACCAATTAATTCCTTTTTTGATGATGCAGCCCTTGATGATTCTCGTCCGAAACGAGATGTGAGAAGGTTTACAGAGAATAGTTTATCAAAGAAATTTTGTCAAAGGTTTATCGAGGAATGAGAATATGAAAATAAGTTGTGAAATGAAGCCCTAATTTTCAAAGTTTCTGATATATTAGCCCTGTAAAACTGTCACATACATGGAAGCCTCCAATAAGTATTATTTGTAAAAAAAAAAAAATTCTAAAAGGTGGTGGGAGTGGGGACAAACACATTTTTAAAATCGTAGCAGGTGTGGTTTTTTTATCAAGTCCTCTGGTAAATACTATTAGCAAATATAGAAAAATGAAAGGTAAGAGTGCATGAATTGAATTTGGGGGCGAAAGGGTAGACCCATAAACGCGGAGGGAGCGAGGATAATTTTCTAGCTTTTTTGGAGCCATCATGTAGTATATCATCGTGAAGGCCTTGGATTACTCTTTCATATTATGATACTTTATCCCCCCCCCCCCACCGAATTTGGTCCCCACCTTGAGGCGAGGGGGGGGGACAGTTTTCGAACCTGTTTGCATTTTAATCATTTTAGATTTAAAAAAAAATTATGGAGCCTTTCAGTAAATATTTATAATGTATGAAATTTAGAAAAACAGGAAGTTGTAGTCTGGCCTGTGACCACTTATTCTTTTTATGCACTTCTGGTTTATTTCTCCTCCCATTTCACCCCCTTGGGGGCAGTTTTCAAAATTTAGCCCTCATGTGACACATTGCTGGAGAGGACTGTGACTATTTTCTCATGTTATGCCCCTCCCGCAGCCCTGCAACACACTCTGCTTCCACAGGACACATTTATAAATTTAGTCAAGACCTCTCATGGTACATATTGTTAGAAAAGTCATGCACCTCCCACAGTCCTTCCCCTTTTGCCTCCACAGAAAGCATTCCTATAACTTTAGCCAAGACTCTTCATGTGACATTATTGGAAAGGCCTGTGACCACTTATTCATATTATGCAGTTCCTATGCCCTTCCCCACCTTTACCCCCAAGCTCCCTCACTGCCTCCCTCACTTTGTCCTCCATGGGGAAGGCATTTTTAAAATTTAGATCGAAATGCCTGATCTGACATATAGTTCTGAAAGTCCTATGACCACTTATGGTTGTTATGATTCTGTGGTATCTCTCGGCCCTTTACCCTCATGGGGGGCACTTTCTTAAACTTGACCGAGACCTATCATGTGACCACTTACTCATGTTATGCACCTCCCTCCCCCTCCCCTCTTTGTGCACTAAGGGAGAGCATTTTTATAAATTTAGATTGATATCCCTCAGGTGGCATATGGTTGGAAAGGCATGCAACCACTTATTGATGTTATGCACCTTTGGCGAACCTCCCTCCATTTTACCCTCACTGGGACACTTTTCTAAATTTTGCCATTCCCTTCACGTAATATCATTGGAAAGCCCTATTCCCACTTATTCATATTCACAGCTCCACATTTACCCCCCCCCCTCTTCTTAATGATTCAGTCAGAGGTTCGTTCAGTCCGAGATTTTTCTTTTTGCTTATAAAATTTTGCTGTGCATGCACACCGTGTTTGCTATGCAATGCTGTATACAACGGGGACCCAGTTTGAGATTTCATATTACAAGATTGCATATAAATAAGAGATTCTGATTAGAGGAGGAGCCCACTAACAGGAGAATCTCATGTATGGAGCTGACACATTTTAGTTCAGGGGTGATTCTGGATTAAATTTTTTTTTCGGAAATTCACATCGCATTTTCGGAAATCAGCGGCGGGGGAGGGAGGGAGGGAGTGTCGTGAGCCCCCCCTCCTCCAGCGATCTTCGCACAAAATCTGCATTTTCCTGCTATCTTCAGACGAAATCAGCAATATTTTAGCAAAATCGGCGATTTATTGCGATCTTTTGCCAAAATCGGCGATTTTTCCGCGATCTTTTGACGAAATCGGCGTTTTCCCATGATTTTTAAGTGAAATCGGCGTTTTTTCAACGATCTTTAGACAAAATCTGCTTTTTTACGCGATTTTTTCTCGAAAACGGCGTTTTATTCCCGCGATCGTTTGACGAAATCGGCGTTTTTTCCGTGACCTTTTGATGAAATCGGCGTATTTTTTTCAAATATTCTTTTGACAAAATATTTTTAAGTGATATTTTATCGAAAACTGCGTTTTCCCCCTGATCTTTTAACAAAATCGGCGTTATATCCGCAATCTTTAGACGAAATCGGCGTTTTCCCGCCGTCTTCAGAAGAAATCAGCGTTTTATCTGCGATATTTGGTGAAATTGCCGTTTTTTCCGCGATCCGCACAGGAAATTCGCGTTTTTCATTGATCTTTAGACAAAGTTCGTTTACAAAAACATTGACGAAATCGTCGTTTTTCTACGAAATATTGACGAAATGTATGCTATTTCGGCGATCCTATCACGAAATTTGTATTTCTATGCAACTGTTTTTTCCGCGCGCAAAACCGTACAAGTTGGCATCTATGTGGAACTGATAACCCAATTTCAAAATTTCGGAAGAGGATGCCTTAAATTTTCGGAATTTTTGGACGAGAATCACCACTGTTTTAGTTCACCCACAGATGTCTCTTGATAAAATCTAATTGGGTATGGTATAAAAGCAATTGCAAACTGGAGTCACCGAGAAAAATTTTACATAATCGAAAGTTATTGAGATGTCCATACAATTGAGAAAATCGAGAAAAACATTTTGTTATTGCCAATCAATACCTCAGGTCATTCCTGGTAATTCATAAGTTAAAAGATTTAGAGACAGGGAAATAACTGATTTTGAGGAGAGAAAAAAAATTGGAATTAGGACTATTGTGAGATTAGAAGTTAATGGTGTAGAAAAAGATTTTCTTAAAAAGAATCATGGAAAATTTTCTGAAAAAACAATAACAAAACTAAATAAAGGTGGTTATAGCTTTCATTTTAAAGGAAAAAATAATGACGGCTATTATGATTATGAAGTAGAAAAAGCTTAATCAGGCTATTTGTTTTTCTAATTTTTCTATTGGTTGACTATAAAAAGTATCATATTATTTTTTATTGAAAATCATGATTATTAATCTGAATTGACATTTCAAATCATATAACTATTTTTCAACCATGATTATTTAATTTGAATTGATATTTCAAATCATGTAATTACTTTATAATCATGATAACCTGTCTAAAATTTGTTCGAAAACATACAATATTTTGATGAATCAGTCAAACTTTTTTATTTTCAAATAATCATTAAATATTAGTATTTGGAGGACCATAAAAAATATGTGCTTAAGTATATTTTATTTAAAATCATGATTATTAATCTAGTTCAATATTATTACAAATCATGGAATTATATTACAGTCATGATCATCTGTCTAAATCTTCCTTGAAAACACATAATATATTTTGAGTCAAACTTTTTGATTAAATATTAGCAGTTGGTGGGCTATAAAAAGTGTGTCAAAGTATGCCCTATATACTACTAATATATTTAATTACATATATCTAAAAATTTTGATTGCAATTAAATACTGAAAGAAAAGTTACAAATTGAAACGAATAACAAAGGTCGTATTAAATTTTCAGGTTGAAAAGTAAAGGTCTACCTGATAATGCCACTAAAGTAGATGGATTCTTTTCAAGTTCTGTGGTAACCAGTCTCAGTATGTTTAAGAGTGAGAAGTGATTGTGTTAACTATTTTGGCATTGAAGATATGTGCTTTCCCATACATATAATAATAAAAAGTTTCTGCCTTAATTATTTCCAAAATCTAAATTTTCCCTGCCTTTTAATAATATTTTAACATATTTATATTTTAATTCCATGTCTTTAATCACACTTTATTTTATTCTCAAAAACAATCTGTTAAAGTAACACTCTCCCTAAAACTCCATTACTTAATTTTATTCTCTTATCTGTTTCGTAATACCATTTTTATTTGTGTTCTAAAAACTCATCCCATTACCTATAATTTCCTCCCGAACTGATGCACTTTCAGATTGTGCAATTTATTTATCCACTTTGACTTATAGAACTTATTTCTTTTTCACCAGTTTTAAACTTTTGCATTGAATAAAGATGTAATTTCTAGTAAAGTTATTGGTAACATAGAACCTTGTATTAAATCCTGCATTCATATGCAGTTTGGGATATAACACAATTATTTTTACTCAAGAAGTAGATTTCAACATTTTTTCAAGTGTTAAACAAAACCTTGTCACTTGGTGAGTAAAATTCTTTAAATGATGAAGTTCTATTGTAATAATAACATCTTTTGCTTTTATTATGGTAGAATCTTACATTGGTAAAAGTTAAACCAAAGTATTAATGGATTTGTTACTATGTACAAAACATGAATAAATGTGTTTAAAAAAGGATTTTGCCTATGTCTGATTTAAATGGGAATTATCCAAGGAAATCCATTTTTGTCTTAACACTAAATGCCACATGACTGCTGAAACTATGATTGAGTGTTCTTAAGAAATGGTTTAGAGCAGCATTTTACATAAGCCAGACAGGATCATTGATCATTGACATGTCAACATCTAGAAAAACCAGTTCAAGTTATTATATTATTTTGTTAATGCTTATAAAATTTTAGTATAATTTATTTTAAATGTCATTATATTTATTCAGATTTTCTTATTGTTATTTCTGACAAATCATTTCATGGATCAAATTATTTACAGTCTTGTTATTTATTTTAAAGTTCATTTCACATTGTAATTTTCATATGATGAGATCTCTTTACTAATTATCTTTACTATTGTCTGAACAGAAGAATCTCAGAAGCTTATAACTGGGGAAAAAGTTGTATATTTAAAGCTAATCCTCAAATATCAGAGATTACATCTCTGTCTAACCAATCACAACATCTTGGTAATATTTGATAATTAGTAATTTCTAAATATGTTAATAACAGAGAATTACCTTATGTTTTAGACTCTGGTTCCACAATTTCACCTTTAAAATTTATTAAACTATCAAATGCTAAAATTATAAATACTCCATCTATTATAATTCAAACAAAAGGAACTGTTATAATAAATAAATCTTGTAATTTATTGTTTAAATTAGGTAATGTGCAAAAGAGTATTAGACTTTTGATATGTAATACTGATTTAGAATATGCTATACAAGATTTACCAGAATTTTCTAAATTTAATTATTGATTATTCTAACTATAAAGTATTACAAGGAAACCTTGTTCTAAATCAAAATGTTGACATATCCAGTAATGTTAGAAATGAGTGTCAACATGTGTAACCAGTTTATGGAAATGTCATGGCTCCTCAATCCTCTGTGCCATCTAATCCCAATGATTCTAATTTATTTTGGAAAATATATTCTATACAAAATGAAATTTTAAGGGATTATTTAGACATTTTTTCAAAAAAATAAGCATTGAGCCACAGCACATTTCTCTCAACTCTGACCTACTTATATCTATGAGGCCTTATACTATGAAACATGAATAAATGTGTTTAAAAAAAGCATTTCATCTATGAAAATTCATTTTTGCATTGACACCGTTTGTCACATAACTGCTAATACTATGATTGAATGTTGTTAGTAAATGGTTTAGAGCAACATTTTACATAAGCCAGACAGAATCATTGAACTTAGAGTGTTTTCTTTACAAGGTGTCATCTAATTATGTGTTCTTATGAGTAGAATATTGGAGAGGACAAAATGTTATATCCTGCAATGTCACTTGCTAATTAGCAAATTTTACTATTAATACTAAATTACTACAGTTGAGTGTTCTTGATAAATGGTTTAGAGCAGCATTTAACATACATATGTGCCCCTAAACATTGATGCCATTTTTCTACAATAGTCTTAAAATAGCAACTATATGACTGCCTCTTTTTTTCTATTTTGATTCAAAAAATATATCTGTTTACATTGTTACATCAGTATAATCCAAGTACAAACTTACTTCTTGTTAAATATCCACACAAGGGTTAATTATCAGTATGATTCCATTTTTAATATTTTAATTTTACTAACCCCTTCATGACAGGAGCCTTTTATGAAATTTTTAATGTTTTGTCACCAGTTTCTAGAAACAGAAATTTGTGCCCTGTTAATGCGAGAAAATGCTTTGATTAAATAAGGCAAATTTTACAGTAAAATTTTACTGGTGGAGATAAACAAGGATTCTTAAGCTTTTTTGCAGCACATATGTGTTGCTTGTCCCCAAGGGGTTAAATCCTGAATTGAATTATTTTATAAATTTAGAGTAAATTCAAAAAAGTCAAGTTTTCCATTTTATTTTTGAGATTTCCTCTCAGAGTTTAAAAGACCAACAGTCTATTTGATAGTCACTTTAGTTAACAATGATCTGGAGATTTCTAAAAATTTTTGAAAATCATTTTCCATAAAAGCTGATGTTACTTAGTGGCTTATTTTAAATTCCAAATTCAGTACATTCAGGTATTATCTAAAAAATAACTGTTTCAGTAATTCAGTACTTTGAAACTATTTCTAGCTGTTGGCCATTTGAAGAAAGATACAATAAGAAAAAAACAAAAAATGGAAATCATTAGGAACTAGAAAACATCAAGTTTCATAGTTATTATACTTTTTTTTCAGCATATAGAGTAACAATTTTCAATTACATCACCAGAACAATAAATTTCCCTCTGCTGAATAAAAATCTTTGACCATCCAAACAATTTTTGAATTGGGGTACTATTCATCACATTTTTAACTGAATTTTGTTCTATAATAATTTTAAAAAGGCAATCTGTAACAATTTTTTTCTTTAAATTTTTAATAAAAAGTCTGAAATAACAAAAAGGAGAGAAAACTTTTTACAAATACTAACCTGTAAAGAATAACGATTTTTAAAACAATTTGTAACAAGCTCGCCTTTTGACATATTATACAACCAATGGAGTTTTCTACCACTGTGTTGACTACTATAAAAAGTTGTGAACCTTTGGACACTACGCTCAAGCTGAAACAAAAATGAAAGTTAATGACTAATAAACAAAAGATCATAAAATTGTTTTAAATATTTTTCTAGTTTTTAGAACATTGTGATGAATGAATAACTATATGCAAGGTATTTGGTAAAAGATAAAAAAAAGTGCTTCAATTTTTTCATGATTGGAGATGCATATATAGGAGATACTTTTTTAATTTTTACACAGTCCCTGAAACTCATAAGTTAGACGTAGAAATAAGTGGGTAAGTGATGATTGCAGATCTCACAAAGGTCATTTAATGTCTTTAACACTTTGTTTTCAAATTAATAAATAAAAATTGCTAATTTATAATTATCAAAACTTTATATAAATGACAGCACCATATTTAATTAAACAATGTGTCTTCAAATATAATGTTTACTAAACCTTACATGTTTCATAATGTATGGCAGCATCAAAAAATGTCAAAGAGAATATTTTGAAATAACACCTAAAAATACTCTGAAACTCATTTTGAAGAATGTTTTTAGTTAATAAGTAAAAATATTTTGAATTTCTTTTTCCATTATTAGAACTATTTGAGAAACATAATAAAAAAATAAGCATAAAGGTAAAAATAATCTAAAAAGCAAAATAAAATGCAATAATTTATTTTTAAAATAAAAATATATTTAATTGATGTATTTCTTTGAATTTCATGTATTCTAATTTATAATACAGAATAATTTTTAACTTTTGTAAAATAAATTAAATACAGAAGAGTCCCACTATTCCAAACTATTTAGGACTGAACACTTTTTGATTTAGCGAGAATTTGGAATAGGCTGATTTCATAACTAATAATCAACATTGACTATTAAACTTGGCATTATGCTATGTGAGCTTTGAAAGGAGGTCTCAAAGTCACAACGCTGTCTTTTTCATGCCACATTTTTCCAAATAGCTTATTAATTAACTTTAAGAGACACAGCAGGTGTAATGAAAAATCCACTCAATGCAAACAATTTGCAAATTTAATAGTATTTATGCAATTGAATCTAATTATATTAGTAAGTTTTAACAATTTTAAGTTTACTGCTCTAATACTGCTATTTAGATTGCAATACACAAATATATCATTAAATGTTGTTTAGGCTTTAAAAGATGATGGTACATAGTGTAACGCCCCTTTTGTTATGTATGTCCAAACCGTTTATGTTTTTTGGGGTCAATATCTCTGGTAATTACCAATGATTTTTTTCGAAAATCATTATCAACAACGCTTTTATATTTCTGCTATGATAGGTACCTTCAGTGCTCATCAACACCTTTTCTAAATCCCCAAAAATGCGAATTTGTAAAAAATGGGAAAATGCACTTTTCTACCAAACTATGCAAATATCTATATAGTTTTCCTGCAAGATTTATATTAACATCTATTATATCTAATTTTTTCATAATTTTATTTTCAGTAGATTTGAAAATAGATTGGGGGGATATATTCTTATACTACATTTTTGATGATAGCTCCAAAAATACATTACTTAAATTTAAAATAATTGTATTTTTGACTTTAGCTTACGAAAGCTTTTGCATGATACCCTACACAATATACAATGAAAAGATTTTTTTCAAGTAACTTAATTAGTCCCTCAACCCCCTAAGTCCTAAATATATTTTCCAAATGTTGAATGAATAAGAATGAGTTGTTAGATAAATTATCATATGCTATTTAACCCTCACACCTCCCATTTTCTTCATTCCTAGATTCTCACATTTCAGGTAGGGTTATACACTGTCTAACTGATATAAGTGGCCATAATAAAATCATAAACACATTTTCATTCCACTTTTAATCCTTCATTACAGCCACTCAGTGACACACAATTCCATATCACATGAGATTCTGTTTTCTATTTTCCAAATCTTTAACCAAATCAAGCCAAATGATATATTATTTCTATGTTCATGCATTCTGTTTCATTTTTATCCCAAAGGATAACAATGTACCCAATGATCTCTGATTTTACTCCCACTTTAGGGGCAATTTAATGAGTTGATAACATGAATAGATCTTTCATTTTCCTGGTACAGTGTTCATTAAACAGACTAAGAATTTTTTGGTTTGGAAGAAAAGCAGAGAAATATAGGTATCATAGAATGTAATTGCATGTTTGTGTGAGATTACTATTATACAGCTTTTTGATACATATTACAAAAGAACTACGATGATTAAACTATGATTGTATGATTACATTGCAATGATTTTGAAAACAAAATTTAAGAATACGATTACAGTGTAATTACACTGTTTTTATAATTGATTATAACACAATTTTGATTATTCACAGTCTGGTTAATATTAAAAGTTTCAAAGTTTTAACAAAAATATTTAGTGATCACTCAAAATAAGATGTAACTATTAAAATATAGAAAAGGCAAATTTGGAATAAATTGGTTTGTTCTGCAACTTCACAATGGAGTTATAACTAGATCTTAGTTTTAATATTTAAATCGATTCTCTCTCTCTCTCTCTTTTTTTTTTTCTCTCACAATATTATTTTATATGACTCAATTTATAAAATAAAACTTATGTGCACAAACACACACATATGCATGCTATATAAGTATTACCAATATATTTTAATATTATTATACAATTTACAAAAATGATTAAAATTGTAACATTTTAGGCTATCAAAATGTTTTATTATACAAAATGCCTGAAAAACTACAAATCATATATGTCAAAAATCAATTCCACCTTACATTTTTTAGTTAAAATAACTGCAGCACATAAAAATTTTAAATATTTTGGAAGCAACTAGAAATGCTAATTTTTGTTTTCTGTTAAAGTTCTGAGTACAGAAAAACAAGTTTAACATCTAAATAAGTCACCAATTTTTTAAATGCACTGAGTAGAAAGCAGAAAACAACTGTTCTGATGAAGCAGATGAAACTGTTGCAGTAAAAAACTAGTTGATTATGAATTCTTTAAGCTTTTAGTATTATCCTTTTTGATAATTGTGACATGTGTCTTCCACCATTCTAAAAGACAAAGTTCTCTTACTATATTAGATTGAGAAAAAAATTCAATGAATGGTTCAGATTTTGCTCCAAACTTTGATATAACAGGCATCACCAAAGTAGAGAATTTCTCTTTAGCAAACATTAATACTGATATTTTACCAAAGTTTGTTGATTTCTCTCCTGCATTATGGGGATTCAAAAAGTAAGATAATGAATGTGTTGGTTTGAATGCTTTTTTGTAACAAAGATATACAATTTTATTTTATTTCTATTTGTAGACTTTTTTCTATATACAGTAGACTCCCTCAAATCCGCAAACCAGAAATCCGCAACTCTCTAAAATCCGCACATATTTTATGGATGTAAACAATGAAAATTTCAGTTTTAATATTGGGACAAAATTTGATTTTTTTTAGTTTTGTATCAATTCTATATGTTTTTTAATTTGTAATTTTCTTAATAATAGTCTATTCATGTTTTTTTCCCATGAAGGAAAAATAAATTTTTTTGGAAAAAATTCAAGATATTGCTGATATTACTAGTAATCACAATCTTCTTACCGAATATATTTATGCATTAATCAAGATTTTTTGGTTATTAAGCTTGGTTAAACTTGAAAAAAAAATCCTTATTTTATGATTTTGATGTGAATTAGTAATGTACTTTTATGAGGCAAGTTTTGTTGAATAATTTTGGAAAAATACATTTAATCTTTATAATGAATATCTAATCAGACACTATTGATTATTACCTTGACCTTTGCTATTAATATTTTAATCATTTAAGAAATTATCTAATTTTTTATTATTTTAGTTTATTACTTATTTTAGTATTTAATTATATTGTAAGCATTCATTATAGTTCTGATTGCACTATTAATTGCACTCAAATTACTGTTTAAAAAATGTAAACAAAGCAATGACCAGAAATCTGCAAAATTCTAAAATCCACAAAACCTCTGGTCCCAAGCTGTGCGGATTTGAGGGAGTCTACTGTACTAAGTAATAAACAAGCAAATATTCCTACATTTAATATATTCCAGCTTAGATTTCCTTACTATTTAAGTTTATTCTAAACTTTACATAATACTTTACTTTTTGAAAAAGATTAAGCTTTATCTTTCTATAAACTGATCACCAGTTTTATATAAAATTAAATTATATTAAAATACATTAATATGCTCATTTACATCTTGAATTTATTTTTAAATAATTTCTAAAAATCTGACTTCAATCAATGATTTAAAAAATAATCTATTAATCTAAAACCATGACTTTAGACACAGTGAAAATAAAATTGATTTAAATTATCAAACTGTGGATGAAATACAGAAAATTACTGCATGCAGTGACTACAAATAACATATATGCATACAGCGATTAAAGTGGAATGATAAAATCAAGTTTTATGAGACATTATATTTCTTGTGGTTAGTAAGAACTATTATGAATAGAATATTGTGACAGACAATTTCAAAATTATAACAAGTTTTATCAAGAAAACAATAAAATGAAATGACAGTTTAGAGATTTGTGTTCAATTACATTAATCAATATAATGCCCAACAAGGTGTTTCAAAAGCTATGGGTATGAAAAAAATTTTTCATGATGATATAGCATACCCTTTCATTTTGTGAGGTTTGATGATATAAACATATTTGTAAAATTTTGGGAAACTAGGAAAAAGTTAAGTGACCTCTAAAGGTGGTCAAACTTTTAAAAAATTGTCATTTATTTCAAAATCTACAAATTGACATAAATTTTTCAAAAGCTATAAACAAAACAATTTTTGCAATATCTTGAAGTTGATTTAATATTTTTAATTTCTTAGGATACATTTATTTTGAAGTTTTTCTTCATTGGTCGAGTATTTAATTGCCAGTCATATTTTACTGTTCCGTAGAGAAATTGACACAGTTCTCCATCTTATGTGAGAGCATTAATGAATTCACTAGCTAATTAAACTGCACATTAAGCACAATCATTTATTACCTGTAAAGAAGATTAGAAATTGATGCATAACTGGAAGAATTTATAAACAGCTAGTAATCTTTAAATCTATTAAAAATAGGGATTTGAGGTACTGATAAAGTGAAAAATAAGTCAAATACAGTGAAGGCAATTATTTCTAGGATATGATGTTTACAACCTGAAAAAACAAATGTTTGTTAAATGTGCTTTAAACAACTGTGATAGCACTGCAAGGGATACCAATATTTACATTTGTTGTATCAAAACACAAGCCTGTAAGAAATACACCAACTCCATGCTCATTTTCTAAATCAATTCCCATAGCCTTCAAAGCATGTGTGCATTATGCTTTGAGGATATATGCATTGGATAATTTTGGTTCCTGTTGGGTAATTTTGGTTGTACTTAAATTGATTTGAACAATGGATCATTTATAACTTGCCTTTTACTTAGGTGATGGTTAATTTTCCCATTTTCATTGCCTATATTAGATATTTCAGATTCTTCTGTACAGAAGTCAATTTTATTTTCTATAAGTTTAAGATATTTACTTATTTCTGGTTCAGGTTCTCTTCACCTATGAAATTATCAAAAAGTGATGCATCTTCCTACTCATCATCAGGGATCGAGGAAAAATGTTTTGTCAATGATAAAAATTTCTCACTTTTTTTTTTGCTGATGATTCTCACACACATATTTCTGCTACTCTTGTTCACATAGTCAAATATCTTATCCTCACCAAACATAATCAATTTTTGTGCTTCTAATTGATGATGAAGATATACACAATCTTCAAAAATTTTAATAAGTTTATTTAAATCAGCATGCGATATATCAAACAGATTTTCTAATTGACGAAAAAACAATTTTTCTAATTCTGACTGCCTTTCTGATTGCCTAGTCTCATTTTTCCAATTCTGACATGTTTCTGGTAGACTTTTTTTTAATTTTGCAACAGTATTTGTCTTTTGATTAGTTGGAATATTAGGAACTTGCTATAAGTGATACTTTTTATTAATTGTATTTGAACTTTGACACTGGTGGAAGACTGCATTTTTACTTTTTGTTTACTTTATGGAGTGTCACTTATCTTCTTTAATAAAACAAATCTATCAAATTTGTGATTTGTACAACATCAATTTTCACATTAAGTATGAGAAAGCATTCAGAATAAAGAAAGTCGTAAAAATAAAACTGATACATCACAACTTACATTTGAGAACAATCAACACATCAAATAAACAATATCCTTTCTATAAAAATACTAGATTCATCATTTCACTTCATTTTAATTTTTTTTTAAATCATTTCACTTTATGTGATTTATAATACAGGTTTTCATAAGCCATATTTCTACTATTTGTAATTGCAACCTGCAGCATAAAAATAACACATTTCTCAGAAAATATTCAATCTTACTTTACTTTACTTCATTTCACTTTCCTTTCTGCACTTTTTATTCTTCACATCACTTTATGAGATTTAAAATAAAGATTTTAATAAACTACATTTACAATGTGTGCTGGGTTTTAATTAAATAAAATTATGATGAAAATTAATGAATGATTGCTATTATTTGTATAGTATAATGACAAGCTTAAATAAATATATTTATGAAATCTTTAAACCTTTTGAGAGGTCAGTTGTCATTAAAAGAAAAGCTTCAAATTTTTAGAGTGTGTTTATCCCATCATTTCTCACAATTTAAGCCCCTATGCATATCACAATTTTTTATTTTTTGAAACACCCTAATGCACAAATATTGTTGAACATATCAGTAAAAAATTTGAAGAAATGAAAATGTACATATACCTCTTGAGGAAGAGCAAAAGTAAATGACTGTTGAAAAGGCCATGACCCTGAGCTTAAAACTTGAATACTAAAGTCTACTAAATAAATAAGAAAAAATAAAGAATAATGAGAAATTGAAAACAGAAATATTTAAACAAAATAACTGTTAAGATTGAAATAATACACAACAAAATTGTTAGATTATGCCATTTGTTTTGAAGTAATTTTATCTCTTCTAAGAATGAATTTGTTTCACTAAAATTAAATCAAATTAATAAAAAATAATTTTGGAATAAATTTAATGAAGATGTCAAAGGAAAATATTGCAAAAATTACAATATATATTAAAACTTTCTTTAGAATTTTTTTTTAAAAATACATTAACAAAATCATTAACGAAGTTTTTAAATCTTCAAAAATATCAAGAAAAATAACCAACGATATTTATATACTTACAATCTAATGGCTCATTAGAATTACTAAGATGCTTCCGAAACTGTTCATTAAGATCTTTACTAACACCTATGTCTTGAAACATTCGCTGCAATTTAGATGTATATTCAAATCCACAGGCTTGCTGTAATAATAATACATTCAATATAATTATCCACAGCTATAATATTTATTTATTAGTAGATATTTCATTCGATTAAAATAATAATTTGTGGTTTTAATTCACTTTTGTTGAATTTACAAAAAGCAAATTTATAGAGTTTTGTTTACCTTCCTTTAAAAACCTATTTATGAAGTAATATGTGATACTGTCTTTCTTACAAAAGTTGGTTTAGATTTTTATATCATCTCAGTCAACATAAATTTATACAACATGTAATTTTAAAAAATAAATATCCATATTTGAGGTGTTCAAAAGCAAAGTGTAACAAGTCTATTTTCAGTTCAACCAAGTTTGAAAAGAATTCTTGCTCTATAAACAGTTTCTTCAATTTTTTTTTTTTTTTTCAGTTCCATAACATAATCCATGTACTAGATTGAAAATATAAGTAACAGATAGCACTAGTCTCTTATGTTATGCAGTGCAAAAAAGTTCATTAATATTTTATTTACTTCATCAACTTTGGTTCTGAATACATCTCTTTATGAAGATATAGGAAATATATTACAGAAATAATATCTTCTCTAATTAAAATGTTGATCAATACTTTAAAATATGCTTTCTTATGGCAGGGGTAAAAATATTTTCCACATGAAAGGTATCACAGCTGTGAAAACATGATTAAATAGACGAAGCTCCCACTAAACTTGAGTAGTAAAAAAAATGAAAAAATGGACAACATATTTTGTATAAAAAAGAACATTTAGGTACCTATTTCAGTAAATCCAAAAATAAAATAAATGCAAAATCCCCCACCTCCTTATATGTCACCTATTTATAAATATTCACAATATAATTTATTACAATGAAATTGTTTGATCTGATTCAAATTAATTTATTTCTGAAATTCATTATCTTAAAGCTATTTATATTGGAAGAGGTTGCAAACCTTCTATCATTGATACTGTTTTATATGAACTACATACAGCACATCCTTGTTCATGAAGTTCACCACAATCTTCTCTTTTGAATACTAGGATTGTTTTAAACATAAATATAATAAAAATAGATGTTTGTGCATGTGTTGTTTCATTGGGCAAGAAGATACTTGCATACCTGAAGTTATGCACCTCCAAGCCAATTTTTGAATTATATTTTCTTAATTTTTAATTAATTTTTCTGCATAATTTTTTCCACATTAGTTACAGGAATTTGGTTTCAAAGTCTTAGACCAATATATTAAGTTTTGCTCTTTTTAAAATAAAGTTTATTTTGAATTCCTACAGCTATCTTTTAATTTTCTTCAAACTTTATGTAATTTTTGGAGTTTTTTCGTGTTTTTTAGGTTTTTTTTTCACATTTGTAAAAAGAATCTCACTTTAATATTTCAGTTCATTATCATCTTTTTCTCCTTTGTAAATTTTATTTGACTTTTAGTATTTATCCTGGTTTCATGGTTATCTAAAAGCATTTGTAAAAAGAAACAAATTTCAATCTTTTAGTCCAATGAAGTCAGTTTTGTTCTTTGTGATTTTTTTAATTTTTCAAAATTTGTTACATTTTAAAGAAATTGCTATTTTTTTCTGAAACAAGAAGAATTATCCATTATACAAATCATGTCAATACAAACTCAAAACAAAGTCGATCCAACCCACAATAAAGGAAAGCAGCATCAACTGACTCAATGTAAGGATTCCAGGAAAAAAAACTCTACAGATTTCTAAATTATGTTGACTTTAAATCATAGTCTGAGGAATAAAACAAAATCATTATTGATTTTTTTTTTTTTTTTTTTTTTTTTTTTTTTTTTTTGCAAAACATGATGAATTTTTTTTATCCACAAAGAGCAAAACATTTTCAAGTTCTGTAACCTGTTGATGTTTTAGAATGCTGATTACAGATGACTGATTCAAAGTTACAAATTTTTCATTGACCATTTCACAAAATTAGAGTTTTCATTTCTTAATTTTTTGACAAAATTAGCATGTTTTTCAAAGTTTTCAAAGAAAATTCATCTATTTTAATATCTTTTAACAAAATGTTTTTTTTTTCAATATTTTGATTAAATCTGTATTTTTCGACGATCTTTTGGCAATGTTTTTTTTTTCCCTGCAATCTTTTCTTAAAATTTTGTGTTTTTTCTGGCAATCTTTTGACCGCTTTTTTTTTTCTTAAATCATTTGATAAAATCAGAGATTCTTTAACAAATTTATTTTTTTTTCATAAAATTTGAATGTCTTATACTTTTTTGACAAAATTCATACATTTTTCAAAATCTTTTTACAAAATTCAAGTGTTTTCTGCAATCTTTTAACAAAATTTGCATATTTTTTGATGAAATTCATGTGTTTTTGTGATCTTTTGATGAAATTCAGGTATTTTCATGAGAACTTTATGAAATTAAAGTGTTTTTCATGATCTTATGATGAAATTTGTATTTTTTTCACAACTTGAAATCCTCAAGCAAAATTCTTTTAACTTGTAGTATTTTTAACCGACTTCCAAAAAGGAGAGGAGGTTATCAATTCGACGCATATGTATTTTTTTTTTTTATGTATGTTCACCGATTACTCCGAAACTATCCAACCAATTAACTTGATTTTGGTGTTAAACGAGAGAGCTTGCTCTCGAATTGGTACCACTTCCGTTTCATAGAAATTGGTTCAGTACTTTTTTAGTAATTAGGCAAAAACTAATAAAATTAGTGATTTCTCGTAAATCAGTAGTAATATGGATGCCGAATAAATTTACCGATGCCAGGATGGCCGAGCGGTCTAAGGCGCTTGATTTAAGATCTGATTTTTGGAAGGCAGCGTGGGTTCGAACCCCACTCCTGACATACGTGTATACAATAATCTTTTCCGTATTATAATTTTTAAATATATATTTAAAAAGTTAAATACTAATTATACTATTAGGAATATTTTGTATTTAACCGTTACCACAGAGTATCAGAGATTTTTTATTAATTCAATACTTTATCAGTGAAAGAGTACTCAAAAAGGAGAATAGACTTGCAAAAAGTAACATGACATTGAATAAGTTCACTGAAGAGAATGAAGTCCGGACAGCCGAGTGGTTTAAGGCACCAGATTTAACCTGTGGTTTTAAAAGAGAGTGTCGGTTCGAACCTCACTCCTGACATATGTGTATAGTATGCAAACAAAAAATTTCTGTGTTATATATTTTTTTAAGTGACTTCAAAAAAGGAGAGGATGTTACCAATTCGGCATGAATGTATTTTTTTTCTATGTATGTTCACCGATTACTCCAAAACTATCCAACCGATTAATTTGTTTTTTTGTGTTAAATGAAAGAGGCTACCCTTCCATTGGTACTTCTTCAATTTCATTGAAATTGGTTGAGCACTTTTTTAGTAATTAAGTAAAAACTAATAAAATTAGTGATTTCTCGCAAACTAAAAGTAACATGGACGATGACTAAGCTCGCCGAATGGAGTGCAGTCAGGTGGCTGAGCGGTGTAAGACAGCAGATTTGATTTCTGGTTCTTGAAAGAGATCATGGGTTCGAACGCCACTCCTGACATACGTGTATGGTTTACAGTGATTTTTCCTGTATTATAATTTTTATTAACTAACTTAAAAAAATTGTTAACTTTTAACTAAAAAGAGAAAAACTTTTCTACCAAAAATTGAACCGACTTCAAAAGCTACTGCAAAGTGAAAAATAATTTTTTACAGAATAGTATTAAGAAATTAAATTAAGAGCGTAGTATTTATCATGCATATTATTATATTTATGTAGATTAATTTGATTTTTTGAAGTCGGTGCCAGCCAAGCCAAGTTCAAAATTAAAATTAATTATCCAATGCAAATCGTAAAAGAATAAAGTTAAATTTTTAACTAAATATTAAATCGTAAAAAAACTCGTAGATACTTGGATGCGTGTCTATTGGAAAATTACATGTAACTTGGCTTGGCTGGCACCGACTTCAAAAAATCAAATTAATCTACATAAATATAATAATACGCATGATAAATACTATGCTCTTAATTTAATTTCTTAATACTATTCTGTAAAAAAATTATTTTTCACTTTGCAGTAGCTTTTGAAGTCGGTTCAATTTTTGGTAGAAAAGTTTTTTAGAATAGTTTTGTGAAAGGCACAATACTTGGCTAAATGGCATATATTGATAAATTTAAAATAAAAGTCAATAAACAGTATAAAAAATTGGTTTTATGGACCTAATAATTAAAAAATTAACCAATACAGACTTGAAGGGGGGAAAGTGGACCAAAAGATTGGCTTAGTTGGAGACCTGAACTGATCTCCATGAAATTCTCTGCTTTTAGTATCTATTAAAGAAAACTATGATTTTTCAAATGATGGATTTATGTATTGCCACTCCTTTATGAGCAATTTATTTCTAAAGCTAAAACAAAACATTTTTAATTATAGGTGCAGTTGAGACATGAACTTAAACTAATTGAAATTTGAATGAGTTTTTCAAATTTTCAAAATACAAAATAGCAGTAAAATGATAAATTTTATTCACTGCTTATCATGAAATGCAAGGTGACATCATTTATTTATCAAAATAAAAAAAAAAATTCTGAAGATCATTGTAACTTTAGTTTTATCTAGTTATATTTACATGCAATACTTATTTTTAATTATATATTTCGTAGAGATACTATGATATATGCCTATTTATATTCTTTTAAATGATTGAAAAATACTAAACCATTGCTAATATTGGAAGCATTGTGAGAAAAATCTAGACTTATTCAAAAGGAACTACAGATCAAAATATAGCACCAAAATTTAAAATCAGCCATAGAATATCTGTCAAATATATTTCAAAGCATTTGACATACAAGATATAATTCAACATTTATCAACATTTTTGCATGCTTTAGTATGCAAAAATAAAAATAATAATGAAGTTACCTTTAGTTTTGATATCATACTAGCTTCAGCATCATCACTAGCAGACATATGTTGGACCAACCTTTTGGCAAGCATTTTGCTATAAAACTTCTGAAAAACATCTTTGTCTTCTATATATTTAAAAACTATCATCTAAAGAAAATTTGATGAAAGAGAATTAAATATTTAACAAGACATAACATATTAAAAAGTCAATTTAACCTTTTCAACATAGATAATTTAAATATTGGCCAGAAAATATCCAATCTTAAAAGATGGCAATGATCTTAAAATCTAACAAGTGCTTATTTTTTCCACACTTATTTTTAACCTATGCTTTAGAGTGGCAGGATTAAGAATAACAGCAAAGAAATGAAATGCTTGATAAATTTCAAGGTACATTTGTATTTTTTCAGTTTATTTAACAAGAAAACTCATTTCAGAGACATAAAAATATTAAATTTTTTTAAGCTAAAAAAGAAAAAAGAAGAAAAAAGCAGAATATTGGTTATTGGTTGTTTATGTTGCTTTGAATATTCACTTAAATAGTTTGTCAATGAAAAACAATTTCTCATAGAAAATAAAGTCCAAATGTTGTCAATTGGCAGATTGAGATGTGTTGAGCATGACATCATGTTGGTACATCAGTTTTGTCCCATTTTATTAATGATACTCAAATATAAATGAAATTTCGATATAAGAATAATATGTTTCGAATTCTAAGATTCGAGCTAATGAAAATAAAACAAAAACCTCGCTCTGAAGTCAAACGAGAGAAGAAATAATTCGTAATAATTAAAAATACTGTAATAATCGCCAGTAGCGAAGAGGTTAAAAGTTTGTACATTTTTAATTAACAAATATAGAAATTTGAGTTTGTTAAACTTATTATTATCTTTCTGAAAATTTAAAGGAAGTGTAACACATACTACTTAAATTAGTGAGAGAACTTAGGCATGATAAATCCACATTAGATTTTTCTCATGTAACAAATATTGCAATTAATTCATAAAATAAAATATATAAGCACTGTCATACTAATAATAACTTTTGCTATGTTTTTCAAGAATATGGTATGTTATAAGACTAAAAGAAAAATGAAATAAATAAACAATTCAAATTGAACAATTTTATGAAATGACCGTTGTTTAGATATTTCAGATGTGTCTTCCAATTATAAATTACATCACTACATTGATTAAACAAATACTGTATTAAATGAGTTATGTGGTCTTAATTGTGCATCTGTTCTTACTCTAATACAGCAGTACTGAAGGTTAGTCTCAAGGAAGAAGTAACATAGCATATATATTTAATTTTTTTTATTTTTATTTATTTATTTATTTTTTAAATATTGCAATAAACAGGTGAAAAAGATTAATATAAATAGTTATTTCAGAGGGGTTTTTAGAGATATACAAGTATTGAAGCAATCTGATTACATCACTAATCATGTCAGCTTAGAGAAAATTTAATTGGGATGTATGAGTTATATGAAATCTTATTTTCAATTTTTTTTATATATATATTTTAAAGTTTATAATTGAAATGTAATTATGAATCCAACAACTTTAAAATTCAAAGAAAATTAATTAGAATTTATAGCATAAATATAATCAACCGTCATACATGGAAAACTAAATTACAATTTATGGATTTTAAGATTTAATGTTTTTTTAACTTAGCTTGATTTTATGAGTCCAATAATTGTCATAATGATAGTTTATTGTGATTAATGGTTTTAAGTTCTTATCTAGAAATAAACTTGATAATCAACTTTAGTTTAATAAATTGATTACACAATCATTAACATGTTTATGATGAGTAATTTCTTTCATCATAATTTCATATTCTACCCTCTAAGTTGAGGTCTACTAGATTTGCCTGCAAAGCTGGACATTTGAGAATATAAAGCTAACTAAGATTGAGTTTTTATTTGCTTAAGGTTATTACAGTTCTTGAAAGTTGAATTTTGAGTTAAAGTTGTTAAAACACAAGGACTGGCTTTTTGCTACTGGAAAAATAAAATTTAAATTTTGAGAAGTAAAAATTAAGTGAAGCACTTTAAAAGCTTAAGTTTTTTTACACTTAACTTTCTAAGTTTTGGCTGTGGCTCTTAGGACAACCTGGTCAAACATTATAAATATAATAACAGTGGCACAAAATATAAGGAAAAGCTTAAACAATAAGAAAAATACATGGAAAAAAATCTATAGAAAATAAAATGATAGGGGAGGCAAAATGTTCATAGCAAAGTATTTAGCAGAAAAACTTTCCACGTTTAAAAAAGGCATACAGATAATAGAAAAAATGGGTAATAATTATGACTGTTTTTCAAGATTAGGTAAGCTATTGAAAAGTATAAGGCATTGAAATTTAAAAATCATTCAAAATACTAAAAAGTTTCTACAAATTATATATCTTTCTAAAAAGCTATTCTAATGATGACCCAGAAGAAGAAACTGATGACCACAATGTATTTGATACATCCCCATCAAACTAAAATATCATTAATCTGTAATCAAAAAGAAAAAAAGAACACTCCTACTAACTTTACTAAAAATCATATAGGGTCATTCCATGTCAAATCAACAAAAAAAAAAAAAAAAAAAAAAAAAAAAAATGCAATTTTTGGAGAAACCCAGAAGAAGAAACTGATGACCACAATGTATTTGATACATCCTCATCAAACTAAAATATCATTAATCTGTAATCAAAAAGAAAAAAAGAACACTCCTACTAACTTTACTAAAAATCATATAGGGTCATTCCATGTCAAATCAACAAAAAAAAAAAAAAAAAAAAAAAAAAAAAAAAAAAAAAAAAATTCAATTTTTGGACCTTGATGTCTCAGATTTCTATAATTTTTTGTTTATAGCTTGTATTCATGGAGTATATGAAAAATCTAACTAAGAAAAAAAATTTCCTAGCCTCTTTTTTTTTTTTTTTTTTTTTTCTTTTTATGGAATTTTAAAAATGGCCAAAAGTAACAAATTTAACCAATTTTGCAATCACAAGATCCTCTATAATTCTTTAACAAATTGAACTAGGGAGCTCATTTATATCTTATTATTATCTTTAATGTGATATGCAACACTATTTTGAGTAAAATATTTTTTTGACAAATTTTCAAAATTTTTGAATTTAAATTTTTTTAAAACGTCATTTTTAAATTTTTTTTTTCAAAAAAATATATGTTAATCTTTGATTTTTTGGCTACAAGTAAGGAAATTTTCAAGATGGAGAAATGATGGGATTTTGAGTTATTAATTTTTGAATAAGAATGGTTTATTGAAAATTTTAGGTAGCTGATTCTTTAATACCTGGAAATAAAAAGTCATATACCGGGTGATTATAATTAAAGTCCTGATTTTAAAAATCGATAATTTTAAAACTACTGGTCAGAATGACTTGATATTTTAGCAGAACAATCGTAAGGCAATGGAATTTTGTTTGGCGAAAGAAAAAAAATAGTTCCAAAATGTGCCGATAGACGGCGCTGTCCGGGTAATATCAGGAGGAAAGACCAAAAATGTATTCATTAAACACAGAAATGTTGTTAGCCAAAAGAAAAAAAATTAGAGTTCAGGGATTTACTAAAGATTTATTAGCGAAAAGACCAGAATACAGCGACAACAGCGATTATGACAAAAAAAAAAAAAAAAAAGAGCTTCATGGAATCAACACCTTGCTGATGATTAAAGCATAAGTTGTTCGATATGCCCTCCGCCTTGTTCTGCTACTAATTAAAAGCGCAAAACAGCATGCTCCACAACAGATCGGAGGGTATCTGTACTGATGCAATGGATGTGGTGTGTGATGCTTGCCTTCAAGTCGGCTAGATTCTGAATCCTCCCACTGTAAACAACATTCTTCAGGTACCCCCAAAGCCGGAAATCACACAAGTCGGGGGAACTTGGCGGCCACGTTGTTGGAAAATGACGGCTTATGATCCTATCATCTCCGAAATTAGCACTCAGTAGCTGCTTCACAGGATTAGCAATGTGCGGAGGAGCGCCATCTTGCATGAATATTGTGCAATCCACACACTGACGCTGCTGAAGTACCGGAAGGACGTGGTTATGCAAAAGTGTTTCATACCGCTTGCCAGTAACGGTGCAGGTAACGGGACCCGCAGGTCTGATCTCCTCGAAGAAAAATGGACCAACGATAAATGCTGCCGTTATTCCGCACCACACAGTAAGCTTTTCAGACTGAAGAGGTAATGGCTGTAGCTGGGACAGATTCTCGGTCACCCATATCCTGCAATTTTGCGTATTTACAGAACCTTGCAAATGAAAGTGGGCTTCGTCAGACCACAGAATGTTCCATGGCTGTCCACTTCCATCCGGGCAAGAAATTGCAGTGCAAAAGATTGACGTGCTTCCAGTCAGCAACTCCTGCACATGAGTTATATACAAATAACAGCTCAAGATCTTCCATAGGATTTTACGCACCGTGCTGTTCGGCATATCCAGCATTCGGCCAATTCCCCGTGCACTGCTGATTCCAACATCACTGTTAGTCTGTTCTTGTAATGCTGTAGCCACATCTTCCACTGCCACAGCCGAAACTGGTTTCCTTCCTCTACCCCATTTAACGTCAAATGAACCGGTCTCTTCGAATTTAGAAATCATTTTTCGCAGACCTTTTGTGGTTATTGGACCCAATTTAATGGATTTTAATGTCCGAAACTTCCTAATAGCTGTAAGTGCACAGTCATCGTTCTTATAAAAAAGCTTCAAGAGCAGAGCGCGATCCTTCATAATCAGAGTCATGATGAAGCATTTAGGCAGAGCTGGTGCTCTGCATTTTTATGGCAGCTAAGTCTCATGTGCGCATGTCACGTATTAGTATATATAAAATTGAAACTGGTGTTATACACAATTGAAATGAAAAAAACTTCTTTAAACACCATAAAATAATTTAACTGCGCAAGGCCTTTCGAAAGAACTTAGTCTTTCTTCGTCAGGCGCAAAAAAGACGTGCGTCTACAATGAATGTAGCGGCACGACTACCGCTACATTCATTGTAGCATTTGTCATTCGTGCCGCTACATTCATTGTAGACGCACGTCTTTTTTGCGCCTGACGAAGAAAGACTAAGTTCTTTCGAAAGGCCTTGCGCAGTTAACTTATTTTATGATGTTTAAAGAAGTTTTTTTCATTTCAATCACGTATTAGTAATTTGCATATATCTAGACAATGTGAACACTGACAGCGCCATCTATTGGCACATTTTGGAACTATTTTTTTTCCTTCGCCAAACAAAATTCCATTGCCTCATGATTGTTCTGCTAAAATATCAAGTCATTCTGACCAGTAGTTTTAAAATTATCGATTTTTAAAATCGGGACTTTAATTATAATCACCCGGTATTTCTACTCTCTTTATAAATATTTACTTAAATTCTAATATGCTTGGATGTCATACTCAACTACAATTTTACTTCCTTGTTTTTAGTTTTGGTTTCAGTTGACTGTAGCCAATCAGATGGAGATACTTTTTTTGTTTCAGTTTTGGTTTAGGTTTCATTAGAATGTAGCCAGCCAATCAGAGAGGTGTTTCCTTTTTTAGTTTAGGTTTGTATTACAACTGCACAGGAGCTTTTTTAATTGTGCACTCAGTGATAAAAACTTTACATTTCAACAGCTTATGTAAATATGTGTTCTACTTTAATTTTCTTTTAATAACTATTTGATAAACAAGCTTCATTTTACATTAATAAGGCTTTAATAAAACATTTCTACTATTAAGAATGTCAGAAAGTAAGAAAATTTGGGCATTATTTTCTGTTAAATGCTGCAATCCTTATAAAGAAATAATTCATTCAAAATCAGGAAAACTTAGGAATGTAACAACTTGGATGTGCAGTTTAGGATTTGATATTCAGAGGGGAATGAAAATATGTGATGGTTGTAGAATTAAACTGTCAAAAGATAGAAGTTCAAAGTCAAAACAGCATGAGTTTAAAGAGGCATCATTGCCAAGTACTAGTACTTCTGAAAACTTCATTGATCCTAACACATCCTTAGATTATTTAAATAAATCACTTGAACTTGTTGGAGAATCCCCAATTAAGAAAAAGAGGCTAGAAAGGCCATCATATGTGAAAAAAAAAGTTTCAGAAAGTTAAAGATGTATTCAAGAAACCTTTCTTTCAAACTCTAATGATTTCCAAAAAGAAAGTGCAGAAAGTGGTGATCAATCAAAGATGCTACAGCAGTTGAAGGAAAAATTTTCACAAACAAAAAAAAGAAGTGAAAAGATCATGATATTAACTCTCTTACCTGCAAGTTGGAGTCAAAAGAAAATACAAAATGAATTTGGAGTGAGTGACTATATGGTCAGGACAGCTAAAAAGTTATCGTATTTACTCGTGTATAAGGCACACTTTTTTTTTTCAAAAAATTAGGTCAAAACTCCTAGGTGCGCCTTATACATGGAATAATTTTTTACTGTTGGATGCAGTCGAACTATATACATATGAAACATGAAATTATTCAAAGATATTAAAACTCTGAAAATGTTACTTAATTGAAGTATTACTGCATATTTAGGAGTTTTTTATATAACAGAGCTAGTAACATTATCTAAACGCTAATTAGCAATTCTCTTTACTGTCACTCATTCCTATTTCCCGTCATTCTCTTACAACCCAAAGTCTAAAATTGCATTTTCGTTTTGTTTTCTGGTCTGGTGTAATGTTTGTTTCGACCTTTTTTCTTACTGAAATTCATTTGGTCATTCTTCATTAGCGAATCAAATTTATGGTGCGTGTTATACACAAGATTTTAAGAAATTGCCATTTTTACTTGTAAAGTAGGGGGTGCGCCTTATACACGAGTAAATACGGTAGTTAAAGGAAAAGGAATTCTTTCAACGCCAAATCCCAAGCCAGGAAAAATGCTAGATGAAGAAACTTTCAAGGCTGTGATTGGTTTTTATAACAATGATGAAATCAGCAGAATTATGCGAGGAAAAAAAGGCTTTGTGTCAGTTAAATCAGCTGATGGTACAAGCAGGGCCGTAACTATAAACTTGGGGGCCCCGGGGCAAACTAGTGAGGCTCCTCCCACCCGGGGCAAATTAAAACTTTGCCCCGGCCCAGTTTTTTTTTTTTTTTCGCATACCAGTATTTAAACGTACACACTATAATAAGCCTAAAAAGATCAAATATGGATTTTAATTTTTTTTCGATTTTTATATATTTATTAACAGATAATAAAGAAAGATTTTCTAGAATTTTTTAGATGCTTTTTATATTATTCAACCGATCAGAAACCCATGTTTTCTTCCTTATACTAGCTTTGGTGGGATCGGCAAACATGCTGGCGCGACATGAAACATTCGGCTCCAGAGCCCGATCAAGCTGAAGTTGGGCCCAAGACTTATTAAAAAGTTGGGCCCAGAGTCTGTTAAAAAGTTGGGCCCCTTTCCTACCCATTTTCGGTGACACTTTTAGGGGAAAAATGTTTATTTGATGAATAGACAAAGTTGTATGGTAAAAAGTGCCTAGGTTAAAAGCTTCTAAAAATTTTATTGAGTCATTCAGAATATTTAAATTTTACGTTTCACATTTTATAAAACAATATTATTTGAAAAGTATTTGATTAAGGAAAAAAAAAATCAGCCACATAATTTGTAGTCCCCTGAAATTATTGGGCCCAGGGCCGAGGTGCCAGAAGCCCGTGCTATAATTAGGCCCTTTTCGACTCGACATTCTGCTGTCTGCTCTAGAGCTGCTTTTGTATGCGAAGCGTATGGAGTATACTAACGGACACGCTGAAACATTTACTCTAGCACTTTGATTTTTTTTTAAATTAATTTTTAGCTTGGTGTTGGGTATTTTATAGGAAGTTAGACGAGAAATAAAATCAATCGTTTTTTTAAACCACTAGTTTGAGGCCCCTCAGGCTTGGGGCCCCGGGGCAGTGCCCCGGCAGTAGTTACGGCCCTGGGTACAAGAATCCATTTACAGAAGAGATTAATTTTGGCCAACTTGAAAGAAATTTATCAAATGTTTAAAGAGAAGCACCTGACAAAAAAAGTTGGCTTTTCAAAATTGTGTAGCATGAGACCTAAGAATTGTATTTTGGCTGGGAAAAGTGATACTCATGTACTAGTCACCAGAATGTTAAGTCAATGCTGAATGGATTCGGAATAAAAAAATGTGTGTTAGAAGGTGATGAAACAGAATTAAAAGATTACAAAATCTGTCTGGCTAAAATAATGAGCAACCCACCATCAGATAAATGTTATATGGATGAATGCAAAAATTGTCCAGGAATTGAAACTTTTAAAAATAAATTTTTCAAAAATTTGAAGATGAAATGATTGATAGTGTTACCTATAAAAAATGGATTGCAACTGATCGATGCACAATGGAGACTGTGATACAAACAACAGAGGATTTTATTGATGATTTCACTTCAAATCTCTTAAAGCTAAAAAAACATTCATTTATTGCAAACCAACAAAAGAAATTTTACAGCTATGTAAAGGAAATTTTTTTAAAAAAGGGAGAAATACTGGTAACTTGTGATTTCTTCGAAAATTATTCTTTTGTCCTACAAGATGAGGTACAGTCCTATCATTGGATTAATACCCAGGCAACCATTCATCCTTTTATAGTATATTATAAGTCTGAGAGCAACATCATTGAGCATCTCAATTATGTGTTCATTTCAGAATGTTTGAAGCACAACACTGTGGCATTTAATTTGTTCCAAACCCATCTTATTGCAGAACTAAAGAAAAATCTCAAGATCAATAAAATATTTTATTTTTCAGATGGATCTGCTGCGCAATATAAAAATAGAAAGAACTTCTTAAACATATGCTTGTACAAAACTGACTTTGATATTGATGCTGGAGCTGGGTGGCATTTCTTTGCTACATTACATGGGAAAAGTTCCAGTGATGGTCTAGGAGGAACTGTCAAGATACTTGCTACCAAAGAGAGTTTACAAAGACCTTATGAGATTCACATAATCACTCCCTAGCAACTTTATGATTTTGCAAATAAAAACATTCCTGGCATAAATTTAATGCATTGTACAAATGAAGAGTACAATGAAAATGAAAAAAAAAACTGTTTTTATTGTTTGATGATTCACATACAGTATCGGGAACTCAGAGAATTCATGCAGTTATTCCATTGTCAGAATCACAAATGCTAACAAAACCATATTTCTTTAGTTCTCAAGAATATAATGCGTCATTTCTTCCTTCAGAAGATATGTCAGAACTTAGTGAACTTCAGTCTGGATTTGTTACCATTCATTATGAAGGTTCTTGGTGGCTTGCGTGCATTCTTGCCAAAAACTAAGAGTCAAATTATTATAAAGTTAGCTTTCTTCACCAGAAAGGACCTGCTCCATCATTCTACTATCCCAAACCTTGCCCTGACATTTTGAAAATTCCATTAGATGATATTTTAAAAAGGGTTGATCCCTGCACAGCTACTGGAAGAATGTACACACTTACACAGGAATAAATGGTAATGACATCTGCTATTATGAATAAAAAATTAAAGCATTCACTCCAAAAATATCATTAATATAAAAGAAAATTAAAAGAAAGCAGTGCAGGAGTCTTATTATAATAATTTTTCAAATCCATAGTAAATATTTTGGATTATTGTCTGACAAGACTATAAATGACATGTACCATATAATTAGTAAACATAATAAAGGAATCTAAATTTTAAGCAATTTAATAGTGTATTCAAATTTACTCTCAACTAGAAGATTTAACATACCAGGTAAGTTTAATTAAAAATTATATACTATATAACTGTTGACAATAAAAAAACAGCCGATAGCTAATGACTATTGAATAAAGATATATTTTGACTACATAGATGTTAAGAATTAAGGGCAAATTATGTAATTATACTTTGAGAAATATGCTTTTAGTTTTTCCATGCTTTAGAACTGAATATGCTTAGCATGAAATTTTGAAATTTTTAATGAAAAAGAAGTGTGAATTATAATGGAAAGAAATTGTACAAATGTTAATTTTTCCTTCATACTTGAAAATTTTTATGTATAACTTTTATTCAAAAATTAATAACTCAAAATCCCATCATTTCTCTATCTTGAAATTTTACATACTTGCAGTCAAAAACTCAAACATTAACATACATTTTTTTGAAAAAAATTAAAAATGGTGTTTTTAAAAATTTGTCAAAAAAAAAAATATTTTACTCAAAATAGTTAGTGTTACATATCATATTAAAGCTAATAAAAATAAGACATAAAGGAGCTCTCTAGCTCAATTTGTTAAAGAATTATAGATGATCTTGTGATTGCAAATTGGTTAAATTTTTTTTACTTTTGGCCATTTTTAAAATTCCGTAAAAAAAAAAAAAAAAAAAACACTAAGAAAAAAAAATTAAATAATTAGATTTTTCATATACTCCATGAATACAAACTATAAACCAAAAATCATGAAAAATCTAAGATGTCGAGGTCCAGACCCCACATTGATATGACATGGAATGACCCTATAATAATGTGTCTGGTATCAATAGATTAGTGATAATGTCTATTAATTAATACTATGCTTATATTTTATAGTGATGCAATGAATAGTAGTTTGATCCATTAATTGAATACCAAATATTGAGCCTCCAAATATTAATTTATAAATTTGGATTCAAATCAAAATACCATATATCGATATCGTCATACAGTTCGTATTAATGAATAATTAAAAACAAAATTGAATTTTGGTTTTAAGCATTTCATTAAAACTAAACAATCTAAACTAGTCTAACAAAACTAAACAATCTAAATCTAACTAAACTAAGCTTATCTGAGCTTTAAAGGAAAAGCTCAGAATGATTATTTTGAACAAGTTACAGCAAAAATTCTCAACAATATCAATTATTCCTGAAATTATTCCAATGGTGAAACTCTCAAACTTTACCTGTCAAAACTTCTTGAAAGCAATAAGTTTTTTTTTTTTTTTTTTTTTTTTGGTAGTGGAACATTTAAAGGCTTCTTGGCCTAAAACATAAATGCACACTTTAACCACTTCACCGGCGATGGGTATGGGGAAACAGTGCTTTTAACCCTGAGTTATCTCGGGACAGCCGGCTAAGTGGTTAAACATATTCATGATAATGAACATTTTTGTGTTTCAACTTTGCTAGACTCTAGGTTTAAACATGCATTTTTTAATAAAGCTAAATAAAATCATCTGAAGTTAAGATAATTATTGATTCTACTTATAAGTGCTAACTCGAACAATCAGATTCCTGAAAATTAAACAAATACAAATGTAGAAGAAATGAGCCAAGATGCTCTGAATGAGTCAAAGAGCATATTTTGGTATTGCTTCATGGAGATTTCAACAAAAACAAAACAGTTAACAAATTTTAGCCGATTACAAATGATAAGCAGGAAATTAGCAGCTACTTTGATAAATCACTCTTAGACAGAAAGGAATATCCAGTAAACTGGTTGAAAGAAATTCTATAAAATTTCCCAAGTTATCGCAATTGGCAAGAAAATATTTATCAGCTCTTGCCAGTAGTATGTGTAGTGAATGGTTGTTCTCAGAGGTAGGTATTATATATGAAAAAAGTGCAATTGGTTTTTGCCTGAAAAACCAGAAATGCTATGTTCGCATTACAACAAGAAATTATTTTGTAAATAAACAATAGTGTATGTATGTCTTTTAGACAACTTTACTTTTATAACTATATTCCAAAAAAGAAATACATATTTAAATTTCTTTAATTTACAACTTAAGCATAATTAAATCATTTTTATAACACAATAAAGCAAATTAATTAAAAAATTTTAAATAAGGTTATTTTTCATGTATTCATGTCAAGAAATTTCAAGTGATAAATTTATATTTAATATTTACAAAAAAATTGCATTACAATAGATTCCCTCAAATCTGCAACCCTAAAATCCCCAACTCTGTAAAATACACTCATAATTTACGGATGTAAACAATGAAACATTCAGTTCGGATACAAGGACAAAATTTGACTTTTTAAATTATATATCATTTCCATACATTTTTTTAATTATTATTATTTTTTTTAATATTACTGAATTCAGGCCTTTTATGAAGGGAGAATATATTTTTTTAAAAATTCAAAATATTGCTGATATTACTGATTATCACAATCTTCTTACTGAATATATATATGTATTAATCAAGCATTTTTTGGCTATAAAACCTGGCTAAACTTGAAATAAAACTTCTTTATTTTATGATTTTGATGTGAATTAGTAATATAACTTTATAAAGCAAGTTTAATTGAATAATTTAGGAAAAATACATTTCATCTGTATAATGAATATTTAATCATATATTATTGATTATTAAATTGACCTTTGCTTTTAATATTTCAATCAGTTAAAAAATTATCTAAATTTTTATTATTTTAATAATTTAATATAATGTAAGCATGCATTATAGTTTTGATTGCATAATTAATTACATTCAAATTACTGCTTAAAAAATGTAAAAGCAATGAGCAGAAATCCACAAAAATCTAAAATCCACACATCCTCTACTCCCAAGCTGTGCAGATTTGAGGGAATCTACTTTATAAATTTAACAAAATTTAAAATTCCTCAATTGATATTATTTATGATAAATATAAGAGATTTTGTTTTAGTATTTGGCTGAGCTATTCAGACGAATATTCTATTATTCGGTCAAACTGAATATTTAACTTTTAAGCCAAATACTGAACATTCATTGCAACCCTAACATTCTGCTTGGAAACAAGATTGCCTGCTTATAGAAATTGTTACAAATTTTGCAATATTAATATCTAACTTTTACATGATAAATGGGGTTGTTTTTGGTAAATTTTACCTTCAAATGCCTAAAAGAGAAATATTTAGTTTAGGAATTATGAACGTTTATATCTTGGAATTTCTAATGACAAATTCATTTGTAATTGTTGCAAAATAGATTGAAATGCAGATAATTTTTAGGTATAATTAAAAAATATTAAATGAAATGACCTTTAAATTTGCATATTTAAAGCTTCTAGAAATCAATTTCTGTTTTTAAAAAGTTACAATTCACATTTTTAAAGTATTATACATTTAAAAAATTAATTTTCAAACAAAAAATGAATTGTAATGCATGATTTTTTAAACAGACAGATTTTTAAAAGTTTAAATTATACAAATCTAAAATTACTGTTCACATGCTATGTCATTTTTGAGTCATAGCCAAAATACTGAATTCTTACAACCTGTCTCATAATGATTAAAAAGTAATAAAACATTATGAATTCCAAACTTTCTCTGTGTAAGGCTGACACCCTGTCCAGAACATATATTATATTGAACATCAGGGCTCATGCTCAATGAAAACAGACTTAGGCATTGCCAGATTTTTAATGGACTGTAGTGTCAGAGTTTAGATCTAAAATTTAAATCTTAATAATGCAGTACACTCCCTCAAATCTGCAACCCTAAAATCTGCACACAATTTACAGATGCAAACAATGAGACTTTCAGTTCAGATGTAGTAACAAAATTTGACTTTTTTATTTTTATATCAATTCCATATACTTTTTAATATGTAATTTTCATTAATATTACTAAATTCTTGCTTTTTCATAAAGGAAGAATAAATTTATTTCTGAAAAAATTTAAGGTATTGCTAGTAATACTGGTAATCAGAATCTTTTTACCGAATATATTTATATATTAATAAAACATTTTTGGTTATTAAGTCTGGCTAAACCTGAAATAAAACTTCCTTATTTTATTATGTTGATGTGAATTAGTAGTGTACCTAAAGGAGGCAAGTTTCATTGAACAATTTAGGGAAAATGCATCCCATCTTTATAATGGATATTTAATTATACATTATCGGTTATTTATTGGACCTTTAATAATAATAATTACTAGACTTTTAATAATTTTAAAATAATTTAAATTTTTATTATTTTAGTTTATTACTTTTATTTTAAATATATATTTTTTTAATAATTTTGACTGCATTATTAATTACATTCAAATTGCTGCTTAAAAAATGTAAACAAAGTAATGAGCAGAAATTTGCAAAATTCTAAAATCTGCACAACCTTTGGTCCAAAGCTGTGTGGATTTGAGGTAGTTACTGAGCTTAAATTACTTGATTTGAAAGTAAATTTTATGAGAAATCCAAATATGATGAGTGTTGAAAATTGTTACAAGTTTTATATATCGAAGAATCCTAAGCAAAATTTGAGTATAGCATTAATGAGTATAAATGTTGCTACTAATTGATTGGTACCAGTCACACAAGATTTGCAGCAAAATTAACAGGTAGTTTTTCTTCCCCCCTCCCTTCACTGTATTCAGAATATAAGACCAATCCATCTTCTGCTTCCATGACTATAAATCTATCTTGAGATAAATGTTTTATATTTTATCTATCACTTCTGATTTGTTATATATTTAAGTTACAACAGATTTATTACTGCCTGTCACAAACAAATGTAGAATAGAAAACTTTCTGAAAGAAAACAGCAGTTATAATTAACTAGTAAATCTGTAAATCGGGAGCCTTAATGTCAGATCTTGAAGTCATTGTCTTTTAATTTCTTCACACTTTGCTTGATATTCAACATCCTACAATCTGCATTTCAATTATTTTTAAAATATATTTTAAATATTTATCAACATGTAAAATTCTTGTAAGGTTTTGAAAATTATAAGCATTAAATTATATGTAAATCAGACTCCCCTTCCATTCTATTGATTTCTATTTCTATTTCTTATTGATTGTGCTAATGGTTATAGTATACCATGAATTTTGTTCTACACTACAATTTTATTATGATAAGCAACAATTTGGATACTGATTTTATTGTATATTTCTAATATGCATATAGCAGTATTTTCACTTAATATTTATATATAATATTTATGTAATTATATTTATACTGATATGTAATAGATATCTAATTTAGGGATCTAATGTTTTTATAACCATTCTATAATAATTTCATGTAAATTCTAATCTACATATAGATCCTAAAAAATTGTGCAAAAAAATCCACTTATAGTCGTAACATGCTAAAAGTAAAAAAATAAATACATTTAAAGGTATATAAATAGCTTTTAACAAACTGAGAAATATAATGAAAGCAAGTGATCTAATAAAAAGGGTCATCTATGAACTTGAAATATTTTATTCTATTATTTTTAATTTTGTAAAGAACTTTTTCCATGTTTGCAGATCATTTTATTAAAAAATATTGATATGGTATTAAATGTACCTCTCTTCACTTTCAGAATGTTAAAACTTATCTACAGGATAATCATTCAACATTATATCTAATTGCTTAAATTGCATCATTTTGTCCTTATAAAATATTTCTTTTTGACGGTCTTTTAATAGTATCTACATTTAATTTAAAAATGCAATGTTATCAACATTATATTAATAATATTTATATCATTAGTATTTGATGCAAAGCTATACTGCATTTTAGATTAATAAAGATTAATTAACTTTTTATTTCCCTAAGCCTAACTTTCCATAATCAGGATTTTTAAAATGTTTTATATATACAGTCGAGTTTCTATAGTCGAGTCATAGTTCAGCCAAAAAATTTGTTATATAGAAAAATTCGTTGAATAGAGAATGGCAAAAAATTTTTCATTTTATAAGTAAAGTTTTTTTTAAATGTTTGAGTTGTTTTTAAATGTTTAACGCTAAACATAAATTTGATATTTTTTTATTTATTTAAACAGCTTCAAAACAGAAAATTATTCAGCATTTGTACGGGTACCGTTATTTTATAGGTAAAATATCAACATTTTTTTTTTTTTATAAAAAAGTAAATCTAGTTCAAACATGTGAAAATTTGCCTTATTTCAGGGGAGCAACAAAAATTTCCGAAAAACGCATACTCATCTTTGAAATAAAGTCAGGTGAAACCATGAAAGAATCCGATAGACATTTTTTTAAAAAGTAGGTTTTTAGGGGGAAGGGATATGAATGCCTGTTTTGGACATGTCTAAGGCAGCAGATATGCAGCTATGAAACATATATTAGGAATCATTACAGAAAAATGAATTTCACAAATAAATTGAAGCATTTTCAAGAAAAAAAGGAGGAACATTTCTGAAAAAATTCGTTGTATGGAGATATATACTTTGCTATATGAAGATTATTTGTAATGTAATCAATGAAAAATTGACTGTTCCTAGTAAAAATTCATTATGTAGAGAAATTCCCTGAATGGAGTTTTGTTATAGGAAGACTCGAGTATATATATATATGAGCTATGAAATGCATTTGCTACATAATGGACAAAAGATGAGATATATATCATGCCAAATAGGCAAAATGATAAAATAAAATGTTTTATGTTATTGGAAAGCATGTATAAAATTATGCTAAACATCATACACCTAATTAAATTATGTAAGAGTGTATTGACAAAATCCCCCAAAAATAGGAATAATTTAAAACTTTTATTTGATAAATTCAGAATCCATATTTTGTCATTTAAATACATTAATCAAATGCATATTTTTTTTCAATAAATAGAAATTTGAAAATCATTTGCATTTTTATCGAAAAGTGCTATGGCACAAAATAAAATATTCTGTATATTCTGGAAGAATAAATTAAATATAACTAAAAACTATGCAGATGAATTTGAGGAGCTCACCAACATGCCCATTTAATTTCAAGCTAATCAGGTGCTTTTTGTGGCAGTTATCACGGAACAGACAGAATAGCTAATTAATAGATAGAAACCAAACCTCCATAGTAAGCCATCACTGATGTTTCGGCAATTAGTTTAAGACATTAGATAATTAGTTTAAAATATGCATCTCATAATATGAAATAAAATACTAAAAAAATTTAAGAAACCTGTACATGACAAATACAATAATAATAAAAAAATTTGCATTTAATTATCCACATTACAAAAATATAGTACTTACAACTTGATTTAGAGTATCCTCTAATTCAGATTCTTCAGGATTTTTTGAACTGGAAAGAAAAATAAAGAATGCTGAATATGTACAAAATGTAGTATATACTTATTTTATATTGATTTCCATGAGACAGCAAAAAAAGGTGAATGCTTACTCTCCAAAGATAAAAGTATGTTTCATGCTAAGTAAAACACTTTAAATAATAACCAAGTATTTAGGCTTTTGTAATATTTTTTAATAAATAATAATGCAAAAATAGTGTGTTTTGCCTTTAAATATTTTTCTAAAAGTGAAACAGACTATTTTATATTTGTTAGGAAAATAATATCAAGATTAACAAAAGCACAGACTTTTGGGAAGTAGGAAAAAACAGCTAAAATAGTTTTATTAAGGAAGGAGAGAAATTTAAAATTTTATATGTATCATTATAAAAGAGACTCCCTTAAATTTGCAACCCTAAAATCCACACATAATTTACAAATGTAAATAACGAAACTTTCAGTTCTGATGTAGGGATAATATTTTACTTTTTTATTTTTAGGATCAATGCAATGTATATTTTAATCTGTAATTTTCATTAATGTTAGTGAATTGATGCTTTTTGATGAAGAAAAAATAAATTTATTTCTGAAAATATTTAAGATATTAGTGATATCACTGGTAATCACAATCTTTCTACTAAATAATTTATGTAATAATGAAACTTTTTTGGTTATTAACAGGTCAACAGTCTAGTTAAACCTAAAATAAAAACTCCATTGTTTTATGATTTTGAGTGAATTAGTAAAGTACCTTTAGGAAGTAAATATCGTTGAATAATTTAGGAAAAATGCATTCATTTTTATAATAAATATTTAATTATACATTATTGATTATTTACTTGACCTTTGCTTTTAATATTTTAATCATTTTAAAAATTATCTAAACTTTTATTATTTTAGTTTATTGCATTACTTTATTATTTTAATAATTTACTATATTGTAAGTATTCATTATAATTTCAATTGCATTATTAATTGTATTCAAATCACTTTTAAAAAAGAAAGCAGTGACTAGAAATCTGCAAAATTCTAAAATCCACACAACCTCTGGTCCCAAGCTGTGCAGATTTGAAGGAATCTACTGTATTACAAATTATCATTTATATTAAATATATATTATAAATTGATTGACATGTTATGGATTTTTAATTTGGAACAACAAATTATTAAATGAAGTTTGAAGACAAGATCCAAACATTATAAATTTTATCTGGAAAAGGAATGAATATAAACAGGAAGTTGATTGCATAAAAAACATAGAAATGTTTGAAAATACAAATATTTGACACACATAATGAAACTTTGTAATTACAATACTTTATAAAATAAAAAATGACCAGAAGAAAATGAAAACATTGATAATACCATGAAAACCTATTACCCAAAATGCAGTATATCAAAATGGGAAGCACACAAATTCATTAAAAAAAATAATAATAATAAATAAAAAATAACAAAAAAACCAAACGAGACAAGCATAAAAATGAAACATGATGTGAAACTCATCTTTAGGGGAAATATTTCAACATCATAAGTAAAGTATGGTTTATTTCTGAAAAAGAAATAGGGAGCCATGCTTTAAAGTCTGTTTCTCTCATTGCCCAATTAACCATATCTAATAAGCTTAGACACAAAACAAGCCAGCCCTAACAAATATTAAGATAGGAACATGTAAGTGAGACTTACAGTTTTAATGCAGAGAAACAAATCAGAGTAATAATTGACTGTTATCCACATAGAAAAACTTATGCTGAAAATAATTTTTTCCCATGGTATAATAATCGTTTACAGTTAACAACAAAAATACAGTTTAAGATTGGCAAATAATGAAGAGAAAAATTAATAATATATTATTGTAATAAACAAAAAATAATAAATCATTTTATAAATATATATACATTTGACCTTCACTATAGTGAACTATCTGCCTAATAAGCAATATATCCACTATGACCAACAGTTCACTATAATTCACACTGCAGATTTCACATGAATGATTTTTTGTTATCGTTGTTACAAAGTGATTATTTACCAAGGGTAATATATACATTATTTTGACCGAATTAAATACTGATTTAATACAATACTCATAGTAATATAGTGATGTATCCATCCTTCCTGGTGTGTTCAACAAATGACGCTACAAGCACAGTAAAAACACTTCTACTTCCACTTCTAGTTGTTGTTATGATTCAGAACTGTGGCGCTGCCGTAACTAGCGTCTGCTATACTGTAAGCCGTGCAACAAAGGTACGGCATTATTTCATTAATATTTATTTATTAAATTGTTATTGTTATCTAAATGGAGTCTTTCTTCAAATAAATCAACATTTTACATCATCCTTCACTACACATTTCACCACATTGGTGACAACCGGACAAGAACTCGTAGTTTCGCTTTTCCTTTGTTTCCAGTTTCGATTTGACATGGCTGAAGTAGGTGCGGTAAAAATCCCTATATTTATTCCAACAGATCCTGCTTTGTGGTTCACTATGGTTGAATCCACATTTGAATTAGCAGTCCCGAAACCAATAACTGATCCAAAAACGAAATATAATTATTGTGTTACTCATCTACCAGCAGACATAGCAATGATAGTTCGTGACATCATCATCTCTCCCGATGGCACTGATCCTTTCAAGAAGCTAAAAGATGAAATTATATTGCATTGCGGTGAAACTAAATAACAAGAAATTCGCTGATTATTAGCTGGTGAGCAACTTGGCGATTCCAAACCTTCCGAGCTTCTTCGCGTTATGCAACGTAGAGCTGAAAATCACAAAGTGTCCAACGCACTTTTATTGGAATTGTTTTTGTCACAACTGCCTTCTAATGCTCAGTCTATTTTAGCGTCTATCCAAGAACTAACAAAGCTGCAGAAATTGCTGACAAAATTCTGGATATCTCAGGCCCTCTACAGGTAAGCAGTGTTACAACTAGCCCCTCCCAAGTAGATTCAGAATTGTTAAAAGAACTGAAACTTTTACGTGCAGAGGTGAATTCTTTGCAACGTTCGAGGAGTCAATCACGACCTCGACCTCATTATCAACAGAAAAGTCCCGGTTTCGCGAACTTTTGCTAGTACCATAAGAAATTCGACTCCAAAGCCAAAAAGTGTGTACCCCCATGTACATTTTCGTTGGGAAACATGAACGGCCAGACGTAGCGGCGACATACGCCTCGCTTACCACCTCTCGTCGTCTGTTTGTACGTGACCGCAAAAGTAATTTACGATTTTTAGTGGACACTGGAAGTGATGGTTCATTAATATCTGCAACAAAACAAGATAAAATGACTCCGCCAATTCAAAAGTTTGTTGCTGCAAATGGCACTTTAATTAATGTGTACAAGCGTAAGTTATTATCTATAGATCTGGGTTTAAGGAAGCAATTTATTTATCCCTTTTATGTGTGTAATGTTTCCACCCCCATTATAGGTGCAGATTTTTTACATTATTTAACTTAAAGCCAGATCTTAGAAAACATTCTTTATTTGATAATAATACTACTTTAAATTCGCATTGTTTTGTACATACTTCTGATATATTTTCTGTTAAATCTGTTATAAATGATGATATGTTTTCTAAAATTTTAAGTGCATACCCAAACATCATTAAATCTCCTCACCCAAACCAAATTGTTAAACATTCAGTTATGCATCATATTGATACTTTTGGCCCTCCAGTTTATGCTAAACCATGTCGTCTTGCTCCTGATTGCCTAAAAATAGCAAAAATGGAATTCCAACACATGTTGGATTTAGGACACCATGCGCCCATCCAACAGCAATTACGCTTCGCCCTTGCACATGGTTCCAAAGAAAAACACCGATGACTGGCATCCAGTTGGCGACTTTAGAGCACTAAATGCCCATACTAAAAAGATAAATATCCCATTCCCAGCATCGTTGATTTCACTAGTGAATTGCATGGAACCACAATATTTTCTCATGTAGATTTGGTTAAAGCTTTCCACCAAATTCCGATCGCTCCCGAGGATATTCATAAAACGGCCATCTGTACACCCTTCGGACTCTTCGAGAGCACTCGCATGCAATTTGGTTTGTGCAATGCTTTGAGCACATTTCAAAGATTTATTGATGAAGTAATTCGGAATTTGCCCGGTGTTTGTGTTTTTGTTGATGACATTTTAATTTCATCAAAATCTCTAGAAGAGCATATTGAACATCTTAAGACCTATTTGCTAGACTTGATAGTAATGGTCTTACGATTAAGCCTTCTAAATGCACATTTGGCGTTCCCTCATTGGAATTTTTAGGCTTTAAAATATCTCAAGATGGTCTTTCACCACTTTCTGATCACGTGGAAGCCATTTTAAAATTTCCAAGACCTGCAACCCTTACCCAACTATGTAGATACTTAGGCATATTCAACTTTTATAGGCGATTCATTCCCAGAGCTGCAGACATTTTAGCACCCCTTGTTAAATTTCTAGAAAGCCACAAAAATAAAAAGAAACATCCTCGTTCCAAGGTTTCAAACGACCCATTACAATCGGACGAGGAAGCAAATCTTGCATTTACGTCATCTAAAGAAGCGATTTCTCAGGCAACGCTTCTACGACATCCTATTCCTGGTGCTCAATTAAGTTCAAATTGTTATTCATTTCTTAATATATTTATTCCATGCAATTTGTTTTGTCATTAGCATGGCTCAAAAAATACTAATTATTTTTTTTAAGTTAATTTTTAAATATTTAGCTCTGCTGACTACATGTAAAGTATACCTAATACTATATTAACAACACCTATTTTTTTTCAGAAATTTTGCTAACAGTAATTTTTTTAAGATTTCACTTTTGAAATTGTCCCCTATTTTGAGAATCACCCATATATATATCTATGAAAGAGGAATGTGAAAGATTGTAATTTCTTTTTTTTTTTTTTTTTTTTTAAGTTATTTTCTGTTTAAGTTTATTTAATTATTGTTTTATTTAACTGTGTTTTTTTGTTTAATAAATGTTAGTTTATTATAAAACTTAATTACATTTCTGTCTTTTATTACACACGGCCTAGAGGAACCTAGAGGAGTACCCCCCCCCCCACACACCCTTCTGTCTGAGACCAAATTTTTTATCTCTTTATAGGCTAGAGACCACCTCCTTAAAATATAATTCTCTTTGTGTTATTGATGTGGCCCTCGATTACCCAGACATATTTGTTAAGTGGCCTTTTCCCTACCGTAATACCAGAGTTCATTCTAGGCGTTTTTCACAGGGCGCGCTGCCCCGCCCGCCCTTCTCTATAAAATTTGCCGCCCCGGTTGCCCCATCGTCCAAAAACCCGCCCCGTCGGCCCTTTCACTCGGAAAATCGACCAGGAGAGAAAAAAAAAACGCCCTTTTAAGTTAATTTCACTGCTTATTTCAAACCAACTCTAAACTATTTGTAAGCATTATGTAACCCGATAGCTCCATTCCTAATCTGTCCCTTTTCACACCTGCCCCCTCCTCCACTAACCAAACCCCGACCTCTTTATATACAAACACCAATTACTTTCAGTTAAACTCTAGCACCCACACTGTCATAAATTTTTATTTGTCTGCCCTGTACAGTGTCTCGACTATCGTGAAAATTCGCCGAAATAAGAAAAAAAGAAAAAGAAAAGATCCGCAGCTTCTCGTGGAGGATCCACAGAAGTGGAAGACCCGGGGGTCGTGAGTTGAGACTTCAGAAAATGACCGTAAACACATACACTTTGTCCATAGTAGTGATTTATAGAGTGAAAGATATGCACACACAGTACAGTACTGTGAGAAATTCACAGGAATGAATAATTTCTTTCCTCAATTTTTAATATTACAGCCTGGTATCGACTGCTAGAATCAAAGCCCAAACCTCCCAAAAGATTAGTCATCTATATATTTTTTTTGCACTGAAACAAAAGAAAACTTCAAAGAAAAAGGCAAAGAGAAATATTAAAATATTATCTGTCATATCAATGAAAGAAGTAAAAACTGGCCGTTTTGTCATAAACGTAAATGATTTTCTATTAATTTTAAAAGTTATTCCTCAATCTCTGATGCCTCAAACAGTCAACCATGCAGTATGAATAAACAAGGGCAGTACGCAAACCCGGCCTTCTTGAATTGACTTGAATGAAAGAAATAATTTAGTATCTCACTTTTTTTTATTTTTTTTTTTTTTTTTGGGGGGGGGGGGTTGGAGGGGTTAAATAAAAATAATTCATTCTTTTACATTGGAGTTTTTCTATACTGCGAAAACTAGGTGCTAACTTTTCTCTTCATACTAATACTTTTTTCTTTCTTTTATTGGGAAAAAGCTTTTAGTTTCGTTTGAAGATCTTCTATAATCAATTTAGTTTTAGCATTGTATTTGCCGCGTCACACTTCTGCTTTATTGCCGCTACCGATCATATGCTACACTAACTTTATGAAGTCTACTCTATTTTCTTACATTTCCAACTTTGATTTATCGAAAACTCATTCATTTTATCTTGCTTTACTATAAACGGTTTATTTTTACTATCAGAAATAATTGCCCCTCATTTCATTTCAGATAATGACTCACAATACCGGATATTCTTTAAGAGTCTTAGTTGGTGGTTTTATAATGTAAACACATCGCGAAAGAAACTCAAAATATCAAGTGCATTAAAAGCTAAATGTTTTCTATTTTCATCCTTTATCTTCTTGCTTAGTAAAAGTCTGTGTCTGTGTCCCGAATCAAATTAGCTGGACTAAATATTTTATTTAAAATAAGTTTCGTTTTCAGCTTATTAATTTTGTTTCAGTTTAAAATTCATATTATTTTTATTCCATAAGTCAAGCAGCAAAATGATCGTATGATCAGCTCTTGCGGCTTGCCTTAATGATTCTATACAATATTAATTTTTTTTTCCTTCTTTTTCTTCTAAAAATGATCCTACGAATGTATTAACCAATTTGCTTTGCTAAGTGCAGAAAAAAACTACTGAGTTGTAAAAAAAGAAAAAAAAAAAAGGAAAAACCAATTTTTTTTCCCCCCATCACTGTTAGAAAGAAAAAAAAATCCATATCTCCTATGTAAGTTGACCAATTTCTTTCAAATTTTCAGCAAGTTGAAATGATAATAAGTTAGGCAGTGTGTAATAATTTTTTGTTAAAATATAACCAGTTTTTAGAAAATTACAATGCCTGCCAAAAATTTCCACTATACAGAAACTGCGAAGAAAGAGTTGTTTATTAACCTTGCTAACTAAGTGAAATCGGAAATCTACTGTTGTTTACTCAATCAGATCATCAAAACTTTGGATGGATAATGTTTTGCTGTGCAGAAAGGAACCATGACTAGATTATTTTTGCTTTCTTCTATCTTCAATAGAAGAAAGTATTGTAATCGAAATTTTTTCCGACTTCCGATTTTCGACGGATTTACACATTTTTAACCGACTTCAAAGAGGAGGTTATGATTTCGACTTGTATGTATTTGTTGTTCACGCATAACTTTTGCAAATATGAACCGATTTTGATAATTCTTTCTTTGTTTCAAAGCGTATGTAGTCCATGTGGTCCCATTCGAATTTCATAAAAATCTGATAATTAGAACTTTTTTAAAAATAAAAACTTTAAATTTCAAATTCATTTTGAAGCAATCGACCATTTAGAAATGTTCCTTTTGCATGCTTTTATGTTACACTTACATAGACACACGATCTTTTCTCTGTTAAAAGTTTGAAGTTTTTGCTGCATCGTCACTCCACCGCTTTTATGGAATATCTCTATTTTGACCAATGAGAATTCACCATAATGCAATGAAGTAATCATTTTCTATAAAAGCCATGGATAGACGATAAAGTAAAAGTTTCAAATTTTTAACAGTGTTCAAAGTGCAAAATCCTAACTGGACGAGGGCCAGGATTCACATAAATTTTGCGCGGTTTGCGAAACGAGATTTATTAACAAGAAAATTTATTTAAAACATTGAAAAATTTGCTAAAATTCAGGCTTCTAATTCGTTAATCTGGTTTAGCTAACAGCGCAAATTCTACCAGAATTCCGGACAAGTTCTCTTATGCAAGAAACTGGAAATATAGCATCCAAGGGATATAGTGTGGAAATCGGCTATCTCAGGGCGTGTTCAGAGCAACTTTCAAAAGTAACCAATGTTACCGACCGATTGTAGGGCAGTACGAAAGCAAATTGTGGCATCAATGAAAACTATTCTGTTGGCGAAATTCTAAAATGGAGGGCCAAAATCACAGTCAAGTGTGATCCAGCGACCTCATTGGTCGTGTGGTATAGGTGAAAATCACGAACGTGTTTCTCCATTTGAAAAAGAGTGACGGGTAAAGTGCATATTCACAGTATCCGCAAAGAAACTCTTCGAGAGAGTTGAATTCTGATAGGTATTGGCTGACGCGTTTTCACATAACTTGGCGATAATTATACTTGGCGAGCGATAGATGCTTCCGTCGAGGAGTTTGATTTCCTTCCGAACCGAGTACAAAGTAACTTTTCTCTTGCAGCATTGCATTGGATGGAACGTGTCTTACTGAAAGCTGTAATCTTTAAAAGTTTTTAAACACAAATTTTTTCTTTGTACTCGGTTTACTTTGTACTCGGCTCCGAAGGAAATCAAACTCTACGGAAGCGTCTATCGCTACGCCAAGTATAATTATCGCCAAGTTACGTGAAAACGCGTCGGCCAGTCCCCATCAGAATTCAACCCTCCCGAAGAGTTTCTTTGCGGATACTGTGAATATGCGGGTAAAGTAATTTTGAAGCAATTGTTACCGTCTGTTCTTATTTACGATAAACCATCGAAATTAACTCAATTAAGGTATTTTGATGACCTTATATAAAATGAGAGTGAAAAATAGATTATAAATGAAAACAGATAAGATTTACATCAAAATTGACGCTACGATTTTTTTTTCGAAAAAAGGAGTAAGGCGACATTTCGCCTACCGTTAAGAGACTGTTCTCTGAAAAGGACACGACTCAATGACCAATGAGGTGTTTGGATTTCACCGGGCTGTGATTTTGGTCCTCCATTTTAAAATTTCGCATTCTGTTGAATTGTAGCTGACGTCACACTTCGCTTTGATTTTCATTTCGTACTTGTCTTCAGTCGGTAAGTGGTCGGTAAGTAACCGGTATGTTGTGCTGAACAAGCCCTCTGTAAGGCGCGCCACACACTAGTGAAACATTGAACGAAAAAACGCGCGGCATGCGACAATTTCACCCTGATAACAAAGAAAAAACCGGTTTGACTGCGTCATGTTGCACTATTTTTGACACATGTCTCTGTAGTGTGTGGTGCGCCTAACACTTAAAAAAAGCGCTAAAATGTTCTATTCTTTAAATGTGCAACAATGCTAATGAAATTTAAAGATAGAAGCGACATCTGCAGGACATTTTCTAAAAATGCAGGAATTATTGCTAGTCTTGATAATGTATCACGAAAATGCCGCAGATGTCGCTGTGATCGACACTTTGGTATTCAGTAGTATCGTTGCACATTTAAAGAATACAAATTTTTAGCACTGCTTGCATTGTAAAAAATTGAACCCTTTTGCTGCATCGTCACTCCATCACTTTTATAGGAAACGATTACTTCGCTCTATTATGCAGCATTCTCATTGGTCAAAACAAAGAAATTCTATAAAAGCGATGGAGTAACGATGCAGCAAAAGGGTCAAATTTTTTACAGTGTCGATAGCAGATTTTCACTCCATGTATTCCAGACTCTCTCCTTCGAACAATGAAAAGTTCTCAAAAATGAAGGCTTATGATTGGTCAATCTTGTTTTGCTTAACAGCGAATAATCCTTCTGGATCCTAACCACTGTTGCAGAGACGCTAGTTTTTTTTTCAAAATACGAAATCTTATCTGGAACAATTCTCTTATCCACCAAAGTGAAAGATCCACATCGATCCAGATATGAAAATTCGATATCGAAAAGCTGAAAATTCATGTCTAAAGAGCCTTACACGTTAAATCAAGAGTGTCTGTGTATCAGGGTGCTTGTTATGCCGGATTCACAAAGTGATTAAAGTACATTGCTATGTGCTAGATTTACATTTGGACAAATATAAACGACGAAAAATTTTGATAAGCTTACCAATAAAGTTAAGCTAGTTAACTTCTTTCACCCATAAAACAAACTCGTTCAGGCGACTACCGCCAAGTTCTGGAATAAAAATTCTTAAATTTTCTGTACTTTGAAAAACCGCGTTTATCAAAGAACACTCTTAACTTCAAATATTACTACTTTCATATAGACGCATGTTGAATCATGGTGTGAATTTGAAAATATCTTCCTTTTTAGTTTTTATGACTGAAAAGGGTATTTTAACACATACGAACATATAGAATTACTTTGCTATGCATTGAATCATAGAAGCAACTTGACGCGCTCTGATTGTGTACGCGTACTTTAAACTGTAAAAAATCTGACCCTTTTGCTGCATCGTCACTACCCCGCTTTTATAGAATATCTCACTTTTGATCCATGAGAATGCTCCATAATAGGCTGAAGTAATCTTTTCTATATTAGCGGTGGAGGGGCGATGCAGCAAAAGGGTCAAATTTTTAACAGTGTACCCTGTTTAAAATATCTTGAAAAATTACCTCTGTTTTTAAAGACTATCTATTTTCTGACCAATGAAAACGCTCCATAGACGTTTTTAGATCGCTCTCATTAGTCAGAAAATAGATAGTCTTTAAAAACAAAGGTAATTTTTCACAATAATTTTAACGTGTACTGATGGATTGTGAGCTTTTCAATGCCCATTTACGAAGTCTGTAGATTTCAATGTGGACCTTAAGCAAGGCTACACTAGATACCGGGCTTGCTCATTCCTTATCACGGCGTCACAAAAGGTGGCTGGCCGCTATCTGTGATTGGTCAAAATAGGGCTCAAAGTGACGCACCCATCGTTTTGTGCCAATCGCTAGACATCATTCAGTCACCTTTTGTGACGTCATGAAAGGAATGAGCAAGAACGGTATCTAGTGTTGCCTTGCCTTAAGGCACTACACTAGTCTCAGAAAAAGACCCGGATGTTAGTGTAAAGACTATGGGTATGTTCTTTTCAAATATCTCGCTCAAATTTTAATATATTTACATGATTTTTTTTGCATAGGATAGCCGAGGATGATCTACAACCGACCTAGTTTTTACTTCTTCGATTTTGCTTATGTGCGTTTTATATAATGATAGTTTCATTTTCAGAACTGTTTAAACCGTTTAAACCGGGTGAGGAAAAAATTATCTCTACATATCAATGCAAAATAAAGTGCATAGATATGGCAAAATTATCTTTAGATTCCGATTTGGTTACCGGATTAGACACCAGAATGATTTCAGATTTTGTTCATGTAGGATTCCTCGATGTGAATATGACGACACATGGAGCACAGTATACGATTGATTGAAAAGATTCTAGACAAAAATGAGTCACCAAGGGGGGGGGGGGGGTCCTTGTGGCCGAGTGGTTAAGACACCACGCTGCTAATCTCTTGAGAGCATAGGAGATTGTGGGTTCGAATCCCACTGGCTCCGTTGCATACACTCTTTATGTGTAGCTCCCGGTTGTACTTTTCTTGTGTCGTAATATTTCCTTGTGCTATCTTTTCCTTGTATGTCCACGAATTTGTAAAATAATATGGATTATGTATTTATGTCTGTGCAGAAATAAAAGATCATTCGGCGTACAATCGAATTCTACCAGGAAATCATCATCAAATCTTATAATAGAAAATGCCTAGCATTGCGATACATTGTTAAAAATTTAACTTTTGCTGCATCGTCACTCCATTCCTTTTATGGAATATCTCATACATACACTGTAAAAAATTTTACCTTTTGCTCCATCGTCACTCCCCCGCTTTTATAAAATATTTGTCTTTTGACCCATGAGAATGCTCCATGATAGGCTGAAATAATCGTTTTCCATAAAAGCGGTGGAGTGAGTTTATAATTTTAGTTGGGACAAAAGCGTCCGTGAAAAATGTATTTGGGCATCGAATGCTGTCATTCTCTTATAGATGCAGCCAAGTACAGATTATGATTTTCGGATTCCTCGTCGAATCATTTCCGATGCCTTTACTGCATTTTAAGGAATTAGATTGATGTTGTTTATCTATTGAATCATAGAGCGATTTTTGTTAAAATCTTTCTTTTTGCTTTTTCTGACTGAAGGGGGAGTACTTTTGACTACACTAGAAAAGCATTTTACTATTCATTGATACATGGAGTCATTTTGCTGTTTACTCATATATGGAAGAGCTTTGCCGCGCGCTTATGTGTAAGGACACTTTACTTGAGGCATTGTCACCTTTCGATAACCACTTCCGATGTCCGTACGATTAGATGTTGACTTTAAGATTTCATGAATGCGGTAGCTTTTCGTCGTGCCAGATCTGAAGAAGTTACCACATCCAGAAAACCTAAAGATTCACAACGATACTAACCGATATTGTAAGTGTCTTTTGAAAAGTTGACAATCAAACAGTGACAAGTAAAGCGAATACATCAGAACTCAGCAAAGTGCGTTCACTAGTAATGCGTTGCCAAGAGCCATCATACGTCAGTACACATAATTATGTATTACGGTATAAATAACTAAAAAGTAGGAAATAAATTTAACTTTTTCAAAAAAATGTATAACCGACTCCAAAAAAAAAGCGCTAAAAAGAATTAAATAATTCTATAAAATTCTCTAATGACAAATCGTTATCCAATAACCACACTATGACTATCATGTACCGGTATAAAACGGTTAAATTTAATATATAGAATTTAATATCCACCAAACATAGGTTTTCCAGAGAATATTTTTTACAAGAGATTAATTTACATATTTTTGATTTAATTTTTGAATATATACATATAAAAAGTAAGGAATTACTTTTTGAAGTTGGTGCCAAACTATCTTAAGTATAGTAAGAATTGTCGATATATTATGTCTAGTACCATAAATAAAACGGGGAAATCATTATCGATTATGATTGTTTTGCACCAACTTCAAAAAGTAATTCCTTACTTTTTATATGTATATATTCAAAAATTATATCAAAAATATGTAAATTAATCTCTTGTAAAAAATATTCTCTGGAAAACCTATGTTTCGTGTATATTAAATTCTATAGATTAAATTTAACCGTTTTATACCGGTACATGATAGTCATAGTGTGGTTATTGGATAACGATTTGTCATTAGAGAATTTTATAGAATTATTTAATTCTTTTTAGCGCTTTTTTTTTGGAGTCGGTTATACATTTTTTTGAAAAAGTTATAGGGGTTAGAGATTCCAAAAAACATGTTTTTACAAAATGTCTGTCTGTCCGTGTGTCTGCGTGTGTGTCGCCATTCTACCATCAAAAAGTGTATGAAGTTATGCATAGAATTGAACCAAATTTTTTGTGAATGTTTTTGCCTGTGGCAAGCAGGTCCTCCTTCAGTTTTGAAATATTCCGCCGGAAGGGGGGGGCGCTGCAATCGCGATTTTCGTGCCATTTTCAATATTGTACCAACCAAAAGTATATGAAGTTATCCATCGAATTGAATCAAATTTTTTGTGTATGTGTATGACTATAGCTAGTTGGTCCTCCCTGAATTTGAAAAAAATCCGTCAGAAGGGGGCGCTGCAATCGCGAATTGTGTGCCATTTTCAATATTGTACCAACCAAAAGTACATGAAGTTATGCATCAAATTGAACGAAATTTTTTGTATACGATTATTTCTTGGTAAGGCAAGTAGGTCCTCCCTGAATTTGAAAAAAAATCTGCCTATCATTCTACTGTGCATCGGCTCGTGCAGAGACGGAAATTCGTTTTTACTCCGATTAATTGATTGAAGCAGAAATTTAAGATGAAATTTAAAGTTGGTATGGTATTGAATTAAAACTATTAAAGCATTAAAATGAGTAACTATTTTTTTTTTAATATTAAAATGTATGTATGAGATAGAAGAAAGTTTTGGGATTGGCACATCCAACTAGTTTATTTATTTTTTCTCTTTTTAATTAAGAGGTGATTTTGAGGCACAATTTTGAGTAAAAAAAATATTTTCTGAAATTTACAGCAATTTTTCTGAATTGCTTTCTGCAACAGTCTGGGGGGGAGGGGGCATCCACTCTCGGCACAATGGTTTTTTTCTTGTTTTGTTTTTTTCTCGCGATCCTTTGACAAAATTTAGAGTTTTTAACAATTTTTTTTTTAAATTTGCTTTTTTTTGACGTAATTTGCGATATTTTTTTAAAAGAAATTAGTATTTGTTTGGTGAACTATGGATGAAATTTGCGATTTTTCACGATAGTTTGATCCCGTTTTTTCTGCGATTCTTTGACGATATTAGCAATTTTTCTTTGAACAATTGACTATTTGTCGAATATCGTGATGGATTTTATATTCAAATTTTCGGGATTACAACCTTTTAACTTTTGGATAATTATCGCCTTATTTTTTCAGAAAAATTGGAACAGAATCACTCCTTAATTAAAGATACTTTTATAAAAACTTGTATTTAGCTTTCATAAACAAAAAAATCTCAAATTTACTTCTTTTTACTTCAGATAACTTACTTTTTTAATTTTTTTTTCTATTAAAATATCTGTTTTAATATTAGCATTTTTTTGTATTGAAAATGCGTTCTTGACATAAATCATGTCCCCCCCCCCGCTTTTTTTTTTGGGGGGGGGTAGTAAAAAGAGGGCAGTAGATTTTTTTTTTTTTTACATAAACATAAAATGATCTGAAATCCGGAATCGCCGAGATCCGGGGGGGTTCCGGATTTTGGACTTTGTACTTATAAGCAAATCAGTCGAGTTCTGTTAAAACCTAAAAATTCTACTTAAACACTTTCTTTTAGTGGTCTTTGTCGAAAAATGGAAAACACTATTTGATTTTACACTTTTATAGTTAGAGCATCACTGCACTTATAAGTTAAAAACAATTAAAAAAAAATTATTTGAAAGTAGTTAGTTTGAAAGTCTTAAGAAAGTTAGTCTTAAGAAAAATGCCAGTACGACAAAATGAAAATAAATTTTCAAACAGAGCTGTTAATAAAATAAAGGATCCGGGACCAGCTGATAAAAATAAAAAATTCCACATTAGTAATTTTATTTAATAACTTCGTTTGAAAATAATAGAATTGAGATTTTTCTGTCAATTGTTTTAATTTTTGAAAACAAGGACCAAAATTAAGTGTCTGAAAGATTTTACGAATGCAAAGTAAGCAAAATAAGTGTAAACTACGCTGTCCTGATTTTATTGCTATTTGAAGAGAAATCATACAAAAAGTACTGTAAAATAGCAGGACACTCCCTTGTTCTTCCCCACTGAGAGGCTTTTTCTGAATAACAAAAAATTTTCCCCCACACTCACCCGAAATTGACGTTTCCCCTTCTCCCTCCCCCTTATTAAGTACACAAAATATAAACCCTTTAAAACTCTTTAATTTAAATTATTTTCTTTTATTTAAAATCTTTAATAAAATAAATAAAAAACAAGTGATTCAATAGCTGCTTAAAGGGAAAAAAACTATTTCTTTTCTTTTGATTCTTACCTCATTAAGTCAATAATCTTTCAAAGTCTTTTTTCTTCTTCTTTAATTGTTGCTTCATTTTGCTATAACAATGAAAAATCGATCATGTAATTCTCCCCCCCCCCCCATCCATGATTGAATATTCCTCTGCTCTTCTACCTAAAATACAAAATTTGAAAAATTTAAAACTCTTATTATTATTGTCTTATTTGTAAATCTTTAGTAATTAATCAGTCATCTAATAAATCCCCCCCCCCTTCTCAAGAAAATATACTACTTTTCCTCTCAGTTTCTACTAATTTGTAAAAAATCATGTTATTCAGAGGGTAAACAACTGTTAGTTTTTTTTTTTTTTTTTTTTTTTTTCCCAAAAAATAAATAACAATACGGTAGGGAAAAAAAATTAAGCTTGGCTATTAGAAGGAAAAGGAAAGGAAGGTGGGACTGGGGGAATATATAAAATTCTAGAATGGGAAATTAATATGATTATTTTATATTGTCACTGCAAAGTGTGAGGTGAGAGAGTAAAGGGGGACAAGAAAATACTTTTTTATGCATGGGGGAAGTTCGATTAGTTGATTATTTATAATTACCAGGGGTGATTCTCGTCCGAAATTTCCGAAAATTTAAGGCATCCTCTTCCGAAAATTTAATATTGGGTTATCAGTTCCGCATAGTTGCCAACTTGTACGGTTTTGCGCGCGGAAAAAACAATTGCGTAGAAATGCAAATTTCGTGATAGGATCGCCAAAATAGCATACATTTCTTCAATATTTCGTGGAAAAACGACGATTTCGTCAATGTTTTTGCGAACGAACTTTGTCAAAAGATCGATGAAAAACACGAATTTCCTGTGCGGATCGCGGGAAAAACGGCAATTTCACCAAATATAGCAAATAAAACGCCGATTTCGTCTAAAGATTGCGGATATAACGCCGATTTCCTTAAAAGATCGCGGGAAAAAACGCAGTTTTCGATAAAAGATCGCTTAAAAATATTTTGTCAAAAGAATATTTGAAAAAATACGCTGATTTCATCAAAAGATCACGGAAAAGACGCCGATTTCGTCAAAAGATCGCGGGAATAAAACGCCGTTTTCGAGAAAAAATCGCAAAAAAAAGCAAATTTTGTCTAAAGATCGTCGAAAAAACGCCAATGTCATAAAAAAATAGGAAAACGCTGATTTCGTCAAAAGATCGCGGAAAAACCGCCGATTTTGGCAAAAGATCGCAATAAATCGCCGATTCTGCTAAAATATTGCTGATTTCGTCAGAAGATAGCGGGAAAACGCCGATTTTGCCCGAAGATCGCTGGAGGGGGGGGGGGGGGGCTCACGACCCCACCCCACCCCCGCCGATTTCCGAAAAAAAAAATTTCATCCGGAATCACCCCTGATAATTACATTAATGTGCCCCTTTTTTTTCATTGTGCCCTTTTATGGCAAAGTGCGCCCTGCCTGCCCTTGATCCTAGAGTGAACTCTGGTAATACCATCCCTACCGTAAATACAATTATTTTCACAGTACTCATTCTAAAATATAACGAGGCATAAATATACAAGAATAGAAAATTAAAAAATTAAATCACAATCATTTGGTGATTTTCAATTAACATTCGGTAAATTGGATCTCCCCTTCCCCGTCCCTCAAACAAAATGCTCTAGCTACACCACTGTGTTTGCAATGTTTTGTTCGGCCTTTATATGTCAATATGCAGCTCAATGCCTCCCACCATCGTCCCTAGTAACAGGTGCACACACCGATGAATGCTAGCATCAAAATAAAGTGAGGCTCATTACTTAGGGATCTGACCATACATATATACAGTAGACTCCGGCACAGATTGGCACAGCTTGGGACCAGAGGCTGTGCAGATTTTAGAATTTTGCAGATTTCTGGTCATTGTTTTGTTTACATTTTTTTAAACAGTAATTTAAGTGTAATTAATAATGCAATCACAACTAAAATAAGTGCTTAAAGTGTAATAAAATATTAAATTAAGGCACGAGAGATGTTTAGATGACTTTTACACAGACCTCTCCCTGACTAAAAACACATCTATGCTGAAATGGAAGGATTTTTAAAAAGAGAAAAAAAATGCATCATACTTGTTTTATATCCTGCGAGTTACTCCTTTTCAAGACTTCATTGATCATGAAATAAAATTTTTGTCATTTCCCCCCCCCCCCTTCCTAAACAATTCTTCATGACAAAATGAATGGGAAAAAATTCTGAAAATTCCTCTTTTATCTAATTTGAAACAAGAAACATTAAAAAAAAAAATTCAAAAACATTCTAATAATGATATATGAAAAACACCAATGTTCCTGTAATTTGCTAATATTAATATTTATAAAATTGAACTAAATTAAGAAGAACTATGATGATTCAGAATCTATGATGCTTTTTGTAATGAAATTTTGAAAAGGGGTGACTTGCAGGATATAAAAGCAGGCAAGTCACTTTTTTTTCTTTTTAAACATCCTTCCATTTCAGCGTAGATACATTTGCAGTCAGGGAGAGGAGAGGGAAGTGTTGTGTGTAAAATGCATCTTAAAATATCTCGTGGCTTTTGTAAAAAAATTTTTGGATATGTCAAATATCAAAATTTGAATATAACATAGGGATGATTCCGTTTTTGGAAAAACGAACAATACTTTGCTTTAGACAGTTTTTGTCTTAGCGGGTAGTTCCGTATGATACGTTCTCCATCGTGATCAATATTGTTTTATGTTCAACACAGGATTTGTTATAGACAAACCTTTATTCTAAGCTTTAATATATTTTTATGGTCCGATTTATAAGTCACTGCCCCACTTTGTTTTAGACTGGGAATTTGCCAATGCTATTTGCATAACAGTGTTTTAATCACTTAACTGATTTGCCTGTATGACATACGGACAAGAGTTAGCTTAATCCTTCACTTAAAGCTTTTTGACACCACAAAATTTTTAAAATACAATTTCTTAGTATTTAATGAAAGGAATGTTTAGATTAAATATTATAAAAAAGTGGTGTTTATTCCAAATTTTCAAATTATTGTACGTAAAAAGAGTTAAACCGTCAGTTAACCGGTTACAAAAACATTTTTTTCCCAGATACAAGTTATTCACAGTAAATGTGTAATAAGTCAATGCTTGTTAAAAAGCATGTTTTGCTAGTTTTTAGTAAGTATAATAGCATTGTTCAATCATAAATATTTTTTTTAATCTCTTCCATCCAACAAACTATTTCTGCAGGCGAGTTGAGAGTCAATTCAACATGTCGACTGAGATTCCACTCTGCAAAATGAGCCAAATAGCACATGCGTTTGAAAACGAGAGTAATGTCTGAATTTCGGCCGCCTATTATCGCCAGCACCATCTGTTGGCCGAAATTCAAACTATTTTAAGAAAATGCATTTTAAAAAATTTATTGATTTCTAATAACAATGCAGCAAACTGCACATTTTTATTTCAAACCATTCTTTTTGTTATATACATTCAAAATGGGTCAGTCATTTACTGGATACCCTGTATACATGTAATGATTTTTATGTGTACTTCTATGTTGTGACATAGAAGTGCACATCAATACTAACTTCAATATTAACTTTGTGGCAATTTTGTAGAAAATACAATTTAAAGGAAGTTAAAAATATCTTATGAATATGCAATTTGTAACATGCTAAAATGCACACTGCAGCAATTGCCAGTCCTACGCCTGAAAAAAGTGATCTGTAAAATTAGCTAAAAAACAATGCCATAGCTGCTTTTTAAAATTGCCTAATTATCCAGATTTTTCATTAACCCTCATGCATGAATTATTTTACAATTGTCAAAAAAAAATTTTGCTGGCAAATTATCTTGGAATAGATGAGAATATTCCCACATAGCATGGATGGTCACAGTGACGTCACTGCAAGTCACTGTGGTCACATCACATCTGTGACCAAAATGCCACCACTCTGTGACGTCGCATTGTGACTTAGATGTGAACATCTTAGAAAACTTAAAATAATTACAAAAAGTCTCTAAAACATGACGTTTAATGTAAAATTGTGTTTTTGTTTTGGCAATATAAAAAAATACGTCACTGTGATGTCACTTCATGCAACGTTCGTCACAAATATGTGACATAATACCACCACTTCGTAATGTGACAAAAACATGAACTTAAAAAACTTTTTAATGAAATCTTGAAGCAATTTTTAGCTGATATATCAAATAAAAAATGAGTTCAAAAGAATTATTGTGGCGCTGACTTGGTGAAAATGATTCCAGTCTGTATCACAATAATTAATATTGAACTTAACTTGTACGTCAAAAATCTTCTTGCAGTTTTTTTTTAGTATGTTGTGAAGTATGTTTTTTGAAAAAGTTACTTTACAAGATTTTTTTTCCTATAGAAAATTAATATGAAAAAAATTACAGATTGACAAAGAAAAACTTTTCATTCTCTATAACACTTTTTTTATTTTTTAAGAAGATGTGTATTTACTACGTTTGATAACTTTACTTAAAAAAATATATTATCACCATTAAATCTACCTTTATATATTTAAAAAATTTAAACTGTTTTATCTAATAAACTCTAATTGTTAATATTATTTACAAGGAAAAAAAAAAGGTTTATGAATAATTTTTTACTTTGTTTTGAAACTGACAAAAGTAAAAGATAAATTACCAAATTCATTAATTAAATAATAATTAAAAAAGTTTAGCTAGAGACACTCTTATTAAATTATTGTATATTTAACTTCCAAATCTGTTGTTTACAAAATGAAATAAACGGTCATGCGCATTAAAAAATTCATCTTCGTCTGCAAACGACTTTTTACGGGAGAATAAAATAAAGTTCTAAGGTGCCAGAAATAAGTTTGCTGGAGAGCATATGGCAGTTATGTGCGCGTATTAAAACGGATTTAAAAATTTAAACAAGAAAATCCCCAAGAGCAGTTTTTAGCTGATATATCAAGCAAAAAAATGAGTTCAAGAGAATTATTGTGGCGCTGGCTTGGTGAAAATGATTCCAGTCTGTGTCACAATAATTAATATTGAACTTAACAAGATCGGCAAAAAGCAATTTGGATAGAAAAACGTCAACAACAATAGGTATGATTTTTTTTTCTTTTTGCTGTTTGCTTTGTCATTATTGTTATTATTAAAACGATTTTAGTTAGCTTTTCAAAAACATTATTTATTTTGTTTATATAGAAAACTTCACCATCAATAATTTGGATCAGGTTATTAAAATTAGTGATTTTAATTGCATTTTAATCTAATTTGTTTCTTTATCTAGAATATCTGGTTAAAACAAAATGTTTCCATAAATATAGCAGCATATGGAAGAGTATTATAATCAATCGTTTATACAATTACTAAACTATTTATGCTAATTAAAATATTTAATATAGAAATCCTTTTTTTAAATAAAATTATTTGTAAACATACTTTTAAAATTTTTGTATCAAGGAATGTTATGAAACATGGCATAGTTTTATTTTATTTTTTTTTTTTTTTTAATTGCATCTGCTCTGAAGAGAAATTTATAAGAAATAGGGTAACAAAAAGAACTATTGAAAGAGATCGTGAATATGCAATAATAATAATTGTTTAATGTATTTTTCAACCTAACAAATGTTATAAAATTTATAAAAGAAGTAATAATAGTGGGTGAAAACGTCTCAGTTGATAAGCATTCTTATTGGAATATTTTCAAAGTATAACAACTATAAGTCTGAATGAAAATTTAGAAGTTAATCAATCAATAAGAGTTAAAATATGACTGTGCTTTAGAAATAACACTAAATTTTAAAATATGTATTACATGCACTATTAATATACATCATGATTAAAATGGATTTCTTATTTATAATTACCGTCTAATCTTGTAAATAAAATATTAATAATTTTATTTAACATGTATATGGTTTTATTTTAAATTTATGGTCAGACGTTTCATAGAGTAGGTATGCTAGCAATAGACAGCCTTCCAGAAATGGACTCCCTTTCATGTTTTTTGGTTCATAAAACAATAACTAATAAATATTTTGCTTTAATTATTTTTTCATAATTTCCATTAGCATGTATTACAGTCCGGGCTATTTTGGACAACTTTTAATTAAACCAATCAGGAAGCAGAAAATATTGTTTCAAAGTTCCACTGTTTTTCAGTGAAAATCTTAATGAATATGCTAGGAGCTGCCTTTATTCAATAAATTTTGGTATTCTTTATTTTCTTAAAAAATTTGAATGTTTTCGTTTGAATAGTAATTTTGAATTTTATATACTAATGACCATTTTAAAATGTCCTTTATTTTTTAAGGTGTTAAGAGAGGTGTTCATTATTGGGATAGTTAATTAGTCATTTTATAATAAGGAACACCCATTGTAGAGAGTTTCAGTAATGTTTATAGTGCACTAAATATTTTTACATAACTTAAAACCTAAATAATCAAATTTTGTATTTAAATTTTACATGCCAAAATGGACACACACAAAAAAATTATTTAATTATGTTATTATTTAATGTGTATATTTTCATAAATAAAGGTGTAATTTTGGCAATCAATTATTAAAGTTATTTTAATCAATAAGCTTTTTTTAAATGTTTTTTACTGCAGGCAAACTTTGATGTAAAATTACCCCTTCTAAATATCTGCAACATGCGTAAAAGTCAATTAATTTTACAGTGAGCTGAAAAATAAGATTTAATTTATTGTTACTATCTTCCAAAATAGCAATTGTTTCCAAAATATAATTTTTAGAATTCTCAACATACTTGTATTATTGGTACGAGTTATATTTGTTTTCATAGTAAAGTTACGTTTATCAATGGACTAGTTTCAGATCGTTGTTCGTAAAATGTAAACTTAAGCTTTGTAAATTTTGTAAAATTAAAAAGCTAGAGATAGCTAGGAATAGATAGTTGCAAAAGTAAGTTTGTATATTTTATAATTTTTTTATTTGTATATTGACAATATTGATGAGAAGTGTGTCATTTTCTGCTTATCAAAAGTATAACCAATATCCATAATTTATTATTTTTATGTTTGAATTTATTTTTTTACGTATCTAAAACAACATTCGAGCATTTGCAGTTTCAAAATTAAATTGCCTTTAAAATAGTTGTTTGATTTAAAAACTGTGTCAACACATTTATCATATATGTTTCTACACCCTTTAAGTGCCCTGACCGTGTTTTTCAGTCACATAATTATAGAATTTAAGGCGCAACACTAGTCACAGAAAAAGACCCGGATGATAATGTAAAGTCTATGGGAGCACTCTTTTCAAATATGTCGCTCAAATTTTAATACTTTTACATGTATTTTTTTATAGGGTAGCTGAGGACGATCCACAATGAGTCTAGTTTTTACTTTTTCAATTTTGGTTTCGGATTTAAAAAAAAAAAAACTTTAAATTTCAAAACCGGTTCTGAATTTGAAACCATCATAATATAAAAAATATATAAGCAAAATAGAAAAAGTAAAAACTAGGCCGGTTGTAGATCGTCCTCAGCTGTCCTATGAAGAAAAAAACATATAAAAATATTAAAATTTGAGCGAGATACTTAAAAAGAACATACCCATAGACTTAACATTATCATCCGGGTCTTTTCAGTAACTATTGTGGAGCCTTACAGGCTGATTTAATACAAAATTTATATCAATGTCTTTTTTTTGCCGTAAATAAAATAATCACATTTGCAGTAAATAAAATAATCTGTGACGATAGTGACAAGATTGTGAAGACACTTTGTGACGTTTTTGTGGATATTTTGTAATCTGTGACGATTTTGTTACTAATTTTGTGATGGTGGCTACATTGCCAGTGTTGTAATGTTACACTGAGACACAATTATACAGTTATGAACATTGATATATAGTGTAAAATCATTACATCTGTTACAAAACTTTATTATATTTTGACGATATATCTCAATTAAAACTTGAGAGCTGCTATAAAAAGAAACTTTCTGCATCAAACTGCAATGCTATACAGACTTTATCAAAACAAAATATGTTTTGATTGCTTATATTTAATGAATCATTAAATATTCACGAAAAAATCTGAAGGCCGCTTAAAAGGTTAAACAGAAATGTTTTTTTCATAATTTTAATGCTTTTAAAAAACAAATAGCTAAATTTCAAATAATTGTGATATATCGAATATTCAATTGCCTTAAATATTTCCATTTATTGCAACCGAAAAAAAAATATGTAACAAAGATTAAAATCTGTAGGGCATTGCAGTTTGATTCAGTAACTTTCTTTTGGTGCTTTCTTTTCATAGCTTTCAAGTTTGAATTGAGATATGTTGCCAAATTATAATAAAGTTTTGTAAAAGATGTAAATGATTTTACACTATATATCAATATTCATAACTGTATAATTGTGTCCCAGTGTAACATTACAGCACTGGCAATGTAGCCACTGTCACAAAGTTAATAACAAAATCGTCACAGGTCACAAAATATTTACAAAAATGTCACAAAGTGTCTTCACAATCTTGTCACTATCGTCACAGAATAGTCACAGTTTCAAAGACAATTTTGTCACAAATGACACATTTTTCACATTTTGGTCACACCGTGACTTCACAAAGTGGTCACAATGTGACGTCACAAACGAGCTCTAAAACGGCCATAACGACTTCACATTTTAGTCACTGTGACTTCACATCGACGTCACATCGACAGTCACAAAGTCACAATGTGACTTCACAACGACGTCACCATGTCTTGCGGGTTATCATGAAACATGATTTTTAGATTTTTTTTTAATTCGTAAAGAAGTTTTATGTACAACCTCATTTGAGGCTTGTATGCAGAAATGTTACATTTGTTACGATTGTAACAAATGTAGCATTTCTGCACTGAGGCTGCACATAAAACTTCATTGAGAATCCTATGCAATTTGTGAGCAAAAAATTTTTTTAGCTATTTTTATTAATGATGGTGTAATAGTATATACTTTACAATATACATATATACAAGAAATCAATTTTCATGAAAATGTTTGAAACATTCTGGATTTAAATGTACTTGACAGCGGCCACAAATATATCTTGTTTTATTCAAACAGCTTTCGTTTTTGCACTTCAGTTCAAATTTACCATTAAGCTTTTTTGGTAATGTTAACCATTATCATAACTTAGTTCTTTAGCAACTAAAGACACTTTTCTTTTCTTTGCTGGACATACCAAAGCAGTAGATGCTTTAGATGATGGTCGACCCTTTTTCTTCAAGTTCAAAATTGAGGTTTCTGTATGTATTAGGCTGCTTGCAATGCTACTTTTGAACTCTAATATACTATCTACCAATAAGTATTTGGACACTTTCAATTTTTGACATTTTGTCAAATATTTAAAAATATACTTGTTGGATTCTTCTGGAACTTCAGGATTATAAAGATTATCTTTGACCTCATACTTATCAACACCCATTTGATAAGCAGGGCAATTAGAGGGCCGACAAAGAAAAATCAAAGAATAATAGAAATATTTGAAATCACCCTGTACATAAAAATGCATGAAACAATTTATCACTGCAGAATACAAATATGTGGATACTACACAATATGTACACTGATTCTTGTAAGAATAGCATGTATATTCATGGAGAAAGAGCAATTTTTTTTAAAAATTCAAAAAATTCTGTTTTTTTTTTTTTTTTGTTTATGTCATGCAGAGTTTTTGACCAAATTTAACGCAAATTTCAGAAAAACTAGCAAAATGTAGTAGAAAAAATATAGCATAGTTGGAATATAGATATATTAAATATTTTACGAAATATGAGTAGTTGTATGAGATAATTTTTATCTGCGCATGTGCGAACGATAAGAAAGATTTTTTTACATCATTTAATAGTCAATTATAGTCAATATAAATAATAGTCAATTCTATACTCATGAAAAAGATCCAATCGTATATCGTGAAAATTCAAAAAGATATCATTATTATAGTAAGCTGCTTTTACTGCTCTCTAAAAAGAGCTGAATGTTGATTCTGATGGGAACATCAATCTTGTTCTCATTGCCTCCATAAACTTACATTTTGCACACTTCATCTCAGCCCAAGTTAATAGTTTCCTAATTCCTTTGTTTACATAATATTTATTACAACAATATTCAAAATTCACTTTTACTTTTATTAAATTACTTAAATATAATAATTACTTACCTTTTTCTAATATAATTCTACTTGTTAAATAGCTTTAATTTACCTTATGTCTAAAATAAACTTCGTAAACTTTATCGTATTTTATCTGCATATTTTGCTTTCTTGTAATGTCAAATGATACGATTATTTTAATCGATCGGCAGTCTTTTTCCTGCTAGATGGCAACATCTCTTTTAATCGAACTTAATCGATTTATCATTTTTGATATTTTGCATATCAAAAACATTATCGGCCATTCATTGGCTCACGTTAGCACGTTCCGATTCGGTCAGAGTATATATGCTTCACGATGTTAAGACAGCTTTGCCTTTCTCCGTTCCTTTTGTATGAAGGAAGCGACATTTCAAGAAGCTTGAATGCACGAAAGTTATCGTCGTTCATGGAGTTTCAGTTTAGTTAGTATGAATGGTTTTAATATATTTTAATTGTGTTTTCCGAATATTTTTATTGATATCATCTTTGTTCAATGCTGCTAGTTTTCTGCTGTCATGAAGTTTGTTAAAGTGCATAAGTTCACTTTTGTGATATCTCATCTGAAGCTATAAATAAAAGAATCTTGAAGTCAATTTGAACTCTGTTTTAGTTTTAATGAAAAGCTACACGATCTACACTCCTTTGCCAGACCAGCTTTTACTGTGTTCATCTCTGCTTTATTTAATCTCACTTTTAAGTCACTAACTTAGAGTTAGCTGATAGATTCTCCACAAATTGACATTTTTATTAACTGACATTTAGGAAAAAATTAGTATTTAATGAATACACTAACACAATATTGCTGCTAATAAGTATCTTGACACATGTGACAGAAAAGAAAAAGCTTTTTTTCACATTCAGGGCCAAAACTAAGAGAGAGGGGAAGAAGGGCATGTGCCTCGGGCACCAGGGTGAAAAGATAGCAAATGTTGATATGTTTGGCAATTTTTGTCCCATGTCTTTGTTTAGCATGATATTGTTAAAATCTTCCTATCTAGGGTATGCCAAATAATAGAAGAATCTAATGATGAAGGCATAAAGATCCTGTATAAAGCAGATTTTTTTTTCGATTCGGTTTCATGATTTTAAGGTATCAATTTTTAACAAAGCAGATTACGTTGTTCAGTATTATATATTTTAAATTTTAAAATAAGTTGGCTATTAAAAAAATTAGAGAAATTATCTTTGTAAATATGCTTTGCAAAGAAGGGGGGGGGTCACCAAAATCCACCTTTGCCTCAAAAAAGGATGATGACACCCTTTTGCCCTGGTGCCGGGGCACATACTTTTCTTCTGTTGTGTCGATCCCCAAATTAAGATGGTTAGACACGAACACGTGGTAGAATAAAATATATTCTACCGAACTTTAACATAAAAATTAAACTAAATTTAAATAAATCTTCAATTAACATCAAAAGTCTGATCGTATAGTAATTAGTAAATATTCTCGGTTGCATAAACAAAAAAAAAAACAATCTCAAAGAACATAAGCTGCTGTGGGAAGAAGGTAAATAAAGACTTAAATCATTGAATAAATTATAACTAACATTTTATTTAAATATTAAATGAAAATTAAGTTAACATTAAAGAATTACAAAAATAATACTAGCGTTTAACATGAAATAAAAATAAGCATATGCTTTACTCCCCGGGGAAGAAAGAAAATAAAGGTACCTTAAATATTACCCCATGGTAACAATTTTAAAATCTTCAATTAAACATGGACTTTTCATCAAGTAGATCTTCCAATTATCCGACCTCCTCTTAGACATAACTCTCGTTCAGGCAGCCCATTCTTCTCCTCGAAATTCGCCGAGATCCAAACCTCCGCTTCGCTCCTTCCCGTCACGAGAGACGAAACCTTCCACTGCCGCCGTAACGAAGCCCGAATACGCTGTTCTTCTTGCCACTTGCGGAATTCTCCCAAAAGCCTCCACGATCTTCCTCCGTTCCCCTTTTTATCTCCGTGCCGCATCACTTCGTTTCCATTGCGTAGTAAAATAATCCGCTTGATGTCTCACATGTATTTTAGATATTTGGGTTGTTCAACAAAATTTCACATTATTTTTAAACAAAAGAACGGCATTGCCGTTTACAATTTTTCTTTGTTATAATAAATTTTCCATGAAAGGAAAACCATGCTGTCCTTCAAAATATCGGACACCTGCCGTGTATGAATACACCACTCGATGTCCGGACCACGTGCATCTCGAAATATTGAAATATGAAATATAAAAATTTCCAAAACAAACTTTTTTTTTTTTTTTTTTAAATTAGAATTACACATATATTTTAAATATCTTTCGAGAAAATATCGATGTATCGGCCGGCGCCTTGCCGACACAGCAAAACCCTCTCAAAAATATTAAAATATATGTGTAATTCTAATTTAAAAAAAAAAAAAAAAAAAAAAAAAAAAAAAGTTTGTTTTGGAAATTTTTATATTTCATATTTCAATATTTCGAGATGCACGTGGTCCGGACATCGAGTGGTGTATTCATACACGGCAGGTGTCCGATATTTTGAAGGACAGCATGGTTTTCCTTTCATGGAAAATTTATTATAACAAAGAAAAATTGTAAACGGCAATGCCGTTCTTTTGTTTAAAAATAATGTGAAATTTTGTTGAACAACCCAAATATCTAAAATACATGTGAGACATCAAGCGGATTATTTTACTACGCAATGGAAACGAAGTGATGCGGCACGGAGATAAAAAGGGGAACGGAGGAAGATCGTGGAGGCTTTTGGGAGAATTCTGCAAGTGGCAAGAAGAACAGCGTATTCGGGCTTCGTTACGGCGGCAGTGGAAGGTTTCGTCTCTCGTGACGGGAAGGAGCGAAGCGGAGGTTTGGATCTCGGCGAATTTCGAGGAGAAGAATGGGCTGCCTGAACGAGAGTTATGTCTAAGAGGAGGTCGGATAATTGGAAGATCTACTTGATGAAAAGTCCATGTTTAATTGAAGATTTTAAAATTGTTACCATGGGGTAATATTTAAGGTACCTTTATTTTCTTTCTTCCCCGGGGAGTAAAGCATATGCTTATTTTTATTTCATGTTAAACGCTAGTATTATTTTTGTAATTCTTTAATGTTAACTTAATTTTCATTTAATATTTAAATAAAATGTTAGTTATAATTTATTCAATGATTTAAGTCTTTATTTACCTTCTTCCCACAGCAGCTTATGTTCTTTGAGATTGTTTTTTTTTTGTTTATGCAACCGAGAATATTTACTAATTACTATACGATCAGACTTTTGATGTTAATTGAAGATTTATTTAAATTTAGTTTAATTTTTATGTTAAAGTTCGGTAGAATATATTTTATTCTACCACGTGTTCGTGTCTAACCATCTTAATTTGGGGATCGACACAACACATTTTGGTGCCTCGTGACCTTTGCCATTTTGGCGTCGCGATTTATTTATTTTATTTTATTTATTTATTTATTTATTTATTTTTTTCATGGTACCGCGGACTTAGCCATTTTCGGCGCCGTCACCTGGTAGAATTTTTTTTTTTTTTTCTTTATTACTTTCGGCTGCTGTGGTTATTAAAATATGGTGTTTAACTGGAGTAATTAATGGTTTAACTGGAGTAATTTAACAAAAAAAAAAAAAAAAAAATGATGAAATTTTGAATAAGAGAAATTTTAATAAGGTTACGATTTTTATTTTTTCATTATTTTTGTATGTTACATGAATTTTTAAATTGCAATTTATTTGATATTTTATTGTATTTTGTGGGTAAAATTATTTTTTTGAGGTTAGAAAATGGCTTTAGATTCTGACAGTTTTGAGCATGAGGTGGAAGAGAGTGGGTCCGGGCAGAATGAGACTCATAAAGAGTCTAATATGAGTAGTATAGGGACTAATACGGGCAATGAGTATAGTCAGTCACCATCTCCACCAATGCTGACCCCAATTAAGGATTCAGAGACAATTAGGAGTGTAAATAATCAAGTGTCTCTGGTACCTAACCTCACTTTTAATTTTAACCAATTTATAGGAAATATTCCAAATTTTTCGGGGGAAAACCCTGACATTACTGTGGGGGACTTTATTGACAAAATTTTAGAAATTAAAGACTTCGCAGGATGGCAAGAAGCGCAATGCGTTTTTGCCATCAAGTTAAAATGCATAGGAGAAGCGCAAAAATTTCTAAAATCGCAACCCCATTTGAAAAAAACACAAAGTTTCTTAATTTTGAGGGAAGCGTTAACTAACAGGTTTAGTAAAACCGTAGATGAAGCATGTCATTTACACGAATTCACTATGGCTAGACAATTCCCAAGAGAAACCAATAGAGCATTTTTATCCAGAGTTTTGGGGTTGTCGTACAAATGCTTCGCTGACCAAGAAACTATCAGAGAAAAACTCTTAGTTAAAAAATGTCTCCAAGGCTTACAACCGGAAGTAAGAAAATTCATTATGCCTCATTCTCCAACCACATATCAACAAATTTGGGATTTGGCTATATGCCACGAGAAGTGTGCAGAATACGATGACACACAAATGACGGTAAATGTTGCACAGGCCGGTAGTAGTTCTTCCAATGAGCTACAGGAAATAAAAAATTTAATTCAAACTGTGGTTAGTGAGAATGATAGAAAAATCGCCGAGTTAAGCAACCAAGTACAAACGTTATTACAAATCACACAGTCACAGGGACACAATTCTCAAAATACTAACACTGGTCACACACAAAGACACTTTCGACCGAGGAGACCAATCACTTGTTATAGATGTAATCAACAAGGACACTTAAAAAGAAATTGTACCACAGTATTGACTCAAAATACCAACGAAGGGTCGTTGGACAATCCACTGTCTTTGGATTCTCCCCCTAAAACGGTACGCATCGATACTATTAATGCAAAAGTGGGACAATTACCAATCATTTCATTAAATGTAAATAAAAAGAAAATTGATTGTCTCGTGGATTCTGGAGCTGCAATAAATTTAATTTCGAATGAATTTTTAGACCAATATTTACCAAATTGGGTTGAAAAGAGTGAGCCTTGTGCAATACAAGTAGTCGGGGTTAATAATGATGTAATGAATTTAGACAAAAAAATTATACTGTGTTTAAATGATGGAGAAGTTAAATTTGAAGTAAATTTTATTATCAGTTATACCTTAAAGGCTAACTATAATGCAATTCTAGGATCTGAATTCTTAAAATCTTATAATATTATTATGGACTATAGAAATGAAACCTTAAAATATTTAAATCACACAATTTTATGGAACAATATCAAAAACATAGAAGTTAATTCAATAAATTTACATAAATTCGAAGGTGTGGGAAGTACTGTAACAAAGAATGTCATTGAACCTAGATCTGAGCAATTCGTTAAAATTAAAATTAATGGTCTTCCGCAAACACATAAGTTAATTTTTGTTCAACCTTCGGCTAAATCTCTAAACAATTCTTGGTTAGTAGCGAATGGAATATATAACTATGAGGGCAATAAAGATATATGGATTAAAATAGCCAATGTCACTGAAAGGAAAATTCATATCAACAAAAATTGTCAGATAGCCAAAATCGAATTTGTTGAGGAAGTTAATGTTCAGAATACTACGGTAAATAATTTAGAAGTAGAGAATGAGATTACAGAATTTAACCCTTGTGGAGGAAAATTTGATTTAAATCATTTAAATGATTCCCAGAAGCAGGCGGTTATGAAGATAATAAATAAAAATAAAGCCATTTTTGCACAGTCTGTCAAGGATTTAACGGGTTGTAACACAACTAGCCATAGAATTTATCTCACTGATGATATTCCTGTCCGTTCCAAACCGTATAGGACTCCGTATGCCTTAAGAAAAGAATTAAAACAACAAATTGATGACCTAATCGAAGCAGACTTTATTACTCCTTCTGATTCTCCTTACGCATCCCCTGTAATTCTAGTAAAAAAGAAAAATGGAACTTACCGTTTAGTATGTGATTATAGGAAATTAAATTTAAAGACTAAGCCCTTACCGTTTCCTCTCCCGCATATTTCTGATTTATTAGATAAATTAAATGGTGCTCATTACTATACATCTTTAGATTTATGCTCGGGATACTGGCAAATGAACTTGCATCCCGAGGACAGACACAAGACTGCGTTTTGTACGGAATTCGGGTTATTTGAATGGAAACGTTTACCTCAAGGTCTTGTCAATGCCGCTGCCTCTTTTCAATGGCTTGTTGCTACGATTTTACTAGGTTTAGATACGAATACTTACATTGATGACATAATTATTGGTTCGGCAACTTTTGAAGAGCACATCGATAAATTAGATATGGTTTTTAGGAGACTAAATTCTCATAATTTAAAAATCAATCCTGAAAAATGTCAAATAGCAAAATATTCTATCACTTACTTGGGATTCCAAATTAAAAACGGTGTGGTCTCTCCAGATGAAAGAAATATAAAAGCGGTAGAAAACTTTCCAATTCCAAAAAATAAAAAGGCAGTTCGTAGTTTTCTAGGAATATGTAATTTTTATAGGAAATTTATTGATCATTTTGCTGATATCGCAAAACCTTTAACAGAGTTAACTAAATTGAAAACTCCTTTCATATGGAGTCAGGAAGCAAACTCTGCTTTTAATAAATTAAAACAATGTTTGACTACTTACCCGGTTTTATTATTACCAAACGTTGAGCAGCCTTTCTTTTTACATACCGATGCATCTGGCTTCGCGTTAGGTGCAGTTCTTAGCCAAAGAGATGAGTCAGGTGATTTACATCCAGTCGCTTATGCGAGCAGAACCCTAAAAGATGCTGAAACAAGATATAGTACTTTTGAAAGGGAACTCCTGGGAGTGGTATGGGGAATTAGTAATTTTAGACACTACCTTTACGGGAGGGAATTCACTTTATATTGTGATCAGCAAGCAATTTCACAGGTGTTGAGAATCCAGGACAGTAGTCGGGTTTCCCGTTGGGCTCTTGCACTGCAAAACTATAACATAAAATACTGCCATACTCCAGGGAAATGCAATATTCCAGCTGATGTGCTATCTAGGAATGTAAATGTAATACAGGAAGTAAATGTTCATCCAAATTTTTCACCAGAATTTGTTAGGTCTTCACAAGATCAAGATGCTAAATGCAAAGACATAATTGACCAGTTGAAAAATCACAATGAAGTACAAATACATGATTTAACTTTCTTTTTAAAGGATAATCTACTATATTGCGTTAACAAACGAGATTCGTATAACGACAATCACACTAAATTAGTTATACCTAAAACTTTAATTTCTCAAGTGTTAAATTTAGCACACGATTCAGTCACGTCAGCACACCCTGGTTTTAAAAGAACTCTAATTAAGACAAAGAAGAATTATTTTTGGTGGGGACAATATAAACATACACTTAATCATGTCAAATCTTGTGTCCAATGTGCCATTAGAAAAGGATATAAATCTAAACAAAAAGCTCCATTACAGAGAGTAGAAATTACTTCACGTCCGTTTGAAAAGATTGCAGTCGATGCAGTGGGTCCACTAAGTACTACAATGGAGGGAAACAAACACATTATTGTCATGACAGACTATTTTACAAGATGGGCTGAGGCGTATCCGGTACCTGACTTAAAATCAGAAACCATAATATCAGTTTTAGAAAAATTCATTTCTACTCATGGTATTCCGGAATATCTCACCACAAAGGAAAATCTTTCCTATCTGAAGCAATACTAAAAGTATATGAGAAACTTCACATAAAAAAGCATACTACAACTAGTTATCATCCTAGCGCTAACGGGGTTGTGGAACGAGCAAATGGTACTATAGTTAATATGCTAAAACATTTAGTTGATTCTTCAAATGAAGATTGGGACAAACTTTTACATTTTGCACTATTGGCTTACAGAACAGCTTATCACGCGGCTATAGGTGATACTCCGGCACATTTAGTATATGGTAGGGATCTGCTTTTACCTGTTGATCTCATAGCTAAACCCATTCAGAGATCTTATGCAGATACCCGTGAGCTTAGCGAAGATTTACAATTAAGGCTAGGCAAAGTTTTTCGTATGGTTAAACAAAATTTAACAAAAGCCGCAGAAAAGCAGGAGGAGTACAGATTAAAATTTGCCACTGATAAAAAATTACGGGTGGGGGATTTAGTACTTTTATACACTCCAGTAGTTAAGCCAGGGGCAAGCAAAAAACTTTCACAACTTAACAAAGGACCTTATCGTATCATTCAACAAACTAATACAGTGAACTTTAAAATTGTACACATACAAAACCCCAAAGATGAACAATTAGTACATGTTGATAGATTATCCCGAATCACAGAGAGAATTATATTTCCTGCACTTTTTGAGGAAGAAATTAAGGACGAGGATGTACAGGACACAAATCAACACATAGATGACAGGGATGTTAGGGATTTTCAATTTGGGGACTTTGATGACCAACTCCCGGTATTTGATGTCTTATATAACGGTAATATTTGTGAAAATAACAATAATTCTAGGGACAGTAATCACATGTTAAACAACAATCACATATTAAATATTGATAGTAGCAATGATAATGAACAAAACATTGTTGTTAGGGACAATAATAATCATTTGCTAGACATTGATATTAATGCTAATAATGATCAAATAAATACAGACGTTCCCTCTCAGTCGCATGTGGGGTCTGGGCAAAAGTCGAGGCAGTATAGGAGTACTGAAATTGTTAGTGATTATCAGTTACGTCCCAGAGACACTCATGGTTTTGTTGTGAGACAATAGTTCTCTTACTTGTATTAAATACATATTGTATAATTGTAATAATAATGTATTGTATAGTATCATGTATATATATTTTTTTTTATATTTGTGTATTTGTGTCATGTTTTTTTGTGTAATATTTGGTTAATCAGGAACAACTTTACCTTATAATCAACTGTATATTTCATATTGTGTACATTGTATCTGAATCCTAGTTGGGTCAATTGTTGGAGATAATGGGTACTATAGACTAGTGTTACTTGAATTTCATTAAATTTAGTTTCTCGGGTTTTTGTTTGCGATTATAGTTTCTTTTAGTAATAGACGTGCTTTTGCTTTGTTTCCAAAAAAATTTTCTTTGGGCAATAAAATTTAAAATATTATTAAACATTAAATATATTTTTCAGATATTATATGGAGTAATTTGTAAATTATTTGATAAAAAGGAGATATATCTTATTAGTGAGCAAAACTAAATTATTTAAATAAAATAACTTATTATTATTATTATTATTATTATTTTAAATTATTTTACATTATTTTAGACCCAAAATAATCAACATAACACATTCCCAGTCTCTTAGTTTTGGTCTTGACAGTGAATAAAAGCTCTTTTTCTTTTCTATCACAGGTGTAAAGATACTTATTAGCAGCATTATTGTATTAAATATTGTATTCATTAAATATTAATTTTTTCCTAAAAATCAGTTAATAAAAAAATGTCAATTTGTGGAGAATCCCTTATCATTCAGCTGTTTTTAGAGAGCAAAGTAAAAACAGCTTACTATAATAATGATATCTTTTTGAATTTTCATGATATATGATTGGATTTTTTTAATGAATTTTACCATAGAATTGACTATTAAATGATGTAAAAAAATCTTTATTGTTTGCGCATGCGCAGATAAAAATTATTTCATACTACTCATATTTCATAAAATATTTAATATATCTATATTCAAAATATGTTATATTTTTTCTACTACATTTTGCTAATTTTTCTGAAATTTGCGTTAAATTTGGTCAAAAACCCTGCATGATATAAACAAAAAACATACCAGAATTTTTTTTTAATTTTTCAAAAAAATTGCTCTTTTTCCATGAATTTACATGCTATTCTTGCAAAAATCAGTGTACATGTTGTATAGTATCCACATATTTGCATTTTGCAATGATAAATCGTTTTGTGCATTTTCATGTACAGGGTGATCCCAAATATTTCTATTATTCTTTGATTTTTTGTCGACCCCCTAATTGCCCTCCTTATCAAATGGATGTTGATAAATATGAGGTCAAACATAATCTTTATAATCCTGAAGTTCTAGAAGAATCCAACAAGTATATTTTTAAATATTTGAAAAAATGTCAAAAATTGAAAGTGTTCAAATACTTATTGGTAGATAATGTAAATCATTAGCAGCTCTTCCATCTTTTCTCCAAAGAAGCCAGGCATTTACAACAGCAACATTTGAAGGAGGAAAAAAAATGTGCATATACCAGCATATATTTTTTGACAGTGAAAATAAAGTGCCACAAGTGAATCCATCAAGTCCATGCCTCCGATATGCTTGTTATATATTTGCACTGAGTGTGGTCTATCTATTTCTACAATGGACTTAGTTGCAGAATTAAAACTTTTGCTTTATCTGTTGGTTCAACTCCAGCAAAAAGATGACACCACATGCACAATAGCTTTATCAACCCATCGTGTCACTGTTATGTTCTCTTCAGAGGTAGTTACAGAAACTGATCAAATTCCATCTTTCATCTGAGATTTGGCATTTTCTAACTTTTTTTCTGCACTCTTCATTCTGTTAGCTCAAATAGTTCCAACAAAATAAATAGTTGTGTTACTTATAACATACACAAAAACTATTATATACATAATTCTTAATTTAAAAATTAATAGCATTGCCTTTTTTAAAGTTTTCTACTTTTGAAATTTGCATGTACAGCCTCAAATGAGGTTAGCATGCAGAGGCAGCTGTAAATGCTACAACTGAATGGAAGCCTCATTTGAGGTTTCAAACTAAAACACCCTTCAGTCTTCCAAAACATATTTAAAGCTCACTTTTTTTTCCTTATTGCAATTAAAATGATGTGAGAAACATGAAATATATTTTTACTTACTTGTTATTTTGCTTTGTATAGTGGAATACCCTTTTTAAATCCGTTGTTTTAGCATACTTGACTTTTGACAAAAATGGAGACTAAAACCTGCACAAAATAAAATGAAATGCATGTGGTGCCATCTCTTCATTCTTTTCAAAAGATGACTTTGGTCACATACTCAACTACTATGCAAATAAAAATCCAAACAATTAGAAATATTTTTTTTTTATCTGACAACCTAATATGAGGTTTCAATGCATGAGAGGGTTAACTGGATCAGCCTCAGTCCTGACTGACCCAGTTAAACAGTGCTCTGTTGTAAATGTAATATTTCTTCAGTCGACAGTATTTAAAAATAACTGAGGTAATTAAGCAACAGATTCAATGAGCTTAGTAGTGAATTAAAACATTCAACGCATTTAAAATCAGCTGATGTATCCTAAAAAGAGATTCAATGAGCCAAGAATGTTACTATTCATTAGCACGAAAAACATATCCATAAAAATCAAAATGAAAATAATATACAAAAAAATATGGATTATTTTCCTTTAGGTTTTAGATTTTAATAAAATAAATTTAACAGTTTCTGACATTCATATTGCAAATGAAGAAACATTGAATACAATAAGCCTCGTTGCAACTTTAGCTGGCACTGAATCATTAAAGACTTTAATAAAATTCCCTAGAAAATAAATTTTATTTCTCCCATGATTTAATGTCTATTTTCACAAAAAATTTTTCCATGACTGTTTAATGAGTTTTGTGATTTTTTTTGTTTAGCAATTGCTTAGTAAAATTCATACTATTTTCTGCGATTAATTGACAAAGTTTGTTGTTTTTATTTCCATAACATATCAATGAAATTCAGTTTTTTACCACAAAACATTGATGAAATTAAAGATTAATTTTCTCAATTAATTGGGAAATCAGAGCGATTTCTTTTACTACTGATCAACAAAATTCACAGCTTTATTTCACCAAATGATAAAACTTATCCCATTACATAAAAATTTGCAAATTTCCTCATTAAGTCATGGAAAAAAGAGAATTTTTTCAATTTTTCCATGTCAATTTCATAAAAATTCATGATTTTTTTTTCCACAGGCCAATTGATAAAACTTGCTTTCCCTGGAAAAATTTGCTTATTAGTAAATATCATGGATATGTGAAGAAGAATCCACACAAATTAATAAGGAAATTCTGTAAAGTACTTTTATGATACAGTATTGCTGAAGATACAAAAGTGTTAGTCTTCATAGAAAAACTATAATTTTACTCATAAGAATTAAGACAGAAAATAATTAGAAAAATTTAAACATTTTACCTTTTTTTGAGTAGCAAGTCACAGTATTTTGCTAACAGTTCTGGTGATTTACTTGAAGAGTTGGCCATCCTAGTAATAGCATTGTTATTTATGAATTTCCCACAAGCCTAGAAATAAGAAGTTTAATATATGAGTATGTGTTGTGCATATAACTAAACACTGAGTCATACAGAGTGAAAAACCCTGAAAATTAATTTATACAAAGTGAAAAATCCTAAAAATTATCAATGCAAAATATATCAATATCACTTTACATAAAAACTGATGCTGCAACAGCATGATTATCAAATAAAATTCTGTTTATATTTGAAATGTACAATTGCAGAAAAACATAATTTGATAAACTTACATTAATTTCACTGAAGGTTAAATAACTTCATCAAATGTTTTAACATGATCTTTTGGCAAAATTTGCATTTATTCTTTTGATATTTCCATTTTTTCATGATCTTTTTATAAAATTTGCGTTATTTCCAAGACTCTTCATAGAAATTCATATTTTTTTCCATGATCCTTTAACAAAATTTACATTTTCCTCAAAATCCTTTGACAAACTTTCTGTTTTTCCCACGGTCCTCTGATGCTACATCCATTTTTCCCAATCTTTTGACATAACTATTTTTTTCTTTTTTTTTTTCACAATCTTTAGAGAATTTTCTGCTTTTCCTATGATTTTTTGATAAGGTTTGTGTTCTTGCTATCATTAGACAACATTTGTTTTATTTCTAGATTCTTTGACGAAATTTGTGTTTTTAGATGATATTTGCATTTCATTTCCATGATTTTTTAAAGAATTTGATGCTTTAACTGCGATTTTATAATGAAATTTGCATTTTCCAGTAATCTTCAATACAGTAGACTCCCTCAAATCCGCAAACCAGAAATCCACAACTCTCTAAAATCCGCACATATTTCATGGATGTAAACAATGAAACTTTCAGTTTAGATATTGGGACAAAATTTTATTTTTTTTAGTTTTGTATCAATTGCATATATACTTAAATTTGTAATTTTCTTAATAAAACTATTTGTGTTTTTTCATGAAGGAAAAATAAATATTTTTGGAAAAAATTCAAGATATTGCTGATATTACTGGTAATCAGAATCTTCTTACCAAACATATTTATGCATTAATCAAGCTATTTTAATTATTAAGCCTGACTAACCTTGGAAAAAAAATCATTATTTTATGATTTTAATGTGAATTAGTAATGCACTTTTATGAGGCAAGTTTTGTTGAATAATTTTGGGAAAATGCGTTTAATCTTTATAATGAATATTTAATCATACACTATTGATCGTTAACTTGACCTTTGTTATTAGTACTTTAAACATTTTTAAAATTATCTAATTTTTTTTTTATTTTAGTTTATTACTTATTTTAATATTTTATTATATTCTAAGCATTCATTATAGTTCCGATTGCATTATTAATTGCATTCAAATTACTGTTTTAAAAATGTAAACAAAGCAATGACCAGAAATCCGCAAAATTCTAAAATCTGCACAACCTCTGGTCCCAAGCTGTGCGGATTTGAGGGAGTCTACTGTATTTCCATTTTTCCTGTGATCTTTTGACGAAAAACATTTTTTCTTCAATTCTTTGATGAAAAACACATTTTTTCCAAGATTCTGAGTGGATGGAGAATGCTTTCCTGTTCTAATTATGCAGTTTTTTCTGATGTCCTGTCACAAAAATCACATTTATTCCCCACAATCTATTGATGAAATTTGCATTTTTCCTGTGATTTTTAAAGATATTAACTTTTTTTTCAGTTATCGTCCTTTAATGAAATCTGCAATTTCGCCATGATACTTTGACAAAATTTACACTTTTCCAATGACCTTTGGATAATATATCCATTTTCCCCCACAATCTTTGGACAAAAATCACGTCTTTCCTGCAATCTTTTGATTTTTCTTTTTTTCAACAATCCTTTGTGAATTTTCTGATTTTCCTGTGATCCTTTGATGAAATTTTTTTTACTTCATGACTCTTTGACGAAATTCTTGTTTTTATGTAATATATAATATTTGCATTTTTTTCCACAATTCTTTAAAGAAATTCCTATTTTAACCATGATTCTTTGACAAAATTTGCATTTTTCAGCAACCCTTTGAAGATATTTTCTTTTTTTCCATGATCCTTAGACAAAAATTGCATTTTTTCTGCAACCTTTTGCTGAAAATCGCATTTTTCCTGTGATTCTGGATGAGTGGAGAATTTTTTCCAGCTCTAATTATGTGTTTTTTCTGCAGTTTTTCAAGTTTTTTCATAATTCTTTAAAGAAATTCATGTTTTTTTCTCCCCTCTGAACTTTTAACAAAATTTGCATTTTTTCCGTAATCTTTCGGCAAAAGTTACATTTTCCCCACAATCTTTTGACAAAAATAGTGTTTTTCACGCAATCCTTTTATGAAAATCTAGGGAGGGGGGGGGCCCTGAACCTTTGTGAAATTTTCACTTTTTTGAGATCCTTCGATGAAATTTGCGTTTATTTTAAGATTTATTGTTAAAATTCACTTTTTTCTCACAATCCTTTGATGAAATTGTCAATTTTTCCCTTAGAACAATTGATGAATTGATTTTTTATGGCCATTTTTTGAAATTTGCCATATTTTTTAATGTTCGAATTTTCCACTAAACATAATCTCATAAATCTGGGGTACACCCAGAACACAATTAGCCTGAATTTGGTTAATTTTCAATGAGTGGCATCAAAGGTGAGTACCAGTAAAACAGTAGGGAATAAATTGAATGAATATTTTTTAAAGTTTGCCATAAAAAACAAAATGTACCAAACCACAACTGCTAAAATTTGCCAACATGTGAGATTTTTATAAACTTATTCCAATATAAACATCTTGCAGAGATCATCAACCACATATGTAATTATACAATAGAGGAGAAATGAAGATTTTAATAAATAAATATCGATATTAAATCAAGTAAAAAAGCAATTTAAACAAATTTCTAAATATGTGCTGTGACGTATTGAAAAAAATTCCAGGATGATGTTTGGCAAAGCTTTTTATTTACAGCTACACAGCAAACAATTCAGAAGAAAATTAAAATAGAAAAATTTGAAGTAATATTTAAATGAGAGTGCACTATGCACTCTGTCCGCAAGCTTGTTACAGTTGCGCATGGGTTGGGCCTATATTTCGAAGTTCCGACAGACAGATGTCAGGCTGTAATGGGCTTCACTTTCTTACGGGACAGTCTTTGCCCCGGTCGATGATTCACGTTGTCTCTTTTCAGAGTCAAAACCAAAAAACCTCCTTTGAGCCTCTTTGAAATTGCATATATACAAAGCAATTTTCTTTGATAATCGCCGATCTTTGAGAGGGGTAAACAGACAGCTCAAGTACTGTAGATTTATTATATTTAAGCTGTCTAACATTAAGTTCTTGGCCTGAAATACGATTTTTATAATGTCAGTGTTCTAGTGCTGTCATTGATGCTACTCCCTTCTCTCCTATTTCAACAAATAGTTGTGGGAGGAATAAATGGGAGACTGCAAAGAAGGTTGTTACCTATGATAGGGTTGTTTGGGCTATTAAGTCTTTCAAACCTTTCAAAACTCCTGGTATGGATGGCATATTTCCTGCTCTTCTTCAGGAGGGTATTCAGCTCCTTGCTCCGGTACTTTATAGAATTTTCAGGGCATGTATTGCCTATGGACATATTCCTAGTGTCTGGAGGCATACTAAGGTTATCTTTATACCAAAAGCAGGGAAAGATAACTATTATGAGTCTAAATTTTTCAGACCTATTAGTCTCACATCTTTTCTGTTAAAAACATTGGAAAAGATTATTGATAGGTATATTAGGGAAACTGTGCTGAAGGCTTTTCCACTTTCAGACTCTCAGCATGCCTATCAGCCTGGCAAGTCTACGGACACTGCTTTGTATAGTCTTTCATTCATTTTAGAGAAGCCTGAGGTCTAGAGATCTTGCGTTAGCAATCTTCTTAGATATTGAGGGTGCCTTTGACAAGGTCCCTCTAGAGACTATTGTTAACTGGATCAAGGTTCTGTTATCTTTTAGGTACATTAACGCTTCTCTTGGTGGTGATAATTACACTGTCCATGCAAATGCTGGATGTCTACAGGGGGGGTGTTCTCTCACCTGTCTTTTGGTGCCTAGTTGTTGATTCACTTTTGAATGACATAACTTCTTCAGGCTTATCTTGCATAAGCTATGCTGATGATGTTGTTGTCATTGTTAGAGGCAAATTTATAAAAACAGTTTGCTCCCTTACGTCTGATGCACTCAGACGCATTGAAAAGTGGTGCAATACTGAAGGGCTTTCTCTCAATCCACATAAGACCACAATGGTTGCCTTCACAAATTTGAAAAATATTGATGTGCAAAATATTGTGTTTTTTGGTAAGGCACTTACATGCTCTGATGATGTCAAGTATCTTGGCATCTACTTTGATTCCAAACTTAACTGGAAGAGGCACTTTGAGTTCTGTCTAAACAAGGCCAAAAAAATCTTTTGGACTTGCAGAAATGCTGTTGGCAAAGAACCTGGGGCTTAAGTCCCAAGACTATCCTTTGGATCTATAGGATGATTATTTGTCCTATAGTTACTTATGGTTCCATTGTGTGGTGGTCTAGAACTAGACTGGATTCAGCTAAAATAAAACTAAACAAGCTTCAGCGGATGGTTTGTATTGCTATGACTGGCTGTATCAGAACCACTCCTACAGCTTCTCTTGAGCTTTTGCTTGGTATGCATCCTCTCTTTATGTGTATAGAGGCTGAAGCCATCATATGCATGAGGAGGCTTAAATACTTAGGCCATTGGAAAGCTTATTCAGATTATTTGTCTTGGAAAAATTTTGATAGAGAGGTTATTGGATATCCTCTCTTTGGCATGCCTAGTAATGGAATGCCTGTGAAATATGCCTTTGATAAACCGTATCAAATTCTTTTGCCCTCACGAAGTGATTGGGATTCAGTTCCTACCCATATTGGCAGGAAGTGCTCTATTTGGTATACAGATGGTTCAAAAATGAGCAAAAATACTGGCGCTGGTGTCTGTTGCCCAGTTGATGGTATTGCGTGTTCTTATCCCTTGGGCAGTTACTCTACAGACTTTCAGGCTGAGGTCTTTGCCATTCTTATGTGCTGTAGAATTTGTTTAGACATTGGCTACAGTAATAGATGTTACACATTTATTTTGATAGTCAAGCAGCACTACTTGCTTTAAGTAAGCATGTTATAACCTTTCATATAGTTTGGGATTGTTATACTTTACTCTGCAAATTGGCAACTGGCAACAGGGTTACTCTTTACTGGGCACTCAGGTATTAGTGGTAATGAGTTGGCTGATGAATTGGCAAGGAAGGGATCTATCACCTCTCTTGTTGGTCCTGAGCCAGCTATTGGGATCTCTAGTAATCTTATTAGAACTACTGTTGTTGCGTACTATCGCTGCTTCCATGGTTTAATTTAATCGTTTTTACTTTGCGCCTCGCGCAAACGATTTTTTGTTGTTGTTTACATTATGAATTTTTAGAACTTTTTTGAAAATGGAATTTTCTTTGAACTGAAAAATGCAGTATGTATTGTATTAAGGTATTATATTGATGAAAAGATATGATATGTGCACAATAATGTTATTGTTTGTAATGTGAAAGTTAATATAGATGTTTTTTTTTTATACATCTGTGCTTGAATTTACTCCGAAGACATGAAAATTTATTTACTTAAGATATATAATTTGCTTGATCTCCCTTGATACATGATAATAGGTAAGATTAATACATTCATGCTGTAGTTAAGATATTCTAATTTTTGAAAATGAATACTGACATTTTAAACATCAGTATTAAATAATATTGAAGAATTTTATAAACAGGGATAGATTCAATATTATTTTGGCATCCAACTGCTGGGATATTTTATTATTTAAGAAGTGATATAAGATAATGGAACAAATTAAACGATTACGCACGCCATTAATAAGTGCTTTTACGCGAATCGCTAATTTACTTGAGAATAAATTAAGTGATGAAAATAAAAATATTGAAGAAATTGAGATTTTATACGCTCAATTAGAAGAAAAATGGGTAAATCTAGAACCAAAAGAAAAAGAAATGTTAGATCTTCTTTTAAACGATAAATCATGTACGCAAGAAAATTATGATACGGAATATGAAAGTTTTAGCGTGTATAAAGAAAAATTTATTAAGTTAAAAACGAAAGTTCAAAAATTTTTGCAAGTTTCTGAAACTGAAAATATTATGAAACGGAAATTTAAACTTCCTAAGATAGAATTTAAATTATTCGGGGGAGATATTAAGGAGTGGTTGGCCTTTTGGGCTCAGTTTGAAAAGATACATAACGATTCTGATATCGCGAAGGAAGATAAATATCAGTACTTGTTGCAAGCGACGCTAAAGGGTTCTAGGGCAAGAGAAATTGTCGAGTCGTACCCCGCTACTGGTGATAGTTATGAAAATGTTATTGAATGTTTAAAGGCTCGTTTTGGTCGCACTGATATGTTAATTGAAGTATACATACGAGAACTACTTGCTTTAATGATGAATAACACAACAGGAAAAGGTCCAAGAATTCCTCTTTTTAAATTATACGACAAAATTGAAACGTATTTAAGGTCATTAAAAATGTTAGGTGTTTCAAGCGAACATTATTCTGCAATTCTTTATCCATTAATTGAGTCGTGTTTGCCTGTTGAAATATTGAGAATTTGCGAAAGAAATTTAAATTCCATTACCTTGAATTCAAAAGATGAAAATAGAAATAAATTAGATTCTTTGATGAAATTTTTGCAGTATGAAATCGAAAGCGAAGAAAAAGTCCGTTTAGCTAGAAGTGGGTTTAATCTAGAAAATGCGAACAAAAATATTCATACTGCACCAAGCAGGCGAGAAAGAGATCTTCCAACGGCTACGGAATTACATAATTCATCGAAAATGAAAAGCGAAACGTGCATTTTTTGTAACAAGTCACATTTAAGTACTGAATGTAGATATGCTAATAGTTTATCTCATGAAGATAAAAAACAAATATTGATGAAAAAGGGAGCTTGCTTTAAATGTTTAGAAACAAGAAAACACATATCACGTTTTTGTAGAACGAAAATACCACCCTCTGATTGCGGTAAATTACATTTTAAAATAATGTGTCCAACGAAAAATTATAAGGAAAACCCGATTACAGAAAAGTCAGATATCAAAATTAAAAATGACACTGCTTTATCCAATAAAACAAGTACTCGCCATGTACTTTTACAAACGCTTATTGTCCGACTTAGATGTAATAGTAAGATGAAATATATAAGAATATTAATTGACTCAGGTAGCAGTAAATCCTATTTGTCATCTTTTGCACTTGCCGAAACGGGATATGAATGCATAGGGGAAGAAAATTTGACACATAGTTTATTTGGAGGCACAGAAACTGTATCATCACATTAGAAATATTTGATTAGTCTGAGTGACTTCTTTGATAATTATCGCTGTTGTTTCGAAGTGTTAGATCAAGAAAAAATTTGTTCAGACATTCCAAAAATTCCTCGTGGCTCTTTTATGAGTGAAATAAAGAAGCATAAAATTTTTCTATCTGATTTGAATAACCAGGTTGAATTGCTGTATGAATTTTCACCTAACGAAATTCATGGGCTTATAGGAGCTGATATAGCAGGCAAATTGTACACCGGAAAAATAAAACAATTGATTTCTGGCTTAGTAGTAATGGAAACACGTCTTGGTTGGACTTTGATGGGAAAAACTGACATTTTTAACACATCAGATAGCACAAACAGCGTCATGTCACTTCATGTAAATGATGCAAAAATTACAGATTTATGGAGACTAGACACGCTTGGAATTCTCGATCCTGGTGAAAGCGAAAATAGACAAGAAATCGAAAAAGTAACTGAAGAGCATTTCAATAGAAATATAAAAATAGATGCAGAAGGAAGGTATGAAGTATGCCTCCCATGGATTGAAAACCATCCTCCGTTACCAACTGGTCGAAAAATTGCTGAACGACGATTAAGAAGTTGTGTTGAATCACTAAAGAAAACAGGAACTTTAGAAGAGTATGAAGATATATTAAAAGAATGGATAGAAGAGGGTGTTATTGAAGAAGTTAAGAATACTTGTAATGATGAAAGTGAATACTACTTACCACATAGAGCTGTGATTAAAGAAAATTCGACCACAAGAGTTAGACCAGTCTTTGATGGTTCAGCAAGACAAAAAGATTCACCTTCAATCAATGACTGTTTAGAAAAAGGTCCCAATATAGTAGAACTCATTCCGACTATATTGAATAAATTTCGTCAGAAGAAAATAGGCGTAATTGCGGATATTCGAAGAGCATTTCTGCAAATAGGTTTAAATGAGCGAGATAGACCATTTCTGAAGTTTTTATGGTGGGAGGAAGGCGACCCCGAAAAGTTGAAAATTTTCCAGCATAAAAGGGTTGTTTTCGGTCTTACATGTTCACCTTATTTGCTTGGTGCAACTATCCGATATCATCTGAAGAACGCACCTTCTAGATTTAAAGAAACAGCAGAGAAATTGATGAAGTCCTTTTACGTAGATAACTGCGTCACTAGTGTTGATAATCATGAGCAGCTTGAAAAATTTATTGAAGAATCCAAACTTATTCTCCAGAACGCTAAGTTTGATCTTCGAGGATGGGAATATAATATCCATGAAACAGTAGTAGAAAACTTCCCAGAAGAAAAGATTATTCCAGTTTTGGGACTAATAGCTGATACTTTGAAAATAGATTTACGAAAATGTTTTGAAGATTCCACTGTTGTAACGAAAAGAAATATTCTCAGTGCTGTTCATAGAATTTTCGATCCCATTGGCTTCACATGTCCCAGGGCTATAGAGATACAAGGGCTAGCCCATCCCTTTGAAGAGTCCCTCTCCGCTTTGAACCCACCCCCTCAAAGCAGGAAGCTCCGTGTGACGTCAGCTGGTTCCCGTTCAAGAGAGAAAGGAAGTGTTAGGTGGTCATTTTCTTATGCGATTGCACAGAAAAAGGTTCTAAAAATCAAATATTGTTTTCCCATATCAAATGTTGTTGATCTTAGTTTCTATTTAAAAGGCTGCTTAAGGGGGTAGTAAGGTTAATTCGAGGGAAAAAAAAGCATATTTTCTATCATTTTTTGTAAGGATACAATTAATATTTATTTATTTGTATAATTATAGTATAATTATGTCATTTAAAGAGTATTCTGTGAAATTTTCATTAAGAAATATTAAAAAATGAGCCGATGACAGCGAATCTTCGAAGACGTCCCCAAAAAAAAAGTTGATTCGCGGTGAACTCTGTAGCTCAAAATCTACTGAACCGATCTTTTTAAAATTTTACACACTCTTTCTTTATATAAATTACGAGATAACGCTGTCGAGTTTTTTTTATTTTTTTATTTTAACTTACTTTTAAAAAACAAAATATTAGATTTTTTTGATGAAAAATCAGCATTTTGACTTCCGAGCCTTGTAAAAAATTGAAAAATCAATAATAAAAAAAAAAACTCGACTGCGTTCCCTGAGGAAACTTATCACCTAATTAAATTAATTTGGTTTTTTAATTTCAGTTGATCCAGTCATGAGTTATGCGGTTCACCACGAATCAACTTTTTTTTGGGACGTCTTCGAAGATTCGCTGTCATCGGCTCATTTTTTAATATTTCTTAATGAAAATTTCACAGAATACTCTTTAAATAACATATAATTATACTATAACTATACAAATAAATAAATATTAATTGTATCCTTACAAAAAATGATAGAAAATATGCTTTTTTTCCCCTCGAATTAACCTTACTACCCCCTTAAAGTTACATATTTGTGAATTAAAAGTGTTATAAACCCGATCTGAAAATGCTTTTCTTGTGCAATTGCTACTTGCAAGAATACCTATCGAAATAAAAATAAAAATGTTTTGTTTCATCGGTTTCCTAAAGAATGAAAATTTATCATTTTTTTAGAAGTGTTAAAATTATCTTACAATTTAATGTCTTTTTTTATCAGGGTTGGGAAAAAATCCTGTTTTTTCGAGGGAAAAAAAAAAAAAAAGTTTTTTTGGTTTAAACTGGTTTTTTTTTTAAAGCATCCTTTATTACATATAAATGCATATTTATTGATAAAAATAGACATTAATGGGTTATAAGTTGTGTAACTTCATTTTAAAATAATTTAAATTAAATATTTACAGTGAATTTATGTAGAAAATTCAAGAAATTCATATTTTAATTTAAACAGTATTAGCAAACTGCCTTATGCTCTAAGAATAAACTGCTGTATACAGTGAAGCATTGATACTCTTTAAATCTTTATAAACAATCTTTTGATTACTAATAATAAACATTTGAAAATAGTTTGATAAATAAAATATTTTTTTCCACAGTCATTCAAATAATAAATTTCAAATATTTCTTTGGATTTTGTTTCTTGAGTGACAATTAGAAGTCAACGTTTTTGGTCACAGATTCAGCAGATAACTAACATTAAAATAAATAAATAAATAAAATAAAAATAAATAATATTAAAATGCTATAAGTAGTATCCAATCTTTGAAAGCTCTCTTATTCGGCTTCATATTTTGATTTTAATGCTTAAGATAACCTCCCCAATTAAGACTGGGGATTTCTTTTACAGCTTGAAATCTTATGGATTGTGTTATGTTATTAATTGCGTTAAATAAACTGCATTTTTCAAAAAACTAAGATATTTTATATTAAATATTGAATATTTTTAATATATTTTATATTTGATCAATTCACATGTTAAGCTTTTTTTAGAGTAATAAATATGTTCACCAATGCATATACTGATTTTAATCCTATATATAAAAAACTAAACTCACTATAACCAATGCTCATTGTTGAAATAAAGGGTTAAAAATCGAAATTATTTATATCCAATAATCTGAAACACGTAAATTATGAAGAAAAAGAAAAAATGTCATTTAAAAAACCATTTTTTTTTTTTTTTTTTTTTTTTTTTTTTTGAGAAAAAAAACCAGTTGATTTGAACCGCGGTTTAAACCATGGTTAAAACCAATTGGTTTAAATCATGCAAACCGTGGTTTTTTTTATAATAATAATAATTATTTTTTAGATGAAATTTTATGATATAAATATCAACATGTAATAGTCGTTTTGCTAAAACGTAGAGCAATGAATTTTATATCTGTTTTCAGAATCTAGAAAAAATTGTTTATAGAACCTAAAAATTAAAAAATAATAATAAAATAATAATCGAATAAAGAAAAAATATTATTTATTTTAAATTTGTACTTGCAAAACCTTCAATTTATTTTTTTAAGTTCAATGTTTAGAAATAAGTTATTATTTATATTTCTGCCTATAGTGTAAAATTTATATAAAAATTACCTGCATTTTATTTTTTTAAATACTTAATTTTCTTTCTTTCTTAAAAAAAAAAAAAAAAAAAAAAAAAAAAAAGTGTATATTTTAATTTTATTTTAACCTGTCTGTGTCCGAAAGTAACCATATCTTGATATTCCATAGATATTCCATGAATATTCCAAGATATTCCATATCTTGAAATTAAAATATTAGCTGAATTTTGCATTTCCAGTGCAAAGTTAAATCGATGTCAAAAATCGCTTTTGGCGCATCTCTAGTTTGCTTATTGTGATATTAACGATAGATAAACTAAATCTATATAAGATGCTTTTGTAATGCAACTAATGCAATCAACTAACTCAAAAAAAAAAAAAAAAAAAAAAAAAAAAACAATCATTTAAATTCTAGTTAATTTATTAATCCTTTTTAAAATTTTAAATTTTCAAACGAAATTTCATGTATTGAAATAAAATACGACCAAATAAACACATTCAAAACCACGATTTTCCTTATCCTATCCTCACACTAGGAGAACCACACTACGTCATCATCCTTCCCCCTCTGTCTTCACTTTTCGGGGATGATTGGGCTCCCCCTGACATGTCCTGTCACCTTGGGTCCAAAGATTCTTCTTCAAGAATGTTGGAAATTGAAAGTTTCGTGGGATGCTGAATTACCTGAATCTATTGCCAAGAAATTTGAAAAATGGCGAAAGGATGTCTCTAAATTAAAGGAAATAGAAATCCCTCGATGTATTATTTCCAATTATGAAGCTTCAAAGAATCTTTCATTGCACATATTCTGCGATGCAAGCAAGAATGCATATTCTACATGTATATTTTTAAGATGTGCGACTGAAAACACAATATCTTGTCAACTTGTACAGGCTAGGAGCAGAGTTGCTCCAATGAAAACCATTTCTATTCCTCGATTGGAGCTGCTTTCCTGTAATATCGGAGCTAGACTAGCACAGAGTGTTATAAATGATCTTCAGTTGAAACATATCCTGAAATTTTTCTGGTCCGATTCAGCAAATGCTCTATATTGGATCAAAGGAACTGAAAATTGAGCTCCTTTTGTTTTCAATAGAGTTAAAGAAATTCGATCTTTGACAGAACCTGAAAATTGGTATCACATCCCAGGATCATTAAATGCTGCAGACCTCCCTTCTCGTGGTTGTAATGCAGAAACTTTAGCGAAATCTAAATGGTGGGAGGGCCCAGAATGGTTACGAAGACCAGAAAATGAATGGCCAAAATCCCATGTTGTTCCTGATTTCAGCGTAGTATATTCAGAAAAGAGAAAAACTGTTATTAGCACTACAAATCATGAAGAATCAACAGAAAAAATTTATAACAGATTTTCATCGTACGACAAATTGATTCGAATTATTGCTTGGATTTATAGATTTTTTACTAACTGTAAAGTGAAACTTGCCAACCGGATTTCTGGACTCTTAATGCTAGAAGAAATAAATAGAGCTGAAATATCTTTGTTAAAAATAGTACAAAATGAATCATTTTCAGGAACTGAAGATAAACGCTTAAAATCACTTCAATGTTATTCTGGTGAGAGAAGATAAAAGAAATTTCCGATTTCCAATACTGTTACCCTGCAGTCATCCAGTTGTCGAAATACTTATTCGGACAAGACATCTTAGTTTAAATCATGCTGGCACTCAGATATTAATGAGTAACTTAAGAGAAGATTTTTGGATTTTGAAATGCAGGAAGACTGTTAGAAAGGTAATCAGAAGCTGTGTACGCTGTAAAAGATTCAATTCAAAACCTAAACCAATTATAGAAGCCCCTCTTCCGGAAGATCGTATAAAAGAAGCTGCAGTATTCGAAGTTGTAGGAACTGACTACGCCGGTCCTTTACTTCTTCGAGGCGGTCAAAAAGCTTGGATTGTTATTTTCACATGCGCTGTCTACAGAGCAATACATTTAGAGATAGCCACATCCTTATCTACTGACAACTTTTTGCAAGCTTTTAGAAGATTTATAGCACGAAGAGGTAGACCTGCGTGCTATTCTGATATTGGAATATTGGTCTATATTCTGATAATGGAAAAATTTTTACGGGTGCTGAAAATTTGCTGAAACAAATCGATTGGGATGTCATTTCTCAGTACAGTGCAGCTCAGAAGATAATTTGGAAATTTAACCCTCCATCTGCGCCGTGGTGGGGTGGATGGTGGGAGCATTTGATAGGCATAATAAAAGGGATCCTTCGAAAAGTCTTAGGACGAAGCTCTTTAAATTTAGAAGAAATGCAAACTGTTATTTGCGATACTGAAAGTATTGTTAATCAGCGACCTTTGACCTATGTTTCAGAGGAAATTGATGATTTAACACCACTTACTCCTTCTATGTTTTTACAAGACATCAAAGAATCAAGTATTCCTGATCTTGACTTTTTGGATTCATCGTCTAAAAATAAAAGACATGCTTATAGACAACGACTAAAACAAGATTTGCAAAAAAGATTCCATACTGAATATTTGGGATTTTTGAGACAATCCTCGAAATTTGATAAAAATCCGAGACCTATCCAAATTGGTGATGTTGTTCTAGTGAACAGCGAGAATGATAGAAAACTTGAATGGCCGCTTGCCAAAGTTATTGAACTGTATCCTTCCAAAGATGGAAATGTGCGATTAGTGAAGGTTAAAATGAAAGGTGGTGAGTTTCTACGTCCTGTTCTGAGATTGATTCCTCTAGAAATAACTCAAGAAAAAGGTACAGAACTGCACTCTATAGCTCAAAACTCAACATCTTCCAAACAGACTGTTCAATCACATAATAAAGAACTCCCTTTAGATCATGTTCCTTCTAAACCGACGGTAAAGCTGAATGGAAAAAACTGTTATTTAGATCCTTCTGCGAGTAAGCCGATGAACCAGCATTCTGTTAAAGACTGTGTTAGTGACTCTCCTGTGGTGACTGTTCCTGAAAAACGATCTAAATATGGTCGTTTATATAAACCCAAAGTAAAGTTTGAGTTTCATTGAATTCGAAACTCAAAGGTGGGAGTGTGTTGCGTACTATCGCTGCTTCCATGGTTTAATTTAATCGTTTTTACTTTGCGCCTCGCGCAAACGATTTTTTGTTGTTGTTTACATTATGAATTTGTTAGAACTTTTTTGAAATGGAATTTTCTTTGAACTGAAAAATGCAGTATGTATTGTATTAAGATATTATAATGATGAAAAGATATGATATGTGCACAATAATATTATTGTTTGTAATGTGAAAGTTAATATACGTGTTTTTTATACATCTGTGCGTGAATTTACTCTGAAGACATGAAAATTTATTTACTTAAGATATAGAATCCGCTTGATCTCCCTCGATACATGATAAGGTAAGATTAATACATTCATGCTGTAGTTAAGATATTTTAATTTTGAACATGAATACTGACATTTTAAACATCAGTATTAAATAATATTGAAGAATTTTATAAACAGGGATAGATTCAATATTATTTTGGCATCCAACTGCTGGGATATTTTATTATTTAAGAAGTGATATAAGATAATGGAACAATTGGCAAGGAAGGGATCTATCACCTCTCTTGTTGGTCCTGAGCCGGATCTCTAGTAATCTTATTAGAACTACTGTCTTTAAGATCTTTAGAGAGAAGCAATATGTAGATTGGCATAACATTAAGGGACAGCAACAGGCAAAAGAACTTAATCGTGGTTGTCCTAGTGTTAGGCATAAAGAGCTTCTAATGCTTAATAGGAATGGCATTAGGAAAGCCACTGATGTTGTAACAGGGCACTGTCCTTTGAAGAAGCACCTTACTGTTATTGGTGTAAAGAATGACCCAATATGTAGAGGTTGCCTTTATAAGGAAGAAACGGCTGTGCATGTTCTTTATGAGTGCGAGGGGTTTTTTGCCCAAGGTGTTTACCTTGGTCGTCATTTAATTGAGCCCTGGGAGCTCTATGACATTCCTTTGTGATGCCTGCTGAATTTTGCTTCGGCGATTGGCCTTTTTTAGGACTTCTTTCTGGGGTTAGTACAATAGACCTCTGGTCGCAGTGCTTGATTCTTTGAACCCCCCATCTCTAAGTCTAATGTCAGTTGGAGAGGTTTCAAGTGAAATTTTTTGCTTAGATTTTGGAAAGTTGAAGATTTTATTATACACAAAATGTATCGGTATTGTCAGAGGGGATTTACAAGGGCTAACATCTGACTTTAATGACGGTGTGCTAATGATGAAATTCAGAATGTTACAGTGCATAAATCTTAGAAAAAACACTTTTCCAGAAAAATTTATATGTTTATGAATGTAGTATTTATTTTAAAATTAAGATAAAAAATTTTATTAGAAAAAATACTTTCATACAGTAAACTCTAGCTACAACAATATCTGATACAACAATAATTTCCTCTACTACAATAATATTTCATAGTCCCGATGAATTTGCATATAAACAAATGTTAACCTCCCCTCAATATTGCGATATTCTCTAGAGCAAAAAAAAAAAACTGTACAACGATTTTTCTTTTTTTAATTTCACCATTATTTTCCCCCTTTAGAATGATATTTTGGTTTTTAACTACTGTAAAAAAGAAAGAAAATCTTATCGCTCTTGCCATTTTTTCCATCTATTCTGACAGCAGAAGACCCATTATTCAACTTATCTCTTTGATAGAAGAATGGCTATTTTTAAAATTTCAAAACATGTAGAGACCACCTAAAACCTTTCTAGCAAATGGATGTGGTGGAAGTCTGATGGGGTAGATGAAATGTATCTGCATTCTCACTCCTTAGAACAGAGTTTCATAATCCTGATATTGATGGAAATAGAGCGGCTTTAATCAGGAGAAGATGGGAATTTTTAATCATATGCCACCCATGTCAAGTGTCGGAACAGGTGCCAAATCATTTGGTTTAGCCATCTTCTTTTTCCTAGAGGAAGAGGGGAAAAGATGTACAGATAAGGGACATACGGAAATGTAAGTTCGGAGCTTTTAGTGTGCGTAGAGTTGGACAATTTCAGAGTCTATAGCAATTTTGATCTCTAAATGAAACATTTCTTTTTGATTTTCTTTCTTTCACGAGAGTATTTTCCCCTAAGATGGCAGAGAAAAGCATCAGATAAACTGAACATCATCAATGATATTGATCAGGGTATGAAATAGATAGATGTAGCTAAGAAACTTGGATTGTCACAATCTACAGTTTTAACATTCCTAAAAAAGAGAAAGCAGGTTGAATATGCCATAAGTACAAATGCAATTAACACACCGCTAAAACAACTGAAAATTGTGACAAATGAAAACATAGATGCCGCTGTTTTAAAATGGTTCCAAGAGATGAGGACAACAAATGTCCCCTTGTTATGTGCACAAGCATGGAAATTTGTAGTAAAGCTAGGCAATGAAACTTTTAAAGCTAGCAATGGTTGTACGAATTGAATATTTCCAACTGAGCAAAAAATTGCCCAGGCCGGGAATCGAATCCAGATACTTGGCTTACAAGGCCAATTAGCCAGGTTAGCTTTACCTGTTAAGCTAACTGGGCGATATCTGTCTGAGATCTTTTGCTCAAATAACCTTATTGGTCTGTCATTTAGACAGCTCGGCAGAATAGACCGCTGATAATGGAACTCCATATAACGATGAATATGTAGATATACTATTATTTTAACACAATCAAACTGATTGGAAAATTTATCAAACGAATTGAATATTTCCAACAGAGTAAACAAGAGCCAAGTATCAGGGTTTAATTCCCTGCCTGGGCAATTTTTCGCTCAGATGAAAATATTAAATTTGTATGATAAATTTACCAATCAGTTTGATTGTGTTAAAATAATAGTGCATATCTATGTATTCATCATTATATGGAGTTCCATTACCTGTGGCCTATTCTACCGAGCTGTCTAAATGACAGACCAGGGTCATTCCACATGAAATCAACCAATTTAAAGAAATCTTGTTGCATCATAGTCACATATTTTTTGTAAAATTTTATCGCAGACAGACATAGTAGTGAAACCCTCAAATTTGAAATTTAAAAGTAATATTCGCAATATTGGCTGAGATATTAGCCATTTGAAAACTGACCATTTTTACTAAATGGTGGCCAACTTGAAATTTTATCAACGTCTAAAAGTGTCCATAACTTAACAATTAAAGGCTCAAATTTTATATATCTGGTATCAATTTGAATCTATTTTTACAAAGAATGCATATTTTGCATCAAAACAATAGTAAATTTTCATTTCTTTACTTTTTATTATGTGCAAACTGAAAATATCACCCCAAAAAAGGGCAGATTGTAATGGCCCATAAAAAAAATGAATCATCATGAATTTTTCTGAAACTTGGTAAAAACATTGCTCCATCTGTGTGCTTTAAATAAGAAAAAAATTGGAGAGGTAAAATTTGGTTTTTTAAAATAAATGGTTTTTTACACATAAGGTGTATTAACCAAATAATGATCATTTTAGAATCTGTAAGCATCCCTGATTCAAAAAATAATGGTTAAAATAAATTTTTCTAACATCTAAATTAATGTAAAAATATATTCAAAACCTCATTTGTACTAATTTTGTAGGAATCTTCAACCCCCCCCCCCCCCAAAAAAAAAAAAAATGTAGACAATTGAAAAAAATATACAGTGAAAAAGATAAGAAAGCATTTAAGGAATATAATGTATAATTATAAAATGCCTATAAATGCAATGCATTTATATGATGATTTACTTCACATATAGGGGCATGTGGGGTGAAATGGGACAGTAGATTTTTCTCTTCATGTATCATTCTAAATATTTCATCGATCACACATTAGATGAAGTAATGGTACCTAAATCTTCAGTTGAAAAAAGTAACTAATTTACATAAGCTTGCAATTATGTAAAGAAAAAGATTATTTCAAGAATCAAAAGTAAATTTAGTTCATATACTTTTTATGCTTTCTGAATATTAATGATTTGATTATGCATAAATGTAATAGTTTCCCTATTTATGGAATATTATACTATATTTTATCCATACTTTAAACTATACGTAGAAGCAATATTTTTTTTTATACATGAAGTTTAACATAAAAGAAAGTAGAGATAGCAATGGAACATGCCAGCAAGGGAGAGAGAGGGGGGGGGGGGGGGGAATGGGACAAGTCTAATTCTTACTTTTTAATAAGATGAGCATAAATTGCTAATATGCAAATATTTTTAAAGGGTAGTATATTAATTGTAACATTGAAAATATATATTGCTACTTTGAGAATCAATGAAATTGTCAAACCATTGACATTTAAAAGTGAACAATATGTTGCATGTGTATATGGGATCAATTAGTGGATTGGGAAAATTTTAGATTACTGTGAAGAACTCAATGACTATAAAATTATGTTCATGCATTCTCATGGCCCTAATTCTTCATATTCATGGCCAAAATCCTCAGATGTTTGTTGGATTCCATATGAACAAATAATAAAAGAAGTGTCTATTCCTTAACTGCTACAGGAAGAACATATACTGTTGCACCAGAGGAAAATCGATCAATTCAAGCATTATTTTTGAACTTTAAAACTGATTAAATCCTTGGTAGCTTAAATCAGAAGAAAAAAACTATTATATTATAAAGTTATATGCATGTAAATAAATATTTTGTTCTTATTTTGTCTAGATATGTTCCATGTGTAAGTTTAAACTTTGGCTTATTTCTCATCACATTCAATATTTTGCCCTAGATTTGTATTATATTATTGTTATTATTTATTTATTTTTGTCTCATTGTTTCTAGATTTTTGTTCATATAAATTTTAACTCAGTGTGAACAAAAAATAACAAATGTCAACTCATTTATATATATTTATTTCATTTAAATTACACAATTGAATAATTCAACTGTAATTTACAGCTAGTATTTCCCAACATTTCTGGTGAAAATATTATGTGCCCCCCCCCCCCCCCTTTTTTTTTTCTATGTATTCCATAGTAGAGATGCACCGGATGTGGATTTTTGCCGGATACCGAATAACGGATATCCGGCACAAAATTTTACCGAATATCCGGTATCCGGCCGAATAATTTCTCATTTTTAATTTTAATAATATTTCAATTTTATGCTTGTTTAAAGAAAAAAAAAATTGTAATTTTATATTATGCAAGTATTAATAGATTTCAATTCACTTATTAAGTCAAAGTTACTTAAAAACATAGTAATAATTAAATATTGAAATGTAATAATATTTTGCCTTTTCAATATTACTTATAAAACTTCTAACTTTACATGCATATTTTTTTCTACCCTTCTTTAGTCTCTATCACCAGATTTAGGTAGTGTCTTGATGTTTTTATAGATGCATTGTATCGATTAACTAACAGAAAAAAAATATTTTTACCTTGTTGACACATAATTAACAAAAATGGGATAGTTATGTACTCTTCTTGACTCTGAGTGAGCATTACAGTTTTCCTATTAAGCTCTTTTTGCATTGTAGAGCAAGTTTCAGAATGAACTTTATTTAAAATATCACTTGCAATTTTAACATGAGCGGGTGACTTATATAACAAGGCGTAGTTCAATTGTTTTGGAAATTTTTACTAAAATATGTTTTATTTAAAAATACAATTTGTATATTTAATGATTTTTTTTCTTTTGTTTTTACCACATTTTTTTCTATTGTTGACTGCTTAACTTGTGCAATTGATGTTCCAGCAAAAATTGAATGGTTTCTTTATTATCAGCACCATTTTGTTCTTGATTTTCTAAAGAAACACACTTTGAATCTGGAGTATGAATATTCATAAATAAACTCTTTAGTTTGTTGGAAACTTTATTTTTCTACATAGTTTTTAATCCTCAATACTTTAGCACTTATAAGATGACCCCATTGTACACATTTCAGACTCGGATTTTTGACGTATTAACAGCAACTTCATAAAACTTTTAGATTAGATATTTATACCTTTCTCTTTTGTTGATATTAATAATTCAAATTAATAATAAAGTTATTAACAAAACACTTGAGAAGAACTATAAAAGTCTACTACTTCATTACAAAAAAAAAAAAAAAAAATGAAAGCAAAACAAAGTTGAAATTGTAGTTGATATTCTAGTTTTGGTTTTACAATTACAGTTATGACAGAATTATTGAACACTGCAGTTAAATTTTGAATGGTGAAAATTACAATAAAATTTTGAGAGGTGTAAAATTACTTCATTACTGAAATTTAAGAACAATTTTTAAGAGAAATAAAAAATGTGAAGTTGAAGTACATATTCTAGTTTTGTTTTTACAATTGCTGTTATAGGCTATGACAAAATATTGTCATACTTTAAATATATCTTCATTTACATATAAACATTATAATTTCATAATTGTGAAAATATACAAGTATTTATTTTTGTTAACATTGCTTTTTAATAAGATAAGGTATGCAAGGAGCAAATTAGTTTTACATTTGTTTTTAAATATAAAAAACAGAATTTAAAAAATGTTTTACTATCCGGCAGCCGGATATTAAAATATTCGGCCGGAACGAATATCCGGTTCGAGTGCTGAATAAGCAGTATATCCGGCAGGAGCCGGATATCCGGTGCATCCCTATTCCATAGTAAGGTATTTAAAATATTTATGTAAATATGTTTTGATAATTATATTCTCATATTTTGAATGAAATAAATAGTACTGTAAAAATGAAAATTTACTAGTATTTTGACACAATATATGTATATTTAGTGTAAATAACTGCAAAATGATATTTCTTTATTGAATTATATAATATACATACAATACTTTAATTTAGATGCTAGAAAATTTCATTTTAACCAATTTTTCTTAAATGAAGAATATTTACAGATTTTAAAATAATCATTATTTGGTCAATGACACGTTACGTGCAGAAAACCATTTATTTTTAAACAACAAATTTTACCTCTCTAATTTTACAGTATGATGTTCCATATATAGAGAAACTGTTACATCTATGCATAATCAAATCATTAATATATAGAAAGTGTAAAAAGAATACGAACTAAATTTACATTTGATTTCTGAAATAATGGTTTTCTTTATATAATTGCAAGCTTATGTAAATCAGCTACTTTTTTCAACTGAAGATTGGGGTACCATTACTTCATCTAATGTGTGATTGATGAAATATTTAGAATGATACATAAAGAGAAAAACCTACTGTTCCATTCCACCCCACTCGCTCCTATATGTGAAGTAAATCGTCATATATATGCATTGCATTTATAGGTATTCTATAATTATACATTATATTCTTTAATTATTTTCTTATCTTTTTCAGTGTAAATTTTTTTCAATTGTCTACATTTTTTTTTTTTTGGGGGGGGGGGGGCAGATTCCTACAAAATTAGCACAAATTAGGTTTTGAATATACTTTTACATTAATTTAGATGTTAGAAAATTTTATTTTAACCATTATTTTTTGAATCAGGAATGTTTACAGATTCTAAAATGATCATTATTTGGTTAATGACACATTATATGTAAAAAACCATTTATTTTAAAACAACAAATTTTACCTTTCCATTTTTTTTTTTTTTAATTATTTAAAGCACACGGATGGAGCAATGTTTTTACAAAGTTTCAGAAAAATTCATGATGATTCATTTTTTTTAATGGTCCATCACAATCTGCCCTTTTTTTGGGTGATATTTTCAGTTTGCACATAATAAAAAAGTAAAGAAATGAAATTTTACTTTTGTTTTGATGTAAAATAAGTATTCTTTGTACAAATAGCTTCAAATTGGTACCAGATATATAAAATTTGAGCCTTTAGTTGTCAAGTTATGGCCACTTTTAGATGTTGATAAAATTTCAAGATGGCCACCATTTTGTAAAAATGGTCAGTTTTCAAATGTCTATATCTCAGCCAATATTGTGAATATTACTTTTAAATTTCAGATTTCAGGGTTTCATTACTATGTGTGTTTATGATAAAAAATTTAAAAAATCTGTGACTATGATGAAACACCCATTGGTTGAATTTATGACCCACCAGATGGTATGACCATAAGGTTATCTGAGTAAAAGATCCCAGCCAAATATCACCCAGTTAGCTTAAAAGGTAAAGCATTGCTCTTGTAAGCCAAGTATCTGTTTTCGATTCCAGGCCTGGGCAATTTTTCGTTCAGTTAGAAATATTCAACTCGTAAGATAAATTTACCAATCAGTTTGATTGTGTTAAAATAATAGTGTAGCAATGGTTGGCTAATGTGTTTTCAGGATCATCAAGGAATAAATTTCCAAGAGATTCAGGGAGAGAAAAAATCTGGCCCAATTAATGATGTAAATGAATGGCTGAAAAACAAAATGAAAGAAATCTTTAAAAACTATGCTCCAGAAGACATTTATAACTCAAATGATGCTTGACTATTTTTCCAAATCCTACCCAATCGAATATTAGCATTTAAATGTAATAAGTGTTATGGAAGGAAGAAATCCAAACAGAAACTGACTATTCTTCTGTGTACAAATAGCACAGGCATGCATAAAATCTTATCTTAATCATCAATCATTCATTGAAGCCAAGGTGCTTTAAGAATATGAAAAGTCTTCCTGTGGAATATAAAGCCAATTGGATGAATTGCTAAAAGGTTTGGATGATTTTTTCCCCCCTGAATGGTTACAAAAGTTAAATAAAGAAATGAAGCAGTGAAAAAAAAAAAAATCATTTTGTTAATGGATAACTGCAGTGCTCATGCTTCATTTTCAAAACTATAAAATATTGATTTTTTTTTTTTTTTTTTTTTTTTTTTCAAATTGCATTTTAATTTTGAAGTCTCTAAAAATATGGATAGAATTAAGTGTTTTAAAGGATATTATAAAAAACAATTATGATATACCTTAAATAAAAAAAACCTTATTAAATGCCCAAAATGTGTAGGCCCTCGATATAGCAATATACCTCTCTACAACAATATATATATTTGGACCCTAAAATATTGTTGTAACAAGGTTTTACTGCATATATAATTGTTCTAAAAGTTTTGGCCCCAAAGTTCCAATTTCTGTGACCCAAAAATCATGAGATGTTTCAGAAATCAGGAGGGTTATTTTTGTTTTATTATTCTCGTTCAATAAAAGCATTATTTTTAAAATTTAAGTGCAAGTTTAATTTTCAAAATTGTGCTTGATTGTTATTAAAGATTAAATATATCACTTTAATCAAATAATAATAATAATAAAACATACTTCTTGCATGTTAAAAAACTCAATTATGTTATATTTAGATTATTTAATATGCTTTTGAATTAACCACAAGTACTAAACAAAATTATCTTTCCTCATAATGCCATGTAAATTAATAATAGTGAAAACTAATTTTATTTGATAATCAAATAGCAAACTATTGAAAAAGGTAGAAGAAAATCAGGAAAACATATGAAAATGAGTTGTCTCCCTAAATATCAGGATACTTGGCAAGTCTGAGTATTTGAATCTAAAAATAAATAAATTATATTGAAATTATAAAATTAATTTCCTTGTTAGTTTCTCAAGGCATTTAATTTTATTAATAAACTAAGCTACTATATTTTTTTATATCAAAAGTCAGTAAGAAAATAAGTCAGGTAAAGCTATAAATACAAAATTTAATGACATACATAAATAAATAATGCATAATGGAAAATGTTAAAGATGAAAGAAAAGTGTCAAGCAAGTAACACAATTAGCCATATTTTTTAGAGGTGATGGTGGACAGCATAACACCTCATTATAAAAATCAGTGTTATACATACACACATAATCATGTTTATTTTTTATTCAAAATAACCCATAATTTAAAAAATAGCTCAAATAGATTGTCATATTTATAATAATTATAATTTAAATTTATAATAATTATAATTTAAATATAATTGCTGCTTGCTTCAATTTGTAGAACTGCTTTTAAATATTTTATTTTATAATCAACCAGGATGCAGAAAATCATGAAATAATTTTCATTATAGAACATTTTACTTCCAATACTTCCAATTTATTCTATCAAATCAACCAAAATATTCAGATAATATTCTTAATGTTTGTACATGACATTACTGATGGTAACTTTTGTTTAATTTTCTTATTCCTCTTTTTATTTCTCTTACAGCTGAAGTCAGAATTTGCCAAGGGGTTGCTTTTTCATTTTTTTTTTTTTTTTTTTTTTTCGCTAAGTAAAATTTATACTATACTTAATGAAATTATTAATATTAGTGTTACTATAAATCGCAAATAATAAAATTATATAGTTACAGCTCTTCATGCAAACTACTTTTCTTACAGACCTTCCTTGTAGAGTGCTTTCTTTAATAGCCAGAACTGTGTGTGGCTCTTACTGATACAGTGCTTCTGTCCGCATGTTGGTCTTAGTGTCTTTAGTTCTGCTATTATTGACATTTTGGGAATATGGTTTGGTCTCATTTTTACAGCAGTTTTAAAATAACACATATATATGTATTTTGTACATTGGTGACACATAATAAACTAATAAATATTATGTATTTAAAAACCAAAATTTAAATTCAGCTTACTTTATCTAATGCAGCAACAAAACCTGCCTCATTATTAAAAGCTGTCATTACTAAGGCATTATATTTTCGATGTACTTCTAAAATGGTATTAACATAAATTTTTGGGTCATTCAATGCTGTTTCACCACACTTTTCTACAGCTGAAAGACCTTGATAATGAATGTGACTTTCTAACCTTGTCCTCAATTCTCCTAAACCATCAAAAATTCGAGATACAAGTTGAAACATTCGGCCTAGATCTGTAAAGAGAAAGGACATTTAAAAAAAACTTTTAATATAAGTTCCTGTTAAATATCACCCCACCACACACAAAAATCTTTCATATTTTTAGATAATTAATAATTAACAGTCATCTGTTTTCAGCTATACTCTATTATATTATAATATATTTAACTATGAACAATTCATTTTACTAGTGATCAAATGACAAAATAACTATGGTAGATAGGCTAAAACTCAGCTTTAATTCATAATGTGTTTAGGAAAATTCTTAAGATGTAATAAAATATTTAGCAGAAAAACACATCAAAATGAATATAAATCTTTTTTTTTTTTTTTTTTTTTTTTTTTTTTCCAAAATATTTCACAAATTTGGAAAAAAGCTTCTAAGCATAGAAACATGGAAAATATTATAAGATATTTTGATTTAAGTAATTTTTACATCATTTAAAATGCCATTTTAAGTCCATTTACCAAATTGTAGAAATGTTGAAGTTTTTCAGTTTTATATGAACTCCCAAATTCATATAAAAATTCACTGTAAAAAAAATGACAACTTTTTTTTTAAATTATGTTTATCATTATAAAACTTTTTAAATTCTTAATTAGGGACAACAGTAAGCTATCTTAATTCCTTTTTTATGACTGAATTGTTGTTTCTGTCACACAAATTTGAGGCCTTCTTAAAATCTGCTAATTTTTCCAAGTTTAAATGAAATGTAACTTTTAAATAATTTTCAAATTGAGAATATTGGTCAGCAAAATATATTGAACTATATATTGAATGACATCCCAAACTAATAATTTTTGTTGTAACAAAATATCAGGCTCAGCATTTTCCTAATAACAGATTAGATGATTCATCTCATGAATACCCAACAAGGTTCATACAGACTCGAGAAGAAAAAAAAATTCAAAGAGACTAGAAAATTTTTAGAATCCAGGAATTTTTAAAGGACTCACCATAATTTTTTCATATATACCACATCCTTGTTTAATACCCACACACATACTAATTTTTAATGTCTCATTCAGAAAGAAAAATATTTTATTTTATTAAGGTATAATAATTCATGCTAAAGTTATACAATATTCACAAGATATAATGTACAGCTTCAATACCTTGTGCTTATGTATGGCTTAATGGTATCATAAATTTGAATGCAAAATTCTAAGTCAAATATTTTATGCAGTGACCAATGATTAAACACAGATGCCACACAAATATTCATTATGTATGCAGACATCTAGATTTTTTAAGCAAATTGTGAAGGAAAAGCTGTGACACAAATGAAAAAATACAGTTACTTATATATCAATATATTACTTAATTTTGCCCATAGAATTAAAAATACTAGTTCACATAATTTTAAAATGCATAATTTAAAAACTGTACAAGAAACTGCTATAAGATATGGTTATCCTTTACATTTGGTTAAAAAAATATTATCTGAATAAACATTTATTTAGTATTAACTGTCTATTTTCTCTTCAACCAATATTACCATATGATGTTATTGATAAAAACTCCTATAGTCTTTAATATATAATAAGTTATTACATGATCTTAAAAATAATTAACACATTGCGTAAAAAAATGTTTAAAAAAATTATAAAAAATAAAAATAATACAAAAAAAATAAAAAATACAAAAAATAAAAAATATGAATAATAGGATGGTTGGGTGGGTTAGATGTTAGATTACGGGGGAGGGTGGTGTTGTCTGGATAATACACAATGGTTAATTATTATATATTTAATAATAATAATTAAAAAAAATAAAATAAATAAAATAAAAATAAAAAAATAAAATAAAAAATAAAACTTTACACATAGTATTAAAGTTTATGTTTACCTAAAAACTAATATGCATAACTTAAAAATGATCAAGTTATTGAGATAAGCTATGGTTGTCTATTGTATTTGTCTTTAAGAAATTATTTGTAAAATATTAGAATAGAAATTATTCTTGGAAATTCTTAGCTAATAAATAATTTATTTTTTTCCTATAATAGAGGGCAGCACCATAAGCATATAAATTAATATATTAATCCTTTAGATGGCAGCACTAAAATAATTTTCCGCTAGAAGTTGTAGTAATATATTCTAGTTAATTAATTAATATAGTAATATTAATAATTGATTAAAAATAAAAATATAATATTTCTAATAGTAGCATCTATTTTTTTTTCTAAATATATTATGAATTATATAGTATAATATGTTTTACTAATTTTTATAATTATTGTTACAACTTTATTTTATTATCTATGTGATTTATACTATGACCATAACCGTGACTGTTAGTAAGTCACATGTAGTTTGTATCTGATTGCACTACAAATCTTGCTAGGATATGGGTAATGGTAAATATCTTAGTATATATATCCTTTTTTTTATGGAATAATGTATTATTGTTATTTTGTCTTATTGATTTTATTTTCTTCTATGTGTATCTTTCTACTAATTTGTCATCTGAATAGCTTCCAGCCAGTCGGGTGTATTGTGAGTCGAATTCTTAGCTTTCAGCACGACTCATAACAGAAGCTGGTTGGATGTTTTTGCTTTTTTGTTAAACTATACACCCCTGATGAAGTAGTTTAATGAAAAAGCCTTCTACTGCCTTTTTATCCATTTATCTTTCATTATTTTGGTAATCTGCCTTCTATTTCACTTCAAACTTCAACTGTTTTCAATAAGATGATTGTAAAAATACTGGTTTCATTGGTTTATTGTATGGTAATATATGAATTACTCTGGTTATATAATGTCCATTTATCCACATATTTCTTAGTAATTTGGTAATCTGCCTTCTATTTCTCTTCAAACTTCAACTGTTTTTAATAATATGAATGTAAAAATACTGGTTTCATTGGTCTTTTATTGGTATTGTCTGAATAACTTTGGATGTATTTATAAAAGTATTTATATATATATATATATATATATATATATATATATATATATATATATATATATATATATACAGGGTGATTCCAAAATTTTTTTACAATATAAGAGGGGTGATAGTGCACATCAAGACAAACAATATTAAATAGGAGACCAAGGGTCCAAAACGTTTTCTTAAGGAGATAGCCGCCATTAAAGTTTAGGGACCAAATAAACATAAAAAACGGAAAAATCGGTCAATTGATTTGTGGTTTTCACTAAAATTATTCTTTATGTCGGCATTTTCTTGAAATTAAATTATAAAGATAAATTTCAAAAAATGCCAATAGAGGGCACTTTAGACTTTGGAGTAACGAACAACTATTTTTTGCCGGTATGTTTTGCATCTCATTAAATGTTTTCATAAGTTTACACTCAAACTTAAATTTTGAGCTCAAAATCTGTAGTTGGGAGTGGTTAAGTAACACAAACTGAGCTGTGTTCAGAGGATTCAAATTTCAAATGATTAAAAAAAAACGGAAAAATTGGTCGATTGATTTGCGGTTTTCACTAAAACTATTCTTTATTTAGTTATTTTCGTGAAAATAAATTATAAAGATAAATGTCAAAAAATGCCGATAGAGGGCGCTTTATACTTTGGAGTAACAAACAACTATTTTTTGCCGATTTGTTTGCATCTCTTTAAATGATTTTGGAAGCTTAGATTTAAACTTAAATTTTGAACTCAAAATCTGAATAGTAGAGAGGGGTTAAGTGGCACAAACTGAACTGTGTTCAAGGGGGAGGAGGAGGTTCAAATTTAAAGTAATTACAGAAAATGGAAAAATTGGTCGATTCGTTTGCGGTTTAAAATAAAACTATTCTTTAAGTCAGTATCTTCTTGAAAATAATTTTTAAAGATAAATCTCAAAAAATTCCGTCAGAGGGCGCCTTAAACTTCAGAGTAATCAACAATTCATTTTAACCATTATTTTTTGGTTCTAATTAAATGCTTGCAAAAGCATTTTAAATGTTCTCGGAAACTTAGATTTAAACTTAAATTTTGAGCTCAAATCCTGAATCGTTATGAGGAGTTAAGAAGCGCAAACTGAAGTGTGTTCAGGAGTTGAAATTTAACCCTCTTTCGTCCTTGAACACAATTAAATTTTTTGCTACTTAAACACTCCCAACGATTCAGAATTTCAGCCCAAAATTTAAGTCTATGCATTTGAAAGCATTTAATGAGATTAAAAAAATGACAGTTAAAAATAGTTGTACGCTACTCCAAAGTCTAAGCCGCCCTCTATCGGCATTTTTTGAAATTTATCTTTAAAAATTATTTTCAAGAAAACACTGATTGATCAAGAAAACTGCCGATTTAAAAATTAGTTTTAGCAAAAACCGCAAACGAATCGACCATTTTTTTCTGCTTTTTACAATTATTTGAAATTTGAACCCTTTGAATGCAGCTAAGTTTGTCTACTTAACGACTCCCAGCTATTCAGATTTTGAGCTCAAAATTTAAGTTCAAGTCTAAGCTTACGAAAGCATTTAATAAGATGCAAAAAATAACGCCAAAAAAGAGTTTCATTACGCCAAAGTCTAAAGCACCCTCTATCGGCATTTTTTGAAATTTATCTTTATAATTTAATTTCAAGAAAATGCCGACATAAAGAATAATTTTAGTGAAAACCGCAAATCAATCGACCTATTTTTCCGTTTATGTTTATTTGAAATTTTGGTCCCTAAACTTTAATGGCGGCTATTTCCTTAGGAAAACGTTTTGGACCCTTGGTCTCCTATTTAATATTGTTTGTCTTGATGTGTACTATCACCCCTCTTTTATTGTAAAAAAAATTTGGAATCACCCTGTATATATATATTAAAATAAAATTGAAATAACAAATATAAAAATAATATAGGATAATAATAAACATATAGCTAAATAAACAAATAGGATAAACAAAAATGTAGAGACCATAAATCTATCAGAAGCACACAGACTGCTCAGAGGTGCTATGCATGCTAATTCAAAGAAAAGATATGTTATTTCATAGAATTTTTTTAGCAATGTGCTTAAAAAGACAAAATTAAGCACCTGATAACATATCTGGAAACCAAAAACAGTTAAAGTAATTGCAGAAAAAAGAAATTCATTAATCAACAAGTGAAATGAAAAAGAAAAAACATAATCCAAGATTTAAAACTTACCAGAAAAACAAATTCATCCATTATAATAATAACAATTATACACTGGGAGAAAGCCTGATATTGAAAACAAGCCAAGCCAAAATGAGTCAGCAAAAAAGAAAATAAACCCTGAATACTAAGTTATAGTGCTGCCATCTGTGAAAACATAAAGGAATGTATACATATATATATTTTTTTTCAGATTGGCAGTAGTCATTTGAACTTTACATTTAAAAATTGCAGATGATTTTTTTTTACTTCCTTTAAATGTCTTTCATGCGATATATAACTTAAGGGGGAGGGGGGAAATTACATAGAGTGATTGTATGATATACAGGTGAATATCAAAATAATGGACACACCTGTGAATAAAAACAACATCTAAGAATCTGCTTTGTAAGCATTAAAATATTCTATCTATCAATTTATATATATGTTCAATGTTTCTTGTTAATTTAAATTTTGCTGATTCATGTGTTCTTGTGTATAATTTCATTACCAATTTGATGATGCTGATTTTCTGGTGAGTTTCATGTATTGGATTTTTTTATTTTCTATTTCATTTCATTTGTTCATTTATTTATTTCTTTATTCTATAATTTTTCAACTGATTTTGACATCTGATATGCCAAACGTGCTTAGATTTGTTTTTTTAAGCATTTGCTCACAAAATTTGATGAAATAACATATATTTTCTGTGAAATAGCATGCAAAGCATCTCTGATGAATCTGTACTTTACCCATAATTTTAAGACTTCAATATTTATGTTCATCCTGTTTTTCTATTTATCCATTTATTTTTATTTATCTATCTATTTATATTTGTGATTTCAATTTTATTATATATATATATATATATATATATATACAGTAGACTCCCTCAAATCCACAACCCTAAAAATCAAAACTCTCTAAAATCCACACATAATTTACAGAACAATGAAACTTTCAGCTCAGCTATAAGGTCAAAGTTTGACTTTTTTATTTTTATATCAATTCCATATATTTTTTTAACATGTAATTTTCATTAGTATTAATGAACTCATACTTTTCCATGAAGGAAGAACAAATTCATTTCTGAAAAAAAAAAAAAAAATTCAAGATACTGGTAAACACAATCTTTTTACCAAATATATATTTTTTATTAATAAAGCTTTTTGTTTATTAAGTCTGGCTAAACCTGAAATAAAAATTCCTTATTTTATGATTTTCATGAGAATTAGTAATGTACCTTTACGAGGCAAGTTTCATTGAATAATTTAGAAAAAATGCATCAAATCTTTATAATGAATATTTAAACATACATTATTGATTATTAACTAGACCTTTGCTTTTAACATTTTAAAAGTTCTTAATTTTGGATATTTTATTTATTACTTTACTTAACCTTCAAAGCGTTTGGAACATAATATTCCGTTCACTAAGCTGCAGGTTTCACTGCAATATGAGCTATATTTAAGATAATATATTTCGACAGATTTCATGATTTTCAATATACTTTAGAATGATTAATACTCTCAAGGATTACGTTCATATTTTTACTTAAGTTTTTTTAATATAATTTTTAAACAATCATATTTTTAAGCATTTAAAGCAAAATGCCAGGAAAACAAACATTACAATTTTACCCATTTGCAAAACGCTCAGAGGGTTAATTATTTTAGTATTTTACTATATTGTAAGCATTTATTATAATTTCAATCACATTATTAATTACATTCAAATTGTTTTAAAAAATGTAAAAAAAGCAATGACCCAAAATTCAAAAATCTGCACATCTGGTCCAACATTGTGCAGATTTTAGGGTATCGACTGTATATACAACAGTATATATCATAATTATTATGAGGTAGCTTTTGTGAAGTTGTATGCATCAAGTATTTTTATCAACCATATAAAATGTCATTCCTCAGAGACTTTCAAAGAGACCAAATTGTTGTAGCCCAACTAGCTGGAGCAAGTGTGACTGAAACATTCAACCTTTTAGGTGTATCTAAAGATATAGTGTCTAAATTCATAACAACATGCACACAGCATGCTAAGACAAGCTCAGAATATCAAAACTGTGCACAGAAGGAGAAGCTGAGTGAAAGAGAGACAGGTATGCAGGCAGGAGAGGCATATTGCAATGTCTAAAAAGAAAACTGCAGAAAAAGTGACCATAGAGCTCAAACAGTATATGGATTCTCCAATGTCAGTAATTAGAGTTAGGAGGCAGGCTTCATAAACAAAACATTTACAGCAGAGCAGCAATTTTCAAGCCACTTGTCACAGCTGCTAATACCCAATATTATCTACAGTGGTGTCACAAACACAAAATCTGGTTGATTGATCAGTGGAAAACAGTTATATGGTCAGATGAATCATCTTTCAGACTTTTTTTTCACAACAGGATGGGTGAACATTTGGAGGATATCTACACAAGCATTTGATCATGATTGTCTCCTTCCATCTGCCAAGTATGGAGGTGGATCTGTCATAGTACAAGCAACCATGTCATGGTTTTCTGATGGCCCAATTGTGACCCTGAAACGAAGGATTTCTTGGATGAACTACAAAGAAGTTTCAGCTGACCTATGATGAAAAGTTTGTTTCCTGAAGGATATGGAATTTTTCAGGATGATAATGCTCCTATCCATGCAGCAGGATTTGTCCAATCATGGTTCGATGAACACGAGGATGAAGTGTAACCTCTACATTGGCCCACTAGTCTCACGACCTGAATATAATTGAATAGTTATGATATATTTTAGAATGTTTCCATATAAATCTAGGGTATTTCTATTATTTTGATAACTATCTGTACAAGTTTCCAAATTCAACTCAATTGTATACAATTAAATCATTGAAGTCATAGATTTTGATTCACAAGAATTTAAGGAAGTTTTAAGGATTTCTGATTACTCCTTAGAAACTTTTTTCATTTCTAAGGTATTTCTGAGTCTTTATGAACCATACTTCAATTAATAATTTTTAATAAACTATAAATTATCATTCAAAAAACCATTATAAACCTACCTTCATTTTTATCATCATTTAAGAGATTTTGAAATTCTGAATGAAATATTTCTAGATGTTTCTGAATTAAGACTTTTTCACAAGTTTTTGCCACAATATCAAGGGTAGTCTCGTGTAGATACAATTGTACTCGTCTTTGTTCTTCTAGAAGCCTTTGTTCAGCCTAAATGAAAATTATTCTCATATTAAAAGAAAGTCATTAAAACAAATTCTAGCAACAAGATCACTGAGTTCCATGAAATTATGATTACAAAACATTTAAAAGAACTGAGCATTATGTTTACTAACAATATAATCATCACAAGTGTTATAGTTTTAAAAAACAAAAGGTAATATGCTAGAGTGTAAGCTAAACAGAGATCATGGAGCTAAACATGGAGCTTTTTTACTGCACCTATGATTGCCACAATACCACTCATATATATACAGGGTGTCTATAAAAGAACTCCGGGGTTTTAAAAATTCATATCTCACTAACTATAAAAGATAGCAAAATTTAGTCGATTTCTCTGAAAAGAGTAGCTCAAAAAGTTTTACTCATACGAATTGGGAATGTTTGCATCAACTGTTGGCGGCGCTGCAGGGCGTTGACCTTGAAATGATGGCGACTCCACAACAAAAGACTCAATGTGTTATTTGGCTCACAGAAACGATAGAAATTTCTTCTGGGGGCATATCAAGAATCTTGTGTATGCAGAGAAAATTCGTGATGTTAAACATCTCAGGGAACGAATAGTCAATTGTGTGGCAACCGTCCCCCCAGACATTCTCGCCAGGACATGAGAAGAGGTAGAATACCGTTTAGACGTCTGCCGTGCCACTAACGGGGCTCATATAGAACTTTACCAAGTGTTAAAAAAAAACTTTAAAATGTAAGTTTTTCAGTCATGTATAAAACATGTATGTATGCTTTTTATTTCATTAAAATATTTTGCCACAAAACTCCGGAGTTCTTTTATAGACACCCTGTATATATATTTAATTTTCTGCCTTTAAAGGAATAACAACAGTTTAATTATCACAGATGACATTCATGTACCTTTTCTTGGGAACTACTTAAAAGATTTCAATATTTTTTAAAAGCAACTTTGGCAGCAGCTAAATTGTAAATTAACCATTCATCAATAAATCAAAATAAAAAAATACAACAGTTACAAAATTTCAAAAGGTTTTTGTTAAGTAAACAAAAATGTAATATAAGAAAAAAAAATATGTTCAAGAAATATAAAAAAAGATACATATGTTTAATAAAAATAGTGATAATTGTGATTGGATTTGGAAAGGGGGAAATGATCAGAGACCAAGACCAAATTGTGTGTCAAACAAACAAAAAATAAAATAAAAAGAATATTGCCCAGTTAAACTGATGACATTGAGATCACAGGCTACGCATACTAATTGTACATTACAGCCTTGTATTTTCGTTAATTCCGTTCGAAAAAAAAATTAAGAAGGGGAACTCCCCTTTCTCCTTTTTTATACTTAATCATTGAACCTCCTAAACTATCAAGGACATGCTTTATCATATAAAAAATCTATATCCAAAATTCAGAGCAAATTGGATAATTCTTAATAAAAACCCATTTAGCATTTATATAATTTAAGAGGAGTTATTCCCCTCTTTTATACTTAACCATTAAACTTCAAAACTATTCAGAGATTTGAACGAAATCTGACAATTCTGCTTGAAAAATCAATTTATACAAGTTAAGGGGAGGGGCATTAGAACCCCTGTTCCCCCTGTTTATGCTTATTCAATGAACACCTAATAACAGCCACGGACTCACCTCATCAGAATGATCCTATATCTAAATTTTGAACTAAAACTGTTAATTCTGCATGAAAATCCCGTTTATATCAATTAAGGGGAGGGGCATGAGCCCCCCGTTCCCCCTGTTGATACTCATTCAATGAACTCCAAAAACTAATCAGGGAAGCGCCTTATCAGGATATACCTATATACAAAATTTCAAGTGGATCCGATATTTTTATCATGAGTTATCACGTTACGCACATATGAACATACATACAGAACGGACGGGCACATAAGCTCTCAGGCTATGATAGCCTGTGAGCTAAAAAAGGCTTAATTTTTTATAAAGTAAATGTGGATTTTCAGAATTGTAAAATAATAATAATAATCATAATAATAATAATAAATCAACTTACTTTTTTTTATCTATAAAACTACTTAATTGCAACTATATTTATACCGTTAGCAATAATAGTTTATTGAAATTTGTATTGAAATTTTTTAATGCATGTTTCTACTATAAAATACTATCAGAAGCCAGAATTTCAGATTGTTATCGCATCCCCATTAAAGATATCAAAGCCTAAAGCTGTGTGTATCAAAGCTGTGTGATTTTTTAAACTTTTGGAATTGCTTTTGCAAAGAGAAATCAACTCTCAGATCTGGGGCTTGGCATGTAAGAACAAAATACTCTCAACCTATTTGTAAAAAAAATATTCCACGTTGACAGGTTTTCTTGCATGAAATACTTCTTTTTGCAAAAGAACAGATTTTTTTTTAAAAAACCCTTAAATTTATGCTAAAATTTCACTAGTAAGTATTTTTTTAAGAAACTATTCTACTGCCAAATTTTTAGCTCATTTCATTTTGAAAAAATAACTTCAAACTCCATTTGAATTCGAGAAATAAAAGATGATATATTTACTATCCCATAAACCATTCAATGTGAGAAAATTGCTGCACAGGATGAAACAAAGATGGCTACGATGCACAAACAAAAAATAGTAAAATTAAAATAGTCATTTTAAACTTCCATCATGTTAGGTTTGTTGCACAAAAAAATCAGGATATTTTAAAATGGTAAAGCAACCCAAATATTATTTTCAGGACCATTTGAAATGAATTGACCCCTTAGTTTTGCAGTATTGTTTTCATACATTGTCCATGCCATAGCTCAGCTTGTAGTCATGTCTGCATTTTGAAATATTTTGTGTTTATTACTAAATATATTTATAATAACTATTATATTTATTGTATTATATTTATAATATTTATATAAATATATTTATTTATACACTACTACCAAAGGCCAGAATTTCAGACTTTTATACTATGCCCCACCAGAGATATTAAAGCCTAAAAAGTGTGATTTCTGAAATTTTAAACAAATTTTGGAATTTTTGTCACAAAAAGAAATCAAAACCAGATCTGGGACTTTGTATGTAAGTACAAGTACTTTCGATCTATTTGTAAAAAAAATTGTGGTACGTTGACATGAAAAATTTCCTCTTGTAAACTTACAGATTTTGGAAAAAAATCTTAAAATTTATGATAAAGTTTCACCAATAAGAATTTATTTTTAAAAAACTACTCTAATGCCATACAATTAGTCTATTTTATTCTGAACAAATTGCTGTAAATCCCATTTAAATTGGAAAAATAAAAGATGAGATATTTAAAATTTTGTATACCCTAGTATGTGAGAAAATCAATGATCATGATGAAAAAAGACAGCTGCCATTCACAAACAAAAATTAATAAAACTAAAATAATAGTAATTTTGAACCTCCACAGGGGTCACCTTCACTCAGAAAGATTTGGAGCAGGAAAATCCATCTTTTGAGCAGCAAAAAATTTTGGAGCAGGAAAATCAGTTTTTGGAAAAAGATAAGAAAAAATAAACAATTTTTTAGCAACAAAATCAGTCTTTGAGCAGCAAAACATGAGTTTTATAGCAGCAAAATCAATTTTTATAACAGAAAAATCTACTCCTGGCAATAACTTTTTTTTTTTCTGTGTTCCTCTTAAGAAATTTACTGTTTTCTGTAATCTTGACAAAATTTTCCACCTTTTTCACGATCATTTGATAAAATCTGTTGTTTTTCTAGAATTGTTCGACAAAATCTGCCATTTTTCCACGATGTTTTGACAAAATCTGCCATTTATCCATGATTCTTCGACAAAATCCGACGTTTTTGCATGATTTTTCAACAAAAATCTGCCATGAATCCACGATCGTTCGACAAAATATACCATCTTTCCACAATCATTCATCGAAATGTGCTGTTTTTTCGAGATCTTTAGAAGAAATCTGCCCTTTTTTTTTTGGGGATCTTATGACGAAATTTTTTTTTTTTTTTTAAGATCTTTTGACAAAATTTGCCGTTTTTCTGCGATCTTTTGATGAAATTTGTGGGGTTTTTTTTAGATCTTTTAACAAACTCTGCCTTTTTTCTGTTATCTTCTGATGATTTCTGCCCTTTTTTTTTTTTTTTTTTTCTCTTCAAACATGCTGCTTTTCACAATTCTTTGATCAAAATTAGAGTTTTTTGATGAAATTTTGCTATCCTCCGACTAATTTTTTGTTTTTCCTGCAATCCTTAGATTTTTTTTTTTTTTCCCGGTGACAATTTGTCAAAATTCACGATATACAGTGGCGGTCAAAAGTTTCAGGCCAGGAAAATTTTTTTAGTTAATATGTTAGTATTCCCATATAAAAAGGAATCTCAAAGTGATACTTATACATTTTATTGACATAATAGTTAGGAACTAATTTATGCAATAACATATAAATATCAATAAATATAGTTGACAAAATTAAGTACAAAGAAAAATGCATGTTCTCAAAAGTTTCCAACCACCTTCGCAAGTTTGGAAAAAAATGGTATTGTAACAGAAAATTACAGTGATCAACAACATTTACAACTAGTTTTTTATCACCATACTTTTAGTAATAAGTACTGCGGTGCAGTAATGTGACATTTGTACAATATGTGGTTAAAAATCATCAATGGTACGTTTTTTCCACATTCTTGTAATGTTTTGGAAATTTAGGCTGAGCTAGATTATTTATAGCTCCGCACACGTTTACCTACTTCTTTCAGAAGATTTTCTATTGGATTCATGTCAGGCGCTCAGGCTGGCCATTTCAAAAGCGAATTTTTTTGTGCGAAAGCCATTGCTTTTCGAGTCTTGCATATATTCTATAAGTTGTTATTATGTTAAAACAAATAGTTGCAACTACAATTTTTCCTTTAATAAGAGAGAAAGTAATCTTAAAATATATCCTTATACATTGCATCGTTCATCTTGCCCTGGATTTCAAATAATGGACCGACACTTTTTGAAGAAAATACTCCCCACAGCATAACATGTCCTCCGCTATGCTTCACTGTAGGAATAAAAAAGGTGAAATTAGATCTTTTGCTGTTAGGTCATCACTCGTAGTGTCTACCATTACTTCCAAAACAGTTTCAAATTCAATTGATGGAAAAATAGTATTTTTGTCCAGTTTTCACTTGACCAGATTTTGTGCTTCTGGAAAACGCCAGTTGGGTATGTTGATTTTTTTTTTTTTACCAATGAAAAATTTTTGAACACTGACTCTTCCATAAAGTTCCACATCAAATCAGCATCTTGACACGGTAGACCGACTTATTTCAGCAATAATTTTATTCCGTATATCGCGGGATATTGCAACAAAATGTTTATGTAGGTCATCAAATGTTTTTCTCCTGACAATTCTGTCCAGAAGAATAGTAATTTTCTGGACCTCAGAAAGTCCTGAAAGAAATGACCATCTTTATATGATTTCTAAATATCATTTACAGTCAATTTGCCGATCAATAACTTTGTCGCAATATCTCAAGAATATTAGCCTTTTAGCATCAAACTAATCACTCATTTACAAGCAATAATTGTTGAAATTTTCAATTTTTACTTTAAACTATGCTATTCACATTGATCCATTCACAAACACAACCAAAAAACACTGTATCGATCAAAAAAAACTAAGGAATGATGAGTGGCCGGAACTTTTGCACACACGAACATCGAATTCTACCCCTTTGCATGAAGCGTCTTCAGTATCCAATCAAAATGATCATGTGGTCAGAGGTCATTCACATATTCCTAACTTTTGAAGCAACTGTGCTTTTTCTTTGCTGAAACCTTCTGGTAAATAAACTAAAGAAACTAAGTGGCCAGAAACTTTTGACCGCCACTGTATATTATGCCTGATATTTTTTAATTTTTGGATGTGACTGCCTTAATTTTTCAGAAAATTCAGAACAGAATTAGTTTTAAATGTTAAAAAAAGAAGAAAATTCTTTGGAGCAAAAAAAGGCGTTAAGGAATTAGGTTTGGGCACAGAAGGAATAAACTAAATGGCCATTTTGGCACAGGAACTGTCAAAGTAACTCATTTGTAGCAGATATTTTTGTTTGTCACAGGTTCGTGACCCCCTGCTTCCATCATATTAGGGTTGTTGTACAACAAAAACTGATTTTTTAAAAATGGTCGAGCGACCAGTACTCGACCACTTGACATGGATTGACCCATTATCATTTGAAGGATATTTCACATTTATTTATTAAGTGTGTAATATTTATTTATAAAAATGGCTGAAAGTGGCCTAATTTCCAATAAATTATATTAACTTTAATTTTAAAATAAAGTTAGCAAGATCAGTTTCATAGTTTTTATGTTCTGATCCCACCCAGTTTGAAAAAAGTAATTTTTCATAAAATGCATTTATACTCTTCCAAATCAGTGTAAGCCTATGGGTAAATTATGCTAAAGCATTAAATAACTATGAAAGAACTTTCAGTTTGACCAAATCATTTTACAATGCAGGAATGCCACTCAGAAAAAAACACAAAAAAGGAAACCACATAAAATTTATGACATATTTTACAACATTTATTTATGCATTTTGCATACTATTTCTTTATAATGAACTAAATAAGTTATAATACAATTTATATAAAAAAATAAATAAAAGAAACCAAACTTTTTTTTTGAAAATTATTAAAACTTTTGTCTTTTTAAATGTGCATATGCCGAATAGTTTGAAATATGCTGTTAATTACATGTTATCAAAATAAAATTTTATGACATCAAAAATAGTGAGTGTTGTTCTTTTATGATTCTTTTAAAAATTTGACATCAAAAATATTGGTGAGTTTTGTCCTCTTTCTGAATCTTTTAATACAGAACATATATTATATATATATACAGTCGACTCTCGTTAATTCGAAATCGGATAATTCGAACCAAACATGAAGTCCCGAAATTTTCAATGGCAGAATAACGTTAAAATTTTTCATTAATTCAAACTCATTTTCTCTCGACTTCGTTTAATACGAACTAATGATAATTTCAATTTTTCTTTTTTCTTTTCTTTCTCACAGATTTCAGATCATTTGAATAACTTTCTTTATTCGATTTTTGTGAAAATTGTTCCGAACGAGTATACATATAATGCAACGCATTTGATATCCACTTTCTTAGAGCCCCGTCTGTCCATCAGTGACTCTTTAAAAATTTTTTCCATCGTGCTTGTTTCTAATCTTTTAATTAGTTTGTGTATTTAGAAATTCTGATTTAATATAAAGTCATATTCTAAGAATAACAAACGATTAAGTAAGAAACAAATAAGTTTAAAAAACACTATAACATTAATTCCTTTGTAATAGTACCATATTATGCATGTTTTCCATAATTCGAACTTCGGATAATTCGAACATTTCTTGTGGTCCTGACGAGTTCGAATTAACGAGAGTCGACTGTATATATATACTCAGTTCTGTGTTACATGTATTTCAATGTATACTAATGTATGTTTTATGATTTGATGAATAACTGTTGCATAATCATTTGCTAAAAATCTGTTATTCCCCTGTAATAATTAAATAAAAATTGTATATTCTTTAAATTAAAAAAATTAAGTAATTCTGTGATTTGGCAGAAAAGTGGCATCAGGATAATGATAATCTACAGATTATAGACAACAGAAAAATGTAATAAAATAATTTAATACAGTAGACTCCCTCAAATCCGCACTCCTAAAATCTGCAACTCTCTAAAATCCGCACATATTTTACAGATGTAAACAATGAAACAGTCAGTTCAGATGTAGGTGCAAAATTTCACTTTTTTAGTTTTATATCAATTCCATACATTTTTTAATTTGTAATTTTTGTTAAGGTTATTGAATTGATGTTTTTTCATGAAGAAAGAATAATTTATTTCTGAAAAAAATACAGATATTGCTGATATCATTGGTAATCACAATCTTACCACATATACTTATGTATTATAATCAAGCTTTTTTAGTTATTAAGTCTGGCTAAACCTGAAATAAAGCTTTATTATTTTATGATCCTGATGTGAATTAGTAATGTATTTTTATGAGGCAAGTTTCATTGAATAATTTAGGAAAAACACATTTCATATTTATAATGAATATTTAATTCTACATTAATAATTATTAACTTGACCTTTGCTTTTAGTATTTTAATCATTTTAAAAATTACCTAAATTTTTATTATTTTAGTTTATTACTTATTTTAATATTTTAGTATATTGTAAGCATTCATTATACTTTTGATTGCATTATTAATTACATTCAAATTACTGTTTAAAAATTGTAAACAAAGCAATGACCAGAAATCCGCAAAATTCTAAAATCCGCAAAACCTCTGGTCCCAAGCTGTGCAGATTTGAGGGAGTCTACTGTACATGCAATCAGAAAAAACAAATCTCTCTCTCTCTCTCTCATATATATATATATATATATATATATATATATATTAGCAGCAGTTTAAATAAACTTGTTGCAATGATTATGTTTACCCAGTATATTGAAGTATCAATCTTCATTTGACATTGTTGGGAAGGTCATGCTCCAAATGAACAATTCAACTAATGTGTGTGTGTATGTGAACATACAGCTAATTTTTCTTTTCAATTGAAATGTAAAATTAGTTAATATACCTTTTTCATATATTCAGTAACTGGATTTTGCCTAATGAAATCTGTACTTTCAGTAGTATAAAACCTTTCAGTATCACCAAGGAATGTGTTTTCAAATGCATCTTTATATACAGAAAGATTCTGACCTTTAGCAGAAGGATCATCTTCATTCAAACCTAATTCAACTATTTCAAAAAACAAAATATATAGCAGATGAAATACATGAAAAGGATTGAATTATTTATATAAAAATATATATTGGAATTTAATTATTTGTATCAAATTTTAAATGTATCATATAATAAATAAAATATCTGAAGTAAATTCTCTTAAAAAAATCATAAAAATTCTAGATTCAAATGAATGAAAAAAAAAGTATTGACATTTTATTTATAGAAATCTAACAAAAAATGCAAGATAAATATAATTATTTACACTCTCAATAATCAACATTTCGTTAGGATAAATCTGAAATGTGTATGAAATAATTTTAAAAAGGGAGAGAAGTCATAATTGTAATATAGCTGAATTGTGCACATGAAAGAAAAATAAGTTTACAAATTGGATGCAGTTTAGAGGATGCATAAGTTTGTTTCATAGTATGACATTTTTTCAGTCATTAAATCTGAAGAATTTTAAGAGTGGAAATTGATGATCTTAACACATCTTGTCAGGACATTTGCAATTAGTGGCATCCAGCAATTAGTGGCATCCAGGTTTCATCTCAAAGCTCCAAATATCAATAAAAAGTTAATTATCTAAGTTAAAGTACCTTCCCATTTTCACACTTTTGCCATGCTGGAAAATATTACAAGCATGAATATATAATTGAAAAATTTTGCAAAAAGCCGAATTTGTAGGTTTGAAGTGCCTACAAAACCTAAGCCCATGTAGGTTACTAAATTTCTATTTATGGCTCTCCTAATGTGATTTCCACTATATTTTCATTATCCTTATTGTATGATGGGAACTGCTAATACAGATTTTTTGGTCAAACAGCAACATCCTAACATATATATAATTTACCTTATTTGATGGCATGTAACATGTGCTAATGATGGATTTTACAACTATATTATTTTATAGGACAAGCTGGCATAAATTACTGTTTTATTATTGCATGTTAATACTCTTCAAGTTTAGCATTTTTCTATTTTATTTGGTTTTTTTTCATCTAGCCAGTAGGTTGCATAATAGGTCGAATTTCTTAAGTTATAACTTGTCCTATTACAGAAATTGATTGTATTATTGCTTATATTTGTAAATTATGTACCCTTGATGAGTGATTTACAATATAAGTTTTCTATTGTTTTTCATCCAATTGCTGTTCATATTTCATATGTCTGTTTATAACCATTTCATAGAACTTCATAATTCTAATAGTAATCTATTTTGTTTATTTTAAATAGCAGTTTAAACTTTTCTTGTTCATTATACATGTTTAAACAAAGTTTATCTATTGGTCTTACTGAATTTTAAATTTTCGTAAATATCTGTGTTGCATTGGAATTACTTATATAAAACATTATATATATATATATATATATATATATAGGCTCTCTACTATTAAGAATTTTATATGTTGAACATCTCTATATATTTATTTAATTTTAAAGCCATACAAAATACCCAGTTACTTTAATATAAGATGATTCCAGAAGTTCAAAGGTATAATTTTAAAATGATGTGTGAATTTGGGCAATACCTTTCAATCTAAATTTTATTAAATTTAAAAGGTATACATGTATATTATTCCGACTTTCTTAGTATAAAATAAACAACGTAAACATTAGATTCAACCAAGTATCTATAGAATTGCAGGTATAAGCTGTAATTTTGGATTCACATATTTGAAAGTTCTAGAAATCGATTTCTGTTAAAAACTTAATTTTGAGAATATATACACATTTTTAAATTAATAAAAACAAATATATGAATTGTAACACGGGAATGTTTAACAGAAATTGTTTTTACAATCTTCAAATATTCTAACTTAAAATTACAGATCATATTGCAAAGTAGCTTTCCTATCGAAAATTATATTTAAAATATTACCTACATTAAACATCTTAAGCCTGTTTTACAGTAATTAAAACTGAATTATTTTTAGGAGTTTCAAAATTTAAATCTGCATAATTCCTAAATGACTTCTTGATTGACATCCAAAGGTAAAATTTACTAAAGAATCTAAGTACAATGTCAAAATTAGGTGTTAGTATTGAAAATTCTAAAGTTTGTATTGAATAATGATTGATGTTCTCAAGGATAATTCATATTCATTATTACACTTTTTAATATAATGTTGAAAAAAAAAATCTTGTTCAGCATTTAAAAAATAAAGAGACCAAAGAAGAATACAATTTTGCCATTTTTCTAGACTAAGCCATATATTTAAGAATGGGAGGGAGGGGGGGGGGGTACTATATAGTATGTGAAAGATCTTAAATTATATTAGTTAGCAAAGTAAATATAAAACACACAAAAAAATACAAGCTAGCAAAGTATAACTCAAACTTATTTTAATAACACAGCCCAAAAAGGTTAAAATGCACTGTAATTTTCTACCTGATGGAGATAAATAGGCAATGCAAAAGTGTTCAAAATAAGATAGAAATAAGATTATGTTAATGAAATAGTCATCAAAGTTTACACTGTAACTTTGTATGATCCTCCCAAGGTAAAATTCATAAATTAAAAAAAAAAAAATCCTTTTGCTCTAAGAAGTTCTTAACAAAAAATATACATAGTTTAGGGATTCCACTAAGAAATTAACAAAAAAGAAGAAATTATGCGTATAGTAAAATTTACGACATTTTTCACAATATTTATGTGGGAATTTTGTAAGCTTTATTGTTTATAATAAACCAAATAAAGGATTAAATTTATAACAAAGAAATTAATTAAAAAAAAAAAAAAAAAAAATTATAACAAAGAAATGATCTTTTAAAAAAGAAAGAAATCATCTTTTTCCCCCCCTACTTGTAAACCTTAACAAAAGGCTTTCTAAAATGTGCATTTGTCAAAAATTTCAAATATGCTGTTAATTCATTGTGTATGAAAATGTATAAGAGTAAATAAAAATAATTTTTTATATCACAATATTTTACATCAATTAAGTTAACCTAGCAACAGACTTAGTGAGGGATTTTTTGTATTGAATCATTTTAAATTAATTTAGGTAACCAAGCAATAGATTCGCTAATTATTCCACAAGTAAATAGCAAAAATTTGCAGGGTTCTTTCTTTTTTCCGCAGTCGTTTTTACCAGAATTGCCGTTTTACATTGCGATTGTTTGATGAAAATCGCTGTTTTACATTGATATCGATTGACAAAAATTGCCATTTTACATCGCGATCGTTTGACAAAAATCGCCGCTTTATATCGCGATCGTTTGAAAAAAAATCGCCGCTTTACATCGCAATCTTTTGACGAAAATCGCCACTTTACATCGCGATGTTAGACGAAAATCGCCGCTTTATACCGCGATCGTTTGAAGAAAATCGTCGTTTTACATCGCGATCGTTTGACGAAATCGCCGTTTTATACCGCGATCGTTTGACGAAAATGGCCGCTTTACATCGCAGTCATTTGACGAAAACCGCCGCTTTACATCGTAATCGTTTGACGAAAATCACCACTTTACATCGCGATTGTTAGACGAAAATCGCCCTTTTATACCGCGATCGTTTGACGAAAATCGCCATTTTATTTCGTCCCAGTTTGACGAAAATCGTCTTTTTATATCATGACCGTTTGCCGAAAATCGCCATTTTATTTAGTCACAGTTTGACGAAAAGTCTTTTTATATCACGATCGTTTGACGAAAATCGCCGTTTTACATCGCGATCGTTTGACAAAAATCGTCGTTTTATATCGCGATCGTTCGGCGAAAATCGTCGTTTTACTTCGTGACCGTAATGACAAAAAAAAAGGCCGTTTTATACCGTAATCGTTTGATGAAAATTGCCGTTTTACTTCACGATCGTTTGACGAAAAACGCTGTTTTATATTGCGGTAGTTTGAAGAAAATCGTTATTTTATTTTGTGGTCGCTTAACAAAAATCGCAGATTCTTAAAAATGAAAAAAAAGCGGAAATCCGCCGTTTGGCGGAAAAGCGACATCCCTGATAGTTGTATCAATAAAATAATTAAATTATAAGGGAAAAACGATGCCCCACACCATCTTTTCCCACCAAAAACTATTTACTATTAATAAATTGACGATGATGTTCTTTAAATCAAAACTATGACATATTATGACTATAATTGTGAAAAAATTGCATTACAGATGTATCTAAATGAAAACTTAAAAAAGGCAGAGATCATATAAAAGCAAAAGAAATTTTAAATTATAGAAAAATAATTTAAAAAATAAATATAATAAACACAAAGCATTTTGAAAGTGTTTTCTCCAATCTCCAATACTTAAGAGCACTTTTAAGTACTGCTTCTATAAATATCCCTTCCCTATTCATATTGCTCAATGCACTAAAATTCTGGTTTAAGATCAGCTGCATATATATTGCCTGTGTTTCCTTTACCTTGTAATACCTGAAATTTATATTTCTATTCAGAACAATCAAATTTTAGTTAAACATAATTTATTTAATTAAAAAAAATATAAACGGGCAGCCTTTTTGAATGATTTTGTTGCAGCTAAAAATAAATAAATAAATAAATAAAAATATATTCTTATTGATCAGTTTTATCAATTTTGTGAAAAATATTTTACATTATTATAATTTTATTTCATTAATTTTTAAAATTTGCATTAAACTTAGCCATTTTATATGCAATGCATTCACACAATTTTTTTTAATTTACCATGATTGCTGCTCCTAAAAAGAATCATACTATGCTGTTTAATTAATTTTTAAGAAGTTGAATCAAAAGTATTATAAAGTGTATTTTAATTACCATAACAGTTCATTACACCACTCACAAGACGAGTATTGATTGTTTCACCATTCCTTTCTTTTTCAATAAGCTTTAAAACAGCACTTGTGACCTGCATTTAAAAATTATAGTTTAACATGAGGAAAACTATTATAATAATACTATTGGAAACCATGGAAATATATTTATAAAATCATGCTTATCATTTAATAGGATACAGTTAAAACATTACAAAGTAATCAAATGAAATCAAGCCCACAAGGCACAAACATAATTCAGAAACAAATCTTAAAATGTTGTTAATTTTGAATAGTTAGATACAAAAACATTTTATTAAATTATTTTTCAATATCTATTTTTTATCAATGTAATATCGTTAGGTTAATCTTTTGCAAACTAAAACTGTACTATTATGTACAACTATTTATACAATTTTAAACCAATATAATCCAAGCACTTTACACACTTTGGGTTATCCATAAACTATGTCACATTTTAAAAGGACTGGGTTCATAATGTGTGATATGGAGAGGGGAAGGGTTAACATTTTTCTATATCATCAGGACTTAGACTATCTAAGGCACTGGGATAACTATTATTCAGCATCCTCCTTTGTATTTATCCATAAAATTTTCTTGAATCATACTGAAGTGACAAATTTCCACACAAATTTCTTACTAGGTGTTACATAAGAAAAATGATCAAACTTTAAAAGATGATAGAATATACTTTTTTACATAGGAATATTCTGCAGCCCTCAACTTGGCTGTAAATAAATTGATTAAATAAAAATTTAGAAATCTGTGGGAAACATGAATGATTGAGGGACTGCATTTTTACATGAAATCAGCTAAGATGAATAAAGCAATGTAAAGATGTTGCATCTTGGGTGTCACTTGAGTGGAAAGATGTTAATCGTAAAACTTGTCAGATTTCAAAGCAGCTGATATTTCAGACAGCAGTACTGTTAATGCTGATGATTGCATCTGATGATGGTGATGATGAGAATAATAAATTATTAACTGATAAAAACATTTTAGAACCATTTGATTTCGACAGTGATAATTCCAATTTTCATAAAATCAAAAAATTGATATTGATATACGTTGTAACTATATTTTTTGTATTTGTAAATTGTGCTAATAATAATATTTTTTCAAATTCTTCATTCTTTTAATGTTTTAAATATAACTAGGAGTTGTGTTTTATTACTAAATGTAATACAATACTATTTAGAAAGTTTTATAAACTTACCAGCACATGTGCTGGGATAAAATCATCACCATTTATACTGTGAAGCCAATCTACAAATGTAGGTATGTGTGCTGATGGAGTATTAGTTTCAAAAGTTTGAAATGAATTTAAAAAATCTTAAAATTATATGCCTACAGTCAATCAGCGATTGAAAGCATTAATACATTAAAAAACAAACAAATAATAATAATAATAAATCAACTTTCAAAGGAGGAAAAAAAAAAAAGATTCTTTGATATTTACAGGTAAATTTAATATTGTATTTTTCCTCTGTTTGGTTCTGCCTCTCCAGTAATGAAAAAAGTTCTGAGCAGTTGTCTATGGAGTTATTTTAAGAACTTTTTTTTGTTATTTTAAGAACTTTCTTTTTGTTATTTTAAGAACTTTCTTTTTGTTATTTTAAGAACTTTCTTTTTGTTATTTTAAGACTACTAATTTATTTTAGAAGCTAAGATATCAAAACAAAATTTTTGGTTCAATATATTTTTACAAGTTTAAACTTGGTCACAGTAAAGCAAAAACCGTGCAAAACATAATAAACTTTGAGGCACTGGCAGTGTTATCACTGACTTTTGACCAATGTTAGTAATTAGACTAATTAAAAATTAAAAACATTCGCCAGATGGAAAAAGTATTAGCAAAATAGATTCGCCGTGTACCACAAAAATCTTTAATCCTTTAATGTATCCCCTTTTTTCAATATATTCTAAAATAACTTTAGTTTTTATAACTGCGACAACGATTTTTATTAATCTAATTTCAACTATCTATTATATATTAAAATTATGTTTATATTAAAAATATGTATAGATGTATATGCATATGTATGAAACATGAAAAACAAAAGAAAGAAAAAGCAAAATTTGAGCACTCGCAATTTGGGGAATCTAATTGTTTGTTTACTCACCAAATGAAGAATTCAGTCGCAATTTGGCACAATGGCAAGCGACAGCAAGAACTCTGGGCACAGGACATATCAATAAATGCACAATTCAACATTGATTTAAAAACAATTCAAGAAAAAGATTGTCATGGGCATCTTTCTGTTGTTGATGGTGGTGAGCTGAAGTCAATAATGAAACTTTAACCAACCAAATCAATTCAAGAAATTGTAAATGAACTTAACATTGACCATTCCACTATCATTCGTAACTTAGAGAAAATTGTCACGGTGAAAAAACATGACATGTGCTACACAATTAGATTAAATACTCACACTTGCACAATTGACCCTCTACATGTTTTAGCATACAAAACACCACCTCATCCACTGTACTCATTAGACCTTTTACCAATTGATCATCACTTCTTTAAACACCTAGACAACTTTTTAAGTGGCTACTTCACCCACACGAAAACACCAACTTGGTAATGTTAATTCTATAAAAAACATTTTAAAAGATATCTCATTTGTATTAAATAGCTGAGGTCAATTTCTACAAATTCTGTTTTCAACTTTGTTTTTATTCACAGATTAATTCTGATACTTTTATTTTGGAAACTGGTTTCAAACATAAAGATAATACTCCCATAAAAAAAAAAAGCCTGCAAACACATTTTAAAAAGTAAAAAACAACTTTTGCATAGATCAATCTGCTATTCAATGCAAAAAATAATAATTTTAAAGTATTGAAATGCAAACAAAATATATTTAAAAATTTCTTCCATAGGATTAACATTAGTGGATGGATATTTTTGTGTGACTGAAGGGGTAAAATTTTCATGAATCAAAATAATGTCTGAAACACCTTCCAAAAGATTGTCGCCTGAAGTAGCCAAGACTTTTATGTCACAGGAATCACCAAGCTCCTTTCTTATTGACATAAATGTACTGTTGTAATCAGGATTCTTGCTGGCTTTTGACCAACATTAGTGATTTGGCGAGTAAGAAATAAAAAATAGTAGCCAAATAACAAATATTGGCAAAATAGATTTGGTCTAAAAAGCTAAAAGATCTATTTTTAATGCTTTATTGTATCCATTTTTTATTTATCTTTTCATTTCTTTTTTCAATATGTTCTAAAAGAACATAATTTTTTGTAATTGCTAAGAAATAGAAATTCAATTATTTGTTACAGAAACAGAAACTATTAAAAATTAGTACATTCTAAATGTCTTCTAAGTGTGTAAATATTTCAGACATTTTTTTAGTGGTCTAAAAAAAAACTCAAAATAGCTGTTTTTGATTAACCATTGTGAAAATATACTCTAAAAATTACTATGAGATTTTGATTGAAACCAATAGAAAAAATTTAATGATTGGCCAATGATATTTTGCACACAAATAATAAAGAGGACTAGCGAGCTACGCCTGCTAGCTGGGCCACTTTTTCCAAATGAACCTTGATATTAAGCAGCATATAATAAGCAAAAAAATTCATTTAATAAGCAAGTCTTGGAGTTCGAATCCTCAAGCACAAAAAAAGTAAATTAAAGAGCTATGGTTGTTATGCGCCCATTATTCCGTTAAAAATATGTGATTTTGCACAGTGGGCGCTACGTGCCCACCATGCAAAGGCGGCCCACCAGCCTACCATCCACCGGCGCTACGCGCCATGGTCGCCATCGTCCCGTTAAAAATATTTGGTTTCGCACGGTTGGCGCTGCGCACCCATAAGACATTTTCTCGTATTTTTTGGTTCATCAGAAGCAGACTTTTACGCAGATTCTGAATATGTAATCAGTTTTATCTACTTTAAAAACTGTCTGTATGATGGTTTAAGAAAAAACGCACAAAAAAGTTTCGGTATTAAAAACTGCAAAAAACTGCTATTAAAAAAAAATAAGTAATTTCATTAATATCACAAACAACATAACTAACAAATAATTTTGGCAGCTCGTTTTCTGCTTGTACTAACAAAAATTAGTATTAATCGCGTAAATCTTAGGTTACACAATATTCGTGTATGCTACCAAAAAAAAAAAGTATGAAAATAAACCGTGTTTAACATTTTTTACCAATTAGTTCTTTTTCAAAGAACCGAAATGTAAGAAAAAATCGTTTTCCCGGGAGAAAAAAGAGGTTTTCGGCTGCTTCTTCTTTTAGCCAAAGGGGAAAAGTTCAGGTCGTTCACCGCAAGGTGGCGCAGTGTTCTGCCTCAGAGCTCCGTTTGGGAAATTAGATGTTTTCCGTTCCGATTCCCAACCGGTTTTTAATTCATAACTTTTTTTAATTTTGGTCCCACGGTCTCGAAAATGCCCGAAATGACTTTCCCGGAATTTTTTGAATCGAAAGACACCTCTTGTGACTTCCAACTCGCCCGCGTTGCGAACTGTAATCAGCTTCAAGCAGACAGACAGACAGACAGAGGCGCACGGATTTTATTAGTATAGATTGTATAGGCAAACTGAATGTCACATTCCAGCAAAACTTTTCTCTGTTTGGCAATTCATGCAAGTGATTTTGTTTGTGATTTTACAGTTTCATAGATAGTGTTTAACTGTCAACAGATAAATACTAATTGTATAATACTTTCTATGTCTTTGGCTGTTGATAAACTCAACTGGTATTGAGTTTTTATCTCTATAAATAGAGTAATACAAATGACATGGTGCAATTAAAGATGAAAAGTAACAACAATCATACAGTAACATGGATAACAATCTAGAGTGCACTGTCACAAACACACTAAGAACAGAAATTGAGCACCTGCAATTTGGCATGTCTGATTGTATGTTTACTCGCCAAATGATGCACTTTGTCATGATTTGGTGCAGTGGCGAGCAGCAGCAAGTACCTTGCTTATAATGACTCTTTCTTTGATGAAACATATTTAGTTTTTATAGCATTTTAAATTTGAATTTAAAAATCATGCATTATTCTTCCACTAACCTAATATTTACATATAAAATTAAGTTCATTAGGTGTGAAACTTACATGAATAACTTCAATAAATTCAAAGTATTCAATTTACACTCAAAATTGAAGACATGGATATAATGAAGTGACCCGTCATTAGACCATGCCTGCTGTGATACAATTAAATAAATAAGTACAGTAGACTCCCTCAAATCCACAGAGATTCAAACCAGAGGTTGTGCAGATTTAAGAATTTTGCAGATTTCTGGTCACTGATTTGTTCACATTTTTAAAACAGTAATTTGAATGCAATTAATACTTCAATCAAAACTATAACAAATGCTTAGAATATATTAAATTTAAAAAATAAGTCAAACTAAAATAATAAAAATTTAGATAATTTTTAAAATGGTTAAAATATTAAAAGCAGAGATAAGTTAATAATCAATAATGTATAATTAAATATTCGTTATAAAAATGAAATGCATTTTTGCTAAATTATTTAATGAACCTTGCCTTATAGAGAATCATTACTAATTCACATCAAAATCATAAAATAAGACTCTTTTATTTCAAGATTAGCCAGACTTAATAACCAAAATAGCTTGACGAATACATAAATATAATTGGTAAGAAGATTATGATTACCAATTATATCAGCAAAATAATGAATTTTTTCAAAAATAAATTTATTCGTCCTTTATGAAAAAATATGGATTCAGTAATATTAGCTAAAATTACAATTGAAAAAATATATGGAATTGATATGAAATTTAAAAACTCAAATTTTGTCCCAATATCTGAATTGAATGTTTCATTGTTTACATTTGTAAACTATGTGCAGATTTTAGTATGTTGATGCAGATTTTAGGGTTGTGGATGTGGGGGAATCTACTGTACAATATAACTGAATGCTAATGCATTAAAAAAATTAAGAAAACACATAAAAAAATATTTTGCGTTTATCTTTATAATGTTGTTTTAAACATATATTACAAATTTCTTAGTGAAATTAAGAGATATAATATAATTAATATTTAAATACAGTTAACATAAAAAATGTCAAGTGAATCTACTTGACTTTCTGAACACTTTATAGAACACTATCTTTTCAACAAAGAGTAATATAACAATAAATAAAAACGTAATGATTTAAATATCAAAATAATAAAAAATCAGCATATAAATCCAAAAGCTCTTTACAACATTATAAGCTTAAAATACTTTTAAAACAGATTTAAGTATTTTAAAAATCATGTTAAAGTTTTGAAAACCCCAAAAAAGTGATGTGTAGTCTTTATTTATTTATTACAACTATGGTTTTAAGAAAGATATAAAAATTTGCAGCTTCTACAACAAAAATTTTGTTTGGTTTGTTTTATGTAATTAGGCAATTTCTAATATTCATTTGAATCAATACATTGTAATTTTGATATAAAAAGTAGCTATATCAAAACTCTTTACAGAACCTGTCAAATGGAGAAATTTCATGATCTTCGTTTTCACTTCTATATTGAAGTGCAGAAAAAAAATCAAGAAAATTGATACTATTTTTATGTATATTTGAAGCTTTAATAATTCACTAAATGAATTTTTAAACTGCAGTTTTTGTCTTGGCGCAAAAACGCTGCATCGCGGACAAAAGCGGCTGTGACGTCATTTGCCATGTAAACACCGTAGTACTGCGTTGCTGGCTTAAGCGTTTGACATATTTCTTATATGTTTTTAAATTTTCTGTATCAAAAATGAGTAGCAAAGTGTGTTCTAAATGTTGTTTAGTGCCCTGTTATACAAATAGTACAGTAAATTCGCCTGATAAGCACTTTTTTTAGTGTTCCTAACTATTATGATAACAATAATTTATTCTGATGTTAACTTGATAGAAATGTTTTTGTAAACTTATAATCTGCTATTTTTCCTTTGTATGCGTATTTATTGACTGAATCTAAATAAAATTTTAATTTTTTTTTTCTTTTTTTTTTTTGAAAACATCAATGGAAATAATCACATATGGAACAAAATATATATATATATATTTATGTATCATACATATAGTCATTCATTTTTATTTATGCATATTAAGAAGTGATTTCAAGTAATCGATAGCTTATGTTTGAAATATATATATATTCATTATTCAATAATCATTGCACAATTTTTTGGAAAGCTCTAATTGTGATATCCATCCTTAATGTATAAAATAAACATTAATACAAAACATTAAAAAAGAAATATATACAATCACTTATGAAAACAAATTTTCAATGAAATCATACATTCTCAGCGAAGACTTTTTCAGACTTTTTAATAAGTATTTTTGCATTAGTAAAATATGCAGAGAAAAAATGACAGGGGGATGGGGGTAAGAAAATGTTTGTTCTACATTAATGTACAGAAGTTTTAATACACAGGAAAATTAAAAGTTTCGGGATTTTTAAAGGAGATTCTAACCCCTTAAATAAAACTATTGGCTAGAGAAATGCTTTTTTTTTTTTGGGGGGGGGGGGGGTTCAATATTATGTTTATGTTGTGTGTATACAATTAAGCTTTCTTTTTCATGAAAATTTATATTTTATCTCAACTGTAAAATAAAATATCTACTATCGAAAACTACTATTATTTTATGCCTAGATTTTTATTTTATTTTTATTATTATTTATAATTATTTACCATTATATATTTTTAATGTATGTATGCATTTTATGGAATTTCAGGTGAAAATTTATTATTTCCTATAAATTATAAATAATAATTTTGATGTCAAATGTCTAAACGTATTTAACTTTAGATGAATTAAAATGGACAAATTATGTTGCAATTTTTTTTCACTCTAAAAAAAAATAAAGGAAAAATTTTCAACTGATCCCAGGCGATATATAATCTATGATACATACAGATATTATACTTCTTATAAGAAATCATCAGCTAGACTTACATAATAAATCAGAATAAATAAAAAATTTTATTTGTATCTTTTATGTATTAATACTAGCTAAGAAGGTATGGTCTGTATAGGAAATTTTTCCAAATTAATATTCTGTTCTAGATATCTTTGATATATGTCACCGATTAATTGCACATTTAGTAAACTTCAGAGTCAGTAATAATAAACATTTTTCTTTTTCATTATTTGACATATATTAATATTTAAAACAAACTAAGTATTAAAAAGGTATTCATTTTGTAAACGCTTTTTTCTAATAAAATATTATGCATTATTTGAGGCAAGTATTTAAAATATAAAAAAGGATAACAATCTTATGGAAAAAAAAATCTTCACAAATTAAACACAAAGTAACCTGCAATTCTGCCAACAGAAATGTCACTTTAAAAATAAAACAAGAAGTTTTCATAAAAAATAAGTGTAATTGTATATTTCCAAGGAAAATGTAAAAAAAAAAAAAAAAGTTAACAGCAATCCTGTTTCAGAAAATGTCAACAGGCAGAAATGAACTCAGGCCACCTGGCAAGCACACCACTAATTACTTGGAGAAATATGCATACTAGCTATTCAAATTTTAGTGGCCAAAAAGTAACCTGTCACGACTACAAAATAAACTTTCTAAGAAAACTAAATTGTTTAGACTTAAGCAAGTCACACTTGGTTCTATGTTTGTTAATTAAAAAACTGATTAAATCTGAAAATTTAGATTGATTTCCTATTCATTATTCAATGTTATATTAAGAAGTTGTGCAGTAGTTTTTAGAAACTGACCCATATCACAATCTTTTGTCACAACCTGAGCTATTTTCCTTCCTTATAGTATGTTTTTAATAAAAATTTTAGGTAATACTTAATAAAATATATAATAATAATAAGTACGCTCACATGATTATTATGAACTTTTTTATTGTGTGTGTGAGAAGGAGGGAGAGGACTGAAAATAAAAATATATTTTTTTTTAACTTTCTATAGGACACATTTTACTGTAACAGCTAAGTTTCTCAGGTATTGTTATAGTCTCCTCTTTGTAGCTTTTATACAAAGGTTTTTAGTTTACCGAGAAAATTTTTACTCAGAAGTCAGAAAATATATATTAAGTATTAAATAAATAAAAAGTCTTTCTTATTTCTCAATATTTTATTTTATATCAAATATACTTTATCTGTATTGTAAAATAATAAAAATTTCATTTAAATTAAAATATACTGAAATAAGAAAATAACTCATTTCAAGAACAAGAATCACGAACTTCTATTTTAGCTTTTAATCTTTCATTTCATTTTAATCCTTATTGTTATTTAATAAATAAAAATAAAAGTAGAACAGAAAAACATATCTTATAGATTTTACTCCTCGTATTTCTGCATTGATGAAATCAGAATTCTTTCAAAAAAAACTAACATTGAAAGAGAATCCATTCTTGAAGGAGGTTGTTTGATTGCCCTATCACAAATCTGGCCGAAATAGACATTTTAAAATAAAAATTTTAATGAAAATAAAAAGTAAACGGTGTATTTTACATTAAGATAAGTTAAATCTTACTTTTTTACAGATTTAATGTTGCTAAAATTAAATAATTTGTAAGAAACAGATGAAACAAGGTAGCAAATAGGAAAAGCAATGGTAAAAAGTATGCGCTCAAAACTTAAACATTTCAACTTTGCAGCAAATAACGTCACAACACATTCCGTCATGTTTTTGTATCACATGGTTTTGTTTATGTTTTTACGTTATTAAAAACAATAATTAAAAATTATTTTAACGATTCCGGGTGGATTTTTGAGAATTTCAAGATAAACGTTTATCAGTTACACACAAAAGAAAATGTATTCCTCCCGGGTGAAATTTCTCCATTGTCACCCTCACCTAAGTGATTACTTGAGCTTCGGAAGTAATCAATAAGAAGAGGAATCTCATCAGGAGGGGGGGGGGGGAATCAAGATTTGCTAGAAATAGAAAGACGCCAAATTTTTGCAAGAGAATTCATTCTTGTTTTAGAAATTTTGATTAGATGAATAATCATGGCATCACATTTCTTTTTCAATTTTTACTTCTCTGGTCAGTTTGTTCTTTCTCCTTTTCTAAACAACCCTCTTTATAAAGATGTAAACTGACTAAGGGGTGTAAACTGTTTTGTGGGTTGCCTGGTCTGGTATACTTCGAATGGATTGTGAGTAAGAATTTTTATGAAAACTTTCTTTCAAGGTCTTTGCAAAGGATGAAGATTTTTAAAAAATGATGTAAGAATTTTATGGGCCTTGTTGTGGGACAAAGTTTTGTAAAAGGGTCCTGTTTTGGAACAAGTTTTTTGTGAAGGGTCCTGGTTTAAAATAAATTTTGGTGAAGGGTCATATAAAACATTTAAAAATTTCATAAAGCGATCCCTAATTGCTTTTACAACTTCACAATGTTTATGAATTTTTTTAATTATTATTATGAATATTAAATATTCAAATATTAGCAATATAAGAAAAATATAACAAGAAAGATTTATGTACAAAGCCTGAAATTTATATTTCTGTATAATTTTAATTTTAAATGAGATGATTATTGCCATACTACACACACATTTAAAGTTTAATCATACTGATCTAGAAACCATTTGAATTTTTTAATTTTGCTACAAAATATTAAAAAGATATAAATCTATCAGAAAAACAAAATTGAAAAAGAACTACAATTTAATGGCATAAATGAATATTATTAGAATATTTTATTTAATTGCAATCAAGATATTATAAATATATATATATGTAAGAAAAAAAAGGAGAAAGGGGGAGGGAAAATGAGTTTGAATTCCATAATATCACTAAATCTAAACATTTATATTTATAAATCACACATATATATGTATGTGTAATAGACACGCTATACATATATATAATTATGACATGATTATCATAATTCTGCAGTATATATTTGAAATATTGTATTTTTAGACAGGGAGACAGCAGCACAACCAATCACTGAGTTCATGGCTAACATTCTAGAATTAGTTAAAATTTCATTCAGATATTAAAATGCAATTGGTCTGCCAACTCATATCTTGGTAAAAAAGACCTGAAAACCCGATTTCAGCAGTTGACTCATAGGTTAACCATTGGTTTCTTGCTCCCATTACCTTCATGTTTTCATACCTTTTGATGCAGGAACACACTATGGTAAACCTATGAGTCACCTGCTAAAATCTGGTTTTCAGGTCTTTTCCACTAACATATGAGTTGGCAGACCAATTGCATTTTAATATACGAATCAAATTTTAACTAATTCTGGAATTTTAACCATAAACTCAATGAGGCAATTGTCTGTGCTGCCACCTCCCAGTCTATAAATACAATATTTCAAATAAATACTGCAGAAATAAGCAGCAGTACACAAACAGAATTGTTACTTAATATAGTGGTGTAACTTAAATTTTTACATCGATGGAACAGAGAATTATGATAGATAATCTTATCATATTTATATATATGTGTAACATGCAATATAATTTAAATTTATAGGATTTTAAATAAATAAAAAAAATTCATATTTACCTGTTTATGCAATGGTCGAAATAAGAAATCTCTCCATGACACAAGAGCAAGCTATGAAAATCATATAAATGAATTAATAATGATATTAATAACATAAAAAATAGAGTGTGCGAGTGGACATAAATATATATATTTGTAAATGTGCATAAACCATAAATTTTTATTTATTTTTACCCAACTCTGGGTGGGTAACAAAATAAAATTAAATCAATAAAATAGTAAAGGGGGGTTAGAAATCATTATAACTTTAAATTCATCATGGGAACAGTAGTTCAGGAAAAAGAGAATAGTAGTTCTCATTGAGACAATTAATTTAACAAAAGCGACCGTTTCTAATGAGTACTGAGAGAATAGTAATTAGATTCAACAAAGTAAAAATAGTCTCAAGAATATGATAAGTAAATATTTATAATGTGGCATTCAAACATTACATTAAAAATGCTCATAAAGTTTTTTTTTATTATATTTTTCCTTTTTGATACTGTATAACATGTTGCATGTATTACAGTTTTTGTATGCTACATGTATGGTAATACCATTCACACTACTTTATATTTGATATTTTAAAGCACAGGAATATATATATATATATATATATATATGTATATATATATATATATATATATATATATATGTATATATATATATATATATGTATATATATATATATATATATATATATATGTATATATATATATATATATGTATATATATATATATATATATATATATATGTATATATATATATATGTATATATATATATATATATATATATATATATATGTATATATATATATATATATGTATATATATGTATATATATATATATATATGTATATATATGTATATATATATATATATGTATATATATATATATATATATATATATATATATATATATATATATATGTATATATATATATATATATATATATATATATATATATATATATATATACATATATATATATATATATATATATATATATATATATATATACATATATATATATATATATATATATATATATATATATATATATATATATATATATATATATATATATATATATATATATATAATACAGCTAATAAACTTCTATTAAAAATTCTGAAATATATACACTTACAAAAACCATTAATAATACATATTTGTAGATGTGAAGTGTAATTGTAATTATAAATAAGATGAGAACACAAATGAATCACCAATTACATTGAAAACAATTCTCACAAGAAATAGTTGAGATCAAAGTTCATTTTAGGCGTTTTTCACAGGGTGGGCCACTCTACCTGCCCTTCTTCATAAAATTTGCCGCCTTGATGGCCCCACTGTCCAAAAGCCCTGCCCCCCCGAGCCCTTTTCCTTGGAAAATCGACCGAGAGAGAAAGAAAGCACTATTTAAATTAATTTCATCACTCATTTCAAACAAACACTAAACTATATGTAAACATTATATAATTCCTTCAGCCCCATTTCACTCCTAATCTGTTCCTTTTCATCCCCCCCCCCTCCAAGCTCCTTATGTAGACACCAATTATTTTCAGTAAAACTCTAGAAAGAAAATTCTAGTGCCTACACTGTCATAAATTTTTCTTTCTCTCTCCTCTACGGCATCTGGGCAACTTGGAAAATTTATCCAAAATAACAAAAGAAAGAAAAAGAAAAGATCCCTAGTATATCGCTATTTATTTTGGAGGAGTGAATGAGGTAGCCCCGGGGGTCGTGAGTTGAGACTTCGGAAAATGACCAAGCATACACTTTGTCCATAGCAGTAATTTGTAAATGAAAGAGATGCACACCAAATGCTGTTAAGTAATTCACTAAAATGATTAATTTCTTTTAATTGACTCTGAGAATCAAAGACTAAACGGCCAAAAGATTAGTCATCTATATATTTTTCTCAAACTGAAAGAAATGAAAACTTCTATGAGAAGCATAACGAGAAATATTAAAATAGTATCTATAATGTCAGTAAAAGAAGTAAAAAAATTCTGTTTTGTCAGAAACATAAGTGATTTTGGAGGAGATATTAATTTTAAAAGGATATTAATTTAAAAAGCTATTTTTCAATCTCTATGATGCATCAATCAGTTAACTGTACAGCATAAATTAGAGATCTGCACAGCCGGGCCTTACTTTTATCCTGAATAATCAGGGAAGGCCTAATTTATTTTTCCCGTATGAAGCTGGGACTGATTTCATTCTTCCTAGTTTTCATGGATCAAAATATTCAGTCCCAGTTAAATCATCTCGTATAAAAATCATTTTCTCGATGTGGTCAAGTCTGTTCAAAAATAAGTAAAATTAGGTTTGGTCCAAAATTTTTTTAAAAAGGCATATACTTTTAAATCATCATTTTTCTACAATTAAACATTAAAATTTATTATTTTTAAAGATTTTGTAGATTTTGAGACTTATTAAAATAGAGTGAGCACATGAAAAAAAGAACCTGCATATAATGCAATCTTCTTTTAAACTGAAAGCTGGAAATTTCTTTTAAACTCTTCATTCATTCAAAATGAATACAATAATACGCGAGAAAAAATATGTTACACATTTACACCTGCTAAGAAGGAAACTTGTCTATAATTTTTTTTTTTTTTTTTTTTCCCAATATCATTCTGTCTTAGATTTTACTTTAACCATAAACCTTTTTTTAGATTTTTATGTCTCCATTACATGGAATATGGAATAATAATATTAATGATAACTGAAACATTTACCTACAACAAACAGAAGTTCATTAAAAACATAAATATTGTAGCATATTGCCTCTTCTTCATAAATTAAGATTATAAACATAAAAAAACAAGAAACTAAGATAATTTTTTTCTGTCAGAACTATTCCGTAAGAGTAAAAATGAATGTTCTGTTGAATTCACTCAGACGGGAACAGCTTCGGGTTGAAATTTAAACTTTTATACCGTACCGTGCCACTAAATTTTTCTCTAAAATTTCGGCCCAAGCCCGGCACAGCCAATGCCAAAATTTTAACTTTTATAACGGGCTTGTGGGGAAAAGTTTTTCTCATCCATTTCTATTTTTATTATAATTTAAATATATTTTGTAAAGCCAAAATGGAACCTGCAATTCTTGCTTACATTTTCCCCGCCGAATCGGCGTTTGTTTACGTTTTCAACGGCACGGTTGAGTTGTTTCGTGTCGCTCTCAGTCATGGAGCGTATTCAGTAATTACTACTTGCGATCGCATTCGCCTGTATTAAAGTTTCTTTTAAGTTACAAATATTATTTTGATTTAATTAAGTAACAAAAGCATTTTTAAAGTAATTTTCATGTTTAAAGTAATTTTTCTAAATGTATTTAATAAATTTAATGAATGAAAAAAAAAATGTTTAATGTAAAATGTTAATTATCATCTGACTTATGCAAATTGCATAGTCGCTTGTGATTGGCTAGTAGGTTTTCGTTCCAATTTAAAAGGACAGTTTTCATGTTTTGGTGGGGTATGAAGTGTGTGAGCAATTCGAGCGGTGTTTTTAAAAGATGTTTCTTAATTTAACACTCTATTTAAAGATTTTTTTTCCGATAAGTTTAATAAATGTAACAATATTTTGAAGTGTAGGAAGTTCCGCGTAACTCATGAAAAGCTATGTTTAAAAGGTTTAGGAAAGTTACTCTGAAGTCAGGAACAAGTTCCATTTTGGCCACTTTTATGAGTTTCATCTGTGAAATAACCAAGTGTGTTTTTCAAGGTATCTTATATCCTCAATAAATATAATGAAGAGAATTTTTGAGTCATCGTTTACTGTAAGTATTTTGCATTTATTTTATTTACAAGAAGTTAAATTGATATTAGAAGTTTTGCCTAATTATGGAAAAATAACTTCAAAGTACACATTTTCTCTACTACATTTTCTACAACTCTGCTAAACTTCTCTAGTAATAAGTAAGGGGCTCCATAACCCCGCACAGAGCTGGGTGGTGTCAATATTTTTTCGTTCGGGGTGGTCCAAAACGCATTTTTCTCTATGGATTGAGCCGGCCCCGAGCTTGGAAATTTTGGCCCATGCAGACCTCTAGCATGAATAAACAGGGGCAGTACACAAACTGGCCTTCTTGAACTGACCTGAATGTAGAATACAATTTAGGACCTCACTTAAAAAAACTATTTTTTTTCCCTGTAAAATAAAATTAACTTATTATATTTCATTGGAGTCTGCCTACATACGCGGAGGCTAGGTGCAAACCCTTTTTTTTTATACTAATTTTTTTTTCTATCCTTTATTGAGAAAAAGGCTTTTGGTTTCAATTGAAGACCCTCTATAATCAACTTGTGTTTAGTATTTTATTTGCTGCATTACACTTCCGGTTTATTGCCACCACTGCTCGTATGCTACACTAATTTTACGAAACCTACTAATTTCTTGCATTTCTAACTTTGATTCATTGAAAATTCATTCATTCATTCATTTTAGCTTGCTTCATTATAAAAAGCCTACTTTTACCTTTAGAAATAACTGGCCCTCATTTAATTTCAGATGATGCCTTACAATACTGCATATTCTTTAAGAGTCTTAATTGGTGGTTTTATAATATAAACACATTCCAAAAGAAACGTAAAATATCAAGTGCATTGAAATCTATTTCTGTTCTTCATCTTCTTGTTCAGCAAAAGTCTCTATTTCACAAAAGCAAATAAGTTGGGTCCGGCGGGCCTTTTTTAAAACCTACAAATTCTACTTAAAATCAATCTTTAATCAGACTCAAACACTTTAAAAAATATTCAAAGCTTCCCGCAACCCAAATTAAATATACATCTTCAAAAACTCTGAAGTTTTAAATAATTTTTTTAAACTACTATTTTTTTATTGAGTCGTTTATTTGAAGTAATTAAAGAGATCATAATTGGTGTTACATATCTATTGCTTGCAGATGCATAGTTTGAAATATGTGTTAAAATTTTCGCATAAATATTTATGCAGTATTTTTTTCTTTTTTTAAATCTGTATTTCATATTAAGAAAATTCTCAATTTAAGTAGAAATCAAGTTGGATGAGGCAGGATTTCATTTATTTTTAATGTTTGAAATGGTTCCAATCTTAGTTCCTCAGTATGAAACTAACACATTGAAGAAGAATTTTGGAAATGAATATATTTTTTAATTTTTCTACAAATGAATTATATCTTAATTGGTAAGTGATTATTGTCTCATAACAACGTTTCACGAATTGTCATGCTTCAGAGATCTTATTCAAAGTACCAAATTCCATAGCATCTTTTTTCTTCTTTGAAAGATATATCGAAAACTGGGAAAAAAATATATTTGATTTTATGTAAGAGCTCATACCAATTACTGCATTTATAAGTAAAGAACAATTCAAAAATTTATTAGAAAGTAGTTACTTTGAATTTGTGAACAGCTTTAAGGAAAAGGGCAGCACAGCAAAATAAAAGTAAATTTTCAAACAGGCTAGGCCTTTAAAAAAATAAAGGATCCAAGGGATTGAAATATAAAAACTAAATATAAGCACTTGAGGAACATAAGGTTAGTAAAAGGAATTCAGTTTCAAATTTTTAGCCTAATATAGTACATTTTATTCCTTCGATTTTTGATCTTTTAAAGACTTTTGTTGGGACTTTTTGCTTTCTTCGGCGATTTTTTCCCCCCTGCTTTTTAAAAAAATTCAGCATCAATGATATACCGGGCTTACTATAATAAATGTTGCCCTCTGCATTTTTTGAATTTTTAATGAGATTTTTAGCATTAAAATTTTGTTCTCTTTTCAATAACATTTATTCCAAATTCGTAGTATTTTCTTTTTTTTTTTTCCCCTTTTTAGATTTTTTGCGGGTCATGGGGTTATTTTTTAACATTCTTAAAATAATTGTGATTAAAACTGTTTTAATATTTTTCCCAATGTAGTAAATTTTGTTCCTTTGACTTTTGAAATAAATTTTCACTTCTTTTTTTTTTCATGATTTTTAAACATTAGTAAAAGGAATCCCATTTCAGTCTTCAAGTCCATTATAATATATTTTGAAAATATTTAGAATTATTTGGGTTTATTCAGAATCTGTACAGTGGTTTTTAAAGGCTTTTTTCCCCTCGTGTCATGCTTTTTTTTTTTCTGTGCCCAGGCAGTGATGGATGGATCAGCTAGTAGAGAAATATTTTATAAACTATTTTAATATACAGCTTCAAAAATTAAAATATTTTAATCACATCTTTCCTATTATTTTAAACTATATTAATTGTTTAAAGAGTATTTATATCTGAAAGTAATAGTATAAGAATCTAAATAATCATCACACCGCTATTCTTTATTCTATGGGTTGAAGAGATATAATTTGAAAATATTGAACTTGCATGCGTGATCCTGAAGTCCTTCACAAAATATTTTATTTAATAAATTTGTTTGAAAATAATAAAATTTAGATTTTTCTGTCTGTCAGTTGGTTCTTTGTAATTCTTTGAAAACAAGGATCAAATTTAAGTGTCTAAAAGATTTTTCAGGTGTAAACCAAGTAAAATAAGTAGCAAACTACAGTTGCCCTTGTCCCTCTGATTTTATTGCTATTCGAAGAGAAATCCAAGAAAAGGTATTGTAGAATTGCAAGACACTTCCCTTGCTCTTCCCCCCACTGTGAGGCTTTTTCTGAATCACAGAGATAAAACTAATAAAATGAAGGGGGAAAAAAGGAGAAAGAGATGTTGAAAACTTTCCGCATTGGTAAATGACATATTATTGTCTGTTTATCAGTGAGTTTTACAACCAATTTGAGGCAAAAGAAAAGGTGGAAATATGCTGGGTTTTGGTCTTTTTGGAATATATAAAGGCATGAAGGAATTGTTCCCCTTTATTTTTTAGAAAGAGGACATACCCATTTTTCGTTGGAGCAGTGATTGGTGGAAATTTCCCCAGCTTCAGTAAAAACAGTTCCAGTATCAGAATTGCAAGACTTGTCAGAATTGTAGAGTTCATTCCAAAATTAGTTGAGTTTGTTAATTTTTATACGATTTTTTGAGTTCTTATTCAGCGCTAATGTCTTTGGGGAAAAAAATGAGAGATATTAATATTATAAGACAGTTTGGAGAGAAAAAATCAAGCCATAGATCCCATAGTCATCCTATCACCATGGAAAATATATGTAAGTGTTAGTTTTCTTTTTAAGTTGCAACATTATCGAAATTAATGTAATGAATGGAATCTTTGGGAGAAATAAGAATTTCAGTAAATGGGACAAAAAAAAAAAAAAAAAGAGTAATTTTCAAAGGATGAAGATTGAATGTTAAGAGTGTTAAACTATTTTTACTCTTATTTACTAGGGATCGAACCCAGACCGTGGATTTTAGAACACAAGGGAAAACTATTTTTTAATATTAATATATATTTATTTAATTGCCTATTAACAAAACCATCAATCTTTATTTCTAAAGTGTGAATTTTGCATTCAAATTAAGTTTTGAAATTTATTAAAAGTACTACTTTCGTATAAATTAATATACAAAAATACCAAAGATTTTGTTATTTACAGCAGCCTTTTTTATTCGGATTCTTTCCGTTGTTTGGGCGTGCAGTTTGATTACATGTCTGTTATGTTACCATTTTACTTATTTTATTTTCCCATGAATTAAAAAAATAATTATGAAATATCTGCCTGAAACAAATGATGAGCTGGATATACTTACCCTTTTGCGACAAACGTCTTTTACGGAATTTTTAATCTTTTATCATTGATTTTTAAAACAGAAATTTTTACCTCATTTAATGGGGAAAATGCCCCAAATACTAATGCTATAAAAGAAATTTATAGATATCTCGTTTTCATTTTAAAATGTTTATTTATTTACTTATTTTTTTTATTATTGGATAGTTGATATCGATCTATAAGGCCTTTTTTAGTTTTCAATTTTGATTGCAGATTTTTTTATGAGGATGCTTTCATTTTCAGAAACTGGTTACAAAAATGAAAGTGCCTTCATTAAAAAAATTCTTCAATCACAATCAAAAAAGGGCTTTTGTATAGATTGATATCACCTATCCAATGAGAAAAAAATCGTTAAAAAATACAGAAATGCAACCAAGAGATCTTTATAAATTTCTTCCATAGGATTAGCATTAGGCTGCAAGCAAACAGCACTAGTTTTTATTACACTAAAAGAGCAATAAATCTATCTTTGTTCCATCGGGAACAAAGGTGAAACCTCTTTAAATGATTTTTGAGGGACTGACCCTACCGAATTGACAAAGGAAGGGAAAGTTTATCTCGCCCCCATCTTCAGTCATAAAGCTGTCAACTGATTTCGAGTTCGATTTTTCTCTTGAAGTTCAAAAAAGTTCACTGAAAAAGCACTTTATACATCAAAGTGCCGACACGAAAGATAAAAAATAGCGACGCCAGACCGCAAGAAGTTAGTGCTATGTGTCTGGTCCTTTAGTGAACGGGTCTTTTCGGTTGACTAAAAAAACTTCATAACCAGAGTTGGGCAAAATACATTGAAAAATCATTTTCGATACAAAATACATTGGTTTTAAAACCTAAAATACAAAATACATTACAAAAAAAAAATATTCAAAATACAAAATACACGTATTTTCAAAATACAAAATACATGTATTTTCAAAATACATTCAAAATACATTTTCAAATTTTTAAAATCGCTGGCTGTTGCACTATGTAAATGCAAAGTGCTTTTTCAAAATTCATTAAGTTTTTGAAATTATAGCATAATTTCCAAAATAAGGAAAACAAAAACGAAAAATCATGCATCCAGCAACGATTATGAAACATTTTCCAACACATCCAGAACACTGTAACAAAACTTTACAGTTTATTAAAGAGAACGATGATTCTAAACAAAAAATTTGAAATGGCATAATGCATTTGAAAACCTATTTTCTACTATTAGTATCAATAGTAAAAAAATATATCAGAATTATTATTATTATTATTATTTATCTTTTTTTTAAATTAATTTATTTTTCTTTTGTGCAGCCCTGTACAGGTTTTTGAGAAATTTTCTACAGCTTAGTATAGGATCTATAGAATTTAGACACCCCAAGCCATGTTAACCAAAAAAGGAAAAATCATGCGTCCAGCATAGATTATGAAACACTAACACATTCAAAATAATGTAATAAATCTGCACCGTTTGAAAAATTAAAATATTCTGTCTAATTATACCATATGGAAACACATAACACATTTTAAAATTCAATTTTAGCTATTCTCATCTAGAATCAGAAAATATTTGAATTTTTGCAGTACTCTGTATATGATATATAATTTTTCTATTTATCAACTACATGTAGGCCAAAATTTAATAAGCTTAAGATATACACATACCTCATTTGAAAATCCCCCTTCAGTAATTTCCGATAATAAGGAGAATTATGCGTGAATACTTTTGTGCAGCCCTGCATATGAGGTATATAGTTTATATATAACAAATAACATGTAAGAAATAGTTAAAAAATGGTTAAATTTCAAAGCACGTACCGAATTTTAAAACGCATTTAAGCAATTGCTACTCAAAATAGTACTATTATCGGTTTCTTTTATGTGTCCCTATAAATGAAAAAAAATGCTATGAATGCACTGTTGTAACGTAACCGTGGTAAATATCAGTGATTTAAATTAGTTTCAATATATTTGAAATAACATAATTTCATTAAAATATGCTTCAAATGATTTTTCCCCATATACCATAATGTAATAGAATTTCTTTGAGTGCCCCTGTAAATAAAAAAAGTTATATGAATGCTCTGTTAAAGCGCAATGGTAGTGAAATTCAGTGGTTTATGTCAATTTCAGTATCTTTGAAATAGCGTTGTCTCATTAAAATAGTCTTCAAACGATTTTTTCCCCAAGTACCATAATGTAATGGAATTCTTTTGAGTGCCCCTGTAAATGAACTGTTAATCCTATATACTGCAATATATACAATTTCGAAAAATGCTTTGGGGACCTCAAATAACCTTTATCAATGGCATGAAAATTGGAATATATTTAGGGAGTTAGATCATGACAGATAAACCGAATGCATAAACACTTTTCAATTTGTTAGAAAGTGTTAAAAAATAATTCAATTTGGGGCTGTGCAAATATAACGTTATCAAATTTTCATAATTTTGGACCACTTTCCCCCTTCCGATACCATGCTTTATCATCTCTCGAACCCCCTCGCCCCCCCCCCCCCCAGTAATGATATCGTTATCAAAGTGTAATTTTTTTAATTTGTATTATTAGAATTTATTTATTTTGTTTGGAGTGTTATACAAAATTGGTAAGAATTATTTTTCGCATATACTTTATTGATAAAAAAAAAAAAAAAGAAGTCAACAAAATATGCTTTATATCAAATAGCACTTAAAATTAATAGTTAATATTTAAAAGTATTTTATAATAGCTTTTTGTTACATAATGCATTCAACAGTTATAAAGTCTTGTTGCACTTGCCCCGAACGAAGGAAGGTTGTGGATAGATGGAAATTTTTATCAATAAAGCAAGTGGAGAACATTCTTTCTCTTTTATTTATTAGTAAAGACAAGTTTAATTTCAAAGGTAATTCGCATACTTAACTTCTCTAAATGTGATTTTTTTTTTTTACCTATACATAACAATAGGAAGTTCAAATGCTGGAGTATTTAAAATTTTAGAATTAATAATTTTATAATTTAGTGATTTTAATTTATAATTTTGTATTTTCATAAAATAAGACAGCATACTATTTTTAATGAAAGACCATGTTACAAATAAAAAGATAAAGTTTTGATTGGATGAAAAATGATATCAATGTAAAAAGGCAAGCCCTCTCCCTAGAAATATCTTATGATATCATGTGACAGATAGGACTGGGCGATATTAGGATTTCTACATCATGATGTATCATTGAGGCTAAATCGTGATATCACGATACATCATGATATTAGACTCTTGGTATTACACACATTGTTGCAATTGCAAATTTAAATAAATTTATTATAAAATGTACTAGTTTTACTTACATTTTTAGGTTATTTTATGCTATAAAAAAACTTTTTTATAAATAGAGGTATGTACAACAAATTTGCTTAAAATATTAATTTTGAATTGTAAAATTTATATAAAAAATATTTTACATACCTTATACTTACATTTAAATTTGCATACACTTATGTATTACTCTTTTGTGTTTTCAGAATTTTTGTTGTATATACGTGGTGGTGGTGGGGGGTAATAATATTGTGATAAGACATTGTTTTATAATATTAAATAAAAATATTTTTCTCTTTAAGATTTTCTGTAAATGTTTAATATTTTAAAGTCAATTGGAAAATATTTTTTGTATCATAAGTTAATCAAAGAATAGCATAAAATCATAAATTTTATCAAAAGATAACTGAAAATGCCGACTTCAGCAAATGATTGTGAGAAAAATGTTATTTTTTCCCAAAAAAATGAGAAAAAACGCACATTTTGTCAAAAAATCGCGGGAAAAAACCCCCCGAATTTTGCCAGAAAATCATGAAAAAAACGTTAATTTCAAGAAAAAACCCGCGAATTTCATCTAAGGATTGCGCAGAAATGCAAATTGTCTCAAAGGATAGTGGAAAAATGCAAATTTCGGCAAAGGATAGCAAGAAAAACGCGACCTTTTTCAAAAGATCGGAAAAAAAAAATTGTCAAAGTTCACGAGAAAAATAATTGCCAGCAAATCGCAAGAAAAAATGTAAATTGCGAAAAAATACACAAATTTTATCGAAATTGCAATAAAACGCGAATTTCTTCAAAGGATCGTGAAAAAAAAAAAAAGCCGATTTCATTAAAAGATCGTGAAAGATATGCAAATTTCATCAAAAGATCACAAAAAAAAACTTAAAAAAATACAAAACTATCCTTGATAATTAAAACAAATTTTATGTTTTTAGATGTTTAAGCATTAAAATATTAAGTATACAATAATAAAAAATAATCATTGATTTAAAACATTTAAAAAGGTTACTAATGCTTTCACTTTCTGAAATTAAAATATAAAAAAACTATATTTAGATTTTTTAAAATTGGAAAAAAATATATATGTGCATTAAGAATAATCATTAGCATACCAGATGCAAAAGGATTGTGATATGTTTTCTTATTTAATCTTTTTTTTTTTTTTTTTTTTTTTTTTTTTTTTTCCTTCTAATCTGCGTTTTGCTGCGATTTTTTTTGCATTAGTATAACTAATCCAATTAATTTCGTGAATTTTTTTACACGATTTCTAGTCTTTCACGTTCTCTAAATATTAAAAATTTAAAACATAAGATATTTATGGTAAAAAGGAAATAAATCATTTCAATTGTAAGGCCTGAAAATTTTATTCCCTAGTATACGAAGCATTCCGAGAAAATGCCAAAATTTCGCAGGAAAAAAAAAAAAAAAAAAAAAGTGAGTAGCAAATAGAAAAAAAAAAAATGATTAAAAGAACATGAACCAAATGCAAAACCCCTGTTTCCCTTAGTATTATATAAATATATATATATCTTTGTGACTATTTGGCCGATTTCTTTCAAATTTTTAGCAAGTTGCAATAACAATAAAATATGCTGAATACTAAACTTTTATTAAAATATAATAAGTAATACGAAAATTATAGTACCCACAAAAAATCTCCACTATTAGAAGTCCAAGCAAGAAAGAAAAATAGAATAATAAAACAAATGATCGCGATTTGTTTATTTTAACTCCGGGAAGTTTGACGCTAAAAGAGAAAGATAAGCATTCCCACTTTCCATCCACTGATAATGTTTTCTTTCGCTGCAGCAAAGAATTAAAGAAAAAATATTTAAAATGGGAAGTTTTTTATATTTATTTTAAATATATCTTTTTTTTTCAGAATAATGATTTATTTTTCAAAATCATCTTTTGTTAATGGCGTATGGGTTCTATTAAAGGCATATACTTAAGAGAAATCCAGATCAATTTAGAAAACATCTGCCATTTTGGAACGATTTTCAAATAAAAAATGCAATGTGCATGCATTGCTGTATCAATTTTTCGTATGAGTATGACACACAGAGCTTTGTACGCGAGTCATACTGAGCAACTAAACATCTATTTTATAAAGTCCACGTGGTTTTTGCCGATTAAAAAGAGGGGAGGGGGTGACAAAATAATAATAAATATAAAAATTAATATAATTAATATTAGAATAATAAATATATATAGAGAGAGGCACAAAGAAGATACGAGAAAACAGGTAAGGAACGAAACTTACGAAATTATGAAGTACTTCTTACTAAAACTAACAGTCTCAATTACTATAAATTTATGATATTAATTCACTATGACAGTTTTGAAATAATAACTAATTCAATGGGAAAATGTATATTTGACGTATCACATCGCCAATTTTTCTCATATGTATCATGATCGTTATGCTGCTCGTTGATCATGCTAATAAACAAACAAACAAATAAAAAAATTCTAGTCGAGAATGCGATGATTTATGGTTGACATCAATTTTGGATAATCCTGATGTCCAAATAAAGATTCGATCGCGATCTCCACTTTAGCAACAAGTCACGCATGCTCTGTGTACGATGTCTACGATCTACTTTGGAGATAGCAGAAAAAAGAAGGAACCAGTCTTGCCCTCATCATCTTACGATGTCCATGATACATCACATCTCCATCACATCTCCAACATCATGTGAGTATTTGAAGATTGGAGGTGAAACCGGTCTTATACATCGGACTCGTTCATCATCGTCGCGCGATGGTGGAAGATCGGGGGAGAAACCGGTTTCGCTCATCATCCATACGATTTCCGTGTTAGCGATGCATAATGCGTTCGAAGATCGGAGGTGAAACCGGTCCACATCGGTGTTCATCATCGCCCTACAGTGATGCATCGTAGGGCCGCGATACATCGCTAAACGAAAGATCAGGAAATCGATGTGACGATTTGTGTTTTATATTGATGTTACGCGATATATCGATACATCGCCCAGTCCTAGTGACAGACACTCCTGATCGGTTCTGAAGCCAGAACCGTTCTAAAATTAAATAAAACTTAAGCAGAGATAGAGAAATTAAAATTGGTGACCTGAAATAAATATTGGCAATATGTGGTAGTGTTATAAAGTCAGTAAAGAAGCATTTAATTAAAAGATAAACTAACGTTTATTTTTCAAGAAAAAAACATATTCAAAATAAAATATATATATATATGAAATAATAAACAAAGAGAAATTATATCTGGTAAAATCAACCAAAAAGAGTAATTTCTGAAATTATATTATCTATAAAATTAAAGTCATACTTTAATACAATAAAAATACTTAATTAAACAAACAGCATGACTTAAGGTAAAGAGGGAAAAAAGATTGACCTGTACAGGTTGCAAGATAAACCACTCACTGAAGCATAACTGGAGGAAAACAGACTTCTTGAAACAGATGATGACGAAAATAATGTCCGGGAAAAGTTCAAAGAAAGTAAAAAAAAACCTTGGATGTTAACACAGTTCATGAGAGCAAAATATTCATTACGACATTCCCGCTATCGACTAACAGAAATTATTTCATAAGACAACATCATCTTTCACCACTTAAAATAAACTATCACTGAACTTTCATAACTAATATTTATGACAACAAACGGCCTTTACTAGACCAAAACATCGTCAGACCACACGCCGTCAAAACAAACAGACTGTTTTAAATACCCCTCGCGATTCTATACATCGCCAGAGTGCAACGCCCCCTTTGCGTCTGCCGAAGTTGAGCGAATGCGTTCCTGCTTTGCGAAAGGGAGATACGGCTACTTGTAAGTTGCGATTTGCGAAGATCGCAAATCGCGATCAGACGGAAGAAAACGATCATGAACGCACATGTAAGTGTTCAAATCGAAAGTAAACAAATAAGTAACCGATTTAAAAAAATGGAATATGCCCTGGAATCAGGAAAAACAAAATAAAGAGATTGGAAATAAGATAAGATTGGAATAAAATAAAAACCTGTAAGTCATGCTGTATTATCCTATTACAATATGTATCTATATGCTTATAGAGTGTTAAGGGTAGTGAGTAGGCTGACAATCGCCCCCCCCCCCTTAACACTCGTACTACAAAGAAACTAATTACCAAGTATTACCAAATAATATAAATAATATCAAAGGTCATATTGAATAACATAGGATATCAGTATATCTATTATCATACCTTGACAGTTACTAGTGAAGAACAACATATCGTGCATAAATGCAACAAATTCACAATATCATATAACAAGGTTAATTTCCAAAAATGAACAACTTTTTAACAATGTTAATAACCACACAATATGAATAACAATTTGATAACTATACAACAACAAGATTAACAATAACAATTTTTTTCATAGCACAAGAGTCTTTAGTTACCATAGTAACTTAAAAATTTAAAATTCTTTCAGGTACACAAACATTTCAAAAAAAAAGTTCATGAAAATTTGTTACCACGTTACCTCGTCACATGCAAGTGACTACAATTACCAGTACATACCATAACATTCTTTAGTATGTCGATTTTTCTTGGTCTTGGCCTTGACAATACACGATTATATTTACATACATTTGCATAATTACATTAGAGTAAATGAGAACCATACGATAAATTCATAAACATTACGAATATGAAGAATAGCAAAACATGAATTACAATGCAAAAACACTTTGATAATGTATGGAAATTCATGATATGCAAAATAGACACATTCAATGATAATAACATTAATGATCATGATCATGATAAGGACGGTGAGCGCTCACATAAAAACAAACAACAACAATAACAACAACATGCATGCTTAAACTTTTGAAATAACACACATTTGCAAATGTTTTAACAAAGATTTAAAATGTGAAGGACACTTGTTATGCAATTTCTTAAAAGTAAAACAACCCTTTTCATATTTATATATGCAAAAAAAATACAGCTCAATTTTCAACACCACGGACGGGATCTATGTGACATTTCCATTTTTCAAAATAGGGACTTACAAAACTTAAAAAGAAACGATGCCCGCGACAGGCCTTCCTGTGATCAGAACACTCAAGAAGGCCACTATCCCCTGCAGGCCACTCTGGCTATTTACAATTGCATCCCTGCGAGCCGCTTCCTGGGGCTGCTCGGGTCCCGGAGGATGAACCATCCTGAGGTCTGATCACATTCCAGCGGGAGTTAAATTGTCCGCAATGTTGGAAATGAGGGTATTGAAAAGCTTATGTATAAAAATAGAACATATGCATATGAGACAAAAATATGAAATAACAGGAAAACAAGTGTATAATCACATATTCAAAGAAAACACTGAAATATAAAAAATTCAGATTTGAAAACTGAAACGTGTTAAACTTCAGGGTTTAACTTAAAAAAAACTAAACAAGCATCTTAATGCTTGACCCAAGCCCAGAGGAGGGGGAGTTTTTTTTCACTTTATACATTTTACTTTTAAATAAAACATACATTATTTATAACTAAAGATCACTTCAATGAATCTTTTAAGATCAAACTTCGTTAAGGGTTTTGTAAAGATGTCTGAGAGATTAGCTTTACTAGTTACGTGTTTTACATTAAATATCTCTTGGTTTAAAAGGTCTCTAACAAAAAATAATTTAACGTCAATGTGTTTTGTTCTGTAGTTTTCTATGGGAGACTTGAGGAAATCAATGGAGGCCATATTGTCTACTAACAAAGTTGGCTTAGTTTGTGGGCCTGTAAAAATGTGTTTATCATAACATTCATTTATGATTCTACTGAACCAAAGAAGCTCTTTAGTTGCCTCTGTTAAAGCCACAAACTCTGATTCCATGGTAGACAAGCAGACAGATTTTTGTTTGAAAGCCCTCCACATGATAGGAGATTTGTCTAACATTAAAAGTTGTCCCCCCATTGACGTCCTGTCATCGCGATTGGCGGCGAAATCAGCATCAGTGTATGTTATTAGATTTATGTGATGACAAGGTAGCCTCAGTTTGTAGTGTTTGGTGCTTTGTACATATCCTAGTAATTTTAAGAGACCATTCCAGTGGATGATACTTGGATTACTCTGGAATTGACTGAAGATGTTTACAGCATAGGATATGTCGGGGCGAGTCCTACTTGTAAGAAAAGATAAGCATCCCAAAACACTTCTGTACGGATATTTTGACATCTCCTGGGTTTCAGTATCTGTTTGAGGGCACTGTGCTTTGGAGTACACTACTCCTTTACTTATGGGAAGTGAAGTGATGGGAAAGTTAAATTCCTTAAACCGTGTACAGATATCATCAATATATTGCATTTGATGGATTGACACTACACCTTCCCTATCCTCCTCAAACTCAACTCCAAGAAGTTTACGTGTTTTCCCCAGGATTTTGATGTCAAAATGTTCAGCTAGTAATTTCAAAATTTCATTTATGTGTTCCTGATGGTTACTTAAAACAACAAAGTCATCAACATATAATAATAAAACAACGTAGTTAGAAAAAGTATAGACGCAATTACACCAATCCAATTTGTTAAAACCAAGAGAAATTAAAATTTTATGTAACTCATAAAACCACACCCGGCCACTCTGATGGAGGCCATACAATGCCCTCTGGAGTTTACAGACCAAATGCTCTTTCCCTTTTATTTCAAAACCCGGAGGCTGTTTCATGTAAATGTTATCTGAGAGAGGGGCGTACAGATAGGCTCCTTTTACATCGCATTGCGTGTGAATCCATCCGAGACATGAGACTAGGGCGGCAAAGAAAAAACGGATTAGACTAAAATTTACGACTGGTGAAAATGTCTCGTCATAAGTTTCACCCCTGACCTGTTTGTAGCCTTGGGCTACTAGTCTCGCTTTGTATCTTGCCACATGCCCTTTATCGTCTCGTTTGATGGTGAAAACCCATCTGCAGCCTAGAGGTTCAGTGTTGGGTGGTAGTGATGTTAATTCCCATACATGTCTTTTATTTATTACGTCTATTTCCTCCTGCATTGCCTGTCTCCAGAGTTCCCACTGAGGGGATTTTAAGGCTTGCTTATATGTGTTTGGTATGGAGTCTTCTAGTCATATATTGTTTTTACGTGTTTCTGATAAAGTCGTGTGTGGAGGTGTGTAACTAGGACTTGAACTAGCACTGGAAGTAGATTTTACAATACCCTGGTATTTATTTTCCCCTTTGAAACTGAACATGGTTGGATCAAATTTTATACCATTAGACTGACAGTATTCCTGCACTTCTCTGAGTGATCTTAAACGTTGCGTTTCACCCATCTCATAATAATAGATGTCGGTCCTCGACTTATCAGGCCTAGTTATGGCCTTACGGAACCATACAACATCCCTCAGTGTTCTCGAGAGTTCCTCGCCCTCCTCGTCACTTTCATCTTCAGATGAGTTAACGGAGGCGGGTTCAATGGTTTTTGAGGTGCCTGGCTTAGGTGATGGAGATGGTGATCTTTCTAAAGGAAATCTGTCAGGTTGAAGGTCGGTCAAAGGGTCAATTTCTGGTTGTTCTGAACTTAAAATGTATGTGGGTCCCAGGTCGCTTCTGTTGTGCTGCTCTGAAGTTGTAAAAGGGTTTGTGCCTATTGAATAACTTGGGCCTTGCTTGCTATGCCTGTGAACATTTCTTGGTACAGATTCATCCCCAAATCTAACATTTATGGTTTCTATTTTATTTGTATCGGGAACCCATACTCTGTAGCCTTTGGTTGACATCGCGTAACCCACTAACACCCCCTTTTTGGCTTTTGGATCAAATTTTGAGTTTCTTAACTGTTTGGGCACCCCTACGTATGCCACAGTACCAAAAGGGCGTAAGTGTCTTATTGAGGGTTTGTTGCCACAGTAATACTCAAAGGGTGTCTTTTTCTGTGTTTTATGACATATCCTGTTTAGTGTGTACGCGATGTATAGAACTGCTTCTGGCCAGAATTTTAAACTGAGTTTACTTTCATTAAGTATTGAGCGGGCCCCGTCCATTATAGTCTGATTTAAACATTCCGAGACCCCATTTTGTTCCGGAGAATACACGTTGGTAAACTCATGGTGTATCCCGTTCTCTTCAAAGTATCTTGTAAAGGCTTCATTGTCAAACTCCCGCCCATTGTCACTACGGACCTCTTTTACCTTAGTGCCTAAAAATCTTTCAGCTCTTTTTACATGATTAGTAAATACCTTGAATACTTGTGATTTGTTACATAAGGGGTAGACTGATACTTTTTGTGAGAAGTCGTCAGTTATAGTTAAAAAGTACTTCTCGCCGTTTCTACCTGTTATTTGTGTCGGTCCCCACAAGTCAGTATGAAGTAATTCAAGGGGTCGTTTGGATCTTATTTGATTTATAGGACGGAAGGAAGTTCGCCTGTGTTTGTTAATTTTACATGTCTCACATTCAAAGTCTTTACTTTTAATAGGTGGTAAGCCCCTTACACCATTACATTTTACGGTATGTTCGATTAAAGTGGAACTAATGTGTCCGAAACGTCTATGCCATAACTTAAAGTCGTCCTTCTGGACAGTAGAGGCTTGAAAACGCACCTTTTTAGGACTTTGACTGTTTTGAGTTTTATTTTTAGGTCTAGGATCTGGGTACAGGCAGTAAATGCCATCTTTAAGAAAAGCTCGAAATAGGGTACCACTGTCACGATATGCTCTAACCCTACCCTCACCTCCTCTGAACTTGGCACCAGTTTTATCAAGCCTAGGGCCAGATATCAAATTGTGCCTTAAACTTGGGCAATACATAACATCGCCGAAGCGAACCATCTCCCCATTTATTTTTAAGTCCACTAATCCAGTTCCTTCAATAGGAAAAGTTGCTCCGTCAACGGCAACAGCCAACTCCTCATTTTGCAAAGGTTTAAATTTTACATATAGGTTTTTATCTTTGCAAAAGTGGTGGGAGGCACCTGTGTCAAAGACCCAGGCGTCTCCACCACATTTAATATTACTAAGATTAGATTGAATGAGGTAATTTACCTGGCTTGTTGGCTTACGTTGACGTTGGTTTCTGGTCCTATTGCGAGGCACATCTCTGCTAGGTCTGGAATTACTGGGTTGGACACCAATGATCCTCTGGATACCGAGGAGTTCTGGAATGAGGAGTCTGAGGAGTCTCTCAAAGTAGTATGGAGGCAGGATTCGGGACTGGAAGCTTGTTGAGGCAATTTACACTGACGAAGCACATGGCCGGCTTGACCACACCTGTGGCATCTTCCCTTGAACTTAGGCTTATATGCGGACCTCTTGGGTGTGCGAGCTCGGGAAAAATGGGATTGGACCAGATTACCTCTGTCCTCTTCTCGTAATTTAATGCGGGATTCTTCTGCTACCAACTCAGTCAGGACATCTTTAAACTTGAACTGCTGTTCGGGCCATCGCAAAATTCCCTGGACGAGATTATCAAATTTCTTAGGGAGCCATCTCAGCAACTGGAATGTCAGATAGATTTCCTTTATCGGCTCATTCATGGCAGCCAGTTGATCAGCTAGTCTCTGTAGGCGTGCAGCAAACATGTCGACCGGCTCATCAGGCTGTATTCTGCAGGATAGGATCTCGCCGAACAACTGCATATGGCGTGCACGGTTATCAGGTTGAAAGTGGGTCTTAAGCTTTGCCCATGCTTCATGAGGGTCATCGATATTTTCTATGATTCTCCGGAACTCAGTTTCGATGTTTAAGTATACTATGGACAGTGCTGACCTGAGCCGTGCCTGATATTCTTTTGTTGCCACTGCATCACTGGTATTCGGAGCCTCTTCAGTACCATTCACGATGCCCCAAGCATTTTTATCGAGCAGCAGGTATTTTACGTCTGCTGCCCAGGTTGCATAGTTGTGAGAATTTAGTTTGTTTATGCTAACCTGTACATTGGTCATTGCCATGCTCTTAACTAGACTTTATTAAATTTAAACAGAAAGGAAAAGAAATTTTTTTTTTCAAAAAAAAAAATGTACTCTAAAAAGTCAGATAGTACGACAAAAATTTTTTTTACAAAAAAACCTTTCTATTTCATACCAGAATAATTAAAAGTTTATTTTAAAAAAATGCTATTGCGGCCCCCCCCCCACTAGAAATCACTTGGAGGTCTAATGGCCGCATGCTACCACTAGTTTATGATATTGCCAACGAAGGTTATGGCCACCATAACAGGTTAAAAAGCGTAGTAGCTTTGGCCCATAACCCGTGATCGGTTCTGAAGCCAGAACCGTTCTAAAATTAAATAAAACTTAAGCAGAGATAGAGAAATTAAAATTGGTGACCTGAAATAAATATTGGCAATATGTGGTAGTGTTATAAAGTCAGTAAAGAAACATTTAATTAAAAGATAAACTAACGTTTATTTTTCAAGAAAAAAACATATTCAAAATAAAATATATATATATATGAAATAATAAACAAAGAGAAATTATATCTGGTAAAATCAACCAAAAAGAGTAATTTCTGAAATTATATTATCTATAAAATTAAAGTCATACTTTAATACAATAAAAATACTTAATTAAACAAACAGCATGACTTAAGGTAAAGAGGGAAAAAAGATTGACCTGTACAGGTTGCAAGATAAACCACTCACTGAAGCATAACTGGAGGAAAACAGACTTCTTGAAACAGATGATGACGAAAATAATGTCCAGGAAAAGTTCAAAGAAAGTAAAAAAAAACCTTGGATGTTAACACAGTTCATGACAGCAAAATATTCATTACGACATTCCCGCTATCGACTAACAGAAATTATTTCATAAGACAACATCATCTTTCACCACTTAAAATAAACTATCACTGAACTTTCATAACTAATATTTATGACAACAAACGGCCTTTACTAGACCAAAACATCGTCAGACCACGCGCCGTCAAAACAAACCGACTGTTTTAAATACCCCTCGCGATTCTATACATCGCCAGAGTGCAACGCCCCCTTTGCGTCTGCCGAAGTTGAGCGAATGCGTTCTGTAGGGTCAGTCTAAATACTTCCCCCACAATGTCTAAAAGTCACACTGTTCACCTTTCTAAGTAAACAAAACACTACTTGCATGAAGGCTTAAGTAACTTAACATCTTGAGTAAAAAAACAAAGTTTATTAAAAGCCATTATATGAAGGAAAACATGTCAGGAAAATATAAGTACTTTTAAGCATAAACAATTTAACCATATTCAGTTTCTTTAATTTTACTAAGTTGAAAAAGGTGTAGATACTTTCTACAAAAAACAAACACATTTCCTATGAACTAGATAGAGAGGTACTTACATGTTGAACTGATTTTGAAAATGTTGCTTGCCAAATATATACAGCAGAAAATTATCATTTCAGGTGTTGCCAAAAATAAATAAATAAATTTTAATAAATGAGACACACCCACTGAACAAAATGACATCACCTTGTCAAAATGACATCACCAGGAAACAAGTCACAAATAAAATGTCAAAAAGTTAACTTCACCACCAACCATCCAACCACATGCTGAAAAAGGTAAACAAGCATGCATTTTGGCTGTAAGTATTTGACTATTAAATTTTAACCTTTAAAAAAAATGAATAACTATTAAATAATTAGCAATTGAAAAGAACTTCTAAATTAAAGGAAATTTACACGGTTGGTGGCTACTATAAAAATGAGTAATTTTTAAATACTTGCTATTACAGAAGAGCTGGGAAAATAAACAAAAATATAACTTTAACCCTACAAATTCCCCCTTTTCCTAGATCTTCTGTTTAGCCAAACAACCATTTTCTAAAATACAAAAACTTTTCACTAGACAATGCTTTTGTCATAACATCAGCAACATTCCATTTACTGGATACATACTTAAGTTCAAACTTTTCAATATTTTCCTTTACAAAATAACTACGTGTATCAATATATTTGGTTCTTGTATTTTCAATATTATTTTTAGAAAAACTAATGGTACTTTGATTGTCACAATAGATTGTTGGTTTAGTTAAGTTTAAGTCCAAAAATGAAAAATTATCAATTATTCTTGTTAACCAACATAATTCCTTAACAGAGTCTGACAATGCTACATATTCAGATTCCATACTTGATAAAGCAACACATTTTTGTTCAGAAGAATTCCATATAATAGGTACCTGGTCAACAAAAATAACTAAACCACTAACTGATCTACGATCAACCAAGTCCGAAGCCCATGTAGCATCAGTATAAACATTAATATTAAAATTTGAAATTCTAGATAGATTTAAACTCAATTCTTTTGTATCAATAACATATTGGAGAACCTGACACAAATTTCTCCAATGATCCCATGATGGTTTATTAGAAAATTGAGACAAGGCTATAACTGAAAATTGAATGTCTGGTCTACTTCTAGAAGCTAAAAACAATAAGCAACCTATCAACTGTCTATAAGGGGCGTCTATTTGTTCCCCCTCATTTGCTAAGTTTAACATTGTTCCTGGTGTTAAAGGTAATTTGCATCTAATTCTAGGAACCTTAAAAATTTCTGCAAGTTTTTCAATATATTTAGTCTGATGCAATACATAAGATCCTTCACGCTTCTCGAATTCAACTCCTAGGAAGTTTCTAATCTCGCCTAGAGTTTTTATCTCGAATTTAGATTTTATTAATTCAATTACTTTATTTAATATTTCCTCATTCTCTGCAAAAATAGCTAAATCATCAACATAAACTAGAACTATTACTTTTAATTTATAAACATATATACAGTTACAATCCAGTACTTTATCAAAACCCAATTCCTTAAAAGTTTTGTCTAATTCATTAAACCATTCTCGCCCAGCCTGGTGGAGCCCATATAATGCTTTGTTAAGTTTCCATACATACTTTTCATTAATTTCCCGAAAACCTTCTGGCTGCTCAACATAAATTTTCTCATTTAACTTTGCATATAAATATGCCCCCTTTACATCAATATGTTGGCTAAGCCACCCCTTTAGAACTACAAGTACAACAAAGAAAAATCTAACAAGTGGAAAAGCTATGACAGGTGAAAATGTGTCAAAATAATCGATTCCCTCAACTTGTCGGAATCCCTTTGCCACTAACCTGGCTTTAAAACTTTTAATTTTACCTGACACATCCTTTTTAAGCGTATACACCCATCTTGTACCAAGAACTTTACCTTTTTCAGGACGGGTCACAAGGTCATAGACTTTCCTATCTTTTAATATTTTAAGTTCATTACTCATAGCTTTAACCCACTCTTCTTTCTCAGGGAGATTTTGCGACTCTTTAAAATTATTCGGAATTTTTATCTCTGCACAATGTGCTTCAGGCTTAGACTCTAAATCCCCTTCATCAGTTTCTGCTATGGGAGAATTTTCAACATTAGGCTGGGTGGGAACTGAACTAGTTTTAAGTGATTTAAAATTAAATTCCTCAGGTTTAAAAACTAATCCCTTTTTCATACAATAATCTTTTACCTCATTTTTGCTTCTTAACCTAACATTTGGTTCCGGGTAGTAGTAAACATCTACACGGCCAGCAGAACTACCAGACTCTCTTACCTTTTCAATTCTTTTCCAATCTGAAAAAGAAGTTGGTTCAACAGGGTTTTCTTTAATTTTAAATTTGACCATTTTATCACTAGAATCCTTAACTGGTTCTGAAATAAAATCATTCTCAATAATTTTTAAGTGCTTTGTTTTCTGTACTTCTTTTGTTCCCTGAAACCATACCCTATAGCCTCTAGTGTTCCTAGCATACCCAATTAAAATTCCTTTTTTAGATCTTCTCTCTAATTTATTACGATATCTTTTTTGGAATATGAACAAAAACAGTACTTCTAATAACTCTTAAGTGTTTAACCGAAAAATTTCCACCTTTCCAGACATTTAAAGGAGCTTTTCCATTTAATTTGCTATGAGGATACCTATTTTTCAAATAATTTACAGTACAGACCATTTCAGCCCATAATTCTTTCGGTAAATTTGCCTGAATTAATATTGCTCTAACTCCCTCCATTAAAGTTCGATTATATCTTTCCGCGACACCATTCATCTGTGGCGAATAAGTGTTCGTATGTTCATGTTTGATTTAGAAAATTTTACTAAGTTTTTAGCATTTAAGTGACAAAAACGACTATGCCAAAGCACTAAGTCATTAGAACAATTATTTAACTTATTTCTAGCAACATAAGCACAAGTTTGATTAGACACACATTTAGCAGCAATACAATAAAATTTGGTTACTAAAGGAACTTTTAAAAATTCAGAATTATCAGGGTTAAAAATTACAGCATTACATCTTTCAAATTTAACTTTAAAATTCTTCTCGGTTATCTTTTTAACAGACACAAGATTTCTTACCATATCAGGAACATAATATACATTTTTTAAGGTGAAAGTTCTTACTACAGTACCATAGTTCACTTGTAAATCAATGTCCCCTAAACCACAAATATCAGCACTTCCTTTAGCAATAGCCGCTTGACTTTTCAGTTCTCGAAAATTGTAGAATAAGGATCGGTCAAAACAAAAGTGATTTGTTGCCGCAGAATCCAAAATGAATTCAACTTCAGGACCATCAGATAACAAAGCAGAGGCAAAGAACGCTTGACTAGGTAGTTGAGAACTAGATCTTGAACTAGGTTTCCTACTTGATCTGAACTGATTTTGTTTTGTTGATTGTGACCAATGTCTGCAATTTTTAATTTAGTGACCCACTTGACCACATCGATAACACTTTCGGGTTTCTCGTTGCACTCTTGAATTCACAACACTAGAAGGATGAACCTTTGATACAGGAGCAGGTGAAAAATTTTTAGAAGACATGAAAGCTGAATTTTTATTTTTAAAAACATCTTGGTCATCCAACTGCTTGTTTTTCAAACGGTCATATTCAGCAAGTAAAAATGATCGAAGACCTTCCACAGTAAATTCACTATCAGGTAATTGATAAAGACGTGCAATAAGAGTTTCATAAGATGGCGGTAAACTCTCTAAGATTTGAAAAGCAACTTCATCCTTCGGCACACTTTTTCCTGTTTCTCCAAGTCTCGAACAATCTCTAAAACTTTTCCAATATATTGACTCATGGTATCACTAGCTTCAAACTTTACATTCATGAACTTTCTCCGAAGGTGAGCAACCCTTGCTCTTGATGTGGGTTCATAAGAACTTTTCAGTAACTGCCATGCTTCAAAAGATGATTCAGCACTAAAAACTACACTTTTTATTTCTTCAGTTAAACTCAAACAAATGTATGCTAATGCTTTTCTACTTTTCTGCATATATTCATCAAAGTGTTCAATATCTCCTCCATCAGTTTTTGCTTTACCTTTTACACTATCAGAAGTATATTTATCTAAGCCTTGGCTTATCAGCATCATGTCCATACTAAACCTCCATGCTTTCCAATTATCAGCACCCAGTTTAGGGAAAGAGAGGGTTTGTTCAGCCATCTTGTTCATTTTAGCACAAATGAAGCACAAAGAAATAAATGGTAAACAGAGCAACTAACCACGCTCTGCTACCAAATTGTAGGGTCAGTCTAAATACTTCCCCCACAATGTCTAAAAGTCACACTGTTCACCTTTCTAAGTAAACAAAACACTACTTGCATGAAGGCTTAAGTAACTTAACATCTTGAGTAAAAAAACAAAGTTTATTAAAAGCCATTATATGAAGGAAAACATGTCAGGAAAATATAAGTACTTTTAAGCATAAACAATTTAACCATATTCAGTTTCTTTAATTTTACTAAGTTGAAAAAGGTGTAGATACTTTCTACAAAAAACAAACACATTTCCTATGAACTAGATAGAGAGGTACTTACATGTTGAACTGATTTTGAAAATGTTGCTTGCCAAATATATACAGCAGAAAATTATCATTTCAGGTGTTGCCAAAAATAAATAAATAAATTTTAATAAATGAGACACACCCACTGAACAAAATGACATCACCTTGTCAAAATGACATCACCAGGAAACAAGTCACAAATAAAATGTCAAAAAGTTAATTTCACCACCAACCATCCAACCACATGCTGAAAAAGGTAAACAAGCATGCATTTTGGCTGTAAGTATTTGACTATTAAATTTTAACCTTTAAAAAAAATGAATAACTTAAATAATTAGCAATTGAAAAGAACTTCTAAATTAAAGGAAATTTACACGGTTGGTGGCTACTATAAAAATGAGTAATTTTTAAATACTTGCTATTACAGAAGAGCTGGGAAAATAAACAAAAATATAACTTTAACCCTACACGTTCCTGCTTTGCGAAAGGGAGATACGGCTACTCGTAAGTTGCGATTTGCGAAGATTGCAAATCGCGATCAGACGGAAGAAAACGATCATGAACGCACATGTAAGTGTTCAAATCGAAAGTAAACAAATAAGTAACCGATTTAAAAAAATGGAATATGCCCTGGAACCAGGAAAAACAAAATAAAGAGATTGGAAATAAGATAAGATTGGAATAAAATAAAAACCTGTAAGTCATGCTGTATTATCCTATTACAATATGTATCTATATGCTTATAGAGTGTTAAGGGTAGTGAGTAGGCTGACAACTCCCCTCTCACCAAATACGATAATGTTATACATGCACAATCCCTTAAAAACGTGTACATAACTAAAAACGTACTTCCAGCAATTATTTTTCTTAGCCTTCAATAGTTCAGTTCAATTCTTGTTCAGTTTCTTCTGTAACCAAATTCTTTATGCACTCATGTAAATGAATGATAAATTATATGCACATCATATTCAACAGTGATCGTCATGTTGTATATTTAGTGTTATATATAAATTTCAACATGTTTAAATTAATATAATATCATTAAAATGCACCGTAAATGATTTTTCCAAACAGACTGTAATGTAACGAAAATTTTTTGTGTGTCCCTATAAATGAACTGTTGATGCTATTTTTCATTTTCAATACTGAACATACTATAGTGATGTCCAATAACATCTATAAATTTCATGGAAATCGGACTGCATTTACTCGAGATAGAGCATGAAAAGACAGATAAGCAAACCGAATTCACGAACACTTTTAAACTTGGTATAAAGTGTTTAAAAGGAAATAAATCTGTCTAATTTCTAAATGAAAACTCATTTCATACAATAAGATATTTTCAAACAGGGTCGTTTTCATTTTTAACTTTTACTCCTTTTCGGCATCGTACACGTGAGGCTCAATTTCAGGGGCATCGATAAACAAAAAAGGTATAATTACAGCTAAAAACTTTTCTTTTTTTTGATGGTGCAATCGTTTTTTAAAAATTACGAATTTTAACACTTTCAAAAACTTTACGCATAATGGAGATGATTTTTTTCCTACGATAAAAGTAACTAAAGGTATGTAATTCAACATACCTGTAATATTTTTAAAGCTTCTCGTCCAACTAGATTTACATCACACAAAACAATTTCGAAACATTTCGACGAGCAAAAGTTAAAAAATAATAATAATCTGAAAATTTTTTTATGAAAAGCGAATACTAAAAACTTTACTTCTAAAAAGCGAAATCAAAGTTTGAAATCTATAAAAATGTATTTTCAAAATACAAAATACTTGGAAAAAGCTTTACAAAATACATTACTTTCGTTTCGTCTGGTTAAAATACAAAATACAAATGTATTTCAAATACATCTATTTTCGATACGGCCCAACTCTGTTCATAACATAAATGAAAACGGATTTATCTTTGATAATCTCTGTGTGTGATAGATGGATTTTTAAAAATTATTGCTTGAAAATTATTTAAAAAAAAAAAAATTTAAATTGCGATATAATTTTCAAACTAATTGCCACACAATTTTGAAAATAATTGCATTATTTTTTTTCTCTATTTGTCGAGGTAAAAATTGATAATATGCTATGTTTAAAAATTTTAAAAATGCAGTGAAAGTGAAATTTCACCGTCTGTTGTTGCGGACATCAAAATGACGTCAATGTTACGGATGACCACCTTTGTCCTTTATATTTTTCGTAGTTTTATTTCCATCCAATTTAAATTCAAATACTCCACATCATTGTATGTGCTGCTATAGGGATCAATTAGACATTCTTTCAACTCAAAATTTTAATAACGGCAATCGCAAATTATACTGGAAAATTTGTTCAGTTTCTAGAGGAAAAAAAATCGACACAGAATGCAAAAAAATAAACTAAAAACGTGTAAAAATTATGATAGCAAAGGCCAAAATTTATTATATTCAGGGGAAAAAAAGAAACAGAATTTGTATTATAAATGTAAAAAAAAAAAAAAAAAAAACACAGAAAACGGATTTCAAGAATGAAATTTTGGAAAAATTTAAAAATTACATATAATAGCAGATATTATAATGCACAAACGAATGAAAAACATTCTTTTATAAACCTTAAAAAAGGAAGAAAAAGAAAAAAAATTGTAAACAAAAACAAAATAATGCCAAAAGTTTCATGAAAAATTTAGATGTTGAAAAGGAGAAAATTTATTTCACTGAGCTAAAACACTGAAATGGGATTCTGTTGTTACTAAATGTTCAAAAATCACCGCAAAATGTAATCAAAACACTAAATTTTGTGAAAAATTCAAAAATTGTTGAGGATAAAATTTACTACCTCTGAAGAAGCAGTTCCTTCAAAAAATCGATGCAAAACTCTAAAAATTGCATAAAAAATACCTCACTCCCCATAAAAAAAGGAAAAACCTGCTTTCTTTGTCAGCTCATGAAGTTTAAAATTTTTAAAAGTTGTTTTGGTTATTTTTTTTATTTTTTTTTCTGATATATCTTATCTGAAAGTTACTACATCTGATAGTTCTTTATTATATCAATAAATAATCATAATTTTTTTTTTTCGATCTTCACCTGGAATTTCTTTTTCCCCTTCTCCTTCCTCTTACTAAGCACAGAAAATATAAAGCGTTTAAAACTCTTTAATTTAAAATATTTTATCTTATTTGTAGATCTTTAATGAGATAATAAATAATAAGTAATCTAATAACGCTTTAATTTTTTTTCTTTTAACCTCCTCAAGTCAAAAATCTTTTAAAGTCTTTCTTTTTCTTATTTTTTCTGCTTTAACTGTTATTTTACTTTGTTGTAACAATAAACAGGGGTGATTGTGACTTGGAGTGAAAAACCTTGGAACAGAGAAAACAATTTTTGGGGAAAGCAAAGGATTAAAAGAAAAATGTAGCAGCCAAAACGGTTTTTGGAACAGAAAAGTTTATTCCAGCAATAAATTTTTTTTTGTGCAATCTTTTGAAGAAATTTATTGTTTTTTCAGGAAATTTGCAGTTTATTTTTTTTCATGCTTATTTAACGAAATTGATTGCTTTTACATGATTTTTTTTTGAGGAATTTTACTTTTTTTCGGGATCTAAGAAATTTGTTGTTTTTGTCCACTTATTTGATGAAATTTGTCTTTTTTGTGCTTATATGAAGAAATTGTTTTTTCATGCTTATTTGACACACTTGATCATTTTTTCGAGATATTTTTACAAAATTGATCAGGGTTTTTTTTTTTTTTTGCTATTTTTTGATGAATTTTTTTTTTTTTTTCCCCGCAATCTTTTGACGAAATTTATCGTTTGTTCACAAAATCTGCCTTTTTTTTTTCCGGGATTTTTTCACTAAATATACCGTTATTTGCACTTATTTGACAATTTTTTTTTTTTTTTTTTTGTTTTTTTGTGATTATTTGATGAAATTGATTGTTTTTATGCATTTTTTGACAAAAGTGATAGTTTTTTTCACGATTTTTTGACGAAATAGATTGTATTTTAGGGATTTGTATGTAAAATTCATTGTTTTATTCGGAATTTTTTTTAAAACCAAATTGATTATTTTTTCGGGATTTTTTGATGATTTTTTGATGATGCCTTTTTCCCCCCCTCTCATGATTCTTTACGGAAAATAGTTTTTTGCACAATTTTTCAACGAAATTAATGTTTTTTCTGTTAATGTTGTCATGTTAGTTCAAAATAAGTTTAAAGTTAAGTTAAAATAAACATAACATGACATACTTTTAGTTTTTACCCTCTCTAGGTTAAAAAAAACTTTGTTGAATCGCCATTGCTTTTTAGCTGAGTTGCCAGCAAGCCGAGTTAAAAATACATGATTTTTGAGTGTTCTAGTGCCGTGATTTATTGAATCACCGGTGATTTCACTGTTCATGTCCGTTCATGAAACCCGATCGGCAGTGCGTTCGGAAAGGGTTTCGTTTGGATCAACCAATGGCGATTCTACGTTGGTTTTTCGCTTTGAATTGTGAATGGCATCATCTGTTAGACAGATCTCTGTTTGTATTTAAAGACGACCGTGTTGGATGTTTTTTGCCTTCATCTTACTGAGCCATTATTGCTGGTTTAGCAGCAACTGCAGTTGTTTAAGAATAGCATAAGGAAATAATTGTAATGTTTTAAGTTTGTTTTATTTTTAAGCATAAGCTATGCTTATTTTTATCACTGTAAATATTCATTTTGATCGTCATGAAATAAACTAAAGTTTGCTGAACCTGCTTTGTCTTCAATCAAGTCTTCCACATTACACGTTTTAAAGACTTCCATTCGCCACTTATGCTGATTTAGTTTAAAATATAAAGCAGTTAATCTTTGACGAAATTTGCATTTTTCCCGCAATTTTTATAGAAATCCGCGATACTTTTTTATGTCTGAATTTTCCACTAAACCTAACGATATCATAAGGATCTATCAAAAAACCCAGAACACAATACCTAAAATACTATTTCTAAGTGTACAAAATGCATGTATTGATTACTATTTTATTTGTTATTTTATTTTATCTTATATTAAGATACTGAGTTCAGGTTAGTATTGTCAAATTAAATAATTTTGTGCTACATCATTTTAGGGATAACTGTAGTGTCTGGTGTGTTTTAGATAGCTTTCATTACAAAAAGTAATAAAATTTTTTTAACTGAATTGTGCTTCAAATATTTAATATTTTTTCTTTCTATTAAAAAAATAGTCTAGCAATAATTTTTTTTTTCTGTTTTATCTTTGTTTATATCATATTAACAATATAAAGCCATGCTTGAACCAGGGCTCGAAAAATAGCATTCCCGGGATCCCAGGGAACACAGAAGTCATTTCTGGGAACGTATTTTTTTTTTTTTACTCAGGTTCCCGGTTGGGAACCTAAAAAATCGTAATGGTCACCAACGATGCCGTGCATGCGTTATATCGCATAAATTATGCAAAAATAGAGCTCCGTGGGATGCGTAATTTCGTCAAAATATTACAAAAAAAGCCCGAATATTGTCAAAAAATCAGAAAAACAGCAAATTTCGTTAAAAAAAATCGCGAAAACACGGCAAATTTCGCTAAAAAATAATCACGAAAAAACGGCAAATTTCCTCAAAAAATCGCGTTAAAACGGCAAAATTCGTCAAAAAACACCGAGAAAACAACAGATTTCGATGAAAAATCGCGGGAAGCAACACAAACTTCATTAAAAGATAGCGAAAAAACGGCAAATGTTATAAAAAAATATTGATAAACGACAGGTTTTGTTAAAATATCGCGATAAATCGGCAGGTTTCGTTAAGACTTCGCAATAAAGCGGCAGATTTTGTCAAGAGATTGCGAAAAAACAGCAGATTTTGCCAAAAGATCACGAAAATTTCGTGAAAATACTCACACAAATTTTATTGGGAACCTATATTTTTCATCTGGGAACCTATACTTTTCATGTAGATTCCCACCTGGGAACCTCAACATTTTTTGAATTTTCGAGCCTTGCTTGAACCCACAAGTTATTATCCTAATCATCTTATAAAAAAAGCAATGAGTTGGAGTTTACTATAAATTTTAACCTAAATATACATAAGACACACAATTTTTGATCACAAGAATATAAATGAAATCTCAAAGTTCATTTAAATGATTAGTTGTGTAAAGAAGCTTATCCAACTTCATACAAATCCCATTTAATGCATGATCCCACTCAATATACAACTTTCATCCACACACTTGAAAAGTGTCTTAATTGGGTTTGACGCATATACATTTACAAAGCATGCAAATATTAATCAAAAAGATAAAACACAAACAAAAACTTCACAAACAGGAAAGAAATATGGATATCACTTTCATGATGATCAAACATCAATGGTCAAAAATTTAAATATTTAAAATATTTAAATATCGATATGCTTTGTATGAATATAGATATTCTTTGCATACAATAAGTTGGCTTGTGACCCTGAAAGTTTGTTACACTACAGAGAAAAAACAAGCAGAATGATATTTATGGTGAAGAGAATGTGTTATTTAATGAAAAACTAGATTCTATTAGATAACATTTCTGGCTGCCACCATAATCAACAAATAAATTAAGAAAAAAATTATGTATTTAATATGTGACTATTACATTGCTAAAAAGTCATAGAACCAACATAATGAAAAATGTCCTAGTCGGGGATCAAACCCAGAACTATTGGAATACTTGGAATAGCACTATGACGTTTCTACAACGTGTTAGAAATGTGATAATCACATATTAAATATTCAATAATTTCAAGCGTAATTTCACTGCTGATAATTAACTGAAAAATTAATTATAATTAAATAAAATTGTATGATTCAAAAGAATTTTTTATGTTCAAGTAGCATTAGAATCACAATATAGTGGATTTAAAGCTAAGTAAATAAAAATATGATATATATAACGTAATCAAAATACCTGATATATTTCATATATTCCTTTTCTGCCTTCATCACATTCTCGTTTGACCCAGTGCCTGTTTAAGTAAGAGCATATACCATTTAAAACTTTACTAGAAAATTGGTATTCTTCCCATTGTCGTGTATAAAACCTTAGAACATCTTCATCCATTAAATCAATACCATCCTAAAAAACAAATAGAAAAAATATATTCCAACTAAAAATTAAGCTTTTGAAAATTTAAGCCTCATTCTACACAAATTCTAATCCTCATTTTGAAAGTATTTTCCAAACTCAGTTTTCTTGATATTACAACAACACAAGAGGACACTATTATGTGCATAAGGACTCCATTTGCCTTTTTATATAAGCTGATCATTGACAATATTTTTTTACGATATTTCAGCAAGGTATTTTATATGCTTCAGAATTTAAAAAACATAACAGACTTTACTACATCTACTTCATAAAACATGTAATCAATTAAAAATATTAGTTTTAAAAAGTACTACAAATTTCATTTTCAAAAGAAGTCTATTTTCAGAAGGCAAATTTTATCAAAGGATTCAATTAATATTCAAAGCATAAAATTAATACTTGTGCATATTCATGTAAAATCTACAAATAATAAATTTTGATTGTGGTCCTTATAGTAAGTAATGGATCAAAGAATAAAGTTACTTTTTTTTTTTTTTTTTTTTAACTAAATCTCTAATACACTCTCAAAATGTCTTACTATTATACAATCTAGAATTACAATAAAACAACTTTAAATACAAAAACATATTCCATACAACACTGACTCATAAATATTATAAATGTTAAAGATGTAAGTGTAAATGCATAGCAATTGCACATAGTTACCAATGAATAAAAATAGAATAATCTCTAAAATACATTAAAAATTTTTATCTTCATAAATGATACTTTTAACATATAAAAAAATTCAAAAGCCACCCTCATTAATTCAACAGTTAAAATTCTGTTTTGTCTAATGCTGATGTATAGCTTTGAGGTTACATACTTAAATTTTGATAATTAGTTAAGAACTCACACATTAATTATATCATGGATTTTTTTACACATAGGTTATCAACTTGAATTATACTCTCTTCCCTGTTGTGATGTCACATTTTGAGACTATTAGTTTAGAAATGTTATGCAAAAGAGAAAAGTCAAATATGATCCTCCTAATGTAAATACTATAAAACCATCAAGATCTTGCATGCTTTTACTTCAAGCTGTTGAAATTCAAAGAAAAGGGGAATATTATATCTATTACTACAAGAATAAAAAAGCATTTTAACGAAATTTATTATGCTGTTTGCAAATAACACTTAACTATTTTCATATTTTATGTGTGACGTCACTATGTGTTAATCTATTTCCTCTTCCCTTACCCCAACTTGAAATGTGTCATATTTAATGGATTACTTTTAACATTAAACTTTTCAGTATGATCACATAAACATCCACTTGTTTTATACCTTTCTAAAACAAAATAAAACAGTAATACAGTAGAGGACCTATTATCCGGAATCGTTGGGACCGAGGGCTTTCCGGATTTTGGAATTTTCCGGATTTCGGGTCCGTCCGAAACTCGACACTCTCCCCCCCCCCCCTCAAAAAAAAAGGAATATAGCACTGCTATCTAGAATATGAATGAAAAGTGTGTTGTATGAGAAGTCTGTGGAAAAAACACTAAGCTACAATTTTGACTCTTGTACTATAATACAAAGTCTCAAATCCGGACATCCAAAATTTTGAGCTCTTCAAAATCCAGATGTTTTGCCAACTGACTTTATATATATATATATATACCGTAAAATACCGTTAATCCACCCCCCCCAAAGGCGACGAAAAATCGTAAAATAATTAGAGGGGGGGCGCTTACACGGGATTTTTCCGCGATCGTTTCACAAAATTTGAATTTTTTGCGAGATATCTGCAGGATTTTTTCGCGATATTTGACGAGATTTGCAGGGTTTTATCGCGATATTTGACGAAATTTGTAGGGTTTTAGAGCGATATTTGACGAATTTGCAGTTTTTTCGCTATACTTGAAAAAATTTGCGTTTTTTATGGGCATGAATCATGATGAAATGAATGAATCATGAATGACTTGTGAATTTTGATACTTGAAGCAATACTTGAAAAAAATTCGTTTTTAAAAAAAAAAAACGTAAATTCTGTCGAAAAAATGCAGAAAAAAGGTGAATTTTGAAAAAAAAAGCCAAAGAAGCATGAAATCTAAAAAAATTTCGAAAAAACGCACAATTGATCAAAGATTCATGATTCATTCATTTCATCATGATTCACCTCGTTCTCAATGTTCTTCATTTCCGGATTTCGGGTCCTTCCGGATTTCGGAATCCCGGATAATAGGTCATCTACTGTAATAAAAAGTAAAAACTGTTTATTTAAAAACTTTTTGTTCATCTTAAACAAAGTTTTATTTTAAAATTACAAACCAACAAACAAGAACACCTTTTGGCGATTTTTTAATTTGAATCATTTTTTATGTTCAACAAAAGATTTTTTTATTTTCAAAAACTAAAAATAACTTTTGTAATGTAATAAGTTTATAAATTTCTTTAAATGTACATTGATCATTCTATTTTGTCCAAGTAAAATGTCAGATATGTTACTGTCTTGTATATTATCGATAAAAATAGTTGTCAAAATTGTTCTGTAGATTACAGCGCAAGCTTTAAAGGTTATTTTCATGTGTCAATACACAGTAGAAGCCATTTTGATATCATATGCTGAACCTAAAGATAATATTAACAATTTTTTTTCTTTTTCTTTTTTTCAGATCTTTTACCAGCTTTGCTCAATTAAATGAGTGTAGCATTATTATATGCTTAATATACCAAAACTCACTGTGAGAAGTACATTTAAGCTACATAATCCTAAACCTGAAAAGTTTACTTATGGTGGCAAAAAAGGTAATTTGTTGAGTCTGTTAGTGACTAAAAGTAACAGATATGTTATTCAATACACAAATAAACAACAGAAATAAAAATTGAAATTGTCAGATCTGTTACCAATTAAAAGTAATGGACCTGATATTTTTAATTAAAAAATATATGTGTGGCACTCGGGGACTGCCGCGGTAAAGCTATTGCATAGCATTTTTTATCAACTTATGCAAAAATACCGCGTCAATGTCTGCTGAAGTCTATCGAAGGATACCGCGCCGAAGTCTGCCAAACTCAAACGTCGTTAGCCGGAGTATTAGGATTTTTTCTTGTTACGGAATTCCTAGATTCGGTCGCCGCGCTCAAAGCCCGCGATAATAGCTATGCAATAGCTTAATAAATTACCAAACAAAATTTGGTCGCGCTACGAAAATTAGATCGTGAGTTATAAGCATTTTAATTTTTTCGACCCTCACCATGGGGGGTCTAATGTCCTCAAAAATTAACACTGTCTCATAATAAATTACCAAACAAAATTTGGCTGTGCTACGAAAATTAGATCGTGAGTTATAAGCATTTTAAATTTTTCAACCCTCACCATGGGGGGTCTAATAACCCCAAAAATTAACACTGTCTCATAATAAATTACCAAACAAAATTTGGCCGCGCTACGAAAATTAGATCGCGAGTTATAAGCATTTTAAATTTTTTGACCCTCACCGTGGGGGGTCTAATGTCCCCAAAAATTAACACTGTCTCATAATAAATTACCAAACAAAATTTGGCCGCGCTAAAAAAAATTAGATCGCGAGTTATAAACATTTTAAATTTTTCGACCCTCACTGTGGGGGAGTCTCCTGTCACCAAAAATTAACAGTCTCATATTAAATTACCAAACAAAAATTGGCCGCGCTACGAAAAATAGATCGTGAGTTATAAGCATTTCAAATTTTTCGACCCTCACCGTGGGGGTTCTAATGTCCCCCAAAATTAACACTGCCTCATAATAAATTACCAAACAAAATTTAGCCGTGCTGCGAAAGTTAGATCGCGAGTTATAAGCATTTAAAATTTTTCGACCCTCACCGTGGGGGGTCTCTTGTCACCAAAAATTAACACTGTCTTATAATAAATTACCAAACAATATTTTGCCAAGCTACCAAAATTAGATCGCGAGTTATAAGCATTTTTAATTTTTCGACCCTCACCGTGGGGTGTCTTCTGTCACCAACAATTAACAATGTCTCATAATAAATTACAAAACAAAATTTGGCCGCGCTACAAAAATTAGATCGCGACTTATGAGCATTTTAAATTTTTCGATTCTCACCGTTTTGGGTCTCCTGTCACCAAAAATTAACACTGTCTCATAATAAATTACCAAACAAGTTTGGCCGCGCTACGAAAATTAGATCGCGAGTTATAAGCATTTTAAATTTTTCGACCCTCACCGTGAGATGTCTCTTGTCACCAGAAATTAACAATGTCTCATAATAAATTACCAAACAAAGTTTGGCCGTGCTACGAAAGTTAGATCGCGAGCATTTTAAATTTTTCGACTCTCACGGTGGGGGGTCTCCTGTCACCAAAATAAATAAGACCACCAAAATAAACATTGTCTCATAATAAATTACCAAACAAAATTTGGCCGCGCTATGAAAATTAGATCATAAGAAACATAAGTTTGAGACTTGATATCCTAATATCTGAAAAATACCACGTCAATGTCTGCCGAAGTCTACCGAAGGATACCGTCCCGAAGTTTTCCGAACGGAAACGGCGTTAACTGAGTGTTAGGTTTTTTCGTTACGGATGTGTTAGGATTTTTCGCGTTACGGAATTTTTGGATTCGGTCACCGCGCTCAAAGCCCGCGATAAAAGCTATGCAATAGCTTAAAATATATTCCATTGCAAAAGTAAAATAATTTATCATTTTGGACTAATTATCTCTGAGTAAGCATACCCCACCCACTCAAATAATTGCAAAATATATCAAATAATATTTTTTTTTCTTGAAGGGGGGTGGGTGGGTTATAAATATGTATAAGTGACCTACAAGACAAAACTTCGATTAAAAAAAACTGATGCTGACCCTATAAACATGTACAAGACGTGTAAAAATGAGTGTTAATCACAAACAATGGTTAATTATATATATACAGTAGACTCCCTCAAATCCGCACAGCTTGGGACCAGAGATTTTGTGGATTTTAGAATTTCGCAGATTTCTGGTCATTGTTTTGTTTACATTTTTTTTAAATAATTTGAATGTAATTAATAATGAAATCAAAAGTATAATGAATGCATACATACAATATACTAAAATATTAAAAAAAGTAATGAACTAAAATAAAAATTTAGATATTTTTTAAAATGATTAAAATACTAAAAAGAAAGGTCAAGTTAATAATCAATAATGTACAATTAAATATTCATTATAGAAGAGGAAATGTGTTTTTCCTAAATTATTCGATGAAACTTGCCTCATAAAGGTACATTACTAATTGACATCAGGATCATAAAATAATGAAATTTTATTTCAGGTTTAGCCAGACTTAATAACTAAAAAAGCTTGATTGATACATAAATAGATTGTGATTACCAATGATATTAGCAGTGTCTTTATTTTTTCAGAAATAAATTATTCTTCCTTCATGAAAAAACATGAATTCAATAACCTTAACAAAAATTATAAATTAAAAAATGTATGGAATTGATATAAAACTGAAAGAATAAATTTTTGCACTTACATCTGAACTGAATGTTTCATTGCTTACATCCGTAAAATATGTGCGGATTTTAAGAGTGCAGATTTGAGGGAGTTTACTGTATATATATATATTTTTCAAACTTGAAAAATGCCTCAAATTTGAAAGTAGTCATTTTGACAAACAATAGTCACCCAATGCTTTACTGAATGCTAGAGCTGGGATTTGTTATATTACTGACATGGACATTGTTACACCAAATATATTTTGCTCAAAAGATAAAGCCTCAAGGCCACATGATTTTTAAAGTGGTTGTTTTATTTATCATTGGAAATGGCAAGTAATAAAGTAGTTTAACTACCTTCATTGCACTGCTTCTGACTTTCCTCCTTTTCCTCTGCCCCCACCCCTTCTCTATGAATAAAGAGACAAAATTGGCTTTAACACAACTTTGACCAAATTGGCATTTTTTATGTGACCCTTCGACATAAATGGCATTTCTTACATGAACTTTTGCCAAAATTGGCATTTTTTATGCAATCCTTTGACATAATTTCTACTTTTCCTAGATCTTTTCATGAATTTTCAGTTTTTGTATGAGATTTTTAACACATTTTAATGCAATATTCTGAAAAAATCTTGTTTTTAATGAGACTTGACAAAATTTGCACTTTTTCTGCAATTTTTGGGCTAAATTCATGTTTTATCTGTGTCACTTTAATGAAATTACCCCCCCCCTTTTTTTTTTGCTACCTTTGATGAAATTTATGGTTTTTCCTCAATCCTCTGTCAAAATTTGAATTTTTTGGCAATTGATTCGCTTTTTTTTTTCACGAAAATTTTTAAACAATGTCCATAACATTGTAATTTTGGTTGCATATCCATAATAATTACATAAAAATTATACTTGGTACTTCTGATTCTGTCATGTAAAACTGTACAATTGTATTGATTTCCCCATGTGTGCAAACTCCTTATTAACTAAACATCCTTAGGAGCATATTTTCCAATATTTTCATTTTTTATTGTTCCCACTGAACCAAAAACAAATAACCTTTTCTTGAAACAAACATCCTTCCCACCATCACATGCTGGTGGAAGGATATCACACAAAACTGTTTTTTTTACTTCTTCAAACTGTCATTGAAAATCCCACCTCTCACTCTAATTAAGATTTTTATGAAACAGAAAGAGCCAAGAATGGATTTACTACTAAAACACAATACCCTTTTGGTGAAGAAAGCTGAATCATGTTTGTTTCAAGTTTCTCCTACTCAAACAACAGAGATATGTTTGTATTCCTGGCCTAAGGTGATCATGCTAGCATAGCTGAAACCCACCTACCACAGCTAATTAACTTTTTGCTCAAACAGAGGAAGGTATGACCCCAAAAGCATTAGGGGGAAATAGCCATTTGCTCTCCTTTCTATGCTCAGCGTCCAGCAACTCTTTGATGAGTTTAACACAAGGACGTTGCACTGCAAATCTTGTCAGTAACATTGCACCTCTGGGATATCAATCAACTTACCTAATCAATGTGACAGATGTAAATTCAACATGATGATCTTTCTATTCTACACTTAAAGAGATAATTTAGGAGTTGGGGATGTCTTTCAACTGACAGTTAAAAAGCATTGTGAAATAGAAAATGACAGCCTTTAAAAAGGCAAAATTATTATTAGAAAACAGATTTCATCTTAACCCATTTATTGTTACAGAAAGGCTCAATATACATGAAAGTTATAAGATTTCTGCTGAGGCAAAATGAAATATTACATACAGGTTTCATTGTACTTCTAACTACATATATCTATAAAAGCATTCATGTACATAGAAATGAAGCAACAGCAGCATCACCTTTTTCTATAACACTGTCTGTTTCTAATTCAATGCACTTCTGTGTACAATCATAGCAAACAAATGCATAAGTCTTCTGTCAGATAGATCAACTATCCAGAAAGGAAAAGCCAAATTCTCACTTAAGTTCTCAAAACAGTAATAATAATTAAAAATATATATATATGAATTCAGAAATATTCCAAAAGAATTTGCATGTAGTTTTTCACAAAAAATAAAAGCAATTTCAAGGGACTGCTTCTTACCTTTGTGTTTCTGTGGCAATCCTGTATTGTTATCCATAGTTGTCTTGCACAGGTCGCATTATAGTGACCAAAAACTGAAAATTATTTTTGAAGTCAACCCAAAACCCAACCTGGATGCAAAATACAATGAAACGAACTCAAAACATGAAATGAAAGAATATTAATCCATATTTTATTGTAAACATATTTCTAACATCAATTTGATCTTTTATGCAGAAAAATTAACATATACAGTAGATTCCCTTAAATTCACAACTCTAAAATGAATATTATTTCTTTTTTTCTGTCTCAGGTGTAAACTGTGAAACTTACTGTTAAGTTGCAGGAACAAAATTCAAGATGAAGTCCAAGTTAGCGATTATCCTTTTTTTTAAATAAATTAATTTTTCTGTTAATCATGATATTTTGGCTTTTACACCTGATTAATTATTAAATAGAATAACATTACTTATGATGTAAAGTAGCATATCTATAGCTTGCATGTGTAATCAAATTGTCAATTTTTCTTATATTTGTTTTTCTGTGTTTCAGTTATGTCCCAATATTGTCAGAATTTTTGTCAGTGAATATGCATTTTAATATTAATTCAGGTGAATATGACGGAACTCAAAAATTTTTATGAAGACAATATGAATTTATTATCGAAAAAAAATCAAGATGTTATCGATGGTGATCATGAAAAAAATCAATGGTGATCATGATCTTATTTTCTTCAAGACATTTTTTAATCAATCAGGCCTTTGTTTGTTAGATCTGAATAAATAATTAAAATTTTGTTATTTTAGGATTATGGTGTAAAATATATTTTTATTTAAAGAAAAAAAAATATAGCACAATAAAAGCTTTAATACAATACCTGTAAGTGTATAACTGTTGAAGTTGTATTGTTTATGTTTACTTTTTTGCCTTTGTTTTGATTTTAATCAGTAATTATTTTTATTTTTTAGTGATATTGTACATAATTCTGCTTATTATGACTTATTCCAATGTTTTGAATAAAAGAAGGCATTTATATAGTTATTTCATGCAATTATTAAATTATTTTAATATAGTTCTTAATTATTTTAATATTTTATTACAAGCATTCATTATAATTTCCGATGCTTAACTACATTCAAGTTAATGCTTAAAAAATATAAACAAAACAGCGACTGAAAATCTACACAACACCTAGTTTCAAAATGTGCAGATTTGAGAAAGTCTACTGTATATATATATTCATTTATACTTAAATATATAGCTGTCTCATTTTAAACAATATTGTCAGGGATGCTACTCAGAAAGTAACAAAAAAGAGGAAATTACATGTAAATTAAATTTATGACAATTTTTACAACATTTATGCATGAATTTTAAAAACTAAACTGCTTATAATAAATTAAATTAAAAATTAAATTTATAAAAAACTATTTTTTAACTATCTTAAAAAATAAAAGTTATTAATTTTTATTTATTTACTTTTTGTAAATTTTTAACATTTAGGTCTTTCTAAAGAAACACTGGTTAAACAGTATGAAATATGCTGTTAATTCATTGTGCATAAAAACATACGGGTAAATAAAAATTATATCTTGTTTGTTCACAGTATTTTATATTGATTAAAGCAACTTAGAAACAGATGCAGTGAGCTCAATCAGGAATTTAATTTGGCAAACCATCACCCAGCTCAGGTTAATTGGTGGGGTTGTCGGACAATGAAAGCCCCAATCTAAATTTTCTTCCAGCTCAGAACTGCTTTGGGGTTACTGCTATGTGAGTGATTGAGTTAGGCATTTTATCACTCATTTGACTAAATGAATTTATTATTTATAAAGAAAATAAGGACAGTATTTTTACACGTTTTTCAGTGAAGAAAATAAGCGCAGTATTTCTGTGCGTTTTTCAGTGGTGTTTCAGTTGAACACGAAAAGAGAAATCCTGTAAAAAATAAGTGATTATTGTTAAAATTGTACTTTCTTTCTCCTAATAAATATTTCGTCTTTAATAATGTAGAAATTTACTGAGCCAGAATAAGTTATAAAAAAATATTTAAGAAAATTTTTAATAAAAAATTTTTTTGTTTAAATGTTGGAATTGCATGATATACAAACAGTTGCAGCAAGTAAAATATTTATTGATTATCACGTTATTAAAATTAAATATTAGTTTTCTATTTTGAAAATTTAATTCTCCTGAAATTTATAATACATATGTGTATTTGCAATTGATAAGAGTGTAAAGAGACAATTAAGAAAACTTTTTTTAGAAAATTATTTATGCTTCTGCTAAAAATATGTCAACATCTGATTTATATGACACATATTTATTTAGATATTTTACATATAATTTATAAGACAATGATGCATAAAAACTGAAGGAGTTAAATAATTCTTATTTTTTTTATTAGTCTTGATTTAAAAAATTACATTTAGCTCATTTCAATGCTTTTACAATATATTATATCGATCCTTTTTTTTGCCTGTTTAGCTTTATATTTAACTCTGATGACGAATTGAGAGAGACTCCTCTGCCCTATTCTGTCAGAAAACTCTCAAAGAAATAGATAAAGTAATGAAATCATCATAATTTGTTTTCATCAATGAATGAATAAATAAATAAATCGTATTTTTTTAATGAACTTTGAAAGGACTTGTAAATAAAAGTGATAAAATCGTAAAATGGAACTATTCATAGTCAATGTATTCATTTTTACTTTCTTCTATCTTTACAAGAAGAAAGTATTGGATTCATGAAAATTTTCGACTTCCGGTTTTCGACGGATTTATACGTTTTAGAAGGTCCTAAACACATTTTGACTATTTTTAGAAAATGTCTGTCTGTGAGTCTGTCAGTCTGTCTGTATGTGACAAAAAAATTGTGGGCGCTCTATCTCAAGAACTAATGCTCGAAATTTAATAAAATTTTATATTCAGTTAGACCTTGATATGATAGTGCCTATTGGTTTTTGGTGAAAATTGGCCTGCAGGTGGTGCTGCTATACTACGTTTTTCATGATTTTCAAGATTGCTATATCTCAAGAACTAATGCACAGAATTTCACCAAACTTCAGATTTTGTGACCCCTTGATATACATAGACGCTGATTAAGTTTTGGTGTAAATTGGCCAGCAGGTGGCGCTGCTATGCCACGTTTTTCATGATATTCATTATAGCTATATCTCAAGAACTAATGCACAGAATTTCACCAAACTTCAGATTCTGCAATACCTTGAAATACATAGCCGCTGATAAGGTTTTGGTGTTAACTGCCCTATAGGTGGCGCTGCTATGCTACATTTTGCACGATTTTTGCGATAGCTATATCTCAAGAACTAATGCAGAGAACTTCATCAAATTTTAGATTCTGTTACACTAGAATATATAACATAATTCGACGCTGATTACATTTTGGTATTAACCTTGCAACAGGTGGTGCAGCTATGCTGCATTTTGCACGATTTTTCCGATAGCTATATCTCAAGAACCAACGCACAGAATTTCATCAAACTTCAAATTTTGTTACAAAATGACATATAATATATTACACGATGATTACATTTTGTTATAAATCCTTCAACTGATGGTGCTGCTGTGCTATATTTTACACGGTTTTATTTTAAACTAGCTATATCTCAAGAACTAATGCACAGAATTTCATCAAACTTCAGATTCTTTTACACCATAACATAATTAGACGCTTTTTTACGTTTTGGCATAGATTGTCCAAGATATGGTGTTGCTGTGCTACGTTTTGCAATTTTTTTGTTATAGTTATATCTCAAGAACTAATGGACGAAATTCCATCAAATTTCAGATTCTGTTAGGTCTTGACATAAATAGATGGTTATTAGGTTTTAGTATAAATTACCCAACATCAGGCACTATTAAGCTCATTTTCTCAGAATATTAATTAAATTTTGCGTTTTAGGATTTTCGGATACTAGAATCTCATTAGGCTAGGTCAAATGTTCGAGGAAATTCGATAGTGGGTAACTTTGGGGTCACCACGTTTTTTTTTTTTTTAAATATTAAAATGTACTTATGAGATAGAAGAAAGTTTTGGGATTGACACATCCAACTAGTTTAATATCTGCAATCATTAACCTGTGTAATAAATTTTTCCTTTGATGCTTAAACTATTATATTTTTTCTTAATGTGAAAACCAAATTTTAGTAACATTAATTGTTACCTTTTTCAACAGCTAAAATCTGATTTAACCCTTTCAGGTCCAGATTTTTTTTCAATTTTTAGAAATTTTTTGTTAATAATATTAACACTAGCTATCCAAGTACATTAATTAGTGTTTAACAAATATTTTATTGTTTGAAAGATAATGAGTGTTGTTGTTTTGCATACTCATACTATTTAATTAATATTCATTTGAAAATAGGCTGAGGAAGAATTTTTGGAGATGTTTAGAAAATATTGTATTATAACAAGATTTCAGTGATATTACAACTTTATGATTTATTACACATGCTTCTTTCAGAAAAGTAACTTTAATTTTAAATTTGAAATAGATGTTTAAAATAGAAGAATAGCAAATGGCACAAAAAGAATTAAGAAAACAATAATAATAATAATTATTATTATTATTGCTAAATGTCTAAGCATAAATGAAGTCATATAGTAAATGCATTGACATATACTAACATTACTACATGTAAATAATAGCAAAAGTATTCTTTTAAAACAATGCTCCATTAAAAGACATGTAATATTAATAGTACACCAGAAGAGAAAGGATTAAACAGGACTTCCATTAGGAGATCACCTCTCAGAGCAACCAATTTTTATTAGAACGGAAATGGTCCTTTTAGGGAGGTTTTACTGTACTCTATTACACGTTTGTTAGTATTCTAATATTATTTATTGTGCAATATTTCAATTTATATTTAAGGTTGTAAGAAATATTCAGGAAATTCGGACGAAATTTTAAAAACTGATTTTTTAGACATGCTTGTCATTGAAAAAACAGCTTTATTCTATGTAAAAGCTCTTAAACTATTTAATAAAATCTTACCAGGGCTGCCAACCTCTGCGAGTAAAAATGTGTAGCTTGAACATTGAAAATGTGTAGTTTTAAGAAATCAAGTGTAGTCAAGTTGTGTTACTGCATTCGACCCCAAAAGGTTAAAAAAAAAAAAAAAAAAAAAAAAAAGAGTGAAATATATTATAAAAAAAACTTTTTTTTAAATACATTGATTTAACTATCATACATATTAAAATAGAAGAAATTTTACAAATCAAAATATAAAACTTACCTTTTATTTCATGGGTATTCATCATGAAAATTAGTTTAACAGCATTTTGGTCAGTGATACCACCAGTTAAAAGTGAAAATGGCATACTTTTTAAAATAGTAATTATATCAGAGCAGGTTTTATTTGTCATACATTTTAAAATGGCTGTCGTTTTGATTCGCACGCTAGCATTGTGCTTGGCGATTTTTGAATCTGGGAACATCGCTTTAAAGAGATAACCTGCATGGTCAGCTGCACTTAATGGCACGTTATGGTCAATAAGAAATAACGAAAAAAGCATCTCTGCTGTGGTAATACTTATCGACACGACGCTTTTGTCAAAGAAAGTGTCCGGCATTTTTTCAACTTTTGTTTTTGTTTTTTGTTCTTGATATGTCTGTTTGACTTTATATGACGCGAGCAACATGTGATTTAAGTTAAAAGTACTTTCGCAAGTAATGCAGAATGCTTCATATCAAGATTTATCTGAAGCACGCAAAAAAAGCTACTTCACCAAATCGGACTTTAGCCAACTCGGATCGGAACTTTTGATCAGAAGTACTTTTCTTTTTTCGATATATCAGTCACTCATTTTGACAGAGAAATAAAAGAAGTGAACAGGATTAATTATTCAAAATGATGTCATATGCCATATAATATAACTTCTGAAAACGTAGCTTAATCAGAAAATTGACTTTAGCCCGAACATACAAAATCAAAACACAAGAAAAGTACGGCTACCGCTAGAGACAGGAACGATCTTAACACACATCACCCAATCACAGCGCCATATTAATATGTGCACGCACTTTGCGTCAGATGTTACGATTCAGGACCATGCTTCGTTATCGAGGAGGAAAAGAGAATTTCAAACCTGCTTCCTCCATCAGTGGCAGCGGCGTTTAAGGATTGCGTAACTGCAGCGCGCTGATAGTAAACAAAAGCGGAAAAGCGTAATTTGAAGTTCTCGTAGCGTAATGCGTAATTTAGAAGCTAAAGCGGAGTAATTACACCTACGGCATAGTAGTTGGCAGCCCTGTCTTACACAATATATGTAATAATTATTTATCATAAATGGAAAAGATAAAAATAGCTAAATCATAAAAACTTTAGTTCATAAAAAAATATCAAGAAAAAAATAATAAAAATAAAAATACCTGTTTAATTAAAATTATTTTGAATTACATTTTATCCTATAAGACATTCATATTTATTTGTTTATATTTAAAAAAGTACCTTTTACTTGCTTTAACTATTGCTTGCTTTTATTTAATTTCAGAGTATTAGGTCAAAAACGATAAATATAAATAAACAAAACAAGCAAACAAACAGAAAGTGTGGTTGCGGCGGAGGGGGAGAGAAGAAAGTCTTAAAATCTCAGAACATGAGAATATTTTTTTTATATTTATTTAAAATCAACTTCATTTCAAAATATTACGATGATAGAAATGGACATTAATAGTAATTTAATGAAATAAAATAATAGATTACTATTTTAATATTGATATTTAAATTTAATTACATTATTTATATTTAAATAATAAAAGCAAACATTTTTTGATAAAGGCATTATCTTTAAGAAGATACAAATAAAATTGGCTTTTGAAAAGAATTTTCCGAAGCAATAGCACTGAAAAGAAGAAAAAGTGTTTGTCACCTGACAAAAATCGCTTATAACTCAAAAATAAATTAACTATGAAAAAAATGGAAAATGCTATTTGTTTCTAAATCGTTTCAATGACATACATATTACTTTTACGCCTCTATAATTAAAAATGTGTCAAAAAATTTGACAAAAAGTTTTCCATTGTGAGCAGGGAATTTGAAAATCAGTTTAAGGTAATTCCAATGATTCTAGTCTAGTTGTTACTACTTTTACAAGGCCTATTGCCTATCTGAATTACCATGGAAAAAACTAGTCCAGTCACGGCCTGAGTTGATTATGATGGAAAAAATAAATAATGTAAACCTAATCCAGTCTCTGCCAGAGTCTGCTGAAAAGAAATTAAACCTGGACTAAGACACAATGTAACTGTCTGATGCCAACATCTAAGCGGAATATGTCATATTTTTGTAAATATCATTACAAATTTGTAATGATTTGTAATTTGTAATGTTTGTACACATTTGTAAATATCATGTCAAATTAGCTTCGGCTCTTGCGGCACATTTATGCTTAAATCGGGTCTCAAGTGTATTGCTCAATAAGTGTGAAATTTCCGACGCATTTATTAACTCATTTTTGAATGTAAAGGAACGAAATTACCACAGCTGACTATGGAAGGCCATATCTGATCAAAATGAGTTTTCCATTTTTTGATAAATTATCGAATTATAAGCAATTTTGATAATGTAACAACTTTTTTTTTCCCTTTCGTTCAGAAATTTGGTTCAAAATGCCAAATTTGACTGTATTTTCTGAAAGATTTTTTACGTTTGTCAAAAATTGGAAAACGTCTTTCGATTACATAGTTTTTGAATAACATTTACTTATTTTTATATGTTTCTGAACAAAAATGAATTAAAACTCATGTCATAAAGTTAGTTGCCCTTTTGGATTTGAGAATAGTCTTATTTTTCACTTATGGTAAAGCCGTATCCATTGAAAATTATTTATATATTATCAACTTTGTTTAAATTTTTATATCAGACCCTTGTTTAAAAATGCTGTTTAAGTTCTGCACTTTTATCTTTGGTGAAAACTGTCCACCCTTGGCCAAAAAATGTGGTTATATGTAGCCTTCCGATGATTACCTTTTCTCGTATTTTCCCCGCGCTTGACCTTTGGAGGAGGGGCGATAATGAAAGCGAGCTGGCTAAACGTAAACCATTTAATTTTGCATCATTTTAAAATCACTGCTTTATTTCCCCGACTGTTTGACGAAAATAGTGGATTCTTAAATGCTAAAAAAAGCAGAAATCTGCCATTTGGTTGAAAAGTGGTATCCCTGTATTGTGGGTATTTTTTAGGAAAATAATAATAATAATATATGTATGCAAATTTGACCATCTAAAGTAGGGGTGCACAACCTTTTCAAGAGGAGGGCCACTTACAAATATGTCAGGGTAGTCGAGGGCCAAATCAATAAAACAGACAGAATTCGATTTCGAGGTGATCTGTGGATAACAGATATAGCAAGGATTATTTTCAAGATGTAATAATATTCTTTGACTTTATTCAGGAGAGTGAATTTTGTTCTATTAAAAATGTTAAAAAGAACAAACATAAGTGACTGTTGCGAAAAAAAATTATGAACAAAGAAGAGAGAATGAGCCAATCAACAAGATTTTCCACACTTGATCAACAAAATTCCCGATTTTTCTGTGAACGCTCATTGAAATGTACAATTTTTCCATACCTGATCGACCAAATTTGGGCTTTTTATGAAACCGATCGAAAAAATTCTCAATTTTTTTAAGCCTGTCTAAAAAACTGGCGACCTTTCTGCACCTTATCAAGAAAATTTGTGATTCTTAAAAAAACAATCTTTAAAATTCATGATTTTTCCATGCTTGTTCAACAAAATTCATGATTGTTATGAAACCGATCAACGGAATTCATTTATTTTTTAAAGCCGATCAATGAAAATTGTGATTTTTCTTCACCTGATCGATAAAATTCATGATTTTCTGCTCCTGATCGACGAAATTTCAGATTTTTCAGCATCTGATCAACGAAATTATGGATTTTTCTGCACCTGATCAACAAAATTCTCGATTTTTCTGAGCCTGATCGACAAAATTCTCGATTTTGCCAGACTTGATCAACAAAGCTAAATTTCAACAAACAATGATCGAAGGCATTCGTGATTTTTTGCATCTAATTGATGAAATTTGCAAATTTTAAGAAGCCAATCGAGAAAATTTCCAATTTCCCTGCTCCTGATCAGCAAAATTCACAATTTTTAAGAAATTGATAGAAGAAATTCACGATTTTTAAGAAGCCGATCGTCGAAATTCACAATTGTTCCGATGCTGATCGACGAAATTTGCAAGTTTTCTTCGCATTATCAACAAAATTCACGACTTTCCCAAGCCTGATAAAAAATTTTTCGATTTTTATGAAGCTGATCGATAAAATTTATCTTCTACACCTGATCAACAAAATTCGTAATTTTTACGAAGCTGATCGATGAAACTTGTGGTTTTTCCACACATGATTAATGATTTTCGCAAATTTTCAGTGCCTGATCGATGAAATTCTTAATTTGTCTGCACCTGTTAGACGAAATTCGCAATTTTTACAAAGGCTATCAATGAAATTCCTGATTTATACGAAGCTGATCGATAAAACTTGTTATATTGACAAATCCAATCAACAAAATTTGCGATTTTTTATTGCATGATAGACAAATTTTGCTATTTATTCTCATCCGATTGACAAAATACACTATTTTTCCACACTTGATCAATGAAATTTGCTATAGTCCCATGCCCGGCCAACGGAAGTTGCCATTTTTCGAAACCCGATCAATATAACTTGCAATTTTTCCGTGTCCGATCGACAAAATTTGTGCTTTTACCGCCCTAAAGTGATGTAATATGCATTTTCTGCACCAGATCAACAAAATTCATGATTTTAATTAACTCTGACGAAACCTGCATTTTTTACGCGGCAAAATGAAATTTGCAATTTTTTTTTCTCTTGATAAGTTAATGAAACTCATGATTGTTTCGCAGCCGATCAATGAAATTTTCAGTTTTCCACGCATCATCACAAAATTCATGATTTTCCCGTACATTATCAACGGAATTTGTGATTTTTTTTAAATCGCTAATCGACAAAGTTCTACGATTTTTTCGTACCCGATGAACGAAATTTGCATTTTTTTCACTCGATAAATCGAGAAAACATGCGGTTTGTCTGCAGCCAATGAATTTACTTTGAAATTTTCCGAGCATCATCAACAAAAACTGGCAATTTTTTCTTGACCGATCAACAAAATGTGTGATTTTTCACGCCTGGCCAAAAACATTTGTAATTTTTCCGCTCATGATTGACAAAACTCGCATCTTTTCCGTACCCGATCAACCAAAGTCACAATTCTTAAGTGGCTGGGAAAATTTTATATTTTTCCACTGTAAATTGACGAAATTTACAATTTTTTACTGCTACATAAGCACAAAAATTGCAATTTTTTCTAATAGTAAATTGACGAAACTTGCGGGCCACACATTAACCCATGGCGGGCTACTTTTGGCCCGCAGGCCACAGATTGTGCATCCCTAATCTAAAGTAAAACTTAACTCAAAATAAAGTCAGTCTGAAACACAACAAAAAAGAACTACTGCTCCCAACTCTGCCCAAACTGTAGATTATGTAAAATCCGATTATCCAACCTTATTTATGACTGTAATCCACACTGATTTTAAATCTCATTGTTGTCAATATCGGTCATTTTAAAGCCCAAAAAGCTATGATAATCTTATAAAATTTTTGAAGTGTGCCTTTAAATAACAGAGGTAGGAGTGAGCAATTCATAAAATATCGGACATTTTTCATAAAAAATATAGGACAAATATAGGACATTTTGAAAATAATGTTATTGAAAATATTTTAAAATATAATATTTTTTAGCACATAATCCATGTTAGTTTAAAAATTTTCACTAATTGACGATATTAAATCAAGATGCAATATTTAAAAACAAATATAAAATGAATTTTTCTATTGTTGTTCTTAAGTCTTCTGCTTGAAATCATCGCTAATTTCTTTTAAAAAATGAACCAAGGTCATGAGATATGGCATATGATACTTTTTTTGACCTTAAATCAGAATTATTGTGGCAAGAAGGAATCTTAAAATTTCACAAAGTAAATTTTGTGTTCTGTCTGATGGCTGAAATTAATAATTAGAGCCATACGAATTATCCATACAATCTCGGAACAACAAATTCCTTCCTCATTTAAAATCCAAGTACTCAATCAACATTTTTTAAATTTGATATTAAAACTTTAACTCTTTCGATCAGTAGAATCCACGAAGCGAATTAAGACTATTCACTTTGCTTTTCGGAATTATCTTTGTGCTAGAGGTCTGCACGGGCCGGGCCGGGGCCTTACTTCTGAAGACTCGGGCCGGGCCTAGTCACTAATCCTTTCGGGCCGGGCTGGGCTCGGGACTTAATTTTTTTACTGGAGGACCGGGCAGGGCCTAACTTTTTTTTCCGTACGAAGCCGAGACTGATTCCATTCTTCCTAGTTTTCATGGACCAAAATAATCAGTTCTTATTGAATCTTCCTATATGAAAGTCCTTTTCTCGATTTTTTATAAATCAGTAATATTTGGCTTTGTCCAAAAATTTCTGCAAAAAAAGCATATATTTTTTAGCTGCCACTATTCTACAATTGAACATTAGAATTTATTCCTTTTAAAGATTCGTAGATTACTAGGCATTTTAAAATAGAATTAAACACACACACACACAAAAAAAAAAAAAAAAAAAAAAAAAAAAAAAAAAAAAAAAAAAAACATGATTATGACGGAATTTTTTTTTAAACCGAAGACTGGAAGTTTCTTTTAAAATGTTCATCCATGCAAAATGAATACAACAATACGGGAGAAAAAAATATATTAAACATTTACATCTGTTAAGAAGGAAATGCATTTTTTTTTTTCGTTCCAAAGCGATTTCGTCTTTGGAAATTTTACCATATACCGCTTTTTCGATTTTTTGTCTCCATTACAGGGAATATGGATTAATATTGCTAGTGATAACTGAAACATTTACATACAACAAACAAAGATTCATTTAAAAGCATAAATATCGCAGCCTACGGCACTTCTGCATAAATGGAGATTATAAACATGGAAAAAAAAAGACTAATATAATTTTTTTTGGTCAGAACTCTTCCATAAGATTAAAGATCAATGTTCTGTAGAAAGTCACTCGAGCCGGGCCGGGTTCGGGCCGAATTTTAAACTTTTTTCCGGACCGGGCCGTGCTCGGGCCATTATTTTTTTCGTTCGGGCCGGGCCAGGTCGGGCCAATATTTCTTTCATTCGGGCCGGCCGGGCCCGGGCCGAAACTTTAACTTTCGGGCCGGGCCCGGGCCTGGAAATTTCGGCCTGTGCAGACCTCTACTTTGTGCATTGTTGTTTTGACATGATGCATTAACTGTGAATAATCACTGTTGCGGATAGGAACCAGACATGGTAATCATTTTTATCCTTTACACATAATCCGGAGATTTTTTCTTTTTTTACACACCCATCAATCTGATCTATCCAAGCATCAGAGAATTTCATCAATCCATGTTCACATTGTGTCATTGCGTTAATGTAATAAAATAAATATACATTTTCTAGATTAAAATAAAATTAAAAATAAATAAAAACCATATATGGCAGCTGAATACAGGATAAGGATAAGAGACACTAAAATAATCACAATGAAACAGGGGCATGCGAAGTGAAAACTGCACCTGTGGCAAAGTGTTGGTTTGGCGCCCCCCCCCCTCCCCCTTTTCCAGCTTTTTCTTCTGACAGGCCAAAAATGACATTTGTATGTAGTATAAATTTGACACCCCCTAAATTTCTGCACCCAGGTCGACTGTCCTTTTCGCACGGCACTGCAGTGAAACACATTGAACATTAGAACTAACTCAGCCAGTGGCGGATCCAAGGGGGGGGGTCATGGGGGTCATGACCCCCCCCCCCCCTGGAGCTCTTCAAAGAGGGATGTACAGTCTAAGTAAAAAGTGCTAAAACAGGAACGCAAAATTTTTTGGGAGTGATCGACGAAATCTGAAAATTTTCCACGAATGGTCTGCGAAATTTGCGATTTTTCTTCACTTGATTAGCAAAATTCATGATTTTTTCGCCCTCGATCGGTGAAATTCGCGATTTTTTCGAAGCCGATCCACGAAATTCACAATTTTTCTATGCCTAATCGACGAAATTCACGATTTTTTGGGTGTGATCGACGAAATTTGAAAATTTTCCACGAATGGTCTGCGAAATTTGCGATTTTTCTTCACTTGATTGCCAAAATTCATGATTTTTCCGTGCCCAATCCATGAAACTAGCACATTTTTCCGTTCTTGTTCGATGAAATTTCTTCAACCGCTCAAAGATTTTTTTAATTTTTCCGCGCATCAGGGACAAAATTAGCGATTTTTTCGTCCCGAATCGACAAAGTTCGTGAGTTTTTTTACCTCAATCGCCCAAATCCGTGCTTTTTACGAAGCCGATCGACCATATTCGCGATAATTTCTTTCACGATCGATGGAATTGTCAATTTTTGTTCGCCATATCAATGTAATTCTCGATTTTTTTCATTCCCGATCGACTGTATTTGCGCTTTTTACGAAACTGATCGACCATATTTGCGACTTTTTCGTTCCCGATCGACAAAATTCGCAATTTTTCCGTGCCCTACCAAAAGCGATTTTGTTGTTCCTGATCGAATAAATTCGGGCTTTTTACGAAAGCCATCGACCATATTCAGGATTTTTCCATGCCCAATCGACGAGATTCGCGCCTTTATCTGTTCTTGGTCCCTGAAATACCGCACCGAACAATGAAATTCACGATTCTTAACTGACTGATGAAATCTGCATTTTTTCCCCGTCGTAAATTGATGAAATCTGTAATTTTTTTCTCGCGATAAACTGATAAAACTCGCTATTGTTCTGCAGCCGCTCAAAAAAATTTTCGATTTTTCCGTGCATCATCGACAAAATCTTCGATTTTTCCTTGCCCTATCAACGAAATTAGCGATTTTTTTGTACCGATTCGACAAAATTCGCGAGTTTTTCGTACCCAATCGCCCGTATCGCTCTTTTTACGAAAACAATTGACTACATTCGCGATAATTTCTTTCCTGATTCACGAAATCAGCAACTTTTGCGTTCCATATCAACTCGAAATTCGCGATTTTTTATTCCCAATTAACAAAATTTGCGATTTTTCCGTTCCCGATCGAATAAATTCGCGCTTTTTACGAAGTCGATCGACAAAATTGGGATTTTTTCGTGCCTTATTAAAGAAATTTGCGATTTTTTTCGTTCCAGATCGACAAAATTCGCGATTTTTCTGAGACATACAGACAAAATTAGAGATTTTTCGAAGACCGATAGACAAAACTCGCGATTTTCCAATGTACAGTTGACGATATTCGATTTTTTTCGCGCTCAGTCAACGAAATTCGCGTTTTTTTCGCACGGTAAACAGACAAAACTGGCGACTTTTCTGCAACCTATGAAGAAAATTTGCAATTTTTTCAAGTGTTATAAAAAAATTAGACTTTTTTTCTTTGCCCGATAAACGAAATCTGAGATTTTTCGTGTCCGATCGACAAAATTCGTGATTTTTCCGTGCATAATCGACAAAATTCGCGATTTTTTCATGGCCGATCGGTGAAATTTGCTATTTTTTATCGTAATTCCGTTTTCACAAGATTTACTGTATTTTAAAATTGCTTCATTAAATCATCTGTCAAAAGTTGTGACCCCCCCCCTGGAGGTTGGGCTGGATCCGCCCTTGAACTCAGCGTACAAACTGATGCACATGAAAACACCAAGTCATTCAAAAACATTTATTTACTGATGTCACATCCAAAAGAGAAAAAAATGGACACCGAAGCCTTGGAAATTAAGCAGAGACATCAATGTTTAATCTCCCTGGGTACAAAGTCATGTTTAAAAATTCAGCAATCTATCCACAGCCTTCTTCTCAATTGTACTTTGTGTCCTGACAAAGTATGAGCAATGTGTGCAGAACTGAACTATTGCTGTTGCATGGTAATACAGGGGAAAAAAAAAACATAAGAAATTGTAAATGCTAGCAGGTAATGATATTAATACGAAATATATGAAAAAGTAAATAAATATAGGAAATATAGGACAGTTAAAGAAATATAGGACAATATAGGACATTTTTGAAGATTATTTTATAAATATAGGATATATAGGAAATATAGGACAACTCTGACCCCTGAAATAACTATACATGATAGGACAGTTACATTAACCCTTTAAGCTCTGGTGGGTAAATTTCTTCAAGATTCCAAATATCACATTGACACCAGTATTTTGCAAAGGAAAAAGCAGGTTAACAATATACACGGAAAAATGCATTAAACCTTTTTCAAAGAAATTTGGTCAAATTATTTGTTGTCGTTTTGACATTTTGGAATTAAAATTATGTGGTAGAAAATTCTACCATCAGAGCTCAAAGGGTTAAAAAAGTATAGTACTGCTAGGTACCTTAACACCGTATTAAAATTCTGCGACAAATTGTCAATTTCTGTGAAAATTAAATCCTATAACATAAAAAAAAACGAAAAAAAAAAAAGGGATAAATTTCAAATTTTGTTTTTTCTGAATTTTTATAACTTCTATAATATGTCTAGAATTAAATCAATTTATTTTATATCTATTAATATGTTACACATTCTAGAAATTTTGATAACTATTTGTACTAGATTGGAAAATAATAAAAAAATAATCACTCATTTTTCTTAAAAACTACATCATATACTTCTGTTTTACTACATACCGGAAAGTGACAGAAGGTCATGTACTACATATGAAAAAAAATAAATAAATAAAAAATAAAAAGAATGAAGCATTTTATTAACTGAAATACAGAGATGTTAAGTCGGATGGGCAAAAAACTTTAAATAAACTTAAAATAAACTTCACTTTAAATAAACTTAAAGTGAATAAGTATTAAATGTAATTTTATAATGTGACTTGTTTTCAAATGAAGCCATTATCCCTTGAGAGGATTAAGTTGATATGATGTAACCTGTCCTAATTTCCACTCCACAAGCTTTAGCAGCTGCTTCAGTGACTTTCTTTTATGTATCTTTCTGCTGATTCAGTATGACAATGAAAGTTACAACAGTTGATATCTTTAACTGAACTTTTTAAAACTCACCATAGTTGTGAGATATTTAGCTAATAAGACAGTTCTCTAAGTTTTCAGTATTGCCAATTGATTAAATCAGTAATATTTTTAATTTCAAAGTTCAAGTGTAGAATGGTGAAATGTCAGAAGACACTATTCAATTACAGAGAACTTCTTGTTTTGCCAAGCCTTTTCATAGATAGGATCTCAGTATTCGATCCTTCATCTGGTAGCCCTTTAATGAGGATATATCATTGATTTGTAAAACAGGCATTTCATAAAATTATAAGAAATATAATCTTTGGTGGATGGTCTGCAGTTTCTGGACATCATGGAAACACGGTGTATTCATTTTAATTGTGAAACAACCAATGCAGTACACTTTCAGGATGTTCTCAAATAATATGACAAATTCAGAAGAGGGTTTATCTGTTCCAACATATAGTTTAAAAATCAGATTAAGAATAGTGATAAACCTTACTCGTGATATTGATCCAGGACTTTGGCAAAAAATATCAGTTGAACACTCGTCTGTTGAAACAGTTTGCAATTTTTCAAACATATTTCTGTTCTGCTGATGAATACACTATACCAACCAATAATGCATTGCCCATTTATCCAATTGTTCGAAAAGATGTTTCAGCTGAAGCTTACTGAAGTGTAAGTGAGCAAGCCATTGAAGTGGTTTTAACTCTTTATCAAACATATGTATAGCACAATCTTTGCTTCTTGTGTTACAGACAATTTTTATCAGGTCTAACTGGAATTATTTTTGTAATTACTATTTCCTTTTTTCCTCATAAATAATACAATGTCATTGCATACAGAAGTTACCTTGCCAGGTGATGACAAATGTGTCGGGATTTGGAACTTATTTTATATTCCTTTCATCCACCACCTGTCAGGGAAAAAACTATTGCGCAATTTAAAAACTGAAACTCTGTTTTTCATCTTACGTAAATGTGCGGCGCATGCGCCAAAATGTTTTATTCCATCGAACTTTTTTATTAGACTAAGAACTTTTTTGTTTATTAATTTTTATTCTCTTTTTTTCTGTTTTGTAGTTCAGTTAGAAGTTAGAAGTTGTAGAACCAGGATGTAATAGTGAAAGTGTCACGGCCATTTGTAAATATTATTGTTGTGTGTGCCTTTTTTTTGTGAATTCGTGATCGTCCTTATTAAAATATGAAAAAGAAGATAGACTAGTGTTTTTTGAGTGAAAATAGTCTTTAATATTTATGCTGCAGAAGAAGGCATTCGAACATTCTGAGCCCCAATACCTGAAGAATTGGAATTTTGGAGGTAAGCCTTTTTTATGTCTTACCTAATTTTCATGATATGATTTTTCTTAGAATCAATGTGTATGTTGATGATTCTTTTGTGGCAGCTCTTGCTGTGATTATCTAATTTAGGCAGTCGGAGTTGTCACATAAAAGTGGCATCCCCTGCTGGGATTGGGTGCTCCGTAGTTTAGTGAATTAGAAATTAGAAAAAATTTTGATTTAGAATTATGGAAAAATTACGAAAGTTAAGAACGCCAGTGCGTTCGAATTTCACGAAATTAACTAAAGAAATTGAAGACCTTATACAGGCTAATTTTGATGATTTAGATAGCTTGTCTTCAGTTTTGATTAGATTAGAAGCAAAACAAAATGAACTTGTGAATTTAGATAAATAAATTCTTGATAATTTGTCTGAAGACCCAACCTGTAAGCAAGATGCTTTTGATACTGAATATGATTCTATCGATAAGTATAACACGATATTTTATGAAACTAAAAACCAAATTATCGCGTTATATACAAAAATTAGAAAAAAGTCTTAATCCAGATAATTGCTTAACATTAGATAGCATGGCAACAAGAAGAAAATTTAAGTTACCTAAATTAGAGCTCCAGCCTTTCAACGGTGAAATTAAAAACTGGTTAACTTTTTGGAGGCAATTTGAGAAAATTCATGAAGATAGGGACATAACAAATGAAGACAAAATTCAGTATCTAATAATGGCTACACAGAAAGGATCGCGAGCCAGAGAAATAGTAGATTCCTTTCCCCCCACAGCCGAGAGCTATCCAGAAGCGATACAATCGTTGAAGGCACGGTTTGGTAGGACAGATGTTTTAATTGAAGTATATATTCGTGAAGTCTTAGGATTAGTTATTAATAATTCCTTGGGACAAGGGCAAAAACTGTCTCTTGTTAAATTATACGATAAAATCGAAACTTATCTTCGGTCATTGAAAATGTTAGGAGTATCGAGCGAAAATTATTCGTCGATTTTATATCCATTGGTCGAATCGGCATTGCCTTCAGATATTCTTAAATTATGGGAAAGACATCTTGGTACTTTAACTGTTAAGGATAAAGATAAAAATCAGGGAATTAATAAATTAGATGTTTTAATGCAATTTTTACAGATTGAAGTTGAAATGGAGCAAAAGGTTAAATTAGCTAAGAGTGGGTTTTCTTTCGATAAAGATGTTTCAGTAAACAGAGAAACAAAATTCGATTGAAAAGATAAACATTTTTCTCTTCCTATGGCGGCCGAACTGTATAATGCGGATGATAAAAAATCGGAAGAACAATGCGTTTTTTGCGAAAACAAACACCGTAGTCAAAATTGTAGAGCGGTATGGAAAATGACACTGGCGAAAAGAAAAGATGCTTTATTAAGAAAAAGAGCATGCTTTCGTTGCTTCAATGTCAACCACTTAGCAAAAGTTTGTAAAACTAAAATCAACTGTTCTCATTGCGGGAAAAATCACCACCAGTTCATGTGCATAGAAAAGAGTAAAATTAATTTAGGCGAAAATTCTAAACAGGATTCAACTGCTAATAAAGATTGTATGCTTGCGAATACAACTTCTAGAAAATGAGTTTTGCTCCAAACATTGGTTGTGCGTATATACAATGGGGATATCGTACGAAATGTTAGAATTTTATATGATACGGGTTTGCAGCGAGCGTACATATCGAAATTTGCTGCTAAAATGTTAGGATATAGTAGCATAAGTAAAGAGAGAATAGTGCATAGCTTATTTGGGGGGCGACAATGTGAAGAACTACACAATAGATATTTGATTAATTTGGGAAATATGGATAATAGTTTCCGATGTAAATTTGAGGTTTTAGACCAACAAAAAATTTGCTCTGAAATTTCACCTATACCGGAAGGACCCTTTATTAAGGAAATAAAGCGGTACGGAATAGTTTTGACTGATAGAGTCACTAAAGTTAATGATTTATTTTATGAATTTTCTCCTGATGAGATACATGTGTTAATTGGTGCAGATGTCGCCGGGAAATTATTTACCGGACATTTAAAACAATTACAGGGCGGATTGGCTTGCATGGATACTCGTTTAGGTTGGACAATTCTTGGGAAAACTGAAGGTTATGAAAATAAGAATATGAACAATTTAATTTTTTTGCTGCATGTCAAAGAGGCAAAAATTACCGAGTTATGGCAACTTGACACTTTAGGAATTCGCGATCCTGGGGAGAAAAAGAGTAGAGAGGAAATAGAATTAGCCACTAAAGAACATTTTCTCAGTAACATTAGAGTAGATGACGAGGGTAGGTATGAGGTTAGTCTTCCATGGATACAGGGCCACCCTCGTTTACCCAGCTACGAAAATATCGCTCGATGTAGATTAAAAACATGCGTCGATTCGTTAAAAAGGGTAGGAAAATTAAGCGATTATAATCAAGTATTTGATGATTGGTTAGACGAGAAAATAATAGAAAAAGTTGATCAGGGAAAAACATTAGGTAGTGAGCATTTCCTTCCTCATAGAGCAGTGTTTAAAGAAAACTCCACTACAAAGGTGCGGCCAGTTTTCGATGGTTCAGCTCGGGAAAAGGACTCGCCGTCTATAAATGACTGTATTGAAAAGGGGCCTAACCTCGTAGAACTGATTCCTTCTATATTAAATAGATTTAGATTAGGAAAAATTGGGGTAATTGCTGACATAAAAAGGGCTTTTTTGCAAATTGGAATTACAGAAAAAGATCGCTCATTCTTGAAATTCCTGTGGTATGAAGAAGGGGACCCTCAAAAAATGATAACGCTTCAACATAGAAGAGTGGTTTTTGGCATTTCTTGTAGCCCCTATCTTTTAGGTGCCACGTTAGAATATCATTTAAAAAACGCACCGGAACAATTTAAAAACACTGCGCTTAAATTGTTAGAATCATTTTATGTAGACAACTGTGTTACGAGTGTTGATAGTAAGGAACAACTGAACAGATTTATCGAAGAGTCAAAAGCCCTTCTTAGAGATGCAAAATTCGAGCTTCGCGGGTGGGCGCATAGTTTTCGGGAAATTTTGACAGGGGAAAAAGTCCCTGTTTTGGGTCTAATGTGGGATTTTAGTAGGGACACCTTAGCAGTTGATTTAAAGGAAATTTCCGAAGAAGAACGCAAAGTAACCAAAAGAAACATTTTATCGGCTGTACACAAAATATTTGACCTTATTGGATACACGTGTCCTGTAACATTAGAACCTAAAATATTATTACAAGAGTGTTGGAAAGCTAAGGTGACATGGGATACGGAATTACCTATTTCTATCAAGAGAAAATTTGAAAAATGGAAAAAACAATTAGAAAAATTAGGGACTGTCAGCCATTTTTCTTCCTTAACACTCTGAAATGTAAAATGGCATGGCTTACTATCTTATGTTTTTGTTCCAACTTCCATTTTTTCTTCTTTACCGGCATTCGGCATTTTTCCAATCTTCCGATCTTTTGTTTACTTGTTCAAATCAATCGCTTATCTTTTCCGATCGTCGCTGATGGGTACGTTCATCCTGGTCTTATCGTTCCGTCCGGTCTCAATCCGCAAGCATCGCGGATCGCATCTCGCAAGTGGCTGTCTTGCATCTCCTCCATCGCAAGTCAGGAGCTCGCTTGCTCAACTCGGAGGGGCGTATCCAGTTTCGGATTGCCGCTGCTATTTAAACCGGGAGAGATAGATTGTGCGGGGGATTTTGAAGTGATGTTATGTTTCAAGATAGTTGATGTTACCGTCAATATGATATAGTTTCAGAAATGTGTTTTTAACTCATCCAGTTTTAAAGTTTTAAAGTTAACATCTAGTTGCTTGCCGTGTCTCATTTTTACCAGCAGTCGTAACCCATTTGTGTTTTAATCAAGTCTTCATGTTCATGTGTGGATATTATTAGCTTCAGTTAAAAACTCTACGTTTTCTAAAAACTTTTCATCGAAATAGTTGATGTGCCATACCATGGGAATTTGTTTTCCAATACGTTGATAGAAGCCGTCCATAAGTGAGTCTGTTTTGTTTTTTTCATTGCTATCCTAGTATTGTTATATGCCATGCCATGCCATTCAATAAGTAATATTATTTCATTACATAGAATGTTTTAATTTAAATACAGATTTGAACTTATTCTCTGTTTACATTTTGCCAGTTATATTTTTCATCCAAGTTTATACATATTTTATTTAAACTTGAATATTATAACTTTTTAACTGAACTTGTTTCTGTTCACGTTATGTCTGTTATATTTTTCACCTGGATTTATACATGCTTTTATTTAAACTTGCACTTATTTTTCATTAATAAACGTTAGCTTTTTTTTTTACTGAAAAACAGTTTCTTTAATGTCTTACACTACACTGTCACACTGTCACCAATACTTACTCTCTTAGGTCACCGTAGTTGCACTGTTGTAAGCTGCTAAATTTTATGTTGTTTTAGACGGTTCTTGTTACAGAACCGATCACGGGTTATGGGCCCGGAAGCGAATACGCTTTTAAACCCTTTACGGCGGCCATAACCTTATTGGTGACATTTCAAAATTTTTTTTGACTGTTGTTTGTAGTATGCGGCCATTGGACCTCCGAGTCACTTTAGAGGGGGGGGCCGCAATATAGAATTTTTTTTTGAAGGCTATATGTTTTTTTTCTTTCCTATTGACATGAAATACAAAAAGGTTTTTTTTAGGATCACTTATAATAGAAATTTTTGTTGATGTACTATCTGATTACTAAGTACGTTATTTACTAAAAAAAAAAAAAAAAAAAAAAATTTTTTTTCCTCCTTTTTTTTCATGTAATATCTTCTGTTTAATGCATGGCCATGGCTAACATACAGGTATGCATAACAAAACTGAATTCTCACAATTATGGAACTTGGGCAGCTGACGTAAAGTATCTACTATTAGATAAGAATGCGTGGAGCATAGTTAATGGCACTGAAAAGGCTCCTGATGAAAGTGACTCTGTAGCGACAAAGGAATATAAATCCAGAGTCAGATCTGCACTATCAGTTGTATATTTAAATGTCGAAAATGAATTCCGGAGAATCATCGAAAATATCGACGACCCTCATGAAGCCTGGACTAAACTTAAATTGCATTTTCAGCCTGATAACCGGGCACGCCATATGCAATTATTTGGCGAAATTCTTTCCTGTAAGATACAACCTGAAGAGCCCGTCGATATGTTTGCAGCTCGCCTCCAAAGGCTTGCTGACCAACTGGCTGCAATAAATGAGCCAATCAAAGAAACTTACCTCACATTTCAATTGCTTAGATGGCTCCCGAAGAAGTTCGACAACATGGTGCAAGGGATTCTGCGATGGCCAGACGAACAGTTTACGTTCAAAAGTGTTCTTACAGAATTAGTCGCAGAGGAGTCCCGTATCAAACTACGAGAGGACGACAGATTGGATGCCGTGCAATCTCATTTCTCCAGAGCCCGTTCCTCAAAGAAGTGTTCCTTTAAGCCTAAGTTCAGAGGTCGGTGTCACAAATGTGGACGCATAGGACATTTACAGAGCCAGTGTAGAGTGCCTGATGTCACCCGCCCGGAATCCTGTCTTAGCTCTAGTGCCAGAAGTTCCATGATGCCTAGAGACTCCTCCAATTCCGGTTCCGTGGTATACAGAGACTCTTCCAGTTCCAGAAATTCCTCTTTGTCCAGAGGTTCCTCCTTTTCCAGAAATTCATCGAAAGACTCTTCCGTATCCAGTCCTGTCCGTGCTCAGTCTGATGGTCATAGATCCAGAAAAGATGTGCCTCGCAACCGACGTCAACGTAAGACAACAGGCCAGGTAAACTACCTCATACAATCTAATCTAAGTAACATAAAATGTGGGGGAGACGCCTGGGTCTTTGACACGGGTGCCTCCCACCATTTCTGTAAAGATAAAAGTTTATATGTTAAGTTCAAACCTTTAAAAAATGAGGAATTGGCTGTTGCAGTTGACGGTGCTACTTTCCCTATCGAGGGCACCGGTTTAGTGGATTTAAAAATAAATGGGGAAATGGTTCGCTTCGGCGACGTCATGTATTGTCCTAGTCTAAGACATAATTTAATTTCAGGTCCCAGACTTGATAAAATGGGTGCCAAGTTCAAAGGAGGTGAGGGAAGGGTCAAGGCATATCGGGATTCTGGCACACTTTTTCGTGCTTTTCTTAAAGATGGCATTTACTGCCTTTATCCAGATCCTAACCATAATAATAGAAATAAAGACCCGAAAATTAACCGTAATCAAAACCCTAAAAAGGTACGTTTCCAAGCCTCAACCGTTCAAAAAGATGATTTTAAACTCTGGCATAGACGCCTTGGGCACATCAGTTCCACATTAATTGAACATACTCTAAAATGTAATGGCGTTAGGGGCTTACCACCCATTAAATGTAAAGACTTTGAATGTGAAACATGTAAAATCAATAAGCACAGACGAACATCATTCCGCCCAATAAACCAAATAAGATCTAAACGACCTCTAGAACTGCTACACACTGATCTGTGGGGTCCGACACAAATAACAGGGCGAAACGGGGAAAAGTATTTCCTAACTATAACAGACGACTTCTCTCGCAAAGTGTCAGTATACCCCTTATGCAGTAAAACACAGGTGTTTAAGGTATTTTCTAACCACGTAAAAAGAGCAGAAAGGTTTTTGGGCACCAAAGTAAAAGAAGTCCGTAGCGACAATGGGCGGGAATTCGATAATGAAGCATTCACTAAATTTTTTGAGGACAATGGCATAAAACACGAATTTACCAATGTATATTCTCCGGAGCAAAATGGAGTTTCAGAACGTTTAAATCAAACAATAATGGATGGGGCTCGCTCAATACTCAATGAAAGTAAACTCAGTCTCAAATTCTGGCCAGAAGCTGTCTTATACATCGCATACACTCTTAACCGAATATGTCACAAAACTCAGAAAAAAACTCCTTTCGAATATTATTGTGGTAATAAACCGTCCATAAGACATTTACGACCTTTTGGTACGGTGGCATATGTGGGGGTACCTAAACAACTAAGAAATTCCAAATTCGATCCAAAGGCTAAAAAGGGTGTTTTAGTGGGTTACGCAATGTCTACAAAAGGCTACAGGGTATGGATTCCCGAAACCAATAAAATAATAGAGACAATAAATGTTAGATTTGGTGACGAATCTGTATCTAGAAGTATCCACAAACACAGTGAACAAGGTCCAAGCTATTCAATAGGCACAAACCCATTTACTACTTCGGAGCAGCGCAACGGAAGCGATCTGGGACCCTCTTACATCCTAAGTTCCGAACCACCTGAAATAGACCCTTTGACTGATCTTCAACCTGACAGATTTACTTCAGAAACACCACCCACTCAAAGTATTAGACCAAGTACCTCTAAATCTTCCGACTCTGCCTCCTCACACCCACCTGAGGGTGACAGTGACGAGGATGGCGAGGATTTTTCTAGAACTCTCAGGGAAGCTATCTGGTTCCGTAAGCCTGTAACCAGGCCTGACAAATCGAGAACCGACGTCTACTATTACGAGTTGGGTGAGACACAACGTCTAAGATCACTGAAGGAAGTAAGAGACTACTGTCATTCTAATGGTATAAAATTTGATCCGTCACTGTTCAGTTTTAAAGGAAGCAATAAGTCCCAAGGCATTGTAAAGTCCACTCCTAGTGCTAGCTCAAGTCCCAGTTACACACCTCCACACACCTCTTTCTCTGAAACTCATAAAACCAGTTCCTGACTAGAAGACTCCATACCTACCACATATAAACAGGCGTTAAAATCACCTCAGTGGGAACTCTGGAGACAGGCAATGAAGGAAGAGATGGATGTTATAAATAAAAGACAAGTATGGGTATTAACACCTCTACCACCCAACACCGAACCACTAGGCTGCAGATGGGTATTCACCATCAAACGAGACGACAAGGGACGGGTTGCAAGGTATAAAGCGAGACTTGTAGCACAAGGCTACAAACAAGTCAGGGGTGAAACGTACGATGAGACGTTTTCGCCCGTAGTCAATTTCAGTCTAATTCGTTTTTTCTTTGCGGCCCTTGTCTCAAGTCTCGGATGGATCCACACTCAGTGTGATGTAAAAGGTGCCTATCTGTATGCCCCTCTTTCTGATAACATCTACATGAAACAACCATCAGGGTTCGAGGTAAAAGGTAAAGAGCATTTAGTCTGCAAACTCCAGAGGGCCCTTTATGGCCTCCACCAGAGTGGACGAGTATGGTTTTATGAATTACATAAGAGTTTAATTTCTCTTGGTTTTAAAAAGTTAGAGTGGTGTAATTGCGTCTATTCGTTTTCCAATTATGTTGTTTTATTACTATATGTGGATGACTTTGTAATATTAAGTAACCATCAGAAACATATTAATGAAGTTTTAACCCTTTTAACAAAACATTTTGACATAAAAATCCTGGGGAGAACACGCAAACTACTTGGTGTTGAGTTTGAGGAGGATGAGAATGGCACTGTTTCAATTCATCAAAGGCAATATATTGATGATATTTGTACAAGATTTAAAGAATTCAACTTTCCCATTACATCACTCCCTATAACTAAAGGTACTGTTTACTCCAAGTCACAATGTCCTCAAACCGAAGTAGAAACCCAGGAAATGTTACAATATCCATACAGAAGTGTTTTGGGCTGCCTTTCATTTTTAACAAGCAGGACACGTCCTGATATTTCGTACGCTGTAAATATCTTCAGCCAATTCCAGAGCAATCCTGGGATTGTTCACTGGAATGGTCTCCTGAAGCTTTTAGGGTATGTCCAAAGCACAAAACACTATAAACTGAGGTTACCTTGCAACCACATAAACCTAATAACTTACACCGACGCGGATTTCGCCGCTAATAGGGATGACAGGACATCAATGGGGGGACAACTACTAATGTTAGACAAAGCTCCTATCATGTGGAGAGCCTTTAAACAAAAATCTGTCTGTTTGTCTACTATGGAATCAGAATTTGTGGCTTTAACAGAAGCAACTAAAGAGCTTCTATGGTTTAGTAGGATCATAACTGAATGTTATGACAAACATATTTTTACAGGTCCACAAGTTAAACCAACACTTTTAGTAGACAACATGGCCTCCATTGATTTTCTTAAATCTCCCATTGAAAATTACAGAACGAAACACATTGACGTAAAATTATTTTTTGTTAGAGACCTTTTAAACCAAGAGATTTTTAATGTTAAACACGTAGCCAGTAAATCTAATCTCTCAGACATTTTCACTAAACCTTTAACAAAGTTTGATCTTAAAAAATTTATTGATGTAATTTTTAGTTATAGGTAATTTATATATATACATGATATTTAAATGCTATGAAAAAATAAAAGAAACTCCTCCTCCTTTGAACTTGTGTCAAGCATTAAGATGCTTGTTTAACTTTTCATGTTAAACCTTGAAGTTTAGCATTTTTTTTAAACTGAAATTTTTGGTATATTTCAGTACTTTTCTTTTGACGAAAAATGTTTGAATATGTAATTATACTCTTGTTATTTCATATTTATTTCATGTGCATACGTTTCATAATATCTTTTCATAGGTTTTGATATACCCTCATTTCCAACATCGCGGACAATTTAACTCCCGCTGGAATGTGGTCAGACCTCAGGATCGTTCATCCTCCGGGATCCGAGCAGCCTCGAAAAACGTCTCGTGAGGTGCCCTTGTAAATAGCCAGAGTGGTCTGCAGGGGGTAGCGGCGTTCTTGAGTGTTCTGATCACAGGAAGGCCTGTCGCGGGCATCGTTCTTTTTAAGTCTGTAAGTCCCTGTTTTTGTATAATGGAAATGTCACATAGGTCCCGTCCGTGGTGTTGAAAATCGAGTTGTATTTTTTTTTTATTGCATATGTAAATATGAAAATTTTCTTCTCGTTTTAAGAGTATATATAACAAGTTTTTTTCCATATTTAAATTGGCCAAATCATTTGCAAATGTATATCGTTTCAAAAGCTTAAGCATATTTTTTTATTGTGTTGTCTTTCACGTGAGCGCTCACAGTCATTTAACTATGTCATTAACATAATCATAATTCATAATCGTTATCATGATCATGATCGTTGTTGTTCTCATTATTGAAATTTTCTCATTTGCATAACATGTATCTTTCATATATTATCAAAGTATTTTCATATTGTAATTCATGTATATTTATTCTTTATATTATCCTGAATTTGCGTTTATGTGATAATCATTCTCTTTCAGAATAAATATGCAAATGTATAATTGTTTAAAATTCATTCGAATATTGTTACAAGTCAAGACCAAAGGAAAAATCATCATATTAAATTCTTATGTAAAGGTAACTCGTAGTCACTTGCATGTGACGAGGTAATTGTAATTATCTTTCACGGTTTTTTTTCAGGAAAATGTTATCTTTATAGACTTTTGCTATTGAACTTTTCCGACGTGAAAAAAAAAACTTTTCGTTAGAGTTACAATTGTAACTGAACTCTCATGAAATGAAAAAAAAATTGTTAATCGAGTTGTTATATATAATTGTTAAAATTGTTATTGTTATTAAATATTGTTATTAACATTGTTGAAAATTGATGTTTTAGATTAACACTGTTGAAGTTATTGAATTTGTTGCATTTATACTTATTAATGTTAAGTTTCTGTTTTACTGGTAACTATCGAAGTGTGATAGTTTATGTTCTAATGTTTACATTGTTCTATATATATATATAATTTACAATATCTGTCGATTATCCATTTTATTTTTAAGTACGAGTGTTAAGGGGGGGGGGGGGCGATTGTCAGCCATTTTTCTTCCTTAACACTCTGAAATGTAAAATGGCATGGCTTACTATCTTATGTTTTTGTTCCAACTTCCATTTTTTCTTCTTTACCGGCATTCGGCATTTTTCCAATCTTCCGATCTTTTGTTTACTTGTTCAAATCAATCGCTTATCTTTTCCGATCGTCGCTGATGGGTACGTTCATCCTGGTCTTATCGTTCCGTCCGGTCTCAATCCGCAAGCATCGCGGATCGCATCTCGCAAGTGGCTGTCTTGCATCTCCTCCATCGCAAGTCAGGAGCTCGCTTGCTCAACTCGGAGGGGCGTATCCAGTTTCGGATTGCCGCTGCTATTTAAACCGGGAGAGATAGATTGTGCGGGGGATTTTGAAGTGATGTTATGTTTCAAGATAGTTGATGTTACCGTCAATATGATATAGTTTCAGAAATGTGTTTTTAACTCATCCAGTTTTAAAGTTTTAAAGTTAACATCTAGTTGCTTGCCGTGTCTCATTTTTACCAGCAGTCGTAACCCATTTGTGTTTTAATCAAGTCTTCATGTTCATGTGTGGATATTATTAGCTTCAGTTAAAAACTCTACGTTTTCTAAAAACTTTTCATCGAAATAGTTGATGTGCCATACCATGGGAATTTGTTTTCCAATACGTTGATAGAAGCCGTCCATAAGTGAGTCTGTTTTGTTTTTTTCATTGCTATCCTAGTATTGTTATATGCCATGCCATGCCATTCAATAAGTAATATTATTTCATTACATAGAATGTTTTAATTTAAATACAGATTTGAACTTATTCTCTGATTACATTTTGCCAGTTATATTTTTCATCCAAGTTTATACATATTTTATTTAAACTTGAATATTATAACTTTTTAACTGAACTTGTTTCTGTTCACGTTATGTCTGTTATATTTTTCACCTGGATTTATACATGCTTTTATTTAAACTTGCACTTATTTTTCATTAATAAACGTTAGCTTTTTTTTTTACTGAAAAACAGTTTCTTTAATGTCTTACACTACACTGTCACACTGTCACCAATACTTACTCTCTTAGGTCACCGTAGTTGCACTGTTGTAAGCTGCTAAATTTTATGTTGTTTTAGACGGTTCTTGTTACAGAACCGATCAGGGACTATTGAAATACCTAGGTGTTTTTCTCGGGATGCAGATAAACTGCATTCTTTGCACATTTTTTGTGACGCTAGCAAAATAGCGTATGCTACGTGTATATTTATACGGTTTGAAGGTGAGAATGACAATTTCTGTCAATTGGTTCAAGCAAGAAGCCGAGTTGCTCCTATGAAAACAATTTCCATTCCGAGGTTGGAATTGTTGGCTTGCAATATTGGGGCTAGATTAGCAAATAGTGTCAAAACGGATTTAAAATTAGATGATATTGACATTTTTTATTGGACTGATTCGGCCAATGCACTTTATTGGATAAAAAGAAATGAAAATTGGGTGCCTTTTGTTTATAACCGTGTATCAGAAATCCAGTCTTTAAGTGATCCTTCAAAATGGCATTTCATTCCCGGCCATTTAAATCCTGCGGACCTGCCTTCAAGAGGTTGTACCGCTGAGGTTTTAGCCCGAGACAAATGGTGGGAGGGACCACAGTGGCTAAAGAAACCAATTAACGAGTGGCCACAATCAGAAATATTTCCAGATTTTGAAATTATAGATGCCAAAAGAAGAAAAACAATAATTAGTGCTAACAATTTGGATATTCCCAATGAACAAATTTTTACAAAATTTTCATCGTATGAAAAATTAGTTAACGTAATTGGATGGATGTATAGATTTTGCCAAAACTGCAAGAAAGCTAAAGAAGACAGAGAATATAGTACTTTAACTGTAAAAGAGAAGAATGAAGCTGAAAGTAAATTATTGAAATTAGTTCAAGAACAATCGTTTAGTGGCCCCCTAGATAATCGATTAAAATCGTTCCAGATTATTACAGATTCCGCTGGAGTTCTAAGGTTGAAATCACGTATAGAACTGAGAGAAGATACGATGAATTTTCGATACCCTATCATACTTCCTCATGACCATCCCGTAGTTGAAAAAATAATTAGATCTAGACACCTAAAACTAGGACATGCCGGGGTACAAATTTTAATGTCTAATTTGAGGGAAGATTTTTGGATCTTAAAATTTCGAAAAACCGTAAGGAAAATTATTAGAAACTGTGTAATATGCAGAAGATACGATTTTAAGCCACAAGAAATATCCACTCCTCCCTTACCTGTAGATAGAGTTCGAGAAGCTGCCATTTTTGAAATCGTTGGTCTGGATTATGCCGGCCCGCTTATTCTTAAAGAAAATAGGAAAATATGGCTAGTAATTTACACGTGTGCAATTTTCAGAGCAGTTCATTTTGAGTTAGCCACCTCTTTATCAACCGAAAACTTTCTATTAACTTTGAGAAGATTTATCGCACGTAGAGGCAGGCCTTCTATTATCTACACAGAAAATGGGTCAAATTTCGTAGGGGCCGAAAATTTGTTGAAAGAAATAGATTGGAATTCTGTACAAAATCATAGTATATCCAGAAAAATTACTTGGAAATTTATCCCACCTTCAGCTCCATGGTGGGGAGGATGGTGGGAGCGACTAATAGGAATGACAAAAAGAATACTCAGAAAAGTTTTAGGAAAAAGTTCGCTAAATTATGAAGAGATGCAAACTGTAATGTGTGACATTGAAAGTATAATCAACAGACGCCCTCTTACCTACGTTTCCGAAGACAACAATGATCTTGTACCTCTCACTCCATCAATGTTTCTGCAAGAAGTAAAAGATAGTGGAACACCTGATATAGATATTTTGGATGCTGAATCATTGAATAAAAGGCATGCCTACCAACAAAAACTAAGAGAAGACCTTCGTAAAAGATTTCGATCTGAATATTTAGGTCAATTGCGTCAACCAAATAAAAATAACAAAAAGGAGAAACCTTTTGCAATAGGCGACGTAGTGATTGTAACTAGTGACAATAACAAAAGACTCGATTGGCCTCTGGCCAAAATAACTGAAATTTTCCCATCTACGGATGGACAAGTACGACTTGTCAAGGTAAAGATGAAAAGTGGTGAATTCATCAGAATGACAAATAGACTAATACCTTTAGAGGTATCACAAAATGATGATATCATGAGAAGTCATCTCAACGACATGAAAAATTCACGTTCTTCGGACGAACAATCCAACGATCCTTCCAGTGGTTCGGTCATGAGCCAAGATTCAGACTCTAGTTCATCGTTCAAGATTTGGACGCATCATCAAACCGATAGTTAAGTGGAAAATTTGAGTTCCAGCTGAACCCCTGAAACTCAAAGGTGGGAGGATGTCGGGATTTGGAACTTATTTTATATTCCTTTCATCTTCCACCTGTCAGGGAAAAAACTATTGCGCAATTTAAAAACTGAAACTCTGTTTTTATCTTACGTAAAGGTGCGGCGCATGCGCCGAAATGTTTTATTCCATCGAACTTTTTTATTAGACTAAGAACTTTTTTGTTTATTAATTTTTATTCTCTTTTTTTCTGTTTTGTAGTTCAGTTAGAAGTTAGAAGTTGTAGAACCAGGATGTAATAGTGAAAGTGTCACGGCCATTTGTAAATATTATTGTTGTGTGTGCCTTTTTTTTGTGAATTCGTGATCGTCCTTATTAAAATATGAAAAAGAAGATAGACTAGTGTTTTTTGAGTGAAAATAGGCTTTAATATTTATGCTGCAGAAGAAGGCATTCGAACATTCTGAGCCCCGATACCCGAAGAATTGGAATTTTGGAGGTAAGCCTTTTTTATGTCTTACCTAATTTTCATGATATGATTTTTCTTAGAATCAATGTGTATGTTGATGATTCTTTTGTGGCAGCTCTTGCTGTGATTATCTAATTTAGGCAGTCGGAGTTGTCACAAAATGAGCAAAATAATGGATACATGGTTCAAGTATTAACATGGTTCTTGGTATATTGGTTCTTTTTTTACTTTGCGACGATTAAACTTAGCCCACTTTTTTAAATTGGCACAAAGTTCTATATATAGAGCCTTCGAAGTATAGAGTAAAGGAGTATATTTTACAAAAAAAAAATTTCAAGTGAAATATGGATCTCAAATAGCAAGAAAAAAATTTAAGTGCAGACACCTCTACATATTTCAATCAAAGATAGATGTTTTTGATAAAATTACAGTGATCATAGTAAGCAGTCTGCATGAAATTACAAACAGAAAATGTTTTTCCAGTTTATTAAAAGTATAAAAAATGTAGAAATATTGAAAAAAATTATAAAAATTAAGAAAGCAAAAAATTTAAATTTTAAACAATTTCTATAAATTTTGGTCTTTTTGCAGCAGTAAAAAATATGATGTCACCATAATGAAATTTTTTGTTACATTACTAATGACTTGGTGTAACTATTGCATTCTATTAGGAATTCCATTGCTACATTTAAATATTTTTTTAAAAAAAGGAGAAAAAAAAAATGTAATTTTTTTTTTCGTAATTTAACCCCTTTACAGCAGTAAAAGATATTAAACAATCAACACGATTTACAAATTTATTTTTTATTATAAAAAATAACTTTTCTGTGCTATTATGTTTTGATTGTATGTATTTCATTTTCTTCTGACCCCCCCCCCCCCTCCTACTGTACATAACTACAGTGAGAAGATTCTATAAAATCCCACCATCTAAATTTAATAGAAAAAAAAGTTAATATATTTAAGATTTAAGTTTCAGATTACTTTAAGCCAGAGGTACAGAATAAGTCCGATCAATCAATCTAGGATTGGGGGGAATTTTAACCACCTGGGGAAATTTTACAGAAACATATACAATTGGTTTTCATTTTAATAAATTCCATAAATCATTGAAATCATAGGTGCAAGAAGCCCATCAAAATCAAGACTGAAAATTTTTCTGGGTATTAGAAATAACCAAATAAAAATGGGCTAAATGATTTTGATACCTTGCATTATGACTAAAAATTGATTTCTTACAATAAAAAAAAGTGATTAAAAGATCTTTATAGCAAAATTGCTATTATTTATGTATATAAAGAAGAATTTACTATCAGCTAAAAATATCTTCAAGACTGAAATCAGTCCTGAGACTGAAGGTGTTGCCCCCATGCCTGAAATAGAAAAAATTCACTAGAAATAAAAAGCTTTGTATGGCACCCTTCACAAAATTGTTCTCAGAATAATCAAATATGAGGCATCAAGGGAGATTCTTTTATGAATTTCCGAAAAATTTAAGGAATTCGGTTCTAAAAATTAAAAATCAGACATAAAAATACCAGAAATTTTGACAAATAGTTACCGAAAACAAATCAATCACGTCAGTCATTTGCAAAAAGAAAAAAAATCGTTAATTTTGTCCAAGAATTATAGGAAAAGCACTAATTTCATCAAAAGATCGCAAGATAACTGCAAAAGATCGCAGAAGAACCATGATTGTCAAAAGATCCTAAAAGAACTATGAATTTCATCAAACAATTTTGAAAGAACCGAGAGTATAGTCAAAAGGATCTTCAAAATATCTCTGAAAAAAAAAAAAAAATGCAGTTTTGTCAAAAGATCATGAAAAGGTCATGAATTTTGTCTAAAGATAATGAAAGGACCATGAGTTTTGTCTAAAGATTGTGAAAGAATAGAGAGTTTCTTCAAACGATCATGAAAGAACAGCAAGTTTCATAAAAAGATTGCAAAAGAACCGAAAGTTTCATTAAAAGGTCTCTACAAAACATAATTAGTACAGGGAGAGGATTTCCTCCACTCTGCTGACCTTTCAGAAAATGTGTTGTGAATTTCAATTTTTTTTTTTTTTTTTTTTTTTTCCTCACTCAGAATCATTTTTTACTGTATATACTCATATATAAATTGAGAAATATTGGAAAAATAAATTTTGCATACTTACGCCCGATAATACAGTATTTACTTATATCATAAAATTTTGAGGAGATATTCATATGGATTAAGGGAAATGTTGGGAGTCAAAGCATTTTCTGCACCCCTGCTTTAAGCTTTTATAGCAGACAATATTACTGATAAATGGCAGCATTAATATATTTAATTCAACACAATTGTATGCATAAGAGCATTTTTCTGGAGAACAATCTGCTTTAATTATTTAAAAAACAATATCTATACTTTTTTAAACATGCTCCACAAAAAAAAATTAAGGTAAAAACATATATACCTTTTTTTTTCTTTATTAACATTTATAAATGATCAGTCTAACAGAGCAAACTACTGCTTTAAATGTATTTGAATAGCAATATTCTTCATAAAAGTTTGAATTTTATCTAGGAATGATTGAGCTAATATTTTATATATATATATGGATTACTTTCAGGAAGACTTAGAGAAAAGACTCAAATTATCATTCTAGTTCTTAAAATAATAATAATAATTTCATGCAAGCTATACAGGTGTTGAACCAACAAACATTGGCTCAAGCTCCTCATGTTGTTTCCAGCATGCTATGCTAATATCTAGGCTGAGTAGGTCCAGACAATATTATGATCTACTTTCCATATGTACACAGAAAACTCTTTAAAAAAATTATGGATTACTTTTAGGGAGACTTAGAGAAATGACACAAATTATCATTCTAATAAATAAAAATAAATAAACAGGCTGGCCACCCTGGTGTTGAACCTGCAAACATTGGCTCAAGCTCTTCATGTTTCCAGCAAGCTAATCTCAGGCATGAAATTCTTCTACGGATCTGTGATTTTTCTTTGCAAATAAAAAATGCTATTTTCTTCAAAAATCACAAAAAATACTATTTTCATAAAAAAAAAAAAAAAAAAAAAAAAAAACTTTGCCAAAAGATCGTGAGAAAACCACTATTTTCATCAAAAGATCGCGAGAAAAAATAGTTTTTCGTCAAAAAAATAATAATAATAAAATAAGAATAAATAAAATATAACAGAATTTAAACAAAATTATTGACATCTTTATTGCTGTTAAAATAACTTTCTTAATTGCCTACGCACACTATTTAAAATAATTTTTCATATTCAAGTTCACGTGCTTTTCCTCTTTTTTAACTTTTGCAATCTCATGCCTGTAATCTCTAGGCTCAGAGGTCCTGACAATAATATGCACCTACTTTCCATGCATACACAAAAATTCTGATTTTTTTTTTTTTTTTTTTTTTTTTTTTAAACATAAGCTACAAGTTAAGAAAGAACTTATACATATTTTTTAAACATTTAACACTTTGTAGGACTTTAAATTTCTAAAACTTCTTTCACAGAACCACTGTTTATCAGCTATAACAGACATAGTCATAGATACAGATTTTAAATATACATATCAACACAATAGCACTCTAACAGCTTACTTTAAAAAAACTTACTTTTAAGAGGTTAATGAGGTAGCATTTTAAAAATTCTTTTAACCTTTTATATAACTCATGACCAACAAATTGAGCACCACCAAGAGGAGCACTTTTCTTACATTTTGATGAGGATCTAGAACCAGTCTGATGAACACTTGTGCAGTAATCATACACATGTCTTACACTTCATTAAAGAATATTCATATATCATTAGCACAGAAACACAATGCATTTTACATGAATGCACATAAAAGTTAAAAATATGGTACATGCATCAAATGAAATACAAACACATTAAAATATAATATTTATCTGCATCACCAACAAAAGAATTTTATTATTCGAATAAACTTCAAAGACACTCTTGGCATTGTATAATAAATAGAATTTACAACTTTTGAATGCAGTGCTACTATATGTATATATGCAATATACTATACAATAAGAATGCTAATTTATCCCACCCTACTTTCAGCATTAATGACATTTTACTATGATTCCCACAGAAAATTTTTAGTGCAAATTATTATATTATTTCTTACAATTATTACTAATTGAAATAAAAGTTTTGTCTTAATTTTCAGAAAAAGCAACAATCAATCTAACAAAATTTTTAAAAACTAGAATATCTCTTATTTTCAATTGTTTTTCTTTTTAATAGTTTTTTTTTCTTTGTTAATTGTATATGATGATAGTAAAACATATGACAAATTTTATTGCTTATTAAATTTCTAATTAGCCGCAGATCACTTTTTTTCCCCTTTTCCAGCAAATGTTCTTTCTACAATAGATATTCAACCCATTTAGTGACTGAAATTTTTATTTTGAATCTTGCCTCAAATCATACTAGTAGTGTTCCAGTAATCTGGATAGACTATATATTTTTTTTTAATGTTATTTATTTTTGTTTATTTATTTATTGTTCATCATATCAATTTTTTTTCTTCTTTTATCCCATGAAAGAAATTTTTCATCTTGTTCAAATCTTTAGTTTTGATGTTTCAAATTTTTATATACTTGCCAATGGTTTATGATTGCCATTCTAATTCAATTTTAAGCTTTTTCAATATTGATATGTAACATTTGTTAAATAAATAACTCAGTAAGCAGTGATCTTATAAATTCTTATCACATGATAAACTAGTAGTAATAATTTCAGAAAAATGCAAATGCATTTCTGCAGGTATATATTTGAATAAAGATAAAAATATTCTAGTAGTTATAAATGAAACTGTTTCCCAGCAGCTCAAATTTCATGCAGAGGAAAAAATAGTCTTATAATTGTTGTTTCAAATAGACCATAAAACTATTTTGAAGTTATAATTTTGGATAAAAATAAAAATTACTCCAGTAGTTAACTGTGTCAAACAGATGAAATTATTTCTATTGTTTGGATGAAGAATATAAGCATGTTCCATTAGCCATAGTTTGGAATGAAAATAAATTTCAAATAGCTATTTCAGATGTATTCCTTTAATTCCTATTTCAGTTGAAAAATATAATATTCCCAAAGCTTCAAATAGAATATAAATGAAAAATATGCCCCTAATTACAGTTTTGGTTGATGTCAAAAGTATTAAGGTAGTTATAGTTTTGAATGAGCATTCCTATATTTACTCTTACTGATAGTGAATTTAAGAAAAATGTTGCACTTACTGCGTCAAACAGAACATAAAAGTATTCCTGCACTCATCATTTTCAATAAAAGATGAATGTATTTTTCTTTAATTATATCTAGTGAAGATAAAAGTATACCTGTAATAATCTTTAAATAGAAGAAAAAAAAAAATATTGTGCTTATTATTTCTGATGAGAGAGGCAGAATCCCAGTAGTTACAGTTTCATATTTATTCCTGTAGTTACTGTTTGAGATCTTTACTCCAATAAAATGGTATACATGTCTGCCAGTTGTATTGTGTATGAACGGCTGCACCTAGAGCTATTAAATTTGGACAAGAAAATAGCTTTAGACATTAATTTCTAAACCTCAAACCCTGATTATTAAATTTTTAATTGGACTTTAATTAAAAGTACAGTTTCTATGCTGATTATAAGTAAATTTCTGTGCTGCCACCCAATTTATTGACCTTTTATTCAAGCAAGATTATTTTTAATGGAAAACCTGCTATTTTTTCTTACACAGCTGTCTTTACTACATGTATTGATAAAAAAAAAAAAAGCAATTGAATAAATTTGATTCATTGATTGAGAATGCTACAATCATCTGCAGATGAAGGATAAACAGACCATGACCTTTAAAAAATTGAATAAACTGAAAAAGCATATTTTAATAGATATTTGGCAACTTGCCTAAATGGGCATTCTTACCACTATCTAGAAATTTTAACATAATTGAACAATTAGAAGCAGAATTACTAATTAATTTCTTTAATACTTCTTCTTTGAAAGCTATCTTTAAAACAGCTTTTAACAACTATCTGGAAAATGTTAATGTTATTCATTTACAGAAGTGCATTATTATCAATAAAAAAAATAACTGAACTAAGGCTTTTTTTAATGTTCCTATAACTTTTGTTAGTCTATTAATACAACTTTCTGAAAATTTTAGCTTAATTTGGAATATATACTAATAAAGAAAAAATATGTGTGTGTTTGCAATGGCTAGGAAAATCCCCACAGCTAGAGGTCTCAAATTTGCCTGAGGATAGTTCAAAGCAGATTCTTATGCACATGAGGTTAAGACTATTCATTTTTTAATAATAAACCAAGTTAATTTTCATACATTAAACTTTCAAAATACTCATTAATTATATGTACAGTTAGCTTTAAACAGAATTGCTACTCATAAGGGAGAATGAAATTTCCTGACTTTTCCAGGTGTATTTCAAGAAAATTCTAGTCTACCGGTGTAGCCCATAGTGAACATGCTGAGGGTAAAAATATATTATATTACTCAAAAAACACTAAATTTTTTTCAATATAGTTGCTAATAATCTCTGAACTAAAGCTCTTTATCCCAATATCCTTCCCAAATCAATAACAATCTTGCTTTGAGGTTTGCAATTGGATTCTTTATAATTTATGATTACCAGCTTTCAAAATAAAGTTTCCTACAAACTGTACATACTTGCTACAAAATATTTTTACACTGAGTTCACAAATATTCATTTTGTTAACTATATCCCAAAATCATGGTCTACGGTAAATTTATTTTCAATAGGAGTCAAAAGGGAAGAAGAAACAGAGTAAGGAGATGGAGGCTTGTAATAATTACTTATTGTTACATGAAAATAACTGCTGGAAAAAGTTTTAAAATCTGCAATAATGAGTATTAAAAATATAAAATGTGGAGGATAAAAGAGGAAATTTTCAGAAAAAAAAAAAAAGGTAGATGACTTTTTTCTATTTTTAAACATGCAGTTTCCCAAATCATGGAAGATTCCCACTTCTGGTTGCACAACAATCAAACTCTATTAGAAATCACAATAAAAGTTTATCAAATTCCCTGACATTTCCAGGTTTTAGGAAAAAATATTAAAAGTCCCTGACTTATTTGGCTAATTTCCCAATTTTCCCGACTTTTCCAGGTTCTCCATGTTGTGTAGCAACCCTGTTTAAAACAATGCCTTTGATTTTAAACAACTTTTCTAAAACACACTTTGGCAATTTGTATTTTTTATGCATATTTTAAAAATCTGCTTCTAGTAGAAAATAAACCAAATCATACTGACTTAAAAAAACATACTTTTTTTTGAGGGGGGGGGGTTAAAAATATTTATTAATCTTTTCAAAATAATAATGACTGAAAATCCCTTTAAGGCTGCTCCAGACATTCATTTTTCTAGGTAAAAAAATAAAAATCGGTCAAATAAATAATGAAGATGAGATATGTTTTTCTTGAAATATTTAGTGAAATTTTCTTCACAAATATACCTATTAATTCACATCAAAACTATAAAGTAAGGAATATATTTCAGATTTAGCCAGTCTTAGCAAAAAAAGCTTCATTAATACATAAATATATTTGGTAAAAAGAGTTTGATTTATCAACAATATCAGCTTTAACAAATTTATCCTTCTTTCATGCAAAATCCCAAGTTCAGTTATATTATTGAGAATTACATATTAAAATACGTTGATTTTAAGCTAAAAAAATTCTGCAATTTTGCCCATACATATGGATTGAATGTTTCATTGTTTACACCTGTGATGATGTGCAGATTTTAGGGTTGTGGATTTGAGGGAATCTACTGTATTAAAGTTTTAAATCATTCAGACAACTCTACTTCAAATATGCATGATCTTAATCTTTTTGTAATTTTACACCTTCCTCCCCTCACGCACACATATTTATTTTTAATTTGAACAACAATGCTTTTAAAACTAAACATCAATATTTTAGCAAGAAAATTATACACAGGCATCAAAAACATTATATTTGTAATTAAAAGTTTTGCATTTTATGTTTCACGGTGCACACTAGCCAAACGCCATTTTGTGGCCCCAACATCAGGTTCCTTTGAAAATATTTTTGCTTACATACAAAGATTCATTCAAACTGATTTAGGTGTATTTGAGGTTATCACAGGTTTGGACTACACTGGTGTCTTTTGTTTAAATGTATCAAATTTAAATAGATTTCAGTGTGTGTAGTACACCTGATGTATGCTGCCAAAGGCAATGAGGCCCCAACTTTAGGTTTGTTTGGATAAACTTTCAGTTAAAAATATAATGTCATACATATTTAAGGTTGTGGGCTTCTGAAGACACTGCCACCCTTCTTCCCAACGTTAGGATCATTTGGAGAGATTTTAGTTCAAATATATTAAATCACTCAACAGTGATTTTAGGTGTGTTTAAGATTATGATCATGAGCCAAGCAACACCAGGTCAGCTGGTTAGAAACAAAGTTTTATTTTTAATAAACGCAATGAAACACATAAGATTCTTGTTCAAAACTACAGTAGCTGAAGAATGAAAATGCAATTTTTTCATTTGTAGCTTTATTTTATGATTTAAATACTTGCTACTTTATAAGCAATTTGTGGGTATGAAGCATAGGAGGGTCCATTATAGTAGTCATCTTATTAACAGTTTACTAAAAGTAACTGGACTCCAAACATTTGGTTCATCTGGAAGACTGCCTTTTGTATAATAGCATGTCAGATGGATGGGCAAAACCTGGTTCTGAAATTCCAGTAGTTACAGAATTCAGATAAAAACAGCATTCCTGTAATTACTCTTCTGAATCAAAATAAATATATGCCATAAATTACTCTTACAGATGAAGGTAAACAAATCCCTCTAGTTATAGCTTTGGAAGAAGATTATATTTCTGTTACTTTTTGGATGAATAAAAAGTATTTCTTACAACCACAGTTTTGGATAGATAATTATTTCTATAATTACAGTTTGAGATAAATAAAATATTTTTTCCTGAAATTTTGGATACAACCTAAAAATATCCCCCCTTTTTTCATGGAAGAGAATATTCTTGCAATGATGGTTTAGGATAAAGGCATGAAAGTATTCATATGTAATTCCAAATAGAAGATAAATGAAATCGACTAGATACTGCTTTTGATTATAACTATTCGGGATCATTCTTGAATAGAAGATAAAATATTCTTATAATATGTTTATAAAAAAAATTAAATTATTCTTGCAATTGCAATTTTGATAGAAGATAAAACATCCTGTCAACAACTCTTTCTGATAGAAGTTAAAAGTATGTAGGCAACTAGTTTTGCATATACCAAAAGTATTTCTGCAGTTTCAATTTTGCACAGAAAATAAGAGTTTAAGTTAAGGTATTGCAATGAAGATAAAAATGTTTTTATAGTAGTAGTAGTATGTATGAAAAAAAAATTGATTTTTTATAATTTTCTTAGACATTAATCAAGTCAATGTAACATGAGGTTCTGCAGATGTTTTTACATTTTAAATGAGAATTCCACATGAAAGTATTAAATATAAAAAAAATAATTTTTAAATAATAAAAATGTATTTTTTCCCAAATAAACAGTATTTGCCAATATGTAGGATGTATCCAATTTTTCAAACACATTTTTTTAATGTGTAAACGTAAACATAAATAAATATAACATCTAATACCTCTTGAAATAACATTTTTTATAAAAATATTCTTTTATACACATTGGTTAATACCATTCATTTTTAAGTGTATCACATAAAATTTTAAGGTTTTTCTCAAACTATTGAAGTTTTAAAAAAAATTACAATTAATGGCATTACTTCCATTTTCATTTCTAATTTTATAAATATTTGATATTGAAAATCAATGGGAAAAAATTGAATAGAACTACCTTGGTGATGTTTAGTTACTAGATATATCAAAACTTTGAAATGAAAAATAGATGAATACTTTAGAAGATAAAAAATATTTATTATAGTTTATTCAAAACAAAAGCTTGAAATTCAGGACTTCATATTTTAAAAAAAATTTCCCACTTTGTCAATACCCAATTTCACCACCCTAGTCATCACTCACCAAGTGGCGATTTAAAAAAATCTTATTAATCGCCAAGTGAAATACTTTTTTTTTTTTTCCCCATCAAGTTATGCATCTCTACATTGATTATGTCTCATTAGAGAACTGGTTAATTCTTTTTCCTATTGGATGCAAGCAAATTTCAAATTTAGCTGCATTTTGAATATTTCATTTTTTTATATATATTTTTTATTTATTTTTGCCATGTGCTTTTACTGTATTCATTTTGATTACTTTTTCAAGAAATATAGCTTTATTCTGCAAAATATATTCATCATCTTTTATTCCACATGCATTTCAAATAATTTATTCCTTTTTTCTCGCCAGATGCAAATGGATTTCAAGGGCATTTCAGTATCTTCAATATTCGACTTTTGTTGTATGCTCAGCAGTTTTTTTCCCCCCCAAAATATACTAACTGTTTAATCATGTGAAATACACTTGCCAGCATAGATATCAACTGTATGTGACGTGTGTAGTGTATTAATAAGACATTTATTTATTATTTAAAATCCAAATAACATTTTATTATGTCTTATTTATAATTCACTATTTATGTTTGTAAAAAAAAAAAAGGCTTAAGGTTAAAGTGCAAATTTATCCATATTTAGTTTATATTTTTATGCATTATTTTAATGAAGAATTAATTTTCATATATTTTAGTAATATTACAGTACTTTAATTTATTATTATGCAATTAAAAATACTTTAATAGGGTTTTGTAAAGTGTGAGGTAACTTGTTTTTTTACAGCAGAATGAGGGGGTATTCAATGGATTTTTCTGCAGATTTGCGATTTTCTACTATTTTGATATTTTCTCATCATTAAAAAGAGAGATTTTAAGATTATATTTTATTATTTATCGTACAGGGTGCATACAGTCTAGAAAAAAACAGCATTCTCAGTAATGTGGACTTTCAATCCTTCTCTATCAACTATATGAAGGTCAGCATTTATATTAAACAAATTTTATTTAATCTAAAAGTTAAAAAGAAACAAAATTGCTCCTTATTTCTCATATCTCCCCCCCCCCTCTTTTTTATACTACTTTACTCATGATGGTAAATGAACAGTTAAATTCATCATTGAATCTGCTTCTGTGTTACCTTAATAACTTTTTAATTATGTGTCTGTAAAAACAAGTGTATGCATATTGACAGCAATGAAATGCTATTTGAATGTGTTAGGGAAAGAGGAGGGGGGGGGGACTTCAAGTAATTTAGATTGTATCATCCAAAACAAGTCAGACACAATAGAAAAATCCCTTCCCCCCCCTTTAAAGAATGTGTTTACAAAATGCATTAAAATAGGTCACTAATTAAAAAAAAAATTGACTTTTTTTTTTGGGGGGGGGGTGTATGTGTGTAAAATATACCTCTACTTAAAGTTATTGAAAAATGTAAAGCAAAGTTAATACAGGAGGGGAGGGGTGCATAAAGGCTGTATTTTGTTACTAAAAATTAAAAGATAGATTTCATATTCTAAAGGGTAAAATCAGTGTTCAATTGCGATTTAGCACTAAATCATGATGTTAGACGGATGATAAATCGATTTAAGAAATTTCTACATTGCCCAGTCCTACTGTATATAGTTTTTAACAGTAAATAAAAATATTCCTTTAGTTACTGTTTCAAATGAAGAAAGTATTCCTGTATTCTCTCTTTCTGGTAGAAATTTAATATTTATAGTTTCAGATGAAAATAAAAAATACTTGTAGTTCAGATAGAGATGTATTTCTGTTATTCACAATTTTGAATATATGATAAAAGGTATGACTTACTGTTCCAATAGAATAGGGATGCACAACCTATGGCCCGAGGGCCAAAAGTGGCCCGCGATGGGTTCACGTGTGGCCCGCGACCTTCGTCAATTTACAACTAGAAAAAAATTGAAATTTTTGTGCAAAAGTCGCAGAAAAAAAATCTACAATTTACGCCAGTTTACTGCTGGAAAATATAAACTTTCGTCAGTTACTTAAGAATCGCAAATTTCTTTGATCGGACACAGAAAAATCGCGAATTTCATTGACCAAGTGCGAAAAAAATCGCACATTTCGTTCATCAGGTGTGAAAAAATCGCGAATTTTGCTCATAAAGGTCGGAAAAAATAGCAAATTTAGCCGGTCGCACACGGAAAAATCGGGAATTTTGTCGATCGGACGCAAAAAAATGCACATTTCATTGATCGGGAAAAAAAAAAAAAAAAAGTCCTTCCGGCAATGCCGGGAGGAAGAGGTAGCTTTCATATACTTGTTTATTTATTTATTTATTTTAAACTAGCATACCCAGCCCGCTTCGCCGGGCTTAATTTGAAGGTTTATTTAATAATTTATGTGTATGGTACGCTTCCCGGACCATCGGCACTCCACGTGCGTCGGGTGAGCGTCAGAACAAACTTTCAGCATATACATATGGGTGGTTGTACTTGAATGCACAGACCTGCGCGTTTTTTTCTATCTTGCTTTTATACCTCTGGACCGAGTTGGCGCATTGCCAAGATTTGCTTCCTCTGGACCGAGTTGGCGCATTGCCAAGATTTGCTTTCCCCTGTGCCTCAATTAATTAATTAATTAATTATCCTCGGAATTCCTTTTATTTATAGAGATTAAATTACAGTATTCAAATATACGAAGCTCAAATTAGTGGAACCCGATTTTATAAGATTGAATACTAGTTTTTGTGAAGACTGAATATTTATAGAATGTTTTAGATATTAGTAATCTTTTATTCAACCTGGTTTTATTTTAAGCGATTTGGAGAGTCGCCAAATTCCATGATATAATGAAGTGTATGCCATTTTAAAGCAACATGATGGATAAAACTAACCAATGAGCTTGGTCGAAATCTTAATTCATGTGCACATGCACACTCATATTGAAATCGATTAATGTATACGAATGCTGTCGCGGGCAAACTCATTTTTTTAAGGTAGAGACAAAGCAAAAAATACTCCGGAATTCATTATTAAGATAAATACTTTAAAAATAACCTTTTTTCAATTTTTAATTTTTTCGTTTGTACATCATTATACATTTAAAATATTTTCGACAAACATAAACGGCTGCCTTTTGTAAATTAGAGGGCGGATGAAGTTGGCCAATGAACGAGGTCAAGACATTGGTATGTACTATGTGCACACGGAGTTATACCCAAACCAGTTTATAAATATGCGCATCGTGTGACATATTTCAGTCCGTTTCAAAATATCAACCATATTGGAAATTGAAAGTGCTATAACTCAGCCATTTTTCAAGATATAGATGAAACAAAAAATGCTCTGGAATCTTTGCATCAAGGTCAAACACACAAAAGAAAAATATTTTTCAATTTCTTACTTTTTTGCATCTAATTTTAAAATTAAAAAAAATATTTAATATTACGCCATTTTGAAACAAGATGGCGGATGGAACTGGCCAACAAACTCGATCCAGACATTGGTATGTACTATGTACGCACCAAGTTTCATCAAAATCGGTTTATAAAAACGCGTGTTATCACGTGACGGATAATCAGATCATTTCAAAATGTGAGCAACACTAGAAATTAAAAGTGCTATAACTCAGCCATTTTTTAAGATATAGACTAAACGAGAAAGGCTCTGGAATCTATGTATCAAGGTCAAATGCATAAGAGAAAAATCTTTTTCAATTTCTCACTTTCTTGTACCTATTTTTAAATTTTAATTAAAAAAAAATAAATGGCCGCCATTTTGAAACAAGATGACGGATGGAACTGGGTAACAAACTCGATTCAAGCCTGAGTATATACTATGTACAAACCAAGTTACATCCAAATCGATTCATAAATACGCGTATTATCACTTGTCAAAAATCAGATCATTTCAAAATGTCAGCCATAAGAAAAATTCAAAGTACTATAACTGAATGATTTTTTAAGATATAGACAAAATAAAAAGTGTTCTAGAATCCTTGTTTTATGTTCTAACACATAAAAGAAAAATATTTTTCAACTTTTTATTTTTTCGCATTTAATTTTAATTTTAAGTTTTTTTAAAAAATTTGAAATGGCCGCCAATTTTAAACAAAATGGCGGATAATGCTGACCAACGAACTCGGTCTAGACATTTGTATCTACCATGTAGATACCAAGTTTCATTCAAATCGGTTCATAAATACGCGTGTTATCACGTGACTAAAATCAAATAGTTTCAAAATGTCAGCCATAAGAAAAATTCAAAGTGCTATAACTCAATCATTTTTTAAGATATAGACAAAATGAAAAGTGTTCTGGAATTGTTGTTTGAAGTTCTAAAACGTAAAAGAAAAATATTTTTCAACTTTTCATTTTTTCGCATTTAATTTTAAATTTTAAATTTAAAAAAAATTAAAATAGCCGCCATTTTGAAACAAAATAGCGGATGATGCTGGCCAACGAACTCGGTCTAGACATTTGTATGTACTATGTACATACCAAGTTTCATTCAAATCGGTTCATAAATACGCGTGTTATCACGTGACGAAAATCAGATCGTTTCAAAATGTCAGCCATAAGAAAAATTCAAAGTGCTATAACTCAATCATTTTTTAAGATATAGACAAAACGAAAAGTGTTCTGGAATTGTTGTTTTATAAGTTCTAACACGTAAAAGAAAAATATTTTTCATTTTTTAATTTTTTCGCATTGAATTTTAAATTTAAAATTTTAAAAAATATTAAAATGGCCGCCATTTTGAAATAAGGTGGCGGATGGAACTGAGTATCGAACTCTATTCAGGCCTCAGTATATACTATGTACACACCAAGTTACATCCGAATCGAGTCATAAATACACGTGTTATCACGTGACGAAAATCAGATCGTTTCAAAATGTCAGCCATAAGAAAAATTCAAAGTGCTATAACTCAATCATTTTTTAAGATATAAACAAAATAAAAAGTGTTCTAGAATCGTTGTTTTAATTTCTAACACTTAAAAGAAAAATATTTTTCACCTTTTCATTTTTTCGCATTTGAATTCAAATTTTAAAATTTTCAAAAAATATAAAAGGGCCGCCATTCTGAAACAAAATGCCGGATGATGCTGGCCAACGAACTCGGTCGAGACATTTGTATGTACTACGTACATACCAAGTTTCATTCAAATCGGTTCATAAATACGATAGTTATCGCATGACAAAAATCGGATATATATATATATATATATATATGGTTATATATATATATATATATATATATGTCAACATTTGAACGGAGGGTGGTTTTGCGGTCTGGGGGTCATGATCGGTGAAAATATACCAAAATATTCTGGAAGTGCTTTCCTCCGGACGGCTGCAATAGGTAGCTTTTTACTTTTTGTAATGAAAGCTACCTAAAATGTCAGATTTGTTTATAATGCATGAAAAAATTTCAATTTAAACTCTTTGGCTGCGAAAAAATTGGATGTTTTCTCATTTTAACACGTGAAAAAAACGTGGATTTCCTTGATCGGGACGAAAATTTTGCGAATTTTGTCGATGAGGGACGAAAAAAATTGCAACATTTGTTGATAAGACACGAATTTTGCGATGATGAGCGAAAATATTTAAAATTTAGTTGATCAGTTGCGAAATAATCGTGAGTTTTGTAAGTTTATCAAGAGAAAAAAGGCACAAAATTCATCTTGCCGCGTACAAAAGTGCAATCTCGTCAAAATTAGTTAAAAATCGCGAATTTCGTTGATTGGGTACAGAAAAATTATGAATTTCGTTGGTTGGACACGGGAATATCGCGAATGTTGTTGGTTTCACGAAAAAAAAATTGCAAATTTCGTCGATCAGGCTCAAATAAAATCGCGAATTTCATCTATCTGGTGCGAAAAAATCCGGAATTTTGTCGATAAAGCGAAGAAAATCGCAAATTTCGTCGATCAAGTTTGTAAAAATTGCGAATTCCGTCAATCAGCCTTATATAAATCGCGTTCGTCAATAAGGTTTGAAAAAATCACGTAGTTTGAAAAAAATTGCGTAATCTGGATGGAAGAATCGCGAATTTTATCAATCATGCGAGGAAAATTGCAAATTTCGTAGACCAGATTCATAGAAATCGTGAATTTCGGCGATCGGCTTCGTAAAATTCGTGAATTTTGTCGATCAGGCTCGAAAAAATAGTGAATTTTTTCAAACGGACTTGAAAATTCGTGAATTTACCAATCAACTTCGTAAAAATTACTAATTTTGCTGATCAGGTGCCAAAAATTTGTAGGTTTTCTCGCTCAGCTTGGTAAAAATCAAGAATTTTGTCGATCATTCGAAGAAAAATCACAAATTTCGCCAATCAGCTTTGTAAAGATAGCGAATTTTTTTATTGTTTTCCCAAAAATCGCGAATTTTGTCCATTGGCTTTGTAAAAATCGTGAATTTCACCCATCAGCTTTTTAAAAATCGCAAATTTTGTCTTTCGCTTTCCCCAACATCAATAATTTTGTCGGTCATTCGCAGAAAAATCTTGAATTTTATCGATCATGTGAAGAAAAATAGTTAATTTTTTGATCATGTGAGAAAAAATTGCGAATTTCGTCAATCGGCTAAATAAAAATCGCTAATTTTGTTGATTTTGGTTGATTACGCGCGAAAAAATTATGAATTTTGTTGATCATGTGTGGCAAAATTCTGAATTTTCGCTATCGACTTCGTAAAACACATGAATTGTAGTCAATCGGTCTCTTAAAAATCGCGAATTTCGTCGATCAGCCGCAGAAAAATCGCAAATTTTATCGATAATGTGAAGAAAAATGGTGATTTCGCCGATCATCTTTGTAAAAATCGTAAATTTCGTGGATCGGCTTTGTAAAAATCGCGAATTTCGTCGATCAGTTTTGTAAAAATCACGAATTTTGTCGATTGGCGTTATAAAAAATGTGAATTTTGCCGATTGGTTACGTAAAAATCGCGAATTTTCTCGATCGGTTTCGTAAGGATTGCAAATTTTGTTGATCAGGCACGAAAAGATTGAATTTTCTCGATCAATTTCGTAAAAATTGCGAATTTTATCGATTACTTTTGTAAAGAGTCCAATTTTGGTTGATCAGGCATGGGAAGCTGCAAATTTTGTTGACTGGGCGTTGAAAAATCTGGATTTTCAGTGATGAAGCACGGAAAAATCTTGTTGATCGGCCCCATTCCCTCTCCTTTGTTCATAAAGTTAACATTTTTTTTGGCACCAGCCACTTATCTTTGTCTTTTAGCACTTTTAATAAAACAAAATTTACTCTCTTGAATAAAGTCAAGGAATACTATTACATCTTAAGAATAACCCTTGCTATATCTGATATATATATATATACAAACGTAAAAACTGCTGATCTATCCTTACCAATTGAATTGGATATTTTCACTGGCTAAGCAAACCTAAAGGGGCTTTTCCCCCACTTTCTTCTGAAAACATATCTTTTATCCGATTATAGGCCACAGATCACCTTCGAAAATGAATTTTCTCCATGTTATTGATATGGCCCTCGACTACACACACATATTTATAAATGGCCCTTCTCTTAAAAAGGTTGTGCAACCCTACAATAGAATATAGAAGGGATGAAAAAGTCAATCTGTAAAAGATTAAAAGAATTTTTTCTTTTACTTTGTTTCCATACTGGGAATTTCCTATTTTGCCACTTTTGTAAAGAAAGCTGAATATATGTATTGTATAAATATGCACAAGTCTACCACTGTTTCCAAAAATCTTCACCTTATTTAATTGCAGAAATTCTGAAATCAAATAACCAAAATGAATACCATTTCTAAATTGTGATAGTCAAAAATTGCATATGAAATGCATGAACAAGTTAGTGACAAAGCTAAGGTTTAAAAATGATTTGTGTGTGTACAGTGAAAGTGCAATTAATCAGCATGCTCAAAAAGCACTGACTGCCAGTTACTTGAAAAGTCCAGATAAGTGGGCACCTTAAAATTTGACATGAAGGAAGAAAGAGGCATCAAAATAACAGTGAAACAGAAAAATGATTTTTTGGCTAATTTTCCAATCATCAGGAAGTCTATTCAATAATTATTTTATTATTATTAAATTTCACTTACAAAGAAGGTCTCCATACGGGCATACTCCAAAAATTCTGAAAAAAAAAAAAATACAGAATGTTCTTCTCGTGTGGCTATATATGTTTATAAAAAAAATTTTGGCAAAACCCCAATAGAACATTTGTAAAAGAATAATGAACATTTCATTTATTTGGCTATTTATCACCAGTTGGCAACGAAATAAAATTTCAAAAAATACTTTTTTTGTCTAATACTTTTTAAGGTAAAACTGTTTCTTGTCAAGCTATTTTTAAAAATATTTATTTAAATAACTTTATTTTTTCGGTTTTAAATTGTTATAACTATAATTGTGTCATTATATATGTAATGAAAATTAACTATGAGATTTTATGAATTAAAACAAAAATTAAATTAATTAAATGTTTCAATCTAAAAATTAAGTCTAAATTGAGACACTCAATTGAATTTCATTGCTATGGGAACAAAAACTTATCAGATATTGAAAATTACTGCAACATCCTTCATTTAGTCTTTATTTAGGAATACACTTAAATATATATGAAAATATATTTTTAAATATGAAAATATGTTTTATATACATAATTATTTTTACAATATTAAAATTAAATAACTGTTTCAATAAGCAATATATATATGTAATACAATATAATATATGCATTAAACTCATCAAATGCCATTTACAGGCATTCTAAAAATCTATTTACAAATAGTTTTCAGTTACATAAAAATCATTTGCTTTTGGCAAGGAAAAATGCTGCTCGCCAAATCGTGTGACATTTTAGTCATTTTACGCCAAATATTCAAAAGTATTTTATTTTTTTACAATGTTTCTACTGTTATTCCACCACTAAATTTGTCTGATCCTTTATTACATATATAAATAGTTTAATTAGTATTTTTTTCAAAATTTTCTAGTATGCCCAGCATGGAGACCTTCCTAGTTAGATAAAAAAAAATTTGACAAATTAGAAATAAAAGTAAACAATATTTTGTATTGGGATGCTATTTCTAAATTTATTTATTAACCTTTAGTAATATAACATTATTTAAAATTAAACATCACAAAGATTTTAATTTAGGACTAAGATGAATAAAAGGATGATGCTCTTACTTCATGTGCAAATAAACATGCATGAAATTGCATAAATATAAAGAGAGAAAAAGCATATTTACCGAAAAATGAGAAATTATTTAAGATAGCATGGGCATTAGACAATTAAGGTTATTTTATTCACAGTAAAATTTTCAATATTTTTGTTTAAATCCTGCTTTATCTGAATGGAAACAAGGTGAGTGTCAGAATGAATCAATTTATGCAAATACTATAAGTAATTCTGAAATGAAAGTTTCTACTTTAAGTTCATACTTTCTAATGCAATGTCTTACACAGCAATCTTAGCTAATTGTCCAATCTAAATTTTTACATGTTTCTACTTAAAACAACAGTCAATAAACAAGGCAAGTAAATGTTTACAGAAGGTCAGCTAGGTGAGAAGGCCCACCAAGTGGCATAGACTCTTAACTAGCCCCACCTAAACAGATAGAGTAAATGTTTACATTAGATTAATTTATAACACTTTTATTCAAATCGGTACATGAATTATAACATATGTAAAATTTCCAAGCAGGTGAAAAAAGTCCTGGCCAGGATTCAAACCAGAGATGTATTGGCTGAAGCCGACGATGCTCTCTCAACTGAGCCACCCCAAACAAATACTGGAGGACTAATTCACCCAAATAACCTTACTGTATATACTCACGTATAAGTCGAGAAATTTTAGGGGAAAAAAAAGAGCTTCAAAGTAGGGGGGTCGACTTATACGCAAGACCTAAAAAAAATTCTATAAATAAAATATCAGAAAATTGTTTGCAAGCAAATCGGTGCTGTAGCACCCCATTGTGTTATTAGAGTACAAAATCCAATATCCGGAACCCTTCCAACCTCGACGATTCTGAATTTAAGATCATTTTCAGTTTATTTTTCAAAACAATAATCTACCCAGGGCTGCCAACCTCTGCGAGTAAAAATGTGTAGTTGGAACATCGAAAATGTGTAGTTTTAAGAAATCAAGTGTAGTCAAGTTGTGTTACCGCATTCGACCCCGAAAGGTTAAAAAAAAAAAAAGTTTGAAATATATTATAAAAAACACTTTTTTAAAAATACAGTGATTTAACTATCATACATATTAAAATAGAAGAAATTTTACAAATCAAAATATATAACTTACCTTTTATTTCATGGGTATTCATCATGAAAATTAGTTTAACAGCATTTTGGTCAGTGGTACCACCAGTTAAAAGTGAAAATGGCTTTAAAATAGTAATTATATCAGAGCAGGTTTTATTTCCCATACATTTTAAAATGGCTGTCATTTTGGTTCGAGCGTTAGCATTGTGCTTGGCGATTTTGGAATCTGGGAACATCGCTTTAAAGAGATAACCTGCATGGTCAGTTGCACTTAATTGCACGTTATGTTCAATAAGAAATAACGAAAAAAGCATCTCTGGTGTGGTAATACTTATCGACACGTCGCTTTTGACAAAGAAAGTGCCCGGCATTTTTTCAACTTTTGTTTTTGTTCTTTGCTCTTGATATGTCTCTTTGACTTTATATGACGCGAGCAATAAAATTTTCCCCGTGATTAAAGTGAAAAGTACTTTCGCAAGTAATGCAGAATGCTTCATATCAAGATTTATCTGAAGCACGCAAAAAAAAAAAAAAAAGCTACTTCACCGAATCGGACATTAGCCAACTCGGATCGGAACTTTTGATCCGAAGTACTTTTCTTTGTTCGATATCTCAGTCACTCATTTTGACAGAGAAATAAAAGAAGTGAACAGGATTAATTATTCAAAATGATGTCATATACCATATAATATATGATGTCATATACCATATAATATAACTTCTGAAAATGTAGCTTGACTTTAGCCCGAACAATCCCATACAGAATCAAAACACAAGAAAAGTACGGCTATTGCTAGAGACAGGAAAGATCTTCACACATGTAACCCAATCACAGCGCCGTATTAATGTGCGCACGCACTTTGCATCAGATGTTACGATTCAGTGGATATGACTGCGTTTCGTTATCGAGGAGGAAAAGTCTTTTCAAACTTGCTTCCTTCGTAACCGGCAGCGGCATTTGAGGATTGCGCAACTGCAGCGCGCTGATAGTAAACAAAAGCGGAAAAGCGTAATTTGAAGTTTGCGTAGTGTAATGCATAATTTACAAGCTAAAGCGGAATAACTACGCTGTAGGCGTAGTAGTTGGCAGCCCTGTCTACCCTACCCTATTGCAAAGAACAAAAAAAAGTGTATGATTTATGTCATTTCGGAACGATTCCAAGGAATCATTCCTTTTCAGAGTCGTTTCATTTCGGAGCAAGTCTGAGGAATCGCTTCTTTTCGGTGTTGTTTCATTTCGGAGCGAGACGAGAAATTGCCCTTTTTCGGAGTTGGTGCATTTCGTAATGATTCCGTGAACGTGATCGTTTTCAGAATCATCCGAAAAAGACGGATTCTTTTTTACAGACTGAAATCGTTCCTTTAGTTTCCCTGCTGGAATCGCTCCTTTCGAATTGTTCCTCAACAAATGACACAAGTCTCTACTAAAAAACTGATTAAAGTTAACGTTAAAACGAACTATTCAGCAAAAAGTAAGTTTAAAATATAAAAAACGAATTTTAAAGTAAGTTTAAAATTCGTAATGTTTCTGACCTGTGATCTTCAGATCACTGGTTATTTTGCTATTTATGGCAGTTGAAGTGAAGTTTGATGTCATTTTATCACTAAATTTTATTTGTTTTCTTCATTTAAATTTTACTAGAGAATTTTTGCAAAAAATTGAAATGAAAAATAAGGAATAAAATTTAATGGAGAAAAACTGGCCACTGGCACTTAGATTTTCATACCCCTGCCCATAGATATTTAGAGAAAAATAGTCTTTTTAAATCAGCATTCAGATATGCAAGCTAGATGCTAATACAAATAATTGCAAATTTGTATATTTACTGTGTTGTGCAGCTTTCAATAATGCATTTTTATATGGAAATAATATATTTTTATATGAAAAATAAACATTTTGCAGATAATTTTTTTCTCCTTTTTTTACATAAATGGCATATTAATAAATAATAATCATTTCTCTTTCTCTAAAGTTATAAAATCCATCATCTATAAATGTCTGCTGAGCCTGAAGTCTTTCATCAAAAAAATAATTTATTTTTCCAAAAATAATATTTTTTAACAATTAAATTTTCCAATTTAGATTTTATATAATTATGCTGTTAGTTTAATCATTTTACATAGTTGATATACTTTAATTTTGAGCATGTTTTGTTTTCTGTTGGTTTCTTTCATCTCTTCCATTTTCCTGGAAGAAATAGGTTTCTTCCGGAAGAAACCCAACCCTGATTTTCAGACATAGAAAATTAATCTGTAGTGTTTTTATAATATTTTATTTGTTTATAGAACAAATTATACTGTAGCGATTCACCAAGTATACGATTTATATTAGAAGATATTTTATTTCACATTATTTTATCTGCATTAGTTTACATTACCTATATTACGACCTTCAAATTTGAAAATCTTGCTTTTAAGATACTTTAAAAATAAGTAGGGCATTATTCTTGATGCGGTGTTAAACTAGTTCTTTAAATACAAAAAAATATATGTTTACCTGCAGCGTTATGTGCAGTGCAACGACATTATCAGAACATATCATACTTCAAATTTAAATCGAGCTTAAATATTATAATTTGTAATAATCTGTAAGATAAGGGTCAGCAGTAATCAATACCATATAATGTTACAGACGTGTACCATGATTATTCAAGAGTATAAACACACAACTGACATTTTTTGGTTATTCATGAAAACTAGAGAATTCATGCGAAGGCTTTTTCATTAAAACTGATTAAATATATCGGTGGTAATAATTTTTTTTGCAAAATATTTACAAAAATAATGAGATTAATTAACCAAAATTACTCTTTTGAAAATATCACAATTCTTAAAAAAAAAAAAATGCATCATGATTCTTTCTATAAATGGAGACGCTTTTGCAGTTGATTATATTTCATATAATTTTATTTAAAGAAAGAAAAGAAATACCTATTTCTTAAATTGAATTTTGATAATTGAATTTGATAATTGAATAATTAAAATTTTCGAAAATATTTAGCTTTGACTATTTCTCTATTCTATCTAAATTTGATTGAGAAGAGTGTTTAGTGTGGAAAGAATAAAAAGCTTTTATTAATAGACAGAATAAATAAGTTTTATATAAAGTTTTCTTCAATCTACTTTAAAGTGTCAGTGCATAAAGGGTTAAAGAGGTATGTGCAAGAACATTTTTTAAAAAGACTTACAGAAAAAAATCTATTGATGTTATTCAGAAAAAGTTTTTAATTTGTATACATGGGCAGCAATACACATTTTTCTTGGTAATACAAAATTTTATAATATAAGTCAATACTTTAAGACACATTTAACTGAATTAGAAGTTAATTTTTATTCATTATCTGGCATATTAGACATTTAATAATCATTTAATAATAGGTGATCATTCTTTTACAAACATCAGGGATGCCACGGATGCGCTATAGCGCGTAAAATACGCAAAAAATCGGCGACGGGACGCAAAAAAATGGAACTTACGCGTCCTGCGGGACGCGTAATTTTCGTCAGATATTCGCAAAAAAGGTAAATTTCGTTAAAAAATGGCGAAATAACGAATAATTACCGGTAAATTTCGTCAAAAAATTCGCGAAAAAAATGGCTAATTTTGTTACAAAATCCCGAAAAAAAAAGGCAGATTTCCTCAAAAAATCGAGAAAAAACGAAAATTTTCATCTACAAATCATAATAAAACGGCATAATTTTTCAAAAGATTCGCGAAAACGGTAATTTTCATCAAAAATTGCGATAAAACTATAACTTTCGTCAAAAGTTTGCGAAAAACCGGCACATTTCGTGAAAAGATCGCGAAAAAACGGCACATTTCGTCAAAAAATCGCGAAATAACGAATAATTTCCGGTAAATTTCGTCAAAAGATTCGCGAAAAAATGGCTAATTTTGTTACAAAATCCCGAAAAAAAAAAAAACAATTTTCTCAAAAAATCGCGAAAAAACGACAAATTTCGTCCAAAAATCGCGAAAAAACGACAAATTTTGTTCAAAAATTGTGATAAAACGGCACATTTTGTCAAAAGATTCGCGAAAAACGGCACATTTCGTCGAAAAATCACTTTAAAACTCAATTTTCACAAAATGGCATGGAATAAAAGTTAATGCCTGGATAGAATTTTTCTGTTCAAAAGACTAACTTTCCTGCTTTTAAATTATTATTATTATTATTGCTGCTCCAAAAACAGATTTTTTTGCTTCACAATCTGTTTTTGATTGTTCCAAATCTATCTGAGTGAATGTAACTTCTGAAAAACCCATTCATTAAACAAAAAAATACCCCTTTACTCAACAAAAGTATTCTTTTTTCAGGAAAAATGTATTTTTCAATAAATCAGTTTTGCCCCTTTTTAAAAGAAATACAAACAATAGTGATACTTGTTATCTTCTACACTCAAATAAGCATTATTTTATAATTTAATTTGTATCATTTATTTTTTAAAAAAAGAAAGGAAAATTTTTCTTAATAGTTTCAAATCCAGCGGCATCACTGAAACATAGTAACACATTTATAGAAAACATACCCAAAACCCCAAAACAATTTCATTAGGGAAATTCACAGTAAGAAATGTTTTCTTGGTGCAGTATGAAAAACATCAGATGAAGAGATTCTTAGCATAAAATTATATATATAGAATAATTATCACAGAGTAAGATGATAAAAACATTTTAATTAAAGGATACGTGTAAAGTTCCATGTAACGAGTCTTCGACATATCTTGGTGCTTATTCATGTATACCTGTTCAATGCCATCTTTAAGATCACCCCATATTTGATCAAGATCAATTTGTTTTAAACCATGAGAACTTTGGGACTTTGGAGCCAAACCAGAGGGTCCAGGAGATGCCATTTTCAGATCTCTAAAACAAAATTCAAAATATAAGTTACTAACATAAACAGGGCCGTAACTATAAACTTGGGGGCCCCGGGGCAAAACCTCCGGGAGGGGCCCCCAGGGAGGGCATATTGAAACTTTGTCCCGGGCATAGTTTCTTTTCTCGCACACCGTTATTTAAATGTACATAGTATGATAAGCCCAAAAATGATTAAAAAATGTAGAATTGGACAACTCTACTCGGCAGGCACTTGGCGGCGACGCCATTTTTGTCGATCCCACTGAAGTTAGCATAGGGAAGAAAATACGGACTTCTGATTGGTTGAATACTTTAAAGAGCATTTTATTTAGGTTCATTTTTGAGTATATGTAACTTAGTCATGCGTTTCTGTTTAAAAACTTTTTGAAAGATGGATTGTGATAACTTTTTTTTTTCAATTTTATGTATTTATTAACAGACTAGTTGACCCATCCAGCATTGCCCGGGACACGTTATGATAACCTTAAGCAAACAATTAACAGTTTAGATCTACAATTAGTCAAAATTAAGCATAGGATATGAATTATTCGTTAAATAATATTTTAAAGAAATACATAAAAAATGAGTAAATGCTTTAAAAAAGGCTTTTGGACCTCAATAAAAACATCAGGGTGTAAGTCCTGAAATAAGAGTCCAAAATTCAACTTTAAATTTATGGATTGAGAAGGTTTGATAATAAGTGGGTGAAATATGCATGGAGAACAAAAATTTCAAGGTGTCTGAGCCGATACCATAGGGAGTCTCAGGCTTTTAAATGAAATGTAAGAACATGGGAATAACTAAGTGAAAAAATAGTTCTAAAAATGAAGATTGGATTAAGAGAGGGCAGTTTAATAGCAATTTATGGTACAAAATCTTCAAGGGACCAAGAACTTATTTCGCATGTAGTTGGGTATAAAATATTTTTTGTAGTTATTAAAGTAATGGGAGGATGCTAAAGCAATGTGAAAGAAAATTGCAAGCAATTCGGATCATTTTTAAAGAAATTGCACCAACGGCCCCAAGAACGCGATTAATATTCAAAATTGGTGGTAGCTAGACTATGGCGGTTTCTTAGTAGCTGATGGATTTAAGAAGTTGTTTAAAAAAAGGGAGTTAATTGAATCATTTTAAAGGGATTTATAATAAGGGCCCAAAAAGGACAACTGACAGTTAAAAAGAGGGCCCTAACAGGAAAACATGTTAAAATATCTTAGTACTTAGCTCTTTAGATCTACAATCAGTCAAAATTAATCATAGGATATGAATTATTCATTTTAATAATATTTTATCGAAATGCACAAATTGATTCGGAAAATGTTAAAAAAAAAGGGTCCTAGCCGCGGATGAAAATATGAGAATCTTGTCCCTGAAAGAAGAGTCCAAGACTCAAATTTAAAAATTTTGCACTGAGAAGGGGATAAATTTAAAGAGTGAACTATTTTTGACTCACAAAATGTTCAGGGCCTTAGAGTGAGCCCTATGATTCCACAGGAGGCCAAAGTGTCTTATTTGGAATGTGAAAACATTAAAATATCTAAATGAATAAAGAATCCTAAAAATGAAGATCAGATTAAAAGGAAACAATTTATTAACAATTTATTATTACAAAAACTTCAACGGGCCCCAAGGGGCCAGGAATTTATTTTTCATGTAGTTGAGTATAAAGATATTTTTTGTAGTAATTAAAATGATGGAAAGACACTATAACTATGTTAAATAAAATTGAAAGCAATTTGGTTCATGTTTAAAGAAGCTGCATCAAAGGCCTCAAGAAAGTAATTGACAAACAAAATTAATGGTAGCTGAAATCTGAGAAATTCTTTTGTCATTCATGTAATAGGTAGAGAGAGGACATAAAAAATTGATAGAAAAAAAAAAGCTAGTAAATTGGACCATTTTAAAGGGAGCTATAATATGGGGCCCTGTAGGGACCAACTGACAGTTAAAACCAGGGCCCTAATATGAAACCATGTTAAAATATTTTAGTACATAGCGCTTTATATCTTTAATTAGTCAAAATTAAGCATATAGTAGGAACTATTCTTTGAAATGATATAATTTTTTTAATGCACCAATTGATTGGGCAAATGTTTAAAAAGGGGCTCTAGGGTCCGAATAAAAACATCAGGTTTTCTGGATTGGTCCTGAAAGAAGAATCCCAGGCAACTTTAAAATTTTGCACTAAGAAGATCAGAAATATAGGAAGTGAAATATCTTTATTTCACAAAATGCTGAGGGGCCCTGGGCTAGACCCTATGATTCCACAGGGAAACACAGTGTCTTGTATAGAATGTCAAAACATTAAAATATCTAAATGAATAAAGAATCCTAAAAATGAAGATCAGATTAAAAGGAAGCAATTTATTGACAATTTATTATTACAAAAACTTCAACGGGGGCCTGTACCGGGCCCCAAAGGGCCAGGAAATTATTTCGCATGTAGTTGGGTATAAAAATATTTGTATAGTTATTAAAATAATGGGAAGACCCAAAAACTATGTTAAATAAAATTGAAAGCAATTTGGATCATTTTTAAAGAAGCTGCACCAAGGGCTCCAAGAAAGCGATTAATATTCATAAATAGTGGTTGCTGAAGTCTAAAAATTTTTTTTTGTTGTTCATGTCGTAGTTGGAGGTCCTAAAAAGTTGTTAAAAAAAAGCTAGTGAATCCGACTATTTTTAAGGGAGCTATGATAGAGGGCCCCATAGGGGCCAACTGACAAGTACAATGAGGGCCCTAACATGAAAACATGTTAAAATGTTTTAGTACATAACGCTTTAGACCATTAATTAGTCAAAATTAAGCATAGAGTATGAATTATTTGCAAGAATAATATTTTTTAAAAATGCACCAATTGTTTGGGTAAGCGTTAAAAAAAGGGCCCCAAGGCCCGAATAAAAATATCAGGGTGTTGGTCCTGACATAAGAGTCCAAGATTCAGCTTTAAAAATTTGCACTAAGAAGGTGAGAAATTTAGGGATTGAAAAATGTTTAGCGCACAAAAAGATCAAGGGGCCCTGGGTCGGCCCTATCATTATCTAGGGGGCCCCAGTGTCTTACATGGAATGTAAAAATTTGAAAATATCTAAATACCCCAAAAATAAAGATCGAAATTAATGGAAGCAATTTATTAACAATTTACTATCACAAAGACTAAAAGGGGCCCTAAAACGGGCCCCAAGAGTCCAAGGTCATAACTGAAGAGTAAAAACGCGAAAATATCTAAAAGGAGAAAGGTACCTCAAAACGGAAAAGATTAGATAAAAAGGAGTGAAGCTATTAACAATTTGGCGCATAAAAATTGTAAGGGGCCCAGGGCCCTGGCCCTTAAAATATTAAAAGTCTGAGCCTCAGGTGCATCAGGACCTGTCTTGGACTATCTTCACCTAAAATTTCAGACTTCTATGTGCGGTAGATTTTGCTAATCATCGCAGTCACACACTCACACACACATACACAAACAGAGCGTTTTGTTACTTATTAGTATAGGTAAGAAGAAAGATTTTCTAGAATTTTTTAGATGCTTTTTATATTATTCAGTCGATTAGAAGTCCATATTTTCTTTCTTATACTAGCTTCGGTGGGATCAGCAAACACGCAGGCGCGACATGACACATTCGACTCGACATTTTGCTGTCTGCTGTATAACTCCTTTTGCATGCGAAGCGTAAGGAGTGTATTGACAGACAAGCAAAAACATCTATTCTAGCACTTTTTTTTATATTACTAACTTTTAGGTATGTACTGGCCATTTTATAGGAACTTAGACTAGAAAGTAAAATCAATAGTTTTTTAACCATCAGTTTGGGGCCCCTCAGACTTGGGGGCCCCGGGGCAGTGCCCCGGCGGTGGTTACGGCCCTGAACATAAATTAGAAATATCAATAACAAACCTACCAATTTTTGAAAATGAGAAAAAGTAGCTTACAAAATTCCAATTAATCTGGTGATTGGTTGATTTCTGCTTTTTACACTGCAAATTGGTTTAACTGATTGTTTTCAGTTTGGGTTAACCTGATTTTACAAAAGTTATTTCTGCATATCTTTTTAGATTAAAAACTAAAATAATAAACATTAATGTTTATCTCACAGCAAAGTTTTCTGAAGAGAGCACAGAGTAGCAAGATTTGGAAAGAAGGTACCTCTATATCTGAAGTTATGTACCTCAAACCAATATCAAGATTATACGATTTTGACAGTTTTTTAATTTAACTTTAATTTTTTTAGAAGTCAGGTTTTCCCCTGCATTTTGCACTGAATTTTCTACATTTATAAAAGAAATCTGGAATGGAGAAATTTCATGATTTTTCTTTTCACTTCAAAAAAATCAAGAAAATTGATACTATTTTTATGTATATTTGAAGCTTCAGGGATGCCACTCAGAAAATAGCCAAAAAGAGGAAATTATGCGTGAAGTAAAATTTACGACATTTTTCACAACATTTATGCATGAATTTTGTAAACTATATTTATAATAAATTAAAAAAGAATTGCAGCTTTTTTTTTTTTTTTTACTTTTAATTTATAAGAGTAAATAAAAATGATTTTTCTTTAGTTTACAGTATTTTACATGAATTAATTTAATCCAGCAACAAATTCAGTCAGGAATTTTATGTATCACATCATTTTAAATCAATTTAAGTAACCCAGCAATAGATTCGATGATTATTCCAGGAATAAATAGCTAAAATTTGCAAGTTTTCTTTCTTTTTTAATTTTGTTTGTTTGTTTTTCCGCGATTTTTTTTTCATTTGACGAATTCATGATCGTTTGACGAAAATCGCCGTTTTATTTCGCGATCGTTTGACGAAACTCGCCATTTTATTTCGCGATCGTTTGTCAAAAATCGCCGTTTTATTTCGCGATCGTTTGATGCAAATCGCCGTTTCACATCACAATCGTTTGACGCAAATCGCCATTTTACATTGCGATCGTTTGTCGAAAATTGCCGGTTTACATCATGATCGTTCGACGAAAATTATCGTTTTACATCGCGATCGTTTGACGAAAATCACCGTTTCGTTTCGAGATTGTTTGATGAAAATTGCTGTTTTATATCGCGACCGTTTGATGAAAATAGTCGATTTTTGTTAAAAGATCGCAAAATAAAACACCGTTATATTTCGCGATGTTTAACGAAAATCGCTGTTATATTTTACGATCTTTTAACGAAAATTGCTACTACATTTCGCGGTCACTTGACAAAAAAAAAAAGCTGTTGTATTTCGCGATCGTTTGATGAAAATAACCATTTTATTTTGCGATCTTTTGACAAAAATCACCTTTTATTTCGCGATCTTTTAACGAAAATTGCTGTTTTATTTCACGATCTTTTAACGAAAATCGCTGCTATATTTCGCGATCACTTGACGAAAAAAGCTGTTGTATTTCTCGATCGCCTGACGAAAATTGCGGTATAATTTCGCAATCGTTTGACGAAAATTCACGTTTTATTTCGCGATCGTTCGACAAAAATCGCTATTTTTTCGCGATCGTTGGACGAAAATCGCTAATTTTTTTTCGTGATCGCTTAACGAAAATCCACAATTCTTAAAAATTAAAAAAAGCGGAAATCCGCCTTTCGGCGGAAAAGTGGCATCCCTGAGCTTTAATAATTCACTAAATGAATTTTAAAACTGCAGTTTTTGTCTTGGTGCGAAAACGCTGTATCATGGACGAAAGCGGCTGTGATGTCATTTGCCATGTAAACACCATAGTACTGCATTGCTGGCTTAAGCGTTTGACATATTTCTTATATGTTTTTAATTTTTCTGTATCAAAAATGAGTAGCAAAGTGTGTTCTAAATGTTGTTTAGTGCCCTGTTATACAAATAGCACAGTAAATTCGCCTGATAAGCACTTTTTTTAGTATTCCTAACTATTATGATAATGATAATTTATCCTGATGTTAACTTGATAGAAATGTTTTTGTAAACTTATAATCTGCTATTCTTCATTTGTATGTATATTTATTGATTGAATCTAAATATAACTTTAATAAATGTCCTTTTTTTTTTTTTTTTTTTTTTTTTTTTGAAAATATGAATGAGAATAATCACATATGGAACAGAAAAAAAATATTGTCATTCATTTTTATTTGTACTGCCTTCAATTAATGGACAGCTTATGTTTGAAATATATATATATGTATGTTCATTATTCAATAATCATAATGCAATTTTTTGGAAACCTTTAATTTTGATATCCATCTTTAATGTATAAAATAAAGATTAACATAAAACATAAAAAATACGGTTACTTATGAAAACAAATTTTCACTGAAATAGACTTCTCAACGACGCACATTTAGACTTTCATAAATATTTTTGAATTAGTAGCATAATCAGAAAAAAATGTGGGGGGGGGGGGGGGATTGTAAAAAAAAGGTTTGTTCGGCATTAATGTACAGAAGCTTTAATACACTGGAGAATTCAAAGTTTGGGGGATTTTTAAGGCAAATTCTAACTGCCTAACCCTCCAAGCGTCTTGCTAAAGGGTAAAATTGTAATGTTGTTCTTTCAACATTTTGTTTTAAATGTTAAGAAAATATGATTCTTTCAACATTATTTTAAAAAATGTCATTATAAAAATTAATGTAATCCTCCAGAGTATGAATCATTTTTCGATGTATTGAAAATTCATCAAATGTATAGAATTATACTATTTTAAATATTGCTTATATTGCAGTGAAAACTGGAGCACAGTACACGGAATATTACGTTCCAGACGCTTAGAGGGTCAAATAACACTTTTGACTTGAGTTTTTTTTTTTTTTTTTGGGGGGGGGGGAGGAATCAATATTATGTTTATGTTGTGTGTACAAAATTAAACTTTTTTTTTTTTTTTTTCAGGAAAATTTATATTTTACCTCAACTGTAAAATAAAATTACTACTACCGAAAATATAAGCTATTTTATGCCTATATTTTTATTTATTTATTTTTATTTATAACTATTATTTACCATTATATATTTTTTTATGTATGTATGTACTCTCTGAAACTTCGAGTGAAAATTTATTATTTCCTGTTAATTATAAATAATTTTGATGTAAAATGTCTAAATACATTTCACTTTAGATGAATAAAAATGGACAAATTATATCATAACTTTTTTTTTTTTCACTCTAACAAAAATAAAGCAAAAATTTTCAACTGGAAATTAAAAAATTGTCTGCTGATCCCACATAACATATAATTTTTGATACATACATATATAATTATACTTCTTATAAGAAATCATCAGTTAGACAGACTTAAATAATAAATCAGATTTAAAAAAAAATTATTTATGTCTATTTTCTTTTGGAGGCAAATATTAGCTAAGAAGTTACACTCTGTATAGGAAATTTTTCCAAATTAATATTCTGTTCTGAATATTTTTTATATATGTCACCGATTAATTGCACATTTAGTAAACTTCATAGTCAGTAATAAACATTTTTCGATTTCATTATTTGACATATATTAATATTTAAAACAAACTAAATATTAAAAAAGTATTCATTTTGTTACCTTTTTTTTAAAATAAAATACTATACATTATTTGAGACAAGTATTTAAAATATAAAAAAGTGAACAGTCTTACAGAAAGAAAAAAAAATCTTCACAAATTAAACACAAAGTAATCTGTAATTCCACTAACAGAAATATCACTTAAAAAAAAAAAAACCCAAGAAATTTTCATAAAAAAAAACAAGCGTACATTTTCAAGGAAAATATAAAGAAAAAAAGAATCGAAGTATTAGTAATCCTGTTTCAGAAAATGTCAACAGGGAGATTCGAACTCAAGCCAGCTAGCGGATACTCTACGACCACGCCTTGGATTACACGGACAAAATATGCAAACTAGCTATTGAAATTTTAGTGTAAAAAAGTAACTTGTCAGGGCTACAAGATAAACTTTCTAAGAACACTAAATTGTTTAAACTTAAACAAGTCACAATTGATTCCATGTTTGTTAATTAGAAAATTAAATAAATCTGAAAATTTAGATTGATTTCCAGTTCATTATTCAATGCTATATTAAAAAGTTGTGCAGTAGTTTTTAGAAAATGATCCATATCATAATCTTTTGTCCCAGCTTGAACTTATTTTCTTCCTTGTAGTATGTTTTTAACAAAAGTTTTAAGTAATACTTTATATATTATACAAAAAATCTTTATTACTTTTCTATAATTATTATGAATTTTTTTTAGTGTGTGGTTAAGGGGTTAAAACTTTTTTTTTTTTTTAAACTTTTTGTAGGATACATTTTACTATAACAATCTTAAGTTTCTCAGATATTGTTATAGACTTCTCTTTTCAGCTTGGATACAAAGGTTTTTAGTTTACCGAAAAATTTTTTACTCAGAAGTCAGAAAATATATATTAATTATTAAATAAATAACAAGTCTGTCTTATTTCTCAATATTTTATTTGATATAAAACATACTTTATCAGTATTGTAAAATAATTAAAATTTCATTTAAATTAAAATATACTGAAATAAGAAAATAACTCATTTCAAGAACAACAATCAAGAATCACAAACTACTATTTTAGCTTTTAATCTTTCATTTCATTTTAATCATTATTATTCTGTAAATAAAAATAAATGTAGAACAGAAATACATATATTTTAGATTTTACTCCTCGTATTTCTGCCCCGATGAAATCAGAATTCTTTCCTAAAAAAAACTAACATAGAAAGATAATCCATTTTTGGGAGGTTATCGTCCAATTGCCCTATTACAAATCCAGCCGAAATCTACATTTTCAAATTAAAATTTTAATAAAAGTAAAAAGTAAACGATGTATTTTACATTAAGATAAGTCTTACTTTTTTATAAATTTAATGTTGCTAACGTTAAATAAATTTGTAAAAACAGATGAAACAAGGCTGCAAATAGCAAAAGCAATGGGAAAAAGTATGTGCGTATTTAGACTTTGTGGCAAATGACGTCACAACCAATCGCGTCGTGTTTTTGTATCACATGGATTTATTTATGTTTTCGCGTTGTTAAAAACAGTAATTAAAAGATATTTAGAATTATTTTAACGATTCTGAGTGGATTTTTGAGAATTTCAAGATAAACTTTATCAGTTACACACAAAAGAAAACGTATTCATGCCGGGTGAAATTTCTCCATTTCTACAGCTATTTTTGAAATATTCGCAAATTTTTTTAAATGAGATTTTTAGTGTTTTTTCATGTTTTGCAGCTTTTTTTTTGACATTTGTAAAAGGAATAGGAATCAATATTTCAGTGCAATATAGTAATATTTCTTTCTCAGAAAATTTTACATGATTTTTAGAGTTTCTTCTCATTTTGATGCATTCCTTTGACATTTGTAAAAGGAATCCTATTTCAAACATTTAGCCCAATGCAATAAATTTGATGACAAAGTTTTCCATTTTTTCTCCACAATCATTTCATGACATTTGTGATTTTTTTTACAATTATCTGATGAAATTCACGATTTATTTTTTCTTACTTTCAACAAAATTAAGTTTTCTTTCTGAAATCTTTTAATGAAATTATAATTTTCTTTCTGCGATCCTTTAGTGAAATTATCATTTTCTTTCTGTGATCTTTTCATGAAATTATTTTCTTTCTGCAATCCTTTTCTTTATGTGATCCTCTGGTGAAATTATTTTCTTCATGCAATCTTTTGATGAAATTATCATTTTCTTTATGCAATCCTTTGACGCAGGGCTCGAAATGGAAAAAAAATCATGAAATGCTATTTCAAAATTATCATTCACTAAATTTCTTTTGGAAAGTATGGACAGTTTTTTTTTTTAAACTGTACAAAAACAATTAAAAAAATGCATTCAGTAAATGGATTGTAAACAAACTCCATCTCTCTGGTAAGATCGATGTTCAGCCTGCTTCCATTACGTTTTATCAAAAAATTAAAAAGATTGGATGCATGGACTGTCATATTTATTTATTAACAAAAATTTTAAAAAGATTGGATGTAAGATCATGATCACAGCACTAAATATTAAATGTGGAACGTCAACAAAACATCAATAGTTGTTTCACGTTGTGCATCCCTTTAGTGTAGATTACCAAGCCCATGATGAGAATTTCACCGATATTGTGTCTCTGCTAGCACAGTTCTTCCCCTGCAATGCTTTTCGCCACCACTATGTTGATGGTGGAATGGAACAAAGTAAATGTTTCACTGTACATGAAAACTGCTAAATGCATTTTTCTTTTAAACTACAAATTGCATTTTGGATCAGGAATAAATTCTCTAAATAAACATAAAGGCTAAAGGACTTAGAATTTTTCTTTTTATCTAAATCTGCATCAAGACTGTTCTCAAATAAAAAAAGGCAACTTTATGACATAAGTTTATTTTTCTTCGGAAAGGCATGAAACTAGCAGGTGCTGTTGTTCAGAAACTATCAAATCAAACTCATTTTCCCGTTTTCTTGCAAATGTAATATACAGAAAATAGTTCCAAAGTGAGCACTTTGAAACGAATTTTCACATGAAAGCAGAAAAACAGTCAGCAAAGGGAAAAAATGTCTTTGCCATGTGTTCTAAATTGCTTACAACTCAATAGGCAATTTATTGATCAAAGAATAGAGAATTTAATTCAATTAAAACTTGCTCCCATGGTCAGGCTTTGCATCTTTTCATTAAAAACTGAATGTGTAAATGTGTCAAAACATTGTGCACTTGTTGAGCAGAACAATTGCGAACAGCCTTATAAAGCAAAAGAGCTCAAAATATATCTACATTAAGTTTACACAATTTACACACAAAACCAGAAAATTTTCATGATATGGCCCGATCAGTTAAGATTTACTTTTTCCCTAGTAACATAAGCAATTAATGAAATTTGTTCTTAATTTCAGAGACTATTTCTTTGAAAAGTAATCTCAATTCCAAATTATCAGCAAATAACAAAACTGAAAGTGATAATAAAAGAACTAAAATGTTGTAAATTTCATTGAAATTTCTTTCCCATTTACAAAATAAGTTATACCTTTAAACTTTCAAGCCCTTCGCAACAAGAGCCTTTGGCTTAATTTTTATTTTTCAGATACTGGTTTTTCAAAGCAGAAAATTTTCTGTAACTGAATCATGAAAATGCTTTGATTAAATAAGGTAAACTTTACAATAAAAAATAATTGGTCAGAATAATGAAGGATTTTGAACACCATAAGTAGCACGTATACCGGTCGCTCATCTCAAAAGGGATAATTATACATTTCTCCCAAACGCGAAAAAAAGATAATTTTTTATTAAAATAATTAATCCTGTAGAGAAAATAGCTAAATTCTTTGTAATATATCTATATTTATTTAAAAAGTAAAAGCCAAATGTGTAAAAAACCCAGTTAGGAAAAAAAATTATTTTTGAAATATAAATTTAATTAAATGTATATTTACACAATTAAATAACTAAATAAATATCAAATTGATTAAAATTAATATATATAACTTGGTTTGTCCAAACTTTTCTCATGGGGCTCTTGTATTTATGAAAATTGTGAATGTTATCATAATTTTCTGAATTTAAATTAGCACTGAATTTCCTGTTTAGACAGTTGAATTCTCACAAGGTCACCATTTGGAAATTTATTTAAATGCATTAAAATAAGAAACACCAAACACATAAATTTATATGCATAACATAGCTTTTTTTTTTTTTTTTTTTTGTAATTTTGGGTGTTTTATGTCAGGTTTAATTTTATTTTAAGATGATTAAAGTTGTGAAAAGCTTGTTTTTCATATGAAAATTTTTTGTGAAAGATTCTTTTTTAAGACAAATAATTTTATAAAAGGCCTTATTTTATAATAAAGTAATTTGTGAAGGATGCTTTAAAGGCTAGAGAAATTTTTTTAAAACAAACTCTGTATATATAAGAACGTTAAAGGATTTTCCAAATAGGCTCAAAAGTAGTATCCTTTCTTAATTCCGTTTTTCTATTATTTGCTAGGAAAATTAGCAAAAAATGTTCTGAGGGCAACAACTTTTGAAAAAAAAAAAAGATTTGAAAGAAATTAGTCAACTTACTTTTTTTTTTTTTTCTTCCTTAACAGTGATCCCCCCCCCCCCCATCAAAAAAAAAGTTTGGTATTTCATTTTTTTTATTTTTTTTGTTTGCTTGTAACGCAATAGTTTTTTTTTTTTTTTTTTTTTCCCCTGCAATCAAGCGACGCAAATTTATTGATAGATTCATAGGGTCATTTTTATATTTAAAGAAGAGACTCCCAATAATTAATTCTCTTGCAAAAAAAAAAAAAAAAAAAAAAAGAGAGAGAGAGAGAGAGAGAGAGAGAGAGAGAAAATAATATAGTCTAGATATAGAATTATTACGGCAAGCTGCAAGAGCAGACTTTACAATCATTTTACCGCTAGACATGTAAGTTTTTTTTTTTTTTTTTTTAGAAGAGTGCATAGGTTTTTGAACCAGTTTTAAGGATTCCATATTTAAATATCTTTTAAAAAATATACATATTAAAAAAGATATAATAAAATGGCAGTCAGCAAAACATCTGGATTTGAGGCTTTGTACTGTACTATGATATTCAGAGACTTCCTTTCACATCCTCATTTAATACTCAGTGTGATTCTAGGAAATATGCTGATATGGAAGATGGTCCAAAAAGAAGTTTTTTACAATTTTACAATGAGGCAATGTTTATGTAATTTGTTACACCTGTAATTGTCTCAGCAACTGGAACAATTCAGGCCCATATATTGTACATGTCAAGGCAACACTGCCAGAAAATTTTGTACACTCTTTTCAATGGTTTTGGAGAGCAAGTTTGGCAATTCTTCAAAATCTAAGGGAAAATAATGCAATCTGCCTGCAACATTTTGGGCAATGGAGAATTTTAGTCTTTTTTTTTTTTTTTTTTTTTGGTCATATATACAGGTTATTCCTTAGAAAAATCTCCATTGAGAGAAATTCCCCAATTATTTTAAGAGTTATTTAATGTTGAAATCTGTTTAAACTGTTGTTTAAAAAGTTTTAAATTAACAAAAGCTATACAAAAATTAAATTTTTTTAGGGGTATAATTCATCTGTGCACACTGTGATTACTTTTTGACTAATTTTTTAGGGGTGTTTTTTCTGCAACATTTTGGGCAATGGAGAATTTTAGTCTTTTTTTTTTTTTTTTTTTTTTTTTTGTCATATATACAGGTTATTCCTTAGAAAAATCGCCATTGAGAGAAATTCCCCAATTATTTTAAGAGTTATTTAATGTTGAAATCTGTTTAAACTGTTGTTTAAAAAGTTTTAAATTAACAAAAACTATACAAAAATTAAATTTTTTAGGGGTATAATTCATCTGTGCACACTGTGATTACTTTTTGACTAATTTTTTAGGGGTGTTTTTTCAAATCTTTTATTTAATTCTTGATTATTTTTACACATCCAGAAAAGGTTATTTCTTTTCTATTGATGCCAATTTGTAAAACAGTGCAAAAAGTTACATTTGCTGTTAAATAAAAAATGAATTTCATGACTGTTGAAAACAGAAATAAAATTATAAATTTAATTAAAAAATCTCTTGCTAAAAGCAAGAAATGGAAAATTGCATCATAAAAAATTGCATTTACATGTGAATATTAAAAAAGTACAAAAATCTCAAAAGAAATTATTACATGTGACATGTATTTAATGTGAAGAACCACACCATATGTAAATACACAAATACTATTAAATATCAAATATGTAAAATGTTTAAAATAAATAATTAAATTGTTATGCATGAAAAATTAGGCTGTGGAATGGATTTTCATGGAACATAATTCTCACAAATGCTAAAGGATTACTGTCAGTGTTTTCGCTGTTGCCCGCCATTGTGCCAAATTTCGATAAAATGCTCCATTTGGCGAGTAAAAGAATAATCAGACTCGCCAAACTGTGAGAGCATATTTTCTGTTCTTTTATAAGTATGTGTGTGCCAATACAGTGGCGATTCTTATCCGTATTGTACAACTGGATGTCATTTTACAAACAGCCTCAACCCCACTTTAGTTTAGCAATAGCCAATGACAAAAATGATTATGTCATATATGTTTATCTATTGTCAGTTAATCACTTTCTATGTATCAGCGTCATGTTGGTGAAAACACAAATAAAATTATTCGAATCAAGAGCCAAATAGAGAAAAGTTTTATTGCATTGAGGTGTTGAAATTTTCCATTTAGCATATTATATTTTTGTTGTATGCAAAGTAATCTTTTTTTGATCAAATTTTTTCTACTGGTTAAGAAATTAAATCACATCGCAATTCTTATTGTTTATTTTCACACGGTATTTACTTTTTATTTAGAATGCTAAGAGAATATCTCAAAAATATACACATTTAAGCAAGATTTAAATTGCTTTTTCTTCTTTTTAATAGGTTCTGTAGTGGATAGTTGAATTTCTATTAATTAAGCAATTGAAAATTTGATTTGATTTGAGACATTGCTTTCAGGCCTATAGCAACTATGGCTTTTGACTCGAATGATCCATTACACACAGAACAAAGACAAAACAGAACAATTTTACTTCGCATATCCATTACATATTTATTTCACTACAAAGGGACAACACACCATCCATGTCTTATGCGGATTTGTACCAGGACCCCTCGGCATGGCAGTAGTTGCCGCTACTGATCACGCCACTTGGACAACTGCAGTTGCAAAATATTAGTTTATTTTAGAACATTTGGAAATAAAAAGATACAATAAGGGGTTAAAGATACATTTTTCAGTGTTTCACGCTGAATCTATTTTGCTAACATTTCTTTTCATTTGGCGACTGTTTTTTTATTTCTTATTTGCCGAATCTCTAATGTTGGTCAAAAGCCAGTGAAAACCCTGATTACTGTAATTGAAAAAGAATAATTTGAAATCACAGAATTTTTTAATTTTTCACTTCAGGTGCAATAAAGATATAAGACATAACAGATTTTGTCAGTTATAGAGAAATTAAAACAAGCTCATAGTTTGAAATCAATGATCTTTAAAATTAAAGCTTAGTTATAGGCAAAAGTTTTAATGTTTAAATCTTATTAAGATATTATTTATTTTACTAATAATTCTCCACCCTCTTTGTAATGTTACGTAAATCAACCAGAATTTGTGTGCAAATGTAAAGCTAAAAGATAATTTTTTCTGGTTATTATATGGGTGTTAATTATTTGTAAATGTTTCAATTGCTATTTATGAAATGAAGCAGAAAAATTTTCTATGTAAATATTTACAAAGTATATATTATTTTTATTATTTTATTTTTTTAAGTTTTGTGATTATTCAGAAATTTCAAAAGGAAAAACATTAATAGTGTCAATTATTCAAACTCCTATTAATAATATACGATTATCTAAACTGCTATAAACCTTTTCTTTTCTTTTTTTTATCTGACGACTTAAACATAGAATATTTTTATATATTAAATAATAGGAGGTGGAGTAAAATAAAAAATAATATACTAATAACACAGCTGAAATTATACAGACAAAATAGTTATTCTGATGCTTATGGCATATTCAACACATTAAACTGTTAATTCAAAGTTTTGAGAAATATCAGAGGGTAGAGGAATACAAATTCCCCAAGGGTTAAATTTTCCTGCAATCTCATAACTACAAAAGAGCAAAAATTTTATCCAGTAAACAAAGAGAATCTCGTGAACTGCCCAGAACACATGATATCCAACTAGAGATTAATTTGGGCTCACTTTTCAGAGCCTGGACTTGCCCAAGCCAGATAATTTTAGATAAAATATAGAAAAAAATTGTGTCATCCGAGTCCGAGCTCAATACCAAAAGTAAACTGAAATATATATATATTAACAGAATCTCATATTTTTCTCTCAGAACAAGCACATCAGGAGGACATATTAACAAAATGTGTTTTATATATAAATGAATTAAACTTGCTGAAATTACCATTTATATAATGAAGAACCAAACATTTCTTTTATTTCTCATAAGAGGTGCACATCTTAAAATATAATCAATTCCTTCACAAAAGAATTTTTGTAGTTCTTGTATCCTTGAAAATCAGCTTAAATAAAAAATTTAGTACAATTACCTTAAAGATCTGATGTTTTTACAGGAAAAGAGGAAATACTGCTTGGTTGTTTTCTATTGGGAATAACAATACATGCCTGTTTTATCTACTTGCAAATGAAAGTGACTTCATGAATATGAAAATTAGAGCCGTAGCATGAGCACATAAAGAAACTAGCCGTTCAGGGCCTCCATAATACTTACCCATCATGTTTATGTGTAATATAAAATATAGAAATAAAACATGTCTAAACTATATATAAAATGCATTGCAATTCCAAAATAAAATTTAAACATATATTGAAATATTTTTAACACATAGTAAGGCTCTATTAATGAATTTCTGATGAAACAATTTCGACAAATTATATAAAAAGCCAAATTACTTAAACAGTATCGAATTGCGTAAAAGAAACATCCTTATAACTCCAAAATTAATAATCATATTAACTAACAATTTATTGCACCAGATTAAGTGTTTTATTTCCAGTTAAATATATCTTTGAATTAAAATTTGAATGAAATACAGGGTCATGAAAAATCTAAGAATGTGAAAAACAGGATTACAAATATCTCGGCAACTAATAATCCAACCGACTTCGTTTTTTATGCAAAATTTATATTATTTCATTGCCTTTTGCGTCCACTCCTTAAAATAAAAAATTTCGAAAATTTTTATATACCTTTCATCAGAACAAATTTTTCAAGAGTCCGAAAAAAAATAGTTCCAGGTAATTGAGGTTACTGATATTAAATAGGCTTAATACATAGTAATCCTCTATTACTGAATTATTTGTACTACTTCGCTATCCCATCGACCAATTATATAAATCACCAAACTACTCAATAAATTATACAAATTGGTATAATTTATTTTAAATAATGAAAGAACAAATAAATTAATAAAAGATTGATAAAAATAAAAAGTGGAATTAAAAATCACACGATGACATAACAAACACATGTCACAGTTTAATGCCAAGTGAATGTAACATTTATCATAAGTCAATATTGGCATTTAATCTTATAGCTTCATGATAGATTTTTGGTCGGCGGATAGTCAAGTAGTACCAAATTGTGTAAAAGAAACATCCTTATAACTAAAACAATGATAATCATATTAGCTAACAGTTTATTGCATCGGACTGTCTCATATCCAATTAAAATATATTTTTGAATTGAAATCTGAACGAAATACAGTCATGAAAAATCAGAGAGTGTGAAAGTATTATTACAAATATCTTGGCAACTAATTATCCGATTGACTTCATTCTTTGTGCAAAATTTTTGTTTTTTTTTAAATTATCTTTTATATTCACTCCTTAAATTAAACAATTTTGAAAATGTTATCTTTCATCAGAATGAATTTTTTGAGAGTAAAAAAAATATTTCTGGATAATCGAGGTTACTGATATTCAATAGGCTTCTTCCCATTATTATATACTAGTACACACCAAATTTCAAGGCTCTATCTCAATTTGTTCAGGAAATAGAGCATTTATAGACACAAAGATAGATGGAAATTTTTTTCCTAAAAATATGTTTTTCAGTATATCTAGCGTATAAAACGTATAAATCCATCAAAATAAATAATTCAATTTTTAAAAGGATTACAAGTCTTACTCTATACTACGTATGATGGATAAGTAAAACGGATAGAATCACTGAAGACATTCACATAAAGATAAAAAACCCTCACATAAAGAGCGATTAGCACACAAGACTAAAAATGTGCAAATTTTAAGACAATACTAATTGACTAAAAAGAGAACTTTTATTTCATGTTAGATATCTAAAATAATATTAAGAAATAAACAATCCAGTTAACTTAAACATTCTAATCCTGCCATATCAATAGGTTATTGCTTATCGTCAATGGCTGACATGAATCTGCCAATGTTACAAATTTTCTTTTAAAATAGCATTTGAATAATACAACAAAAGAGGAGAAAATTTCCTGAAAGCATCAAAATTTGAATTTAAGTGGAATAAGTTTTTTTTTTTTTTTTTTTTTTTTTTAAAGAGAAAATTTTCTTTTTTCTCCACCTACATGAGAAAATCGTCAATTTCAGAAAGAATGAGCCCTAGTCAAAAGGCTAATATAAAAATCAAGCCCATGTCAGGACAGGGCTGAGCCCATCTCATCTCTAGGTACAGTACAAATGCTTTCACATTTTTTTTTCTAATATAAGGATTAGTAAACAAAATATCACTTTCACAGGGAGAAACTAGTCAAAATTATTCTCTTTATAATTTGTCAATGGTTAACAAAAATTGATATTGGCAAATTGATTTGTGACATTCAAAAGAGCACTGAAAATACTGTTCCTATAACAATAAACATCAAAATAAAAGTGACATCTCTCTTATTAAAATAAAACTTATGTGGTGTTTATAACCTACGAAATATTGACAGTGCTGATAGTTAAAGCTCCTGTTGCAGCTTGAATATTTTACAGCAGAGCAGTGGCACAATGGCTTTTTCTTTATGTTACAGTCAGTATGAAGTGTGTTTTTATTTGGAATTTCATCTGTCCAGTAGTTGTCTGAACCTTTTGCATATCCCAACTGGAGCCAGTCTACTGTATTTCCTAAGCAAAAGAAAGAAAACATTAAAAAATAAAGAATAATTACACTAATAAGGTTGTATATAGCATCTTGGATTATTTAGGCAATCATCATGAAATCCAATCAAGAGTTAAGAAACTATTTTCAATAGATTTAAAAAAAAAAATTGATTTTAAACAAACCAGTTTCATTATAGTTGAAAATATTGCAGGCATTCTAGCCTATTACTTCAATTTAAAGATATTTTCTTTAGTTTGTTGAACAGCATTATTTAAAAGAGCCTTTTACCCAGCAAACTGAAATGATCTAATATCACTGCTTAAATCATGTAAACCATCCTACACTTGCTTAAAATTCTATTGAAATTTCTATTGAAATTTTATTTTAAAATTCAAAAATTACTGATTTGAATGTCTACGTAGAAGAGAACACACACTAGGAAAGGAATTACCAATTACAAAATGCATGGGGTCTTATTCATAAGAATAAAAATTAATACTTTCTTCCATGGCTCAAAATTAGCCTTTATCAGGCATAATTTATATTACCTAACTTCAAATTAATAAACATTAAAACATAGAAATGAATTGTATAAAACTATAGCCATGTCTTTCCTTTTCTTTTTTATCTTTTTGGGGGAAGAAACAATTTTGAAATTGTAAGGTACAGTGTGTTTCTTCAAAATAAAAATATTTAAGCCTTTCAAGGGCAATGGTCATACGCCATGATCACCTAATTTCAATTGCAAAACTGACAAACAAGAATATTATAACTAAATAAATAAACAACGTTAAAGAGCACAAATATTATAAAATAAAAGATGTTAAAAGCATACAGCTGTTTCGGGACTTCTAAAGTCCCAAAACAGCTGTATGCTTTTAACTGTGACTTGTGTGTGTTTGTGACTTGTCTTTTATGTTTTACACTCTTTTTTAGCACTGATGATGGGACTTTAGAAGTCCCAAAACAGCTGTATGCTTTTAACATCTTTTATTTTATAATATTTGTGCTCTTTAACCTTGTTTATTTATTTAGTTATACATAAGCACAAAGTACAATCCTCCCCCCCTTCTTAAAAATATTATAATAAAATATAATAATAATGCTTTTAGGATGAAAGAACTGAAAGGCAGGTTTTTATTTTCTGCTTTATTTTTTATTTTACTTTTTTAATTCTAGTGTCATTTAATTATTTCATCATTTTACGAACAGAATTGTTTTGCCCCTGAATGGGTTAAACGTATTTTTTCTCATTTATTCTTCGTGAATGAGTAGCTTCCATCGCTGTTGACAACAGTCTTCATACGAAGACACTAGTGTTGTGAATTAGCAATGACTGTCACCAAAAAGTCATGCCTTGCAACTAATTATACCATTGCCATCTAATTTCATATTTTCTTAAACGGGTTCAAAACAAAATATTCCAATTTTCTTTAAAAATACTGCAATTTTTTTCCCCCTTGCTAAAAATGACATTTAAATCATGTTTTTATCTTGATTGCAACACGAAATATATATATTTTTTCATTTTGGTTTGTTTTCAAAATCTAGCTTTCAAGCAATGGTTGTTGTAGAAAGAAACCTCTGGTGAAAATGCTTTATGATGGGTATTTTACCATTTTTCATATTAAGTTTGCTATAAATCAAAAACAGCTAAAGATAAATAGTTCAAATTTTGAACAGGTCTTTTTCAATTACTGTAATTTCCCGTGTATATGCCGCAGCTCAGATAATTCGTTTTCCTACCAGAATTTGTTTTAAATAAAATGTGGCTTTTGTTTGCCTAGTTTTTATTTTACTTCATTCTTTGAATAAAATTTCCGGTATGAAAAACATTTAACTAAGTCGTGGCATATATGTGAAAAATTATGGTATTTTAGTTTATTTTAGTTTGGCAAATTGCAGTCATGCCTTGCAACTCCTATAACCATCTCCAATACATGTACTATAATATTTACAAGCTTAAAGTTTCAGGATAATTCCTCATGTATTTTTCTAGATATTTAACAAAATGTCTAAAATCGCAAGTGGAGAGTCATCTTTGGCTATACAGTGTATTTGGTTATTCAGTTATTTGGCCAAACCATTATTCGTTGCATCACTAATTTTTAACAGCTCTTCAATTCTCACATTTTAATAGAAAATACGAGCAAAATTTACTCAAAGTTATCTTTTACACACAATGAAAATTAAAAACTTTATAAAATGTTTATTTTTTAACTATATTTAAATATACCCCTTAAGTATTTATAGTTAAAAGCAGTTAGAAAATAATTCGTAATTTAAGGGAGAAATGGAGCTTGAATAAAAAATTTGCAAAAATGAACAAAAATATGTATCCTAAGTATAAAAGTATAAAAAACAGCCCAAATGTGTACATTTTACACCTAACATGTAAAACTTAGTAAGTATGCATTTCGCCAAAGGATTGAAAAAAACCCCTGTGATTTTTGCTAAATGATTACGAAAAAAAAAATCAAGTATTTTGTGAAAAGATCGATCAAAAAACTCAAACTTTCTCAAACAATCACAAAAAAAAAAATCTGATTTCCGACATAAGATCGCGGTAAAAACAGCGAATTTCACCAAAGGGTCACAAAAAAAAAAAAAAAAAAAAAAAAAAAAAATGCATCTTTAGAGATTGAAGGGGAGGGTGGAGATTCCCAGCCCTACTAACTCTGTTGTAATCTTTCAGAAAATCAGTGAATTTTAGAATTTCTTCTTCATAGAATCACTTTTTGATTCAAATCTAGATGCAGAATGTATTTATTAATTTTTTTTTATTCAACTGTAATTATTAATATTGGATAATTTTTTTTTTTTTTTTTTGCTAAGAAGTTAGGAAATTTAATTTTTTTTATAGATAAAGTGCATTTTTCTATTAATTTCTAAATGTAGCAATAATTAAAAATGATTTAAATCAACTTTAGAGTTGCTTCAATTATTATTATCTTGAAAATTAAGAACTTCAATAATTTAAAACAGAAACAAGTATTTGTGCTTGTCTAATGTAGCATACAGTTATACAGTGTATTACAGTTACATTAAAAAAACTAGTTTTAGAAATTGCAACTAAATATTTTAATTTGACGCCTAAGATTTTTAAAGTAGTCATCATCTGACGCCTACCTTTTATTTCCCATTTTGTATCACTTGAAGCAGAGGCTAAATCTATCTATAAATAAATTGAAATATAGGGTATATATATTGAAACCAACATAGAGATTTTTACCTTGCCTAAGTATTCAAATCTACATTAGAAATAAATACACTGATATTAAGAAGAAAAAATCCTTTATATTGTCAGATATGAAATTTATATGAAATGAAGAAAACAATTCCAATTCCACTGAACAGTATAAGGGTGGTTCTTCAAAATTTAATTAACTTATGGCCTAATTTTGACAAAGATGTTTTTAGATGGTTACCAGTAAGGTCCTAATTCTATAATGTGGGTATAATACCTAACTTTGTTGCATTCATAAGGGCCAGTCACTTTAATAAGTATTTTAAGGTATCATAAATAAATAATAAGTATATAATAAGTATTTCAGGCCTTTTACAGTGAGGACCTGACTGTCTAAAGACTGACAAATCAAAGCAAAATCAAACAAACCTATTATTTTAAATAAAGATCAAAACCTGCAGATGATCAAAATAACAAGGCAGACAAAGCTCAAATTTACAATAAGTGATGAGATCAATTAAATTAACTATCTTTGAAATGACTTACCTAGGACTCCCAAAGCAGAATATGCTTAAAAGTGCAATGTACGTTGATAGAACAATGAGCTTCTTTACAGAACATTTCAAATAATCAGTTAAGAAATTCCCCCACAAACACTCAACTTATGACCATTAGTTGGTTTCGTTGCGGCCAGAAAGAGTTACGGCCATTTGTGACTAAACAATATAGTGCCATAAATGGCTCGCCGCTAATTGCGGCAGCGATCGTCAAGCCGCTAACGGATCAGTAATGAAAGAACTGTTGCGTTTACTTTGCTGGCCAACTCTTAAGGGTAGATTTCTGGCTAGCATGTAACGGCCCACCATCTTGTAAAAAGCAGAGGGCTAATGTCGTTTAACCAGAATTTTTATTTAAAGAAAGAAATGTTTTTTGTCTCCATTTTTTTCAGCGTAAATTTAATTATTTTAAATCTGAGTTTAAATAAGCATATAAAAAATATGCAAGATATATATTTAAAACAGTAAAATAGATGGCATATTTTTACTTAGTTTGAAAAAAAAAATAGAAATGGTTTTAAAAATGTATACAATATTCCAAGTATTTTTTTTTCAGCGGCGCTCTATTACATTCATTACTTACAAAAAAAAAAGAAAGAAAGAAAAAAAGAAAGTGAATACATATTTAAAATAGATTTTAAAAAAAACTCATTTAGATTGTACTTAAAGCAGTTTCTATCTCCCACCACTCTTAGTAATTCCAAACTTTCGCATTACATACACAACAGCATTTTTAGCCATAAATGTGTAAAATTGACGATTGCAGTATGTCTAAAATTGGCTTAAAAATACAATTAATTTCTCCCTCTCTCTTTTTAAGGAAAGATCATAATTTTCCTTATTCAAAATGTTTGTTTTGGTGAAAGAATTTAATAAAACACGGAATTTATTTTTCATGATCTAAAATGTACATTAAACGACTTCTCTTTCACACATTCTTAAAAATTACGAACAAAATTATCCTCTCTGTAAATTATGTATTAAAATGTACATATGTATGTTTTTATAAACACGCTGGAATGAAATTGACTTGAAGATATTTTCCTTAATATACAAAAGCAATATTTGTCATATTGAATACAATAACAAAAAAATTTCTTTTGAAAAAAAAATAAAAATAAAAATAAATGAATAAACTCTTAAACGTTGAACGAATTCCAATTTGAAGAAGCATCTAATAAAAATATCTATTTAAGTTCATATTTGTTCGGAAATGAATGAAATTGCAGCAGCTGTTACTCAGAAATTATGTAATAGAAAGGTGGTCTATATTTTTTAGTAAATGTAAAAAAAAAAAAAAAAAAAAATCAGCAAATAATGTTAAATTGGGCACTTTGAATCTATGTTCTGAAGATGATACTGCGAGACAGGGGGGAAAACGGTTATTACATGACCACAACCGCTTATATCCTAATAATTTATTTATTTATAAGAAAATGGAAACTTTTTCAATTTTAAATCGCTTTAGTTTACAGCAGCTGCCAGATTTTCCATATAGCGAACTTTAGCTACTCAATCACCTGATAGAGGTGGCTATTTTTCATTTCCGTTCATTGTTTCTGTCAGGAGTACTTTGTTTATTTTTACATATTCACGATGCCACCAAACGATCCTTTACAACAGGTTGAGAAAGTCTTTGTTAAATTTCCCCCTTTTTGGGATAAAGAGGTTGACCTTTAGTTTATCAACATCGAAGCACAATTTATTCTAAATAACATTACTCAAGATACTACGAAGTATTTACGCAGTAGTATCGGCTCTTAATTCGGAAGTGCTTTCCTATGTGAGCGATATCGTGAAAAATCCCCCGCATACGGATTTGTACTTAAGCCTTAAAAAATGCTTAATCGCTGAGTTCGCGGATTCTGAGCAAAAGCGGGTGAAAGATTTGCTAATGCATACGGTTTTGGGGGATGAAAAGCCATCGCACCTCTTACGTAAAATGCGACAGCTCGCGCAGGAAAAAGTTAATGAGGAGTTTCTTGAAAGATTATGGATACAACGTTTGCCGAAAGAAACGCAAGCCATTTTATCTGTTTCGGAAGGTAATTTAGATAAACTCGCGCAGATGGCTGATAAAATCATCGAAGTGGCAATTCCACAAGTCGTGGAGACGCAGCGGCGTTACTATCAAAATAAAGAAAATGCGTCGGTTTCCGAATTACAGGAGCAAAACGCGGAGTTAACCGAGCAAGTGAAACATTTATCACACTTTAGCCAGCAGCAGGAGCATAGATCGCGGGACCGTTCTACGCATAGAAGACATTGATCGCCGACTCCTAAGCGTATGAAAGAAGGTTTGTGTTGGTATCATGCTACGTTCGCCGATAGGGCACGGCAATGCCGATCCCCATGTAACTTTAATAAATCGGAAAACTAGAGGGGAAATCGCACGTGGCGCAATGTGATTTCAATGTTAACACATCAAGACGCCTTTTTATTCATGATCCTACTTCTCGCCGGCATTATTTAATTGATAGCGGCAGCGATGTTTGTGTTTTGCCGTATACGGCTAAGATGTCTTTTGTTGCACCTTCTAATTTAACACTGTATTCAGCCAGTAATTCCCCAATCAAAACATATGGTACTAAAATGGTAACACTTAGTCTAAATTTACGACACAAATTAAAATGGCCATTTATAATCACTAACGTTAGCAAACCAATTATCGGCGCCGATTTTTTAAAACATTATGGATTATTAATTGATTTGAAAAATTCTTGTTTATATGATCCACTCACTAAGTTCACTTCCAAAGACACTACAATTAACAGTCACAGCAAAAGCATTACTCTTGTCTCTAGTAGAGATAAATTCTATAACATCCTAAACAAATACAAGGATATAATTCGCCCATATCCTGCTTCACGTAACCCAAAGCATAATACTGTGCATAGGATAATAACAAATGGGCAACCAGTCTTCAGTCGCCCAAGGCGTTTGAATCCCAGGCAGTTAGCCGTCGCAAAGCAGGAATTTCAGACTATGATGGAACAGGGTATTTGTAGGCTTAGTAAATCGAATTGGTCAAACCCCTTACATATGGTTCCTAAAGCTGATGGTGAATTTCGCCCCACTGGTGACTATCGCGCCTTAAATAGAATAACTCAGATGGATAGATATCTTTTACCACATTTACATGATTTTGCACAAAATTTGCACAGAAAAAAATATTTTTCAAAAATCGATCTTACTAGAGCATATCATCAAATTCCAGTGCATCCTGATGACGTGCCCAAAACGGCAATAACTACACCTTTCGGGCTCTTTGAATTTTTATTCATGCTTATTATTATATTCGGCTTAAAATGCGCAGCCCAAACATTTCAACGTTTTATGAATGAAGTACTATATGGTTTTGATTTTGCCTTCGACTACATTGATGATGTTAGGAAATTTATTTTCCTAACTTGCTCTAATATTCTTGCCATCCATTTCAACCTATCTATACTTTTATTCTAATACATACTTTCTTATTTTTATTCTCTTTAAATACAATAGTTTAGTTACAACTTAATAACATATCTTTATTTTTAAAAACATATCTTTATTTAAAAATAAACATTTATATAAAACATCTGTTACTTACCTTTTTACTGTTATCTACATTTATGAAACACATTCTGTTTTCCTGTCAGCTCTCCATTTATGCTATTTCCGTCACGACTTTCGTTTGTTTACCTTTTTACCGCGGACTTCCATATGCTAGCGATACCGCTCAAGTGTCAACTCGGAATGAGATGTTTTTCCAATTGACGGCAGGTGGCGTAAACTGTCTGTCATTTGCATTTTCAGTGACACACCTCCAAACCTTATTTGGATGGGGAAGTGACGTAAGTTGAGTGTGGAATAGTCTGTGAACAGCTGGGCGTTTCCCCAGTCTGAGCTATAAATAGCACGGTCGTCGGACAGGAGATTAGCTTCGTGTTTTTAAATTTTAGTTTGTTTATTTTATCTTGTGAGTGGAAAGAAGTAGGATGGAGTTCTTCAGTTAAAGTAAATACGATGTTTTCTCCAGTAAAGTGGTAAAGCTTTTCTTTTAATATAAGTTTTCTCTGGCAGCCGGTATATTTCAAGAGGGTTTCTTTTTACTTTAAGCAGAAAGGCATTTTGGTTTCAGTTTGATTAATGTTAGTTCCTCTCAGCCGTTCTTATTTTTTTTTTATTTACTTTGGACATGTTTAACGTAGACATCCTTAGGCGTGCGGATTCCGTCGGTAAATGTCAAAGTAGTGGAACACTGTTTTCCGTGGTTGTTGTTGATAAGTGTCGGGAAACATGTTATTGTTATTTGGAAAGATTGCTGGGAGGGAATAACGGATAATAGAACTAGGCTTTAATATATTTTTAATAGAGTTTGATCATCATAATTTGAGTTTTATTAATTAAATGAACTTAGAATATTTTTATAGATTTTTTTGAAGCTTTAAAATAACTTTATTTTAAGTTCCTCTAATTGCTCCAAGGCTATTTTTGTGCTTGTTGACATTGTTTGAGGAGTTATATATATATTTTTGTGTAAGTTTAACTCGCTCTGTTACACATAGTAAACTTCTTCTGTAATTGAAGTTAGTGTAAAATGTCAAATGTTTGAGCATGAAATGGCTTAAGTAATTTTTATGATTTTAATTATGTTTATTTCAGTTAATAAATATTTTTAGTTGATTTTATATATTTGTCTTTCTTTTATCAAACTTAACATTTTTAGTTTAGTTAGTTTGGGTGAATCATTTTCAGCTATAAAGCTTCACTGCGTTTTTCATTGTCTGCTAAACTTTTTTTTAAGACTGAATGCCCTATTTAAGGGTAATTCAGGTCAACAAGGGTTATGGGCCAATTGTGGTTCAGCCCTACTGGTTTTTCAAAATATAAAGCTTTTCTCTTGACTTTGAAATTTTTTTTTGAATTTTTGATTCTGGTTTCGTAATGGTCCAAGTTAAGTCAAAATTTTTAGTTTTCCTCAGCTTATATTACCATCGAGTTTTGCGATGGGGGGGCTGATGGAAATTTGTCTATTTTTAAGCCAATTTTTTAGAATTCTTGAATTTTTATGAAATTTTTCAAATTTTGTTTTTACATATCGGCTGCCAATAGAGAAACTGTTTTTCATCTCGGAGAATCCTTTACTTAAAGAGGAATAAATGTGTGCATCATTGAAGTATTTGTTGAATTTAACAAGGGAAGATCAGAATTTAAAAGAATGTCATGTACCAAGAACTTAAAATTTTTTAAAGCATGACAAATATTTTTTTTTCTCAAGAGACTGATAAAAATGAACTGCTCTTCTTTGGAGTTCAGCATGAGTTATCCTCTATTGCATTAGTAAGTTTTCAAGGATTCGTCTGATAAGCCGGAATAACTGATGGTTTCTACTTGGACTGATGGTTTTTCCTCGATACGTCTGGTGTGCTGGATTCTGGAGGAGACCAATTCAGGAGCTGGCTGCTTCTACATAGCTGGAGACTTGCATGGTATGCTGGATTTTGAAGATGACCACTTCTGGAGTTAACTGTTTCTACATGGCCGGAGACTGTTACCTAATGTGCTGTATTTTAGAGATGATCGCTTCTGGAGATGACTGCCTTTTCTGGTTAACTGTTTCAACATGACCGGAGACTGTTACCTGGTGTAGTGCTGGTTTTTAGTGCTCATTTTCGCATCGCCATGATGGACTGTTTTGCCTATAGTGCTGGTGTTTTTCTTTTTCATCGGATGTCGGCAGTGCCTCTTCATGACTGGTTTTAGAGGATTGTGTCCCGGTGATTGCTGAATTAACAAATTAACTGTCTTCAGAGCGACTCTGGCAGTGGTAGCTGCTGGGCTCATCCGTTTATGAACTGATTTTTGGATATAGCTGATGGACGAAGTGATTGATTTTCTGTGTTACGTCATCGATCTAGTTGGACTGTTCTAGCTGAATGGACTTATGATGGACATCAGTTCCCTACATGAATTATGTATCAAGAGTGAATCGTCTGTAAACTTTTATTGAACATTTCTTTTGAAATTGTTTAAACTGTTAATGTATTTAAGTGAATTTAAGATCTTAAAGGTAAAGTTTTTTTGACTTAAAAGTAAAATGAATTTAAATATAAGGAGGATTAAAAGATCTAATATTTTTAAATGTAATTTTTTTTGGATTAATCTTTAATGATTAATTAAAGTTATGAATAGTTTAATAGAAGTTAATTAATGGATTGAGAAATGAATTTTTTTTTCATATGTTTAATGGCATTTAAATGTTTAAAAGATAATTTAAATAAGCTCCTAATGTGGATTTTAGTAATGTTAAGTAAATTAATTGGAGATTTTTGGATTTTTTTTTAAATAATCTTTAAAGTTTAAGTGATTGATAATAGTTGAGATTATTTGTGTTGGAAATTTTTCTGGGAAGAATTTGAATTGCATAGAAAAATTTAAGGATAAATGAATTTTTAAGGCTTTTGAATTAGTTTTAGGAATTAACTTAAAGTTAATAGAAATTTGTAAAATTAATGGAAATTTGGAAAATTAATGGAAATTTGTAAGGTTTAGTACAAATACTTGAGGATTTAATATAAATTTTTGAGGGTTTAATAGAAATTTTGAAGGTTTAATGGAAATTTTTGGAGATTTAAATAGAAATTTTTTTAAGAGTTTGATAGAAAAATTTTTGAAGTTTAATTAGGAATTCTCAGTGTGAATTTATTTAGGTATATTTAAATGGAAATTTGTTTAAACTGATTTAAGAGTTAAAGGTTTCTTGAAGTATTGTGATTTTTTTTTTCATGCAATTTTTTTTTTGATATGGCCTTTTTAAAGGTATAAGTTAATTTTTTTTTTAATTAAAAGATAAAAGACTTTATTGAATATACATTTTTTTAAATAGTGCTATATATAGTTGAATTTTTGATAGAATAAATGAATATTTAAGATATTTGGATGGACTCTTAAAGGTAAATCATTTATATCTGGATTCATGCTTAAAATGAAGTTTAGTTTGTTAAAATTATTTTTGATTAGAAATAAGTAAGATAAATGTTTAATTTTTTTAAATTAAGTTAAAGAATTTTTTTTGATGAATTTGGGGGTGACATGGCTTCAGATGTCTGCATGGTCGAGCCGGTTTCCTGAGGCGATGATCACTCTTAAATTGATATAATTTGAAAGTTTATTTTTGCTCAGTATTGATAAAATTTTTATAATTGTTAAAATTCTTTGCTTGGTATAGATAAATTTTGATAAATATGAATAAAGTAAAATTTAATTTTGAAATTTCTGGATCTTTGTTGTAAAATTTAAGAATTTGTGTTAGAAAAGTGTATAACTGAAACTACAGCTACATTTTCTTATGTAATTAATGATGTTTATTTTTAACAGGAATGATATATTTAAGATGTTTTATGATTAAGTTCTGATCTTAATTAGTTATAAATTTTTTATTATGGACTTGATTTTTTTTGCTTAAGTTAAATAGGGGTTTTTAATGGTCAATCCTATTCTTAGATGACAGGTATCTGATTGTCTTCGTTGTGTATGTAGCGCGGATGTCGGATGAGTAAATGACCGGTGTTATGTTAGAAGATGAATGTGGATGAAAGTTTGGGAAGTTATATCAGATGCAGTCAAGTTTTTTTTTTTTAAATCCGATAGGTTTGAATCTAATGCTCTGGTTTTTCAATTGGATAGTCTTATGAATAAGGGAAAACATCCTGAATAGTTGAATTAGGAGCTATATGCCTTAAGGTGCAGTTAAGAATTAAGCTTGGATTTATGAATAAGGGATTGATTTTGCCTCTATTGTTAAAATTTATAATTTAGTTAAAGAATCAATTTCTTATGTGGAGGATGTTTAATGAATGAGTTAAAGCTGGTTTAAGTTTGTTTAACATGATTTGAAAATAGAAATTTTTTTTTTCTAGTAATTTGAATCTATTAAAACTTTGATTCAACAGGTGGCTTGAGTTTAAAGTTTAAGATGACTTAGCTTGTGGGTTGAATCATGGAAGTCTACCTGTGTACAGGGTAGTTGGATTCTGGCTGGATATAGTTATATTTTTGTTGCCTCCTCTAATATAATTTTCTTAATTTATGAATATTTAGAGTTAATTTATTTAATGTTAGAAATTTATTTTTATAAATCTTAAGTTTTTACTGAAAGAAATTTAATGATAAAATGTAAATTTTTTTTGAACTATTTTTAAGGAAAGTTTTAATTTTTCAATAAAGGATTTTTTTTAGTTTTAGAAGTTTGCTGTATTGATGTGGGCTTAACTGAGAGGTTTAAAGATGTTTTTTTAGGACAGTGTTTTCTTATAGATTACATCTGTGGTTGGATTGTAATTATCCATGTTTCCTAGAAAAGATTTGTTGTTCTGAAGGACAATGGAATCTTTTGGAAGTAAACATCTACTTGTGGTTGAGTGTTAGACATTGCAGCAAGTTTTTGTTTTAGAAGGGTTAAGTTTTTAAGTAATCTTTAGTAGCTGTGGTGGAGGTATAGCTTTGAAGTGTTAGTTGTTTAAATTAAGTAATTATTATAGAAGATATAAATCAGATTTTGAAGTACTGAGGTTAAAGTTTTAAATGAAATTTAAGGAGTATTGTTTGTTGAAGTTTTAAGTGGATTTTCCTGGATATTGAGTAAGATAACGGCATCATTTTTCTTGGGTTTCAGGTGCGACGGTTCTTTGACTCAGTTGGAAATGATCTATGTAAGTTAATTTGGGTAGACTTCAACTAATTAAACAATAGTTATAAATTTTTAATTCCAGGCGAGTAACAATTTTTTTTTAGAAAGGCTATTGTAAATTTCACTGCTGTAATATGAGAAATTGACCTGGATATGTACTTATGGTGGGAACTAACTTGCTTGAAGCTGTTGGGAACTTATTTTTCTGGGTAACTTTGTATTTCTTTAGGATGAGTTTACTGGAAAATTTTTGATGTATAGTGGTATTGGTTGTGAAGGAGAATTTAGAATTAGTGTAAGTTAGAAAATTAGATTCCTTATGAGGCAGGATCGGCCGGTCTTGCATGCTAGTTATTCAGAGTTAGTTAAGTAGGCTGGCTTGAATGGCATGAGTTCCTGTATTTGATTTTTGAGAACTGATTAGTCATTACGGTTTCACAAGATAGGTTTTGGCATATAGGTTTTTATTTTAGATATGCTAAATACTTGGTGAAATAAGTTTCTATGGTCATTGAGTTTCTCTGCAGTGGTGCCTTATAATTTGGGGGGCTTGTATTTAATGTGTTAAAGTGTAATGTGTAAATTTTTAAAGAACTTGAAGTCAATTTGAAAAGTTGATAATGCTCTATTGATGGATATTAGAATAGTGAATATGCCAGTGTTATATTTTAAATTTGAAGTTTGAGCTATCCGGGAATCTACATCCATCTAGGTGATTTTGTTGTAAGAATGGTGAGAAGTCTAGGGTACCTTAGCAAGAGAAGTTGGATGAATGAAGATGTAAGTATGAAAGAAGATGGATGAGTCTGTTGTAAACAGTTAAGTTGTGATGTATTTTTGTACAGGTTTAAAAGATGGATTGTGGTTAAACCATTTATTTCTTTTTCAGAGAAATTAGATATTTAATGAATTTTTTTTGATGGAACAGAGTTCGACTGATTTTGATAGGTTTTTAGATACAGGTCTTCCATATGTAAATGGTGTAATGTTGTTCGTCCTGTGGTAATTGGAGATGAATTTTTCTAAAAGTGACTTTGTGTTACACTCTTGATGCTTGTTATTTTTCATGTTTTTTAGTGGGGAAGTTTTTTTTAGACTAGTTGTTAACTAGATAAGTTTTTAAGCTGATGTTTAGCAAGTAATTATGGTCCAACAAGAGTAGCTGTATCCATATGTTATGACCACTCAAGATTTTATTTTTATGTTTAAGTTATATATTTTTGTAAAGTTTTGGAGCATGGAGGAATAATTTTTTTTTTTTTAGGTATAATTTTTTTTGCATGGGGGGCATTTGGATAGATTGATGTTGTATTAAATTATTAAAGAAGAGTAATAGTTTTAGTTTTGATATGGTTGTGTTAAGATTAGGTGTCCGAGACAAGCAGGTGGTTTAATTTGACCTGTTAGGCGTGTTCTTGGTGATACACCAGTCTGGTTTCATGGAGTGACAAGAGGGGGGGCTTTGTTAGGAAATTTATTTTCCTAACTTGCTCTAATATTCTTGCCATCCATTTCAACCTATCTATACTTTTATTCTAATACATACTTTCTTATTTTTATTCTCTTTAAATACAATAGTTTAGTTACAACTTAATAACATATCTTTATTTTTAAAAACATATCTTTATTTAAAAATAAACATTTATATAAAACATCTGTTACTTACCTTTTTACTGTTATCTACATTTATGAAACACATTCTGTTTTCCTGTCAGCTCTCCATTTATGCTATTTCCATCACGACTTTCGTTTGTTTACCTTTTTACCGCGGACTTCCATATGCTAGCGATACCGCTCAAGTGTCAACTCGGAATGAGATGTTTTTCCAATTGACGGCAGGTGGCGTAAACTGTCTGTCATTTGCATTTTCAGTGACACACCTCCAAACCTTATTTGGATGGGGAAGTGACGTAAGTTGAGTGCGGAATAGTCTGTGAACAGCTGGGCGTTTCCCCAGTCTGAGCTATAAATAGCACGGTCGTCGGACAGGAGATTAGCTTCGTGTTTTTAAATTTTAGTTTGTTTATTTTATCTTGTGAGTGGAAAGAAGTAGGATGGAGTTCTTCAGTTAAAGTAAATACGATGTTTTCTCCAGTAAAGTGGTAAAGCTTTTCTTTTAATATAAGTTTTCTCTGGCAGCCGGTATATTTCAAGAGGGTTTCTTTTTACTTTAAGCAGAAAGGCATTTTGGTTTCAGTTTGATTAATGTTAGTTCCTCTCAGCCGTTCTTATTTTTTTTTTATTTACTTTGGACATGTTTAACGTAGACATCCTTAGGCGTGCGGATTCCGTCGGTAAATGTCAAAGTAGTGGAACACTGTTTTCCGTGGTTGTTGTTGATAAGTGTCGGGAAACATGTTATTGTTATTTGGAAAGATTGCTGGGAGGGAATAACGGATAATAGAACTAGGCTTTAATATATTTTTAATAGAGTTTGATCATCATAATTTGAGTTTTATTAATTAAATGAACTTAGAATATTTTTATAGATTTTTTGAAGCTTTAAAATAACTTTATTTTAAGTTCCTCTAATTGCTCCAAGGCTATTTTTGTGCTTGTTGACATTGTTTGAGGAGTTATATATATATTTTTGTGTAAGTTTAACTCGCTCTGTTACACATAGTAAACTTCTTCTGTAATTGAAGTTAGTGTAAAATGTCAAATGTTTGAGCATGAAATGGCTTAAGTAATTTTTATGATTTTAATTATGTTTATTTCAGTTAATAAATATTTTTAGTTGATTTTATATATTTGTCTTTCTTTTATCAAACTTAACATTTTTAGTTTAGTTAGTTTGGGTGAATCATTTTCAGCTATAAAGCTTCACTGCGTTTTTCATTGTCTGCTAAACTTTTTTTTAAGACTGAATTGCCCTATTTAAGGGTAATTCAGGTCAACAGATGACATATTAATTGGCAGCTCATCTGAGGAGGAGCACGCTAAGTACTTAGATATGGTTTTTAGTCGCCTCTCTGAGTATGGCATTTGAATCAATGTGGATAAATGCGTTTTAGGTGTTCAGGAACTGTCTTTTTTGGGCTATCTTATTAATGAGCAGGGTATAAGACCAATGCCCGAGAGAGTAACACCCATCTTGAATTTTGATAAGCCTAAAACTGTTGGGGACCTAAGGTGATATTTGGGGTTACTTAATTATTATCGGCGTAATATCCCACAGGCTGCTCATGTTCAGTCATTTTTAAGTACTTACTTAAAAGGTTCTAAAAGGGCTGATAAGAGCGAGATTGAGTGGAATGATGAGAGCAGTAAAGCTTTTGAGGATTCAAAACGTCAGCTCGCTAATGCAGCTTTGCTTTTTCATCCTTCGCCCGATGCTCAAATTGCTTTATTTGTAGATGCTAGTGATTTTGCTATTGGCGCAGCGTTGCACCAGTGTATTGAGTCGACTCTTCAACCATTAGGATTTTTTTTACGCAAATTGACTGAGACTGAAAAGAAGTATTCCGTATATGATAGAGAGTTACTAGCCGCTTATTCTGCTATTAAACATTTTCGCTTCATGCTGGAAGATCGTAATTTTACTTTATACACAGACCACAAACCACTTACTTATGCCTTTTCCCAAAAAAGTGACAAATGTTCCCCACGACAATTGCGACAGCTAGATTTCATTAGCCAGTTCACCACTGATATTAGACACGTTAAGGGGGTTGACAACATACCAGCCGACACGCTTTTGCGAATCGAATCTATAACTTGTCCCACACCAATTAACTATGAGTAGATCGCTGATGATCAGAGTAGGGACAGTGATTTAAGCACATGTTTAGCAGATAATTCATCATTGCTTAAGCTCAGTAAATTCATCATGCCCAATAGCTCTGTGGAACTTTATTGTGACACATCTACTGGAAAAATCAGGCCTTTTATCCCGCTAACTCAGCGAAAAAATGTTTTTGATGCTTTACATAACATTTCCCACCCCGGTCGTAAATCGACCAACTTATCACGGACCGTTTTGTTTGGCCTAATATTAGAGCTGATTGCGATAAGTGGGCCAAGATGTGCATTCCATGTCAGCGAGTTAAAATTTTGACACACACCAAAGCTCCAATAAGTAATATCCCAGTTGAAAATCAGCGCTTCTCTCACATCTATTTGGATTTAATCGGCCCTCTTCCCACTTCTCAAAATTTTACTTATTGTCTTACAATTATTGATAGATTTACTCGTTAGGTGGAGGCGGAGCCCCTTAAGAATATTGAAGCTGAGACAGTAGCAAGTGCATTTTACAAAGTTTGGATTGCACGTTTTGGCACACCCAAAATTATAACAACTGACCAGGGTCGTCAATTCGAATCTCGTTTGTTTCGCTCTTTGGCCAACTTGTTGAGTTCAAAGCACATCCACACATGTTCCTTTCATCCTCAGGCGAATGGCCTTATCGAAAATTGGTATCGTACGTTAAAGTCTGCCCTGAAAGCATACCTGACAGAGCGGTGGACGGAGATACTCCCAACAGTTTTGTTGGGCTTAAGAGCCACATTTCGACCAGATCTGAAATGCACTCCCTCCGAACTGGTGTATGGTCAAACAATCCGTTTACCGGGGGAATTTTTTGCATCAACTGACAATGATCTCCAGACATCAGACTTCCTTAAATCAATTAAACAAGCCATGGCTCAGCTACGTCCTACTCCAACCAGAGTGCAAAAGCGGACTAGCTTCTTCCTCCCAAAGGACTTGACAACATGCACGCACGTTTTTATGCATTATGATGCTGTGCATGCACCGCTAAGACCACCATATGATGGACCATTTTTGGTCCTTGACAGAACTGATAAATTCTTCAAAATTCAGAAAGACGGGAAAGATGTCATCGTTATTAGTAGACCGGTTAAAGCCTGCATTTACCCTTGCAGAGCCCAACGACATTCCGAGCACAGAGACAGACACTCATCAAGTCATCGACATTCCAGTAGCGGAACCTCCACTCCCTACTCCGGTTTCCAGATCTGGACGTTCCATTCGTCGACCTGTATGTTTCTCTTAACAATTGCTAGGAGGGGGGTACTACAGCAGCTGCCAGGTTTTCTATATAGCAAACTTTAGCTACTCAATCACCTAATAGATGGCAGCACGCCACACCTTTACCTAATACACTTACCTGTGTGGCACCAGAGACTTATTCATTCACTCACCTGCCGGCTCTGGTAATGATCGTACGGCCAATCTCGGTGTGCTGCAAATCATGACCAACTCTTCATGCTAATTTAATTTTATGTAAATATTTTGTTCAAATATAATATTATGAAAAGTTATCCTTAGCAGTTTATTGTATTATCGAGTACATTCAATTATCTCACTGATTAAATGAGATTAAAATGAGATTAATGGAGAGGTGAGCTAACGGCACCGCCAAATTATAAGGCTAACCAGTTTAATGCCTTTTCCTTTAATAATGAGTCAGAAATTGCATAAATATTTAGCGTTGTTGAACAGGGAATTTGGCAGTCGCCTTATAGATGAATGAAATCTTTTGTGAAAACAAAATATTATATAAATGTATTTGTACAAATATAGATTATATATTTAAATATTTATTATCAATATTTTATAAGATATAATTCATATTTACAGTAAACTCTGTCTAAGACGGAATCTATTGAAACAGAGAAAATTATCCATAGTAGACAATATTTCACCTTAGGAAAATTGTACTCTATGTCTATGGATTCACAAGAACTTGAAACCTTTCAGAGTTAAACTAATTTCTGTCTTATGTAGAGTCCGTCTTATAGAGAGTATACTGTATTTGTATTGTTATATTTCTTTTGTTAAAAAATAATTTCTTAAGAAGGGTCATTCCATGCCAAATCAACCAGTGACTCAACCTGACCCTTTCCGATTTCAATGAAACTGCTAGGGATCATTCTCTATGATGATATAAATTAGAGCATATTTTTATTTTTTGTTTATCACTTTAAATTTTTATACAATTAATTATTTAAATTTTGAAAAATCAGCAGTTTTTGACTTGCATAAATATTTTCAATTTTGAATTTCTCAAGTTCTATCAAACATAGAAAATTTTATGACCACTCATTTCAAAGAGGAGTTTATAAGGTTTAATTTGATATACTAGTCGACTATGTATAGTTAAAATAAATAAAATTTTAAATTTTTTTAAATTTAAAATTTGAAAAATTTTTAGATAGTCATTTTTAAAAATTTTGAAAAAATTGTATGTTTGTTGTAACATTATAAGCTTTAAATTCTGAAATTTTTAGAGTGGGATCTTAACGGGATCAGGAGTTATTAAATAAAAGCAAAAATTACCATTAAAAAAGCAATTTAATTCTGTCTATTTTGTTATTTATTTATGATTTGTATGGTAATTTTTAGCTTTTATTTTTATATTTGCTTTTTTTAAATTAAAAAAAATTTTAAATTTTATTTATTTTAACTATACATAGTCGACTAGTATATCAAATTAAACCTTATAAACTCCTCTTTGAAATGAGTGGTCATAAAATTTTCTATGTTTGATAGAACTTGAGAAATTCAAAATTGAAAATATTTATGCAAGTCAAAAACTGCTGATTTTTCAAAATTTAAATAATTAATTGTATAAAAATTTAAAGTGATAAACACAAAATAAAAATATGCTCTTATTTATATCATCATAGAGAATGATCCCTAGCAGTTTCATTGAAATTGGAAATGGTCAGGTTGAATATTGAATTTTTTTGGTTGATTTGACGTGGAATGACCCAGAAGGTAATTGTGAACGTAAACAAAATATCTGTTTTATTTAATTGTGATTGTTAAAAGACATTTTCGCCTCCCCCCCCCCCCCTTCATTTCTGAGCAGATGATGAAATTTTATAAAAGCTTTCTTTATCTTTAAAAAACAGAAGAAATACTTGTAAAAAAAAAAAAAAAAAAATTTGAAAAAGACATGATTGAAGACAAAAATTTTCTTTTAATTATTTAATTTATAATTATAGATTTTGATAAATAACAACACCTAAAAAAATATCCCCCTAAAAACCTTTCTCTTTTCCCATTACACCTGCTAAAAAACATTATGTGAATAGTGGAAGCAAAAGGGGAGAATATTGCTTGCGTTCAAGGTCACTATTGCCTGAGGCAAAATTCGAAGGGAACGTGAGAGGGGAGAGAGAATTTCTAGGAATTCTACCAGGGGTCGCATTGCTATGCTATAGAGAAACTGGACATACCCTTATCATTCTTCTCTGCACTATAGTATAGTATGTAGTTGACTTTTTAACAACTGTAGCAATTCTCGAAATGGATTAGATTTAGATCCAGATTAGTAATGGTAAGTCTTACCTAGTATATGTTTATGTTTATTCATTAAAACTTTATTAAATTATATCCTGAGCTTTCTTTTGCATCATTGTTTTTAACATAAATTTGTTATAAAGTAATGCAAAATAAATCTATGAGAAATTTTTATTAAATGGAGAATATTAACTTGAGATATATCTGGCACAAAGCATGCGATTAAGAAATATCGCAAAAATGTGATAATTTTAATTTAGTTAAAGCTTATTCTTATTGTCGCATCTTTTTTCAAAGTAACTGTTTTCATTTTACGAAGATGTACACGTATGTGATAAACATATTGCGACTCCTTGAATAGTTTAATATACGTAAAATTTATCTTTATTTTAACAAATAAAATATGCTTTCTTTTCACACGTTAGTTTAAATTTACAATACAGAGCATGTGTTTAAAAAATACCACAAAAGCTTGATAATCTTAATTTGTATAAAGTTATTCTTATTGTGTTTCTTTTCGAATAATGATTCATATTTTAGAACCATGCATGAATAATATTATATAATATTTAATATAGATTGCTTTTATCATATTAACATTTTGTGTAAATTACGAAATATCAAGCGTATTTTTTAGTTTTTTTTTCTCAAAGTTTAAAATTTTATCTTTTTTTTTAAAGTAAGGAATGTTATTTTCTGATAAAGCTTGGTAATTTAAATTTATTTTTATTGTTAAAAAAAAAAAAAAAAAACATTATTTGCATAATTTAATGCTTGTAAAATTTCGACAAGTATAGAAAATTTTATTAATTAAAAATAGGATTAAAAAAAAATAGAATAAAATTTAAATCAAGCAAAAAATTTAAATATCTCTTTCGTATTTCAATATATATGTATATATATATTTATTATGTACTATAATTTCCGGCATGTAATGCGCGGATCAAATAATTCTGTTTTGACCCAGAAATTTTATTTAGTAAATGAAGCCAAATATTTACCGTTATTCGATAAATTACAGTTTATTTAAAATATTTCTGGGTTGAAAAATGATTGTTTGATTAGGGAATTATACGCCGAAAATTACGGTATACATACATGTATTATATTGCTGAGGTCAATCTCAGCAAAGAGCTCATATAGTTTTCTTATTTTGTTCAGCTTTTCATTTATTTATTTTCTTTTTAATTAAAATTTTATAATTTTCAAAAGCAAAGCATTCTAAAAAAAATAAAAGTATAGGGAAAAAATGTAGAGATCTACCTGAGCTATCCAATGCAAGAAAAAATATTAAAATTCGAAGGAAATATTTACCCCCCCCCCCCCACACACACACACACAGACACCCCTTATGATTAGCATTAACAAGTGTGTTTTCGTGTGAGTAAAATTTCTGATGCAAATATAATGATTGTTTCTCAGATTATAATTTAATAAAGTTTTAATAAATATGCATATAGTGGTAACAGGCTTACTAATAAATGTAAAAATAACATAAAATGAAAATATATATATATATATTTACAAATACATGAAATTTAAATGTAGCACACATAACAGATCATATTAAGGTTATATAGTTTAAGGGTAAATTCAAAATTTGTTCTATGAAAAATTCTTGTTCCAAAATTATTTAAATAAACTGTTTTCCCTGGGGAAAAAAAAGTTAATAATTATTCAGTACATATTTTAAAATATACATACATAAATTTATTTATTTCAAACTTTTTTGAAACATAACACTTGGTATAATGAATTAAATAAATAATTTATTCTTTTCAATTAAGACTTTAAAAATATACAATTTATATAATTTAAAAATTATTTAAATATAGATTTAAAGTTTGATCTATAAAAATATTTTCTGTTAGATTTTTTAAAAGATAAATGTTTTTACATGAAAAAAAAAATATTAATTATTATTTAGGTACAATTTTCTAAAGAGTTGTGAATTTACTATTTTTAAACTTTCAAAAATTTTCAAAACCTACTACTTGGCATAGTGAAATTATTAATTAGTTTATCTTTTTTTTTCAATTAATACTTTTAAAATCTATATGAAATGAAACTATTTAGAAATGGTATTACTAATAAATGTAATTTATTAATAAATGTAATCTTACACGTGAATTTTTAAAATATATAATTGGAAAAAAAGATAAAATTAATAAACTCACTTTGCCAAATAATAAGTTTGAAAATTTTTCAAAAAAGTAAATATATATATATTTCTTTTGAAAAAACTACCTAAATAATTATTAATATATTGTTTTCACTCAAAAACACTTACAGTAAACTCTCGCTACAACGATATCCGATGCAACAATAACTCCCTGCACTACAATAATATTTCTTGGTCCCGGTGAACTTGCATATAAACTAATGTTAACCTTCCCTCAATATTACGATATTTTCTAGACCAATAAACCTCTGTAAAACGATTTTTCTTTTAAAATTTCAATGTTATTTTCTACCTTTATAACGATATTTTGGTTTTTGAGTACTGAGAAAATAAACTTGTCATTCATCATCTTTGTCATTTTTTCGGTCTATTTTGTTAACAGAAGACTCACCATTGATTTTCAACATATCTCTATAATGAAAGATTGGTTATTGTTCGGATTTAAATGGTGGGGACCATGTAAAGCCTTTCTTGGAAATGGATAGGGAAAAAACATAACCCTTGTCACGGAACATGTGCCAAATCGTTTGGTTTGTCATTTTCTCGTTGCTAGAGGAAGAAGAAAAGTGAGGTATCTATAAGTGACATTCTAAAAAAAAATAATTTGAAGCTTTTAGAAGGGATGAAAGATTTTAGAGTCTTTAGTAATTTTGAGTTCTAAACGAAAAAATTGATTTTTGATTTTCTTTATTTCATCAGTGTATGATCGCTTAAGATGGTAGAGCGAAAACAACTATCCTTTATCAACGATATTGATGAGAGAATGGAATAGGTTGATGCAGTTAAAAAATACGAATTATTGAAATCTACTATTGCAATGTTCCCAAAGAAGAGGAAACATATCGAAGACATTATAAGTTCAAATATAATTAACGCACAGCGAAAACGACTGAAGGTTGTGACAAATGAAAACATTTATGCTGCTGTTTTAAAATGGTAACAAGAGGTGAAGGTACCAAATGTTCCAATAAAAGGACCTTTGTCATGTGTACAAGCATGTAAATTTACAGTAACACTAAGGAACGAAAATTTTAAAAGTAGTAACGGTTAGTAATGCGTTTCGGGATTGTCACGGAATAATTTTCCAGGAATTTCACAGAGAGAAAAAGACTGCCCTGATTAATGACGCAGTTGAATAGCGGCAAAACAAAATGAAAATTTTTTAAAAAAAAGTATGCTCCCGAAGAAGTTTCTAACGCAGATGAAACTGGGCTGTTTTTCCAACTTCTACCCGATTGGACACAGGTGTTCAAAAGTGAAAGTGTTATGGAGGGAAGAAATCGAAACAGAAACTTACTGTTCTTCTGTGTACAAAAAGCACAGGAACACATAGTATCCAAGGTGCTTTAAGAGCCTGGAAAGTCTTTTCGTGGAATATAAAGCCAATAAAAAGTCTTTGATAAATTCTATTTTTTTTTTCTGAATGGTTACAAAAATTACAGAAAAAAAGGAAGAAGAGAAAGAAAAAAATCGTTTTGTTGGTGGATAATTGCTGCGCTCATGCTTCATTTCCAAAATTGCAAAATGTAGACATTATTTTTTTTTACCTGCCAACTGTACTTCAGTTTTGCAGATTCGAGATATGGATATAATTGTTTTAAGGGATATTACTAAAAATGGTTTGCAGAGTTGATACTTATACATTTTTAAAATACAATAGAAGACCCTTTAAAGCTGAAAATATGAAGAAAGCATGTTACAATATTGCTGGAAGTTGGTGGCAAGTAACAGAGAAAAACAATCGTAATTGTTGGAAAAAGGTCGGTTTTTGTCATAAAGATAAAAAATCTGATTGTGATGAAAATTTCATTGAATGAGATCTTTCATATGATTAAGAATGTGTTTCAACATCCAAAAATCTTTACCCTGACTTGATAAAAGAAGCGGCAAAAAATCTGGAAATAGCGTGGAAATTCTATTAAACAGCAGATGACTACCTTATGGTTTTCATAGGAGATGCTGATGAAGACATTCGTTCTTTGAAACTACTGACCAGATAGAAAACAACAGGATGGTAATAGGAGAAGATAATGATGATAATGAGACAGGCCCATCAGAATCCGTATTGTCACCCCAGGCAGCTCTTCAATCTGTAAAGTCCTTACAGACATTTTTTTCAAGCCTTTAATAGACAAATGAAGATCATTATCGTGTAGTTGATTCAATGCATACCTTTTTTGTTGACTTACTTGTTAAAAGATGAATAAACACACCAAAATATTGGATTTTTTTCAATAAAAATAGTTTTCAGGTATGTGCATATTTCTTTGTTCATTTTCTGAATTTATTTAAATTTATTTTGCATTATTTAACTATTACTATTAACACTCTGCTAACTGTTTTCTTCTAAATATAAATATCTAAGTAGTATATACCTTAAAGTAAAAAGAAATCCTTATTAAATGCCCTAAATATGTAAGCCCTCGATATAGCAATAACCCCTCTACAACAATATATTTATTCAGTCCCTAAAATATTGTTGTAACGAGGTTTTACTGTATCATTTAAACAATTTTTCAAGAAATATTTTTTATAGACCAAATTTTGAATACAGTAGACTCCCTCAAATCCGCACAGCTTGGGACCAGAGGTTTTGCAGATTTTAGAATTTTGCAGATTTCTGGTCATTGCTTTGTTTACATTTTTTAAAAAGTAATTTGAATGTAATTAATAATCAAATTGAAAGTATAATGAATGCTTACAATATGCTAAAATATTAAAATAAGTAATAAACTAAAATAATAAAAATTTAGATAGTTTTTGAAATGATAAAAGTACTAAAAGCAAAGGTCAAATTAATAATCAATAATGTACAATTAAATATTTATTATAAAGATGAAATGTGTTTTTTCTAAATTATTTAATGAAACTTGCCTCATAAATGTTCATTACTAATTTACATCAAGATCATAAAATAATGAAGCTTAATATCAGGTTTAGCCAGACTTAATAACTAAAAAAGCTTGATTAATACAAAAATATATTTGGTAATATTGTGATTACCAATAATATCAGCAATATATTTACTTTTTCAGAAATAAATCATTCTTTCTTTATGAAAAAACATGAATTCAATAACCTTAACAAATATTACAAATTAAAAAATATATAGAATTGATAAAAATCTAAAAAAGTCAAATTTTGCACCTACATCTGAATTGATTGTTTCATTGTTTACATCCGTAAAATATGTGTGGATTTTAGAGAGTTGCGGATTTTAGGAGTGCGGATTTGAGGGAGTCTAGTGTATATGCCGACAGGCATTTGGCTAGTTAAAATTGAAAATACACCAGAAAAGGCCTTTTTTATGGGCAACTTTTGGCTAAATTTAATTCTTACAAACACAAATGGGTGGGTGAGGGTGATCTCCTGGCCAGCCTTTATTTTTAATGGCCTTTAAAAGAATAATTGTGGCTGTCTGATATTTTATATAAAACGTTAATGGCGCCTTAGTGGGCAACTTCTTGTATTTCTGGTCAATGATCTTATGGCCGGATTCTGGCCGGCGTGACAGTTTTTTGACGGAGCTGTTACGGCCAAAGATGGCGGGCCGTTATCAAACACTTTGGGCCACCGCTAACGACGCCTATAGTGGTCCATCAGTTATGTGTTTGTTGGGTCACCATTCATTCGAAGGAAAAAAATGAAAAATTTGTTGGAGTTCTGATTTTTCCAAAGAATTAAGGCAGTCATTTCAAAAAATTATTTAAAAAAAAATCAATCGAAACTCCAAACATAAAATACTTCATAAATTTCAAAAAATAATAGCCGAAAAAATCAATTTTTCCTTCATTTTTTCTTATAAGGAAAGAGCAACTGACATCAATATGGATTAAATTACTGTGGGGTGGGTAATGGCAAGAAACACTTATACAGGGTGTCCCTAAACAAATGGTATATACGCTAGGGGGTGATAGAACTCATCAGTGGCGCAGCCAGAGGGGGGGTTTTGGGGTTAAAACCCCTCCCAGAACTAAGAAAGATCGCTATAAATGCCGCTTATATGAATCAAAAACCAAACTTAATATTTAAACATTTTGGCGTATTTCGGAATCCGCTGCATTATTGAATCGGATTTCATTAAATAAAGTGATTCAATTAAATAAAAAATAGTACTTAAAACTCTGAAAGTGCACATTACATGGATTAGTTAAATAAAATTTGGTTATTTAAATTAAATCACTTTTCTGAGACGTACTATGCTAAAAGAATGATGATTTCCTGCCACACAGATGCTCTTCTAGTTTAAGTATTATACAGTGAATATTCTAATGTGTACTGATTCTATTAACCGGTGATTCAAAAAACCGGCGAAATAATTATCAGAAGCTCAAACCCCCCCTAGAACCGAATTCTGGCTGCGCCACTGGAACTCATCAAGACGAGTAATAGTAAATAGGAAACCAAGGGTCCCAAACGTTTTCCAAAGGAGATAGCCGCCATTAAAGTTTGGGGTCCAAAATTTCAAATACACATAAAAAACGGAAAAATTGGTCAATTGATTTGCGGTTTTCACTAAAATTATTCTTTATGTTGATATTTTCTTGGAAATAAATTATAAAGATAACTTTCAAAAAATGCCGATAGAGGGCGCTTTAGACTTTGAAGTAATGAAAAACTATTTTTTGCCGTGATTTTTTGCATCTCATTAAATGGTTTCGTAAGCTTAGACTTAAATTTTGAGCTCAAAATCTGAATAGTTGGAAGCGGTTAAGTAGCACAAACTTAACTGTGTTCAGAGAGTTTAAATTTCAAATGATTATAAAAAATGGAAAAATTGGTCGATTGATTTGCGGTTTTCACTAAAACTATTCTTTATGTTGGTATTTTATTGAAAATGAATTATAAAGATAAATTTCAAAAAATGCCGATAGAGGGCGCTTTAAACTTTGGAGTAATGAACAACTACTTTTTACGTTATTTTTTGCATATGATTAAATGTTTTCATAAACTTAAACTTAAATTTTGAGCTCAAAATCTGAATAGTTGGAAGTGGTTAAGTAGCACAAACTGAACTGTGTTCAGAGGGTTCAAATTTCAAATAATAATAAAAAATGGAAAAATTGGTCGATTCGTTTGCGGTTTAAAATAAAACTATTCTTTAAGTCAGTATATTTTTGAAAATGAATTTTAAAGATAAATTTCAAAAAATTCCGTAAGAGGGCACCTTAAACTTCAGAGTAACCAACAACAAATTTTAACCGTTATTTTTTGTATCTAATTAAATGCTTTCCAAAACTTGTTAAATGTTTTCGAAATCTTAGATTTAAACTTAAATTTTGAACTCAAATTCTGAATCGTTGGGAGGGGTTAAGAAGCGCAAACTGAAGTGCGTTCAAGAGTTGAAATTTAACCCCCCCCTCCCCTTGAACACAGTTCACCTTTGCGCTATTTAAACACTCGCAACGACTCAGAATTTGATCTCAAAATTTAAATCTAAGCATTTGAAAGCATTTAATGAGATTTTTAAAAAAATAACGCTTAAAAATAGTTGTATGCTATTCCAATGTCTAAGGCGCCCTCTATCGGCATTTTGTGTAATTTATCTTTAAAATTTATTTTCAAGAAAACACTGATTTAAAGAGTAGTTTTAGCAAAAACCGCAAACAAATCGAATAATTTTTCTGTTTTTTTATAGTTTTCCGTTTTGTTTGAAATTTAAACCCTCTGAACACAGTTCAGTTTGTGCTACTTAACCACTCCCAACTATTCAGATTTTGAGCTCAAAATTTAAGTTTAAATCTAAGCCTACGAAACTATTTAATGAGATGCAAAAAATATTAGGATGGATTTCGTTAATCCAAAGTCTAAAGCGCCCTCTATCGGTATTTTTTGAAATTTATCTTTGTAATTCATTTTTAATAAAATACCGACATAAAGAATAGTTTTAGTTAAAACCGCAAATCAATCGACCCATTTTTCCGTTTTTTATAATCATTTGAAATTTAAACCCTCTTAACACAGTTCAGTTTGTGCTACTTAACCGCTTCCAACTATTAAGATTTTGACCTGAAAATTTAAGTTTAAGTCTAAGCTTACGAAACCATTTAATGAGATGCAAAAAATCACAGCAAAAAATAGTTTTTCATTACTTCAAAGTCTAAAGCGCCCTCTATCGGCATTTTTCGAAATTTATCTTTATAATTTATTTTCAAGAAAATACCAACATAAAGAATAATTTTAGTGAAAACTGCAAATCAATCGACCAATTTTTCCGTTTTTTATGTGCATTTGAAATTTTGGGCCCCAAACTTTAATGGCGGCTATCTCTTTTGGAAAACGTTTGGGACCCTTGGTTTCCTATTTACTATTACTCGTCTTTATGTGTTCTATCACCCCCTAGCGTATATACCATTTGTTTAGGGACACCCTGTATATTCTTCATGACTTCTACCATACACATGATTTTGGCTATTTGGGTAGGTCTTTGTTTAACAGGTCTATGATATTTGCCTACATCGCCATGAAAGTTTCTGCAACAATCGCTACGACAAAAATGCAGTAGTGGGATAGATTGATTAATGGATGTGTTGTTGAACATGCTTTCTTCTTATATACTTTGACTAAATTTTTTTTCTTGTTCCTCCACAAATCTACCCACACACTAAAAAGAGAGGAATTGATTTGGGTCAATTAGCACACTTTCCCAGGGGTGATTCTGGATGAAATTTTTTTTTCGGAAATTCGTATCGCATTTTCGGAAATTTCGGCGCGGGGGGGGGGGGGGTCGGGGTCGTGAGTTCCCCCCCCCTCTCTCCAGCGGTCTTCGGACAAAATCGGCGTTTTCCCGCTATCTTCGGACGAAATCAGCAATATTTTAGCAAAATCGGCGATTTATTACGATTTTTTGAAAAAATCGGCGGTTTTTCAGCGATCTTTTGTCAAAATCGGCGTTTTCCCATGTTTTTTTAAGTGAAATCTGCGTTTTTTCGACGATCTTTAGACAAAATTTGTTTTTTTACGCGATATTTCTCGAAAACAGCGTTTTATTCCGGCGATCTTTTGACGAAATCGGCGTTTTTTCCGTAATCTTTTGATGAAAGCGGCGTATTCTTTTCAAATACTCTTTTGACAAAATATTTTTAAGCAATCTTTTATCGAAAACGGCGTTTTTTCCCGCGATCTTTTAACGAAATTGGCGTTATATCCGCAATCTTTAGACGAAATCGGCGTTTTCCCGCCGTCTTCAGAAAAAATCAACGTTTTATCTGCAATGTTTGGTGAAATTGCCTTTTGTCATCGATCTTTTGACAAAGTTCGTTTACAAAAACATTGACGAAATCGTCGTTTTCCCACGAAATATTGACGAATGGTATGCTATTTCGACGATCCTATCACGAAATTTGCATTTCTACGCAACTGTTTTTTCCGTGTGCAAAACCGTACAAGTTGGCAACTATGCGGAACTGATTACCCAATTTCAAATTTTCGGAAGAGGATGCCTTAAATTTTCGGAAATTTCGGAATTTTCGGACGAGAATCACCCCTGCACTTTCCCATCCTGAAATTCTTCATAATAGGAAGGGTTTAGTCAAATAGGTTACTGTATTGCTAAGATTAAAGGAACTAATAATTCTTAAAGGAATATGAGTATGGGAGGAGGCATTGAGGAAATTTTTTCAACAGATGGTTTTGTTTGGAACAAGATCAAAAACAGCCTAGGCATTAAAAAATAAAAGTGTAGTGATATTTAAAAACCGAGTCAAAAGATTGGTATATTCCATTGATCAGTAGTAGCATATTACTTTTTGAATAAATATGTTATTTGGTAAAAGTCATTTGAACCAATTTTAAACGTTTTTATTGCACAAATTTTTCAAAAAACATTCTTAATATCTGTTGATCACAAGAATATTTCTACTATCAATTCATTTATATTTTAATTGACAGTTTATTTATTAGACTATTCTACTATTTATCAGACAGTTCTTGATGTACATTTTTATGGCAAAGGCAATTAAAAAGTCACTAATTAATAATACATTTTGTTTTAAGAACAGTTTTAAAAAAATGTTTTAGTAAAGGCCGCCTTTTTCTAATAAAAGCCGACCTTTTTGAAGTGGTTTAAACCAGCCTGGCTAAAATCCAGCAGCCTTGCTAAAAACAAAATTTCTGCCACAGCATTGGTCGCGTCAAATCGATGCTTTTGCTCGAGCAAGTTATAAAAAATGCCATAAGGTTAGATGCTGCATATTTTTGAATTTTGCAGATATCTAGGAACTAATATCATTTAATGCTTACACTTTTTGGATCTGAAATTATCTGATAAAAAATGTTATTAAAAAATAAATCACAATGACTAGGTTAGTAATGTAATACTAAACGTGTTTAATTTGAGTTAAATCAAAGTATTATGTACAGAATTAGAATAACAATAAAATACTTGCTACATTTGGGAGATCTCACATGGCTAGGGACTGATATTTGGAGTAGGAAGAAGTGATTTTTTTTTTCGGAAATAAAAAATATTGTGATACAAATCAAAATGAGTGACCAAATTACATGGATGTTATAATATTGCTAAGTAGTTGCAAATATTGGCTAAAATAGATATAAATGTGAAAATTGCTGCTAACACCAAGTTAACCAAATTTTGACGAACTACACATATGTTATATTGCTTATTTAAATTCTCAAAACAATTTTTTGCTTGTTAAATCAGCAATACTGAAATAAAATGATAAAATGTGCTAAAAAAAAAATTCTAAAAAGGGGAGAAAAATAACTTCAAATACCGAAATCTTAAAAATTATTCTAAAAAGGCTGCACTATAAAACTATAAAAATTACTTTGAAAACATAGAGGAGTCGCATTCATTCAGAACCATTTGGAGCAGTCAAAAATGAATTTTGGTGCAGAAAAATATGCTTTTGGAGTAGCAAAGAAAGAATTTTGAGGCAGGAAAATCAGTTTTTGAAGAAAATAAAGGGAAAAAAAAAAACAATTTTGTAGCAACAAAATCAGCTTTGGAATAGAAAAATCAACTCTTATTTTTATTTATTTATTTATTTATTTATTTTTTTGTGCCCCTTTGACAGAATTTGAGTTTTTTCGCGATTCATTGACAAAATATGCAGTTCTTTAGCAATCTCTTGATGAAATTTACCCTTTTTTTACAATCTTTTGAGGAAATTTGAATTATTTCATGATCTTTTGATGGAATTTCTCATTTTTTGACGATTTTTTAACAAAATTTACCGTTTTTTATTGACTTGGACATAATCTGACGTTTTTTGCGATAATTTCGCAAAATATGCCCTTTACCCACGATCTTTTAATGAAATTTAATTTTTATGCAATCATTTGACAAAATGTGTGTTTTTTGTGACTTTTTCATGTAATCTGAAAGTAATTTTTTTTATCTTTTGAGTAAACCTACCGTTTTTCGTGATTTTTTACACAATGTGCCATTTTTCCGAAATTTTTTGATGAAATCTGTCGTTTTTTCTTTTTATAAAATTTTCTGACGAAATCTATAATTTTTATTGATGTTATTACTTTTGTCAGCGAGGAATAAAGGGAAAATATTTAAGACAGAGGGTAGATTTAACAACTTATTTGAATAGTAATAAGTTTGGTAAGTATAATTTGAAAATTAAATTTGATTATTTAAGTTTAGTCAAAATATTTTATGCACTATAAACATTACCAAAATTGCATTTTAGGCTATGTTTACATGGGGTGTCCATTATTGGAAAATGACTATTTAAGCATCCTAGTAATGGACACCCCTCTTAAAATCTTAAAGATAAAAGAAATTTAATAAATGGCTATTAGTAGGGGAAAGTAGGGAGGAACGGGATACATTTTACAAAAATGAGAAATCAACTTTTGCACAAAAAAAAAAGTTTTGATTTATAGAATACTAGCAGATCTGCCTAGCATTGTCAGGGACCATACATGTTTTCAAACAAATTGCAAATATTTAAAATCTCCATTCATACTAAAATAGAAAAAAAATATTTTATCATCTGGATAATATTTTAAATATTAGAATATATTAAATTTGATTGTAGTGAACACAGGTATTTATTTCTGTTACAAAAACCATGTTTCGACAGGATAAAGAAACATAGTCGTTGATTTTATCTGTTTTGAACTACAAAAATAATGCAATTGGGTCATTCCACATGAAATCAACCAATTTAAAGAAAACGTGTTGCATCATAGTCACAGTTTTTTTTTTTTTTTTTTTTAATCATAGACAGACATAGTAGTGAAACCCTCAAGTCTGAAATTTAAAAGTAATTTTTGCAATATTGGCTGAGATATAGCCATTTGAAAACTGACCATTTTTGCTAAATGGCGGCCATCTTGGAATCTTATCATTATCTGAAAGAGGCCATAACTTGACAACTAAGGGCTCAATTTTTATATATCTGGTACCAATTTAAAGCTATTTGTACAAAAAATGCAAATTTCACATCAAAACAATAATAAATTTTCATTTATTTACTTTTTATTATGGTCAAACTAAAAATATCACCCAAAAAAGGGGCCTATTGTAATGGCCCATAAAAAAAATGAATCAGCATGAATTTTTCTGAAACTTGGTAGAAACATTGCTCCATCTGTGGGCTTTAAATAATAAAAAAAATTAGAGAGGTAAAATCTTTTGTTTAAAAATAAATGATTTTTTACACATAAGGTGTCATTAACTAAATAATGATCATTTTAGAATCTGCAACTATTGCTAATTTAAGAAATAATGGTTAAAATAAAATTTCCTTACATTTAAATTAATATATTGTCTGTTTATTATATAATTCAATGAAGAGATATCAATTTGCAGCTATTTATACTAAATATCCATGTATTAAAATACAAGTTAATTTTCATTTCTACAGTGCTTTTTATTTCATTTAAAATATGAGAATATGATTCTCAAAACATATTTACATAAATATTAAATACCTTACTATAATAAACTACATTAAAAAAAAAATCCACAATATTTCCCCCTGAAATATTAGAGAAATACTAGCTGTAAATCACAGTTGAATTCATTCAATTGTGTGATTTAAATAAAATAAAAAAAATATATGTATATAAATTATATATATATAAATCTGGACACATAAATTTCATTTTTTAAGTGGAAAAAAAAGTCTTAAATAGGTTCTATATATAGGAGAGAGTGGGGAGAAATAGGACACTTTTTACAAAAATTATAATTTTTTTTTTAACACAAAAACAAAAATTTTGATTTTTTGAATACAAAATAAAATACTTTCTAATGTTCTTGAACAATATCTCTAACAATTCTGAATCATCTTTCCAGTGATGAAGATACTGGAATTTGATGTTGTAGCACAAACATTATCAACCTATAATCTTTGTTAGATAGTAAATATAGCCAACACTATAATGATTTGTTTCCTTTAATACATTATTTTATAGTTGTCTCATTCCTGCTTGTTGTGCAGAGGTATGGGACACATTTTGAAATTTACAATTTCTTTAATTATAAAATTGTTTAACTATATTGTTCAAGAACATTAGAAAGTATTATATTTTGTATTCAAAAAATCAAATTTTTTTGTTTTTGTGTAACAATAAAAAAAAAAAAAAATGATCTTCTAATTTTTGTAAAAAGTGTCCTATTCCTCCCCACTCTCCACCCATATATAGAACCTATTTAAGACATTTTTTTTCCACTTACAAAATGAAATTTATGTGGCCAGATTTATATATATATAATTTATATATACAGTAGACTCCCTCAAATCTGCACAGCTTGGGACCAGAGGTTTTGCAGATTTTAGAATTTTGCGGATTTCTGGTCATTGCTTTGTTTACATTTTTTAAAAAATAATTTGAATGTAATTAATAATGAAATCAAAAGTATAATGAATGAATACAATATACTAAAATATTAAAATAAGTAATAAACTAAAGTAATAAAAATTTAGAATTTTTTTTTAAATGATTAAAATACTAAAAGGAAAGGTCAAGTTAATAATCAATAATGTACTATCAAATATTCATTATAAAAGAGGAAATGTGTTTTTCCTAAATTATTCAATGAAACTTGGCTCATAAAGGTACATTACTAATTCAAATCAGGATCATAAAATAATGAAACTTTTTCAGGCTTAGCTTAGCCAGACTTAATAACTAAAAAAGCTTGATTAATACATAAATATATTTGGTAAGATTGTGATTACCAATGATAGTAGCAATATCTTCATTTTTTCAGAAATAAATTATTCTTTCTTCATGAAAAAACATGAATTCAATATAATTAAGAAAAAATATAAATTAAAAAATGTATGGAATTGATATAAAACTGAAAAAATCAATTTTTGTACCTATATCTGAACTGAATGCTTCATTGTTTACATCCGTAAAATATGTGCGGATTTTAGAGAGTTGCGGATTTTAGGAGTGCGGATTTGAGGGAGTCTACTGTATATATTTTTTATTTAAATCACACAATTGAATGAATTCAACTGTGATTTACAGCTAGTATTTCTCTAATATTTCAGGGGAAAATATTGTGGCTTTTTTTTTTAATGTAGTTTATTATAGTAAGGTATTTAATATTTATGTAAATATGTTTTGAGAATCATATTCTCATATTTTAAATGAAATAAAAAGCATTGTAGAAATGAAAATTTACTTGTATTTTAATATATGGATATTTAGTATAAATAGCTGCAAATTGATATATCTTCATTGACTTATATAATAAACACACAATATACTAATTTAAATGTTAAAAAAAATTATTTTAACCATTATTTCTTGAATTAGCAATAGTTATAGATTAAAAAATTATCATTATTTAGTTAATGACACCTTATGTGTAAAAAATCATTTATTTTTAAACAAAAGATTTTACCTCTCCAATTTTTTTATTATTTAAAGCCCACAGATGGAGCAATGTTTTTACCAAGTTTTAGAAAAATTCATGATGATTCATTTTTTTTTATGGGCCATTATAGTCAGCCCTTTTTTTGGGTGATATTTTCAGTTTGACCGTAATAAAAAGTAAATAAATGAAAAATTATTATTGTTTTGATGTGAAATTTGCATTCTTTGTACAAATAGCTTCAAATTGGTACCAGATATATAAAAATTGAGCCCTTAGTTGTCAAGTTATGGCCTCTTTCAGATAATGATAAGATTCCAAGACGGCCGCCATTTAGCAAAAATGGTCAGCTTTCAAATGGCTGTATCTCAGTCAATATTGCAAAAATTACTTTTAAATTTCAGATTTGAGGGTTTCACTACTACGTCTGTCTATGATAAAAATTTTAAAAAAATCTGTGACTATGATGCAACACCCATTGGTTGAATTCGTGTGAAATGACCCAATTTGATTATTTTAAAATTCTTTTCTTCAATGAAACCTACTCTATGCAAAATCTTCTGAGCACGTATGCGACATTCACTGCACATCTGAACAAACCCTAAGAAAGCATAAAAGGAGTAGTTACCTAATTTACTACTTTTTTTGGATGGTGCCATGGATGGATTTTAAAGATCGATTGTAAATCAATCAGGAAAAACAAAATCATCAAAACAGGAAAAATTAACAAATGTGTGTGCAATTTGTTGCTACACTATTAAGAATTTTAAACTTTTACTGCATTGTCACTCCACCACTTTTATAAAATATTTTTATTTTAACCAATAAAAATGCTCCATAATATAGTGAAGTAATCGTTTTCTATAAAAAATGAGTGACGATGCAGCAAAAGTTTCAAATTTTTAACAGCATGGCATTCAGCTGTAAAAAGCAGTCGTTAAATCGCATATTTACCGCTTGCTATTATTGGCAGGCTGCTTCATTGCTGCAGATTTGTGACTGGCTGCAAATAGCTTCTAAACTTGTTGATTCGTCGCCGTGGATTGGTAGAAAGCTGCAAGTATCCTCTTACCCGGTAATTTTTAATTTTAAGAAAAAAATCTAAATTAAAATTTTAAAACCTGGCTGTGAAGTGCACTTTCCGGTGTTAGAATCCACACATGACAAAAAATTCAGAGACCTGAGTGTTATAGTTTCGATGTTATCTACAGTCAGTCAGTCAGGCAGACAGACAGATATCTCTTATTTTATATATATAGACAAGATGAAAAACTTTCTAATGTCCTTTAACAATATATATTGAAACATAATTTTCAGAAACAATTATATAATTAAGACGAAATTGTAAATGTTAAAATGTGTCCCATACCTCCCTACTAACAGGGCGGTATGGAAAAATTATAAAACAATGCATTGTAAGACAAACTTGTCTAGTGTCTGGCACACATACACTCCCTGCCAGGACTTAAAAAATGGCAGCCGGGATCCCAAAAGTCTTTTTTGGAAATGTATTTTTTCCTTTCAAGTTCCTGGCTAGGAACCTTAACTGAAATGCTCCCATGTCCCCATGACCGCTACCATCAGCGGTGAAATTTTATTCTCTTATGGACCGCTGCGATTTTTGGAAGTGCTAAAGATGCAAGGAGCACCGAGCACAGAGGAGTTACTCCCAAGCTCACAGGAGTTACATTTTTGTGCCTCTCTGTATGGGGTGGAATGGAAAATTTCTGCAAATTTTCTTGTTTCTCCCCTCTGATTTGATTGTGCATCAATCAGGGTTCACAAAAACATGGGGTTTTCTTAAAAAACCCAATCCCTGTGGGTATTTTTTCATGATAAAATTAATTTTAACTGGGGAAAATCAGGCTTTTGCAAAAGTATCAAATAATATAAGCAATGTTACATTACTGTATATATTATATTATTTATATATTTATACAGTAGACTCGCTCAAATCCACAACCCTAAAATTCATATGTTTACAGATGTAACACTCAATGAAACATTCAATTCAGATGTAGGGACAAATTTGATTTTATTTTTATATCAATTCCATACATATATTTTAATTTGTAATTTTCATTATATTCCTCAATTCATGCATTTTCATTCATGAAGGAAGAATAAATTTATTTCAGAAAAAATTCAAGATATTGCTGATGTCACTGGTAATCAATATTCTTACTAAATACAGTTATACAGTCGAGTCTCTATATAACGAAATCCACCGTTCCAGTAAAAAATTCGTTATATAGAGAAATTCGATGTATAGAGAATGGTGTTAAAAATCGTATTTAATGTGTGAAATTTGAACAAATATTATTTTTGATTTTTTGAATTAATAATTTGAAATGTTTAAAAGTAAATATTAACCTAACATTTTATTTCTTAATTATTTAAGCTGTTTCAAAAAAGAGAACAGACATTTATTTGAAAGCTTAATGAAAATCAAATAAGGAAGACTTGCATTAATTTTAGACGAAGAAATCTGTATTTTTTGTTGTTTTGATTTTAAAATTGTTACGCTCTTAAAAAAAAAAAAAATGCTCAAATTTTAGCAAGGAATGAAAAATTGTAGTTAATATTTGAAAGCCTCTCTTATGTACCTCTCATTGATTCCTCTCTTACACGTGCATCAATCCAATTGACTCTGTTTTGAGAAGGATGGGAAAGGTGTGTGGGAGATGGGATGAATTCGTTGGATTTAAAGAACAATGAGAAAAGTAATTAAAAAAAAAAAAAAAACTCAGCACTGATGATAAATCAAAAATAAGTGATGGAAAGTTGATTAAATATGATTTCGAAGCCTTTTAAAACTGAGTAAATTAAGACCAATTTATGAAAAAATTCATTATATGGAGATCGATATTTCACTATATAGAGGCTGTTTTTAATGTAATCATGCGAAAAGGGAACCATTCCTACTAAAAATTCGTTATATACAGAAATTCGATGCATGGAGTTTCGTTATAGAGAGACTCGACTGTATTTATTAATCAAACCTTTTTGCTTTAAGCCAAGTTAAACCTGAAATAAAACTTCCTTATTTTATGATTTTGATGTGAATTAGTAATGTATCCAGTGATAGAAATTGGGACATAAAAGACAGGCGTCAAATGACGACTACTGTAAAAATCTTAGGCGTCAAATTAAGACTTTTAGTTGCAGTTTCTAAAATTTAGGAATAATTCTCACTAAAAAAATTTTTTTTTTGTAATTCGTATCAAATTTTCTGAAAGGTTACAACAAAGACAGGAGAGAAATCCACTCCCAGTAATGTTTTTTTTTCTTTGTGCCCCTTTTACAAAATTTGCATTTTTTGCTATCTTTTGAAGAAACTTGCCATTTCTTTTACGATCTTTTGACAAAACTTGCTTTTTTTTCCCACGGTCTTTTGACCAACCTTGCCGGTTTTTTCGATCTTTTGACAAGCTTTGCCACTTTTTTTCACAATCTGTTGATGACTTTTTTCTTTTTTTTTGCGATATTTTGCAGATATTTGCCGGTTTTTTCACGATCTTGTCAGTTTATTTGCGATTTTTTGATGAAACTTGCCGTTTATTTGAAATTTTTCAACGAAACATGCCAGGGTTTTTTTTTTTTTTTTTAAACCTTTTAACAAGCTCTGCCATGTTTTTTCGTGAAATGTTGATGAAATTGGCCATGTTTTTTCACAATCTTTTAACAAACTTTGTCGTTTTTCGTGGTTTTTTTCCACGATCCCTTGAAAAAATTGTCAATTTTTCTTAGAACGATTGATTAAATTGATTTTTTTTCAGCGATTAATTCTCAAAATTTGTGATACATTTTATGTCCGAATTTTCAGATTTATGACCAATTTTTTGTAATTTTCGGAAATAATCACCTTAATTTATCAGAAAATTTAGACCATAATCTTCTTGACACTACTTTTTTAGAAAAGCACAAATACTTATTTTTATTTAAAGTAATTTCTAAGATTTTAATAATTTAAGCAACTGTAAAACTGGTGTAAAGCTTCTCTAATTATTGCTATATTTAGAAAGTAATAGAAAAATGCACTTAATCTGCAAAAAAAAATTTAAACTTGGCAACTTCTTTAGAATTGGTAATTACAGTTGAATTTAGTAAAATATGAAATTCACAGATTTTTTGAAAGGGTACATCAGAGGGGGAAGGGTTGGCAATAGCCCCCTTCCTCGTTAATTATGCGTTTTTATATTTTTTTCACAAATCTTTAAAAAAAAATTGAGTTTTTTTTAAATATTTTTTTGATTTCATGAAAAAATGTGCATTTTTTTTCTCGAACCTTTGATGGAATTAACGGATTTTACCGCGATCCTATGAGAAAATTCTCATTTTTTCTGTAATTCTTTGACAAAATTCGCATTTTTTTTAAAGATTCTGTGACGAAATTAAGATTTGTTTTTGCGATCCTTTGTAGAAATTTTCGTTTTTTCTTTTGTTTCTCATGATACTATGAAGAAGTTTGCGTTTGCAATCCTTTGTAGAAATTTGTGTTTTTTTCTGTTATATAAAAAAGTTTTTGCTTTTTTTCGCGATTTTTTGCCGAAATCGGCGATTTTTTATGCAAACAATTGACGAAATTGATTTTTTTTCGTGACTATTTGCCAAAATTTGCAATGTCTTTTAGTTCCGAATTTTCAGATTAGACCCCCCCCCCCTTTTTTTTTGAAACTGAATGTCTAGTGAATATCTCTTTTAAAAGCTAGGCATCAAATCTGACGATGGAGAATAACTTTGTAGTCGTCAAATTCAATTTTTTAGTTGCATTTGATGACTAACGACCGCTAATTTCTAATACTGAATGTATCTTTATAAGGCAAGTTTCACAGGAAAAATACATCTCATCTTTATAATAAATATTTATTTATACATTATTGATTATCAGGGTAGGCCAATTTTTGTCGAAGTGAAAAAAAAAAAATGGTGAAAACTGCAGAAAAAACCATCTTGGCTAAAATACTTTTTGCCACAATTTTTGCCACTGGCAAAAATTACTAGTGTTTTAAAACAACAATTTAAGTATTTTATTTTAATTACATGAGGCAAGATCCAAGAGACATTAATAAATTAAAACATATGGCTGCTCTGGTCATTGGTTAAAGTTTCTAGGTGAAGATATAATCTTACAATCAATTACAAAACATGTTACTGAAATACAAAACTACTTTTTGGATCATTATGCTTCACATGCTTAGCAAAAATAATGCAATGATCATGCTACCACACAGTTACATTGCAGCACTAACAGGTAAAGTCAGATAAAATGCTTAGAAACTTTTTATCAAGAATCACAGCTGGGTATTTCCATGAGCATCAGGGTTGGCAAATTTAATTAAGTATATTTGCTAAATTAATAATTACATCTGTTTTTTAGCCACGATCACACAGAGAGAGATCCCTAGTCATCTAGAGATTTTCAACCATTGGCTAAATAAAAATAAATTTTATCCAAAGTACACAAAATCAATTAAATGTTATCCATTTCAATTTAACCAACATATTTTTTAATTATTTAAAATTCTGAAACTAGTGGTAAATAGTGGATTCTTTATTAATGGTAGAATGAGCCCATTTAAATAAAAGTTTTTAATTTACATCAATTTTATTAATGTACATAATGTATAATAATTACTGTATTAAATAGAGATTGGGCGAAAATGCAGTTTTGCTTTCCGCCCAAAATCAGAATTTTGCCAAAAACGCGAGTGAAAATTCAGCCAGACCAAAATACTTGGTATTCCAAAAATCTTGCTTCTGTCTTTGGAATTTTTCGACATTAGTCATTAATTTGAACTCTATCGGCTCAAATGAATGTATTGCAATGAGCTTCATTGTTTATAATTATTAATCATCTCATACAAAATGTTTAGTTTAAATTGGATTAGTGTTTCAAATATTTTTTGAGAAAGTTCTAGAATAACAAATGATCATTTACAAAAATCATTGAACAATAAAAATCAAGGTGTGTATACCTAAAACTAAAGTATTTTTTAATTAAATGAAATTTGCATAATTAGAAAATCTTTCTGTGTCACGGATAAATTAATTGCATATTATTGTATCAGAAAATAAAACTTTCAGATAATTAACAGTTGTACATAATTAATGAATACTATACATATAATTAATTTACAATTATATATATTTATGTATGTATTAATTACTTTAAAACATACAATTTAATTATTTAAAATTATTTTTGGATGTTATAGTTTTCAGCTAAAAAGTAGGAAGGTCACCTAAATTTAATTTTGGCCTTAAAAACTTGTTCCAATTGATCCTCAGTATTAAAAAAGAATCATTAAGATCCTTATTTTTCTTAGTACAATGTAACTTAGTATAGCAGTAGGCTTTTAGCAGTAGGATGCTGCAATCAATTTTTCAACTTAAATTGAATGAAAGCAAAATATGAAGATTTTTTCAAATCCTACACTTTTAGGATATTTTAAAAACATTTCGACATACCCATAGATATTTTTAGAACACTAATCTTTTAAAATCAAGATGGAGATATTCATGCTAGATGTTAGTATAATTACAAATTTATTTATTTACTGGGTTGCACAGTTTAAAATAATGCACTTTTATATAAAAATATATTTTTATGTGAAAAAAAAAAAAAAAATTATAGGTATTTTTTTATTTTTATATAAATGGGGCAATTAATTAAAAAAAAACCATCCCTCTACATCCAGGTTAGCAAAAATCCATCACCTGAAAATGTCTGCTGAACCTGAAGTTTGTTATAAAAAAAAAATAGCTTATCTTTGCAAAAATAATATTTTTAATAATTAAATTTCCCAAGTTAGATTTCATGTAATTATACGTTAATTCTTTTATATACAGTAGACTCCCTCAAATCCGCACAGCTTGGGACCAGAGGTTTTGCAGATTTTAGAATTTTGCGGATTTCTGGTCATTGCTTTGTTTACATTTTTTAAACAGTAATTTGAGTGTAATTAATAATGAAATCAAAAGTATAATGAATGCTTACAATATAATAAAATATTAAAATAAGTAATAAACTAAAAAATTAAAATTTAGATATTTTTTAAAATGATTAAAATACTAAAAGGAAAGGTCAAGTTAATAATCAATAATGTACATTTAAATAAGAGAAAATGTGTTTTTCCTAAATTATTCAATGAAACTTGCCTCATAAAGGTACATTACTAATTCACATCAGGATCATAAAATAATGAAATTTTATTTCAGCTTTAGCCAGACTTAATAACTAAAAAAGCTTGATTAATACATAAATATATTTGGTAAGATTGTGATTACCAATGATATTAGCAATCTTTATTTTTTCAGAAATAAATTATTCTTTCTTCATGAAAAAACATGAATTCAATAACCTTAACAAAAATTATAAATTAAAAAAAAAATGTATAGAATTGATATGAAATTGTAAAAATCAATTTTTGCACCAACATCTGAACTGAATGTTTCATTGTTTACATCCGTAAAATATGTGCAGATTTTAGAGAGTTGCAGATTTTAGGAGTGCGGTTTTGAGGAAGTCTACTGTAGTTAATATACTTTGAACGTTAGTTTTGATTTCTGGTGGTTTCTTCCATTTCTTCCAGTTTCTTCTGGTTTTTTTCCAGTTTCTTCCACTGTCTTGGGAGAAATAGGTTTCTTCCAGAAGAAACCCAACCCTGATGAGCATAGTTGTGTAATTCAAATACTATGATTTTCGATACCAGTATTTTATATTACAAAATGTGACTTATTTTACTAGAGATATTTCATTAATTGAATAATGACATGCATACCTTTAAAAAATAATGGTGGAAAACATTTTAGTAGTTACTAATAATGTGATTTACATGACAAGTGCTCATGGAAATACCCAGCCATTATACTGAAATTATTAATAATCACACTAACAGAAATCAATATGGGTTTTTTTCCCTGGCGACCCATTTTGTGAAAAATGAAAGTAATTATTGAAAAAATTATCATTTCTTTGTGAAAAATAACATTTTGTCACAAAAGATGAGATTAAGATGAGATTTTCTCAAATTCAAATTAAGCATTTATTAATAACTAGCTGATCCGCCCGGCGTTGCCCGGGTCCGTATTAACAATATTAAACGAACTTGAAATTTGTATGATTTTATCAGTAACTCGTTACTTGCAGAAATGCATTGTCTGAAATACGTAGCCACTGACTGTGTGAAAAATCGGTTTTAAAAACAACTAATATTAAGCTCTAAAAATACTCAAAATGAGCAATGAAAAACGTGGGAGGGAATATGTATCCAACGATTGCATGATTTTCATGTAAAAAAGTTGATATTTAGCCGTAAAAATCACTGTTAAGTCACGTAACTAATTATTATTTTCACATACAAATCCCAAGTGAAATATTTTGAATTTCAAACTAATTATATCACTCTTAAATCCGACTATACCATGAATGAAATCGATACACGATGATAGCTAAAAGGTTGGTATATAGTACTATAATTTCAGAGCTATTTAACAAAAGTAAGTGTTATTTTTAATCAAATCGTGCGTATAGCTTCACTCTGTGTATAAATTCCTAACCTTAAACTTTTATACCGTAACCAGAACCTGTCTGTAACCTAACAGCGACTTAACAGTACCCTACCGTAAATTAAATATAACAGAAATGTAACCTAGCCTAAATGTATTCACTTTATTGTAACATATCCTTATTCTAACCATAACATAAATGCAATTTAACTTTAACCTAACTTTAACCTAAATAATATAATAGAAAAAAACCATTTTAAAAAATTACTATTTCTTCGTAAAATATGCTTCAGCTGTAATTCGTTTCTTTCAATTCGTTTTATTAATACAAAATTCCTTCCTCGTGCTTTTGTTTGAGACATTAAAATTTCAGCGATAAATGGTTTAATATTTCAAACCACGGAGTAAGACACTTCTTACTCCGTGTTGCAAACCTTTTTTCGCTTTACTTCGCCTCCACCTATCTTTTTCTCCATGGTGTACAGCAGCTGTGATTTAAAAAAAAAATCTTCATTTAAACTGACAGTTTGCCAGTCTATGAATTTTAAAGGTCTGTCCCAGCTTTTTTAATTATTTCTGCGAAAATTTTATGCAACCAATCAACCATAAGAAAATGAAATGGAAAAAAAAGCGAAAAAAGGCTATTTTTTTATGAGAGTGAGCTTTGGAAATTAATTAATTACTCAGTTAATAAATAGAATTTTGAAATTCTGAGCTTCAGGTGCATCAGGAGAGACATTGGGCTACTCTCAAAAAAATTTTGAGCTTCGTACGTGCTGTAGATTTTGCAGGCTATCGCAGACACACAGACACACACAGAGACAGGCAGAGCGTTTTGTTCTTTTATTAGTATAAATAACTTCTTTAAATCCTTCAGATAAAGTTTTCTTGTGAGCTTATTTTGTTTAACTATTAAATATTTTAATAAAAATAAAGAAAGATTTTTGTGGAACAGAATTTTCTAAAAGGGCATGTTTTAATGAAAGTAAATTTATGAAAGGGCTTGTTTTATTGAAAGGAATTTTGTGAAGAGTTTTGTTTTATTAACCAATTGAGGGGCGGCGGTATATATTATATACCACCTACGACTGATGAAGATTTACACCAGAAAAATGTCATTAAATTTCACTTTACTAACTTTGGTGGAAAACAATCGTGAAATTGCTTTTCCTCTTTTTGATGTAACTTTTTTACAAATTTCTGGTGGGAGTTTAGAATTACACGAACGCAATTGCTTGCCCCTCAAAGGGTTAAAGGGATCTCTGTGAAGGGGCATGTTTTATTAAATTAATTTTTTTGAAGCTGGGTCTGTATCTTCAAAAATATATGAATGCCCAAAATTTTGCCTGGGTTGACCCCTGACTAGGGTGTAAAAAAAAATCATTATTTTTTTTTAAATAAAAAAAATTTTATTTTTTTTCCCTTCACAACATTAAAACATTGAATAGATTAGATACCAAGAGTTCTATGTTTCTAGAACAGTTAAACCTCTCATTACTAACAATCTATGTTTTTACATTTTAATTAATAAAATTTAATTAGTAGTCATTAATAACAGAAATTTTTAAAATTGCAAATTAGTAGTATTATTAGTTAGTAGAATACAATAAAGTTATAAACATTAATATTTTGTAATAATTATGTAAGACTATAAAATACTAATGATATTTTACATTATCAAAATGATCAATAACTATATTTAATATAAAATTGTTAACACTATTTAAAATTAATAATTATTATACAAATAATCTTTAATTAAATAGATATAATACATTTTTATGCTTAATTACTAAAGTGATAATTTAGTATTCATTTTCGAAGAAAAAAAAGCAGGATGTTAATTCCAAAAAAAGGGCACTTTTTCATATGAAAATATATTAATAATGCGTTTAGTAACAATAAGGGGGGAAAGTAGATGGTTTTTTATTATGATGTATAAAAAATAATTTTTTTTAATATATAAATTACAAATTGAAAAATAATGTTAAATAATCTATTTTATCTCAAGAAATAAAGTTCTAACATTTTTGTGGGGTCTTGGAGACATGTATTTAAAAAAACTAATGGTATGCAGAAGTTCCACTATTTTTAAAAAAACACAAGGTGCATTTCATTAATTTTAAAGGAGTCCATCAAAAATGGCCAAGAAGAAACAATTACAGAATTAATAAAAACTGCAAGTAAGTAATTTCATTAGTTTTTAGCACAAGTAACAAATATTATTGTATGCTTGTTTTGCACTTGTACTGTGAAAAAATAATGTTAATCGCCTAGATTTTAACTTACAGGATCATGTATTATGCCAACCAAGATCTCTGGCTGTGCTTAACATTTTTATACTGCTTAGTATTTTTTTCCTTATACATTCTTTTACAACAGCTGTTGAGTAGACATTTTTCCATTCTTTGCCCCAATATTTAGTATAAATTTATCGCAAAAGCAGAATGAGAAAATAAGATTCTGGTTATTTGCTCTCTTACTCTGCAGAAATTTATTATTCTTTCCATGCTTATTTTATAAAAAAGAATGAATAATTTGATTACTTAAAGGAAATTATGGTATCAAAAATTATATTAAATTTAAATACAGTAGACTCCCTCAAATCCGCAAAACAGAAATCTGCAACTCTCTAAAATCCGCACATGTTTTATGAATGTAAACAATGAAAATTTCAGTTTGGATATTGGGACAAAATTTGCTTCTTTTAATTTTGTATCGATTCCATATATTTTTTAATTTGTAATTTTCTTAATAATACTCTATTCATGTTTTCTTCATGAAGGAAGAACATATTTTTTTGGAAAAAATTCAAGATATTGCTGATATCACTGGTAATTACAATCTTCTTACCAAATATATTTATGTATTAATCAAGATTTTTTGGTTATTAAGCCTGGCTAAACTTGAAAAAAAAAAATCCTTATTTCATGATTTTGATGTGAATTAGTAATGTACTTCTATGAGGCAAGTTGTGTTGAATAATTTTGGAAAAATACATTTAATCTTTATAATGAATATTTAATCATACACTATTGATTATTAACTTGACCTTTGCTGTTAATACTTTAATCATTTAAAAAACTATCTAAATTTTTATTATTTTAGTTTATTACTTATTTTAATATTTTATTATATTGTAAGCATTCATTATAGTTCTGATTGCACTGTTAATTGCACTCAAATTACTGTTTAAAAAATTTAAACAAAGCAATGACCAGAAATCCACAAAATTCTAAAATCCGCACAATCTCTGGTCCCAAGCTGTGCGGATTTGAGGGAGTCTACTGTAAAATGTTTTAAATGAAATGCTTTTTATGAACTTATTGTACTTAATGTTTTACAATTCTCGGAAATTAAGTTTAGAAACAAATTTTTAAAGCTATTTTTTTCCATTTATTCAAAAGGTAAAAGTACTTGTAAAAAAAAAATCCCAATTTAATCTTAGATTTTAATAAATTTATCTCATATTTAACCCCTTGCGGCACGGTGGTTTCATAGATATACCACTTAATTTTAATTCCCAAACGCCAAAAAAAAATTTACGGTTTATTGAATGCGTGAAATATAGCATTTTCTTATTAACCCATTAGTGCCTGCCGTCCCATTTTTGGGACACTTTAAAAAAATTAATGCATACGCTTTTGATACCAGTAAAAAGAAGGATAAATAAATACTTTCTATCTCGAGACAAATTCCTCAATAAATTAAGATAAACATTATTCTTGTTTTAAAAGTGGTGGGAAAGTGCAAAATTTGAATTTTAACATTGAAAATAATTCAGGCATTAATGGGTTAACAAATAAAGTTGTTTTCGAATTCTGGTGTCAGTAATTAATTTCAACACTTAAGCAATGAATTTGTCCTGCGCCGCAAAGGGTTAACATTTATTAAAAAAAATTTGATTTTAATCAACAATTTAAAAAAAATCAGTTAAATCACAATTCAATTGCTGATTTAAATCAACCGTTTAAGTCTGTATTTGAAAAAACACTTTTAAACCTTTAACAGCTCGAAATTTTCTGATACAATTTCAAACACATTTTTAAAAGTAGAAACATGAAACTTACTGAGGGTATTTTTGAAGGGACGTATGAGGGGTGATGTCTTTTTACACTCAATTCATTAGAATTTGAGTTACAAACAATTACATTATCAGTATAACCAGGGTTCGCCAAAGTGGGCCCAGCCCGAAAAAACCCGCCCGGGTTTTTTCGGGCGGGCCCACTTGAAAAAACCCATCAAAAACCCATTTGTGGGTTTTTTCAAATTTTCTCGTGTTTTTACAACTGTATCATTATTTAATCTAAGATATGAGAATGGAAAGATAAATGCCAATTTAAATATATTTCAAACTAACCATATTTAAAAGAATTTCTAAGTATTGATAAAATGACCATAAAATAAATTAGTTTGTAAATAAGGAAGATTTTCATGGGCTATATATTTTAAAATGCACCCAAGGGCTTTAAATCTTAATGTAGGGGGAACTGGGGCACATTGATACACCCCGTGTACAGCACACAGGGTCATTACAGGAATTTTCACAATAGCTCCAAAAGGTGATACTAGTGAAATTAACTACCTACAGAAAGTTCTGGAATGATTCAATAGTTTGATGAAATGGGATGGGTGATTGTTTTTGTAGGTCAAAAGTAAATTTGAGTTGTACAATTGAAATGGTATTATACAACTGTTCCAGTATTTTCAATTGAAAAGAATACCCTCCCTGGCAAGTAAAGCTACTCTTTATCAGTTCCTTATTCTTGAAATTCAATGAAAGTTTATACAGTAATTTTCAACACAAAAATGGTGACAGATTATAATGGTTCCCAGCATCATGGAAAGTCAGGAAAATCTCAAAATATACAGGAAAAGTCAGGGAATTTACAAATAATTACTAAAAAAGTCATGGAAAACATTTGAGTGAAAAAATGAAAAATGACACAAAATTCATCACAGTTGGGGAAAAAAAAAAAAAAAAAGATTGAAGTATGATTGCAGAAAAACATTGCTAATTTTGGCAAAAGATTGTGAAAATAAGTATAAAATTTTGCTGTATGCTCGTTTGGTCAGAGAATTTTTCTAGATTTGGTTTGGGAAAGTCAGGGAATTTTTTGAGATTTGGTCATAGAAAGTCAAGAAATTTGCCAGTCATGTTTTGCTGGGAATCTTGTTGTAACAAAAAGAGTGAAAAAGTTTTAGTATAGTACTTTAATAATTTCATTGTTAAAATTATTACTAATTATTAATTTTTGTAAAAGCATATTATAATGTTTATTATTGTCATAACCTTTTAACCTTTAACCTCATAAACTTTTTGTAATCAATTAGTTATTTTAAATTGTATTTAGTAATATAAGTACCTTGTTTTCAAACATTCTGAACCATATTTCTTTAACATAAATAACCTTGATAATATCCAAAAACCCTAATAAAATCTAATCTAAAATGTATCCAGATACTTTAAAAGATTGCTTACAGATGGCATACAAAAGCAAAACTAAACTAGTAAAAGTGTATTGCCATTTACGATCTAACTTTATAGATATGACTGACATTGACTTTTAGATAATCCAATTTAATACTATTGCAATATAAATGTTGTTTAAATTGTAGTAAATATATATATATATATTCATACATATGTGTGAATTCTATTTTTTTCTTCACAAAAATAAAAATATTTACATAAATGTTGCTGCTTTAAACTGATTTCTATTGAAGTAAATTAAAGAAATTGTATAAATTAGTCTGTTTAACTTAAGATTTATATAAAGAAATTCAGTTGCACTTGATTTAATATATCATTCTTCCAGTAATCTAGTTCTATGAGATACAAAATATTCTTTTTAAATATATTTATATTTTCTTTTTATATATTTATTTTTATTGTTAATCTATACTTAATGCAAAATTATACCTTTGTTCCACTGATAAATGAAAAATTTAGGTACTATGCATGTGAAAATTAGAAATGTGAAGAGGTGTCTAAAACATTTTGATAAAACCCGAAAAAACCCGGGTTTTTTCGAAAAAGCCCGAAAAAACCCGGGTTTTAGGCTACTGGGCCCAGTGGGTTGGGCTTTTTCAAAAAAACCCGGGTTTTTTCAAACCCTGAGTATAACCCTTTTTTTCATTCCCAGATATCTCGCTTGTGAAAAATCGGTTCGAAATGCTGTTTTTGATTGCTTTTTTTTTTTTTTTTTTTTTTTTTTTTGCAATATTTTTTTGCATTTATCAAAGAATCGACAATCACGGCACCTTATGTACTTTCCAAATAAGAGATTTTGAAAGTTTGGTGTATTTGAGAGCAATAATGAATTCAAAAATAAATCAGAAAATAAGCAGTTTGAATCAAAATACACCCTTAAAATCATTGACACCCTACTATCCCTGACAAATGAAATCTCTTTCAATATTGTCAATACTGTCAGAGACTGTAGTATTAAGCTTTCCATAGTATAGAGATCTTTCACTGCAATTAAAACCAAATGTTTTTATTGCAAATGTTTTAAATGTTTTAAATAGTATCAGAGCGATAGTTCAGCATTAACAGATGCTTGTCATTTTCATGTTCTTCAGCACAGAATCCCGTTTTGTTAAATCATATTGCCATAATAATCATTAAAAAATTTCCAAAAAGCAGTTCTACTACATCTTTTAGTTGTATATTTACTGCATCTAAAATACAGAAAGGGAAGAAAGAATCTGTTAATGTTGTTGAATAAGTTTACAGTTCATAAATCAGGGCTGCCAGCAACTTTGGTACAAAATAGTAGGGACTTAGGGACCTAATGATTAAAAATTAGGGACTTTTTAGGGACCTGAAAAATAAACATAATATTTATACAAATCAAATACAATATTTAACAAATAAAAGCCAATTTTTTTTTTAACTTTTATTTAATCAAATATAATATTTACAAATTTCTTAAATTAACCTTCTTTAGGTTTGTTACTCATAAAATTTGTAATTAAATTATTTTTTCTTTTATATTTATATAACACTAGACAAGCTTTATCCTTTTTTACTTTCAGTTCCTTGTTAGCTGTTATACCAGCTGCAATCAAATTTTAACCACTTTAGCTTCAGTTAAATTTCCTTTTTCTAAAGCAATTTTTAACCTTCCATTGCTTTCATCGATCAATCTGTCCAATACAGTTACTTCTACATTCACATTTTTGTTTAAATCTCCCAACTTTTTTTCAAGAACTACAATTGTACTTTTATCTTTTGCAGCTTCTTTTTTTCTGATTTCTTCCTCTTCTCTAGCTTTTTCCACTTCAAGTTGTACTTTCCTTTTTTTTCTTTTACTCTCTTTTCATTTTCTAGGTAACTTTAATAATTTTGATATGCAATATTAACCTTTTTTATCATTTTACTAGTTACTGGTACTAGAACTGCATGGTTTTCATAATGTCTTAAAGCATCTGCTATGTTTAGCCTAGCATTTAGCATCCATTCTTTCATAGAGGGAAAGAATTTGATGTGAAAGCGAAAATCCTCGTTCTACGTCTGCACTGCCATGGTACAAACTGAGGCTACTCTTCAAAATAAAGAGAGAGATTTAGATATTTTAATCCTCCATTTTCCTCTTTTGCTTTAATAGAAGTAGCCCAAAATGAATTAATCCTATTTACTTCAGATTCTTCTTGACTGAGCTTGCAAATTTTCCATTCATCTAAGAGGACATCAATTTCAATGTTTATAGGCAATTTTTGTGCTAGTTTAGCAATATTTTTAAAACTTTTTGGAGTACTTTTGAATTCTGGGTTTAAGCAACTGAGATATTTCAAACTTTAATTTTGCAATATATCCTTATTGTAAAGATATTTACCAGAAGCTATATAATGACACTGCACATCACTTAAAACATAACCTTTATCTTTTTCAGATAATTGTAAAAACTCTTTTTGCAATTCTTCATTAAAAACAATATCTCTTGGAGATATTAAATTTTTACTTTCAAAGGGATCTTGAATGACATCATTCTTGAAAGATTTAATGGCTGACTGTTTGCAAATACGCACTGAGACTTTAATGATAAGGCATTTTATTTCATCATGCAGTAAACTGGATAAATAGTTTGGCACTAGATACAATAAACAGTAACTGACATTTCATTGTTTTTTCCTTCAAATATTCAACAGTTTTTTTTTTTTTTTTTTCTGTAGCTGACTGTATTTAGCGTCCTTTGTTCTTTACTAGATGGAATATATTTTAAGAAATACTCATGGAGACAATTCCATTGTTCTAACAACCAATTTGCTGCAGGTTCCAGAGTTGACCATCTGCTTGGCACACGTTTCATAAATCTATGTGCAGGAACACTTAGTTTTTCCTGTATAAAACTAAAGTCTTCCCACCTGGATGGCCAGTCATTATAATAGTTATACACTAAAATAATAAAATCAGATGCATCACATCCATCAGGCCTAGAAGTGACTTTTTTCAAAAATATTATAGGAAATATAGGAATTTTTTTTTTTTTAAAGAAAATAATGGAATTTTATACGAAGTTTCATTTATATGTAAATATATTGATGCATGTTTTAATACATTAACATATGTATCAACACAGACATCAACATTGTAAAAACTATAACATAAGTAAACTATTTAAAGTTCATTCCTGATTATTTCAGAAATTTTTAGCACACTTTAGGATTAAAATACTGGTTTCAGGAATAGCACACTTTTTTTTTTTTTTTTTTTTTTTTTTTTCCAGCAATATTTAACACTTATTACAATTATTTTCAGAATCATCATCACTTATATAATTTGCATTTACGAACACAAACATAATTGAAATAAAGGTTATAAATGATTTTTTTGTAATAAATTTAAATGAAATGAGTTTCTGTAGCAAAAGAAATTCAAAGTTCTAAAAAACCCTGAAATTCACGGCAAATTTTATGAAAAGTTACAGCAAAGAGGGAGAGAGGAAATCCTTCCCTACATTAATTATACATTTTTTCAACAGCATTCCCAGGTTTTTTTTTTTTTTTTTTTTTTTTTGTAATGTTTTGATGGAATTTGCATTTTTCCTTTGATACTTAGGGGGAAATACCACCTTTCTCATGATCTTTTAATGTAAAAGTTTAAAAACTTATTTTAAATTCTTTGATAAAATTTGAATTTTTTCTGCAATTTTTAGAGAAAAATTGCGTGTGCTTTTTTTTCTATCTTTAGAAGAAAATTGGGTTCTTTTCACAATCTTTAGATAAAAATTGCAGGGTTTTTTTTTCTTTTTTTCATGATCTATAGATGAAAATCCCATTTTTCTCGCGATCTTTTGACAAAATCACCTTTTCCTGGCGATCTTTTGACGAAAATTGCATTTACCTCAAGATCTTTTGGCAAAAGTCGCATTTTCCTTGCAATTTTTTGGCAAAAATCGCATTTTCTTGCAATCTTAAGGCGAAAATAGCATTTTTCTAACGATCTTTTGATAAAAATCGCATTTTTATCGCAATCTTTTGACAATAAACATGTTTTCTTGAGATTTTTGAACAAAATTGGGGTTTTTTCATGACTTTTTGATGAAAAATGCATTTTTCTCACAATCTTTAGACAAAAATAGTGCTTTTTTCACAATCTTTGGACGAAAACTGTGTTTTTCTCGCGATCTTTTGACAAGAATCGTGTTTTTTTCGCAATCTTTTGATAAAAATTCTGTTTCTTTTCAATCTTAAGACGAAAATTGCAGTTTTTCATGGTCATTTGGCGAAAATCTCGGTGAAAATTTTCTTATGAAAATAGCATTTATTCCCAATCCCTAGATGAAAATCATGTTTTTCTCGCGAACTTTTGCCAATACAGCCGTTTTCTCGAGATTTTTCAAACAAAACTGTGGGTTTTTTCAGGACATTGACTAAAATTGCAGGGTTTTTTTCACTACAATTTTTAGATTTCTTCCACTATGATCAGTTATGTGCTATCATCTACAATATTAATTTTTTTAAAAAAGTAAAAATTTTCTTTATAAATTTTGGTAAAATATAAAGAAAAAATTAACTTGGACACAGTATAGATAAAAAAAGGGACTTTTAGCGACCTCTTAGTGAAAATAGGGACTTTTAGGGACCAAGTTAAAAAATAGGGACCTTTTAGGGAAATAGGGACCAACTGGCAGCCCTGATAAATAGTATGAAAGTATTTCATAAGTTTGGTGAGATAATAAGGAAATTTTGTGAACTAGTAACTTATTTTTACAGTTTTTGCCTAAGCACTACTGCTGTTGAAAGAACATTTACAATTTTTACTTTTATTCATTCTGATATCAGAAAAAAATTTCTCTGGAAACTTCCACGAAACTTTTATTTTGCTATGCAGTATTAACTAATGCAGTAATTTTGTGCTCTATTTAACTTTGAAGCGTACATTTTTTAGATTTTTTACTTTGATAAAATATAAATGTAAATTTATAGTTTTATTTTTTTAGTTATGTCATTTATTATTAATTGATTAATTATAAATATTTTTTAAGTTAAAAATCTTCATTTTTTTTTCATCATTTCATGTTCATTTTTCAATTTTTAAAAGGTGAAAATAGAAATGTATAGTGCCAATCTAATTTTATTTTTTCACTCCTCATTTTTTCCATTTTTGTCGCTTTTTCCTGTTTTTGCCACTGTCCTGGTAAGAATGCATCTTTGCCAGCAAAAGGCCAGCCCTGTTGATTATTAACTTGACCTTTGCTTTTAAAATTTTAATCATTTTAAAAATTATCTAAATTTTTATTATTTTAATTTATTACTTATTTCAATATTTTATTAAATTGTAACTATTCATTAATTTTGATTTTATTGTTAATTACATTCAAATTACTGCTTAAAAAATGTAAATAAAGCAATGACCAGAAATCCACAAAATTTTAAAATCTGCACAACCTCTGGTCCCAAATCTGTACAGATTTGAGGGAATCTACAGTACTATATATTCAAAGTTTGGGTCCCAGAATGATTTTCCATCAAATGTAATCCACATCTAAAGAAAAGATCTAAAAACTATTGTCTATTAAACACAGAAAATGGCAAAAAAGTTATTTAGGAAAATAGCTGTTTTGCACAAGCAGAGCAAATTCAGTACTCTCTGATGATTGCGGTAAGATACCGTTAATCTACTCTTTCCGATCAAATGCCCTCCCCTAACTTTATAAAAAAAATCCTGAGAAAACTCCCCCCCCCCCTTCTTTAAAAATCACTGAAAAAATGTAAATTGCATCAAAAGATTGATTTAAAAAAAATGGAAAATACATCAAAGAACCAAGAAAAAAAAAGAAATATTGAATTTAATTTTTCTAATGATCGCTGAAAAAAATTTTGTCAAAGAATTGTGAAAAATATACTAATTTCTACAAATGAGTATAGCTAAAAAACGAGCATTTCATCAAAAGTTTGCAGGAAAAAGTGTGAATTATGTCAGATTTAAAAAAATATTAGCAAAGGTCACGTCACTGAAAAACGCAAATTATGTAAAAAAATCTACAGAAATGCAAATTACATCAAAGGATCGCAATGAAAAAATGCAAATGTCATCCAAAGATTGCCATAAAAATGCAAATTAAGTCAAACGATTGCAGAAAAATTCAAATTTCATCCAAAGATCGCAGAAAAAAACATTCTATTAAAGAATGTGGATAAAACGCCCATTTCATCAAAGGATCACAAAAGAAATGCACGTAAAAATGTGAATTTCGTCAAAAAACAAAAGATTGCAGGAAAAAAGATTTTTGTTAAAGAATCATGGAAAAAAACCCTGCAAATTTTGTCAAATATTGCTAAAAAGAACCACAAATTTCACTAAACATTGCAAAAAATCTGCTAATTTCATCAAATATCACCAGAAAAAAAAAATGCAAATTTTGTGAAAAATTCATGGAAAATACAGTGTAAGCGTCCCCTCCGAATATTATTTTTTGTCACGCTTAGGGGGGGGGGGGGATTAATAGCATTTTACATTAGGGTGATTCTTATGTGATGCTAGGGACATTTGCATGTGTTTAAACCATTATATTTTATCAAAATTAAAGTTATTAAATGCTTTGACAATTATGAGGCATAAGACCCTAACATTTACTTCAGAAAGACATGCATGTTTTGTTTCTCATTTAAAAACTAAGTAAACAAGAAATTAAAATGCAAGCATGATGCACAGGACTAAAAATAAATCAAAATACATACATCTAAAGCCTCGTTTCCAATGCAGTTTTTCAAGACACCTCAGATCAGTTATTTTACCCCCTACTCCATTTCCAGTGCACAAACCGGTTTGAAGGAAAATCGAGCCTAGGTCATTTTCTCCCCAAAGTCAGACCTGCAACCGACTAAGTCAGTAATTCGCCTTTTACCCATGATTCAGTTCGGGTAAACAATTTACCGGGATTTCTGCTTATCGTCAGCATGTTTTTCATTAGCGCTATTGATATTTCTCACGTTGTTGACATTGTTTCATTCTTTGATTGGTCTCGTCTGCTTGAAGTTCAAGATATAATTTAAACAATGCTAAGGAAATGTTGAATTTTTATTTTTTATGTGTTATTTATTACAATGTACTTAATGTAAATAATACACGGAAATTTTTATTTATAATATAAAATTAATTTGGTTATATTTTTTTTATTTTTATTTATTTTATTTTTTTTAAGCAAAATTTATACATATTTAAAACTAAATATTGCTATATAGGATGGATGTACCAATAATAGATATCTCTAATGAGTTTAACTAAAAACCATTTCCTAATAATTAGATTATTATTATATTCAGATTTTTTTTTTTCAATATTTTATTTGTTTAACAACAATATTTAACCATTTTTATACCTTATTTTCCAATATTAGTCAACATTTTATTGTAAACTACAGTAATATATCAAAGCAATTAAAATTCCAGAAACAGACATCTCTCCTCTCCTCCCCCCCCCCCCTGAAAAAAAGGAAAGAAATGTTAATATAAATGTTTTTATGATTGTATTTAGAACCATATTTTAATGAAGGCATACTAATGAAACAAATTACTTATTTCCAAATAAATTTAACAATTAGGATATCAATAAATAATAAAATGTCTGTGAGAATTTTTTTTTTTAAATTAATTATTGTGATTTCCGCAAGATCCATATTTTTACAATTTTAGATAAAAAATTTTAAAAACAAAATGTCAGGAAATTAGTTTATAAAATTATTGAGACCGTGAGAGATTTAGAGAATAATACAAAAAAAAAAAATAAAAAAAAAAAAAATTCTGAAACTTTTTTTTAAATATTAATGCATAAATTCGTGTGTTTCATGCTCTTTTTAACAGTTAAACTCCTCGAAAGTACTTGATATATATACTGCTTGTACTAACTAGTATTACAAATATCAAACAAACAATACTGCAGGCTGAATGTTTTTAGTACCAAATAGAATAATTTCAAAACAGAACTGCAGAACTAATATTTCAGACCATCGATCAGCAAATTTACTAGTTTCATTTCATTACTACTATAAATTTAATTAATATCACAATTCTTTTTTTTTTTTTTTTTTTCAGATATAAATAAGCTAACATTTTAAACTGAAAATGATAAACCTTTAACAACTTTTATAACTTAATTGCTTTTATTTAAATGGGGAGGAATTCAGCCTTTCTTTTCCCCTATTCCCTTAATCAATATTCTGTTTCCTGATTTGATTTAAAGATTACTAGATTATAAAATATGCAAAACAAAGTTAAAAATTAAATAAAAATAATAATTAAAAAAACACAGGAAATTTTATTAACCATACGAAACAAACTAAAGCAGCTGTTTGTAAAAATTTTAGTGTTATTACATTATGTAAGTGCAATTTAAATATTAAATTTGATTACTTGGGTTTTCAGTAAATCAAAATATTTTATACACTATAAACATTACTAAAATTACATTTTTAGGGGTTTACATGGGGTTCAGCATATCCATTGCTGAAAATTAATCATTTGAGTATTCCAATAATGAACACGAGTCTTAAAATCTTAATAGGGTTTAATAAAAATAAAATAAAATAAAGAATGAAATTTTGTAAATGACTATTAGTATGTAAAATTCAAAATTTTCTATTACTACCAAAGCGAAAACATACAAATTTTGCATAAAAATAAAGAATGTATATATTTATTAAGCGAAGTTAGTTCTTAGCGTGTGTTCATTTAGATTATTACAGAAAAACAGTGAAACTTCGAAATATTTTTTTTTGCTTCATGATTGGTTTAATTAAAAATGTCAAAAATATCACATACTATAAAACATGCACGAGGGTGTTATGAAAAAAAGTAAAAGTTAATTTTTCATTTGTAATTTTTTTAATAAATCAAAAACACAGAAGGCTGTCCATTGCTCTTACATCTACATATATTCCTATGTCTATAACAATAAATTTTATTATATAAGTATTGCACATTAATAATAACAAAATATAAAGTAATGATAATTCACAATTATCACATCAATCACAGTTGTCCTGTGCCATTAGATCCCGCGCCGACTGGCTATTAGACATCACCCCACATCACGCGCTGGAGCGTGAATGGCTCCTTAACGTTGGTGCCATATCACGTGCTGGCGCGTGATCGGCAGCAAATGTGTTAATCAGAGTTGGAATTCTTCTGCGTTAAAAGAAAAAAGATCAATTAAACCAATTCAACCCTGCTCTTTTTCCGAAATTTTGCTTCATCACTTTATCCCCCCCCCCCCCCAATACACACATTCAACAAAGTAATAAAATTAAATATTTTTAAAATACTTTATTATTATTATTATTATTATTTACTTTTCTGTTTTATTTTTTCTTTATAACAAAAATAAATAATTAATCATAAATTTCATTAAGGATTCACATTCATTTCATTAAAATTTCATCTAAAGTCCTCTCTTCCGAAACTCCACATTATCTTTTCCCATAAAATTCAGTCTTTAAAACAATTTATTTTATTATTTTGTTTCACCCATTTCGCATTACAATGTTAAATTAGCATTTGTTTCCAGGTCGATAAATGTGTGCAATAACAAGAACAAGGTGAAAACAGAAGCAAAAAAGAAAAAAAAAGATTTAAACACGCCAAACGTAACAAAACCCTTCTGTTTGTGTTTACACTGGAAGTTCATGCTCAATTTCACCAATTAGCCAATCAAAGGTCAGAACGAAAATTTGCGCAGTTTCCAGTTTCTTTGGGGGGATAGATTTTATGCTTGCGTGTGGAAATGGGTGCAAAATGAAAGCAGGTACGACACCCGCATATTACCCCTCCATTAAAAGCCAGTTTGATTAAAGAAAACATTGGAAATGCGGCTATATGGTATGAATGTTAATTTCTGTGATACTTCATGGATTTATTGATTATACTTTTTTTGTAGTGAAAGAACACTTAATAGATTGTTTTGTTGTAATATTGAGTAGATTTTAAAACTTAATTAATAAATTATGTAAATTGTATGGATGTTATGCACGTCCACATGTAAAAGTGATGCACATTTGATTTGCTTGCATATCATTTGAGATTTATGACATTGCTCAACATATTAGATTGTTAAATTATGAGAATACATGATAGATAAGATACTAATCATGTTGTGATGTCGTAACTAAAAATACTACAACTCGCTGTATAAATTTGCAATTCACTTTAATAAAATAAACACACAGATGCACAATGAATGCACTACATACAACAGCACTGTGCTATTTACACTATTTACAGTTAATTTACACTTATATCCATTAGGAAATGCACTTGAAAATATACGGCCCCTTCTGGGCATGACGTTTCAAACACCCTTTTTCGATGTTCTTTAAAACCTGAACCATACACGGCTCACACCCGAGCCTGCCGAAAAAAAACGTTCTTTCTTTGCTGCACACCAGGCAACAACTGAATCCCTTCGTTTCAGTTCCATTTCAAACAGAAAAGTTACTTTCAAAAAAGTCTCTTTCAAAATGAAAAATCATGGAGTGGACAGTTTTCACAGACCTCATGGCACTAGGCATGGAACGTTATCACAGACTTATTGGCGTCAACATCACGGAGCCAGCCGATATCACAGCTCCTTTCCCTGAAGAAATTTTCATAGGGTGCATACACCTATGAAAATTGAAAATTGGGAAGACAGCATTGAGCCCCTCGTCACTCCCGACACACCAAACCTGAGAGGTCACAATACCAAAACACTATTAATAAATGCATATTAATAATAATAAAAAAACCTTATGATTAAATTTCACTAAACACAATGAGCTACTCATCTGAGATATGCATCTGAGCCAAAAGAATGGCACAGTACTATTCTCGTGTACACAACATAAAGTTCTATACTAAATAATACACAAAATTAATACAATTAAATAAAATTCAATATATCTAAAATAAATATAAATGAGTGAATTCAGTGATTAGATTTTAATATTTACAAACACTATTACTCAGTTCTACTCAGTCCATCGGCATTCCTGTGAAGCCTTCCAGGTTTGTACTTAACCTCAAAATTGTATGCCTGTAAATATAATGCCCACCTAGTCAATCTAGCATTTTTCCCCATCATTGTTTGAAGATATGTCAAAGGATTATGGTATGTTTGTATCACAAACCGCTGCCCATCCAGATAATGATTCAGCTTTTTAAGACTATATACAATCGCTGCTAATTCGCGTTCAATACTGCTGTAGTTCTGCTCTGCCTTAGAAAATTTCTTACTTAAATATAAAATGGGATGCTCTTCCCCATCTCGAATCTGTGACAGAACTATACCAGCACCATATAAACTTGCATCGGTCTGCACAATAAACTCTTGGCTATAATCAGGGGCATATAAAACAGGACTCTGGGTCAACAACCTGTTTTTTAATTCCTGAAAAGCCTTTTCACAATCCTCATTCCACTCTATCTTCTCTTTTTTTACTTTACCTTTCAAGATATTAGTTAGGGGAACCGCAATAATTGCATAATCTTTTATATAATGAGAATGGTAGCCCGCCATTCCCATAAATGACCTTACTTGTGTTTTAGTTGAGGGTGTTGGGAGATCTAAAATTGCTTTAATTTTCACTTCACTGGGGGACCCTTCTTTCCCGAACCTACCTCATTACCTAAAAACTTCACGCTAACTTGTGCAAATCTGCATTTTGTGGGTTTTACTGTTAAACCAGCCTCTAATAAGCACTTTAGAACCTCGGCTATATGCTCCATGTGACTTTCCCAAGTAAGTGAAAACACCGCAATATCATCAATATACGGCAAGGCAAATGATTCCAGACCACCCAGAACCATGGCAATTAATTTACAGAAGTAGAAAGGAGCATTCACGAGACCAAACATCATGACTTTAGGCAAAATTCCCCCCAAAAATGTCACAAATGCAGCGTACCTTTGGGCCCTTTTGATCAGTGGTATTTGGAAATAACTTTTGGTTAAATCCATCACCGCACTAAAGTCGCAGAACTCATCTTTTCTACTACCTCCTCTATATTCGGGAGTGGAAAAAATTCCGTTCGAGTTTTGAAATTTAGTTTTCTATAGTCCACACAAGGACGAGGATCTTTTCCCGGAACCTCTACCAAAATCATGGGGGACATAAAATCGGACTGCCCTACTTCTACTACTCCTAAGTCTAATAATCTTCTTATCTCCTCCCTCAAAATTTCTGTCTGCTTTGGCAACATTCTATAAGATTTGGCTCTCACCGGTGTTTCATCAACTAATTCTATATCCATCTCCACTAAATAAGTACGTCCCGGATCCGAAGAAAATACTTTCTCATTTCGCTCTATGACTTCCTTAAAATTATTAATTTGAATTTCTGTCGCCCTTTTCTCTAGTTCACTGTTGTTCACGATTTCCCAAAAATCAATTTGTGTGGGGTTTGGCATGGGGTACAGTATTTCGGCATCTTCTTCCATCTCTTCTGAATCGATATCAATTACCAGATTAACAAATTCAGGCCGCTTATAATAAGGTTTCAATAGATTAACGTGATAGATTGTTGCCTTATTTCACTTCTCTGGTAAGTCAATGGTGTAATTCGCTTCCGAAATTACTCCCGTGACTGTACCTGGCCCAATCCAATTTACAGCCATCTTATGAGATTTAGAGGTTGCCAAAACTAACACCTGGTCCCCAACCTTGAACTTTCTTATCACTGCATTCTGGTCATACCATAATTTTTGCTTGTCCTGACATTCCTCAATGCGCTTGACTGCCAACTCCTGACATCTTTTCAACCTATTTGTCAGGTTCAAAATATAATTACCACATTTTGGTCTGTACTCTCATCACACATCCAATTTTCATACACCAAAGTGTGTGGCATACGCAAATTCTTCCCGTGAACAAGTTCAGCGGGACTAAACCCCGTGCCTTCATGCATTACTGTTCTTAAAGCAAACAGTGCCATAGGCAAAACTTCTTCCCATCACAACCCGACTCGAGACATAAGGCTTTAATGACTTTCTTTAATGTAGAATGTAATCTTTCCACACAATTGGACTCCGGATGGCAGACTGAGCTATGAGACACTTTTATACCAAATTTATGAAAGAATTCAGTCGTTAACTTGCTTGTAAATGGCCTTCCTAAGTCAGATTGCACCTCTCTCGGAAAGCCCGTTTTAGTAAAATCTGCAACATAGCATTAATAACAGATGTGGAAGTGATATCTACCACCGGTATGGCATCCAGATACTTAGAAGCAAGGCAAATGGATGTAATTAAGTATTTGTTATTTTTATTACTAGTTTGTAAGGGACCTACTGCATCCAGATTTATCTTAGAAAAACATTCAGAAATTATTGGTACCAGTTTTAAAGGGGCCTTACGCTTATCTTTATTACTACCCACCTTTTGGCATGGATCACAACTTTTTACGTAATTTTCAATATCTTGATAACAATTTGGCCAAAAATAATACCTAAGGATTCTATCCTTTGTCTTTGTCGTACCTAAATGTCCTGATACCTGCTCATGACACAATGCTAAAACTTCTCTTCGATAAATTTCCGGTACACATAACTGTACTTTCTCCTCACCTGACCTTGACTGCGACACCCGTAAAGCTTATCTTCCCTAACACAAAATTCCTTATCATTACAGCTTTTAGCTTTCTCCCACAGCGGCTTAAGTGAAGGACAATGTTTCTGCTCATCTTTAAATTTCTCTGTTGATACATTAACCAAACCTGTCTCCGTCTCTAACTTTTCTGGTATAACCATCCCTTCCTCTTCTTCTTTAAACTCCACCTTATCCTTATCTGCATCTTTCAAATCAAATTCATTCTCAACTTCAACCACAGATATCTCCCTTTCGAGTTCCCGCCTCTGACTGCATGTCATTACAGCATTTACCAACACAGGATTACATTTTGATTCCTCAATAAGTTCAGCTGTCTTGTTTCCCAACAAATAATAACCTTGCTCTAATTCTGTCGGTATCACAGCTGCCTTAGTAATTACCATTCCAAAATCCCCCTTAATTGTAACTCTCGCCAAGGGCAAACATTTACGCGCATTATCCAAAGGTTGCTTTATCCATGTTACTTCCCCTATTAAATCCTTGTTATCAATCCAACTACGGTCACAAAGATCAATTCCAGCCCCTGTATCCCGTAAATAATTTCGTTCTATCCCATTATTTCTGCTTTTTTCAAATAAGGTGTAAAACACTTTCCTAAACTTACACCTACGTCCATGTGACTGACTAAATCCCCAGAACTTTTGTGTTTTAACTCCGGACAATCTGACCTAATGTGCCCTGCACGATTACATTGAAAACAAATAATTGGCTTTTTTTCTATCAAATTTATCTTTATTCCCAAAATCCCTTCCCAAAGCACATTATCTCTTTTATCAATCCCACCTGATTTAACTACCTGATCCCCTTTACTTCTAGCACTATCTTGCACATTCATTTCCCTAAAGTATGGTTTATTATTCCACGTTTTGTTATCAAACTTCCTAACATTCCCTCTCACACTTTCAAATTTATCACATTTTTTCTGCTAAATATGATGCTGTCTTAATCTCATCCCATTCATCGAGGAATTTATCCTTAATCGCAAAAGGAACTCTACGCTTAACCTGCTCTGTGAGCATAAGTTCTTTGAGTGATTCAAAATCATTTACTTCAACAGTTTCTAACCAGTATTCTAAATACCCTCTCAATTCATAAACAAGCTCAGTCCATAGTGCACCTGCCTTTCTTTGATGAGTCTCAAATTTTGCTTTCAGGGCCCCTGCTCCTAATCTGAATCTCTTTAACAAAACATTCTTGATATGCTGGTAATCATCCCTGTTTTCTAAGGGTTCTTTTACAATAATTTCAGCTACCTCTACAGATAACAAAGGTATAAGTTGGGACATGTAATTTAATTCTCCTAAATTCTCTTTTGATGCCTGACTCTCAAAAATCATAAAAAACAAGGCAATATCAATTGATTTGGGGTCAAACTTTGGAACTAAATCCTTTAAATTTACTCTCTTATGTTTATTTTCAGCCATTACAGAATCAGGGGAAACTGAGGAATTACTATCTGCACTGCATTGTAATCGCAGCTTCTCTAATTCCAATTGTCTATCTTTCTCTCTTTCTAAATTTTCCTGTTCTTCGCGCTTTAATCTATCTAACCTTTCCTGTTCCGCTAATTTATTTAATTTTTCTTGTTCTGCTAATTTTTTCCTTTCTTCTAAAATTCCTTCTAACTTATCTTTAGCTATTTGCTCATCATAATCCAAAGCTTTCAAAATTGCCTGAATTAAACGCACTTTTTTAATGTCGGCCGAAATCTCTGTATCAAACTCTGCCGCAAGCAAAAGCAATACATCTTTATTTTGCCTATTCAAGAATGAAGCCATAATCAAACTCAGAAAAATATCTCACTACAAAAAAGTAAATACAATTACAAAATATCTCAATAACTTTCCTGAGCACAATAGCATTAAAATACCAAAGAAAAACAAGATTTATTTTTTTTTTTTTTTTTCAACTGAGTAAAACTTTTCTCTATTCAGAGTAAATAAATTAAATTCTTAACTAAAGTATTAAAAAAAAAAATTGCACATTAAAATAATAAACACTCAGTACATTACTTTACTAAATCACTTTGCTTTAATGCACTATGAAGAAGTAAATAATAATTTCAGTAAATTCAACTTTCTAATTCAATAAACTTTACACTGTGACTTAAACAATTAAGTTCATTACCGCACATGGGTGCCCATATGGGGGGTCAAGGTGGGGCTTGAGCCCCCCCCCCTAGATTTTGGTTTTGTCATACTTTTTAAAAATACGAATCTGTTGCAAGATATGAAAATTCTAACTTGATCCTGTAAAGTAGGCATCGTAAGAAATTTCCGTTTTAAACAGTTTTCCATATAAGGAGATATAATTTTGTGAAATTTATTTTCTCATAACCATGAATTTTATTTCTTTTAAAGCTAGATTCTGATTTAAGGGTGTATTCGGAAAAATGATTTTCCACCTTCAACAGCTCGAAATTTTCAGATATAATTTTGGACACATTTTTAAAAGTAGAAGCATGAAACTTGCTGAGGGGATTTTTGAAGTGACGTACAAAGTGCCGTGTAATTTTTCGCTGATTTAATTAGAACTTGATTTATAAGCAATTATTTTCTCAGCATGACCCTTTTTTCCGTTTGCAAACCTCCTGCTTCGGAAAATTTGGTCCAAAACGCCGTTTTCGACAGCATTTTTTGCAACATTTTCTGCATTTATCAAGGAATCGATAATTACGGCACCTTGTATAGTTTCTAAATAAGAGAATTCGAAAGTTTGGTGCATTTGAGAGCAAAAATGAATCTAAAAATAAATCTGAAAAAAGGCAGTTTGGAGCGGAATACACCTCTAAACAGATTCGGTTTTGGTAAGATCTGAATTAGTCCTCTCAAATAGTTTGCTTTTTAGAAAGGGGAAAAACATGAGATAGGAAACAAATTGTATTTCGTACAATTTTTATTTTAGCAGGCGTTACTGTGTGCTTTTTTCCTTACTAAAGTATAATACTTTTTTTGCATAAGGGAGGATTTCGTTACAGAAACGACCCATTTCATAGGTAAAACAGATTTTGCGTGAACAAACCACTGAGAAATTCGACACAGATTTAACAATAAGATGTGAATGATACAGTACTATTTTTTAATTGGAAAATTCCTTTTCTCGAACCTCATAAAGATTAGAACCCTGAATGAGTCAGATTGTAATCAGGGCCCGATTTATGCAGAAGCATGTGGAGCAGTTGTCCCAGGGCCCCCCTCATTAGGGGCCCCATGAGAATAATTAGGATTTTCACTAAAAAGTGCCAAATGATTAAAATTAGCCAAAATAAGATCAAATTTCATATACTTTCAAACATTTAGGAAGGTAAGAGTGGTTCTCCTTCCTCTATCCTCTCTTTAAAATCATTCATCTATGTGAAAAACATACTTCATTAGAAAATTAATAATTAATGTTTTATTATAACGACTTAGTATTCTATTGTTTTCAAAAGAAATTCTTCATTAACAATTTTTTTTTTTGTAGAATGGCAAGTTAAAATCATTAATTATAACCCATTTGGGGCATTATCTTTTAGGCATTTTATGTTACGTACGTAGATAATCGAAGAAAAAGTTTGCAAAATGATACTTCTGTCAACCAATCTATCATTTTTTTTTTTTTTTTTACAATTATCTTGCAAGTACTTTTTTTTAAAGTTGTGACTATCTTTTTGTGACACCCTGTATACAAATGTGAACTGCACTGACAACAAAATACATACAATGCGTATGAAGTTTAGTATTAGATACTTTCACATTATTAAAAAAAAAATCTATCGATAGACAGAAAAGGGCCTTCCCGAATGATGCTTGCCCCCCCCCTCTCCCCCCCCCCCCATAGCTTTAGTCGAGCCCTGATTGTAATACAACCCAAAGTCGAAAATTTTATCTGAAGTCAAGCAGAACAAGACAAAATAATTTTGGTCGACTTAAAATCTTATAATTCTTATAAATATGATTAAAAAGTTTTTGCTTTTAATAAATAAAATAAATATTGGGCATACCATTGTTTAATTTTGTTGTAAATTGTAAATGATCTCCATCAAGTTCCAGAGACAAGAAGCACAAAGCAATAAAACGAGTGATAAGATTTTTAGGGGGAGCACTCAGATTTTTTTTTTCAAATATTCCTGTTGTATGTGAAAAATTGTGGTCAGAAAAGTAGTAAGTCCATACCACATTTTTCTAATAATTTTGCCACTGTCAAAGAAAATCTCAGTAATCTCTCTCTAAACGATGGTGCGAATATAAAACAAGAAATATGCTCACAAGTCTTTAATATTAGATGCTGCAATGTAGTGATTATTGCTGAGTGATTATTGTATGTCTCAAAACAGTTTCTACATATTCCTTTTATCTAGAGCCAATTGTAAATAAATTACATTCTGTAGATTAACATTTGCATTTGGTTTATTAGAACCGACAGAAACTTCTTGCGATTTTTCTTTTGCATAGATAAAAACAGAAGAATTTTTCAGTATTATTCATGGAGCTAATAGAAAATTGCAATTTTAAGGAATCAATATCAAAATGTGCAGATCGTTTACTAGATAATCTCACCGTTGGAACCGTCATATGGCCACTCCTCCAGAATGTTAAAGAGCACCATTTTTTATTATTTCATTTTTATCATTTTTTATCAAAGAGCATCATTATTTAGATTCTTTAATTATATCTCTTGAGTCAAGGTTTATAAATAAAAATGAAACGTCATTCAAAGCGATTTTACTTCATTCCTATCTGATGAAAAATATGGAAAAAAGTTTTTCCAAAAGAAATCAAGGCATTATCTCAGTTTTATAAAATTGGGAATTTGGAGTTAGAAGCAAGAATATGGCTTGATTTGTGGAAAAGCAAGAACTGGTTAGAATGTCATGGTAAATGATCTTAATCACAGAAGCTACTTTTTCCATTTCCGCCAAAATATTTCACTGCAGAAAGGTTATTTAGTATACCCATGCCATTGATCAGGCCCGTAACCAGATGGGGGCGAAGGGGGCTGAGCCCCCCTAGCTTCCTCCAGAGCCCCCTCTAATGTTTTCAATATTTTTTACGAAATATATATTTTAACTTTCCTCAAGAAAAAGAAAAAAAAAAGAAAGGGAGATAGAAAATGAACTTTACTTTTAAATTTTTAACTGCCTTGAATGCAATGACATATGCCAAACATTTTCCTTTCAGTTATTTTACGTTACCTTGTTTGCGGCAGAAAAATTTTTGGTACAGTTCTGGAAACGCGTTCTGGGTCAGAACATTTCTTTCTCCTCAAAATTTAAATCCAGATGCGCAAACTAGTTACCACATGTTTTGTCGGTCGTTTTGTGATAATTTAAAAGCAATAATCTTACATGTGATGAATGAAAACAGGCATCTTGGTCAAGCTGATCGGCAATTAGCAAAGCAGGGTAACCTCTTCACTAAACGTAGATAACTAAAAACATGTGTTTCTAAATTTTAATGATTTGACTATAGACCCCTTGCATTGACGTCATGACATGCACTGGCAATAAATATTTAGCAGTAGATTTAGTTAATGATGAAATATCACTTGTAAAACAGAATGTTGAAGGGAATTAAAAAGATAAAAATATGTTAATTTATATACAAATGAAATAAGAAAAATAATTGCTTGAATACTGGTAATTGTTTCATGCTGGGTGTATATTAGGAAATCAGAATAATAATAATAAAAAAGTTATCACTTTTTTTGTGTTTCTTAAATTTGCAAACCATTTTTTTTTATTTGACATATAACAATAAAAAAAACTAAGCAAAAAAGCATGATTAAAGCTAATTTTATTTTAAGATAAAATATCTTATATTAAAATATCTTCAAATATTTGTTATATGTTGCATTTAAATCTATTTTCAAGCTTAAATCCACTACTTTCTGACACATTTGCGAAAATTTTTTTATTAATAAAGGCATAAAATTTACAGATATGGATTTTTCAGACTCAAAGAATTAAACTTCGCAACTGAGTTTTGTGTTTTATAAGACTGTTTGCCATTTTAAACAAATTACTTTCTGATTATTTTCATTTTTTTAAGAAATTTGCAATTATTCAGACAATACAAGATCGAGCAGCATTTTATGTTTTCCTATAACAGAATACAAAAAAATAATCTGGTGAAAAAATAACGACAAATTTGACGCTGTAGGCTGGTTTTTCTGGAATTTAATGATGGAATGTTAGTCACAGAGTAGTTAATGATTATATAACTTATATATGGCATTTATATATAAAAAAATGGGAAACAGCATTTAATTTTTAAGCACATAAAGATGAGAAGCTGATGTTTTTAGCTAAATGGGAAGAAAATTTTTGCATGCATCATGAAAATTCATCATTGGATGAAAAAAAAAAAAAACATTTTTAAGACCTTTAGAAACAGGGGAAACACGTAACAATAAATTGTTGCCGTCATTTAATGAAAACTGTTCACTTGTTTCGAAAATGAAAGTTCATGCCCATGGGTTTTTTTTTTTCTTCTGAAATGAGTTGAGTTTGGACCAACTTCAGGAAAAACATGTAAAACATATACGAAGTAATCTATGTTAAGGGGGCACAGTACCTTTAGAAACATATCTTCAATTTTGAATAATATTGTATTGTAATATATCTGATGGCACAATACTTAATACTAAATATTAAATGAAATTATTATTATTATTATAATTTTTAAAGCAACCTATTTTACTAAAATTAAATTTAGAAATTAAACTTTTTAAAAATCCCTAATACATTTATAAATATGAATATTTTGACTTTAATTTTTTTTCTTATTCATTGGAATATACTATACATAAAACTGTGTATGAATTTTTAGATGTATGGGATTTTATCTTTAATATGATTTTTTTTCTCTCGTGTATATCAAAAAAGAAGGAAATTCAATAAGCCCTCAATTTAAATATATTTTTTTAAAAGTAACTTTAAACTTGAATGTTAAATCCATAGCAAAAAAATATGGAGTATCCCATAGAAAAAAACTAAAAAAATTTCAAACCTCTATCTAAATTAGCAAAAAAGTCTTTATAGATTTTCTTTTTTTTTTTATGAGGATGTTTTTATTTTCCCGACCGGTTCCGAAAATAAAAGTGTCTTCACAAAAAATACCTGTAAACAAAATCAAAAAAGAGAAAAACGACCTTTGTATAGATCGATCTGAACTATTCAATGAAAAAGAATCATTTAAAAATGTGTAAATTCAAACGAGGTACTTTTTAAAATCTCTTCCTTAGGATTAGCATTAGCGAACAGGTTTTTTTGCTTGACTGAAAAAGCCTCTTAAATAAATGGGTGAATAGAGATCTGTACGAACCGATTTTCATTAACGGCATTCGGGCCGGGCCTTATAATCACTAATATTTTCGGTCCTTGCCGGACCTTAATTTTTTTCCTGGAGTATCGGGTCATGCCGGACCTAACTTATTTTTTCTGTACGAAGCCGAGACTGATTTCATTCTTCCTAGTCTTCACGGACCGAAATAATCAGTTACTGTTAAATCATCCCCTATGAAAATTCTTTTCTCTACGTGGCCAAGTCTGTTCATATATCGGTAAAATTTGGCTTGGTCCAAAATTTTTTGCAAAAGAGGCTTATATTTTTAAGTCGTCATTATTCTACAATTAAACATTAAAATTTATTCTTTTTAAAGAATTGCAGATTACTAGGCTTATTAAAATAGAGTTAAACACATGAAAGAAAACTGATTATGACGGAATTTTCTTTTAAACTTCTCTTAAACTGTTCATAAATGCAAAATGAATACAATAATACGCGAGAAAAAATATGTATTAAATATTTACACCTGCTAAAAAGGGAATGTATTGTTTTCTTTCCAATGCGATTCCGTCTTAGAAGATTTTACTTTTACCATATACCATTTTTTAGATTTTTATGCCTCCATTACATGGAGTATGGATTAATAATACTAATGATAACTGAAACATTTACATACAACAAACTAAGGTTCATTAAAAGCATAAATATAGCAGCCTACGGCAGTTCAGCATAAATGAAGATTACAAACATAAGAGAAAAAAAGTTTTTTTTTTTTTTTTGTCTGAACTCTTCCGTAAGAATAAAGATCAAGGTTCTGTAGAAATTCACTCGGGTTTGGCCGATCTCGGTTCCTGTTTTTAGCTATTATATCGGGCTGCTAAATCTTCTCTACGGGGCCGGGCTGAAATTTTAACTTTAATAACGGACCGAGCAGAAATTTTTTTTATTCTATGGATCGGGCCTGGAAATTTCGGCCGGTGCAGATCTCTAGTGTGAATCTTCTAATGTAGATTCAAAAATTCACAAAAAATACTTTATAATATGAAATTTTCATGTATTCAGGATTTGGGACATAAAGAGTTCAGAGATTCACACAGCCCCTAATTGTTTCATATTCATTTCCTGATGATCACGAAGTATTTTCCATTCCGGAAGGTTTCGTCATAGATATTACGCTTTTGTCGGATTCATTTATAGACAGGTCCATTTTATCAGTTTTTGCTGTATTGTGTTTGCTTACGTATTGTATGAAATACTAAAAGATGTCAGCCCCACAAAAAAATTTCGGAGCCCCCCCTGACATGATTCGCTGGTTACGGCCCTGCCATTGATGATCACAAAAGCACGAATTTTGATCAAGGATCACAGGGAAAATGCGAATTTTGCCAAAGAAATGCAGATAAACGCAAATGCTGTCCAGAGCAAGAGAAACGCACATTTCATCAAAGAATTGCGGGAAAAAAACAAATTTCGTCAAAGAATCGGGAAAAGATCACTAATTTTGTCAAAGAATCGGGAAAAAAGATCTTTGATTTCGTTCAAAAAGCATAGAAAAAACCGAAAATCATGGAAAAAACACACATTTTGTGAAAGTATCGCGAAAAAACGCTAATTTTGTTCAAAAATCAGGAAAAAAATCACAAATTTCACAAAAAAAAAAAAAAAAAAAAAAAAAAAGCAATTTTTTCAAAAAATTGGGAAAGAAACATAAGTTTTATCAAAAATTAGTAGAAAAAAGCACGTATTTCATTAAAAAGATTGCAAAAACTCATATTTCGTCAAAAAAAAGGGGGGGGGAACGCAAAGTACCTTAAATATTTAGAAAAATATGTGATAGCTTTGGGGGAAGTTGAGATTTTAATCAGCCCCCCCCCCTAAAATTAATCCTATGGGCGCCCCTGTTACCGCACTACTTGTGCAATAAAAATTACTTTACTCTTTATGCAAAAAATTAAAATATATTTAAAATACTTAATATATTCTACTTTTACACTTCTTATTTTGTTTTACTTTTAAAACAAAACAGCAATTAGCAAAGAATAATAATAATAATAAATCACAAAAATACTCTTGTGCAATAACCTTCAAAAGAAAACTATGTTAGCCATTACAAAAGTAATGGCTAACAAAAGGTTATGGGCCAAACATTTACGGCGTAGCCATGACCAAATAATAGGTTTAATAGTGTAATTCATTAGTTTAATTTTAATTAGAGTTATGTTTAGAAATTAGAAAAATAGATAGAATTTTTTAATGTGATAGAATTTTTTAAATGTGACATGTAATCTTTTCAGATTTGATCCTCCTCGTTTTATTTCTTAATCGCCCACCCGATGAAAAGGTAAAATTTTTGATCATATGGAGAAGTAATATTTAAAGAATTGGGTCTGTTGTTAAAATTGAGAATGAAGTTCTTGAAGATTTTTTTTGAATGAAATGTTTTAAGTAATTTAAATACAAATAAGTTTAAATATGTTAATGAATGAATATGCAATTTTTTTGATATATTGAATAGTTTACTGTGTAAATTGCTTAATTTGGCAATAAGGATTTTTAAGTGAAAGAGTAAATTTATTTTTAGATGGGAGTTACTTAAATTGCATTTTTGAAGATTGGGATTTTTTTTATATACAGTTGTATTATTGTCAATTTTTTTAAAGTTAAATTTAAATAGATAAAATTTTTATGTTAGTTTCAAGGTTAAATAAATAGATTTTTATGTTAATTAAAGGTTAATTTTTAATAATTAAAAATCGATAAATGATCCCTCTTTCTTGTTTTGGCAGTTTTTTGAGAATTGAAATTCTTTAGTTGAAGATCTTATTGAAATTTTAGAGATAAACCCTTAGAAGTTTGTAGTGAACTGCAATTGCCTGAGGATTTTATCTTAATTGATTTTTGGTTACAAGTTTTTGAAATTTAATTGTAAAATACTTGCATATTTAATTTTTTTTAGTTTATTATATTGTTGAATTTTTTTATACTTTGTTATAAATATTAGTGTGAGAAATAGAAATTTTTATTTGAAATTTTAGAAAGAGGGAATTTTTTTTTTTTATTGAATTTTTAATGCAAATCAAACAGCGTTAGTTAAATTTAATGTTAAAATCAGTAAGTTATTTTTAATGATTTTTTTAATTAAGTAGGAAAAATGTTAGAAATTTAGAAAATTTAATGAAATGATTGTAATGGAGAATATTTTGAATTTTTAAGCAATTCATGATGGCATGGGTGGTTTTGTTTCATGTTAATATATAAAGTATAAAACCTGGACCCTGGATGCCAGATTGTTTTGTTTCCCTAGAGAATATTTTTAATTTGAAGATCAAGTGGAATATTTATTTTGAAAGTTGAATTGGGGGTGGCATGAATCCAGATGTTAGTTTAGACGAGCCTATTCCCTGGGGTCATGTCACTCTCAATATGGTTAAAACTTAAATTTTTAAGAATTAAATAGTGTAATTTTTAAATATTTTTTTTTGGATAGTTTTTCAAGGTTAACTTAATAGTTTAATAATTGAAAGTTATAAAATATTTATTTAATCAGGTTAATTTTTAAAAGTAAATGATATTTTTAGTTTTAAAGATGTCCTTGACCTGGATCCAATTTGATATTATGTTTAATTGGGTTTTGAAAAGGATAACCCTGAGTTATATCATTGGTTTGTCAATGACATTGTTTGAAAAAAAATGAAAGAGGTTTTCAGTGTTAAAAGTGACTCCCTTTTAATATGAAATATGTGAATTTATAGAAGTTTAATAAATTTTTTTTTGAACCTTATATATAAATTGCTTAAAGTGCATAGATTTTTTTGAAGTTCTAGAAGTCTTTTCAAGTTTAGATGTAATTTCTGTAATAAATGTATCAATGATATTATTGATTTTTTTTATATATTTGTTTATTACAAGGCTAAAAGGTATTTAAGTGTTACTCTTTGATATGGAAATCTGTATAATGCAATTTTTACCTGTTTGGGAATATATTTAAAGTTTTGGACTATCGGGGGATCTGTTGATATCTGAAAATTGCTTAATTGTTAATTGATGTTTTTAGAAGTTTATTGAAGAGAAAGATCAAAATTTATGTTTGATATTTGTTTTAAATAAAATCTTTATTTTTGTTAAATATGTTAGTTTAAATTTTTAGAACTGTATTTAATTTTATAGTGATTTCTCTCCTCTTTATAAAGATATTAATGACCCAAATAGATAACCTGGTGAAGTAAGATTAACTAAATTTTCATTTAAAATGACTTGTGAGTTGTGGGATTGTAAATTGGATCTTGGATCCTGGAGAGTAGTTCTCGTTTTGGTGCCATAGTACAATTATAGCAATTGGTGAACGATGCTTCGGTTAGTGTACATATTACCGGAGTATTCGGAATTGCTGTGGTACAGTGGTATCATCTTATTTACAATTTCTTTGAAAAACCCTACAGACGGATTTCGCTAGGGGGTGTTTTCTGTTAAGACTTGCTGCAGCTTACAAGTGCATTCCGTCTTTTCTCACCCTCCAAAAATAGCATCTGGGGTGGCAGCTTAGATGCTTCTGGAGTGCATCTCAGGTGGCAGCTGGGGTGTTTAAGAAAGTGATTTTTGTGGCAGAAAAATCATTTTAGAGAATTTATATTTAAATAATTAAGTTTGGTTTTAACTTTACATATAAAATCTTTTATGAGGAGAGATAGAAATTAATAAACGATTTAATTTGATAATTAAATTTTTTTTTGTGAAAAGTATTGTTCAGAAGAAAATGGGATGGTTCTTGTGAAGATTTTTTTGTTAAAAGTTTAATTATTTTTGTAATTAAGTGGAAATCGAGGTGGATATCGAGGTGGATCTCTTGGCCGTCCAAAGGGAATTTCTTTGAAAAGAGGTATTTTTGATTGCATTTGTAAAGGAAAATTTATATGGGTTTAAATAGTTGTAGACTTCTTTATGTGATCTTGAGTGAAATTAAGTGTTAAAATGATTTTTGGAAAAATTGTAGGTTTGTAAAGTTGTTTTTCTTGGAGAGATGGTCACTTGTGCAAGAGGAGTGCAGGTTAGAGATGGTGTTTTTGGGACAAATGTTGAAGAATTTAGAGTTGTCTTTTTTAAGTAATTGGCTAGTTTTAGAATTGATCAGCTAAGTGTCTTTTAAGGTTGATCAGGAGTAAAGTTTGGCCATTATTTTTTTTTTGTCCGGGAATACATTTGTCTAAAAATAGAGCTCCTTTTAGATTACTTGCTGTTATTAAACTTCCCACTGGAGACACTTGACAGGGAAACGTAAAAAAAAAAGGTTCCGCGGTTGTTTCTCCTGGATGTAGAGTGTTAGGTGTGGAAAAGTTATTTTCTTGCTGGAGTTACTGACTTGATGAAAAATGGCTATCTCTTGGACAGGATTAGTTGGTAATCAATAAATGTAGGAAAAATCTTTTTAAGGTTATAAGCTTTTATTCCGGCTGGCTATGCGAATCAATGGTCTCTTAATAGTGAGGAGATGTTTGTTTTGATGGAAAGTATTTATTCACTTTTTAATAGATGGCGTTGAGCTTTTCTGGATGTGAATAGAGAAAGTTTAAGGTGAGAAGTTCTAAATAAGTAATGTCCCTCACTCAAGTACAGTGAATAATGGCTTGTGGCGTCCATAGTTTTTGCAGTCCTGGCCTGTTTAGGAGGTTTGAACTGGTGCTCTGTTAATACAATTTGTTGTATTAAAGTTAATATAGTTTGTTTTGGTATTTATGAAGTTTTTGAATTTTTGGGTCATATCCGTATCTACAGTTACCTATGTCTTATTTTTTTTAGAGAGCTTGGTATGAAGTCTTGGGTACCCGAGCAAATGGTTTTTGTGTGAATGAAGGTGGAACCGAGCCTTGTTGAATGTGTGATTGAATGTTATGTACCACTTTAAATAAATGTCTGGCCTGGATTCTTAGGTAGCTTTGTAGATTAAGTTTAATTTGTATGAGGAATTTAATGAAAAATTTGAAGTTATTTTTGGAGAGCACTAGGTATTGACTTAATATGCAGCCTGAGAGTAAAGTTGTAAAAGGTTTTTTGCATGAATTTTTAGGCCAAATTGGATTGTTGTTTGGATGTCATATGTGTTATTCAAATTGATAGGAAAGTAGCATTGATAATACATCTTGGATAAGGCCTGGGGATTCATTTTGGCTTAGCTGGAATTATATAATGACAGATTAAGTAAACTGTTAAATGAAATATTGTAATTTTTATTTCTTGCTATTTAAGATTGGATTTTTTAAAAGGGGGGGGGGGTGATTATTGATGTTTTAGATGAGTGATCAAGAAAAATTTAAGTGTTACAAAGTTTTCTTTAGATATTTTTAATAAGAACTTTCAAATTGTAATTTTTTAGTCACAATTACTTAGCATGTGTTAGATGCATGTAATGCATGAAAAATGTGATATTTTTTAAGTGTTAAAAGACAGAGTGAAGAATTTTTTTTGTATTATATTTTTATATGTATTGTCCTTTATGTGCTGTACTTTTGTATGTAATTTTTTTTTTCCTGTTAATCAAATGTGGATATTTATTCCGGGACTTGGCTTGATTTTTATAGGTGGAGACTTAAGAGGTGTGATAGGTCACTGTATTTAAGTTTGACGTGCTTGACTGTTATGGATATATAGTTTAAGTTTTTTTTAGATTGAGGTTAAAGGATTTTTTTTTTTTTTTTGGAATAGGAATTTAGGAGAAAGTAATTTATATTTTTTTTATGGAGACATTGAGAGGGGGAGCACTTGTTAGTATTTAACAAGCTTTCCATATTCTCAATGCCCCATTTAATATATTTTTCCAGTTAAATTAACATATAAAAATATTTAATACTATCGGTCTCCATACATTCAATATAACTTTATTTTATACATATTATTTTTAAAAATAAACTTACCTTTTGCTTAAATTAATCCTATTAGATAATGTTTTATTGATAATCCTTTATTTTAATTTATAGTCTAGTTAAATTTCTTTTAGACTTACACTTTTTCTTTATTTATATTTCCCGGTTCTTTAGTCAAACATCCGTCACTAACTTTCATTTCTCAAAGACACGATTCGCTATCTTTTCGCCAGGAGGCGATAGCATCGTAATGACGTAACCCTTGAATACATTAGCGGACGTAATCAGCTTTAGCGAATCGTGTTTGATCTAACATTCTGGAGTGAGAGGGTGTGTCAGCACATGTGCCTTTCGTAGGCGTATTTAAAGATATCTGTTTTCTCCTCGTGGTTCTTCACCTGTCATATCTGTGAACGTCGTTTTAGAAGTCTTTAGTTTCGGCAGTGCTTATAGTGGAGAATGTCACTGGAATTCAATATTAAAACGAAGCTGCTGGTTTTCTTTGTTTGTGTTCGTGGACTTTTAATATTTCATTGATCGTCAGGGAGATTGACATTTTTTTTTTGTAAAGTGAATCTTCGACGGCATTTAAAGGAATGTTAATGAAGTTTTGGTCTACGATAAGTTAATTCTGTTTAAAGAAGTTTTCAATCATCAACAACTTTGTTACGTATAGATTTAAGGGTTTTTCATGATGGGAACTTTAATCATTATTTTGTCAACGTAGTTCATTTTTATGATGCCTGGATTTGTTTAAGAGTCTTGCCAAGTAAGTCCTGGGATTATCTACATTTAGCCTCATTAGATATTTATTTATTTTTGATGTGATATATTTTTATTAAGAAATTAAGTAATATATAGATTGTTGTTATGTTTATTATCTGTCTTTAATTTTTTTAATAAATGTTTTTAGTTATAAAAGGTTATCTTTATTTGTCTTTACCAAAAACATTTGTTTATTACTAATTGAATTACTTTGAATCAATCTTTACTTACTTTAAAGTTATTGTTTAACATCGAGTTAGGTTATGTCGTGAATCAGCAATAAACTCTTACCGCTGTTTAGGCTTGCTTTGCTATTTAGTTTTAATGTTGGCCATTACTTTTGTAATGGCTAACAAACTAAACGAAACGCGCTATTATAATTTTCTAACATTTAAGTGTATTGTATTGAGGCCCCCCCAAAATTCAGTGCGCAAGAGAAACAATAGGGACTCACCGTTCGATCCTTTAATATTCATAGCTGAAATTCACAATCTTCGAACACTGATTTCAATGACAGACACAGCTTTTCAGTCCACATTCAAAATAATACAGGAGATATGATGAGTGCACGAAACTTTTGATTTCAGTTCCTGTATCACACCGCACGCCACAAATAATTTTATATTACTTAGCTGTGACGTCGTAACTAAAAATACTACGACTCGCTGTATAAATTCGAAATTCACTTTAATAAAATAAACACACAGATGCACAATGAATGCACTACATACAACAGCACTGCACTATTTACAATTAATTTACACTTATATCCATTAGTAAATGCACTTTAAAATATACAGCCCCTTCCGGGCATGAGGTTTCGAACACCCTTTTTCGATGTTCTTTAAAACCTGAACCATACACGGCTCACACCCGAGCCCACTGAAAAAAAAATGTTCTTTCTTTGTGGCACACTAGGCAACAACTGAATCCCTTCATTTCAGTTCCATTTCAAACAGAAAAGTTACTATCAAAAAGTCTCTTTCAAAATGAAAAATCATGAAGTGAACAGTTTTCACAGACCTCATGACACTAGGCATGGAACGTCATTACAGACTTATTGGCATCAACATCGCGGAGCCGGCCGATATCACAATGTATTCCATTTGATGTAGACATTAATTACTTAAAATAACTGGCTTTAGATGGCACCTGTGTACCCATAATTTGAAATTTAAGAAATAAATTTTCTAAATGTTTTACTTTTTTTTTACACCTATTGATCAATGCAAATGTATGATTTGTGAGACTTTGGAAAGAAAGTTAAAATGTCTTAACATTATCGCATGATTTTAAAATGCTTTAGGATGAAACATTATGCAATACTACTAGAAATTCTCTCTGTCAGCAACATATTTGTAGTGATTGTTCTAATAGACAAATTATTGAAAATAATTACATTGCTTTAGATAAAAATATAATCATATGGAAACAATAGGGAAAAGATGGAGGTAAGTTAAGATATAAGAAGTTAAGAAAAAGTTGCACTGGCAAAGTTTTATCAATCTTAAAAGAATCCTTTTATTTAGTCACTTACCACAAGTGTTCTCGCTGACATTTGACTAACGTTAGTAATTTAGCTAATTAAAAATAGAAAACATTCACCAAATGAAAAAAGTATAAGCCAAATAAATTCACCATGAAGCACTAAAAATATTATATTTAATTCTTTAATGTGTGAGGGAGTGTCCCTAATCAAGGCCACCTTATCATAATATCAAGGCCTCGCATTCAGGAGAAAATCTATTGTTGAAATTGTCCCTATAATTACCAACTTATTATATGACTTCGTCTCATAAGTAATGCCACCTGGTGCATACTATTGCTAATATTCCATGCACAAATTCATAGAAAAAAATGGAAAATATTCAGGTTCTCACATTAGATGGCGCTACCTACGGGAAAATCATGTGGTTTTTGACCTTGTGTACTGCAGACAAAGGAAACTTGGCGAATGACAAGCCTTGTTATTATGATAAGGTAGCCTTGTCCCTAATAAAGGCACTCTGGTGTTTTGAGCGAGATCACAATGTTCTAACATGTGACGCTCTCGATCTACAGTTAACTGTGGTTTTTTTGAATTTTTATGCAAATTTCTAGCTCCATCTTCAGTTTGCAAAGTATAAAAACTATAAGTTGTGAGTTGGAGGGTGTGTGTGGTGTGGTGTGGTGTGTTGGGAAGTAGAGCTGATGTAGTAGAGCTGATGTGTGACTAATGAAAGTAGAGAACCTCAGTATAGGAGTTCGGTAAGAGTTATTTCAGAGTAATTTTGCACTGTGGTTGTTTAAAATAAAGATATTTGTGCAGCCATGGGCTGTTTATTTACAGGTTACTAAAAGTAGTCTGCGACCTGAAGAGAAGAGACGAATTAGTGTTTTGAACCGGACTTAGTTGTAATGTGAGTACAAGCTAAAGTTTATTCTCATAGTAGTGTGTTTAATTGTCCAAAATACTGAACCTTGTTCTACTCCCTGTTCCCCAATTACAGTAAATAAAATTTTTGCATTTTTAATTCTACTCAGAATATGTCTTCATTAGACAGACACGTCACAAATGTACCCCCCTTTTTTCAATATGTTCAAAATAACCTGTTTTGATAACTGCGACAACGATTGTTATTATTCTAATTTTAACTATATGCTACAAATATACTAAAAATCTGTATATTCAAGTATATGAAAAAGCAAAAATTGAATACTAGCAATTTGGCAAATCTAATCACTTGTTTACTCGCTAAATGAAGAATTTAGTCACAATTTGGCACAATGGCGAGCGAGAGTCCTGCTTACCACTTATATATTAAATGAATTCAAAATGAATTTCAGATTGATAAATGTAGGAATATAGGACAGCATATAAACAGTTTCTCAGCAAATGCATGAACATTGTGAGCACATTGTGAGAGATATGCTCTAATCCCTTTTTCCTTCAGAATTGTTACGCTAGATGGCAGCATCACAGCTAATCATCGCAAGCGTGAAAGAACATTTAAAGAAGAGACTATCACTCTGAACTCTAACACCAGATGATAGCATCGAACAATGAGACTTAAAATCTCTGTAAAGAAGAATTAAAAATGCAAATTCAGCATTTTACCTTTGTGTTTCAAGTTGAGAATTTTCACGACACTTTCAAGACCCTTTAGTTTTACCACAGATTCTCGAAGGGAAAGATATATAACTTCCCTGTTCCCTCTGTTAATTTCTTTTGTTTAATAGGAAAGCATATGTAGCTTCCTAACTTCAGTCTTCTGCGAGGATCTACCTTAACGCTAAAAGCAAGTAATGTATACTCATTTTCATACAAATTAATTATTTCCAGCTGAGCAAAAAATTGCCCAGGCCAGGAATCGAATCCGGATACTTGGCTTACAATAATAATAGTATATCTACTAATAGTATATTAATAATAGTATATCTACGTATCCATCGTTATATGGAGTTCCATTACCTGCGGTTTATTCTGCGAGCTGTTTCAAATAACAGACCAGATGTTACGACCAATAAGGTTATCTGAGCGAAAAATCCCAGCCGGCTATCGCCCAGATGCTTAACAGGTAAAGCATTGGCCTTGTAAGCCAAGTATCCGGGTTCGATTCCTGGCCTGGGTAGTTTTTCGTTCAGCTGGAAATAATTAATTCGTATGATAACTTTACCAATCAGTTTGATTGTGTTAAAAATAATAGTATACTCATTTATCTAATGTTTATTTTTTGTTTATTTCAGTTATAATAATACAGAAGTATCGAATAAAAACTGTGCTTTAATATCCAAGGATTATCCATCGGATTATTTCTTCAATTGTCCTCAACATCACTAAACGCCATCTCTTCATTCTATTTTGTTTTTTGTGTGCCTAAATCAGGTAGGATCGTTTCATTTTATACTTAGTGCTAATGTGATATGCTGGAAATATTAATAACTTAATCCATCACCTTCCCACTTTCAAAAATAAAAAAGACCCCAATATAAAAGTTCTTTGCTAGAATTTGTTATAAATTACAACTGTGAATATCAAAAAGAAATTCAAAGTGCTCTTTAGTCTAGAAGTAGTATGAAATTATTTACAACAGCTATGTTCTCTCATGATATTTGTTTACCATTTCTAATTTGTTCACATGCATAAAAGAAGTGAAAAAATATAGCCAGAGTTTTTATTGAATCATTTTACCACTCTGATCCAGAAATCTGTTTCCGATGAAAATAAAAATTTGAAAAAAGAAGACCCATCATCTAAATTCAAAGATAAATTTATGGCTCTTTTTTTGCAAGAACTTGACTGAAAATACCAGAAAACTTTAAGCTGGAAATGCTTTAGATACCACTTTAGATGGGATAGGTGATATAGCTTGTAGATGAAAGAGAAAATTCATTTATTCAAAAAAAGTTATGAACAAGCAAATTTCTTAAATTGCACATTTTGCTTCTAATTTTTACAACCTTGTAAAGATTTTAATACAAGCAACAAAACTTTTATTAATTGAAGAGAGAAACATGCCACAAAATAATGATGTATAGATTAATGTTACACCTATTTTGAGCATTTCCAGATTACATGGAATGAAATATATGTCAATACCAAATAATTAACTATCTATTACAGTAGTTTTTAAAACCACCATTTTTGTATTTTCTATTGTTTAGCATAAAAATATGCTAAACTTTTAAATTTCTAAATTAGTCATTTTTTGCAACATTTATTTTAACATAAATGATGCACAGGACAAGGGTGTGTAATGCACAAGACGAATTTAAAATACTTATAATTTGAAAAATTATTAACAAATTTATATTAATGATATATCTATTTTTCTTTTTAAAAGTATAAAGTAAATTAGAAATGATTTCCATTTAAAATAAATATTACAAGGAAAATATTCAAGAGGAAGAGGTAAAGTAAATGATGGCATACTCAAATTCAAATACCTACAGTCATCTTTGAAGCAGATGATTATACACAAAAATTACCATTTTATAAATTTAATCTTACCACTATAGAAGTCATTAAATGGATGCTTTGCACATTGCAGAGTTTCTTCCAAACAGGAAATGTAAAAGATAAACCTAAAAAGAATAAACATTGTCAGAATAAAAATAAAGAGAAAGTAAAACCAATTATTTTTAACAAAAACAATAAAATTACTCACTCTCTTTCTAAATGTTTTATGATCTAGTGTATAGAACAAAATTAGCACTTGCCAATCAGCAAGTAATACTAAAAATTTGGCAACTGACTTTATTGCCACCAATGACAGACTTAATAGTCACCACTCACTAATTGTGATGATTGAAAATGTACAACAGTTTGTCAATAAAGAAAAACGCATTACTTAATTGCTTGATTAATTATCAAACAGTCTAAAGCAGTAGTTTGCAACCTATTATTGAGCTGACCAGGACCCACCAACAGACTTAAATAAAATGTAAAACTGTCTGTAAACTCTGATAATTTAAAAAATTTCTGGGAAAAAAAAAAAAAAAAAAAAAAAAAAAGCGCCTCATTATTTTTGAGTCCTATATTGCCGCTAACAGCAAAAATGAAAAGCTATATGTGAGTGAAATGCCACTAAGCAAAACCACTAAAAGAAAAATATTAATTTACAAGGTTTATTAAAACTCACAAGGAAGGTCTCCATACGGGCAGAATCTGAAAATTCTGAAAAAAAATCAGAGTATTCTTCTCGTGTGGATATATATGTTTATTAAAAAAAATTCGACTGAATCCCTTTAAAACATTCATAAAAAAAATAATGAACATTTTGTTTATTTGGCGGTTTATCACCGATTGGCGATGAAATAAAATTTCAAAAAATAGTTTATGTCAAATATTTTTTATGGTAAAAATGTTTCATGTTGATCTTCTATTTTAAAAAAATATATTTAAATAACTTTAGTTTTATCAGTTTTAGTTTGTTTTATCTGTAGTTATATCATATATATACTGAAAGTTAACTATGAAATATCATAAATTAAAAAAAAAAATTAAATCGTTTCAATATCAAAATGAAATCTAAATGATCACTGGCGATTCAACTTTGTTGCTATGGAAACAAAAGTTTCTCTGATATTGGAATGTACTACTTTCATCTAGTTTTTATTTTGGAATGCGCTTAAATATATAAAAACATTTTTTATATATGAAATTATTTTTACAGTGATAAAATTAAACAACAGAAGCAACAAGCAACATAAATATGTATGACAAAAAAGAAAATATAGGTATTAAACTCCTTAATGGTTTAAATTAAAATTTATAAATACCATTTACACACATTTTAAAATCTATAGATAAAGAATTTTAAGTTATATTAAAATTGTTTGCTTTTGGCGAGGAAATATGCTGCTCGACAAATCGAGTGATGTTTTCATCTTTTTATGCCAAATACTCAAAAGTATTTTAATTTTTTACAGAGCTTCTACTGTAATTCCGCCGCTAAATTAGACTGATCCTTTATTACACATATAAGTAGTTTAATTGGTTTTTTTTTTTCAAAAAATTCTGAGTATGCCTAGTATGGAGACCTTCCTTATCAATCAAGAAATGTTGTATTGAATGGTAAGCTTAAAACAGCCAACTGATGAAAAATTAAAAAATATTTATTAAAATAACTGAAATATGCATAAATGAATGTTAAAATAAAAAAGTTATGACTCCATGAATAGAAGAGATGAACTCTTACTCATCAATTTATCTACTGCTTTTGAGACAAACCATTCCTTAATATTGTGACTCTTTCTTAAAAAATGCCAGTCATTCTGCTTAAGAGCCCACAATAGTCACAGAAAAAGTACACAAAAAGACCCGGATGATCATGTAAAGTCTATGGGAGCGTTCTTTTCTAATATCTCGCTCAAATTTTAATATTTTTGCATGATTTTTTTGCACAAGATAGCTGAGGGCAATCCACAGCCGGGCTAGTTTTTACTTTTTCAATTTTTGTTTCAGATTTTCTTTAAAAAATTACTTTAACTTTCGAAACCGGTTTAAACCGGTTCTGAAACAGAAACTATCGTAATATAAAAAATATATAACCAAAATCAAAAAAGTAAAAACTAGCCCAGTTGTGGATCGCCCTCAGCTATCTTGTGCAAAAAAATCATGCAAAAATATTAAAATTGGAGCGAGATATTCGAAAAGAACGCTCCCATAGACTTTACATGGTCATCCGGGTCTTTTTGAGTAATTTTTCTGTGACTATTGTGCGCTCTTAACAAAGAATTATTGAAAAGATAATATTTACTAAGATATTAAAACCGAATTCCCCTTTTGAATGTAAAAAAATCATTGCAAATCATGTCTAAACTAAACAAGTACATAAACATTAGCAGAAATTTCCTACCAAATAAACTTTATTTAAAAAAGATCAGCATTTAACATTTATTTTTTAACAAAAAATTTATTTTTAATCTGTTAAATTAATCTGCAAAACCTAAAATAATCTGTAGCACTCACTTCAGTGCTACAGCCAGTAAGCAGTGTTTCTGTTACCGGCCCAGACAGCAAGGGAAAAAAAAAAAAACCTTGTACCTGCCATTATGGCAAAAGTGCTGCACTTACAATATTTTAAAAACAATACTTAAGTTTTAAACTTGTATTTGCCACAGCGCTTCTTCCAAAAATTCTGTATCATGCTACATGGCAAATAATTTCTAGCAAACTTTTTTTTTTTTTCTCCAGTTGAAAAATAGTCTGCAGACCTTCTCAAAAATCTGTGACATTTGTTTCACTGATTCTCTGCCCTAAGTCTTGACATACAGGGTGTCCTTAAACAAATGGTATATACACTAGGGGGTGATAGAACACATCAAGACGAGTAATAGTAAATAAGAAACGAAGGGTCCCAAATGTTTTCCAAAGGAGATAGCCGCCATTAAAGTTTGGGGTCCAAAATTTCAAATATACATAAAAAATAGAAAAATTGGTTGATTGATTTGCGGGTTTCACTAAAATTATTCTTTATGTTGGTATTTTCTTGAAAATAAATTATAAAGATAAATTTCGAAAAATGCCGATAGAGGGCGCTTTACACTTTGAAGTAATGAAAAACTATTTTTTGCCGTGATTTTTTGCATCTCATTCACTGGTTTTGTAAGCTTAGACTTAAACTTAAATTTTGAGCTCAAAATCTGAATAGTTGGAAGCAGTTAAGTAGCACCAACTTAACTGTGTTCAGAGGGTTTAAATTTCAAATGATTATAGAAAACGGAAAAATTGGTCGATTGATTTGCGGTTTTCACTAAAACTATTCTTTATGTCGGTATTTTATTGAAAATGAATTATAAAGATAACTTTCAAAAAATGCCGATAGAGGGCGCTTTAGACTTTGGATTAACGAAATAATCCATCCTAATACTATTTTTGCCGTTATTTTTTGCATCTCATTAAATGGTTTCGTAGGCTTAGATTTAAACTTAAATTTTGAGCTCAAAATCTGAATAGTTGGGAGTGGTTAAGTAGCACAAACTGAACTGTGTTCAGAGGGTTTAAATTTCAAACAAAACTGAAAACTATAAAAAAAAAAGGAAAAATTAGTCGATTCGTTTGTTGTTTTTGCTAAAACTACTCTTTAAATCAGAGTTTTCTTGAAAATAAATTTTAAAAATAAATTTCACAAAATGCCGATAGAGGGCACCTTAGACATTGGAGTAGCGTACAACTATTTTTAACCGTTATTTCCTTAAATCTCATTAAATGCTTTTAAATGCGTTAGATCTAAATTTTGAGATCAAATTCTGAGTCGTTGCGAGTGTTTAAGGTGTGCAAAAGTGAACTATGTTCGAGAGGGGGGGTGGGGTTAAATTTCAACTCCTGAACACACTTCAGTTTGCGCTTCTTAACCCCTCCCAACTATTTAGAATTTGAGTTCAAAATTTAAGTTTAAATCTAAGATTTCGAAAACATTTAACAAGTTTTGGAAAGCATTTAATTAGATACAAAAAATAACGGTTAAAATTTGTTGTTGGTTACTCTGAAGTTTAAGGTGCCCTCTAACGGAATTTTTTGAAATTTATCTTTAAAATTCACTTTCAAGAAGATACTGACTTAAAGAATAGTTTTATTTTAAACCGCAAACGAATCGACCAATTTTTCCATTTTTTATTACCATTTGAAATTTGAACCCTCTGAACACAGTTCAGTTTATGCTACTTAACCACTCCCAACTATTCAGATTTTGAGCTCAAAATTTAAGTCTAAGCTTACGAAACCATTTAATGAGATGCAAAAGATCACGGCAAAAAATAGTTTTTCATTACTTCAAAGTCTAAAGTGCCCTCTATCGGCATTTTTTGAAATTTATCTTTATAATTTATTTTCAAGAAAATACCAACATAAAGAATAATTTTAATGAAAACCACAAATCAATCGACCAATTTTTTTCATTTTTTATGTGTATTTGAAATTTTGGACCCCAAACTTTAATGGCGGCTATCTCCTTTGGAAAACGTTTGGGACCCTTGGTTTCCTATTTACTATTACTCGTCTTGATGTGTTCTATCACCCCTTAGCATATATACCAATTGTTTAGGGACACCCTGTATATATTTTTTTAATTATTATTATTATTTTTTTTTAAACAAACTGTCTTCAAATTTAGAAAAAATTCTGTAAACATTGTCTATATTATCTGATTTGGCACACCAAACCATCTCAAAAGTCACTATGTCTTGTCTTTTCCTCCTCACTTTGTAAAATGAACTCTTATGTATACTCATATGGGTGATTCTCAAAATAGGGGACAATTTCAAAAGTGAAATCTTAAAAAAATTACTGTTAGCAAAATTTCTGAAAAAAAATAGGTGTTATTAATATAGTATTAGGTATACTTTACATGTAGTCAGCAGAGCTAAATATTTAAAAATTAACTTTAAAAAAAATAATTAGTATTTTTTGAGCCATGTTGCCAAACCAAACCAAATTGCATGGAATAAATATATTAAAAAAAATTTTATTTTCTTCCTGTTTAAATATTTTTTTTCTATATTTATTAGCCTTCCTTTTCAGCAAATGGTTTCCATTTTTACATACATACATATAAGGAGAATAAAAACATTACCAAAGATCAAACTTTGTTTACATGAGCAACATTCTGACAATGTAAGAAGCTGTCTTAGTGATTTTCTGACAGATTTAATGCATATTTTAGGGATAATAAATGTAATATCTAAATTTATATGTAAAATTAAACTTTATAAAAGATACAATATAAGCAATGGTTACATTTATGCACATAGGAGTCTTTAGCATGGACAGAAAAACCATGCTAATGACACTGATATTTGTCCATGCTAATGACAAATTTTAATTTAAATAAGATTATGAGCCATAATATAATCACAATGCAATAGTCCTTTCTGGGGCTTTTTAAAACACAAAAATCCTATGCAAATCAGTAAAATAAAAATTTTAATTATAAAATAAACATGAAAACTATTATCCATTCTAATGACATACAATTGATGTACGCCCCTAATATTCAACTTCTATTCTTAAAATACAATACATGCTTCTATTTTCAGCTTGGGATGGCTACTTGTTGCCATGGAGAAACTTTATATTTTCAAACTATTGTCATATGTGAAAATGAAACTTTGATTAATAACCAGCTGTTATAATATGACCTTGTTTTGAAAATAGAATATGGAGGACAAACTTTAATTCTTTTTTTATATACTATAATTTTATTTTTAAAAAGAGATTTATTGGATTAATCCTCTCCTTGATTAATTTAAAGTAAGAATAACACTTGTTTTATTTTATAAACATGATATTAACTCTTCAAAAAGCTAGTATATACAAGGCACAGCTGCTGTGGACATCCATGCTAATGACATTTTGAACATTTATTCTGTTATTTTAAGGTGTTTTTAACTAAAAAGTGAATAATTCTTGAGTGCAAATAATGAATAATATTAAGACAAACATATCTAAATATAAAAAAATGACAGAAAACCTCTCAATTTTTTTGTATGCCGAAAGACATAAATTGTACCCAATTTTGAGAATCACCCATATATGATAGAAGCATAAGAGCCTTAACAATAACTATTTGTTTCACATTTTTAAATTTATAAAAGAGGTGAATTTTCTATTACATAAATGTGATAAAGGCACACTAAAAGAAATAATAAAGATACACAGCTTTGACTTTGATACAAAAATACTTTTGTATTACTTTTCCAACTTACCTCAATGTTTAAAAAAAAAAAAAAAAGTTATACAGACTACATTTTTATTCTCACAAAACATCATAATGTGAGACCTACATTTAGTACTAAAATTGATAACATTCACACATTTTATAATTCATTTTTGTAACTTATTAAGAGTTGGTGGGAAAGCTGTGGACTAAATTTTCTTTCTATGTACAACACAATACACAAGAAACATTTCAAGATTCTCAACTTTATCAATTTTAAGTAGCCATTATTCCTATCACCAGAGTTGTATAATATAGATGCACGTGCAAATACCATGCATGGAAAATTTTATGAGAAATTCGGAACTTTGCAGGGAAAAAGTTAAGAAAAACATATTTTTTAGTTTTGTAATTTTTTTAATAATGAAAATTTAAAATATTCCCTAACTTGATGTACGATTTAAAGTTTGTCCACAATTCAAAATTTAAAGCCACAAAACGTTGGTGTGACATCAGACACACTTATATTTCTATTTTCAGCAGAGTAAAACTTGTCGCCAATCAGTTTCCCATCGATGGCTGCAGTTGCAGTGACTTTTTAGCCTGGCGACAACAGTTAAATAAAATATATTTTGTAGTGTTATAAGAGTAATTGGCCTTCCTTTTGTGCAAACAGATCCAGTGACAGATCTAGGAGAGGGGGGGAGGGGGTGAGATGACCACCTCCCTCCCCTTGAACCCAATAATGAGTCTGCAAAACAGCATTAGATGCTCTCACAGAAAAGAGGTCAGACTGAAATTCAAAACAACTTTAATTCACAAGGCTGAGACTGGCTCAGGTCTTCACACTTTCAGAACCAGGCATAGATGCAAGATGTCCATCGATATCAAAACATGGGTTGCAAAAAACCCACCTGCCCAAAAAAACCTGGTTGGGTTTTATTGGGTAAAACCCACTCTAAAAAAACCCAATAAAACCCACTTTAATGTGGGTTTTTTACAATTTATGATATTATTTAATATTCAGCAGCTTTTACAGGGTGGCTACAGAAATGATGAAAAAAAGTTCCCTGATTTTTCCCTGATTATCTATATCAGATTTCCCTGATTTTTATTATTAAAGAACGAATACGGTATTTTTTTTTTTTTTTTATGTATGCTACTTTCTAGTATAACACTTGTCCAGCTTGCAAATATATCTCTGTTGGGAGGAAAAACAAAAATTGCACAGTATTTAATTAGCAGACGTGCCAAGGGTTATGATTTATCCGTAATTATTACAGATATGCAACAATAGTTACGATGTTACGGACATCAGATAACTAAAATCGATAAGGATCAAAGGATCACTTGAAATAACGCGAATTTCGACATAAGATTACGGAAAAAACACGAAATTTTGTCATAACATCATATGAATAAATGCTCACTTTGTCAGTTTTGAAGAAAAAAGAAAAAGCACAAACTTAGTTAAAAGATCGCGTATAAATACAAAATTTAGTCCTATAAATTGCATAAAAAATGGAAATTTCATCATAAGCTTGTCTAAAAAAATACAAATTTAATCAAAAGATTGCGAAAAATGCACAAATTTCATCAAAAGATAGCGAAAATACACACAAAGTTCATCTAAAAATAAAAAAAAACATGCAAATGTTATCTTAATATCACAAAAAACATGCAAATTCCATTTAAAAGATAGCGAAAAACATACAAAATGCATATTAAAAAATGATAAAAATAAAAAAAGTAGAAATTTTTGTCAAAAAATTGCAAAAAACATGCATATTTTATCAAATGATTGGGGAAAATGTCCAAATTTGTCAAGAAATCGCGAAAAATGCATAAATTTTGTAATAACGTGCAGATTTCATCAAAAAATAGTTAAAAACTTGCAAATTTTGTTAAGAACTCACGGGAAATGTACATTTTATCAAGAAATAGCGAAAAATTTCGTCAAAAGATTGCTGAAATTGACGAATTTCATCAAAAGATCGCGAATGAACCAACTTTTGAAAATTTGGGTTTATGGGACAATTTAGCTTTCCATACAGACAGATATCGCTTGGCTACACTGCAAACTTTATGTGTCTATCACATCTTATTAATGGTTTAAATGTAGTCTGTTTGGCAATGAATCAATGTTGTTGGTAAGGTGAAAACAGAAATATTTTCGCAGAGAGAAAAAATTCCCTGATTTTTGAGCATTTTTTATAAAGTTCCCTGATTTTTCCAGATTTATAAACTTCCCTGATTTTTTCCTGATTCCCAGAATCTGTAGACACCCTGTTTTATGTTATGTATAAACTATAACTTTCACTACTTAAAAACTACTACAACTTCCACTACTTAAACCTACTACAACTTCCACACTGTTTACATTCCAGTTCTGTTCTTTTCTAAATGTTATATTATGTATGTTGTGTGCTGTATGTGTGTTGTGCTTATTAAAGTTATGCGTCAGCTAATACAGTGTGCTGATATTACATTCAAAATACGCAAACAGAACACTTTTGGTGACGAGTTATACGAATCCATACATACATTATCATTTCAATTATTATTTTTGTTTTATTGTGATTACAGTCATTGGTACATACAATGGCTACGTTCGGTAGAATAGAAATTTTTGATTCTGCAGTGGAAACCTGATCACAGTACTTAGAAAGATTTAATCATTTCATTAATGCTAATGATATTACTGATGAAAACAAATACATTTAGCCAACATATTATGCAAATTATATTTTGAATGGATTCACGCATGCACACTGAAACCTTATTTAGTAAACCGGTTCCTTCTTTTATAAAAAATGAACAAGTTTACCTTACTTTTTAATACAGTGATGCCAGGGCCGGATCAAGCATTTCTGGGGCCCGGGGCTACGGGAAATTTTGGGCCCCTCCTCCTCCTCTTCCCCAGCTACTGAAAATTTTGCCCCCCCCCCCATATGACTTGTTTTTATCCCAAATTAAATATGCATTTTTTTGAATTATTTTTTTTATTTCATTGTTATTTTTAACAGTGCAATAATTATATTGTTTAAACATTGTACAGTTCAAACATATTTTATAAATTTTAAAAGAAAATATAGATATTCCAAACGATAAAAACAGACTGCATATTTAAAATAATTTTAAAGCACATTTTATTTATACAAATACACTTAATTAGACATTTTTGCATTAAATTTCCTTTATTACTTAAAATTAAGCTAAGAAGCAAATTTTTTCCTTGCCTTTAAATTTGCAAATGTTTTCTTGATATCATCAAATGCAACGAGTTCCGTAATATGTTCTATAGACATTAGTGTTAAACCACTAAGCCTAAATTCCAGCATAGACAATCGTAATCTGTTTTTTTATTAAGTTTAGTTTTGAAAATGATCTTTCTGCTTCGCAATTTGTTAGAGGTGTTACTAATTATAATTGTAATGCTGTGTATGCATTTGGAAAACAGATATCAATTGTTTATCATTAATGTATTTCAGAGCATCTTGGAAGGATTGAATGCCAACACTTCTAATAAATTCTGAAAAATGTTGCATTTCTACTCTTAAATTATCGTCAAGATCCTCATTATAAAATATTAAACACCTTTCAAGCGAATTTTCGTCTATGATGCCTGAGGATATACCTTCAATTAAAAAGTTAAACAATGAAAGGAAATGTTTATACACATCCGTGCGGTTGTGGTCCTTTAAGAAAATGCATAGTTTATCAAAAATGACGTAAAATGTTTCTGTTTGAAATTTTTTTCTCCCTGCAATATAATTTCATTGCTCTTATCATCATCAGTGTACTTCTTTTCTGTAACTCGTCCTTCCTGTAAATATTTTGACGATTTTTGGCTAAGTGAAAGAGCTTCCATTTTGAAATTTTCAAAGTTTTGTCTTTGGTTCTCAATATATTACAACAGAGATTCCAAAAAAGTTTGCAGTTAGACCATAAATATATTGAATATTTGATGAGGCACAGGAATTTGTATAAAATAATTTTTTATTAATTGCACACACTTGTAAAACTCTAAAGTTTTTATTTCATAACTTAATAATCAGCTATTATGTAAAAAGTCCTGTCAAATATTGCAAAAACTCAGAAAGATACCGAGAGCTGCTTGACAAATTGAGGAAAATCCCTTTTAACAAAGTTACTTTTAGAAAGCAACTCACTATAACACTCCTATCTTTTTAATGTAATTTAATTTACTGTAATAGATATAACTATAATAAGGATTTTATTATTTTGGATATACAGTAGACTCCCTCAAATCCGCAACTCTCTAAAATCCGTGCATATTTTATGGATGTAAACAATGAAACTTTCAGATTGAATATTGGGACAAAATTTGATTTTTTTTTTAATTTTGTATCAATTACATATTTTTTTAATTTGTAATTTTCTCAATAATACTCTATTCATGTTTTTTTCATGAAGGAAGAAAAAAATTTTTTTTTGAAAAAATTCAAGATATTGCTGATATCACTGGTAATCACAATTTTCTTACCAAATATATTTATGCATTAATCAAGATTTTTTGGTTACTAAGCCTGGCTAAACTTTAAAAAAAAAAAAAAAATCCTTATTTTATGATTTTGATGTGAATTAGTAATGTACTTTTATGAGGCAAGTTTTGTTGAATAATTTTGGAAAAATACATTTAATCTTTATAATGAATATTTAATCATACACTATTGATCATTAACTTGATCTTTGCTTTTAATATTTTAATCATTTTGAAAATTATCTAAATTTTTATTATTTTAATTTATTACTTATTTTAACATTTTATTTTATTGTAAGTATTCATTATAGTCCTGAATTGCACTGTCAATTAATTGTACTCAAATTACTGTTTAAAAAATACAAACAAAGCAATGACCAGAAATCCGCAAAATTCTAAAATCCGCACAACCTCTGGTCCCAAGCTGTGCGGATTTGAGAGAGTCTATTGTATTAAACATTAGTTAATGCTATTCTGAAATCCAAATGACCTATTTTTGTCACATTTTTAATTAGTTTTCATTCGAAAAAGACTGAAATTGACAGGTGTTCTTATTCAAAAATCACCTGTACGAATGGCGTTTTCCATTTTTCGGTAAATTTAGAAAATGTTTTAGAAAATACTGTCAAATTAGATGTTTTAAATGAAATTTCCAGGCGCCACATGACAAGAAGGAAATTTATCAAAAATGGAAAGTGCTATTCGATTTCAAATCGTTTCAACAGTCAGGCTGTGAATTTTATGCCCATTTAAAATTTTGTCAGAAAATGCTTCAGAAAGTTTCACTTCATTGAGCTGGGAATTTGAAACCACTTTAACCCCTTTGACCCTGACGTCCTATTAAAAGGACATATCTTTTATTGAGTATTATTTTGTCTTAAAGACTATTTTATTTAATTCCAGCACCTAATGATAGCATATATTTATACATTTACTACTATGACTTCATCTATGTTTCAGCATTTAATATATACAGGGTGATTCAGCTCGTCGGTGACAAACTTTAAGGATCGATAGAGCACACCTAGACGAACATTTTTGAATAGGGAATGTAGGGTCCCTGACGCGATGGTAAGGCGCTAGGCGCTTTCGAAAATTTGGGTGCCGAAATTCGAAACGTCATAAAAACTAGGGAAATGGTTAGATTTTCTTGCTTGTTGCGTCGAAATGATTCTGTTTGCTTAGACTTTCTTCAGTACCAATTTGATAAGCGTATCTCTTAAAACATGGATAGGGGGCGCTGCAGACTTTGGAGAGCTAGACAACAACTTTAAGCCCGTTATTTTGATAATTTAACACATGCTCGCCAAAGTTTATACTCTAACTTAAAGTTTGAACCCAAAAGTAGAGCCCTGCAAAAAGCGTAAGAGCCGGAATAAAATGTCAAAGTACAGGGTGGTCGAAACTCGAAGGCTCCTAAGAGATAAACAAACAGATTTCTTGACTTATGGCATGCATTTTCATGATTCTGTTTGCTGGGGCTCTCTGAAACTCAGTTGAACGGTACAAAAAGAAACATCGATAGGGGGCGCTTTGGGCAAAAAACATAATTCGTTGACATTTCGGACGCTAACTGGAAACGGTGCGCTACGATCAGTTAGAAACAAAACAAGAGAGTAATTTACTTATCATAAGAAGCTATTAAAACTGCAGTTTTTTTTTTTTAACAAACATAGCTGGTTTCAATCATGCACAATGCGCGCAATAAAATTTACATAAGGTGCTTTTTGCTGATTTATGCAAAAGATATCGTACCATATCGATATGCAAAAGATACGTAATGCGTAGACGACAACGCGAGATGACGTAGTTGTATGCGCAGACACGTCTTTTGAACGTGCGGTACCTACTTAAGCTTCGGTTTACTTGTCTGCAGATCGGTAGTAGGATGGAACGGTACACAAACTCTGAATTGACTGACATGCATTTGGCATATGGCGCTGCTGGTTGTAATGGACGAGCCGCTCAGCGGTTGTACGCCGAGCGTTACCCCAACAGGCAAATCCCCTGCCATGCCTTCTTCGCTCGAGTACACCAGAGGTTGTCCACAACGGGATCTTTTGACGGAGGCAGGCCTGAACGGGAGCGATCAGTGAGCACCCCCGACAACGAAGAGGCTGTGCTTAACCTGGTTGAGGACAACCCAGGTCTTAGCACGAGAGATATCGCCAGACATGTTGGCATTTCGCAAGCAACTGCGTGGCGCATCTTACGTTCCCGGAATCTGCACCCCTACCACATCCAGCGGGTGCAGTTGCTCAGAGAGCAGGATTTTGGCCCTCGAGTGGAATTCTCAAGATGGTACTTGGCGATGAGATCCAGGGATCCCCGTTTTGTAAACAGCATTTTGTTTACGGACGAGTCCACCTTCAGCCGGGAGGGAATGTGGAACGCCCACAACAGTCATGTGTGGTGTGATGAAAATCCACATGAAACCAGAAGCCGAGCAGCCCAGGAGCGTTTCTCAGTAAATGTGTGGGCCGGCATTCTGGGGGATTGCCTCATTGGCCCTTATTTGTTACCTGAACGGCTGACAGGTGGAAATTACCTGATTTTCCTGGATCAAGTGCTGCCGCAGCTTCTGGAGGAGGGGCACGTACCCGAAGGTTCGCGTCGCCAGATGTGGTTCCAGCACGATGGAGCTCCGGCCCATTACACGAACGACGTGCGTCTCCATCTAAACGCAAGGTATGGCCAGCGGTGGATCGGGCGTGGGGGTCCAGTTCACTGGCCTGCCCGATCACCAGACCTCACCTGCTTGGATTTCTTCCTTTGGGGTTACCTGAAGGCCGAGGTATACCATACACCTGTCAGCAGTGCTGAAGAACTTGTGGCGCGCATTGTGGCAGCTGCAGGGCAGATCAGAGATACTCCTGGCATTGTTGGAAACACACACTCCTCAATGCGACGGAGGTGCGAAGCCTGCATCATGGCCCAAGGTCGAAATTTCGAGCATCTTCTGTAGTGTTATTTTTTGTAAATAAATTTCCAGTATCATTGATGTTTTTGGTCTAAATTTATTCAGAAGTGTTGAGCAGAGGTAGAAAATGTGTTTTCATTATTACTAACTGATCGTAGCGCCCCGTTTCCAGTTAGCGTCCGAAATGTCAACGAATTATGTTTTTTGCCCAAAGCGCCCCCTATCGATGTTTCTTTTTGTACCGTTCAACTGAGTTTCAGAGAGCCCCAGCAAACAGAATCATGAAAATGCATGCCATAAGTCAAGAAATCTGTTTGTTTATCTCTTAGGAGCCTTCGAGTTTCGACCACCCTGTACTTTGACATTTTATTCCGGCTCTTACGCTTTTTGCAGAGCTCTACTTTTGGGTTCAAACTTTAAGTTAGAGTATAAACTTTGGCGAGCATGTGTTAAATTATCAAAATAACGGGCTTAAAGTTGTTGTCTAGCTCTCCAAAGTCTGCAGCGCCCCCTATCCATGTTTTAAGAGATACGCTTATCAAATTGGTACTGAAGAAAGTCTAAACAAACAGAATCATTTCGACGCAACAAGCAAGAAAATCTAACCATTTCCCTAGTTTTTATGACGTTTCGAATTTCGGCACCCAAATTTTCGAAAGCGCCTAGCGCCTTACCATCGCGTCAGGGACCCTACATTCCCTATTCAAAAATGTTCGTCTAGGTGTGCTCTATCGATCCTTAAAGTTTGTCACCGACGAGCTGAATCACCCTGTATATATATTATTAATTATTAGCAATTCATTGGCGTTTCTTTTAATTCAAACATATGTTTTACTCTTTAAATTTAAATTAGGTACTCTTTTTCCAAATTAGTAATTTATGACAAAAGGTAAAAAATACTACTCAATTTTTATGTTTATTTTATCCGGTAGTAATAGGACATTTTCCAAACGCCTTAAAAAAATTCTTCCTTAGTCTATTGTTATGTGAAAAACACGCAAATTAACTACATTTATTAGGCTTCAATAAAGAACACATTCGTTAAATTTCAGTAAACCGCAACTTCCTTGATTTCAATAGATAATTTTGATTTTATTAGCGTAAAAAAAAAGTTATTTTTTCTCAAAGTTGGAAAAAAATTCAGGGCGGAAGGGGTAAAATAAATTAATACCAGTGTTTTAAACAATGCAACCCATAAATATCGATTTTTAATAAATTGTACAGAAGGAAATTTATATATACGATGTGTATTTTTTTTAAAGCCATTAAATGTACAGATAAAGGTTTTTCTTAACTTAAAATAAAAAAAAGAACCCATTTATTAAAGATAATAAAAAAGTAAAGCAATTTCACATTTCCTAAAATCTTTTTGTAATAAACTAATTACAAAATAATAATAATAATTTTTTTGCATGATGCTTTTTTTTGCATGCAATCATGCATAATGCTAAATGTTTAAAGATACTTGTCGATGTCATTCGCAAGGTCGGAAGTGTCGACAGCAGGGGGTCCTGGTCCTCATCTCGTTATCAGTTTCTTGAAAAAACTTTAGGATTAGGAAGTAGAAGTGAGAAATAGAATAAGATGTTTTTCTCCTTTAGTCTCGGGGAAGAGGGTAAAAACAATGTTAGCAACAGTTATAATTGACTTCCGAAGCTTCAATATTGCAAAGGGAAAGAGTGATATTGAAACACAACTTCTCATCATTTAAGTGTAGTTTAATTATTTTAGAAATATTATTTTTTTCCGTTTTTTCTTTAAAAAAATACATTTTTTTTTTTAAAACAAAACTTTGATACAACTTAAGCCACTTTTGGGAGCCCCTGGCTTGTTGGGGCCCGGGGCTGCAGCCCCCATAGCCCCCCCCCCTTAATCCGGCCCTGAGTGATGCCACAGATGTGCTATAGCCATAAATTATGCAAAGAATCTGCAATGGGATGCAAAAAAATAGTTCTTCAGAGGTGCTAAGTTTCAATAAAAGTTATCAGTAACCAGAGTTCAGAGAAGGGTGGGTGAAAGGGGGGGGGGGAATTTTTCAAAAGTTAATTCTTTCTTTTTTCTGGAATCTCTTGCTGAAACTTGCGAATTTTTTGCGATGTTTGGATGAAATTTTCACATTTTCCAGGATTTTTGGACGAAATGCGTGCGTTTTTTGCAATTTTTGGACAAAATGTGTGTTTTTTTCACGATCTTTTGATGAAATGTGTGCGTTTTTCATGATTTTTGAACGAAATTTATGCATTTTTTGAATGAAATTTGTGCGCTTTTCGCGATTTTTGAACAAAATGTGCACGTTTCACGATTTTTTGTCGAAATGTGCGCTTTTTTGCAATCTTTTGATGAAATGTGCTCGTTTTAAGAGAATTTTTGACAAAATTTGTGGGGTTTTCACGTTTTTTGATGAAATGAGCACGTTTTAAGCGAATTTTTGACAAAATGAAAGCAGTTTTCGCAATTTTTTTGACAAAATGAGCATATTTTTCGGAATCTTTTGACGAAATGTGCACGTTTTTCATGACATTTTGATGAAATATGCGTAATTTTACATAATCTTTTCTGTTTTTTGCGAGATCCTACATCGAAATTTGCAGTTTTCAAGTGATCTTTTGATGAAATTTGCGATTTTTTTTTAATCCGTAATTTCTATTCAATGCCCATAACACCGTAACTTTTGTTGCAAATCTGTAATAATTACGGACAAATCGTAATACTTGGCACCTCTGGTTCTTACGCATCCCACAAAATGCATAATTTCATCAAAAAATCGTAAAAAAAAAAAAAAAACAGCAAATTTTGTTAAAAATTTGTGAAATAACGACTGATTTCTGGCAAGTTTTGTCAAAAGAATTGTGCAAAATGGCTAATTTTGTCAACAATCCTGAAAAAAAAAAAAGGCAGATGTCCTCGAAAGATCATGAAAAAACGAAAAATTTCCTCCAAACATCGCAAAAAAAGGGCATATTTCTCAAAAAATTCACAATAAAAACCAATTTTTGTCAAAAAATTTGCAAAAAAAAGGGCAAATCCCACCAAAAGATCATTATAAAACGAAAACTTTCATTAAAAAAAAATCTAGAAAAAATGGCAAATTTCGTTAAAAATTTGCAAAATAATGACTGATTTCAGGAAAGTTTCATCAATAGATTCACGAAAAATAGCTAATTTTGTCACACAATCCCAAAAAAAGGGCAGACTTCCTCAAAAAATTGCAAAAAAAAAGACAAATTTCCTCCAAAAATCGCAAAAGACAAATTTTCAACAAAAATCACAATAAAACGACAAATTTTGTCAAAAATTTGCAAAAAACGAAAATTTTCATCAAAGAGCGATAAAACGGCAAAATTCGTCAAAAAATCCGTGGAAAAATGATAAAATTCGTCAAAAGATTCGAAAAAAAAAAAAAAAAAAAAAAAAAAAAATTCTTCAGAAGATCGCATAAAACTAACTTTCGTCAAAAGATCGCAAATTTCATCAAAAGGACATAAGAAAAAATGCCGGGAGTGAATTCTTCTACTCCAAAAACTAATTTTCCTAATTCACAATCTGTTTTTGACAGCTCCAAATTTTTCTGCGTGAATGTGACTCCAGAAAGCATCCCCCTAAAAAAATCCCTTTACAGAAAAACAATTTTTTTTCAAAAAAAAATGTCTTTTTTAATAAATCAGTCTTGCCCCTTTTTAAAAGAAATGTGAACATTAATGATACTTGTTATCTTCTACACTCAAATAAGCATTATTTAATTTTATAGTTAAATTTGTACTTTGCACATTTACTTTTCAAAAAGTAATGAAATTTTCTCTTAATAACCTAAAAAAAATAATACAGTAGACTCCCTCAAATCCGCACAGCTTGGGACCAGAGGTTTTGTGGATTTTAGAATTTTGCGGATTTCTGATCATTGCTTTGTTTACATTTTTTAAACAGTAATTTGAGTGCAATTAATAGTGCATTCAGATCTGTAATGAATGCTTATAATATAATAAAATATTAAAATAAGTAATAAACTAAAATAATAAAAATTTAGATAATTTTTAAAATGATTAAAGCACTATCAGCAAAGGTCAGGTTAATAATCAATAGTGTATGATTAAATATTCATTATAAAGATTAAATGTATTTTTCCAAAATTATTTGACAAAACTTGCCTCATAAAAGTATATTACTAATTCACATCAAAATCATAAGGATTTTTTTTTTCAAAGTTTAATCAGGCTTAATAATCAAAAAATCTTGATTAATGCATAAATATATTTGATAAGAAGATTGTGATTACCAGTGATTCAACAATATCTTGAACTTTTTTCAAAAAAAAATATTCTTCCTTCATGAAAAAAAAAAAAAAAAAAAAAAAAAAAAACCATGAACAGAGTATTATTAAGAAAATTACAAATAAAAAAAATATATGGAATTGATACAAAACTAAAAAAATCCAATTTTGTCCCAATATCCAAATTGAAAATTTCATTGTTTACATCCATTAAATATGTGCGGATTTTAGAGAGTTATGGATTTCTGGTTTGTAGATTTGAGGGAGTCTACTGTATTGGTTTTAATAATTTATTATTATTAAAACAATTATTGCATTTCATTTTTTTTTTAAATGTACAAGCTTAATTTTTGCGCCAGAAAAATATGACTTACTTATTATTAATGGGGACTTGCTTCTATAAAAAAGTGACCCAGAATTTTATAAGCCCTAGGTCCCCGGGACAACAGCTCATGGAAACGAAGCGATTTTCAAAAGTAAACAGTGCATGTTATGCGCGAAGATACATGGTAAATACAGGGATAAGAATTTTCCATATTTCAGCAGATTTTGAATTTGTAGGAAAAAAAAAAAAAAAAACTTAAATGCTCCCTTCCCCTCAGAAAAAATCTCTAAGTAAAATTGAAGAACTTTTTCTTTCAAATGTATTTCTTTTTACTGCACCAATATAGGGCATTCCAATATGACGTCAGGAACATAACCGCCCAAAATCTTCTGTCTGCGCAACTTCATGCACATATTATTGGCATCTTTCAAGTGAATGTATGGTTACCATTTTGGCTGCTTTATCGCGCTTGATTTAATTGCCAAATGCTTTATTTAAATTAGTTTTTATCATTTGTTTTTAATACAAAATTCAGAAATCTTTGCGCTATCCAGACTTGAATGTAAATGAAAGAAACATATTACGTAAGTGTTTTGTAATTGTTTTCTATTCAATAATCTGTCCGATTACTTCTTGTTCAATATTTCGTATAATTTTTTGTCTGTTACGTGAATAGTAATATTTCTACTGCTAGAATCATGCCTGCTTTTCAAATACTTGTAAACTTTTTGAATATTTTTATATTAAAGCTTATTTATCATTATGATAAGTATAGTAGAATATTTTATAGAAAAGACATTGTATATTTTGAAAAATATTTGTGATATACATGCTTGTTGATTTTTTTTTTTCCTTTCAATCAATACGCAACTACAATATTTCCTTCTAGTTTCTGCAAGATATATTCATAATCCTTCACAGAAAATATATATTTAAAAATATTTTATTAGAGTTTTTTTTACTTTTAAAACAGTCAATTTTGCAGACCTATTAATATGAAAACATATATCTGCCAACTTCCCCCCCCCTTTTTTTTTCTATTCAAATAAGTATTTTATTTGCTAAAAGTTTTATTTAAATGAAATGAAATCGAATAAGTACCAAATAAATATAACACAGTTTATGAATTTTCTGAACTCATTTAAGTTAAACAAGTAAGAAAAATCATGCCTTAAGCATAGATTATAAAGCACTTTCTTACACTTCCTGAAATCATTAACTAAACTTCATTATCTATAGAAATAAGGTGTTACTGTTCACAGCAAAATATGTATTCTAATACTTTTGAACAGCCGAATATTTGATTTGCCGATTGATATATATATACTACATAATGAGTAAATTTAGTCTTGCAAGAAAACGCCTATCTAGTTGAAAATTTTCTTTCAGCAATTAATATTAATAGATCGAAACATACTTGAATACTTTTGTTCAACCCTGTAGTTTATCTAGTACCCTTATTATATGAAAGTATTTTGTTAAAATTTAATTCATATAAAAATACTCTTTAAACTACTACCATTGTTAAGTAAATTGCTTTATGCTTATCAGATTGGAAAGCCTAAACATAGATGGGTTGCACTACAGGGGACGGTTAATTCTGGGAAAACTACATTTGCTTCGGGTGTAGTTAGTTGATTTATTTAATGGGGTTCCTATGAATATTAATATAAATGAGGACAATAGCTAATATTTCAGCTATGTCAAGCTATCCGCATTCTGTTCTTACATATTATGATGTAACATCTGTTGGTTTCCATAATATTGACAGAGTTATGAGAGAAATGATGGATGGGAATAATAACAACAAATGAAGAACACTTTCCTGCAGAATTGTATAAGGTGAGCTGTCAGTCAGGATCCAGTTTGTTAAATTTTTTCTAAATGAACAGTTCTACCTGGCTCACAAAGATGAATTTCAAGAAGTTAAATTTGATTTTTTTTTTAAAAAAACTATTGTTATCAATAAGTATGATTTTTTTTTTTTTTTTTTTTTAGTAAATTTTCGAAAAAGTTTAATTTAAGGGAAAAAGTACGTATAAATTAAATATTGAAAATTTTTCTAGAAGTTTGTGAAATGTTGGGTCTAGAATTCGATATTAGGGCAAAGCATGAAAGCCTTAAAGATCTCTTTCAGGTAGGTGTTGCAGTCAAATTTAGAAGTAAGTACAGTAGACTCCCTCAAATCCGCACAGCTTGGGACCAGAGGTTGTGTGGATTTTAGAATTTTGCGGATTTCTGGTCATTGCTTTGTTTACGTTTTTTAAACAGTAATTTGAGTGCAATTAATAGTGCATTCAGGACTATAATGAATACTTACAATATAATAAAATGTTAAAATAAGTAATAAATTAAAATAATAAAAATTTAGATAATTTTCAAAATGATTAAAATATTAAAAGCAAAGATCAAGTTAATGATCAATAGTGTATGATTAAATATTCATTATAAAAATTAAATATATTTTTCCAAAATTATTCAACAAAACTTGCCTCATAAAAGTACATTACTAATTCACATCAAAATCATAAAATAAGGATTTTTTTTTAAAGTTTAGCCAGGCTTAGTAACCAAAAAATCTTGATTAATGCATAAATATATTTGGTAAGAAAATTGTGATTACCAGTGATATCAGCAATATCTTGATTTTTTTTTTCTTTTTAATTTTTCTTCCTTCATGAAAAAAAAAAAAAAAAAAAACATGAATAGAGTATTATTGAGAAAATTAAAAATTAAAAAATATATGGAATTGATACAAAATTTAAAAAATCAGATTTTGTCCAAATATCCAATCTGAAAGTTTCATTGTTTACATCCATAAAGTATGTGCGGATTTTAGAGAGTTGCGGATTTCTGGTTTGCGGATTTGAGGGAGTCTACTGTAATACATTTTCTTTAATTTTTCAAAATCTATTTATCTGTTTACTTATTTTATTTTTTATTATTATTATTATTATTATTATTATTATTTTAGAATTTAAACCGCGACACAGAAATTGTGTCCCCTGTGCCAACAATGTATCGGGATAAAAGCTACTGCAAAAGAAATTTGTCCAGATTGCACCCTTTTGGCAGAATCGGTACTCCCCCATGAGAATCATCAAAGGCATAGACAAATCCCGGCATCAACTGTGACCCTGCATGCTAAAGATTTCTCTTCAAGAAGATCTCCCATTAAAAAAAAGTGAGATGTGACAATGGCAACAGAAGAATATGTTTGTGTATAAAGGCAATATATGTGAATAAAGGCATAATGCTTGGAGAGTTTCTAGCTCGGGTAGCGCCGGACACCAGGACGATAGAATAACAAGGGCTAGTTCACGAGAGAGTAGAAAGTGCCGACGGAAGTCAGGAGTGATGATGTAGCTGGGAACAAACTTGATGAGGATTAAATAGAGAGCTATAGGGTTTTTTAAAAGGAATTTTCGAATTTTATTTCTATGTATTTTTTTCAAGATAAAAATTATTGAACATTTATCTGCTATTTGTTGTTTTTAAGTCGTTTTAAATATTTTCAGAAAAGTAGCTTTACAAATTTTCTAACAAATTAATGAAATAATTTATTTTTAGTCTCTTTCATTGATTAAGTTATTTTTGTTTGTGACATGGCTTGATTTATGCTTAACAAGTCTTGAATAACATATTAACATTAATGAGAAAACTAACAATCATTATTATTTTTTTTCACAGTAAAATACATGAGTTATAAAAAAAGGAGAATAAAGAAACATTTTATACTCTTGACTAAAATTATAAGAACAATATAAAAAATTGTGGAATAGTAAAGGGAAACATTCCCCCTTCAAAGCGCAATCCTTGGTGTGTTGCTGAGTTACAGTTAAAAACATTAATGTTAATCAAAAACATTATTATAATGACTAATTATTAATATTTTTTAAATCACAAAAATAGAGTATTACAAAGGAAAAATAAGAAAATATTTTACATGTTTCATTGAAGCCATAACAATACCATAAATAATGAAAAATAATTACATTTTCAGCTATAAAATAAAATTATGACTCGGTACCATACATATATTATAACTGTAAACTATATTATATTTTTTTGGTTTATGTTTGAATAAAGCACATTCATAGTAGATATGAAAAGTGTTAAATTCGCAATATAGCAATAACTTTTTTAAAAACATCATTTTCTTAAAAAAGTTTGATAATTTTAAAATTCTTTCTTCTTTTTCATTTTTTATAAATGGAAATGGGTATTTTTATCCTTTATTTAGACTACATTATTCTATAAATCTAAGTATCAGATTTCTGATGAATCCATTAGATTAGCAGGGGAAAAAATGGTGAATGCATATGGAAAGAATTGGGAAAATAACAAGATTATGAGTTTTAAATTACTAAACATAATAAAAATTCGGTATTTAGTTACGATGCTCAGGGTCTAAACATACTTTTTAATAAATTTCAGACAATCTGCTTAATTATTGTAAAAGTCTTAACATTTCGACTGAAATGAAAATATAAAAAAATTGACTTAATCTCTTTTATTAGTTATCGAACCATTCCGAAATTCTGAATGTTAGTACTGAGAAATATTGTAAAAGAAAAACTTGAAATTCGACTTTTTTTTTTCATTTTTTATCAAAATAACAAGTACGACCCCCCCCCCCTTAAAATAAGTAAAAAAAAAAAAAATCCTCTTTCAGCTAAAATCAATTTTCATGAAGTTATTTAATCACAATATATTACCTCATTTTTTTTCTTTATCGTGTTGAAGCATACCATTGAAAAAATGTTTCAAAACTCTAAAAAAGAATCATAATACAGTAGACTCCCTCAAATCCGCACAGCTTGGGACCAGAGGTTGTGCGGATTTTAGAATTTTGCAGATTTCTGGTCATTGCTTTGTTTACGTTTTTTAAACAGTAATTTGAGTGCAATTAATAGTGCATTCAGGACTATAATGAATACTTACAATATAATAAAATGATAAAATAAGTAATAAATTAAAATAATAAAAATTTAGATAATTTTCAAAATGATTAAAATATTAAAAACAAAGATCAATTTAATGATCAATAGTGTATGATTAAATATTCATTATAAAAATTAAATATATTTTTCCAAAATTATTCAACAAAACTTGCCTCATAAAAGTACATTACTAATTCACATCAAAATAATAAAATAAGGATTTTTTTTTTAAAGTTTAGCCAGGTTTAGTAACCAAAAAATCTTGATTAATGCATAAATATATTTGGTAAGAAAATTGTGATTACCAGTGATATCAGCAATATCTTGATTTTTTTTTTTTTTTTTAATTTTTCTTCCTTCATGAAAAAAAAACATGAATAGAGTATTATTGAGAAAATTAAAAATTAAAAAATATATGGAATTGATACAAAATTTAAAAAATCACATTTTGTTCAAATATCCAATCTGAAAGTTTCATTGTTTACATCCATAAAGTATGTGCGGATTTTAGAGAGTTGCGGATTTCTGGTTTGCGGATTTGAGGGAGTCTACTGTATTACATAAAAAAAATGAAATGAAATAAAATAAAACATCGTGAATATTTTATGCTTCTGGACATCATTTTCAGTTACATTTTTATAATTTCGATAATGTCCATTTACTTTATTTTTTTTTTTTTTTTTTTTTTTTTTTTTTTGTTTGTTCAGCTTTCCTCGACGAAATGAGCAATGCAGTTCTGTTCAAATGTCTTATTCTAACACTTTACATACGAATTGTGTTGGGGGAGGAGAAGTTAATGTCTCATTTTGCCAGCTGTAGGTAAGCTAAATAAATGTAGATGTTTTGTAGAATTCCAAGAACTACTAGTAAAGTAAACTAAACTTTCATTTATTTAAACTTATAATAAAAACATAACTAAACAGATATATATGCTTTCATTTTACTCAGCCTTAAATGGCTTCCATACTTAAGTACTCCAAAACAAACAGTGGAGATACTGCTGGCCAGGCAAGTACACACCTACTAAATCTGCTGCATCACTATTTATACAGGCAAAGAACATTAAAGTCACAGTTAATACAAATCATTAGCATAGGTTAAGAAAAGGTTATGGTCACAAATAAATAAAACAACAGTTTAATAAATAAGTTTAACTAGAAAACATTAACTCTGGTATTTGGCTACCAACCAACCTACGATAACTCAAAACAGTTGACATGGCATTAAGTTTGCAAGCTACAAGTGTGAAGTTACTTCATTCACAACTAAACTATCTAGTAAATATTTTTGCATTAATTATATAATAAAAGAGTCCTTTATATTTAAGAAAGGTAAAATATATATGTATGAATAATTAACATTTAAACTTTGAAAAATATTGAAAGTAAAAGTTTGTTTACATTTTTTTCAATTACTAACCAGCCATGTCATAACTTTTAAATCTTTTCTACAAATATTAATAAACTTTAAATATAACAAATGAACTTTCAAATAACTTATTAAACATTATGAGGATGAGTGAAAGAGAGGGGGAAAAACTTATTGGGATTTTAAATGAAATTAAAACTTAAACTTAACTCTTTAATTGAAAAATGCCAACATAATGCCCCCTTTTTCTCCAGCTCTTTCTCTCAACCAAATATCCACTTGCAATAATACAAAAACTTTTGACTAGGCAAAACCTTAGTAAATAAATCAGCAACATTAGCTGAACCTGACACAAACTTTAAGTTAAATTTATTTAAATTATCTTTAACAAAATATATTCTTGTATCTATGTACTTAGTTCTGTTATTTTCAATACTATTTCTAGAAAAATGAATAGTGCTCTGATTGTCACAAAAAACATTTGGCTTATCCATTTTTAAATTCAAAAGAACAGAAAAATTATCCATCATTCTCAATAACCAACATAGTTCTTTTATGGAATCTGATAAAGACACATATTCAGCTTCCATACTGGACAATGCTATACATTTTTGTTTGCAAGAGTTCCAAATTATTGGTACATTATCTATAAAAATTATAAAACCACTTATGGATTTTCTATCAACTAAGTCAGATGCCCAACTGGCGTCTGTGTAAACATTTAATGTGCACTTTGAAATTCTAGACAAGTTAATTGCTTGTTCTTTGGTATTTACAACATACTGGAGCACTTGACATAGATATTTCCAATGTTTTAAAGATGGACAGTTTGAAAATTGTGCAAGGGCTATAACAGGAAACTGTATGTCTGGTCTAGTACGAGATTCTAGGAAAAGAAGGCAACCAATCAATTCACGATATGGGACATCTGCAGCTTGCTCCCCCTCAATTGTGGCATTTAAAACTATTCCCGGGGTTAGTGGTAATTTACTTTTTATTTTTGGGATATTAAATTTTTCAGCAAGCTTTTCTATATAACTTTGTTGATGCATAAAAATTTTCCCATTTCTCTCTTCAAAATCAACACCTAGAAAATGCTTTATTTTCCCCAATACCTTTATCTCAAATTTTAATTTAATTAAGTCTTACTTCAGCTAATCTTTTATAATTTTTAGCAAACACTGCAAAGTCGTCTACATAGACCAATACAATGACTTCAGATTTAAATGTATAAATACAATTTGATTCCTTAATTTTATCAAAGCCCAATTCAGTAAAAGTATTATCTAACTCTAAGAACCATTCCCGGCCAGCTTGGCGCAAGCCATATAAAGCCTTGTCCAACCTCCAAACAAAATCCTGTTTTGTTTTTTCCACAAAACCGTCTGGTTGTTCTACAAAAATTAATTCATTTAATTTTGCATAGAGGTAAGTACCTTTAGTATCAAGATGTTGACTTACCCAACCTTTAAGTACAACTAATATAGTATAAAACAATCTAATTAGGGAAAAAGAAATTACAGGTGAAAAGGTATCAAAATAGTTAACTCCTTCCATTTGTCTAAAACCTTTAGCAACCAAGCGAGCTTTAAACCTTTTAACTTTTCCAGACACATCCTTTTTTAATGTAAATATCCACCTAGTACCCAAAACTTTCGTTCCCTCTGGCCTAGGTACTAATTCATAAACTTTCCTCTCTTTAAGTGTCTCAAGCTCAGTTTCCATTGCTTTATTCCATTCCCCTTTTTCAGGTAATTCCTGAGATTCTCTAAAAGTACATGGTATTTTTACTTCTACACAGTGTACTTCTGGTTCATTCTCCCCATCATCGTCACTCATATTTAAATCTGTATTCTCTAAACTAGATTCTGGAGAAGTAGGGGTAAAACTGAAATCTGGGTTATAATTTATTCCCTTTTCCTGACAATATTTTTCTATGTCTTTTTTACTTCTCAATCTAATATCTTTTTCAGGGTAATAATATACATCTACTTTCCCAGCAGTTTTTCCTGACTTTCTAACAGTTTCAACTCTTTTCCAGTCTTTAGGCAAAGGGACAGATTCCTGAATTGGTTTACTTTCATTTAATTCTGAGTTTTCATTAACCAATCTAAAATTTACATATTCATCGTTAAAATTTTGCCCCCTTTTTCTATCTTTTTAAAATTACAGTCTTTTTCAATTATTTTGACATGCTTAGTTTCTACAACTGTTTTTGTACCAGGATACCAGATCCTGTACCCTACTGTGTTAATGGCATAGCCAATAAGTATTCCCTTCTTTGATCTTTTGTCAAGTTTTGACCTATATCTATTGGGAATATGGACATATGCATCACTACCAATTACTTTAAAGTGACGAACTGAAAAACTTTTTCCACGCCAAACATTTAAAGGAGCTCTACCTTTTAACTTTTTATGAGGAAATCTGTTTCTTAAATAATTGACAGTATAAACTAACTCAGCCCAGAGACTCTTTGGTAAGTTGGCCTAAACTAATAAGGATCTAACACCCTCCATTAGAGTCCGATTGTATCTCTCTGCGATTCCACACATTTCAGGGCTGTACACATTTGACTTTTCATGCTTAATTCCCTCCCGTAATAGATAATTTTCAAAATACCCAGCACAAAACTCCTGACCATTATTCGTCCTAATCCTCTTAATCTTTTTACCGGTCTGCCTTTCGACCATTTGCTTAAAGTTCTTAAAAAATTCAAAAGCCTGATCTTTATGTTTTAAAATATATACAAAAGCAAATCTAGAATAATCATCTATTATACTAAGAAAAAATCTTGCTCCCCCCATACTAGGTTCAGGTGACGGCCCCCAGATGTCCATATGTAACAATTCCAATATACCAGATGTTTGAACATTTTCTAATTCACTAAAACTTTCCCTTTTACTTTTAGAAAAATGGCAGGCCTCACAAGATTCAATTATACCCTCTAGTTTTTCTAGACCATAAACATTTTTAGATTTTGAAAAGCTTAATAAATTTTTACAATTTAAATGAGCATAACGTGCATGCCACATCATCATATTAGATGATTTTGTATTTTGGGCCTCTGGAACACTAACTCTTTTACAATTAGCTGAAAGGGTATAAAATTTGTTACATAATGGAGCACATAAAAATACATCATTATTATTTTTACTAATATAAGCATTACTAGAATCAAAAGTTATTTTAAAGTCATTTCTAGCTAAGCACCTCACTGATATCAAGTTTCTTGTCATCTTTGGGGCATAGAAAACGTCCTTTAAAAATAAAGTTTTAACCACAGTACCTGTATTAAACACCAACTGTATGTCACCGATTCCCAGGATATCTGTACTCCCAGTAGCAATGGCAGCTTTTGCTTTAAGGCTTCTGAAATTCAGGAACACGTCTTTCTTATTAGAGAAATGGTCGGTGGTGGCAGAATCCAACAAAAACTCTAGACTTGTATGCTCACTCATCATAGCTGCTGCAAAGTGGGCTTGTCTTCCTCTCGACGGTTGATGTTTTCTGCTTTTTGGCTTGACATGACAGTCCTTAATTAGGTGACCTTTCAAACCGCATCTGTAACAACGGCGTCTTCTATCATCTTTATTAGAATATTCCTTGTGCCGGGAGTCTTCAGTTGAGACTAAAGCTTGGTTTGCAGGAAGGGTTTCACTAATTTGTAAACTTCTATTTTTCTGACGATCATACTCTGCTAACAAGTGACTTCGAATTCCTTTCACAGTAAACTCGTCATCGGACAATCTGTATAACTGTGATACTAAACTTTCATAAGTGTCAGGCAGATTCTCTAATATCTGGAAAGCTACTTCGTCATCTTAAACTTTCTTTCCTGCCTGTTCAAGTTCTTTGACAGCTTGAGTTATTCTATTCAAATAATTACTCATGGATTCATTTGGGTCATATTTTATGTTCATGAAATTTCTTCTTAATCTGGCAACTCTTGCTCTTGAAACTGGTTCAAACACAGCCTTCAACAATTTCCATGCTTCCGAAGGTGTTTTGGCTTCATAAACTATACTCTTCAAATCTTCTCTAATACTTAAGCATATAATAGCTAGAGCCTTTCCCTCCTTCAGTTTCTCCTTTACTGTATCAGCTGATGTGTCAGGTGGCTTTTCTTCATCAACACTCTTATCAGATGTGTAATTCTGCAAGTCCTGACTTATTAGGTAGAGGTCAATACTGTACTTCCATTCTTTATAATTTTCATGGTTTAACTTGCCAAAAGAAAAAGTGTTTTCATTATATGCAGCCATCTTCAACTTCATACGCATTCAGAACAAATTGAAACAGTCCTTGAAGAATACCCAAACAGCTGGCAAACAGAGACATGGTAATAACCACGCTCTGCTACCAGTGTTGGGGGAGGAGAAGTTAATGTCTCATTTTGCCAGCTGTAGGTAAGCTAAATAAATGTAGATGTTTTGTAGAATTCCAAGAACTACTAGTAAAGTAAACTAAACTTTCATTTATTTAAACTTATAATAAAAACATAACTAAACAGATATATATGCTTTCATTTTACTCAGCCTTAAATGGCTTCCATACTTAAGTACTCCAAAACAAACAGTGGAGATACTGCTGGCCAGGCAAGTACACACCTACTAAATCTGCTGCATCACTATTTATACAGGCAAAGAACATTAAAGTCACAGTTAATACAAAACATTAGCATAGGTTAAGAAAAGGTTATGGTCACAAATAAATAAAACAACAGTTTAATAAATAAGTTTAACTAGAAAACATTAACTCTGGTATTTGGCTACCAACCAACCTACCATAACTCAAAACAGTTGACATGGCATTAAGTTTGCAAGCTACAAGTGTGAAGTTACTTCATTCACAACTAAACTATCTAGTAAATATTTTTGCATTAATTATATAATAAAAGAGTCCTTTATATTTAAAAAAGGTAAAATATATATGTATGAATAATTAACATTTAAACTTTGAAAAATATTGAAAGTAAAAGTTTGTTTACATTTTTTTCAATTACTAACCAGCCATGTCATAACTTTTAAATCTTTTCTACAAATATTAATAAACTTTAAATATAACAAATGAACTTTCAAATAACTTATTAAACATTATGAGGATGAGTGAAAGAGAGGGGGAAAAACTTATTGGGATTTTAAATGAACTTAAAACTTAAACTTAACTCTTTAATTGAAAAATGCCAACAAATTGCAACACGTTGCAACTGCGCAAGACGACATTTTAAATCAAGTTACATAAGATTATAATATCTTATCGAAGACTGCAAAAAAAAAAAAAACAATATTTTTAGTTTCTTTTTACATTGTTTACAAGCCAGAACACTATGGTCATCTGCACCCACACACTGAAAGTATGTTCCCAGTGACGTCACAAGACTCCTAGTAGGGGGAACAAGGCGGCATCCTTCCCGTCAAAGGGATGAACTTGTCCTTATCTTCTATAGCCCTGGCCTGACACACAGTGTTCGGCCGCCCCACACGGGAAACTACTCCCGGTCAATGCTTTTGTTACACATAAAAAAAAAAAAAAAAAAGAAAAAAAAAATCAAGAAAAAGAAAACACAGGTAAACAAAAACAAGTAAGTTTACTTCAGTTATATTTATTTGAGATATAAGTTTAATATATAAAAGAAAAATTAGGTAAATTTAAAAAAAAATCTTTTTTTCTCCCTCTAATTTTTTTTTTTTTAATTGTTGGCATATAAAAGCTTTTTAGTTTATCTTAAAAAATATTGAAGGGCATTGCTGATGGCACGTCTTTATCCTCTAATCTAGAGGACTGATTATTCCTACGCTTAGATTCTTTAGGGTGTTCAGTTTTAATTCAACATCGTGCAAATTGTCAGCAATACATAGAATTTTTGTTGGGATTCTGATCCAAGTTGCATTGTTTTGGAAGTTTACTTTACATTATATTGCCTCCAAACTGGCATGTTCAAAAAATTATTGTATAAAGTATATTATTGAGGAAAGTCCCACCTTTGAGAATTCTGAATGCCTTTACGACTTGTGAGGATAGGTGCATTATCTTGCTGTTAATCCTTTCTTTTTTTTTCCATGCTAGAAGTGTTGTAACAAATGAAAGATGGTCAAAAAGAGTTTGTATATATATCTTTGAATTAAAATTTTCAGAAATATACACAAGTGACTCAATGTCACTGAACGAAAAGCAGTCTAATGCTGCAATGATTCCGTCAGTTAATTGTTTTGAGAAGATCTCTTTTTCTTTTTTTCAAATTGTCACAATAATTTTGAAATTTTATTTTTATTTTAGATCATGGTCTATATTTTAATTTAATTTTTTACAAAAGAGCATGTTTTTTATTTTTTTTTTATCTCATTGTCGTGTGTCATTTGTATTGACCGTGAAATATTTTGAAATTTTATTTTTATTTATATTATGATTATGGAACTTATTTGACGGTTCTGAAACATGTCAATGTCATTTATTTTTATTATAGCACCTTTCTTAAATAAAATTAAAAAATTTTATTAAAATGTTTATATAAAAGGTGAATGTTTTATAATCTGGTGATTTAAAAAATCAATTGGATTTAATTAAATTTTTATAATATCAGGACCATTCAAGTTTCACTTATTTTCATCAGAGAAAGTAACCTGCAGCAGTTTGTTGTCCCAAGTCATCACTTGTGTGGTTGAAAATATTATTGAGATGACTTAAGAAAAAAAAAAAAAAAAAAAAAAAAGATTTTATTAAAACATCAGTTAGGTGGTGGATCAATTGCGATATGGGGCTGCTTTTTGTTCAAAGATGTGGAGCCATTTGTATATGTTTTTAGCAAAATTTAATTCAAAGACACATGTACAAACTCTTTCTGGCCATCTCTCATTTGTTGATACAATTCTAACAGGGGAAAAAAAAAAAAAAAAAAAGAATGGCTATAACAGTGAGATAATGTGCCTATCCACAAAACATTAGTTCCACAAGAAAAATATTGAAGTCTTGCAATGGGCGCTCAGAAATCCAGTTTTAAATCCTATCGATAACTTATGGTGAGATCTAGAAGATTGAGTTTATCAAAAAGGAAGGCATTTTTTCTCATCATCAGAACCCAGGTCTGTGATTAAGGATAAATAGCACAAACACAATCCCGAACAGTACAAAAATGAATGATGTCGAGAAATGGTGGAATATTTGCATTCATTAAACTTCAGAGGTGGTTGCATAATATATGAAATATTAGTTCCTTTGTTTACTATATTGAATTTATTTGCTGTCCTTATAGTTTTTACACAGGCAAAAATGGTGGGTTTTTTTTACAATTACTTTATTTTCATAATAAAATACTCACAGTTTAATTTTGTTGATTTTTTTATTAGCTTTTCAACTTGATACCTTTTATAAGGAAAAAAGATTTATTTGTTTTGAAATTTTTAAGAAAATCAACATTTTTTGCTGTTTTTATATGCAAAGTAGTTATTAATCGGCGTAATCAAGAATTACTGCTTTTATATTTCACATTGATTTTAATATAAATTTATTATTAGTTTAAATAATTAAAACTTTTTTGAATAGAGAAAGAAACCTGTAATATGTTTGGGTCAATTTAGTATAAAAATCAGATGACTTTCATGAAGATATAAATTAATGTTTTTGAAATGGGTTTAATTATATCATCCTCAAAATCATGCTCTTCCAGCTGTATCAAGATTTAAGATAATACGGATATACAATGTCATTTCCTGGTCCATTTGGATCCAAGAAACTCAAATAAAATGTCAAAAATGGGTGTTACTAATTGAAAATTCAAAATTGATATTTTTTTAATGTAGATGACTTCGAAAGCATAATTTATACACAATAATAATTAATAAACATTATGCTCAGTCTGACTCCTAGAGTTTATGATTATTTTTAGCATAATTAGTTCAGAATAACCCCTTTCATTCCACTTATCCCCATGGAAATTGGTAACTGAAAACTAAGAATTTTTTTTTTTTTGGGGGGCTATGCACGAAATAGAGTTTCTGCAATGCTGCAAAAAGTTCAACCTTCTTTAAAAATTAAATATTTTTTTAACGTAATAAGATTTGTTTATCAGTCAGTTAAATATGAGATAAATTTAACTTCTGTTACAATCTGACAGTAATTACTTTTGCGAGTCAGATATTTTGTAGCAAGAGGCATTTTGTTCTAGCCTTAAATCATGACTTTATCTACATACAAAATGCTAAATTTATGTTTCACTATTACAAAATTTGGTACAGAGCAATTTATGCTGCGGTGGCGTATTAACGCCACTGCAGCATAAATTGTACTGATGTGCCAATAAAGAGCAATCTCGCTGTTTGCATGCGCATACAGTTATCGTTTGGATTTCTTGTTGCCTTGTTGTTTGCCGATTTTTGATGCCTGTTTTGCACAAAAACAGATCAAGATGCAATTTTATTTTTTTCAGGAGCGATGATACAGGGGTTAAACTCTATATCGGGCTATTTTCCACCAAAATCCGACTAACTGCTTAGTTTTTAAATAATGTGTTTTGAATTTTGAAAGTGTTTTATTTTATGATTTGTCGCAAAAATTTTAGGTGTAGATTGGCAATACTTAAAAACCATCAAATCTGTAGGTGCGGTGGCATTAATATGTAAGTATCCAAAATTTATACAAAAAGAAATGGTCTAATAAAGATTAACTTTATTACACTAAAATAATTTACAGAACACTCTTCCCATGATTTGCAAAATTCTTTTGATAATTCAGGGGCGATTGTGTTCAGGTTATATACCTGAATTCATGTATTTTGTAAATTTACAGTACCAAAATTCCAGTTTTTATGATAGTTCAATTTTTAAAATACAATATCAATTTCATATGATTGCTAAACATAATTAAAGTTTATATAATATGTAATTTGGCCTTCCTGTTATAAATATGTTGGCTTTCCCCCCTTGTTCCCATACAGAAACATTTTCTTGCTAAAATTTCAGGTATTTTTTCATGAGCCCACAATCCCCCTGATAATTAGAGTTAAAGGGAAATATTTAAATTTCGATAATCAAGAGAAATGTCTCACGGATTTTATTCCTCGAAGTTGCAGGATTTTGTGTCCAGCGTGTTTTATTATTATTATTTAAAAAACCTATTGCAATTTCTCAATATAGTCATCATTTTTTTAAATAATAGATCTTTCCATGATTAAATTTAACATTTTTAAATTTGAAATACATACTAGAATTTCCTTATAGTTATTTAACCACGGAAAGTTTGTCATTAAATAGAGTGAATATTACTAACCGAAAATTATGTTGTAGATTTTGTGAATTTAAAAAAAAAATCACTCGCTGTTTCATTCCAAAGCTTGCAGAGTCCTAAAGTGTCAACAGGTTTAGATTCCTCTTAAACAAAGATCATGTTTTCAAATCAACAACAAAATGTTTTTTATCATCTGATATTTTTGTCTTTTTTTCTCAAATTATTTTCATAAAGCATGGTTTTAATTATAGGTGCATTCAGGTCTGACTTTAAAGGGGAAGGAAGAAACAAGGTATCAAGACCTAAAGTATTGATAATTTTCAAATTATTTGGTGAAAATCTAACCCGGGGCGCCATGGTTATTAAAATTTTTCTTGAGTGCATGTTTTCTCTCTCAATCGTATGCAGAGATGATTAATTTGGTTTCCTATTCTAAAATTGTTTCGATCTATCTTTAATTTTTTTGTTGTGGAAGGAAAAAAAAAACTTCTTGTGCTGCTTGTCTGTTGAGTGAGGATTATTCCCTTAATGAATTCTCAAAAATTAGTGCACTAGTCAGAATACATGTGTTCAATAAGAAAAAGAATATTTGAGCAGCTTAAGAATTTAGGCATGCAAAGTTTTCTTGAGACAATGGTGCACCGGCCAGCGGGCCAGTCTGAGCCTGCCCGTGACCTCCCTTTAGGATCTGTTCACTTACATATATCCTTTTTTTGTACATTCACAATCATTTTACTTTTCTCATTTAACAATTATCATGAACATTTTTCTATTATCTTTTTTTTCTTTAATAGTATTTAGAAAAGTTTTAGTTTATTTTCTAATACAAAATTTTATGCCAAATAAATAAATACATTTTTTAATTATAGCTACTAAAGTTTTCGTTCTTGCAGTTATGGTAATGATAATAATAATAATCTTGGTGATGATAATAATATTTAATTAAATTCAGACCCAAACAGAGAGTAGTAGAGTGGTTAAACATTACCAGGGCCTGGCTCGTCTAGCAGTCTTGGCTTCAGTTATAAAAACAAGCACAAATATTTGAAAATTCATTTTTATCAAGAAAGTTTTGGTATTGTGCCTCTGTTTTTATGACATGGCTAATTTCAGACATGCAAACAGGAATTAATCAAATAGAAGGTTGAATAAAGTCACAAGAAGATTTAGCATTTTTTCTTTCTTTCATATTTAAGGGGCTACTGCAGTCAAATGAAAAGACCCATTTCACTAATGCTAATCCTATGGAATAAATTTATACAGATATCTCGGTTGCATTTCAATATTTTTAAATGATTTTCTGGCTTTGGATGTCTGAGATTGATCTGTATGAATGACGTTAATTACTTTTTTCATTTTGTTTACAGTTATTTTTTACAAGGACGCTTTCATTTTTGGAACCAGTTTGAAAAGCGAAAGCAACCCCATAAAAAATATCTGCAACCAAAATCGAAAAACCAAAAAATGACCTCCATTCAGATCTATCTGAGTTATCCAATGCAAAAAGAATCATTTAAAAATATTGAAACGCAACTGAGATATTTTTATAAATTTCTTCCATAAGATTAGCATTAGCTAACGAGTCTTTTCATTTGAGTAAAGTAGCCTCTTAAACATTTTCATTCAGAGTTAATCAATGATTTCAATTAAAATTGAATTATATTTTCAATATTTTAAATTTTATTTAAAATTTTTTTAAATAGAGGTTAAAATCTTTTTAATTAGAGATTAAAGAAGGTTACAAATGCATCTTACATTATAAATGTATACATAATTGGATACAAATAATGCTTTATATATTTTTTAAATGGTAATGTCCAGCAAATTTATTATCTGTAATAAAGCCTGTTCATAACGGAATCCTGCTATAAACAGAAAAGCAACAAACATATGTATCATATGTATATACAGTAGACTCCCTCTCATCCGCAAACCAGAAATCAGCAACTCTCTAAAATCCGCACATATTTTATGGATGTAAACAATGAAACTTTCAATTTGGATATTGGGAATTTGATTTTTTTTTAGTTATGTATCAATTCCATATGTTTTTTATTTTGTAATTTTTATTAATGTGACTGAGTTCATGTTTTTTCATGAAGGATGAATAAATTTATTACTGAAAAAGTTCAAGATAGTGCTGATATTACTGGTAATCACAATCTTCTTACCAAATATATTTATGCATTAATCAAGATTTTTTTTTTGTTACTAAGCCCGGCTAAACTTGGGGAAAAAAAAACTTATTTTATGATTTTGATGTGAATGAGTAATGTAACTTTATGAGGCAAGTTTTGTTGAATACTTATAAGTATTCAGCCGAAACCGAATATTCGGTTTACATGCCGAATCACCGAATACCAAATCAACTATTTGGTATTCGGTCAATCCCTAAATAAAATGCCTTGGTTTGCCTTATTATTTTCTGTTTTTCTTCCTCTTTATTTGAATGAAATAATAAAAGATTTATATTTTAAATTAAATGAATGCAATATAAAAAATTGCTAGATTATGGCATGAACATTGTTTGTCAATATATAAACTGTGGCTAACTAATAAAAAATATAGTTTTTCACAAGGAACTGTTCTAATATTAATAAAATACAGTAAAGTATGGTAAGAAGGAACTCCTAAGGATTTTTTAAAAGGTATGCTTTATTAATTTTAGTATGTATAATGTTATGGTTATGATATTCTTTTTATTGGGACTGTGATATTCCTTCTTGATCTTTAATGCAGGATTTTTTGAGACAGCCCTATCATTACATCAGAAATTTCATGGCTTTGATCAAAGAAATACTATATAATTATATTTGCTGAGTGAAATCTGTCAACATTTTTTAGTGTTTAAACTGTACCATCAAATTTATTTTAAGAAACATATCTACAGCACAGATTCAATTTGTTCAGGCTAATATTAAAAGAATGCTGAATTCTTTAGAATAGTGATAAATACTATAGAGGGAATTCTAAAATGCTGGCATTTTATTAACTTGTGAATATTAAAGTACAAATATGTTGAATTTCTCAATATCATTGATCTTACTCTAGCATTTGGTTTACATTCTAATTTAATAAATTCTAATTTAGAAATATAAAGAAGTAACAGAAATTTTAAATATAATACCGAGGAAAAAAAAATTCATTAGAAAAGCAGAAATTAAAAAGGAAGTAAAATTCACAAATAAGTTGTGATAACATCTACAATGAATCCTTCATGCTTTTGTTAAAATAATAATAATAATAAAGCGTTCTGGTTCGGCATTACAGCCTAATATAATAAAATACAATTTTATCTTTTAAAAAAGTAGCGTTTTAGTTCGAATTACAGCCTAGTATATTAAAATCCGATTTTTCATAAATAATATTTATATATAAATAGATGACTATACAATAAGCGTTAAAAGTGAAACATTAAATAAATATGCAATTTTCCGCTCGCAATATGTCAATCAATCGTTATATTTTTTGTAATTATAAATTTTCTTTACTCCAAAGTAAATAAGTTGAGTAATAAAACAATTTTTTTTATTACAGCTGCTTATGAAACTTTTTTATATACTATATATTTTTTAAATATTGATAATCATAATTTTTTATGTTGATTTAATTATTATTCTGAAATACATTATAGTATGTGATGTTTCATGTAACTTGTGATAATAATTTGTTGTTTACATCAATAATATGTCAACAAAAATATACGAGGTTGCCAGAAAATCGCCAAATCTCCCGCTTCATTAGGGGTGATGACGTCACTTTTGGAGAAAAACATGAAAATCACGTGGCTGCTGCCATTCGTTGAAATCCCCTATTTAATGCATCATCTAACCCTGCCCTTAAAAAATTACTGCTCCCCCCTGTGTCCCACTCTGGTATCAAACATGCATACTTTAATTTATAAGACTAATTTTAAATTTCTTAATTCACAATATGCAGTACAAATACACTATAGTTACAATAAATAATCTATCAGTTAAATTATTTTCCCCTCCCAAAATCCCTATTTTTCTCTCTGTATATTCTGACCCTCCCTTCTCCTCCATACATCTCATGCAGTTTAAAATCTGTAGTTTTTTTGGTACAAATGACTTTTGGTCTATAAAATCTTGTAAAAAGAACAAATATTGCCAAGCTTAGCAATAAACATTAATTTCTGATAACTCTGGCAAAATATCGTACCAAATCCCCTTTCTGGCAATTTTAGCCACAACTTCAGTGGAGGGGTGAGAGAGGTAATTTCTCTTTCGTGCCTGTGATGTCATTTGACAATGGCCTTCACTGTTTTTTTTTTTTTTTTGCTTTTGTTTAGCTAAGCCTGCATCTTGAAACTTGAAATTTTTGACAGAAGTTTTCCCCATGCCTATTATGGCTGACTGACATAATTTTGTGAGATTCCTTGTAGCATTTTTTATTAGTTTGATTTCTTATTACTTTTGATAATGGTTTCATGCTCATTTTACGTTTGAGTATATTAGTGTTTTACAACATGAATCGATATATCTTTTTGCAATTATATTTTACCAATCGTGACTTGTATATGGAATTTTTTTTTTCTTTAGAATCTAAAATTGCTTCAAAATTTCAAGGAATCTTCAAAATGTAAGTACTTTTTTTGTACTATTTGTATTTATTAGTGCTAAAAATGCTTTTTTGAATTTGATTGCACCAATGAAATTCATTTTGAAATAGGGTTGGCAAGTTTCTTCTGCAGTGGAAAAAACCGCAGAAAAAACTATGGAAAAAACTGGCCGGAAGAAACTTTCTTTAAAAATTTACCATATATTTTCAATTTTGTAAGACATAATAAATATCTTTTTCCTGTAATCTTATATAAATTAATTTCATTGGACCAAAACAAATTAAATTAAATATATATGCTAAATTAATAATTATATCAGTTTTTTTAGCCATGATCACACACAACACTTATCTAGAGATTTTCAACCATTGACTAAATGAAAAAAAAAAAAAAAAATTATCCAAAATACACAAAATCAATTAAACGTTATCCATTTCAATTTAACCAAAACATATTTTTTTTATTATGTAAATTTCTGAAGCTAGTAGTAAATAGTAGAGATTATTTACTAATGTTAGAATGAAACCCATTTATTTAAATAAAAGCTTTTAATTTACATCACTTTAATTAAGTAATGTATGATAATTACTGTATTAATTAGAGATCAACCAAAATTATGGCTTCATTTTCTGCCCAAAATCAGAGTTTTGACAAAAGCGTGGGTGAAAAATCAGCCAGACCAAAACATTCAGTATTCCAAAAATCTTGTTTCTTCCTTCGGAAATTTTCAACATTAGTCATTAATTTGAACTGTATCGGCTCAAATGAATATATTGCAATGAACTTCATTGTTTATAATTATCAGTCATGAATTATTAATCTCTCATAGAAAGTTTTTAGTTTAAACTGCATTAGTGTTTCAAATATTCTTTTAGAAAGTTCTAGAATAACAAATGATCGTTTACAAAAATCGTTATTTATAGAAGAAAAATCAAGGTGTGTATACCTAAAACTAAAATTTTTTTTAATTAAATTTGTATAATTAGAAAATATTTCTGTGTCATGAATGAATTAATTATGTATTGTATATTTAAAAAAAAAAACGATTTTGGATTATTAACAGTTATACATAATTCATAAATACCAAACATATAATTGATTTACAATTATGTATGTATTAATTATTTTAAAACATACAATTACTTAAAATTTTTTGGATGTTATCATTTTCGGCCAAAAAATAGAAATGTCACCTAAATTTGATTTTGACCTTAAAAACGTGTTCCGGTCTATACTGAGTGTTAAAAAAAAAATCATTAAAATCCTTATTTTTCTTAGTGCAACACAACATAGTATAATAAAAACGTTTTTTAGCAGTGAGATGCTGCAATCAATTTCTCGACTTAAATTGGACAAAAGCAAAAAATGAATTTTTTTTTTTTTTTTTTCCCCCAAGTCTTACACTTCAGGATAGTTTAAAAGCATTTTGACATACCTGTAGATATTTTTAGAACACTAATCTTTTAAAATCAGCATTGAGATACTCATGCTAGATGAAAAATAAAATTATAAATACAGTAGACTCCCTAAAATCCACGTTACTAAAATCTGTGAAAGCCAGAAATTCGTGCATTTTTTCAGATGTAAACAAAATTAAAGATGGCGCTGAAGTCAGCACCTAACACAAAAAATTCTATGACAATATTTATTTTTAAATCATTTTCAACTTCTTCCTTTTTTAAAATGTCTTTCATTTTAAATTCTGTAGTGTTAAATAATATGTTTCTTAGATGTACGATGATCGATATTTAATCGAAATAATCATTATCGTATCGTAGTTGCAGCTTAATATAAATTTCAATGGCCATTTGGTAGTGTGTGTAATTCACGTGGCAGGATAATTTTTGCTATATAAAATTGTGTAGTTCTATTATTATTTTCGTATCCGTGCTAGTTAAGAAATGAATTTAGGATTTAAATCCAGATTTCTAATTACCATGATCCATACTTAATCGAAATAATCATTATCATATCGTAGTCACAACAAAATATAACTTTCAATGACCATTTGCTTGGTAGTGATTGTAATTCGAGAATCAGGATAATTTTTGCTGTATAAAATGAATATTTTAAAATTAATCAAGCTTATTTTGTTTATTAACCAAGGCAAATATTTTTCTTTACAAAAAAAGATTGATTTTTCCCTATCATATTTTATATTTAGTATTGTATCTTAATTATTTACATTATATTTTTCTAAAATTTTATTTTACTTAACTTTTTTTTGTAATAATTATTTGCTTTTTAACTACTATTTAAAAATTTTACTTAATTATTTTAATGTTTCAAAAATGTAAACAAATCAATGACCAGAAATCTGTAAAATTCTAAAATCCACACGGCCCCTGGTCCCAAGCTTTGCGGGAGTCTACTGTATATTTATTTACTGTGTTGTGCAGTTTAAAATAATGCACTTTTATATGGAAATAATATATTTTTATATGAAAAATAAACAATTTGTAGGTAGTTTCTCTTTTTATAAATGGAACAATTGATAAAAAAAACCCCATCCCTCTTCTACCTCTAGAGTAATAAAAATCAATCACCTGAAAATGTCTATTGAACATAATTTTTAATTAAAAAATAACTTATCTTTACAAAAATAATATTTTTAATAATAATTTATATATTTTTTATATTTTTAATAAATAATTTATTTTAATAGTTTAATTTTCTAATTTAGATTTCTTCGAATTACACTTTAATCCTTTGGTACTTCTAGGTTATCTTGTCGACCAATTTCGCCAAATTATACATGTTGACATAATTTTTATTTTAAATAACGAAAAAACAAATAATTAGTAGAATATTAATAAAAATATTAATAAAAAGTCTAAATAAAAATCAATGACATTTTAAACACATGAATCGCATTTAATGTCATTGAATGTGACATTCATGATCATCCATTATTGGCATTTAATCTTATAGTTTGGCAATAATTTTTTGGTCGACTGGATAACCTAGAAGTATCAATTCTTTTACATAGTTAATATACTTTAACCAGAGTTTCCCCCCAGAGGGTTTCAGGGGGGCACTCCGCCCCTCCTGCCCTTTAGTTTAAAAAATAGCGCCCCTCTTGCCTCTAATCCAAAAACTAGCGCCCTTTTTGTTGCTCATTCAAAAAAATAGTGCCCTTCTTGCCCCACATTTGAAAAAACGCAGCCTTTCAGTGATGATGCAGATGTTCTATAGCACGTAAATTATGAAAAAAATCGGCGACGGAATGCAAAAAATAGCTCTTATGCTTCCTACGAGACGCATTATTTTGTCAAAGAATCGTGGGAAAACAGCAAATTTCATTAAAAAATCGCAAAATAACGACTAATTTCCGGTAAGATTCGAAAAAAAAAATGGCTAATTTCGCCACGAAATCCCGAAAAAGCGGCAGATTACCTCAAAATATCATTAAAAAACTTCACATTTCATCAAAAAAATCATGATAAAAGGGGAAATTTTTGTCAAATGATTCGCTAAAAACGGAAAAATTTGCCAAAAGATCACGAAAAACGGCAAAGTTTTTTAGTGTTTAAACATGACAAAATTGGCGGCTTTTTGAGATCTTTTATAATTTTTATTTGAGATCTTTTGAAAAAAATTGCCATTTTTTGTCATCTTTTAACAAGATTTGCTTTTTCTTCATGATTTTTTAGCAAAATCTGCTGTTTTTTACGATCTTTTAACAAAATCTGCTGTTTTTTACGATCTTTTAACAAATTCGGTCTTTTTTTGCGATGTTTTCACAATATTTGCCGTTTATCTGCACTCTTTTAACAAAAGTTAACTTTTTCTTCTTTTTTTAATTTTCGACGAAATTTTGGATTTTTTTCATGGATTCTTTGATGAAATTTCTGTATTTCCACGATTTTTTTGGACCGCTAACTTCTAGATTCAACTCTATAAAAGAGCCCTGATGAAGAATGCAAAAAGTGCCCTTTTCAGAAAAGTAGCACCCTGCCCCTTTTTAAACCTGGGGGAAACTTTGCTTTTACTTTGGGCATTTGTTTTTGTTTCTTCCATTCAGGCCCGGACTGGCTCCTTTGGGGGCCCTCGGGAAGAGACTGAAAAGGGGCCCCCTTAGCGGGGAGTTTAGTGATAATAGAATCTTCATTTGTATAATAAAAGCTTAATAGTTCAAGAGCCGACCGCACAAAATTCTGTCATCGAGCACAAAAAAAATCCTTTATTTTATGGAAGAATAGTAATAGAGGAATCTAATGATCCGTGTCTGCCGGAAGCGAAGTTGTGCATAAGGAAAAAATTGATACCACTAGTGGTTGACTCGTAGGTTTAGAATTGTCCTTGGCGTACTATAAAACAAGAAAGAAAAATCATGCGTTAAGCATAGATTACGAAGCACTTTCCAACACTTAATGAAATTTTTTAACAAAATTTTGTTATTTAGGGAAATAATAGTGTATAGCCAAATGTACCCAAACATGTATTCCAGTACTTTTTAAGAGCCCTGTATTTCATATGTCAGTTGATATAATGGGAAAATTTAGTTTAGCAAGAAAATACCCAGTAGCTTGAAATTTTTTTTTTTTTCAGCAATTCATACTATTAGATGGAAACATACTTGAATACTTTTGTTCAGCCCTGTAGTTTACATTGTACTTTTATTACACGTCAGCATTAGGCTAAAATTTATTGTAAACTAAAACACTTTTAAAACAACTGAAATCACATTCTCATAAATCATCATTCATAAGCGTCCATGTACCGGATTCTTTGCGTGGCCCAGTATATCCTTTTATCTATATTCTGCAAACATTTCTCAGTAAATTGAGTGAAGCTCAGCGTAAAAATAAATAATTTACGCTCATATTCAGTAACGTTGGTGAGCTCTTTTGGGTAGCCCTGTATATCAACTATAACATTTATACACACCATATAATGTGCATATATTTAGCGAAATATAAACGCGCATATCATAATTAAAATGCATTCCATCCCTCCATCAGCCATCATCGGACACATATACGGTACTTCGGAAAGAATATACTATTTGAAATCTTTTGTATGGCCCTGTAAATGCTATGTACTTCATACTATGCAAGACAGTAGCGTATAATTTATATTAAGCTTCAGTGACATATATCAATTTTATTATACATGAAAAAGCTTAATATATTTAAAATATGTCACACACAATCACCCCTTTTACCATTATCTAATGGAATTCTTTTGTTTGGTCCTGTAAATGAATAATAGCTACTTTTTAACCTTATATTTTATAGAATGCATATTTTAATATGTTTGACAGGGTATAACATCTTTAAAATTCCTTTGAAACGATTTTTCCCCATAGGCTGTAATGTAATGGGAAACTTTCGATTCGTCCTGTAGATAAACTAATCATGGTAGAAACTTCATTTTCGATAGGACTTGTGCTAAGGTAAACGTCAATAACGTCCTAAAATTGCATGGCAATCCGAGTATATTAACGATTTTTCCACATAGGCCGTAATGTAATGGGAAACTTTTAATTCTCTCTGTAGATAAACTAATCATGGTAGATACTTCATTTTCAATAGGGTTCGTGCTAGGGTAGACCTCAATAACGTCCTAAAATTTCATAACAATCCGAGTATATTTACGGGAGTTAGAGCGCGGACAGACGGCCAGACGGTCATCCGGCTAAACGGACAGACGGCCAGACAAACCGAATGCATAAAATCCGGCTAAAAATATTAAAACATTGAAAACTGGGTGCCGGAAAAGACAAAGCTAATCCTATGAGTCAACCACTAGTGGTATTCATTTTTGGCTTCTGCTCCACTTCCAGCAGGCATGGATCATAGATTCCGCTATTACTACTCTTCCATAAAATAAAGGATTTTTTCTTGTGTTCGATGACACAGGGTTTTTTTTGCGGTCAGCTCTTGGACTATAAGTCATGGTGTGAGGGAGTGACCTTTCCATAAAGGCACTCTAGTGTTTCTGAGATCGTGACGTCAGTAATTTAACAAGTGTAAGCGTAAAAGCGACATCTATCCTCTCTTTTACTTTAACTTTCTAGAGTGTGTGTGCTCTTTCGGATTTTACAGTTTGCTTGCGGTTATTAGTAATATGTTAATGTGAAGTATCTCAGTTTGCAGCATATAAAAGCTTGGGTTTGTGTGTCTCTGGCATTAGCCAGCAGCCAGCGAGTGAGGATCTCTAGTATTAGACAAGCGAAGTGAATTATTGTTCAGCGAAGTGCTAGCGAATAGGAAGTAGCAACGGCCTCCTGTGAAGTGGAAAGGAGTTTGGATAGTTGTTTTGAGCTTCGGCCGTGGTAAGAGAGTTTATATTACTTCCATTTTTGATTATTTGGTGAAATAAAGAATTACCCACAGCCACTGCCTGTTTAATCAAGCTTTGTTTAGCAGCTCAGCAGGAAGATAGTGAGAAGTGTTAGGCGGTGCCCCGACTGAGCTAGGCCGAAGCCTGTGAGTATGATTTAGCTGTTCATAGTGTTTTCAGTTGTGTAAATTTAAGACTGGCTCCACTTCCCTTCAGCCATTATCACTTTAATAAACTTTGTTATTTTGTCCTAAATTACTGAGTATGTCTGCATTTAACCTCCACCCCGACCAACCTAATGTTACAAATGGCGCCCAACGAAACATCGGACATTATGAAATTGTGCCACGTGTGTATTTCACCGGTGAGGGTGATATTAGTGAATTTTTAGTTAAATTAGATGATTATATTTTGTTCAATAATATACCTGAAAAAAGTAGATACGTAGTGCTTAAATGCTCGTTGAAGGGCGAAGCACTTTTGTGGTTGGAAAATATAGGAAAGTTTTTGATTTCTGATGAAGCGAAAAGATTTGAACAAACTGTGATTGAGTTAAAGAAGGCATTTCCTCCCGTTAAAGATAAAAGTATTTTGAGAAAAGAGTTCTATTGTAATAAGCAGAATATTTATGAGTCGGCGTCAAAATTCTATCTACGTAAGCTTGAACTAAAAAATAAATTAAATTTAGATATCACATTTGAGGAATTGTTGGACATTGTTTTTCCTCTTTTTAATCCAAATATACAGGACTTTATTGAAGTTAGAGCACCGAAGAATTTTGCAGAAATGCATCAGATATTATCGAAGTATGAGACTCGGCATAGCTCGGATCAACGGGATTTGCGTAACCCTCGTCAGAGACCGGTACCAGATAGTAATTTGAGAAATGAGGGGGAACGTAATTTTGTGAGAGGGGGGCAGCGATTTCCGGATAGTAATTTGCGTAATAGAAATGATGGATTTGGTCGTAATATGTCGAATACGAATAATGGTAATAGGAATTGTGATGGTGCTAATAATTTTAGAAGTGGTGAGAGAAGTATGTATGGAAATAGACAGAATAGTGGTTATAATCGTAGTGGGGGAGGACGGGACAGGAATGTTTCTTCGCAAGTAAGGAGATTGACTTCGGATGAGAATGTTGAAAATAGGTCAATGCAAAAGAGATGTGTTCAGAGGTCGGGTCAGTTAAACTGGTAGGTGACTGTATTTCGGAAGGTATGCAGTCACAGATTAAATCGGAAAAGCCTTCTGTGAGTTTGAATAAAATTACTATTAATCCGGTTGAGTTACCTGAAGTGTTAATTGTGTTAGATGGTATTGTCGTTAAAAGTGTCTTCGATACAGGGGCAGATAAGTCGTTCATTTCTTTTGATTGTTATCGGAAATATTTTTCGTATAAGAAATTGAAGAGGTTAAGTCTGGTGGTTCAGTCGGCACAGGGAGTAGCTTGCGATAATAAAGGTTCAGTAGAATTGGAAATTGAAATTCGTTCGGTTAAGACATGTTGGGAGTTTTGTGTGTTAGATGGATTAACAGTGCATTGTATAGTTGGTGTGGATTATATGAAGGATAGAGGAATTAGTTTGGATTTCTTTAAAAAGTCGTTAATAGTGAATAATGATGAGAATGTGAGTAAGAAAGAGCCAGTTTCAGTGTCAGTTAATTTGGAGGAGTCGGGGTTAAGTGAAATCGAGAAGGAGGAATTTAATAAGTTTTTGAATGAATTTGGAGAGGTTTTTTCTGATAAACCGGATTTAACGCATGTTGCGTGGCATGAGATTGATACTGGTTTGAAAGCACCTGTTGCTAGTAAACCATGTCGTTATGATAAAGTTAAACAAGGTATAATTGATTATCATATTCAAAAAATGCTAGCGGACGATATTATAATGCCAATTGAGTCTCCTTTTGCATCTCCAGTAGTGTTATGTCGTAAAAATAATGGGAAAAGTTTAGATAATCCAGAGGCATATAGGTTTGCAGTAGATTATAGAAAGTTAAATGCGATAACGCAATACCCTCAGTATCCTATTCCAGTAATTGACGACATTTTGGCTAATATAACGAGTACGAATTATATGTCAACGTTAGATCTTACGTCGGGTTATTTTCAGATTGCAATGAAGCCGGAGGACATACCTAAGACTGCTTTTATTACTCGGGACGGTTGTTTTGCTTTTAAGAGAATGAGTTTTGATTTATCGGGAGCGCCGGCAACGTTCCAGAAGGCCATGAATAATATCCTTAAACCTTTGCTTGGTAAGGGTGTCTTGGTCTACCTGGACGACATAATTATAATGGCAGCTACTTTTGAAGAGCATTTAAGATTGTTGAGGGAAGTATTTACGTTGTTAAGAGATGCTGGGTTAACAGTTAAGTTAGAAAAATGTAAATTTTTGAGAAAAGAGATAAAGTATTTAGGAGTTAAAATTACGGGTGATGGTATTAATATAGATAATGAGAAAATTGGGGCAATTACGTCAATGAGTCCCCCCAAAAATAGTAAGGAAGTGGCGACATTTTTAGGGATGGTGGCTTGGTTTGCCAAGTTCATTCCACGTTTTTCGGAGTTATGTGAACCGTTGTATAATTTAAAAAGGAAAAGGGTGAAGTTTGTATGGTCATCAGCGGCTCAGAGATCGTTTGAATTATTAAAAGAGGCAGTAGTTTCCCCTCCTGTTTTGGCTCACTCCGATTATTCATCTCAGTTCGAAGTGTATTGTGATGCGAGTGCAGTGGGGGTTGGAGCGATGTTAGCACAGAAAGGTCGACCTATAGCTTTTGATTTATTGGTTTGATTATTTGGTGAAATAAAGAATTACCCACAGCCACGGGCTGTTTAATCAAGCTTTGTTTAGCAGCTCAGCCAGAAGATAGTGAGAAGTGTTAGGCGGTGCCCCGACTGAGCTAGGCCGAAGCCTGTGAGTATGATTTAGCTGTTCATAGTGTTTTCAGTTGTGTAAATTTAAGACCGGCTCCACTTCCCTTCAGCCATTATCACTTTAATAAACTTTGTTATTTTGTCCTAAATTACTGAGTATGTCTGCATTTAACCTCCACCCCGACCAACCTAATGTTACAATGGGACTGTCTACTTTTAAAATAATATTTCAGAACACTGAAGATATTACTTGTTGTAGAGGTCTGCGCCTATGACCCGAGACCCGAGGCACGTATCCAGCCCAGCAGGACAGGTAAAGAAATTTAAAAGAATTGCTAAGCCAAAAAAACTAGTCGGGTGTGCGAAATACAAAACTTTTTTTCTATCGCATACATACATTTTACTATTTTAAAAAGTAATTACACATGTTAATGCCGTTAATAATAGTAATTCAATACTATACCAACTATAATTTTCATCTTAAAAGTCTGCTTCAGTCAATTAATTGAAGTAAAAACGAGTTTCCGTCTCTGCACGAGCCGATGAACAAAAGGCAATTTTTTTTTTCAAATTCAGACAGGATTTACTCGCCCTACCCCGAAAAATCATACCCCAAAATTTTAGTTCGGTTCTATGCATAACTTCATACACTGTTTGATGGTAAAATAATGAAAATGGCACAGACATCGCGACTATAGCGCCTCCTTCCGGCGGATTTTTTTTTTTTTTTTTTTTTTTTAATTCACGGAGGGTCTGCTGGTTATGGAAAAACACTTATACAAAAATATTAGTTAAATTCGATGCATAACTTCATCGAAAATGGCACAAAAATCGCTATTTATTTGCCCTACCAAAAAAATCATACCCCAAAATTTTAGTTCGGTTCTATGCATAACTTCATACACTGTTTGATGGTAAAATAATGAAAATGGCACAGACATCACGACTATAGCGCCTCCTTCCGGCGGTTTTTTTTTTTTTTTTTTTTTTTTTTTTTTAATTCACGGAGGGTCTGCTGGTTATGGAAAAACACTTATACAAAAATATTAGTTAAATTCGATGCATAACTTCATCGAAAATGGCACAAAAATCGCTATTTATTTGCCCTACCCAAAAAAATCATACCCCAAAATTTTAGTTCGGTTCTATGCATAACTTCATACACTGTTTGATGGTAAAATAATGAAAATGGCACAGACATCGCGACTATAGCGCCTCCTTCCGGCGGAATTTTTTTTTTTTTTTTTTTTTTTTTTTTTTTAATTCACGGAGGGTTTGCTGGTTATGGAAAAACACTTATACAAAAATATTAGTTAAATTCGATGCATAACTTCATCGAAAATGGCACAAAAATCGCTATTTCAGCGCTCCTTTCCGGCGGATTTTTTTCAAATTTACGGTGGACCAACTAGCCACAGCCAAACACTTGCAGAAAAAATTGGTTTAGTTTGACATAACTTCATACACTATTAATCGGTACAATATCGGAAATGGCACAAAAATCGCAATTGCAGCGCGTCCTTCGGGCAGAATATTACAAAATTGAAAGAGGACCTGCTTGCCACAATCAAAAACATTCACAAAAAATTTGGTTCAATAGAATGACGACGTACGGACATACACACAAACACACGAACAGACAAACATTTTGTAAAAACATTTTTTTTGGAATCTCTGACCTCTAAAATGTGTTAATCCGACGAAAACCAGAAGTCGAAAAAATTTTGATTAGAATACTTTTTTTTTTCTATTGAAGATAGAAGAAAGTAAAGATATAGTGAGTCTGCCAACCCGATATAAAAACTTAAACGAAGACGATAAAATATGATCCGTTTACAGTGAATATGACTTCGCGAGAATGAGTTTAAATGTGCCTCACGAGCCAATGCTAGTTTGACAGTATCCATACAAAAATGCAACATGTCCATCTTATAGATTAGCATTGAACAATTATATGGTGTCAGAGGCAGGGTTTAATTTTTTCAGCAGACTCATGCCTAAGGCCGAGATTGGTTTGCTTTTTTAGCACTTTCCAACAAAGTTGAAAAGTGCTTATGCATTCGGTTTGTCTGTTTGTCTGTCCGTCTGTTAGTCTATCCGTCTGTCCGCGCTCTAACTCCTCTAAATATACTCGAATTGCCCTGAAATTTTTGTGTGTTATTGGCGTTTACATAACACGAACCCTATTGAAAATGAAGTTTATACCATGATTAGTTAATTTACAGGGAGAATCAAAAACTTTCCATTACATTATGGCCTATGGGGAAAAATCGTTTCAAAGGCATTTTAAAGATGTTACACCCTGTCAAACATATTAAATTTTACATAAATTTAAGAGGTGCACTAAAATATGCATTCTAATAAATATGCGATGAAAATATAGCTATCATTCATTTACAGGGCCACACAAAAGAATTCCATTGGATAATGGTAAAGGGGGGGGGGGGGATAGTGTGCGACATTATTTTAAATATATTAAACTGTTTCATGTATAACAAAATTGATATATGTCACTGAGGCTTAATATAAACTATACGCTACTGTCTTGCATAATATGAAGTACAGTGCATTTACAATGACACACAAAAGATTTCAAATAGTATATTCCTTCCGACGGACTGTATATGTTTCCGATGATAGCTGACGGATGGATGTAATACATTTTAATTATGATATACGCATTTAAGTTTCACAAAATCTTTGTAGATTATAAGGGTGTGTATAAATGTTATAGTTGATATACAGGGCTTCCCAAAAGAACTCGCCAACGTTACTGAGTATGAGCGTAAATTACTTAAAGGTGATTCTTAAATAAGGCATACGTTTTTACGCAAAACTGCATTCAATTTACAAAGAAATGTTTTCAGAATGTAGATAAAATGATATACAGGGCCACGCAAAGAATTGTGTACATGGACACCTATGAATGATAATTTATAACAATGCGATTTAAGTTGTTTCAAGAGTGTTTTAGATTAAAATGAAGTTTAGCTTCTTACTGACGTGTAATAAAGGTACAAGGTAAATTACACGGCTGAACAAAAGTTTTCAAGTATGTTTCCCATTTATTAGTACAAATTGCTCAAAAAGAAATTTTAAGCTTTTTTTCTTGCTAAACTAAATTTTTCCATTATGTAATATGTATATCAACTGAGAGGGTTGTTCAAATACAGGGCTGTTCAAAAATAGGATGTCTTATTGGAATACATATTTGGCTACATAGCCTTATTTCCCTAATTAAAAAAGTTTTGTTAAAGATTTCATGAAGTGTTGGAAAGTGCTTCATAATCTATGCTTAACGCATGATATTTCTTTCTTGTTTTCTACGTAGTAGAATCGGACCAGTACTGAACTTAAATGTTCTCAGAATGTGTAGAGTAGTCACTTTGTTTTGTAAAAATATTAATAGCGATAATAAATTTCTGTTAACCTTGGAAGTATAATTGAGGTGATTTTCAATTCACTTTTCAATAACGCGAAACTTTTTTGTTAATTTTTAAATGTAAATGGATAAAATTGACAGGCCTGACTATTGAAGGAATTGGAAATCGAATAGTTTTTCCATTTTTGGTAAATAAATTAATTATTAAAATGTAAGAAATTTTTGTCATGTAACTGCAGGTTTTTCCCCTTTCCCATGCTATCGCTTTCAAAATTTGAATTCAAAGCTCTAACTTTGACAATATTGCTATATATCAAAAAATGGAAAATCCCCTTCAATTGCATAGATTCTAAATAACAAAAAACAGTAAAACTTTTGCATTTCCGATAAAAAAAAAAAATAATAATAATAATAATAATAATAATTATGAAATGTTTTATAAACTAACTCCTTTGCATTTGAGAGAAGCTCTAATAAATGACAGAGAAACATTTTCACTAATATATTTTTTTGAGTTTATAATGAATCTTTATTTGAATGTTGAAAAACATTTAGGGTTTTAAGTAATCATTAATGTTACTATTGTGTATTTCCTGTGTTGCGAAAACATCGTTAACCAACAACAAACAACAATTTAAAGTATTTAATAAATGTGTATGTAGTATTCTTTAAAAGAATCCTAATTGTATGTTAAGAAAAACTTTTTGTGTGTATGTGGAAATTGAATCGGACCGGCCCGTTTTTTAACTGATTTTTTGTACGGGCCTTGGCCGTAAACTGTAAAAATATAAACGAGCCAAGACGATCCCCCGGACCTGAACATTTCAGCAGACTTGTTGCTAGATTGTTGATAAAGATTTTAACCTCGTCCAGTCGGTCTTTTAATTAACTTACTTGACACTTTTTTTTTTTTTTTTTTTTTTTTTTTTTGTTAACTATTTTTATTATGCTCTTTTTGCTGTCTTCAGTGTACTTTTTAGATATGATTTTATAAAAACACATAATAATTTATAACTAACATAATCAGTTCGAGAAAAGTATTATGATTATGAGTCAAGTGTATAATATTTTCCTGCTTTATTCCCCCTGTACGCAATACCTTGTTTTCCAATAAACAAAACTGCATCAATTAACCAATGAACAACATATCTTCTAGTGAGACTGAGAAGTGGAACTACTTAACCAAGTATTAAAACTTTTTAAACATTTTTCAACGTTTAAAAAATTTCTCATTTTTTCTTTCCTTTTCGCAGCGTCGCTTTGGTACACATACTTCATGTTGACACAACTGTGACACTCCCCTAGTTACAATACAACCATACTGTACAAGATCAGCAAGTGAGCATCGCAATGCACTCTGAATCTGACTCTATGAGTCCTGCAGGAAGGACGATGTATGAGTCAATAGCCTTCTTCCATCCTACACGACGAAACTATACATGTTACCATGAAAAAACTGTCAATTGCTTAAAATTTATTGCATACACGTATATAATCACGGGTAAATACTCATTCTTTTATTATTTAAGTAGTTATTGTAAAATAGTATAATTCTTTTTCGGGGTGCTCCTCCGGGGCCCCTTTGGGCTGGGGGCCCTCGGCGATCGCCGACCAGCCGACCTGGCCAGTCCGGGCCTGCTTCCATTTCTTCCACTGTCCTGGAAGAAACCCAACTTTGTTTTGAAATACGGCGATTACTTTTAAATTTAAAAGCATTAACGTTTTAAATATTCTGGTAAAATAATGCTTTTGTATGGCTTTTTTTATGAAATATTTGTAGGTAAATTTCATTTTTCCTGAAAGAAAAAAAAAATGTGTTGTTAATTCTAAATATTTATTTTCATTGTAAAAATATATATATATATATATATATATATGGATTTTCATGAAATTTTAAAGTGGTCACTATATTTGAAAATAAATTTCTCTTGCAGTTTCAGTTTGGCGATCACTTTCAAAGACAGCAATTTCACAAGAAAAAAAGAATTATAGCCAAGGTTATGAAGCAGACTACAAACTCATTTGCTCTCCCCCCCCCCCCCCCCCCCACTTTCTTGATTTGTGATTTTGACATAAAATTATTTAAATAGCCACCTAAATCATGTCACACCCTCCTCCCAAAAAAATGTTTTTCTTTCATTTCATTTATATATATATGTGTGTGTGTGTGATTGAGGTTTGAGAATTTATTATTGATCATTTCACATGTCAATATCTTATATGCTGTTATTGATAAAAGGTATTCTTGCTATGTTGTATAACTTTGAATCTGAATTAATTCTTTTGCATAGCAATAAACACATGATAAAAAATGTTATATGAGGAGGTAGGAATGATTACATATATTTTAAATTTGAATAAAAATGAAGTGTGCAAGAAGAAAAAATAACATTTTTATGCCAAGCAATAAAATTTTCTGAAAATGTTTAGCAGTCTGCCTCTATCCTATTGTATTCCAAAATGAAACTGTGATAATTTTTTCCATCTTATGTGAATAACTGACTACTATCTACATTTTGTATTTTGTGATTTATGTAAGCAAAAATGCCTCAATGCATCTCAGCAAGATGGGTCAATATTTCATTTCGCGCACTAAAGATAACATAAGACGAGGAAAACTTCAAAAGTACAGTCTTTTAATTCATATCAACCATCCTTAACAATGTGACCATGCATATGAACAGCTGTAAACATTAATTTTCAAATGTATAAAAATTCTTTTCTAAGAGTTAACGTGATTAAAAAACTGCTTACTGGTTATCGGAGAAAATTTTATTTGATCCAGTCTTGAATTTTCACTTTATTATGCTTTAGAGAAATCAGCAAGAAACACAAATTCAGGTGTTTACTGTGGAAAAGTCGTTAAAGAAATCGGCGCAACGTTCACAATAAACACTTTACATAAGATCGAAACAATTCTCAGGAGCCACAAAATCTGTCAATCCTAGAATTCATTATTATCTAGGAAATGTATACAGTCACATAGGTCACGATCCAACGCTCATAAACACATACTAAATACTTTACTCACAGCATGAAGATAGATATAGTAGAAGGAGAACAAAGACGGCGCTTCCACTTTAGAGCCTAAAGTCTTTCCGAGTCTGGCTGGCATTTCCGGCAGTTTGGGAGCAGATGAAGTCTAGCGCCCCCTACGTCCCGCTAGCAGACCAGTCAAACAAGTCATGTGATCGAAAGTCAGTGCAACATCACTAGCGCCACGCCATGCACCGGGAAATACTTTGGGCTAAGTTCTGTTGGGAAAAGCCTATCTTCTCGGTTCTCCTTCTATTATTCTATCTTTATGACTCACAGTGAATGGATGAGAAAAGTTGAGTCGCTTTTCACATTCATTTTTTTGCGGGATTTCGCACTTTAGGTGTGCAGCATTTCAGTTGCTCAATGTATAAAATGACCCATAAATCATTTTTAATAAATTTGAAATGAATGTTTTTAATCAATATATATATATATATATATATATATAAACGTATAGGCGAGCGTATAGGAGTATAGAATGGTATGAAGAGACGGGATTTCTTTTTAAGCTACATATTTGGCCAAATTCAAGTTAGATTTTGCACTGTTAACAAAACGAGATTGACCAATTAAAAATTTCAATTTTAGCAAATTTTTCACCGTTTGGAACAGGCCGCTGATTGGTCAATATTGTATCTCTAACAGTAAAAAAAAATTCCTGGATTGGCGATTCAAGCGCTCGAATACGCTATCTGGTGGAGAAAAGGTGTAACTTCTCCATTCAGGATAACGCCGTTAAAGCGCATTGCATTACATGCGTTTTAAATTTGTTCAGAATAATTATTCTTTTGCACAATTTCAGATTTCTTGTGGCATTTGTTTTGTGTCTTATATGACGAAGTTAATATTATACGAATTTGAATATCTAAAACTTTTAAATTCATTTATAATAAAGAATTGTTTCAATGGGACTTTAACATTAGTTAGGGAAATTAAAGGGACAGTTATCCTGTATCGAAGGCTGCGAGCAGCGCCTCTATAGGCCGTTTTAGTTCCCAATACCGGGCTGCTACAGTGATATCTGATACAGGTGCGTTTTCACGGGCCGCTCTAACGACCTAAAAAACCTTAGCTTACCCAAAACCTAACCTAAGAGCGTTTTCACTGGTTACAGATAAATCTTTATGCCAACCAATCAAAGGCAAGTCTTCACTGCGCAAGCGTCTACTTTAGGTCTTTAACAGTCTACAGACCGATCAGCTGATATAAAATTATAAACAAATAACTTTTGTTTACGTTCATCGTGGGCCTCCGTGGCTGAGTGGTTAAGACATCACGCCGCTGATCGTGAGGTTGTGGGTTCGAATCCCACTGGCTCCATTGCACACACTCTTTGTGCGGAGCTCCTGGTTGTACTTCTCTTGTGTTGTAATATTTCCTTGTGTGCTATCTCGTCCCTGTATATTGACGATGGCTTATAAGCAAGCTTCATGTCGAGCACACAAGTCAGATGTATGTTGTTCAATAAACAAACAAACAAACAAACGTTCAATATTAGATAAGTGCATAGAAAAAAAGATATTTCATAAAAATCATTACGGTTTCATCCCATTCAAGGATTGCAATCAAGCAGTATACTACATTTATCACGATGCTAAAAAGAGCAAAGATTTCAAACAAAAAAGGTTTTATTGTCGCTTTTGATATTGAGGGTGCCTATAATAATGTTGTGTGGGATGCTTTAATTTATAAACTAGCACAAATTGGAATAAATGGAAAAATTCTATATATTATCAAGTTTCTAATAGAAGATCAGCAAACTCGGGTTCGGTACAATACATTCAATAGAATTTTTAAATTTTTATATTTATTTCATTATTAAAGTATTTTTTAATTAATTAATCTTTTTATGTTGAATCTAGAATTCCTCTCTTTCTTAATTAAGTATATAACAGGAGAGGTGATCGACCCTCTCTGTTCAAAAATATTATCAATCACATCTCAACACAGAATCATACTATATGATGAAGATTAAATTTATATTTGAATTTTGAAGAACCATAATTTTAATGAGTATTATTAATTAAGCGAAACACTGGAAAATCTCAGTTTTTAACCATTTTATTTAGATTTCTTCAACTACAAGATGAGATTATCAATTTAACACAAGAAAGTTAAACATATATTTGAATTTTGCTTGATAGACATCCTAATGAGTAGTATTAATTAAGTAAAAACAATAGAAAATATCAAGTTTTATAGAAAAAGACTGATTTCTTACGATTTTTATCAACTTAAGAGAGAAAACTTAAACGTACATTTCAGTTTTAAGTGGTTATCATCTTAATGAGTATTTTTAATTAAGCAAAACAGCGAAAAATATAAATTTTTATTTGATTTCTTAAAATTTTTATCAACTACATGATCAATGTATCGACTTAAAAGTTGAAAGTTAAACATGCATCCTAGTTTTTCAACAGATATAACCTTAGTGAGTACCGTTAATTAAGTAAAAAACAACGGAAAATATCAAGTTTTATAGGAAAAGACTGATTTCTTACGATTTTTATCAACTTAAGAGAGAAAACTTAAACGTACATTTCAATTTTTCAACATCTATAACCTTAATGAGTATCGTTAATTAAGTAAAAAACAATAGAAAATATCAAGTTTTATAGAAAAAGACTGATTTCTTACGATTTTTATCAACTACAAGATCAATGTATCGACTTAAAACTTAAAAGTTAAACATACATCCTAGTTCTTCAACAGCTATAACCTTAATGAGTATTGATAATTAAGTAAAAAACATTGGAAGATATCAAGTTTTATAGAAAAAGACTGATTTCTTACTATTTTTATCAACTTAAGAGAGAAAACTTAAACGTACATTTCAGTTTTTCAACAGCTATAACCTTAATGAGTATTGATAATTAAGTAAAAAACAACGGAAATATCAAGTTTTATAGAAAAGAATGATTTCTTACATTTTTTCAACTCAAACTTCAGAATATCAATTTGAGATAAAGAAATTTAAACGTACATTTCAGTTTTTAAGTGATTATCACTTTAATATCGTCTTAATGAGTTTTGTTAATTAAGCAAAACAACGGAAAATACCGATTTTTAAAGAAAGAAAACCATTTTCATCATACTTTTATACACCAACTAAGTAGAATTTTAATACATAAACGAGTCATTTAAAGAAATATTGAATACACCGCACATTTGAACCTACGGAGCATTCTTCATTACGTCATATCCAAACTAAAACTTTTTTCTGCAACCCCTCCACCCATGCATTCCAACTAGGGGAAACACACAATAGGGTTCTGACGTCACAACTTACAAAGGTATACAACAAAATGTTTACGTTCAAGAAAAAGTATCACCTAGAGAGAAAAAAGAAGAGGTTTAAACTATTTATCCATTCTAGTTTTATAACAGTTATCACAACATCTCCAAATTAAAATTTGGAAGTCATAATGAGTGTAATTAATTAAGCAAAATAATAGAAATATTAGTTTTTCAGTGGGGAAAAGACGGATTTAAACAAATTTTATTAGTTTTACACTAGTTCAATAATAATTTTAAGAGGAAAAAGACGAATTTAAAAATTTTTTTTTAGTTTTACACTATTTTTCTCATCTCCAACACGGATATATCAATTTTAACAGAAGAATTAAACGTATATTTTAGTTTTTAACAACAGAAAAGTAATAAGTATCATTAATTAAACGAAAATAGATATCGATTTTCAAGAAAAGACAATTTTTTACACAAATTTTCAACTTTGAAATACATTTGTTTACATATATTATTACAATATATTGCCAAACTAACTATTTTTAAAAGTTTGAATGTCATTATAAAATGTTCATATTTAAATTTTTCACGTCTTGACTACATTCGACATCTTTCAACAAATAGTATGCATTTTATTATTATTATTATTATTATTATTATTATTATTATTATTATTATTATTATTATTATTCTAGAAATTGAAAAAGTCACTTCTTACTGTTTCAGACAGTTGACATGTGAAAACTTCTCTGAGTTATTCGATTCACATTTTTAATCAAATTCGCATGTTTCACCTCACCTTTTTGAAATTCCCATATTATCAAACATCAAGTTATTTAAATTATAAATACTGCTTAGTGTTTAGATAGTATACATGACTGATTCTACTTATTATGTTAGTATTATTAATCAAATTAGCAATTTATTATAAAATTTATTTGTACGCATGCGCAAATTGTCACGTGACATAAACGATTAACAGCAATATGTATTTTTGAATAGCAATGCAACGTTCCTCATTTCTGCAGTTAGCTTGTGTGGGAAGGTAATTCGAAAAGCAGCGCAGCATTTTGCATTCCCACTGTTAGACTTGAGAGGGAAGTTAGCAGGTGCACAACTCTGATTAATTTCCAGATTTTAATGCAAGTGAAAACCGTTTTCTTCGTTAACGAATAAAGTAAGTTTTATTATATCATTGCAATATATATGTATCAATAAAAATAAATTTAAAGAAATTTAAAAAAAAAAATTTTTATATATTAAGCATTTATTAAGTATATAAATATACTTCTTTTATTACACAGATGTTTCAGCAAGATGAAGCAAAACAGCAGCAAATTTCTGAAATGTATGATCCGACTGATTCGACCTTAGCACATACAAAGTTAAAGAATAATACATATGTAAGTTACTTATATGTTAAATACGAGAATTCATACACTATATATAATTAGGTTAAATTTACATTAAAATATTTTGTCCTATATTCAATAAGAAGTATTTTTATTTGTAATATTAGAGTGGTATCTAACTGTTTACATTAATTTCCCTTACAGAATTGCTCTTTTTGTGATAAAAACTTTTCATCTAAATGGAATTTAAATGAACATATACAGATCCATGCCAATGAAAAACCATTTACTTGTGAGGACTGCGAAAAACTGTTTTCAAGAAAGTGCGAATTAAAAAAGCATATGATGATGTATGATACTCTGTCACCTGTATATGTGAAATGTGCAAATTATCTTTTACTAGGAAATGTGCTCTAACAACTCATATGAAAACACATCCAAACAGAAAATTGTTTAAGCTTGAAAAGTGTGAGAAATCCTTCAGCTATCGTTATAGATTAAATCAGCATATGCATATTCACAATAGACCACAATTACATTGTTATGAATGCGGGAAATCGTTTTCAAGTGAAAATAAGCTGAATCACCATTTAAAAATTCATCAAGTCCAACATCGTCCACTGTTTAAGTGTGAAAAGTGTGAGAAATCCTTCAGCTATCGTTATAGATTAAATCAGCATATGCATATTCACAATAGACCACAATTACATTGTTATGAATGTGGGAAATCATTTTCAAGTGAAAATAAGTTGAATCGCCATTTAAAAATTCATCAAATCCAACATCGTACACTGTTTAAGTGTGAAAAGTGTGATAAGATCTTCAGCTATCGTTATAGATTAAATCAGCATATGCATATTCACAATCGACCTCAATTCAATTGCAATGAATGCAAGGAAACATTTTCTAATGAAAATAGACTAAACCGTCATTTGAAAGTGCACCAAAACCTAGAGTATACATGTGATCAGTGTAAACGTAAATTTAGTAATAAATTAAATTTAAATCAACATTTACGTACACACCATACTAAAAAACGTCTTGCTCCTGTTAACAGTGAAATGCCTTTATCCACTGTAGACTTTAAAAGAATAAAACATGAAATACCAGCTTTCGAAGTGTTTGAAACTCTAACTTTTCATCCTGAGAAAAATGAAGAAGGTTGCTTAGTTACAATGATGGATATTCAAAAATTAACCAATCATTTGAAGAATTTAACAGTCAAAGATCAGATTGGAGACTTCGAAAAATTGAATGTTTAGAACTGAATATTTCAAAGTATGGCACCTTATCTAGAAATTGATTTTACATCATGTAAATATGTATTCTTTTAAGTGTCGATTTTATAATTGATAGGAATGTATATTATTAACAGTGTATTGTATAAATAGCAGTAATAAATAAATAAATAAATAAATAACCATAGTCCTGAGTTAGTCCTTTCATATTATTAATCAAATTATGTTTCGTCCTACATTTCAGCGCTTTCTGAATTAACGTCCATCAAGTTGCTTAAAATATAAATACTATCTTTATAGTTTCAATGGTACATAGTATACATGGTTTATCTTGAGTTAGACCTTCCATAGTATTCAAATTATATGTTCCATTTTACACTTCCGAATTAGCATCCATCTAGTTGTTTAAAATATTAATAAAATGTTTATAGTTTTTGATTATTAGTATGTATGAATACAATCTTTAATTTTTAACAGTTCATATTTCAAATAACCTATTTTGGAAACCAAACTATGTGAATTTTACCACAATGCTTATCATCATACAAAGATTTGTGTTTCATACTTTTTCTAAAAATTATCAGATATGTACGCCTCAGAGGAATTTCTATCATTAGAATAAATGAAAAAATTAATTTATATTAAACATAGAAGAAATTTGATTGCAATATACATGTATTTAAAAAAAATAAATAAATAAGCGATTATTTATACATTAAACCTTTACTAAATATATATTTCTTGCATTATACAGATTTTTCAACAAGTTGAACCAAAACAGTAGCAAACTTCAGAAATTAATGATCTGAATGATTCACCCCTAGCACATGTAGCGTTAATGAATAATACATATGTAAGTACTTATATGAAAAATACTAGAATTCGTATATGAATCGTAATTAGAGTAAATATAAAATGATTTGTCTTACTGCGTACACTTTAACAAATGCCTTTTTACCTATATTGTTGAAAAGAATCCTAATTGTTTGCATTTATTTCTATTACAGACGTGTTCTATTTGCTACAAACACTTCTTAAGTAAATGGAATTTAACAGAACATACAAAAATCCATACAGGTGAAAAACCTTACACTTGGGAAGATTACCAAATGCTGTTTTCAAGAAGGCGTGAATCAAAAATGCACACATCATCATATAAAGCATCGTCAGTTATATGTAAACTTAGTGAAGATATTCAAAAATTATTCAGACGTTTGAAGAATTTAGAAATAAAGGAAGATATTTAGACTATTTATGCATCATATTTTCATAACAGTTACCACAAACTTAAAATTTGGAAGACATACACACAGATGAAAAGAAATTTTGTTACCCGTGATTTTTCTAACCAACGTGAATGTATAGATGTTATTTTCCAATGTATTCTTTAAATACTCCCCTTAAATATTCTTTTATATATAATTTATCGATGTGTTTATTTTTCTAAAACCTATTACATTAATGAAATACATAACATTTTAAGTGAAACAACACTTTCACAACTTAAAAAATGCATAAGAACATACAAAATAAGCAGATGTATGAAAAAAATATGCAAGTTTACAAAATAATTTCAAAGTTTTCTAGAAATACTAACAAAAAATATTTACAATATAAAAAAATTACAAAAGTGAAAAGAAAAAACACAAATGTAAAACAAAAAATCACAAAGTGAAAAACTCACAACAAAGTTTTTTTAAAAAAAATTTACAACAAAAATTTTTTTTGCAAAAACCAAAACTACAAAAAATATTTTTACAAAAAATTTTTTTTTCAAAAACATTTTTTACCAAAAATTTTTTTTTTCAAAATAAGTTTTTACAAAAGTAAAAAAAAATCACAACGTTAAAAAATGAAAAATTTTAGTTAAAAAAAATGTAAAAAAATTGCAAAAAAATTTGCAAAAATTTCAAAAAAAGTTATGAAAAAAGTATCAAAAATTTTGTTGTTTTTAATACAGTATGCAATGGCGAAACCATTGTATTTGCTACATGTGCTAGGGGTGAATCATTCAGATCATTAATTTCTGAAGTTTGCTGCTGTTTTGGTTCAACTTGTTGAAAAATCTGTATAATGCAAGAAATATATATTTAGTAAAGGTTTAATGTATAAATAATCGCTTATTTATTTATTTTTATTAAATACATGTATATTGCAATCAAATTTCTTCTACGTTTAATATAAATTAATTTTTTTCATTTATTCTAATGATAGAAATTCCTCTGAGGCGTACATATCTGATAATTTTTAGAAAAAGTATGAAACACAAATCTTTGTATGATGATAAGCATTGTGGTAAAATTCACATAGTTTGGTTTCGAAGATAGGTTATTTGAAATATGAACTGTTAAAAATTAAAGATTGTATTCATACATACTATGTATAATCAAAAACTATAAACGAAAGACCCCCACGAAGGGCACTCCCCCTGGTCCTATATCCCTAGTGTAGATAATCGGACGACAAAAAATACACACACACACACATACACACACAAAAACTATAAACATTTTATTAATATTTTAAACAACTAGATGGATGCTAATTCGGAAGTGTAAGATGGACCATATAATTTGATTAATACTATGGAAGGTCTAACTCAAGATAAACCATGTATACTATGTACCATTGAAACTATAAAGATAGTATTTATATTTTAAGCAACTTGATGGAAGTTAATTCAAAAAGCGCTGAAATGTAGGACGAAACATAATTTGATTAATAATATGAAAGGACTAACTCAGGACTATGGTTATTTATTTATTTATTACTGCTATTTATACAACACACTGTTAATAATATACATTCCTATCAATTATAAAATCGACACTTAAAAGAATACATATTTACATGATGTAAAATCAATTTCTAGATAAGGTGCCATACTTTGAAATATTCAGTTCTAAACATTCAATTTTTCGAAGTCTCCAATCTGATCTTTGACTGTTAAATTCTTCAAATGATTGGTTAATTTTTGAATATCCATCATTGTAACTAAGCAACCTTCTTCATTTTTCTCAGGATGAAAAGTTAGAGTTTCAAACACTTCGAAAGCTGGTATTTCATGTTTTATTCTTTTAAAGTCTACAATGGGTAAAGGCATTTCACTGTTAACAGGAACAAGACGTTTTTTAGTATGGTGTGTACGAAAATGTTGATTTAAATTTAATTTATTACTAAATTTATGTTTACATTGATCACATGTATACTGTAGGTTTTGGTGCACTTTCAAATGACGGTTTAGTCTATTTTCATTTGAAAATGTTTCCTTGCATTCATTACAACTGAATTGAGGTCGATTGTGAATATGCTGATTTAATCTATAACGATAGCTGAAGATCTCACACTTTTCACACTTAAACAGTGTACGATGTTGGATTTGATGAATTTTTAAATTGTGATTCAACTTATTTTCACTTGAAAATGATTTCCCACATTCATAACAATGTAATTGTGGTCTATTGTGAATATGCGTATCCTGATTTAATCTATAACGATAGTTGAAGGATTTCACACACTTTTCACGCTTAAACAGAGGACGATGTTGGACTTGATGAATTTTTAAATAGTGATTCAGCTTATTTTCACTTGAAAACGATTTCCCACATTCATAACAATGTAATTGTGGTCGATTGTGAATATGCATATGCTGATTTAATCTATAACGATAGCTGAAGGATTTCTCACACTTTTCACACTTAAACAGTGGACGATGTTGGATTTGATGAATTTTTAAATGGTGATTCAGCTTATTTTCACTTGAAAACGATTTCCCACATTCATAACAATGTAATTGTGGTCTATTGTGAATATGCATATGCTGATTTAATCAATAACAATAGCTGAAGGATTTCTCACACTTTTCACGCTTAAACAATTTTCTGTTTGGATGTGTTTTCATATGAGTTATTAGAGCACATTTCCTAGTAAAAGATAATTTTCAAATTTCACATACAACAGGTGACAGAGTATCATACATCATCATATGCTTTTTTAATTCGCACTTTCTTGAAAACAGTTTTTCGCAGTCCTCACAAGTAAATGGTTTTTCATTGGCATGGATCTGTATATGTTTTTGGTGGCTAAGTAAGATAGCCACATATTTTTGTACGAAATGCTGCTAGATGAAGAGATGTTAGCTGCTGTAGGTGCACATAAAATAAAATCCAGGACAAAACTAAACTTAAAACATATCATATTAATTTTCAAAAAAAGGTTGACAGAAGAGCTCCAAGCGACATCAGGTAAGCGGGAAAAACAGAGTGAGCATCATTACGGTTACAGGCAAAAGGTATCTTGGTTACACAGGGTTGAATTGTAGAAAAACATATTACATAGAGTTGAGTTGTAGAAAAACATATAACATAGAGTTGAGTTGTAGAAAAACATAACAGAGTTGAAGATTTCAGTTTAAATTTAGAAAATAGAGTTCCTGTATAAAGTTTATATAAACAGTTCGGTTACAGTTAACCGCTACATTATTCCCCCCCAAGTACCATAGTTATTGACACTTTCACAGGTAGCGGGGATTAAACCGCACATTTCTACCGGAACAAGTTGTAGTTGTAGAAGGCGCAGGTGGTGTCTCTGCAACAGGGTCGTCATGAGTTACACTCTGAGCTGGCGGGTCCTTACGAATGGTCACTGGAGATGCAGGTGTGACATCCTCTTGAAGAAGGAATGCCGGTCTGAGACGATCGACACTAATTACAGCGTCTCTACCATTAATAAGCACAGTAAAATGTTCAGAGGTGCGATTGGTTATTCGAAAAAGTCCATTGTAGGGTTGTGTTAGTGGAGCTTTCACAGAATCATTGCGCACCAAGACATGTGTGCAAGTTTCAAGGGAAGGGTGCACAAAAGGAGTTTTTCTGGTATGTGCAGATGTGGGAACTGGGGTTAGCTGGAGCATGGTGTCACACAGAGTCTGGAGAAAAGTTGCAGGATCAACGCGAGAAAGTTCTGAGGGATTTGAAGGTTGCAAAAATTCACAAGGTAAAGATAGTGTAGATCCATACAGCATTTCGGCACAGGTACCTTTAAGGTCTTCCTTAAATGAGGTGCGGATACCTAGAAGCACAATTGGTAGGGATTCTGTCCATCGGGCTTGGTTATGGCATTTCAAAGCTTGCTTCAAGCTGCGATGGAAACGCTCGACAAGGCCATTACTCGCTGGATGGTATGGGGACGTCCTGATACGATGAATGCCCAAGATTTTTCTAAGAGACGAAAACAGGAGGGACTCAAATTGACGTCCCTGATCAGTGGTCAGGATCTTTGGAACACTAAACCTTGCAATCCAATGGTTTACGAAGGTTCTGGCAATGGTATCAGCGGTAATGTCTTGCACAGGTATAGCCTCTGGCCAGCGGGAAAAACGGTCAACAAATGTGACCAAATAACTGTTCCCTTCTGATGGTGGCAACGGTCCCACAATGTCAAGCCTCTGGCCAGCGGGAAAAACGGTCAACAAATGTGACCAAATAACTGTTCCCTTCTGATGGTGGCAACGGTCCCACTATGTTAAGATGGACATGTGCAAACCTCTCAGATGTTGCAGGAAATTGTTGTAGTGGACTATGTGTGTGCCGTTGGACTTTTGATTTCTGACAGCTCATGCAAGAGCGTGCCCAATTAGCAATATCTTTGGCCGTACCTTGCCAAACAAATTTTTGCTGAATAATTTTTTGGGAGGCTTTGATGCCAGGATGCGATAAATCATGGAGACTTTGAAATACTATGCGGCGAAATTTCTGTGGTACGTATGGACGTGTCTTTCCAGTACTGATATCACAGTATAAAGTAGTTTCTGGAGAAACATGCAGCTTTTCAAACTTAAAAGATGTGTCAAGATTGGACAATAATTCTGTCAATTCAGTGTCATTGGCCTGTTCTTCAGCCATGGATGCAAAGTCTGCTGAGGACAATTTTATCTCACTTATGCGAGATAAGGTGTCGGCCACGATATTTTCGGATCCGGAGATATGCCGAATGTCAGTTGTGAATTGAGAAATGTAATCTAGGTGTCTGAGCTTACGAAGGGAACTTGAGTCCGACATTTTAGAAAATGCAAATGTTAATGGACGATGATCGGTGTAAATTATAAAATGCCTTCCTTGCAATGTATGCCTAAAATGTTTAACAGCCGAATAAATTGCAAGGAGCTCTCTGTCATAGGTGCTGTAATTTTGCTCGGTTGGGCTCAATTTACGTGAAAAGAAGGCGAGAGGTAATAACTTGTTATCATCTACAACATTTAACACCGCACCAATAGCAATATCCGAAGCGTCAGCACTTAAGGTCAGCTCTTGATGCGGGGCATGGTACGCCAGAGTTGCACAGTTTATAAGGTCTTTTTTACAAGTTTCAAAAGCCTGCGTCAAAATATCATTCCACGGCACAGGACGTTTGTCATTCCTTTTAGAATCTTTTAACAGTTCATGTAAAGGGGCTTGGGTACGGGCAGCATGAGGGATGAAACGTCTATAAAAATTTATCATAGCTAAAAATCGCTTTAAATCAACAATTGTTTGAGGCTTAGGGAAGTCTACTATAACTTGAGTTTTCCGAGGGAGTGGTTGAACACCAGAAGGTGTTATGAGACAACCAAGGAAAGAAACTGAAGTTTTTCCTAAAATGCACTTTGCCGGATTTAATTTTAGCCCATGTTGACTCAAGCGATCAAGGACCTGTCGGAGATGGCATTCATGTTCTTCCTCATTGTTGGATGCAATGAGGATGTCATCTAAGTATGGAATGCAAAAATCTAATCCTTTTAAAACTTCGTGGATATAACGTTGGCAAGTCTGGCCAGCATTTTTTAAACCAAAAGGGGTATATACAAATTCAAAAAGGCCGAAGGGGGTTGTTACGGCGGTTTTTGGGATATCCTCGGGATAAACGGGAATTTGATGGTAAGCACGAGCCAAATCTAATGTGCTAAAAATTTGCTTCCCATGAAATAGCTGCGTACAATCCTGAATGTGGGGTAATGGGTATCTATCAGGGATAGTGGAAGCGTTCAGACGACGGTAATCTCCACATGGGCGCCAGCTACCATCAGCTTTGGAAACCATATGTAGGGGACTTGCCCGCGGGCTATTTGATGGTCGTACAATGCCCTGTGCCATTAGAAACTCAAACTCTTGACGAGCTGCTTTGAAGAGTTCCGGCGATAATCGACGCGGTTTAGAAATGACAGGGGCACCTTTAGTCTCTATATGATAAATATGCGGAGCTTTATTTTCCTTGCTTGCACGTGAAGGATTAGTTAAATCAGGGTATTCGGATAAAATTTTATCAAATTTGGTAGGGCCGAGAAGTACGCTTAAGGTACTACTCCCAGGTAAAACTTTGGCAATTTTCCCATGTGATGACAACAGAGTTTCTGCATCAATTATGCAATTGTTCTTGGCGTCAACAAGTAAATTGAAATTTTTGAGGAAATCAACACCAATGATTGGTTGATTCACTTTTGCAATGACGAAAGACCAGGTAAAATTTCTTCGCAAATGTAAATCCAGGGTCAAACGTTTTGTGCCAAATGTTTGAATTTTTGTTCCGTTTGCAGCATACAGTACTAAACCTTCATCAATAGTACTATGTTTAAAATAATTTGCTGGCAAAACTGAAATATGAGCCCCAGTGTCTACGAGGAAATTTAATTTTGAGGTAGGGTCGGCCAAAAGAATGCGATTAACATGGCGGTCGCGATTATGGCCCTGATGCGATCGCCGGTCTAGTTTTCCGTGCGAAAAGAACAGGGAGCTGAGCATTTTCTAGCTTTAGAGCCAAAATTTGTATGATAAAAACAATGATTATTGGCAGGTTCTTTGTAACGACTTCTGGATCGGCTGCGCCGAAAATTCGTATCACGTGATTGAAAATTCTCTCTTGGGCGGCCTCGCTGATTAATTTTGGTTGTTAACTCACTAACTTGTTGAGTTAACTGTGCAATTTGTAACTCAAGGGACGAAGTATGAGCGTTTGAGGTGGCATTTGAGGTGCTTGGAACATTAGAGGCTGAGTTAATTTGGGGAAATATAGCCAAGTCATGAATTTTGTCAGCAACAGGAGCCAGTTTTGCTAAATCCTCATTCAGTGCACCCACAATACTGCGTGTAGTCGTGGGCAAACGTGAAAGCCACAGCGATTTTATGAGTGGTTCTCCTACGGTAGTGCCAGCCAGGGTCCTCATGCGAGTCAGCAACTGAGATGGGCGCAAGTCGCCGATCTCTACCCCCTGCAACAATGTGCGGATCCGCGATTCCTCACTCTCGGAATGCGAATCCATCAATCGTTTTTTTAACGCCTCGTAAGGTCGATCGCCCGGAGGGTTAGTAATAATATCACTCACGGAGATCAAAATATCGGCGTCAACAGCCGCGACCACGTGGTTAAATTTTGTAACTTCGCAAGTGATTTTAGCCAATGCAAATTGGGCTTCGAGGCGAAAAAACCATAATGATGGATTCGTCTTCCAGAAGGGAGGTGGTTTAACGCCTACATGAGATACCTGACTAGCACTTTCGTTAAAAGTATCGTCTGGCATGATTGAGAATGTATATAAATACACAAAATAGAAACACAAAATAAATTATATACAATGCATTGAGAGGGGAAAAATTGTTACTACGCGCTATAGGATTGAGCCGAATTAGAGCACCAGTGACAGAGCGAAAGAATTTAATTCATAAATTAGCATGATTGACATAAAAAAAATTTTTTGCTACTATAGAAAATTAACATGATTGCAAGATATTATGAATAATGGGACTTACCGATCACCACGATAGCATTACGGTGCACCGACACCTTGACGCAAGATCCTGCACATTAAGTACACACGTGCGGTAAAATGATTTATTTAATGATAATATGACCACAGATGGCTAAAACGATATCTTGAGAAACTAATTATGTTGCATTTCCGTAGTTTCTAGGCCTCCGCTCAATGATGGAGTAAGATTAGCGAGCGGATCCAATCAGCAGGCGCGTTTCATTTTCACAGTCACCACTTTGGTGGCTAAGTAAGATAGCCACATATTTTTGTACGAAATTCTGCTAGATGAAGAGATGTTGAGAAAAGACGGTGATATGACTTTTTGCCGGTAGATGGCAGCAGCAAAGATTTAAAGAACGGATATTTATCTAATATTAACATTATGTATAAATGTATCTTAATATGTAAACTGTGTCTATTTATATATTTTTTGGTAATTTTTGATATTTTTTGTGTGATTTATATTGGTGTTTTTATTTTCTGTTTAAATTTATGAATAATCAAAATAATTATGGTAATTTGTAAAAAGAGTATTTGAATATGTACCTGTAATTTTCATTCACCAGATGGCACTGTGTGTCCAGTATTGTATGTATATGTAATGTTTCTGAGTACAAAGCATTTTTTATGTGTCAGCGAATTGCAGATGTTATTATGTTGGTAAGTTTTCTCGCTGAAAAGAGATGTAAAAGTTCTTGTTTTGGGGTGTATTGTGAAAACCCCTTATTGTGTATTATCAGCCAACATTGAATCTTAAATATGATACCGTTTTGTCAGCGGGATGTCATCTCAGCACCAAACGTTGGAAATAAACGTAGATGCAGACGAAAATGAACCATGTAAGTTCTCTCTTTTTTTTTCCATTGTCTCTTTGTGTTACTCTGATTATTTCTGTTTTGAGCAAGTGATGGAAGTGTTAAAATTATTTAAGTGTATAATACAGAGAGTTTTCCCACTCCGCCCCTTAAAAACGGTTAGTTTTCATCGATCTAAAAAGTGTTAAATTAAATACAAAACTAATAGTTTTAGTTTCGTTTTTTCAAGGTTTTGGTATTGTTTAACATTAAGTGGCGCCCGAACAGGGACTCGAGAGTGGGATGTTTTTTGGTTGTATGATAGTTATAACTCTCTGTTTTATGATTTTGTAAGAGTAATATGTATATTTGAGTTAGAATATTAGTTATTAGTGTATTTATTGAAATTTGTAATTTTGTGAATATATTAATTTTAATGTTGTTTTGGAACATAGTTGTACATAATATTTTTGGGAAATAGTAATCATAGTGTTTTAGATAAAATGGAGGCACTTAAGCTTAAAAGGACAGGCGTCAGGTCATCATTCACCCGTACTGCTAATATTTTAAAAACAGAACTTGCAAAGGAAGATAGTGATATAAGTATTGTTAGAGATAAGTATACAAAATTACAAAATATTCAGACAGAGTTAAATGATTTAGATAATAAAATCTTAGATTTAATAACCGAGGACGGCAGTGCGGCGGAACAGCTTGTTTCGAGTGAAATAGAAAATAGGGAAGCATATTCAGATGATTTTATTACGTTGTCTCGCCTGTTTAATGAGAAATGTAAAATTCCGGAGGGATTTCAGATAGATACGAGGCCAGACGATGTGTTTAGTACTACAGGTAATAAAATGAAGTCTTATAAATTACCGAAAATAGAATTAAAGAAATTCGATGGGGAACTAATTAATTGGTTGCCCTTTTGGAGCCAATTTCAGAAAATTCATGAGGATGGGGATTTACACGATAGTGATAAATTTTCTTATTTAGTTCAGAGTATGAAACAAGGGTCACGCGCGAAGGAATTTATTGACAGTTACCCGGTTACTTCGGATAATTATAAAAGTGCAGTTATGGCACTTACAGAACGTTTTGGAAAACCGGAGTTATTGATTGAGGTTTATGTAAGGGAATTGATTAAATTAATTATTTCTAATGTAAAAGCAGATAATAGAAATAAATTACCCCTTGATAAACTTTATGACAAAATTGAAGCTCAGTTAAGGGCGTTAGAATCATTAGGGCTAAAGTCAAGCGAGAATACATCGTGGCTTTACCCGATGGTGGAATCGAGTCTTACGGAAGACGTCCTGAAAGCGTGGCAAAGAAGTGCATTCTTTAATCAACCCGAAGGGTCAGATCTTTCTCGTCTAACGAATTTGATGAAATTCCTGAAAGCTGAAGTGGAAGGCGAGGAGAGGTTAAAATTAGCACGCAGCGGTTTCGAAAATAACCATCGCAGGGAAGGGTATCATGATAGAGATAGAAATAAATTTAAAAAACCCAATATCCCTACTGCATCAAATTTTCTTACGATTAAAGAGAGTTCGTGTATTTTTTGTGACAAAAGTCACGAGAGCAAAAATTGTTACGAAGCCCGTTTATTAACATTAGAAGAAAAAATTGCGAAGATTAAAGATAAAAGGTGTTGCCTTAAGTGTTTAGAGCCTAATCATGTTGCCAAATTTTGCAAGCAATTTATACGGTGCTATTGTTGTGGCAAACCCCATTTTATTTCACTTTGTCCAGAAATGCATAAAAAAGGGGAACCGCTGAAGGACAAGGGGGTAACAGAAACTGTACAAATGACTGCTGCTAAACAAACATGCACCGCGGAAGTAGCATTAATGACTTTACGTGTAAAAGTCGCGGGTAAGAATATAGTGAAAAAGGTCAGAGTACTTCTGGATTGCGGTTCGCAAAAGTCATATATTTTACAGTCTCTGGCAGCCGAATTAGGTCTGCCAATTATTTCTAAAGAAAACATAGCTCATACTTTATTCGGGGGTGCTAGAACGGCTCCGAAATTGCATAACAAATATCGAGTAAAATTGTGTTCGCTAAATCAACGGAATTTTCCAGATTTAGAATTTGATTTTTTGAGCCAAGACGTAATCTGTGGTGAAATCCCGAGTTTACCTAGAGGGCCAATTTTGAGAGAATTGAAAAATAATAAAATTTGGTTATCTGACATAGGTGCGAATCCTCCTAAAATTGAGATGCTTATAGGGAGTGACATATATGGTAAAATTCTCACGGGTCAAGTCAAGCAATTAAAAGGGGGATTGACAGCAGTTTGCACGAAGTTGGGTTGGGCCGTTTGCGGCGCGTTGGATGAATTTTCGCCTCTGAAAGAGCAAGGAGCTACAACTTTGTGTACAAATTTGGCCGTCAGAGATTTCAAAATTTCCGATCTCTGGAATTTAGAAGCAATCGGAATATCAGATGTGGCACAAAATTTGACTAAATCAGCGGAGGGAGAAATGGCCAGGGAACAGTTCTTAGATTCCCTTACTCGAAATGAAGAAGGTCGTTATTGCGTGGGCTTACCCTGGTTGGGAACTAACGCTGAGTTGCCATCGAATCGTCATGTTGCAGAAAAGAGGCTTTTTAGTGTTTCTCGAAAACTTAAATCTTTGAATAAATTTGAGGACTATAATAGGGATTTCGATGAATGGATGGAAGAGGGCATAATTGAAATAGTTCCAGATGTAGAAATAGAGAGTAAGGGACATTATCTCCCCCATCACCCAGTGTTTAAGCCCGATAGTGCAACTACTAAGATAAGACCGGTTTTCGATGCGTCGTGCAAAGTAGGTAGAGCTCCTTCTCTCAATGACTGCTTATTTAAAGGGCCAAATTTAATCGAAGAAATTCCTTCGATTTTGTTAAGATTTCGGGAAAAGAGCATTGGGGTGACTTCCGATGTGAAGCGTGCATTTTTGCAAATAGAACTGAAAAAAGAAGATAGGGATTTTTTGAGATTTTTATGGTGGGAGAAAGATAATGTTATAAAAGTTCTCCGCCATACCAGAGTAGTTTTCGGAGTCACTTCCAGTCCATTCTTATTGGGAACTGTCATAAGGTACCATTTGTCACAGGTACCAGAAGAAAAGAGGTTTTTAGCTCAGAAAATAGACAAATCTTTATATATAGATAATTGCGTAACATCCGTTGACAATGTACAAGAACTTGAAGAGTTCATAAAATATGCTACAGAAGTTCTCGCCGAAGCAAAGATGGAGTTGCGCATGTGGACCTGTAATTACATTGAGACAGATACAGGTGCCTTATCGCAGGTTTTGGGGACCGAATCTGAGTTAGAGGATCCAGTATCGGTTTTGGGGATTATGTGGGACAGGAATGAAGATAACCTACATATTAGCATTAAAAATTTGCCGATTTCAGAAAATTTGTCAAAAAGAGAGATTTTGTCTCTAACACAGACTATTTTTGACCCATTAGGTTTCCTGACACCTGTTTTATTGACTGCCAAGTTATTGCTTCAAGAAATTTGGACAGTAAAAGTTGATTGGGATACCCCATTACCCGAAGAGATCAAAATTAAATTCTTAAAATGGTATCACAATTTGGGAATACTTAAAGATTTGAAATTGCCCCGGCGCATAGGATTTGGAGATAGAAATTCCTGGTCACTCCATGTTTTTTGTGACGCAAGCCAACATGCCTATGCGACCGTTATTTTTTTGAGATGCGACCACGACGGGGAAATTTATGTAAATTTAGTTATGGCTAAAACGAGAGTAGCCCCATTAAAAAAAATGACAATTCCGAGACTTGAACTGATGTCGTGTGTTTTAGGGGCGCGTCTCTCTAAATATGTTACAGAAGCGCTCTCGCTACAGGACTGCCCAAAATATTTTTGGACCGATTCCACCACCGCGTTATCATGGATTAAAAGAAACGGTAGTTGGGGAACTTTCGTGGGTAATCGGGTGAAGGAAATTTGGGCAGCTACAGAAGTAAGTCAGTGGTCTTACGTTCCGAGCCAATTGAATCCGGCAGATCTGCCGTCTCGCGGTTGCTCCCCTCTTCGGTTTATGGAATATAAGTGGTGGTATGGGCCTAGTTGGCTAAAAGAACATAGAGATAACTGGCCAAAGTTAGAAATAGAGCCAGATGAAACTTTAATTTTTTCTGAACTCAGGAAAGGAGTAAATGTAAATGTAAATATTAATATTGTAAAGGATCCTCAAGAAATTAAATGGTATGAGAGATTCTCTAAATTCTCGAAGATGATAAGGGTTTTAAGTTGGGTGAAAAGGTTTAGCAATAATTGTTTGAAACGTAACGTTAATAAAGAACCCTTTCTATCTGCTTATGAAATTGAGGAATCTAAAATCACACTTCTTTCACTTGTTCAGGCAGAAAGTTTCTCAGAGACAGGAGACTCAGTTCATGGTCTAATGACTGAAAGAGATCAGAGGGGCCTTATAAGAGTAAAGACTAAAATAGTAGAACGGGATGACCACTACGCATTTAGGTATCCCATTTTGCTGCCTTCGAAACATTACGTCGTTCATTGTCTCATTAGAGACTTTCATCTAAACAATTCGCATGCAGGCATCCAGACTCTCATGGTTATTTTACGTGAGAATTTCTGGATTATTGCGGCAAGACGTACAATTAGAACGGTAGTAAAGAACTGCCTACCCTGCAAGAGGTTTACCTCAAAGCCGCCAACTACTGCACCCATCCAATTACCTTTGGACAGAGTTCGAGATGCATTTAGCTTTGAAATTACAGGAGTGGATCTCTGTGGCCCCCTGATCCTCAGAAATAAAATAAAAGCATGGGTTGTTCTATTTACGTGTGCTGTGTATAGATGTGTGCATTTAGAACTCGTTACTTCTATAAGCACAGAATACTTTATACAAGCACTGCGCCGATTCATTTCACGCAGAGGCCGTCCATCGATTATATATACGGACAACGGCACCAATTTTATTGGAACTTCAGCCGCACTGAAGAAAATTGATTGGGAGAAAGTAGTCTCCCATGAGACCTTAAATCCCATTCAGTGGAAATTTATTCCACCAACTGCTGCATGGTGGGGTGGATGGTGGGAGCGATTGGTTCGCACCACCAAAAATCTGCTTGTGAGAGTGCTAGGGCAAGCATCAGTGAATTATGAGGAGCTTCTTACAATCATATGTGACGTCGAAGATGTCATTAATTGCCGCCCCCTCACGTACGTGTCCAATGATGCGGAAGATCTCCAACCTCTGACTCCGTCGATGTTTTTGCGCGACCTTAGATCATCAGGCGTTGTAGATCTCGATATCATAGACAAAAATAAACTGCTTGTTCGACAGCGAAGGTGTCAAGATCTTCGTGAACAATTTCGCATAAGATTTCGAAAGGAATATCTTAGCCAACTGGCGCTAAAACATGGCCAAACGGACGGTGTGTGTATTCAGAAAGGAGACATCGTACTTATTGGTGCGGACAACATCAAACGTGTCAACTGGCCACTAGCTCGCGTGCAAGAGCTTTGTACTAGTAGAGACGGTCGTGTAAGAGTTGTCAAACTCAAAACTGCAAATGGTATACTGCTTCGACCCGTCCGTAAAATTTACCCTTTAGAAGTGTGCGCCTGCACCAGTGACAAAGTGTAGTTTTTGATTTGGCTCTCACCTAATCAAAAAGGTGGGAGTGTTGAGAAAAGACGGTGATATGACTTTTTGCCGGTAGATGGCAGCAGCAAAGATTTAAAGAACGGATATTTATCTAATATTAACATTATGTATAAATGTATCTTAATATGTAAACTGTGTCTATTTATATATTTTTTGGTAATTTTTGATATTTTTTGTGTGATTTATATTGGTGTTTTTATTTTCTGTTTAAATTTATGAATAATCAAAATAATTATGGTAATTTGTAAAAAGAGTATTTGAATATGTACCTGTAATTTTCATTCACCAGATGGCACTGTGTGTCCAGTATTGTATGTATGTGTAATGTTTCTGAGTACAAAGCATTTTTTATGTGTCAGCGAATTGCAGATGTTATTATGTTGGTAAGTTTTCTCGCTGAAAAGAGATGTAAAAGTTCTTGTTTTGGGGTGTATTGTGAAAACCCCTTATTGTGTATTATCAGCCAACATTGAATCTTAAATATGATACCGTTTTGTCAGCGGGATGTCATCTGAGCACCAAACGTTGGAAATAAACGTAGATGCAGACGAAAATGAACCATGTAAGTTCTCTCTTTTTTTTTCCATTGTCTCTTTGTGTTACTCTGATTATTTCTGTTTTGAGCAAGTGATGGAAGTGTTAAAATTATTTAAGTGTATAATACAGAGAGTTTTCCCACTCCGCCCCTTAAAAACGGTTAGTTTTCATCGATCTAAAAAGTGTTAAATTAAATACAAAACTAATAGTTTTAGTTTCGTTTTTTCAAGGTTTTGGTATTGTTTAACAAGAGACGTTAGCTGCTGTAGGTGCACATAAAATAAAATCCAGGACAAAACTAAACTTAAAACATACTATATTAATTTTCAAAAGAAGGTTGACAAGAAGAGCTCCAAGCGACATCAGGTAAGCGGGATAGCAGGTAAGAAGTGACTTTTTCAGTTTCTAGAATAATAATAATAATAAAAAAAATGCATACTATTTGTTGAAAGATGTCGAATGTAGTCAAGACGTGAAAAATATAAATATGAACATTTTATAATGACATTCAAACTTTTAAAAATAGTTTGGCAATATATTGTAATAATATATGTAAACAAATGTATTTCAAAGTTGAAAATTTGTGTAAAAAATTGTCTTTTCTTGAAAATCGATATCTATTTTCGTTTAATTAATGATACTTATTACTTTTCTGTTGTTAAAAACTAAAATATACGTTTAATTCTTCTGTTAAAATTGATATATCTGTGTTGGAGATGAGAAAAATAGTGTAAAACTAAAAAGAAATGTTTAAATTCGTCTTTTTCCTCTTAAAATTATTATTGAACTAGTGTAAAACTAATAAAATTTGTTTAAATCCGTCTTTTCCCCACTGAAAAACTAATATTTCTATTATTTTGCTTAATTAATTACACTCATTATGACTTCCAAATTTTAATTTGGAGATGTTGTGGTTATAAATGAGTGATAAAACTGGAGTGGCTTGGAGTGAGTTATAAAACTAGAATGGATAAATAGTTTAAACCTCTTCTTTTTTCTCTCTAGGTGATACTTTTTCTTGAACGTAAACATTTTGTTGTATACCTTTGTAAGTTGTGACGTCAGAACCCTATTGTGTGTTTCCCCTAGTTGGAATGCATGGGTGGAGGGGTTGCAGAAAAAAGTTTTAGTTTGGATATGACGTAATGAAGAATGCTCCGTAGGTTCAAATGTGCGTGTGTATTGAATATTTCTTTAAATTACTCGTTTATGTATTAAAATTCTACTTAGTTGGTGTATAAAAGTATGATGAAATTGGTTTTCTTTCTTTAAAAATCCCGTATTTTCCGTTGTTTTGCTTAATTAACAAAACTCATTAAGACGATATTAAAGTGATAATCACTTAAAAACTGAAATGTACGTTTAAATTTCTTTATCTCAAATTGATATTCTGAAGTTTGAGTTGAAAAAAATGTAAGAAATCATTCTTTTCTATAAAACTTGATATTTCCATTGTTTTTTACTTAATTATCAATACTCATTAAGGTTATAGCTGTTGAAAAACTGAAATGTACGTTTAAGTTTTCTCTCTTAAGTTGATAAAAATAGTAAGAAATCAGTCTTTTTCTATAAAACTTGATATTTTCCAATGTTTTTTACTTAATTATCAATACTCATTAAGGTTATAGCTGTTGAAGAACTAGGATGTATGTTTAACTTTTAAGTTTTAAGTCGATACATTGATCTTGTAGTTGATAAAAATCGTAAGAAACCAGTCTTTTTCTATAAAACTTGATATTTTCTATTGTTTTTTACTTAATTAACGATACTCATTAAGGTTATAGATGTTGAAAAATTGAAATGTACGTTTAAGTTTTCTCTCTTAAGTTGATAAAAATCGTAAGAAATCAGTCTTTTCCTATAAAACTTGATATTTTCCATTGTTTTTTACTTAATTAACGGTACTCACTAAGGTTATATCTGATGAAAAACTAGGATGCATGTTTAACTTTCTACTTTTAAGTCGATACATTGATCATGTAGTTGATAAAAATCTTAAGAAATCAAATAAAAATTTATATTTTTCGCTCTTTTGCTTAATTAAAAATACTCATTAAGATGATAACTAGAGCTGTTACAAACCGCTAGAGCTGTTGCAAACCGCACATATTCGGTACCGTATAACGGGTATTCTCTAAACTACGAAATACCGAATCGTTTCTTTGAAATATCACTCGTTTGTAGTTACTGCCAATACGCCACCAAAAAAAAAACGAAATTAACTTCAAACTCTACTTACGTTTGTACAATTCATGAATGAAACCAGACAGTCGACGCGTAAGAGATGCGAATTAGGCGCCAATTTAGTTCTTTTGGTATGCGTATCGTTCAGTTTGAATGTATCAGTTATTCTCAAATGATTTGGATTTCGTAGGTCTTATTGATTGATTTATTTATTTATTATGGAAAGATAAAGCAGTAAATTGTGAACATATTTTTCCGCAGTGTCAAGTGATAAAGCAAAACGTAATTTATGCCATATGAAGTATTCAATAAAAGGAAGTTCAACGACGAATTAAAAAAAAGAAAAAAAGAAAAAGAAAAAAAATATTTATTAGCAAAGCATCGTCTATCACATGATAGTTTGGTTCCATCAAAACCGTTGTTACTGCCATCATTGAACCAGCAGCTTAGTAATAAGGATTAAAATGTTGCAGAGAGCAATGTAAATTTTCTGAACATTTTCAAGAAATTAAGTTTTAAAAGTTACAGGTTTGCTTTAAGTATATTATTTTCCTATAAAAATATCTTTGCATACGTATTTATATTTTATATTTGAAAACATTTCCATGATAAAGACGAATTTTTAGATTGCTTTTAAAAATGTTTTTATGATAAAGTTTATTTTTCTTTTCTCTTTTTTTTGTTTATTTTAAAAATATATTTACTGTTTGTTTTTAAATTTCATATCTGAAGGGGAAAAAAAGTATTTTAAAATATAAGTAAAAATTTTCAGAGATAATAATGGATTGAAGTACAAATGTAGATGTGTGTTTGATAGGGTGATTACATAAGAAATGAAACATATTGTTTTTAAATTATTCCAGAAATTAAATTTTCATTACACATAATTACACATATTTTGTTAGCGTAAAATTAGTGAGAGAATTTGGTTGCAAAAACATTTTGTTTGTGTAATTACATCTCATAATTTTATTGTATAAATTTTGTAAGCTTTTACTCTTGCTAAATTGCTTTCTCCGATTATTCTTCATTTTCATAAGTAATAAATTCTACAATTTAGACATGTTGTACTCAATTATGTATCGTTTTTAATTCTGTTTGCCCCTCCCCCCCCCAAAAAAATGATTAAATCTGTGTTTTATGGACAGATAGATGGCAGCACATTACAACATGTGAAGAGTAAAAAATGCTAATTCTTCCAAATACTCATGTTCCATATGTAACTAGATTAGTTGCAGTTATGTAGTACATACGATGATTTTTAATAGCCGGTTTCTGAATAGTAACGAGTAACGATAATTTTTAAACGGGTAGTCAGTTTTAAAATAACGCCATCACACGGGTATTTATTTAGTCGTTAGTTTTACAGCACTACAAACCGCACGTATTCGTTTTTGAGAAACGGGTATTCTTCCTAAAACGAAATACCGAATCGTTATGTTGGAATTTTGCTCGTTAGTCGTTAGGCATCAATGTACTCAAAACTAAATGAAACAATCATCATACGTTCCAGTATTTCGTGATTCAAGAACGGCGCCGGTAGTCTGACTGGGAAAGAAGAGTTTGTATTCGGACTTTAGACTGGAAATCAGTTGTTCCCGCATACGATTTTTTCATTTAGTCGTTTCATTACTTTAGCATTCGTTTATTCGCCGAAAATGTGCGGATGGAATTGGAGGGAAGTTTTTGAAGTAACGCAGGAACGAAAATCAGGAAAGTTTTGTGATGCTGAGTGGGGGAAAATATGTTTTTGAGAGCTGCTTAATTTTAGTTTCCGTTATAAGGAGGTTTCGTTGTCTCATGTTTTACTGGTTTCAAAAGGATAGACATCTCTATTAAGATACTCAATTACTATTTTTCTTTTTAATACATACAATAATATACTTATTGAAACGGAATCACGAGAAAAACATTTTATCTTAGACAGATTTTCCGTCTTATCAGATGAAACTGCATTGTATAATTTTCATGGAAATTTATCTTGGAATTTTCCATTCAAAATAGAATTCTACTTTCATAGGATGAATTTATTTATTCTTATATTGTAATTGTTTGCATTTTTATTCAAATTTCTGTTACAAAAAGTTTTTAAACAAAATTTCATTATGGGCCTAGGTAATGGTAACTTATTGTAATCTCTTGTACGGTATATAGCTTAGCTTATATATGGTATAGCGGTATGTAGATTTGCTGCAATCTTGTGACATTACATTTCATATGAAATATTTTAAACGCCCAGGTTTATAATTTATAAAATTTTAAATCACAGCAGGTATATAGATTTTATTTATATTTTAAAAAATAGTTAAAACTAACGAATCAACTCTCTGAAAATTAGAGAAAACAACGAATGAATATGTACTACGCGGCGTGCGAAGAGAAAATTTTGTCCAGGACGAAGTTTTGTGTTTGGCGCACCCCCCCCCCCCTACACACAAACACCATACCACCACCATTTAACTTTGAAACAGGTGTCACAAAATTATAAAGTTTAAAAAAACAAATAAATTCTATTAGATACATGTTTTGAATTTATTTTGGAATTTTAAAAGGATTAATTTTAACAATTAAGTAATATAAAAGAACATTGCATTTACATTTTGCCAAAGGAGATCTTAAAAACACATGTAGAAAAAAAATGTATTTAAGGGTGTGTTCGAAAAAACGCTTTTCCACCTTCAACAGCTCGAAATTTTCCGATACAATTTCAGACATATTTTTAAAAGTAGAAACATGAAACCATGAAGATAGATATAGTAGAAGGAGAACAAAGACGGCGCTTCCACTTTCGTCCCTAAAGTTTTTCCGAGTTTCGCTGGCATTTCCGGCAGTTTGGGAGCAGATGAAGTCTAGCGCCCCCTACGTCCCGCTAGCAGACCAGTCAAACAAGTCATGTGATCGAAAGTCAGTGCAGCATCACTAGCGCCACGCCATGCACCGGGAAATACTTTGGGGCTAAGTTCTGTTGGGAAAAGCCTATCTTCTCGGTTCTCCTTCTATTATTCTATCTTCATGCATGAAACTTACTGAGGGGATTTTTGAAGAGACGTACAAGGTGCCGTATGACGTCATTTTACGCTCCATTTATTAGAATTTGATTTGGGAACAAGTATTTTCTCAGTATGGCACTTTTTTCGTTCCCAAATCTCCCGCTTTGGAAAAAACTGTTCAAAATGGCGTTTTTGATTGCTTTTTTTGCAATATTTTCTGCATTTATCAAAGAATAGACAGTTACGGCACCTTGTGCACTTTCTAAATAAGACATTTTGCCAGTTTGATGCATATGAGAGCAAAAGTGAATTCAAAAATAAATCGGAAAATAAGCAGTTTGAATCGAAATACACCTTTAACATTACAGTAAAACAGTTTGCAATCTCTTTTGAATTCAAAGAAAGAAGCAATATCCTACTTTGAAAATGTATGTCTTTTTTACACACACACACAAATTCCAATATGTTTTTATATATATTTTTTACAATCAATGTAAATGAAGAAAGAAATGAGGATGGTGGTATAAATTTGGCGCCCCCTCTATATCTACGCCCGGGGCGACCGAACCCTTCGCACAGCCCAGCTAGTATTTACGATTACTTTTATTTTCTGAAAAATAACAAAAGCATCATATAAAAGTATTATATGCAAAAGCGGATCCCGCCCTCAATTTAGATTGGGGGGAGGGGGGGGGGTGTCACATCACTTCGGGATCAATTATTATATTGAAAGTTTTTCTTAAAATGAAAGTGACTATTTTTCTGATACTTTATCTAATTAATTTTTATTTGTAAATAGAAGAATTTTCCATTAGTACCCCTAAAAATATATAATTTACAGATTCCATTCAGTCATCAAGCAACTGAAACGTTTCTTATTTTTTTATAAATACAAAAAATTATTCATAAATGTTCTTAAGATAGCATTTTACATATTTTTTTACATATAGATGGCAGCACATTACAAGCGCATCAATAAGTAATTCTTTCAAAAACTGCTATGTTCAGAATGTAATACGAGTTGTTGCATTTTGTGGTATGCGCGATGCTCGTTAATACTTGGTTTCTGAACAGCTACGAAAATAATGAGTAACGTAACGAATATTTTCTAACGGGTAGAGAGATCGAAAATAATGATACCATACGGGTATTCATTTTCTCGTTATTTTTACAGCACTAATGATAACCACTTAAAACTGAAATGTACGTTTAAGTTTTCTCCCTTAAGTTGATAAAAATCGTAAGAAATCAGTCTTTTTCTATAAAACTTGATATTTTCTATTGTTTTTACTTAATTAATACTACTCATTAAGATGTCTATCAAGCAAAATTCAAATATATGTTTAACTTTCTTGTGTTAAATTGATAATCTCTTCTTCAAGTTGAAGAAATCTAAATAAAATGGTTAAAAACTGAGATTTTCCAGTGTTTCGCTTAATTAATAATACTCATTAAAATTATGGTTCTTCAAAATTCAAATATAAATTTAATCTTCATCATATAATATGATTCTGTGTTGAGATGTGATTGATAATATTTTTGAACAGAGAGGGTCGATCACCTCTCCTGTTATATACTTAGTTAAGAAAAAGAGGAATTCTAGATTCAACATAAAAAGATTAATTAATTAAAAAATACTTTAATAATGAAATAAATATAAAAATTTAAAAATTCTATTGAATGTATTGTTCTAATTCAGTATAGAGAGGATCGATCACCTCTCTGTTACAATACAATGTTCCTTTTTTCCACTAGGGGGCGTTCGTGGTTGGGGATGCACGGTGGGCGCAGGGGGCACCGCAGGAGGGACCAGGAGGGATGGTGGAGGGACGGTGGTGGCGGTGGGACGGTGGAGGCACGGTAGCGTTGGTGGCGGGACGGTCCCGCCGCCTCCTGAGCTTAAACTCTCCTTTCCTTACTACTTGTACTCTTTAAAAGTTTTTACACACAACTATTTACTTTGTACTCGGTTTACTTCCTACTCGGTTCAGAAAATCAAACTCGACGGAAGCGTCTATCGCTACGCCAAGTATGATTATCGCCAAGTTACGTGAAAACAGTGCCGAGAGCAACAACCAATCAGAATGCGAGCTTGGCCTTGGAACGACGAAGATGGTTGGAAAAAAAATTACGCGAGTTTGTGAGACTCTTTCGGAGGCGACATTTCCAATTCCCCTTGACTTCTCTTTCAGTGTACTTATGAGACTGTACAGAGCAATCTGATTGGCTATCTCTAGACGGTAAGGGAAACACCTGCTTGTTTACAAGGGGCGTGTTCGAGAGACACCATTTTTGCGCGCGCTCAGAAGATTCCGCATGGAGTAGGTATTATCGAAGAAGGGAATTTTTAAGTGATTCAATTATTGCATTATTCTTATGGTTCAAAATTGGTAAATACATATACTAGATCCCTTTATCCTTCCAAAACATGATTATCGTAACAGAAATGCATACCTGTGGTCACTCAAATAAAATCTAAAATATTCTGGAAAAGTATCACGCGACCTATTTCATCTAATTAAGCCCGATCAGCATTTAAAATGTAACCACCAACCCTGGTCAAACCTCGCGCGCGCGGAGCGAAAAAAACTGCTGGGCGATTTGATCACGTGATCGCGCGCTTTGTGCTTATCTGTTATTGGTTACGGCTTTGTTTGTTTGGTTGACTGATACAATTTAACAGTTGGTGATTTAGATTTTTCAATAATTTTCTTTTTTATTTATTTAAAAATCATTTATCAATTTCTTTATATTTTTCGTATTATATAGAATGCTGTTAGTAAACCAAGGTTGAGATAGCCACATATTACAAGATTGATTTGTAATCTACAATACTATTCCTTATTTAATGATTGTGTATTTTAATACCGTGTGGATTACAGTCCAAAATATATCATAAAACATGAGAAACAAATGACATCCAAAGTCATATTAGTATAAGCAAAACACTTATTTATACTTTCAATAGAAAAATTATAAACATTCTAATCATACTTTATTCATTACAAAACTAGAAGGCAAACACCAAATATTTTACCATTTTAAAAAATACGCCTGCAGATATATTTAGCTCAAAAAATGTATATATTTACATTTTGCTTTTATTTCATTTTGATTTTAACACCGTAAAATATCCACGCATGCATTATATTTGCATCCTAATCGCAATAAAAATTTACTTCTAAAATTTTCACAAATAAATAAATAAGTAAATAAATAAAAACATTAAGAAATTATTTTACGCGTATACGGATATTTTCGCAGAATACTTTTTTTTTCATTTGCTTAATACATATATAAATCACTTTGGAACGATATTTAAAATATTAAAAGGGTTCAAATATATAACTTTCTTCGTAAAACATCTCATTTTCTCGTATTTAAATAAGTGTTTTATTATTATAATAGAAATACATGTGTTTCTGCATTATTAATATAAAACTAGTGAAAAATGCTCCAAGGAGCAGTGCAAAAGCAGAATATGATTTTAATTGAGCATTAAAAAGTAATGGACAAGTGCTTCTGTTAATTACTGAGCATGAGGAAGGATAAGGGATCCCTTCTTGGCTACAACTCACTTCAATGCCAACTTTGAAAAAATCATATTTGTGCTTTTTCCATACAAAAGAAATTTGCGGTTCTTTAGTAGAATTTTCCACCGTGCTTTAGATGTTAACCAGGGGTGTAGTCATAAAAATAACATAAGATATATGCTCTAAGCAGAGGGATATTCTAGAATGTGTGTACTATAAGCTTTCTTGAAAAACAGAGGGTATATGGTGTTCTATTAAAAAGTCCAGAAGGTGTACGGCGTATAGCCTGTACTACATCTCTAATGTTAACTGCACTGTTCACTCTGCACTATACTACAAATCAATTTTCTGTGCAATTATACACTTAGGGTATGCTTGGTGGCAGTGCATGAATGTGATACCTGCAGGAACTAGGTATCTGGCATTATGTCGCCTTCCTTTACATTTATGTCTAATTAAGCTGCATCTTTACTGGTTATTTCTTTACACTATACCTTTTTATAGTAACTGCGACTGATTTGTTTTCACGGAAAAAGCACAAATATGATTTTTTCAAAGTTGGCATTGAAGTGAGTTGTAGCCAAGAAGGGATCCCTTATCCTTCCTCATGCTCAGTAATTAACAGAAGCACTTGTCCATTACTTTTTAATGCTCAATTAAAATCATATTCTGCTTTTGTACTGCTCCTTGGAGCATTTTTCACTAGTCCTTCTATTTTTCCATATTCCACTGGGATACTGCACAACTTGTTTTGTATTTTATATATAGAAATAAAAAATGTTCCCTGGATAAAAAGTTTGTCTTTTGTTTAAAAAAAATTAAGTTTTTATCTTTAGTAGTTTTCGAGAAAAGTGCTGTGACACAAAATTTTTGTCCGATTTTCAGAATACTCTACAGTACACCTACAGTATGCCATAAAAAAAATAATTTTTGTGCTATGTTGTGCTTCTTGGTCAGACAAACATTAAAAAAAAATCATCAAAATTGGATAAGTATTTAGTTAGTTATTGCAAAAAGAAAAATTGAAAAATCCGTGTTTTTGCGGTTTCCTATGCTTAAGCATTATCGCTCAATCATATTATTGTTGCGCGCTGCCGCGTTTACAATGATTCCAACCAATGAGAAAGCGCCATTTCACGGCCAAGTAACCGTTTTCTATACAAGCAGGGGAGTGCGTTGCAGCAAAATGCAGCAGATTTTTAACAGTGTGCATATCCTTGGCGCTATAGTTTACAGGAGTGGTACATTGTTCAAAATTTGAAACTTTTGTTGCATCGCCACTGCATCGCTTTGATAGAATATCTCTATTTTGATCGATGAGAATCCTCGATAATGCATTTAAGTAATCGTTTTCTACTTATCTACTATATCGTTTCCGTATATTTATTTTTTCAATCAGCACCAAGGTGCGCACTTTATTAGAAGACGCGCTCTATTAGAGGGCGCATTCTATTAGAATAAATACGGTATATACTTATAGTAAATACACTTTGTTAAAGTACAGGGCCCCAATATTTGACAGGTATGCCAGGCATTTTTGCCATTGATGCCATTGTGCTAAAAACAAAATATAAATAAATGAAAAAAATGGATAAAATATAAATTTGGTATGGTGCAAAAAATTGCCTAATTTAAAATTAAAAATCAAATTTAACAGTCACCAGGGCTAGACACCGTGCATAATTATTCAGTAAATGATTCATTAACACTAGAACGCCCGGAAATTCTACTCAAGTTTGAAAATAATATTTCTCACCAGAATTTTTTTATTCAAAATTATTTAATTGATTTATTTAACGTAAATTTGCGTGGATTAGATTTAAATTATTTCAAGAAAATTTTTCTGGTTCGAATTGAAATTTAGTTACATGATTGGAGTGGAATCGACTCCATCCGGGCGTTCTAGTGTTAAAAAATGACAAAAATCAGCATGTCAAAAATTTCATAATTCGTTAAAAAATTAAGTTAAAAATAAGAGAAAAAAAAACATTCTGTATTTTTTTATGCTTAATCGAATGGTGTAACTGGTTTTTCTCTCCGATGATCACAAGTACCTTAGATTGATGACTGCCATTCTTTTATTTCATCTTGTAAAAAAACTGTTTAACGTAAAGCTATGAATTTTTGCAGGATTAATTAGCATCGCAAAATCTTTAAAATAAACTTTACCGCAACATTCTATCTGCAATAGAACGTTAGATATACCCGTTTATGACCAAGTTTGGAAAATACGCAATTTCAGAAAAACCGCCCAGCGAAATAACGTTTTCTCGATGACTACCCCGGGATAAAAAGTTTGTCTTTTGTTTAAAAAAAAAATTAAGTTTTTATCTTTAGTAGTTTTCGAGAAAAGTGCTGTGACACAAAATTTTTGTCCGATTTTCAGAATACTCTACAGTACACCTACAGTATGCCATAAAAAAATAATTTTTATGCTATGTTGTGCTTCTTGGTCAGACGAACATTTAAAAAAAAATCATCAAAATTGGATAAGTATTTAGTTAGTTATTGCAAAAAGAAAAATTGAAAAATCCGTGTGCATCATCGCTCAATCATATTATTGTAGCGCGCTGCCGCGCGCACAATGATTTATTTGTAATAAAAATGTCTTATTTATTAATAAAAAGCAACCAATAATAATAAAAAAAATTAAACCGGTTTTTGGCTCACGAAGGATTTGAACCCATTACGTCGGATTGCAAGCTCAACGCTCTAACCGTTCGGCCATCGAGTTCACTTTCATTTGCAACAGATTATTTTTATAACTAGCACCGTAATTAATCAAATCCGTGATCCGTTCGCCACCTGTTACTGAGTGGTGGCCATCCATTGTGGAGTATCCATTTCTGCCAATTGGGAAATAAAACGGCCTATAGAGGCGCTGCTCGCAGCCTTCAGTACAGGATAATTGTCCCTTTAACGAATGCTAAAATGTCATTAAAATAATTCTTTATTGTAAATGCATTTAAAAGGTTTAGATATTCAAATTCGGATGATTTTTACTTTGTCATATATCACACAAAATAAATATCACATGAAATCTGAAATTGTGCAAAAAATAAATATTCTGACCAAATTAAAAATACATATAATGCAATGCACTCTAAAAAATTCGACCCTTTTGCTGCATCGTCACTCCCACTCTTTTATACAATATCTCTTTTTTGATTCATGAGATGTAGAACTACAAGATCCCACTGACTCCGTTGCACACACTCTTTGTGTGGAGCTCCCGGTTGTACTTCTCTTGTGTTGACAAATTTCCTTGTGCTATCTGGTCCCTGTATATTGACGATGACTTATACGAAGGCTTTCATGTCGAGCACACAAGTCAGATGTATGTTATAAATAAATAAATAATAACTAGATTACGCACTCAGGGAGAAATGTTGATTCTCCGAGCGCAAACAACTCTTCTCCATTAGAATGGCAAAAGGCCGGAGATCCAGTAGTCGATGTTGGATGACATGAAAATGTGCATTCTTAAAATACATATATACATATTATTAAGCCTACGTGAATATTTCAAAATTTATATCTGATTTTTAACCACCAATTTGTATTTTTATCGCTAAGTTAATTTTTATGATTAAAAAAATAAGAATAATGAAAAACTTTTTTTTACAATTATTTTTAAATACTTTTTAACCTGGAAGCTAAACAAAACAGTATGTAAATCAAAAACAGTAACAGGCATCCTTTTTTCTCCTAAGAAAAATAGAATTTTTTTAAATGGATGTGGAATCTTAAATGATTTTTTTTCCTTTTTCCAGAAAGTTTATATTAATGTTTGAAGTAAAATTTTTTCCTCAGATTTGCAGTTTTCATCCACTCCCCTTACATTCAATGACTTCTGTTTTGTTCTTCGCATAGTGTTTCAAAATTTCCTGATGTTTAAAATATTTTTTCTCATTCCTTTCTGGCCATGTTTCTTTGCAATGACAATACATTATTTTGTCAAATTTTCCTTACTCACTAAACTTAAAACATCTTTTTCAGCCATAGTTGTTAATTCTTCATCTCCCCCCCCCCCTACACACACACACAAAGAGTAATATGGTTAGTACAAAAATTTACTTATTCCAATTTTGCTAATCTTTTTATTTGTGTTTGTAAAGAACAACTGCAACAAAAATAGCATTAATAATGCACATTTTTTAGATTATTTTTGTTTAGCCAAACATTACTCAACACAGGTAGACAAAGCATGAAATTTTTTACCAGGATCAATATTCTTAATAAATCTTTGGTGTTTTTAGAATACGACATGAATAAAATAAGAGATAAATCCATTTTCTTACACTTGATAAAAAGTGTGAATTTGTTACAGAAATTATAATTTTTGTCCATTTCATCCTTAAGATATAACAGGAACGAAAAAACCCCCATAATATATATTAGAAAAAAATCACGATATAAACCATCAATTCAGGTTTTCTTATTTTTTCCCTTAACCCCTTGGGGATGAGCAATCCGTATATGTGCCGCATAAATTGCTCGGAATCCTTGTTTATTCTCACCGGTAAAATTTGCCTTTTTTTAATTAGCGCATTTTCTCGATTGAATAAGGCACAAATTTCTGTTCTTAAAAAACGGTGGCAAAAGATTAAAAATCTTAAAAAAGGTTCCCGTAGCTAAAGAATTAATATACTGCGATTGATAATTAACTTTAAATGGGGATGTCCGGGAAAATGTCCTGATAAGGGTTGTTCTTCACAAGGTCTAAACAATTCTTTGAATTATTTAATTACGCATCAAACAAAATCACAATTACAACACTCGTACATCTATTAAGCATTACTATGGTATAATCGCAAGTTCCACTTGCTTTTTGCAACTCTAATTGATGTTGCCACCGACCCGCATCAGAATAAAAAAGCATTGGGAGAATAACATTGAATGCTTAATCTAGTTATTCCTACCTCTATTGCGTCAAGCGACCCCGCGCACCTTTTTTACTTTTTTGATTTTGGTTGCAGGTATATTTTTTAAAAAGCACTTTCAGTTTCGAAACCGGTTTTGAAAGTGAAACTAACTTTGTAAAAAAATATCTGCATTCAAAATCGAAAAAGCAAAAAAGGTGCTCTGTCTGCATGCACCTCAGCTATCAAATGCAAAAAGAATTATTCAAAAATGTCAAAATGCGAAAGAGTTATTAAAAAATGCTACCCCATAGGAATAGCATTAGCTCGCGAGCTTTTCCTAGGCCAGGGACAGGGGCCTTAAAAAACTTGAAAAACTTAATTTATTTTTAAATTTAATACATATTTGTAATTCTTGACCCCAAAAACATATAGTTTGACATATTGGTCAATAATATGCCACAAATATTAAAGAAGTTAGTAAATGGCAGCCGTCTTGGACACCATCTTGAAAATCACCACAAAAATGTGTAAGAAAAAAAATGGCACCTAAGATATTTGGAATGTACACGTCTAAACCTGTAGAATAAAGTAAAAATATCAAACTTAGCATATCAATTCAGCTACAGCCACATTTTACGACATTTCAAACCCTACTATGTCGATGCCACAAATTTAAAGGAGGTGCAAGCGTTCTAAAATGTGATTTTTTGTGTTACTGAAGGGACTACAAGCATGACATTTAACATGGTAATTACTTATAAGATGTAAATCAGGGTGGCGAGTGGTCAGGGAAAACCGGGAAAAACACAGTCAAGAAAAGAGAAAACTACAAGTAATTTCTTACAGAAAATACTTCAAATAATATAAAGAGATTATATAAACTGAATTTATCTTTAACAAAATACTGGTATTTATCATCTATATTGACTGCGTTTTTATCTAACCACTCACCACCCTGTAAATAATCTGTAACATTTCTTTGCATCATAATGATCATGTGATTTTACTATAACGTTTTTATTCGGTCCATGGAATTTTCCTTTTTTCAGTCCTGTCCCATACTGTATTTCTTGGATTACCACGAGATCATTTAATTCATATCTGTTAGGTATTTTTCTCATCATGTTAAATTGTTTTCTATAATTACCGTTACTCCAAAAATATAGATTTCTACGCGGACCATTAAAATTTGTTTTAATGCTTCTTTTGCCTTTGTATTTAATACTATCCCTTTCACACGGTTCAGCCCTTTCTTTTTCAAAAATTTCATGTTTTCTTTCAGTTTGCTGTACCTCTAAATCTTTCTGTTTGCTGTTTCTCCAATTTTCATATGTGTGACGTTTTCCATCAAAATTATTTCTCAAATAATATTTTTTTTTTCTTCATTCCTGTCATTGTAATTTCTCATAAACTTCTGCTTATTTGCAGCTACTCCTTCGATATTCTTTTCTTCCCTCGTGTTTTTCCGTTTATAATATTTTTCAACTTTCATCGTTTCAATTTTATTTTCATTGGAGCATGCACATAAATTGCGTTTTTCTTTTAGGTCACTCGTTCGTCCTATTTGCGATGTCTCATTTCTTTCATTCAATATTTTCTTACTAATTAAATTTTCTTCTTTCTCATTTATTTCTTTTCTTACTTTCAAATATCTCACGTGATTCAAATTAATTTCATTATCTTCTATGACTCTAGCGAAATTAATCAAGAAATTACCTCCTGCATTATTATCATTTACAACTATAATATTTTCATCAGGTGAATTATCTAACGTAGACGTTTTCATTTCATTATTATTTCTGGCAGCATGATTCAATTTTATAACAGAATTCTTCTGAACTTCAGTGCAATTACTACTTGAATATTGTTGCGTTTGCAAACGATCTTAATTCCGTTCTATCTATCGCCAAATTTAACTTGTTAATCACATTATATCCCAATAAAATATCATATGCAAGAGATTCTAACACATACAAATTTGTTTTGATTAGAAAACCATCAATATTAAATTCATATGGACACACGACTGGTGTTGTAAAGAAATTAAATATGTGCCCCCCCCCCCTGGGGGGCAGACTAGGGGGTTACACACAAGACATCCATAATATGAATAAGCAGTTGCAGACCTTTCAAATGATGTGTCACACGACTGGTGTTGAAAAAGAAATTAAAAATGTGCTTCCCTGGTATAATGGTTATTTCGTTATATATTGCTTATTTTGTCATACATATTTCTATGCACCCCCGTTCCCCTTTCAATTCAAAATTCGTTTAAAATTATGCTTTATTTTTTTTCATTTCCCTCAGCCATTATTTCTTTAACCGCCAAAATTAATGCCTCAGGATTATTCGTAAGAAATATGCCCGCACTTTAATCAACCGTTTCAAACAATTTCCAGATGTCAGCTAAGTCTGATCGGCTGTTCTTTTCATTACCTTTTATGGGCATCACAGTAACGCGGTTAAATAGCAACTTAATGCCTCTTTTCCTTTTATGAGAAAATGCTAAAAACAATTTAACATCTGCGTATTAAAATCTGGTTGTCACCCAGGGGTTAAGGAAAAAAAATCAGAAATCCTGAATTGATGGTTCATATTATGATTTTTTTTTCTAATATATATTATGGGGGGGGGGGGCTCGTTCCTGTTATATGTTAAGGATGAAATGTACAAAAATTATAATTTCTGTAACAAATTCACATTTTTTATCAAGTGTAAGTAAGTGGATTTATCTATCATTTCATTTATGTCGTATTCTAAAAACACCAAAGATTTATTAAGAATATTGATCCTGGTAAAATATTTCATGCTTTGTCTACCTGTATTGAGTAATGTTTGGCTAAACAAAAATAATCTAAAAAATGTGCATTATTCATGCTATTTTTGTTGTAGTTGTTCTTTACAAACACAAATAAAAAGATTAGTAAAGCTGAAATAAGTAAATTTTTGTACTAACCATATTACTCTTTGGTGTGTGTGTGTGGGGGGGGGGGGAGGGGGGGATGAAGAATTAACAACTATGGCTGAAAAAAAATGTTTTAAGTTTAGTGAGTAAGGAAAATTTGACAATATAATGTGCTGTCATTGCAAAGAAACATGGGCAGAAAGGAAGGAGAAAAAATATTTTAAGCATCAGGAAATTTTGAAACACTATGCGACGAACAAAACAGAAGTCATTGAATATAAGGGGGGTGGATGAAAACTGCAAATCTGAGGAAAATTTTTTACTTTAAACATTAATATAAACTTCCTGGAAAAAGAAAAAAAATCATTTAAAATTGCATACCCATCATTTAAAAAAAATCTTTTTTTTCTTAAGAGAAAAAAAGATGCCAGTTACTGTTTTTGATTTACAAACTGTTTTGTTTAACTTCGAGGTTAAAAGGTATTTAAAAATAATTGTAAGAAAAAAAGTTTTTCATTATTCTTATTTATTTTAATCATAAAAATTAACTAGCGATAAAAATACAAATTGGTGGTTGAAAATCATATATAAATTTTGAAATATTCACGAAGGCTTAATAATATGTATATATTTATTTTAAGAATGCACATTTTCATCTGTCATCCAACATCGACTACTCGTCTACTGTATCGTCGGCCTTTTGCCACTCTAATGGAGAAGAATTGTTTGTGCGCGGAGAATCAACATTTCTACCCGAGTGCGTAATCTAGTTATTATTTATTTATTTATAACATACATCTGACTTGTGTGCTCGACATGAAAGCCTTCTTATAAGTCATCGTCAATATACAGGGACGAGATAGTACAAGGAAATTTGACAACACAAGAGAAGTACAACCGGGAGCTCCACAGAAAGAGTGTGTGCAACGGAGCCAGTGGCAGTGTTACCAGATTGGGGATTTTGTCCCCAATTTGGGGAATTTTGAGCCTCCAGGGGAATTTTTTGAGGACAACTAATTCTTGGGGACATGTTTGGGGATGACGAACATTTTTGGGGAAAAGCTTGGGGAATTGTTTTCGCAATTTAAATTTTTACTTTTCACATTTGCCAATGCTGGATCTGTCTCGAATTCGATTTTGATTTTGAAAACAAAAATAAAATACAGAAATAATCGATATAAATCATTACTCTCGTGGTCGTGTTCACATTACAAATTCATCACAATCTGCAATGGACTATTCTCCATCTGAATTTTCAGATAAATAAGTCAGAAAGCTTTTCCTATCGTCACGGACAGACACACAAGTACAGAAATACATCTCATAATAATATAAATTTATACAAATGTATGTATGTAATAATAATTCGACGAAGGAGGCTATGTTCCATAAACTCCGAAAAATATTACTCCTGAGGATCAGCAGCAGCACGAGCAGAGCAGTCGCTCCGGCAGTTGGCAAGCATTGAAATCCATTGGGGTATTTCCCCATTATAAAAACAAAAACCACCAGTCTTCAAATTTTTTTATTTATTAACTCATAAAATCAGTAAGCTCTTCCCCGCAGTCACCTAGACACTGTCATCGAATGTTCCAAAACTTCGTGTCTAAGCTGCCTTCTAAGATATTTGAATTTTTCGGGGGGAAAGACACAGCATCCTAATATTTTAAAAGTCAATCGCATTCTGAGCTCTGAAAAAACCAAATGAGAAATCCACATTTTCACGACAAACTAGCCCCTCCTACTCCGCGTCAATCATTTTAAAAATCCAACCAGGATTAATCTGAATCTACGTAATAAAAATGATCCCCTCTGATTGGCCTAGGAGGCTCGAACCTCGGGTAGGAATTACTTCACGTCTCGCAAAGAGACAAGCCTTTTAACATCTTCGCGCATTAACACAGATCATGTGATCAACAAAAAATAAAATTAAAAATCTCGAGAATATTCTAAAAAGGAAAGATTACGAAACAATTTCCCGCTTTTTGAGAAACAAGCAATAGATTATTAATAAGTTAAATAAAAAAAAAGAAAAAGGATTTTAGCTGTTAAAAGATTAATATATTACGAAACTAAGATTAAAAATATGTTCCACAATTTTAGAATTAAAAACTCAGAGAGAGCAAAATGTCCCAAAAAATTGTTTTATTTTATTACATATATATATATATATATATATATATATATATATATATATATATATATATATATATTTATATATATACATACATATATATATATATATATATATATAACATCTTTTGGTTTATCAATGATAATTAGTGTGTGTTTAATGGAATGCCAGTAGAGATATTTGCAAATGCAAGACTTACAATGCATACTGTAATCACATTGCTACCTTTATAATTGACAATCGCTCAATGAATGCAGCAGCCTTCCTAGTTCTTTTCATAAGAAACTTAAATGAAAACTCTGCAGTCTTAAACGACTTAGATCTTTACATTAAACTGCCTAAAAACATGCCTAAACTTTCAGGGCATGTCCGAAAAGTTTATTTGCTGTAATTTTTTAAAAGATTTAATTAAAGATATTAAAAGCAGCTATATTTGTTTTATTACTGACAAAATCACAGTGAATGATACAATATAGATGCTTTGCATGAGATAGATACTTCAGTAAGGGAGGAGTGATAAAAAATTAAAAAAATGTTTTATAGCTTAAGTCAGATAGAAGCACATAATGCCAACATCATCTCAGATTCATTCAAACTCTAACTTATGAGAGATAGTCAAGACCTTATCAAAGTTATTGGTATAAAAAGTGTAGATAGAGCTAATGAAATGCTAGGGCAGCATCATCGATTGGCAACAATTTAAATAACAAGTGTAAACGAGCTTGTCGTTGTAAAATATATCTCATTTTTCTCGTCGATTAGCTGTGAATATACATTAAAAAATTCTGCTGAATTTAATTTTTTTTTTTTTTTTTTTTTTTTTTTTGTTAATGGGGAATTTTTTAAAAAAAGTGCTTGATTTTGGGGAAAAAAATGAGTTTAAATTTCTTAAAAATTCTTTATAACAGAAAATTGAAAATTGAGAATTTGCCTTTTTGAGTAGAAATTGCGTTGGGGACTTTTCTGAAAAAAGCCCTGATTTGGGGAAAATTTTAGAAATTTTGGGGAAATCCGCTTTCGACAATCTGGCAACACTGGCCAGTGGGATCTAGTTGTTCGTTGTTCCTACATCTGCTTCAGCTTGGTAATTATCCGTACTCGACACTGTCCAACAATAGAAAACGATTACTTCACCCTATTATGGAGCGTTATCATGGGTCAAAAGAGAGATATTGTATAAAAGCGTGGGAGTGATGATGCAACAAAAGGGTCGAATATTTTACAGTGCATTGCATTTTATGTAGTTTTAATTTAGTCAGAATATTTATTTTTTTGCACAATTTCATGTGATATTTATTTTGTGTGTTATATGACAAAGTAAAAATTATCCGAATTTGAATATCTAAACCTTTTAAATGCATTTACAATAAAGAATTATTTTAATGACATTTTAGCATTCGTTAAAGGGACAATTATCCTGTACTGAAGGCTGCGAGCAGCGCCTCTATAGGTCATTTTATTTCCCAATTGCCAGACATGGATCATTAGATTCTCCTATTACTACTCTTCCATAAAATAAAGGGTTTTTTATGCTCTATACCTTAGATTTTTCTACTGCCGGCTCTTTGACTACAACTAAAATATCGATTACTTCATCTGAAATACGATTTTTTGGCAATAAAGAGAAAAGTGCTTTTGCATTCGCTCCCCGCGGAATAAACCTTGGGCGTGTTCGGCGGCTAGGCGCGCTCAGGACCCAGGGACATGGAGTGGGTTTTTATCGCGGACGGAATATCCGTTCACTACTCGCTACTGTGCTACAGGTACTGCAACCATGCGCTCAATGTGGAGAACAGATCACGGGTTTGATTAATTACGGTGCTAGTTATAAAGATAATCTGTTGCAAATGAAGGTGAAATCGATGGCCGGACGGTTAGAGCTTTGAGCTTACTATCCGACGTAATCGGTTCGAATCCTTCGCGAGCCAAAAGCCGGTTTAACTTTTTATTATTATTATTGGTTGCTTTTTATTAATAAATAAGATATTTTTATTAAAGATACATTTTATATTAATAATACAGAAACACATGTATTTCTATTATAATAATAAAATACGTATTTAAATACGAGAAAATGAGATGTTTTACGAAGAAAGTTTTATATTTGAACGCTTTTAATATTCTAAATATCGTTCCAAAGTGATTTATATATGTATTAAGCAAATGAAAAAAAGAGTGTTCTGCGAAAATATCCGTATACGCGTAAAATAATTATATATATATATATATATATATGACATTTTAAAGTTAGGAGCCAGAAACATCATCGCCAGGGTCCCCGTTCTTTGCACAGAAGTCATGGCCAGCGAGGGAAAAAATAAAAAATAAATAAATGTAGAATATCCAATAAATCACTCATTGGTGGCTGTAAGTTTATTTATTCAACTGTAGTCATTATAGAGGGAAAAACTCCTTTTTGCAAACGATCTTTTACCGAAATGTCCAAAAAATATTCCATCATTTACTTCAACCAGCCGTACTCATCGACGAAAGAACTCCAGAATCTCTCCCCTTCTCATCTCGAGACTTCCACCTTTAAAACTAAAAAAGAAGATTCTAGAACTTTCTGTAATCTCAAACCATCATCCTTTTATGTAAACAGAATTCTTGTCCAGATACGAGACTATTTTACACAGACGATAAATTTATTTAAAAAAAAAATATTATTTAACCAATTTATAATCGACTCATAATTTCTTAGGCAGACGATTTTTATAAATGATTAATTTTAAGAGAAAAAGAAAAGAAATGAATTTATTAATGCACACATCAAAGGTTGACGGCGGAAAAATAAATAAATAGATAAAATAAAATAATGATATTTTTTGAAAGGTATGGTTTTGGAATAAATTTAATAAGATTTTCTTAAAAAGGGTTGATAAAAACATAGAAGAAATCAGTTTTATTTGGAATATTAAGAAATAAAGTTTTAATTAAGAATATTTTTAATTTAGAGCCATCTTTTTAAATTTACGCATACTACTATAAACTTTAATAATAAAATACAAATAGGAATAAAAGGTGTCATTCTTAATTGAGAAATGGAAATAAAAATAGTGTGCTTTTTTGAAAAACTTTTAATATCTGTAGTTTTCACAATCACTGAAAATCACATATTATGTTATAGGTTTGAGTAGAATCATCAGATTTTATAACTGTTATAACATAAATATCTGCTGAATAAGTAGAATAATACTTATGTCAATAAATGAGTAAATATAGTTAGACTTAAATACACTTAAAATTAATTTATCAACATCAATTTGAAAGCCTTTACAATCAAAGTGCACACCTTATGCCTGCATAAGGAGCCCAATTTAATCCCAAAAACTCCCAAAAACAAGTAATATTCTTGTTGCGCACCAAGAACATACCTGCTAATTTTGAAAATTATGGTGATAAAATATTTAAAGAATAAGAATTAAAATTTAATCTACTGTCTTGACTTTAGTTTGATCTAGTGATTGTGATTGCACTTGAGGTTTTGTTTGTTTTTTGGGTTGCTCATGAAACAGTTTAAAATCTTCTGGTGAAAAATAGGGTCTTAATTTAGAAACATGCACAATAACGGAATTCTGTCCTGTCTCATAATTAAATTTATCTATTTCATAAGTTACATCAGAAAGTTTATTTATAATTTTGTATGGTCCAGAGAAAGTAGGTTCTAATTTTCGAGTGTTAGGGTATTTAAATTCTTCATAAATTACAGAGTCTTGTATTTTTAATGGGCATTCGACAAAATTTCGATCATAGAGCCTTTTACTTTTAAGGTGAAATTCCTGAGTTCGCGCTTTCGCAATTTTGAGGGCTTTGTCTACTGGAGTTGTATACATTTTAACTGCCTCACACAAAACCATTACCCTCCATTTTAAAAATCTGAATCAAAATTATCGTGAAAATTATAACTATATTTAGCTGCTAACTTTAACCAGAAATTTTATCTAATAAAACAGAAATTGTAAATATCATAGATATACCTTAAATTGGGATCAACTTTTAATTCTATTAATTTATAGATCATAAGCAGATTCAAAAATTTTAATTATAGGTAATTTCTTGCTTAAAATCACAAAATTTACTGAAAAAATTAATCATATTTATCAGTCAAAATTCTAGCAACAGCCTTGCACAGTTCCATCTTTCTTACTGAATTTAAATAAATTATAAGAATCCGGGAACCAAAGCTCACTGTAACCAGAAATTCTAACAAATAAAAGGGAAAACATAAATGTTAACTTAATTTTCAGCTCAAATGTCTAGTTGTAGGAACATTATCATGAAAATACTGCATTCTGAGACTATTTCTTGATAACAAACAAATATCAATAAATTAGAAAATGTACTTTTAAAAGTAAGCTTGAGCTTCTATGTTTTTTATATAATTCCTTATTATTACAAAATTGCCTTTAATCGTGCATAAAAATGTCATAATAGTCTTAATAAGTAACAGTAAATATCTTAAGAACATCATACTCCTCAATAACTCCTCCCTTAAGAATAAAAATATTTCAATCTCCAACACATAATAATGATAATAAAAATACTCATAAATAGGTAAGTAAGTAAGATTCACAGATAAATAATCAAATAAATAAACCGACAAACAGAGAATAATTAATTTAAATAAATACATAATAAATATTTTTTCTCAATCATAAAAAGAATAAAAATAATAATCAAGACATTTAATAAAATAACTTACAGTTTTTTTAAAAATCTTCAATAAAATTCAATCGTCTTTAAATTCCTCATCAAATACTTCTTGCATACTCACCACTTTGAAGTCATTAATTTTCAAAAATTTTCACTATGACTATGAATACTGAATCAAAATTTATGCACACAGATCAACATCAAGCGTCAGGAAATCCACATCAGACTCGAAGCGACTAGCAATTATTTCAGATTAATATCTTCCTCAGCATAGATTTGAAAATCTTAATCAAGAAAATCTCCTTTTCTGCAGTCATTCAAGAAATCATGGCTTCAGGAAAATCAAGCCGACTCAAAGCACTTTACAGAAACAATTCCTCTGTTTTTGTCACTCCAGAAATCATGAGACTATGGCAGTTTTTGTTCAAGAACACATCCAATAATGACGGGCAAATTATTCAGCGATCCACAGTTTTTATTATCACTTCGTTCCATAGCAAGTTTTTTTAAAAACCAAAAAAGGCAGCGCAGGCATAAAGCATCCTGTCGACTCTAGAAAAGACTGTGACATTTTAAAGTTAGGAGCCAGAAACATCATCGCCAGGGTCCCCGTTCTTTGCACAGAAGCAGGGCTATCTGGATACCGGGCTTGCTCATTTCTTATCACGACGTCACAAAAGGTGGCTGGCCGCTATCTGCGATTGGTACAAACAGGGCTCAAAGTGACGCACCCATCGTTTTGTACCAATCGCTGGATGTCATTCAGCCACCTTTTGTGACGTCATGAAAGGAATGAGCAAGCCCGGTATCTAGTGTTGCCTTGACAGAAGTCATGGCCAGCGAGGGAAAAAATAAAAAATAAATAAATGTAGAATATCCAATAAATCACTCATTGGTGGCTGTAAGTTTATTTATTCAACTGTAGTCAATATAGAGGGAAAAACTCCTTTCTGCAAACGATCTTTTACCGAAATGTCCAAAAAATATTCCATCATTTACTTCAACCAGCCGTACTCATCGACGAAAGAACTCCAGAATCTCTCCCCTTCTCATCTCGAGACTTCCACCTTTAAAACTAAAAAATAAGATTCTAGAACTTTCTGTAATCTCAAACCATCATCCTTTTATGTAAACAGAATTCTTGTCCAGATACGAGACTATTTTACACAGACGATAAATTTATTTAAAAAAAAATATTATTTAACCAATTTATAATCGACTCATAATTTCTTAGGCAGACGATTTTTATAAATGATTAATTTTAAGAGAAAAAGAAAAGAAATGGATTTATTAATGCACACATCAAAGGTTGACGGCGGAAAAATAAATAAATAGATAAAATAAAATAATGATATTTTTTTAAAGGTATGGTTTTGGAATAAATTTAATAAGATTTTCTTAAAAAGGGTTGATAAAAACATAGAAGAAATCAGTTTTATTTGGAATATTAAGAAATAAAGTTTTAATTAAGAATATTTTTAATTTAGAGCCATCTTTTTAAATTTACGCATACTGGAATAATATTTTTTAAGGCAAATTAAGAATTTATATCGTCTGCATACAGATTAACAGATTAGATCTAGAAACAAGATTTTAATTTAATAATTTGAAGTAAGTACGGAACATTATTATAAGAAAATTAAGGTAGTATAAAGGTTAGTTTTGGCGAAAAAATTTTAAATTTGTAATATTATCCCCCCTCCTCGAAAATTTGTATGAAATTGATAGTTAAATAAAACTACAAGTTCAGACAACAGAAATATAATAATTTAGAAAAGTTGAATTTTGAAGTAAACTGTCAAACTCGGGAAGCCAAGAGATGGAAGAAAAGAAAATTAACGCAATATAAAAAATATTAGCGATTAAAATAAAATAGTTAAGAGGAAATTAATCTGAATTAAATTTAGGTAGGAGCATTTCCCTGAAAGAGATACAATACTGTTACAATATCACTTACTATTTGTAAGTGCATAGGAGATAATACATACAATAACAGTAAATAAGTTATAAATATAAATAAGCAAGAGATAAAAAATATAATAAAAACAATAACAATTCGTTCTCATGGAAGTTTAAATAATTACAATAACTTAATGCATAGGTTATTTTAAATAAAGTTCTTCAAATGAAAAAAGTCTTTCCATTGTGTATAAAAGTCTTTTCCAATGTTCACTGAATACAGTCTCTTTAATTAAAGATCTCCAAATCTAGTTTAATCTTTGTTTTTTATGTTATGTTGGATCCAACATCTTTTAACAATCAATCAAATTTTTCTTTCAATAATATATCAATTTTTTTAATAATAAATAGCATCACTCTCAATATCAATAATAAATAATATAGAAAAATTTAAATAATAACAATAACAACAATAATAAGTGATAGTATAATAAGACTCCATATCCTAATATTTCTCAATAAGAGTATAATTAATACTAAACTTCATTATAGAAATCATAATGATAATAATAATAAAACAAGAGTATAATCAAAAGAAAATATCACAATTTGTTTATTATTGATAGGGAAAATATTGGTTGAGGATAAAAATAATTACATAGCAACTAAATAATTTTCTTATCTTCTAATAGCATAAGAAAGTATTTTTTGCTAGCCGAAAGTATAAATAAAAAAAAATCATAATAATTCCAAAATCCAAATAAAATTAAATCTAACTATTTAGAAAATGGACTCTCAACCAGTATTTCCTTACAATAATTCCTCTCTGATACTCTTTTACAAAATTGTCAAATTTGGTTATAAGTTTTCAATGCCAAATGTAGAATAAAGTTTTATCTACACATGGTTTATAAACTTTAATAATAAAATACAAATAGGAATAAAAGGTGTCATTCTTAATTGAGAAATGGAAATAAAAATAGTGTGCTTTTTTGAAAAACTTTTAATATCTGTAGTTTTCACAATCACTGAAAATCACATATTATGTTATAGGTTTGAGTAGAATCATCAGATTTTATAACTGTTATAACATAAATATCTGCTGAATAAGTAGAATAATACTAATGTCAATAAATGAGTAAATATAGTTAGACTTAAATACACTTAAAATTAATTTATCAACATCAATTTGAAAGCCTTTACAATCAAAGTGCACACCTTATGCCTGCATAAGGAGCCCAATTTAATCCCAAAAACTCCCAAAAACAAGTAATATTCTTGTTGCGCACCAAGAACATACCTGCTAATTTTGAAAATTATGGTGATAAAATATTTAAAGAATAAGAATTAAAATTTAATCTACTGTCTTCACTTTAGTTTGATCTAGTGATTGTGATTGCATTTGAGGTTTTGTTTGTTTTTTGGGTTGCTCATGAAACAGTTTAAAATCTTCTGGTGAAAAATAGGGTCTTAATTTAGAAACATGCACAATAACGGAATTCTGTCCTGTCTCATAATTAAATTTATCTATTTCATAAGTTACATCAGAAAGTTTATTTATAATTTTGTATGGTCCAGAGAAAGTAGGTTCTAATTTTCGAGTGTTAGGGTATTTAAATTCTTCATAAATTACAGAGTCTTGTATTTTTAATGGGCATTCGACAAAATTTCGATCATAGAGCCTTTTACTTTTAAGGTGAAATTCCTGAGTTCGCGCTTTCGCAATTTTGAGGGCTTTGTCTACTGGAGTTGTATACATTTTAACTGCCTCACACAAAACCATTACCCTCCATTTTAAAAATCTGAATCAAAATTATCGTGAAAATTATAACTATATTTAGCTGCTAACTTTAACCAGAAATTTTATCTAATAAAACATAAATTGTAAATATCATAGATATACCTTAAATTGGGATCAACTTTTAATTCTATTAATTTATAGATCATAAGCAGATTCAAAAATTTTAATTATAGGTAATTTCTTGCTTAAAATCACAAAATTTACTGAAAAAATTAATCATATTTATCAGTCAAAATTCTAGTAACAGCCTTGCACAGTTCCATCTTTCTTACTGAATTTAAATAAATTATAAGAATCCGGGAACCAAAGCTCACTGTAACCAGAAATTCTAACAAATAAAAGGGAAAACATAAATGTTAACTTAATTTTCAGCTCAAATGTCTAGTTGTAGGAACATTATCATGAAAATACTGCATCCTGAGACTATTTCTTGATAACAAACAAATATCAATAAATTAGAAAATGTACTTTTAAAAGTAAGCTTGAGCTTCTAAGTTTTTTATATAATTCCTTATTATTACAAAATTGCCTTTAATCGTGCATAAAAATGTCATAATAGTCTTAATAAGTAACAGTAAATATCTTAAGAACATCATACTCCTCAATAACTCCTCCCTTAAGAATAAAAATATTTCAATCTCCAACACATAATAATGATAATAAAAATACTCATAAATAGGTAAGTAAGTAAGATTCACAGATAAATAATCAAATAAATAAACCGACAAACAGAGAATAATTAATTTAAATAAATACATAATAAATATTTTTTCTCAATCATAAAAAGAATAAAAATAATAATCAAGACATTTAATAAAATAACTTACAGTTTTTTTAAAAATCTTCAATAAAATTCAATCGTCTTTAAATTCCTCATCAAATACTTCTTGCATACTCACCACTTTGAAGTCATTAATTTTCAAAAATTTTCACTATGACTATGAATACTGAATCAAAATTTATGCACACAGATCAACATCAAGCGTCAGGAAATCCACATCAGACTCGAAGCGACTAGCAATTATTTCAGATTAATATCTTCCTCAGCATAGATTTGAAAATCTTAATCAAGAAAATCTCCTTTTCTGCAGTCATTCAAGAAATCATGGCTTCAGGAAAATCAAGCCGACTCAAAGCACTTTACAGAAACAATTCCTCTGTTTTTGTCACTCCAGAAATCATGAGACTATGGCAGTTTTTGTTCAAGAACACATCCAATAATGACGGGCAAATTATTCAGCGATCCACAGTTTTTATTATCACTTCGTTCCATAGCAAGTTTTTTTAAAAACCAAAAAAGGCAGCGCAGGCATAAAGCATCCTGTCGACTCTAGAAAAGACTGTGACATTTTAAAGTTAGGAGCCAGAAACATCATCGCCAGGGTCCCCGTTCTTTGCACAGAAGCAGGGCTATCTGGATACCGGGCTTGCTCATTTCTTATCACGACGTCACAAAAGGTGGCTGGCCGCTATCTGCGATTGGTACAAACAGGGCTCAAAGTGACGCACCCATCGTTTTGTACCAATCGCTGGATGTCATTCAGCCACCTTTTGTGACGTCATGAAAGGAATGAGCAAGCCCGGTATCTAGTGTTGCCTTGACAGAAGTCATGGCCAGCGAGGGAAAAAATAAAAAATAAATAAATGTAGAATATCCAATAAATCACTCATTGGTGGCTGTAAGTTTATTTATTCAACTGTAGTCATTATAGAGGGAAAAACTCCTTTTTGCAAACGATCTTTTACCGAAATGTCCAAAAAATATTCCATCATTTACTTCAACCAGCCGTACTCATCGACGAAAAAACTCCAGAATCCCTCCCCTTCTCATCTCGAGACTTCCACCTTTTAAAACTAAAAAGAAAATTCTAGAACTTTCTGTAATCTCAAACCATCATCCTTTTATGTAAACAGAATTCTTGTCCAGATACGAGACTATTTTACACAGACGATAAATTTATTTAAAAAAAAATATTATTTAACCTATTTATTATCGACTCATAATTTCTTAGGCAGACGATTTTTATAAATGATTAATTTTAAGAGAAAAAGAAAAGAAAAAAATTTATTAATGCACACATCAAAGGTTGACGGCGGAAAAATAAATAAATAGATAAAATAAAATAATGATATTTTTTGAAAGGTATGGTTTTGGAATAAATTTAATAAGATTTTCTTAAAAAGGGTTGATAAAAACATAGAAGAAATCAGCTTTATTTGGAATATTAAGAAATAAAGTTTTAATTAAGAATATTTTTAATTTAGAGCCATCTTTTTAAATTTACGCATACTACTATAAACTTTAATAATAAAATACAAATAGGAATAAAAGGTGTCATTCTTAATTGAGAAATGGAAATAAAAATAGTGTGCTTTTTTGAAAAACTTTTAATATCTGTAGTTTTCACAATCACTGAAAATCACATATTATGTTATAGGTTTGAGTAGAATCATCAGATTTTATAACTGTTATAACATAAATATCTGCTGAATAAGTAGAATAATACTTATGTCAATAAATGAGTAAATATAGTTAGACTTAAATACACTTAAAATTAATTTATCAACATCAATTTGAAAGCCTTTACAATCAAAGTGCACACCTTATGCCTGCATAAGGAGCCCAATTTAATCCCAAAAACTCCCAAAAACAAGTAATATTCTTGTTGCGCACCAAGAACATACCTGCTAATTTTGAAAATTATGGTGATAAAATATTTAAAGAATAAGAATTAAAATTTAATCTACTGTCTTGACTTTAGTTTGATCTAGTGATTGTGATTGCACTTGAGGTTTTGTTTGTTTTTTGGGTTGCTCATGAAACAGTTTAAAATCTTCTGGTGAAAAATAGGGTCTTAATTTAGAAACATGCACAATAACGGAATTCTGTCCTGTCTCATAATTAAATTTATCTATTTCATAAGTTACATCAGAAAGTTTATTTATAATTTTGTATGGTCCAGAGAAAGTAGGTTCTAATTTTCGAGTGTTAGGGTATTTAAATTCTTCATAAATTACAGAGTCTTGTATTTTTAATGGGCATTCGACAAAATTTCGATCATAGAGCCTTTTACTTTTAAGGTGAAATTCCTGAGTTCGCGCTTTCGCAATTTTGAGGGCTTTGTCTACTGGAGTTGTATACATTTTAACTGCCTCACACAAAACCATTACCCTCCATTTTAAAAATCTGAATCAAAATTATCGTGAAAATTATAACTATATTTAGCTGCTAACTTTAACCAGAAATTTTATCTAATAAAACAGAAATTGTAAATATCATAGATATACCTTAAATTGGGATCAACTTTTAATTCTATTAATTTATAGATCATAAGCAGATTCAAAAATTTTAATTATAGGTAATTTCTTGCTTAAAATCACAAAATTTACTGAAAAAATTAATCATATTTATCAGTCAAAATTCTAGCAACAGCCTTGCACAGTTCCATCTTTCTTACTGAATTTAAATAAATTATAAGAATCCGGGAACCAAAGCTCACTGTAACCAGAAATTCTAACAAATAAAAGGGAAAACATAAATGTTAACTTAATTTTCAGCTCAAATGTCTAGTTGTAGGAACATTATCATGAAAATACTGCATTCTGAGACTATTTCTTGATAACAAACAAATATCAATAAATTAGAAAATGTACTTTTAAAAGTAAGCTTGAGCTTCTATGTTTTTTATATAATTCCTTATTATTACAAAATTGCCTTTAATCGTGCATAAAAATGTCATAATAGTCTTAATAAGTAACAGTAAATATCTTAAGAACATCATACTCCTCAATAACTCCTCCCTTAAGAATAAAAATATTTCAATCTCCAACACATAATAATGATAATAAAAATACTCATAAATAGGTAAGTAAGTAAGATTCACAGATAAATAATCAAATAAATAAACCGACAAACAGAGAATAATTAATTTAAATAAATACATAATAAATATTTTTTCTCAATCATAAAAAGAATAAAAATAATAATCAAGACATTTAATAAAATAACTTACAGTTTTTTTAAAAATCTTCAATAAAATTCAATCGTCTTTAAATTCCTCATCAAATACTTCTTGCATACTCACCACTTTGAAGTCATTAATTTTCAAAAATTTTCACTATGACTATGAATACTGAATCAAAATTTATGCACACAGATCAACATCAAGCGTCAGGAAATCCACATCAGACTCGAAGCGACTAGCAATTATTTCAGATTAATATCTTCCTCAGCATAGATTTGAAAATCTTAATCAAGAAAATCTCCTTTTCTGCAGTCATTCAAGAAATCATGGTTTCAGGAAAATCAAGCCGACTCAAAGCACTTTACAGAAACAATTCCTCTGTTTTTGTCACTCCAGAAATCATGAGACTATGGCAGTTTTTGTTCAAGAACACATCCAATAATGACGGGCAAATTATTCAGCGATCCACAGTTTTTATTATCACTTCGTTCCATAGCAAGTTTTTTTAAAAACCAAAAAAGGCAGCGCAGGCATAAAGCATCCTGTCGACTCTAGAAAAGACTGTGACATTTTAAAGTTAGGAGCCAGAAACATCATCGCCAGGGTCCCCGTTCTTTGCACAGAAGCAGGGCTATCTGGATACCGGGCTTGCTCATTTCTTATCACGACGTCACAAAAGGTGGCTGGCCGCTATCTGCGATTGGTACAAACAGGGCTCAAAGTGACGCACCCATCGTTTTGTACCAATCGCTGGATGTCATTCAGCCACCTTTTGTGACGTCATGAAAGGAATGAGCAAGCCCGGTATCTAGTGTTGCCTTGACAGAAGTCATGGCCAGCGAGGGAAAAAATAAAAAATAAATAAATGTAGAATATCCAATAAATCACTCATTGGTGGCTGTAAGTTTATTTATTCAACTGTAGTCATTATAGAGGGAAAAACTCCTTTTTGCAAACGATCTTTTACCGAAATGTCCAAAAAATATTCCATCATTTACTTCAACCAGCCGTACTCATCGACGAAAAAACTCCAGAATCCCTCCCCTTCTCATCTCGAGACTTCCACCTTTTAAAACTAAAAAGAAAATTCTAGAACTTTCTGTAATCTCAAACCATCATCCTTTTATGTAAACAGAATTCTTGTCCAGATACGAGACTATTTTACACAGACGATAAATTTATTTAAAAAAAATATTATTTAACCTATTTATTATCGACTCATAATTTCTTAGGCAGACGATTTTTATAAATGATTAATTTTAAGAGAAAAAGAAAAGAAAAAAATTTATTAATGCACACATCAAAGGTTGACGGCGGAAAAATAAATAAATAGATAAAATAAAATAATGATATTTTTTGAAAGGTATGGTTTTGGAATAAATTTAATAAGATTTTCTTAAAAAGGGTTGATAAAAACATAGAAGAAATCAGCTTTATTTGGAATATTAAGAAATAAAGTTTTAATTAAGAATATTTTTAATTTAGAGCCATCTTTTTAAATTTACGCATACTGGAATAATATTTTTTAAGGCAAATTAAGAATTTATATCGTCTGCATACAGATTAACAGATTAGATCTAGAAACAAGATTTTAATTTAATAATTTGAAGTAAGTACGGAACATTATTATAAGAAAATTAAGGTAGTATAAAGGTTAGTTTTGGTGAAAAATTTTTAAATTTGTAATAAATATACAGGGTGTTTCGCTAACAGACCGACAAACTTTGAGAGATGATAATAGACATGAAAATTAACATTATTAAATAGGAAACAATGGGGCGCAAACGTCTTCTGTAGAAGCTAGGGGCCATTATAGTTTGAGGTCCGAAATTTCAAACGATGATAAAAAACTGAAAAAAGGGTCGATTCGTTTGCGGTTTTCACTAAAATCATTCTTTATATCACAATTTTTTTAGAAAAAAAATTTTAAGGTTACGTTCAAAAATTGTCGATAGAGGGCGCTTTAGACTTTAGAGTAACGAACAACTACTTTTTACCGTTATTTTGCGCACGGGGTTAAAAATTTTCTAAAGTTTAGACTTTAACTTAAATTTTAAGCCCAAAATCGGAAACATTGGGCTCGGGTAACTAGCGAAAATTAAACTGTGAACAGAGGGGCAGATTTTAAACGCTCATAAATATTGGGCAAACAAATCGATTTTGTTGCACTTTGCGTGTAAGTCATTCCTTTGGTAATTATTTTACTCAAAATGACGTACAGCTTTGGTGCCCTCATTTTTTGATAGAGGGCGCTTCGGACACATCTCTGATATTTCAGTGGCATTACTCCTGGTTGTTTTACTACCAGACCATCATACTTCCAGGAAGTGTTAGGGATACAAAAACGGCTTGGAATCACATAGGAATGTAACATTGGAAATGCGTTTTTTGCAAGTTAGGGTTAAAGAAAGCAGAGAAAAAAGAAACAGAAACAGCAGACAAAGAGCGACACGTTAATGAGACAGAAAACAGTTTATTTAAAGGTTTTACTAGAAAAGGTGTTCAAAATTACGACCAGAAGTAGCCCAGTATGCTTGACAACGGCGTCACATAGAATTCCTCACGCTTTGAAAGATTCCTGGCATCTCTGATAATTTTCTGGCAGCTACAGAAATACCAGCTGCGAGGTCTTCAATTGATGGTACGGGAACCTCATACGGATACACCATATTTTTCATTTGGCCCCAGAAAAAGAAGTCCATACATGATAGGTCCGGCGATCTGGCAGCCCAATGAACCGGGCTACCACGACCTATCCACCACTGTCCATATGTTACTTTGAAGTATCGGCAAACGTCATTGGTAATTGTGGAGGAGCCCTATCGTGCTGTTCATCGTTCAAATACTTCATTCTGCTACCTTTGGAACTGGTTCGCGAATGATTACTTCAAAGTGATCTCCGCGCAGGCGCATTACCATTTAGCGCCATCTACCGTCGCCGTCAAACTTGCCGGACTACTTCTGATCGTAATTTCAAACACCTTTTCTAGTAAAACCTTTAAATAAACTGTTTTCTGTCACATTAACGTGTCGCTCTTTCTCTGCTGTTTCTGTTACTTTTTTTCGCTGCTTCCTTTAACCGTAACTTGCAAAAAATGCATTTCCAACGTTACATTCCTATGTGATTCCAAGTCGTCTTTGTATTCCTAATACTTTTAGGAAGTATGACGGTCTGGTAGTAAAACAGCCAGGAGTAATGCCACTGAAATATCAGAGATGTGTCGGAAGCGCCCTCTATCAAAAAATGAGGGCACAAAAGCTGTACGCCATTTTGAATAAAATAATTACCAAGTTAATGACTTACACGCAAACTGCAACAAAATCAATTTGTTTGTCCAATATTTATGAGCGTTTAAAATTTGCCTCTCTGTTCACAGTTTAATTTTCGCTAGTTACCCGAGCCCAATGTTTCCGATTTTGGGCTTAAAATTTAAGTTAAAGTCTAAACTTTAGAAAATTTCAACCCCATGCGCAAAATAACGGTAAAAAGTCGTTGTTCGTTACTCTAAAGTCTAAAGCGCCCTCTATCGACAATTTTTGAACGTAACCTTTAAAAATTTTTTCTAAAAAAATTGTGATATAAAGAATGATTTTAGTGAAAACCGCAAACGAATCGACCCTCTTTTCCGTTTTTTATCATCGTTTGAAATTTTGGACCTCAAACTTTAATGGCCCCTAGCTCCTACAGAAGACGTTTGCGCCCTATGGTTTCCTATTTAATAATGTTTGTTTTCATGTCTTCTACCATCCCTCAAAGTTTGTCGGTCTGGTAGCGAAACACCCTGTATATATTATATACAGGGAGTTTCTAAATTCATGGTCCAAACTTTAAGGGGTGATAGTACACATCAAGACAAACAATATTTAAATAAGAAACCAAGGGTCCCAAAGTCTTCCGAAGGAGATAGGCGCCATTAAAGTTTAGGGTCCAAAAATTCAAATGTTTATGAAAAACAGAAAAATTGGTCGATTCGTTTGCGGTTTTCACTAAACTTATTCTTTATGTCAGTATTGTCTTGAAAATAAATTATAAAGATAAATTTCAAAAAATGACGATAGAGGGCGCTTTAGACTTTAGAGTAACGAACAACTATTTTTTACCGTTATTTTTTGCATCTCATTAAAGGTTTCGTAAGATTAGACTTAAACTTAAATTTTGAGCTCAAAATCTGAATAGTTGGAAGCAGTTAAGTAGCACAAACTTAACTGTGTTCAAAGGGTTTTTAATTCAAATGATTATAAAAAACGGAAAAATTGGTCGATTGATTTGCGGTTTTCACTAAAACTATTCTTTATGTCGGTATTTTATTGAAAATGAATTATAAAGATAAATTTCAAAAAATGCCGATAGGGGGCGCTTTAGACTTTGGAGTAACGTACAACTATATTTTACCATTATTTTTCGCATCTCATAAAATTTTTTTAGAAGCTTAGACATAAACTTAAATTTCGAGATGAAAATCTGAACCGTTGGGAGTGGTTAAGTAGCGCAAACTGAACTGTGTTCAATGGGGGTGGGGAGGTTCAAATTTCAAATGATTATAAGAAACGGAAAAATTGTTCGATTCGTTTGCCGTTTTCGCTAAAACTATTCTTTATGTCAATATTTCCTTGAAAATAAATTTTAAATATTAATTTTAAAAAATACCGTTAGAGGGCGCCTTAAACCTTGGAGTAACCAACAACTATTTTTAACCGTTATTTTTTGTATCTAATTAAATGCTTGTAAAAGTTCAAACTTAAATTTTGAGCTCAAAATCTGCATCGTTTTGAGTAATTAAGTGCGGAAATTTGAAATGTGTTCGAGGGGTGGGGAGGGTAACATTTTAACTCCTGAACACTGTTCAGTTTCCGCTTCTTAGCCCCTCCATCGATTTAGAATTTGAGCTCAAAATTTAAATCTAAGCATTTGCAAGCATTTAATTAGATACAAAAAATAACGCTTAAAAATAGTTGTTGGTTACTCTAAAGTTTAAGGCGCCCTCTATCGGTATTTTTTGAAATTAATCTTTAAAATTTATTTTCAAGGAAATATTGACATAAAGAATAGTTTTAGCGAAAACGGCAGATGAACCGACCAATTTTTCCGTTTTTTAAAATAATTTGAAATTTGAACCTCTCCACCCCCATTGAATACAGTTCAGTTTGCTCTACTTAACCACTCCCAACGATTCAGATTTTCATCTCAAAATTTAAGTTTATGTCTAAGCTTCTAAGAAAATTTTATGAGATGCGAAAAATAACGGTAAAATATAGTTGTACGTTACTCCAAAGTCTAAAGCGCCCTCTATCGGCATTTTTTGAAATTTTTCTGTGTAATTCATTTTCAATAAAATACCGACATAAAGAATAGTTTTAGTGAAAACCACAAATCAATCGACCAATTTTTCCGTTTTTTATAATCATTTGAATTTAAAACCCTCTGAACACAGTTAAGTTTGTGCTACTTAACTGCTTCCAACTATTCAGATTTTGAGCTCAAAATTTAAGTTTAAGTCTAAGCTTACGAAACCTTTAATGAGATTCAAAAAATAATGGTAAAAAATAGTTGTTCGTTACTCTAAAGTCTAAAGAGCCCTCTATCGTCATTTTTTGAAATTTATCTTTATAATTTATTTTCAAGACAATACTGACATAAAGAATAATTTTAGTGAAAACCGCAAACGAATCGATCAATTTTTCTGTTTTTCATAATCATTTGAATTTTTGGACCCTAAACTTTAATGGCGCCTGTCTCCTTCGGAAGACTTTGGGACCCTTGGTTTCCCATTTAAATATTGTTTGTCTTGATGTGTACTATCACCCCTTGAAGTTTGGACCATGAATTTAGAAACACCCTGTATATACAGGGTGTTTCGCTACCAGACCGACAAACATTCAGGGGTGATAGTAGACATGAAGACAAACATTATTAAATAGGAAACCATGGGGCGCAAACGTTTTCTGTAGGAGCTAGGGGCCATTAAAGTTTAGGGTCCAAAAATTCAAACGCTCATAAAAATTAGAAAAAAGGGTCGATTTGTTTGCGATTTTCTCTAAAATCATTCTTTATATCACGATTTTTTATTTTTTTTATTTTAAAGATTAAGTTCAAAAATTGTCGATAGAGGGCGCTTTAGACTTTAGAGTAACGAACAAATACTTTTTGCCGTTCTTTTGTGCATAGGGTTGAACTTATTCTAAAATTTAGACTTTAACTTAAGTTTTAAGCCCAAAATCGGAAATATGGGGATCGGTTAACTAGCGAAAATTTAACTGTGAATCAAAGGGGAGATTTTAAACGCTCGTAAACATTGGACAAACTAATCGATTTTGTTGCGGTTTGCGTGTAGGTCATTCTCTTGGTAATTATTTTATTCAAAATGACGTACAGCTTTCATGTCCTCATTTTTTGACAGAGGGCGCTTCCTAGACATGTCCGACATTTCAATGGTATTACACCTGGGTGTTTCACTACCAGACCACCATACTTCCAGGAAGTGTAAGAGATGCAAAGATGACCAGAATCACACAGAAATGTAACGTTAAAAATCGCTTTTTTGTATATTACGTTTAAAAAACAGCAGAGAAAAAACATCAGAAACAAACAGAGAAACAGCAGCATGTTAAAGTAACAGAACAAAGTTTATTTATATTATTATTATTTTTTACTGCAAAAAGTGTTCGAAATTACGACCAGAAAAAGTCCGGCAAGGTTGACAGTGACAGTAGATGGCGCTGCGATTTTCTTGCGGTAGATGGAGCTGAACGGTAACGCCCGTGAAAGTTTTTCTTTCGTTGCGCAGCTCTATGTGGTTCCAGTATGATCGGGCTCTTCCACATTTTACCAATGATGTTCACCGATACTTCAACGTAACATATGGACAGCGGTGGATAAGTCGTGGTGGCCTGGTTTATTGGCTTGCCAGATCACCGGACCTATCAAGTATGAGCTTCTTCTGCTGGGGTCATATGATTAGTTGGGTGTAAGAGAATCCCGTACCATCAATTAAAGACTTAGCAGCTCGTATTTATGTAGCTTCCGGAAATCTATCAAAGATTCCAGGAATCTTTCAAAGCGCGAGGAGTTACATGCGATGCCGCTGTCAAGCATGTCGAATTACTTCTGGTCGTAATTTCGAACATCTTTTCTAGTAAAACCTTAAAACAAACTGTTTTGTCATATTAACGTGTTTCTGTTTCTCTGCTTGTTTCTGTTGTTTTTTTCGCTGCTTTCTTTAAGCATATCTCGCAAAAAAGACATTTTCAACGTTACATTCCTATGTGATTCCGAGTCGCTTTTGCATCCCTAACATTTCCTGGAAGTATGATAGTCTGGTAGTAAAACACCCAGGAGTAATGCCATTGAAATGTTTGAGATATGTAGGAAGCGCCCTCTATGAAAAAATGAGGACACCACAGCTGTACGTAATTTTGAATAAAATAATTACCAAGGGAATGACCTACACGCAAACCGCAACAAAATCGATTAGCTTGTCCAATGTTTATGAGCGTTTAAAATCTCCCCCTCGGTTCACAGTTAAATTTTCGCTAGTTAACCGATCCCCATGTTTCCGATTTTGGGCTTAAAATTTAAGTTAAAGTCTAAACTTTAGAATAATTTCAACCCCATGTTCAAAAGAACGGCAAAAAGTATTTGTTAGTTACTCTAAAGTCTAAAGCGCCCTCTACCGACGATTTTCGAACTTAACCTTTAAAATAAAAAAATAAAAAATCGTGATATAAAGAATGATTTTAGAGAAAACCGCAAAGAAATCGACCTTTTTTTCTAATTTTTATGAGCGTTTGAATTTTTGGACCCTAAACTTTAGTGGCCCCTAGCTCCTACAGAAGACGTTTGCGCTCCATGGTTTCCTATTTAATAATGTTTGTCTTTATGTCTACTATCACCCCTAGAAGTTTGTCGGTCTGGTAGCGAAACACCCTGTATATATACATACAAATATAATTTTTTTTTTTTTTTTTGAAAATTTTAGAAGTAAACTTTTATTGAGATTAGGATGCAAATATAATGCATGCGTGAATATTTTACGGTGTTAAAATCAAAATGGAAAATATTATAATAAGCAAAATGTAAAAGATATAAATTTTTCAACTAAAAATATCTGCACACGTATTTTTTAAAGAGGTGAAATATTTGGTGTTTGCCTTCTAGTTTTGTAATGATTAAAGTATGATTAGAATGTTTATAATTTTTCCATTGAAAGTATAAATAAGTGTTTTGCTTATATTAAAATGATTTTGGATGTCGTTTGTTTCTCATGTTTTATGATATATTTCGGACTGTTATCCACACGGTATTAAAATATACAATCATTAAATAAGAAATAGTATTGTAGATTACAAATCAATCTTCTAATATGTGGATATCTCAATCTTTGTTTATTAACAGCATTCTATTTAATACGTAAAATATAAAGCAATTGATAAATGATTTTTAAATAAATAAAAAGAAATTTATTTAAAAATTTGAATCACCAATTGTTAAGTTGTATCTGTCAACCTACCAAACAAAGCCGTAACCAATAACAGATAAGCACAAAACGCACAATCACGTGATCAAATCGCCCAGCAGTTTTTTTCGCGTCGCGCGCGCGAGCTTTGACCCGGGTTGGTGGTTATATTTTAAATGCTGATCGGGCTTAATTAGATGAAATAGGTCGCGTGATACTTTTCCAGAATATTTTAGATTTTATTTGAGTGACCACAGGTATGCATTTCTGTTACGAGAATCATGTTTTGGAAGGATAAAGGGGATCGAGTATTTGTATTTACCAATTTTGAACCATAAAAATAATGCAATAATTGAATTACTTTAAAATTCCCTTCTTCGATATTACCTACTCCATGCAGAATCTTCTGAGCGCGCGCAAAAATGGTGTATCTCGAACACGCCCCTTGTAAACGAGTCTACTACAAAAACGCGAAACGCATTGACTTTTTCAGGGTAGTTACCTCGATCACGTGACTCCGTGACCTCGATAGATTATGGTAACCTGGGTTGCAAGCTGCTACCATTTATCCTTTTTAGGCGCAAAAGTGTTTCATGTTTATGTAAAATAAATAGGCTAAATTCGTTTAGTTGCAAATCGACTGTTTGATTCGAATATAAATAAACTAAGCCGCGATGCGTTTGAATTTGTTTATCTCATTTGTTCTCTATTTTGTTTTGTTTTTAATCTCTTTTTACCGTTAATAAGGCAATTTTAAATACAGTTGAAAGACAAGTAACATTTCCTCACAAGGATTAATTTTACGGCATTTATTATTACTTTGTTGTTTTTTACATGTAGTTTTTTAGATTACTTAAAATAAAGATATGTTTTTGTCCATGTTCATATTGACACAATCTAATAGAAAAAAGTAAAACTCTTATCAAATAATATTAATAGTTTATTATCAAAAAACTTGTTGATTTGGTACTCTCTGTGTAAAGCAGGAATATTAGTAGAGGAGAGTGGGTAGGAATGGGACAGTTTTTACAAAGGTAAAGTAAAATCAATTTTGTTTGTCACAAAAACAACAATTTCAATTTATCGAATGCAGAATAAAACACTTTCTAACGTCCTTGAACAGTATAGAAGAAATGTTTACAGAAGCAATTTTGTATTTAAAGAAATTGCAAATTTCAAAATACACTTCCCCAATTACAGGTAGGTATGGAACATATAAAGTAATGTGTGATAAGGCACAAATAGTTTAGTGGTGGCTAGATATATATAATCTAACAAAGATTGTAAGTTTACAATGTCTATGCAACAATGTGAAATTTCAATATCTTCATCACTTGAAGGAAAATTCAGGATTGTCATTATAAAATCATGTGTTCAATTTATTTATAGTTTAGAAGTAAATGAATATATTTTCAATGTTATAATTAATATACTACCCTCTAAAAATATTTTCATACCAGTAATTTACACTCATCTTATTGAAAAGAAGGTAAGAAATCTGTCTTATCCCATTCCTCTCTCTAACTTCTTTTATGTTAAACTTCTTGTATAAACAAAAAAGCTGATTTTAGACGTCGTTTAAATTATAGATAAGATGCAACACAATGTTAAGTAAGTAGGAAAACTAGGTAATACATCTATTTATAAACAAGTCATTAATATTTAGAAAGCATAAAAAATATATGAGGCAAATTTACTTTGGATTCTTGAAATAATCTTTTTTCTTTATACAATTGCAAGCTCCTGCAGACCAGATACTTTTTTCAATTGAAGATTGATTAGTAAACCACTGTATCATCTAATGTGTGACTGATGAAATATTTAGAATGATACATAAAGAAAAAACTTCCTGTTTAATTCTACCCCACACTATCTTTATTGAACATAATATACAAAATCTTGATATTTATTTGATACACTAGCTGTCATCTGTCGTTTCTGAAAATAAAAAGAATATTGATTGTTAATTATGAGATTTTCTTTTCTATTTTTAAAGCAGCACAAGGAGTTAAGTTGTAAAAGTTATTTTTAAAAATAAATATTGTTTCCATATTCTGGTTATGTTTATTTTCAATAAACTAGTTGAAGTTTGCATATAACCCATATTACTTTTATTTCAGTTTTTTAAATTGGACTGTTTGTCTCAATTGTATTCTAAATAGGGGTGCACCGAATATTAAACTATGCGGTTGAGCCGAATATGAAACTATTCGGCCTGCCGAATATGAAAGTATTCGGCCAAATTCAATACTTAATAAAAACTTTTCACTATTTCTACTTTTAACTGTCAATTCTTTAATTTATATTTAAAATAATTAGAAACAGAATCATTTTTAAATAAAATAGAATGTTTTACATTATTTATTTGCTGTTTGTAAAGTACAACTTAAGAAAATTAACCATGAGAAGGATCAAAATGGTGATTTATTAGGATTCTCCTTAGGAATAAATTATGTGCTGATACAAATTTCTAAATTTTGTTTAGTAAATAATCTATTTCTTGCTTTTTCCCAAATAAAAATTCTTTAAAAGAAAAAAAAAACTTTTGAGATTAGTAACAGCTATCAAGGCAGGCAATTCTTGTTCATGAAATCATAATCATAATCAACTTATTGAGTCATAAGTACATTGTATTTCATCTCACCCTAGGTCAAAACTTGTGTGTTCGTTTATTACATTAACAATAAATAAGATAACATATTTTTAACTCACATGCTTTGATTTCTGTAAAATATGATATGATGGGAAGGGTGGAAAATACCTCCATTCATAAGAAAAGAACTATGAGCCAAACATACCTTTATTCAGAATTAAGCTGAAAGTATTTGTACTTTATATTGAAAAAAAGTCTGCCTTGAGTTATTTAATTTATAGACAATTGTCAGACTGTAAAATTTTTTTTTGGCCATTTTTTCATTATTTGATTTTAAAATGTTTATTTTGATTCATAGAAAATTTTATTAAAGTTTCATAACTGCGCTTCTTAAATAACTCAAGGCAGTTTTTTTTTCAATACTAAATGCTCTTATAAAAAGCTCTTGTTTATCAAAATGTAAGTTTCTTTTATTAAATATTATGTAAAACTATTTTTAGAAGTAACATTTTAATACCTTTAAATTTTGGAACATAAAAAGTATTTGAAAAGCCGAATATTCGGTATTCGGTTCACCTCTCGGCTAAATATTCGGCATTCGGTATTCAGCCAAAATCACTATTCGGTGCATCCCTAATTCTAAAGAACTTTTTCTACTCAGAAATTATCATTTATATATGTTAGAGGTTTCGATATTTGTAATCTGGGATCTACAAACTGTAAAAAATATGTTGTAGCCTGCGAAAAATTCTTTGCATCCAGTAAAAAAAAAAATATTTGCCATGGAATTAGCCTTCAGGTTTTTTGTTATTTAAGAAAATATAAATAAATAAAAATGTATGAAGATATATATAATATAACTATGTACATATTTTCTAACCTTCACCTAGTATGATGAGAAAAAACAGCATATGCATTTTAGACCTAAACTGAAAGGATTAAGACAATTTCCAATTTTCTGCTAATTAATTTTGAGTTTAATCCTCTGACCGTGGAGCTAAAATTTTTAAACAAAATTGTAACCTTATTATTCAAGTATAGTTATTATTCAAACTTATATCAAGTATATAAGTTTTAAGTATAGGTATTCATTTTATTCAGAATTTTATGCTCTACAACATTTGTACTGACAATATTTTTTGAAAGAATTAGTGATTTCAAGATAGTGTTATGCTATTAAAAAAAAAAAAGGAAAAGTGTTTTTTTTTTTTTTTTTTTAAACTATAAATATATGCATATTTCTTAATGCTCACGTAGTACGATGGGGAAAACATAGTATATTCATTTTAGACCTAAACTGAAGGAATTAAAACAATTTCCAGCTTTCTCTTAATTAATTCAGAATTCAGCCTTTTTTTTCCTTCTCCTACCATTGGGCTGTATTGTGCAACAAATATTTTGACTTAATTGAAAGCCTAAATAATTTAATTTTTAAATTATACTTACCAAAATGTAATAACATGAAAACTTTTATACAGGTAGCTTCTTTTAAATTATGTGATTAATAAAAATAACTATAATAATGTGGTTAATATCAATAATGTTGTTAATAAAAATGTCAGTTTATTTATTTTTATTTTTTTAATGTATGTGATGCTGCTTTACATATTTTATAATATGGCAAACAAAAAAATCAGAACGTAGAAAATATTGTTTTTTAAGGGCACAATAAAAAGGGGCTCATAGGGCTTAATCCCCCCCCCCCCCTGCCCGCCCATGCAAACACACACAGATTTAAATAAAAAAACTATTAAGTTACAGAAGTTGTTATATATATATATTGTCTGTCTTAAATGCTTGCTTATTCATATCCAGTTCTCATAGTATTTTTTGGTTAGCCAGGCACCAGTGTTATTGTATATAATACATGCATATATATGTGTATATTTATATACAGTAAAACCTCCATAACGGACACTCCCGAATAGCGGACACCTCTATTTAACGGACAGTTTTCCAATCCCCACTCCCAAAACCTAAATTTTTGTATGTTTAACCTCTGAATAACGGACATTCCGAATAGTGGACACTTTATTCAACGATAAAGGACGAAAAAAATATGTTTTAAAAAGAAAAAAAAATGAAAAGCAAAGCAAAGCAAAAAGGCCTCTGAATTTATCAGGACAAGGTGTCACAAATTTTGTGATTGCAGATAAATGTAGATAAAAAGCTGGAGAAAATTCTCACCCCCCCCCCTCCCCACGTTCAGTGCTAAATTCAGGGTGTTGTCCTGGAGGAATATCTTCCACAGCATTGAAATGTCACCCAAGACTATATTGAGATTTTATGGTTTAAAGGTCAAAAAGTGCAATCCTTCGCTTCACGCACGGAACTTTACAATGTCCAATAACATCACATAGAAAAACAAATTACATGTAATTCAAGCAAAAGTAAACTTTTGTAACAGATTATTTCACGAGAATATAATAAACAATGGATAAAAGTGTGCATAAATTTATTTAATTCTTATTGATTAAAAAGTAATTTTAATTTCTGATTAATTATATAATAGAGGTTTTAGGACATATAAAAGTAAATTAATGAAACATTAAGCATTTCTTAGCGGTTTTTTAATCTCGGAGGTTTTCCCAATAGCGGACAATTTCTGCATTCCCGAGGTGTCCATTATTTAGAGGTTTTACTGTATACAGGGTGTTTCAGCGAAGTGCGGACAAATTGTAAGGGGTGATAGGCACCCGTGTGGTGACCGGGTTAGAATTGTCCCACTGTAGCTCATGCATGTCGTAAGAGGCGACTAAAATGGCCCCCAATTCCAAGGTGTATGGTACCGTGCTGATGGAATGAATGGCATCTGGGGTAGATGATGTCGCTAACGGTCCCCTCGAGGAACCAGGCGGAACCTCGTTGACTGTACGCCTTGCACCTGTACAGGGAGGCTATGCAGGTGTGGACCTTTTGTTCCTCCCAGTTCTGCGGTCCATTTATGGATAAAAAAAATATAAAAAATCAAAAAGAAGAAAAAAATACAGGGTTGGGTTCTCCCTTGGGAGGTACCCAATCAGCTTGTGAAACGGCTTCTTTGAAGCCGGGTCCTAGCACCAAGGAGGAAACCAGCAATCTTGCTGCTGTTGGAAGTGGCGATGCGAGCAGCAGCTTACAACACACTAACACTGCAGTCGGGGTGCAGGGAGTACTCACAAAAACTCAAAAGCGCAATAGGCGCAAAGCAGCTAAGAAAAAAGAACAAAGAGCCGCAGCAGAATTAACTGAGGAAGAGAAGGTAGGGGGAACCAAAAGACTTAGGTCTGAGGTTTCAACTCCTTCTCCTGCTCAAGCAGCATTGACAAAAAGACCACGGGTAGAAAACCAGCCACGGTCTTTTGCACAGGCTGTAAAGGCAGTCAAGATGGCTATTGTGAAGGAATCTTTTCCTTCCCAGAAGCTGTCTGACCAGGACCTTGACTGCATCCAGGTAGAAATCCTAAAGCAGATCGATCTGATACCTTCTGGGGATTTTATGCCCAGAATTCAGAGATCTGCTTTGCAGGCTGGATCCTTAATCATCTTCTGTGACAATATTGAAACTGGGGACTGGCTGAAAAAGATCTTTGATGGCAACAAGGTGATTGGTGACACAGTACTCAAAGTCATGAGTGCTAGTGAACTGCCAAAGCCTGTGAAGGTTGCATTCAAGACCAGAGATGTGTACACAAAGGAGCCTAACTTGTTGCTGAAGCGGATCAACCGGTTAAACCCTGAGTTGAAGTCGGAAGAATGGCGTGTTCTCCACAAAGTGGTGGAACCACATTCTATACGATGGATCTTTGAGGTTGACCGGGAGGCTGCTGAAGCGATTAGGCAGGCAAACTTTGGTGCATATACAGGCCTGGACAGGGGAACATTTAAAATCATAAGTGATCCCAATACCAAGGTGAAGGAGAAGGAGCGTTTGACTGAAACACAGGCAACCTCCTCTCAGGTAAGTGATTCAGATACTCTTTCTGATAGGGATAGTGAATTACTTAAAATTAATGAATTGGAAATCGATACCAGTTCTGAAGGAACCCTTCAACCGCACTCACCATTATCTATTGATGAGATTGAGGTGGAGTTGCAGGATTTGAATAAAAAGGATCAGCAGGTTAAACTCTTGTCTGATGCAGATGGGAAGGGTGGTACCTCTTCCTAATTTCCTTGCTGTTTTTATCTTAACCATGGATAACAGCAATAAAGTAGCACAAATCAATCTTCACCATAGTCGCTCTGCATCAGCCGTTCTAGGCAGGAGACTTGCTAGAGGTGATTTTGATATTGCATTAATTCAGGAACCTTGGACACTTAATGGTAAAATCCTAGGTCTGAATATTAAAGGGTACAAAATCTTTTATGATGCTACCTGTGTAAGGCCTCGAGCTTGCATTATTATAAACTCGAAGCTTAATGCGTTAAATCTTATTAATTATCTCGATGGTGACAATGTTGCTATCAAGGTTATTTATGAGTTTCAGGGACATAAAGATGAAATTATCTTAATGTCTGCTTATCTTCCTTTTGAAGAAAAAGATCCTCTTTCAGAGAAAATGAAAGCTCTTATTGAGCACTGTATTGAGGAGAATAAGAAATTAATTGTTGGCTGTGATGCTAATGCTCACCACATTATATGGGGCAGTACTGACTGCAACAAACGTGGTGAAGATCTTCTTGAAGACATATTAGGTTTTAACCTCTGTCTTCTTAATAAGGGCAATGAACCTACTTTTGTTACAAAAAATAGAAGGGAGGTTATTGACCTTACTATATGTAATAGCTCTTGCTATAATCATATTAAGGATTGGAAGGTGTCTGATGAAGTAACTATGTCTGACCACCGACTAATCATTTTTTCCGTTACAGGACCTACAAGACTTGTAACTGAAGGTAGGAACCCCAGGAAGACTAACTGGGGTTCCTATTATGAGGATCTGGAGGCTGCTACTGGGAATCTAGTCGGTAAGTTGTCCTCGATAGTCGATTTGGAGCTGGCCGTTGACCAGTTGCAACATGCCATTCTCCAGTCGTACTATCAAAATTGTAAGGCTACTACTACTGACTCGCCAAGGTTAGTTCCTTGGTGGTCTAAAGAGCTCAGTATTTTACGTAGCAAATGCAGAAAGCTCTTTAATAGAGCTAAAAAGAGTGGTGATTGGGAAACCTATAAAATTTCTCTCACCAATTACAATAAAGCCATTAGGGATGCCAAAAGAAATTCTTGGAGGAATTTTTGCAGTGGCATTAATGATGTTCCTACTATGGCAAAAATTGTGAAGATTATGGCCAAAGATAGGAACTGTAGCTTAAATACTATTAAGCTTCCAAATGGCAACTTTACTAATTCTGGAAAGGAAACATTAGTTGAAATGCTAAGAGTTCATTTTCCAGGTTCTAGTGCTGTCAATGATGCTACTCCCTTCTCTCCTATTTCAACAAATAGTTGTGGGAGGAGTAAATGGGAGACTGCAAAGAAGGTTGTTACCTATGATAGGGTTGTTTGGGCTATTAAGTCTTTCAGACCTTTCAAAACTCCTGGTATGGATGGCATATTTCCTGCTCTTCTTCAGGAGGGTATTCAGCTCCTTGCTCCGGTACTTTGTAGAATTTTCAGGGCATGTATTGCCTATGGACATATTCCTAGTGCCTGGAGGCATACTAAGGTTATCTTTATTCCAAAAGCAGGGAAAGATAACTATTATCAGGGTTCATACCGTGCTTGAAAGTACTTGAAAGTCCTTGAATTTTTAAGAGAGAAAAATAGTCCTTGAAAGTGCTTGAATTTGTATATATTTTAATGAAGGTGCTTAATTTTCATTATTATTTTAAATAGGTGCTTAATTTTTCTTATTCAGACGTTCAAATTAAGAAATGCAAATTAAAATAAATATTCAGCAAAAATATTTGTTTTGAAATCTTTTTTTTTTCCAAAGAAGTCAAAGTATGAGCATTTATACATCGCTCCCTTTCTTCTGTAAGTTATAAAACTAATAAAGAAAAGACATTGTTGGTAACTTATTGATAGATTGCAAGATCAGAAATTTCTCCAATTGAATCACATCCCAATTGGCAATGGAAAAAAGCACTTTTATTCTACTCTTTCTTCCTTTATCCACTCTATGTAATTAATGTAGGGTGTTTGGAGGCGATAACAATGTTATTTATGTATCTTGACTCATGACTACCAGCAAAGCGGCTCACATAACAGTTTTGACCCTCATCATAATTATTATTTTTTTAAAATTAGATAGTTTAAGTTTGTATTTACCAGAGTTTCCCCCAGGTTTAAAAAAGGGCAGGGCGCTACTGCTCTGAAAAGGGCACTTTTTACATTTTTAAGGGCGCTTTTATAGAGTTGAATCAAGAATCTAGTGGTTCAAAAAATCGCGAAAAAACAAATTCAATCAAAAAATTGAAAAAAAGAAAAAAAGGTAAATTTTTGAAAAGATCGCGAAAAAACGGTAAATATTGCTAAAAGATCTTGAAAAAACAGCCAGTTTTGTTAAAAGATCATAAAAACACGTTTTTGTTAAAAGATCGCAAAAAACGACATTTTGCTTAAAAAAATCGAGAAAAAACAACAAATCTTGTGAAAATATAGCGAAATTTGCCGTTTTTCTCGCAAATCTTTTGATGAAATCTGCCATTTTATCGCTATTTTTTGACAAAAGTTGCCGTCTTTTGCGACTCATTTGACAAAATTTTTCATTTTATCGCGATTTTTGGAAGAAATTTGTCGTTTTTCCACGATCTTTTAAAAAAATCTGCCATTTTGTGACAATTTTTGACAAAATTAGCCATTTTTTTCAAATCTTGCCTGAAATTAGTCGTTATTTCATAATTTTTAACGAAAATTGCTGTTTTTTAGCAATTTTATGATGAAATTACCTATCCTACGGGACGCGTATGAGGCTATTTTTGCATTCCGTCTCCAATTTCTTGTATAATTTACGCGCTATAGCACGTTCGGATCATCGCTGAAGGGCTGCATTTTTTCAAATGTGGGGTAAGAAGGGCGCTATATATATATATTTTTTTTGAATGAATGACGAGAGGGGTGCTAGTTTTTGGATGAGGGGCAAGAGGGGTGCTATTTTTTAGACTAAAGGGCAGGAGGGGCAGAGCGCCCCCCTGAAACCCTCTGGGGAAAACTCTGATTTACTTTAGAAATTAGTGACATTTATATTTCTCTCATGACTATATTTTGAATAAATAAATATTAATAATGATTTCTTCCATGAAAAAGAAAGATAAGTATTGCATACCTAAATTTAGTTCTGACTATTGATGAATGTTCATGTAATAAATTGATTTATTAATGTTTACTTTTGTTGCATACTAGTTGACTCACTTGGTGTTGCCTGGTTCCCAATCAAATTTATGATTTTATATTTTAAACGAAAATCTCTCAAAATGAATTTGAAATCAAGAGGCCACACTGACTTTAGCAGCATATTTCCATACATTCTACCCGTTGCCCATTTCCCAATCAAATTTATGTAATTTTATAACAAACCTGTGATTGATGGTCCCATGGCTTTTGCCAGCTTATCTTGAGCATGCAGCCTTATGTTGTCCAGGCTCTCATCGAATTTGCATGATTTGAAATTTTTAAAAGAAAATCTTTCAAAATGAGCCTGTGATCTGTTTATAATTGCTGTTATTAATTAGAAATAGGTATTGTATTTTTAATAATTTTGGTTTCATTTGGGTTTAATTTTCATTATTTTTTGTTCAATGCTATTCCCTTTTTTTTTTTTTTTTTTTTTTTTTTTTTTTTTTTTGCCTGTTTAAAACATGTGAAAAAAAAATGCATATAATCATCTATTACTTTATCTTTTCATTGCGCTTTACTTTAAATAAATAATTTTGATAATGTAAAAGAATAAATTAGAAATTAAATCAGATATGTACTAGGTTCACACAATTAAACAGCATGAAATAAACTATAAAAGAAAAAGAGGCAGCGGTTAAATTTTTAGATAAAATATAGAAGATAATAGTTAAAAAGCTGAAATATGCAATAAAATTAATAGCTTAATAACACAATGCAAAATTATCAAGTTTCTCTTTTGTCTCTTTAGCACAAATAAATTTCAAAAAAAAAAAAAATGCAAAAATATTTTCTATATTTTTTGGTAACTTTCTCATAATGTTCCTCATTAAAGTCTTTCCAGTTGTAAGATGTTATGTATGGCATTCATCTAAAAACATGTGAAAATTAATTTTTTTTTCTCTTGATATTTTTGCTCATCCCTTCAGCACACGCACCTATTTCTATGACGTAACCACACACACTGGGCCAATATGACCCTAACTTATTTGTGAACTTTTTGGAAAATATGGAAATTATAAATAAAATAAATAAAGTCAAAAGTATTATTTGAATCGTTTTTTAAGTAAATAAATATTTTTTTGTTTTAAAAATCAAATTTCAAAGCAAAAAAAAAAAAAAAGAAAAAAAAAAAGAAAAAAGAAAAAAAAAACTTGCTTTTAATTTTGTATATGTTTTCGACATTCATTCGTTTTCTATTGTTTTGAAACGCTTACACATATAGTACATAATTTTAACGATTTTTTTTCTTGAAAAAAGATGTTTAAATAGCATTACAAACTATATTTTATATACATAATTATATATTTTGTATAGTTTGTATATTGGGTAAAACTGACCCACTCACACTAGCCACTATAGAAAAATCTCGTGTTTCAAGTTTCTGTTCCCAGGATCCCCTCTTGCTAGACCTCCCAGTAAGGTACCAGAAGTGGCAGGTGCACGTCGTGAGAAATTCCTGAAAATCCTGAGCATGATATGCTGCGTTGAGTCAAAAATACCTACTGCGTGTGCTTACGGGTTATACAAACAAGCAATATAATATTTTGCAGTGGTAAAATTTTCATTTCGCAAATTTCAGGAAAGGTGCTTGAAATTTGGGTAAGGTTCTTGAATTTTACCATGGAAAGAGAGTATGAACCCTGTATTATGAGGCTAAATCTTTCAGACCTATTAGTCTCACATCTTTTCTGTTAAAAACATTGGAAAAGCTTATTGATAGGTATATTAGGGAAACTGTGCTGAAGGCTTTTCCACTTTCAGACTCGCAGCATGCCTATCAGCCTGGCAAGTCTACGGACACTGCTTTGTATAGTCTTTCATTCATTTTAGAGAAGACTTTGAGTTCTAAAGAAGTTGCGTTAGCAATCTTCTTAGATATTGAGGGTGCCTTTGACAAAGTCCCTATAGAGACTATTCTTCGAGCCCTCATAAGGAGGGGCGTTGATGATACTATTGTTAACTGGATTAGGGTTCTGTTATCGTTTCGGTACATTAACGCTTCTCTTGGTGGTGATGATTGCACTGTCCATGCAACTGCCGGGTGTCCACAGGGGGGTGTTCTCTCACCTGTCCTTTGGTGCCTAGTTGTTGATTCACTTTTGAATGACATAACTTCTTCAGGCTTATCTTGCATAAGTTATGCTGATGATGTTGTTGTCATTGTTAGAGGAAAATTTATAAAAACAGTTTGCTCCCTTATGTCTGATGTACTCAGACGCATTGAAAAGTGGTGCAGTACTGAAGGGCTTTCAGTCAATCCACATAAGACCACAATGGTTGCCTTCACAAATTTGAAAAATATTGATGTGCAAAATATTGTGTTCTTTGGTCAGGCACTAACATGCTCTGATGATGTCAAATATCTTGGCATCTACTTTGATTCCAAACTTAACTGGAGGAGGCACTTTGAGTTCTGTCTAAACAAGGCCAAAAAAATCTTTTGGACTTGCAGAAATGCTGTTGGCAGAACTTGGGGCTTAAGTCCCAAGACTATCCTTTGGATATATAGGATGATTATTCGTCCTATAGTTACTTATGGTTCCATTGTGTGGTGGTCTAGAACTAGGCTGGATTCAGCTAAAATAGAACTAAACAAGCTTCAGCGGATGGTTTGTATTGCTATGACTGGCTGTATCAGAACCACTCCTACGGCTTCTCTTGAGCTTTTGCTTGGTATGCATCCTCTCATTATGTGTATAGAGGCTGAAGCCATCATATGCATGAGGAGGCTTAAATACTTAGGCCATTGGAAAGCTTATTCAGACTATTTGTCTTGGAAAAACTTTGATAGAGAGGTTATTGAATATCCTCACTTTGGCATGCCTAGTGATGGAATGCCTGTGAAATATGCCTTTGATAAAGCATATCAAATTCTTTTGCCCTCACGGGGTGATTGGGATTCAGTTCCTACCCATATTTGCAGGAAGTGCTCTATTTGGTATACAGATGGTTCAAAAATGAACAAAAATACTGGTGCTGGTGTCTGTTGCCCAGTCGATGGTATTAAGTATTCTTATCCCTTGGGCAGTTACTCTACAGTCTTTCAGGCTGAGGTCTTTGCCATTCGTATGTGCTGCAGAATTTGTTTAGACATTGGCTATTGTAATAGATGTATACACATTTCTTCTGATAGTCAAGCAGCACTACTTGCTTTAAGTAAGCATGTTATAACTTCCCATATAGTATGGGATTGTTATACTTTACTCTGCAAATTGGCAATTAGCAACAGGGTTACTCTTTACTCGGTACCTGGGCACTCTGGTATAAGTGGTAATGAGTTGGCTGATGAATTGGCAAGGAATGGGTCTATCACCTCTTTTGTTGGTCCTGAGCCAGCTATTGGGATCTCTAGTAATCTTATTAGAACTACTGTCTTTAAGATCTTTAGAGAGAAGCAATATGTAGATTGGTGTAACATTAAAGGACAGCGACAGGCAAAAGAACTTAACCGTGGTTGTCCTAGTGTTAGGTATAAAGAGCTTTTAATGCTTAACAGGAATGGCATTAGAAAAGCCATTGGTCTTTTAACCGGGCATTGTCCTTTGAAGAGGCACCTTACTATTATTGGTGTAAAGAATGACCCAATATGTAGAGGTTGCCTTTATAAGGAAGAAACAGCTGTGCATGTTCTTTGTGAGTGCGAGGGGTTTTCTGCCCAAAGGTTTGAACACCTTGGTCGTCATTTAATTGAGCCCTGGGAGCTCTATGACATTCCTTTGAGATGTCTGCTGAATTTTGCTTCAGCGACTGGCCTTTTTTAGGACTTCTTTCTGGGGTTAGTACAATAGACCTCTGGTCGCAGTGCTTGGTTCTTTGAACCCCCCATCTCTAAGTCTAAGTCTAAGTCTAAGGGGTGATAGGAGGCATGATAACAAACATTAGGACATAGGAAACCATGGGGTGCAAACGTCTTCTGTAGGAGCCAGGAGGCATCAATGTTTAGCATCCAAAAGATTAAGCGATAATAAAACACGGAAAAAAAGGTCGACTCATTTCCAGTTTTCGCTGTAAACTTTGTTTATATCGAAAGTTTGTCCAAAAAAATTTTTAAAGGGAACTATCAAAAAATGACGGTAGAGGGCGCTGTAGACTTTGGAATACGAACAACTACATTTTACTGATTTCTTTTTTATTTTGTTAACAGTTTTCTAAAGATTGGACCTTAACTTAAATTTTGAGTACAAAATTGGAATCATTCCAAACGGTTAAGATGTGCAAATTGAGCTGTGAACAAGGAGGGGGGGGGGGGTTAAAACGCTCATAATCAATGAGCAAAGTAATTGATTTTGTTGCGGTTTGAGTGCAGGTCATTCCCTTAGTAATTGATTTATACAAAATGACGTCCAGGTTTGGTGCCCTCATTTTTAGATACAGGGCGCCGCCAATACTTTTCCGACATTTCATCGACATTATCCCTGGGTGTTTTACTAACAGACCAGCATACTTGCAGGAAGTGTTAGAGATATAAAAACTACTTGTAATCGCATGGGAATGTAATGTTGGAAATGCTTTGTTTGCGAGATATGGTTAAAAGAAACGGAGAAATTGTAACAGAAAGAAGCAGAAAATCAGCAAAAGGTGAATGTGATACATGTGTGTGTCATTTCTTTGGGTTTTGTGCTGCCCGTACCACCTAAGTGTAAAAAAAAGCAATTCAATACATACGTGAAATTTCGCTACTTATTCATTCTGGACGATTCCGATTTTGAGATAAACATTTAAGTGAATGTTCAAACTTTGCTAAACATTCAAAATAACTACAAATATCCCGTCAAAAAATACTGGTTGTTCATTACTCCAAAGTTTGGAGAACGTTTTGCAATCGCCTTTTGCAATAAAACCTTACAATAAAATATTTTGTATCACATTCACCTTTTGCTGATTTTCTGCTTCTTTCTGTTGCTATTTTTTCCGTTTCTTTTAACCATAACTCGCAAACAAAGCATTTACAACATTACATTCCCATGCGATTACAAGTAGTTTTTACATCCCTAATACTTCCTGCAAGTATGCTGGTCTGTTAGAAACACACCCAGGGATAATGTGGATGAAATGTCGGAAAAGTATTGGCGGCGCCCTGTATCTAAAAATGAGGGCACCAAAACTGTACATCATTTTGAATAAATTAATTACTAAGGGAATGAACTGCACTCAAACTGCAACAAAATCGATTAATCTGCTCATTGATTATGAGCGTTTTAATCCCCCCCCCCCCCCTTGTTCACAGCTCAATTTGCACATCTTAACCGTTTGAGATGATTCCAATTTTGTACTCAAAATTTAAGTTAAGGTCCAATCTTTAGAAAACTGCTAACAGAATAAAAAAGAAATCACTAAAATGCAGTTTGTTCGTACTCCAAAGTCTACAGCGCCCTCTACCGTCATTTTTTGTCAGTTCCCTTTAAAAAAATTTTTGGACAAACTTTCGATAGAAACAAAGTTTACAGCGAAAACTGGAAATGAATCGACCTTTTTTTCCGTGTTTTATCATCGCTTGATCTTTTGGACGCTAAACTTTGATGCCCCGTGGCTCCTACAGAAGACGTTTGCACCCCATGGTTTCTTATGTCCTAATGTTTGTCATCATGCCTTCTATCACCCCTTACAATTTGTCCGCACTTCGCTGAAACACCCTGTATATATAAAGGAGACAGGTACACAGTGGTCCACTTTTTGCAGTTTACTTTTTTTTTTTTTTAATGGTAAATTCAACCTGCCTGAACATTCCTTAGTATTTTTATATGCATTAGAATTTTTTTCAAACATAGCTTCAAATACATTTTGAAATATATATATATTTGTATACATACAAAAAGTAGACCAGTGTGCCCCAGAAGTAGGACACAATGGTCTATTATTAAGAATTATTCAAAATACACTAAATTTTTGTATTAATTTAAATCCTCTTTATTTCCTGCTTTCCTCCAAAATAACATATAATGCAAATTTTTAAGTAACATTTCCAAAATTATTAAACAAAACAAAAAAATTATTTAAAAAAAACACCAGTATATTTCTTAAATAATAATAAATTAATATACATAATTAATTGCAAATAAAGTGAAAATCTTAAATAAAATAAAGTCATTATCTTGAAAATTTGAAAATGAGACTCCAAAATACTTATAAACCTGAAATTTTCCTGAAATTCTTTTAAATCTGGGGGTTATTTTATAATAACATCAATATAAGCAACAGATTAATAGCCATAAAGTTTTGCTTCCAAATTTGTTTCATGTTATATCTAAAATGGTAATAAAATTTTAAAACCTGGCAGAAATTGTTTAAGTAATAACAGACTAATTAGGATCCTTGTATCTATATTATAAAGGCCAAATGTATCTGTGCGTAACGCATACATCATTTTGTGCATGACAACACTTTCAAATTTTAAATGAAATTTCGGTATTGCAATTTTTGCTAGTAAAATTTACTAACTTTTAAATATCGTACATTTTTAGTTTTTACACCATTGTGTAGGGAAAAAAATGTACTTTTAAATGAAATTTGTTTGAAAGCTGTATCTTAATTTGTTTCTGAAATATATTAATTTTTTTGTAGCTTTTAATACCGCTTTTCTAATCGTGGCAACAGGAGCACTCCATTTCTATTAAAAGCAAAGGAAACAAGTTGGAAATTGCATGTGAAGTGTAGCAAATAAGGTGCGTTCGTACGATAACGAAGTTTTAAAAATATTCAGATCTTGCTGATCTATACAATGTACTTCGGATACAGTGTCTTTGTGTTCCTGTAAATATTCAGGAAGTAATTTTTATTACACCTCAGAAACATATAAGATATTCATAAAATATGAAATAGTTTAATATAATTAAAACACGCCCCAAATAATGTTTCTCCGTATAGTATTAAATAGTGGAATACTTTTGTGTGGCCCTGTAATTTAATAATAAATATTCTTTGTATCGCAGATTGTACAGAATGTATATTTTAATATATATATACTTCATAGGTTCATGTCAATTTCATTATGTTCAAATGAGTGTAAAACCATTAAAAAATGCATTTGAAACTTCCATTGACCGTAATGTAACGGAATCCTTTTGATTGTCCTTGTAATTGATCTATGCACCCGATTTTCATAAAATTTGAAATGACTCGACAAAATTATGCAATAATTTATGTATTTTAAATTTCAAACGATTTGGTTAGGTAGTTTTTGCGTTGTTACATGCAGACAGACAGACTGAACGATAACTATAGGTGCTACATATTTACATAATTACAAACGCACCTAAAAAGGGAAAAAATCGATTGTTGTATCTTTATGTTGCCGTTTTCTCATTAAAAGAAAAAAAAATTTAATTTAAATTTTTGATTTCATTTACAAAATTTGATTTACACGTGAAAGAATATTATCAAAAGTTTAATATCTGTTTCATCTAATAGCATCAAAATGATTAAATTTAAATGCCATTTTTTTAAAAAAAGTGAATACAGATGCAGAATGTGCATTTGTAAATTTTGATATGGTGAAAATGATGCCGGTTTTAGGTTTCATGGGAAAAAATTCTATGATTGAGTCAAAGTTGAAGAAATTTTGTTTTGTTTTTTTAATTTTGGAATATTAGCATAAGAACCTTATTTGATAACTTTATCATAATAACATATCTTTAACATATCTAGCATAAGAACCTTAACCTTTACGCAGGGGCTCGCTCAGTGTCTACCTGAGAATACATATAAGCCCGGACAGATGCTGTCACAGCCCCTCCGTAAAGGTTAATTGATAATTTTATTATTTTTTACTGCTTACATGTATGATTAAAGTTTAATTTTAACAAATTCTACTACTGCGTTTTATAGAAATAGTACTTTGTTAATTTGATGATAAATATCATTTGTTTGAGAGTTAGACGCACTAATATAAAATGCATTTTTTACTGTAACTTATTTTGTAGGTTTATTATAACTCGATGAAACAGTTCCTTCTTAAGCATTTTCTTTCGTCAAAATTTGACGGGTTCTACCTTGTTGTTTTTAAAGGCAATAAATACAAACCAAAATATTTCTTATGTTAAATAGACATTTTTCTTTGTTGACTTTATTTTACATGGAATAATTACTTTAAAACAGTATTTCTTTGTAGAGAATAAACATTTATTAAATATTTTGAAAATTCTACATTAGAATAACTGAGTGGATTTGAACTACTGTACACCAGCAGTGGATGGTCCACTGTGTGTCTTGTTGAAGTTCAATACATTCTCACAAAGATGTTATTTAAAGCTTTTTTTAACCAAATGAACTTTAACCCTCTGGATCCCAAACCGCCCGAGACCGCTTGAGATATTTTAATTTGTATATTTCAGTTCCCACCAGAAAATTGAAACTACAATATTTGCTTTAATCAATAACAGAACATTCCGTATTTAAATAAAACGAAATTAGCCATTGAATTTTTCTGGTGTGAAATGAACTGCATAATTTCTAGAACGTGTTTTAGCATGGGAATTAAAGGGTTAATATTATCTTACCTTAACAAAAAAGCCATTTTCTCTTATTAACAATTAATTAATAATAAAGAAAAGTGTGATGATTAAAATTTTAGGGGAGTTACCTTCATAGTCTTAGAAGTTTTTGAATTGAACATATCTTAAAATTCAGAAAAAAAGTGAGATACTTGTATGGTTTTGTTTTGCCCAAAAAAATTCCTAGCCTGAGATACAGGGTGCCAAAGATCGCATCTTGGGCATTGTTTCCCATTCGTGATTTTCGTAGAAATTTCTCTGGAATGGTGCAAGATAATATTTATTTAAGATAATATTTTTTTGTTTAAAAAGATATATTCCATTTTGAAATATACATTTTTTTTTTCTTTGCTGCAGCCTTCTAAAAAAACCTTTTTTTTTTATCAAAAATGCCAATCCCAAAATTTTTTTTTTTTTTTTTTTTTTTTTTTTTTTTTTTTTTTTTTTTACTATTACTTAATACCAGTAAATACTATTTTCACCGTAAAGAAGAACTTCCACTTTTGAGTTTAACAAGTTTTAGAAATATTTCAAGAATTATACAGGAACTGTATATTAACCGTTCCAGTAAAATTCTGATTTTTTTTTTTTAAATCATATGTAGCCTATTGCATATGCTAAACAAGTTAGAAATTCCAGTTAAATGAGCTATTCGTATTATAACTAGTTTTATAAATATTTAGATCTTGGTACATTAAGTGTTATACTCTTGGGCAAACAGGCATGAATATAAATTTTTTTATGTTTCTATACATTAAATTCAGCAATAGGAAAACCATCTTAAAAAGAAAATAATCACCAGGGCAACCTTGAATCATTACGTATCATGGGATATCATTTAATTAATTATGTATGATATAATTTAATAGAAATGAGAAATCTTTTATTAAAATCATTGTAATGGACATATTTCTATTGCACGAACTTTGAACTGTAAGAAAGAAGAAATTTTATTTGTCCAACCAAGATCTCTGAAACAACAGCAAGCTATTCAGATGCACAATTTATAAAAAGAAATATTTGTGGCCTTTGTATATGACTGTGCATGTGAATTGCAGAGGTCATAGATATCAGTTGCGAGTTAAATGAGATTGATGGGTCATTCCACACGAATTTAACCAATGGGTGTTGCATCATAGTCACAAACTTTTTTTTTATATTTATCATAGACAGACATAGTAGTGGAACCCTCAAATCTGAAATTTAAAAGTAATTTTCACAATATTGGCTGAGATATAGCCATTTGAAAACTGACCATTTTTGCTAAATGGCGGCCATCTTGGAATCTTATCCTTGTCTAAAAGAGACCATAACTTGACAACCAAGGGCTCAAATTTTATATATCTGGTACCAATTTGAAGCTATTTGTACAAAGAATGCAAATTTCACATCAAAACAATAATAAATTTTCATTTATTTACTTTTTATTACATTCAAACTGAAAATATCACCCAAAAAATGGCTGACTGTTATGGCCCATAAAAAAAATGAACCATCATGAATTTTTTTGAAACTTGGTAAAAACATTGCTCCATCTGTGGACTTTAAATAATAAAAAAATTGGAGAGGTAAAATCTGTTGTTTAAAAATAAATGATTTTTTTACACATAAGTGTCATTAACTAAATAATGATCATTTTAGAATCTGTGACTATTGCTAATTTAAAAAATAATGGTTAAAATAAAATTTTCTAACATTTAAATTGATATATTGTGAGTTTATTATATAATTCAATGAAGAAGTATCAATTTGCAGCTATTTATACTAAATATTCATATATTAAAATACAAGTAAATTTTCATCTCTACAATGCTTTTTATTTCATTTAAAATATGATAATATAATTCTCAAAACATATTTACATAAATATTAAATACCTTATTAAAATATAATGGACTACATTTAAAAAAAGAAAAAGAAAAAAAAAAGCCACATAGTATTTTACTCTGAAATATTGGAGAAATACTAGCTGTAAATCACAGTTAAATTTAATTCATTCAATTGTGTGATTTAAATAAAATAAAAAATATATAAATTATATATATATATATAAATTTGACCACACAAATTTCATTTTTTTAAGTGGAAAAAATGTCTTAAATAGGTTCTATGTATTGGGGAGAGTGGGGAGAAATGGGACATTTTTACAAAAATTAGAAAATCTTTTTTTTTTTTTTTTTACACAAAAACAAAAAATTTTGATTTTTTTTAATACAAAATAAAATATTTTCTAATGTTCTTGAACAATATAGATAAACAATTTTATAATTAAAGAAATTATAAATTTCAAAATGTGTCCCATACCTCTGCACTAAGATGCAGGAATGAGACAACTATAAAACAATGTATTAAAGGAAACAAAATATTCTAGTGTTGGCTATATTTACTATCTAACAAAGATTATAGGTTGATAATGTTTGTGCTACAACATCAAATTCTAGTATCTTCATCACTGGAAGGATGATTCAGAATTTTTAGAGATATTGTTCAAGAACATTAGAAAGTATTTTATTTTGTATTCAAAAAATCAAAATCAAATTTTTGTTTTTGTGTAAAAAAATGATTTTCTAATTTTTGTAAATAGTGTCCTATTTCTCCCCACTCTCCCCTATACATAGAACTTATTTAAGACATTTTTTTCCACTTAAAAAATGAAATTTATGTGGTCAGATTTATATATATATAATTTAATTATTTTTTCATTTTATTTAAGTCTCACAATTGAATGAATTCAACTGTGATTTACAGCTAGTATTTCTCCAATATTTCAGGGGGAAATATTATGTGGCTTTTTTTTAATGTAGTGCATTATAGTAAGGTATTTAATATTTATGTAAATATGTTTTGAGAATTATATTATCATATTTTAAATGAAATAAAAAGTATTGTAGAAATGAAAATTTACTTGTACTTTAATATATGAATATTTAGTATAAATAGCTGCAAATTGATACTTCTTCATTGAATTATATAATAAACACACAATATATTAATTTAAATGTTAGAAAATTTTATTTTAACCATTATTTTTTAAATTAGCAATAGTTACAGATTCTAAAATGATCATTATTTAGTTAATGACACCTTATGTGTAAAAAATCATTTATTTTTAAACAACAGATTTTACCTCTCCAACTTTTTTATTATTTAAAGCCCACAGATGGAACAATGTTTTTACCAAGTTTCAGAAAAATTCGCGATGATTCATTTTTTTTATGGGCCATTACAGTCAGCCATTTTTTGGGTGGTATTTCCAGTTTGATTGTAATAAAAAGTAAATAAAGGGAAAATTATTATTGTTTTGATGTGAAATTTGCATTCTTTGTACAAATAAGCTTCAAATTGGTACCAGATATATAAAATTTGAACCTTTTGGTTGTCAAGTTATGGTCTCTTTTAGACAAGGATATGATTCCAAGATGGCCGCCATTTAGCAAAAATGGTCAGTTTTCAAATGGCTATATCTCAGCCAATATTGCGAAAATTACTTTTAAATTTCAGATTTGAGGTCTATGTCTGTCTATGATAAAAATTTAAAAAAAATCTGTGACTATGATGCAACACGTTTTCTTTAAATTGGTTGATTTCACGTGGAATGACCCTGTTCTGAACCTTATGCTCCCATATGGACCTGCTGTTGGATGCAGATTTCCACCTGCAAGATAGTAACACCACCACAAGTGTTCATTTCCTATTCACAATGTTTTTAAGGATTGTAGAAGCCCTAGTCCCTATTGGTTAAATTGGAAGGCATCACTCAATATCAAAAGAAGATACTGATGCTGCTTCTATACTTCCTTAATGTGAAATTTATTTAAAAGTTATTATTTTGCTTTATTAGTATGTTTTCATAAAATTCGGTTTCTAAATACAATCATTAAAAAATTTTTATATGTTACTTTTTTATGGGATGTGCATTATTGACATTTTAGGCATTTTGATATATTTCTGTTATTCATATTTAAATTTGAATTCATATTGAGAAATGAGAGACTATGAGAATGCTTAAAAATTGTTGTGAGATTAATATAACATTGAAAAAACTGGAATTTGTACCCTATCTAAAAATCCATGTTCAGTCTTATGCAGAGCCGTGCCTAGCAAAGGCGAGACTGGGTGCGAGAACTTTTGCGAGGCCTATTCTTCTAGTCTCATATCGAATCAGGGTCGTAACTAGGGGGATGCCAGGGGGTCGGGGGCACGTTCCAAAAATCTAAATGAAATTCTGTTAAAGAAAATCGAATTTATTTTTGAGGCCCATGTTTTGCAGAAGTACTAAATTGTAGCATTTGTTCAAAAAGTACAAATTAGTATTTTACTTGCACATCCTTTTTGATATATGAAGCGAAGAGGATGTATAACTTTGCACTAACTGTACATTTGAAATTTTCATTCTGCATTCTATTTTTTCTTAGCATAAAATGAAGTTATTACAAACCTTTTAATAAGAAACATAGTGCTTAAAATGTGTTTGTTAGTGCATTTGTCAGATGGAGAGAGAGTCAGAGAGATTAGCCCCTCTCCTTACATTTTCTTGGACTCTCAGAATATGTGAAACAAAATTGGAAAATTTTATTCCAAATATTCTGTAACAATGCCGCAGAATGTTCACAAAACTAAACGACTAAAGGAATATTTTATGCTTTTGAATTTCTGCGCCTAACTTTTGACTGATAAAAGTTTAACATTTTATGAAATTGAAAATTAAAAAATATATGAAATTTAAAAAAAATAGGAAATTTAAAAAAAATATGAAATTTTAAAAAATTTTTAGATTTTTTAAAAATTTAAATTTTCCCCCTTTTTATTTTACCCTAGCGCGAGGCCTTTCTAGACGCGAGGCCCTGTGCTGCCGCACCTTTCGCACACCCCTAAGGACGGCTCTGGTCTTACGAAATAAAACAGTAATTTGAAAATTTAAAAGTAATACTAATTGACAAAAATATCAATTTTTAAAAAAATGATAAGGATTTGAAATTTTTTTTAACTTATATGAAATTTATTAAAATTTTAATTAAATATGCACCTATTTCTATTTATTTATTTATTTTCAAAATGCCCTTTTAGTTGAACACTAGCTGACCTACCCAGCATTGCCAAGGCGCATGATATTATTCTGTTTTCAAATGTGTTACTTGTTATCCAAATGACCCTTAAATAAAATTAAAATTTGATGGTTTTATATCTTTAGATCCATTTTGTCACGATTTATATTTTTAAATGGAAAAAATTGCGAAAAGATATTGAATTGAATATTGTATGATATTTTACTTTCTACTTAATTTGATATTTGGGGTCTATGCGTACCGAAAGCGAAAGACACCATGACAGAACACTCGAGTTTTCACTGATTTCGTAAAAAAATGCACACATTTTATTTTGTAAAAAATAATTCTCTCGACTGGAATGCTTCAAAATATTTGTAAGTGATGCAAATCTGGTTTATTGAAATGTTCTAAAAAGTTTGTGTTAATATTAATACTGACATTTAGTTACTTTTAGCGTAGAATGAAATGATTTGTGCTTACCGACGCATTTGAAAAAGTTAAATCTTGTATTTTTTTTTTTTTTTTTTTTTTTTAGAGCGGATTACATTATAGATTATAAGAAAGTTTTAACTTTAAGAATATATTTTTGATTTTGTCAGTACCTATAAAATATCCAACAGAGAGTCAAAACTGCAATGAAACTATCAAGTTTTTATTGAGTTGTCAAAATTTTCAAATATTTTATTTTTTAAAAAATATTTCTACCCTCCCGCATGTTAAGAAATTTTTTAGGGAGTGTAAATCTAGTCTATTGAGATGCTTTTAAAAGGTTGTATTAAAATATGTCCATTTAGATATTTTTTGTGAAAAAAAAAATGTCGATGAGTCGTAAAGTGGCTCCCTTTTGTACATGTATTTGAAAGGGTTAAAAATTATATTTATAAAAACCAATTACATCAACAATTAAAAGGAAGTTACAACTTTAAGAGCATATTACTGGTTTGTTTAAATCTCTAAAATTGCTCTAAATAGGGCATTGACATAAGGGTGGAAAATGACCCTTATTTTTTTATTTTAATATATATATATATATATATATATATATTCAAAATTACAACATTTTTTCAAATTGGTTATAGCATTTGAGACCTAAAAGTCAGGGATGTAGTGGAGGGTACACGGGGGCATACGCCGTATACCTTTCTTGATTTTTTAAAGGAGAACCATATACCCTCTATTTCTCCAAAAAGCTTATAGTATTACACACGCTAGGGTATACCCTCTGCCTTGAGCGTATACCCTCTAATTAGAGCATATAGTCTCTGTTATTTTTACAACTACACCCCTACAAAAGAACGACCTTTCGAAATATGTCTTTCAAGTTTAGCTGTGCCAAGCGGTTTGGTTCATTTAGACGGGAAAATGTTCCTTCCCTGCAATTCCTTGAATTCCTTTCTTGAAATTTTTTTTTTTCGGTGTGCAAATGTGTTTGTGCGCATGTGCAAGTTTTTTCGTTACCTGATCATAAATAAACTGATTTTTTAAAGAGAGTGAAATGTGCTTCGTAATTAATATCTCTGAAACTAGTAAAAAAAAAAAGTAAAATTTTGAGATTCATGTACTACAGTAGAGACCTTGGACTAACTTCACAAAAATTTGAGCCTCATATGTGCCGTAGATTTTGCTAACCATCACAGATGCACGCACACACACAGAACGATTTGTTCTTTTATTATTATAGATTGTAATGCAGTGAGTTCACCATTTAAAGTATATTTTTAAGCTAAACAAAGGTGTTCAAAAGGCAAACTATTCCCTTAACACGTATGCTACTGCAGACACGCCAGCACGTGATAAGGCGCCAACGTTAAGGGGCCACTACACGCCAGTGCGTGTTGTGTGGTGATGTCATATAGCCAGTCACGCTCTGGCGCGGGAAAATCTTTCACTGATTATTTGTTATAAAAAGTAAATCGGCATCTGGGAAAAACCCACTTCTACAGTGCGGCATTAACTATCACATCTTCACGTAAGCGGCAGCAAACGTGTTAATCACATGACCAGGTAAGGGAATACATTAGAGAGACACAAAAGGTGTAAAATAACTAGTAGAAATATTTGTTGTACATGGTTGCTGAGTAAATCTTTCATTGTTAAAGAATCCAAACCTCAGAACATATGATAGTTTTTATGTTACTCATACATGATTTTTATATTAATTTTCAAACTGGTTATTTTACATCAAAATCTCATTATTTCTAAACATAAAATTTTCTCCAACAGCTAAAAAGTTATAGGAACACAGGAATTTTTCGTATTCTCAAACTGATTATTATTTCTTTGCATAAATCTGAATGAGCTTTATACTCTTAATAAATAGGTCATTTAGGAAAATGCCAATTATATTGAAAAAGATTGGCTACCCGCGAACGAAAAAAATATTGGTCCGGCCCAACCCGGAAGAAAAGTTGAAAATTCGGCCCGGACCGAGTGAATTTCTACTGAACATTGATCTTTACTCTTATGAAAGAATTCAGACCAAAAAAACTTATCTTAGTCTTTTTTTTTTTTTTTTTCATGTTCATAACCTCCATTTATGCAGAAGTGCTGTAAGCTGCGATATTTATGCTTTTAATGAACCTTTGTTTGTTTTATCATGTAAATGTTTCAGTCATTAGTATTATTAATCCATATTCCATGTAATGGAAACATAAAAATGGTATATGGTAAAAGTAAAATCTTCTAAGGCGGAATCGCACGGAAAAGAAAAAAATATGTTCCCTTCTTAGCAGATGTAAATGTTTAACATATCTCGCATACTGTTGTATTCATTTTGCATGGACGAACAGTTGAAAAGAAAACTGCAGTTTTCAGTTTTAAAAAAATTTCCATCATAATCATGTTCTTTTAAGCTATTGCATGGCTTTTATCGCGGGCTTTGAGCGCGGCGACCGAATTTGGATATTCCGTAACGAGAAAAACCTAACACTCTGGCTAACGTCGTTTCAGTTCGCAGACGTCGGCAGACATTGACATGGTATTTTTTTTACACGGAGCTTCGATAAATACTATTTATAAAATTTGAAACATGTTCAGTGTATATTTTGGGGAAGGTTACCCCCAGGCACGTAGCCAGGGAGGGCTAAGGGGGCTGAAGTCCCTCCCGAAAGTTTGAAAAGACTTTACAAAATTCTCTGTGATAGTAAAATAAATTTTGTTTTTATCTTCCATTACATTAAAATCAGTTGAATTTTTAGCTGTAAAAATATCCATTTATTCAATTACAGTTACAGTAATCCTTCATTATATCAGTTATTTGGATATGTTTTTTAATAGATATTTATCAAAAAAAAAATATAGATTCTTTTCAAAACACAATTATATCTATCTTTATGCACAGTAAAATTCGATCAAATGTTATCCCGTATCATTAATTTGACTAAGAAAAATTAGTTTAATAAACATATGGCGTATTAACTTTAGGAGACAGATATAAAAGATTTACTTGCATGCTATGATCTTTCTTAATTTTCTTTATTTTCATGCATATAAACGAAACTTAGATCGGTCAATGTTAAAATGCTTTGCTGAGAAAGGACCCAAACACTTTAATAGCCGCCTATAATGTGAATTGAAAATATCAAGTGAAAAAATCTAATTTTAAAGAAAGTGTCTTTGATGATGCTGTTATAACTGTAATACTCTTTTTATTAAAAAGAAACTATTAGAATGCATTTTTGAAAAGTAATGATGCGAAGAAAAACGATATGGTATAAAAAAAAATCTTTAATGACACCATGGCGGCATCCCCCAGTCTCTTCACTGAACAACTTTTTTGCGAATTGTTTGCATGTGAATCTTTAATAGTAAGAAAATGTGCGTAAAGTAGCTGGTTTGTCTGGTTAATTTGCTTTGTATTTTGTAGAACTATCAACTTCAGGGATGGATACTCCTATCTGAGGATTTTTTTTAGTTTTTCACAGCACAAACCTGTCAGCACACATATTTGGATAAAATTTATGCCAATTACTGTTTAGGGGATGCTATTTCAGCATAGAGACATTTTGAGTTGTGTTTAGGGACGAAGTAAATATTTAAGCAACACTGGTTCAATTTACAGCCAAAAATTTAATTTTGTAATTGAAGTGAAGTGTATTCTGAGTATATTTTTAAAAAAAAGCGAATTTTATTAAATACAATGGCTAAATCTAAAATCGTTCTTGAACCGTGAATTCAATTAGTGCCAGATTTACGACAGGACATTCATGGCAAGGGCCCAGGGCCCCTAATTTTCAAGGGCCTCCAAATTCTGAAGGTTTTTTAATTTGTATCCAAAGTTTGATGTAGTTTTAATATCCAATGAATAGACTTGCATAGGAAAAGATAGTTAGCATTACACAGTTTATTATAAAACTCATTTAAATTTCATAATTGAAAAATAAGTATTTAAAAATAAGTTATTGATTATCATATTTAATTTTTTAATAGATATTTTAAAGTCAATAATGGTTTCTTTAGTAAAATAAATATCTTTTTTCCTTTTTTTTAGTCAATCCCCTTGCAAGTATTGGTACAAGGGGACCACCTGCGCCCAGAACCCCCAAATTTGTAAATCGGTCCCTGAATTTAATGACGTAAAATACAGCATTTTGTCGGCTAGACAAAATGGAAAGAAAAATGTTAATGAAATATTTTAAATAATTAGAAAATATGATATGAAATGGCAAAAATAATTTTTTTTAGACTTGTACCCTTTTTTTATTACAAAATCACAAAACAGCACCATGGGTGCACGCAATCTTGAACTGACTTACTTAAAACCAATTTCAATAATATCAACTTTTTCTGGCAGCAAGTTTTGTTTAGAAATTAAAATTTAGGATTGTTTGGATGTTAGCGTTCGGAACAATTTGACTTTAATGGGGATTCGGCAAGTACTCGAAGACATAATTGTCTACAGTAAAAGTCTACAGTATGGCAAGCAACTCGATTCGATATTGCTATGTAACTAGAGATGATATAGATAATGCCACGGAGAGAAACATTTTTGGATTCATTTTACTTTCCAAACAGCCACATAGTTTTCCAGTAAGTGTAGGAAAGAAACAAAAATAAGAAAAAATGATAGAAAAATCCAGAAATAGTATTTCCTTTTCTTACATATTCCAAAATGTATTTATTGTAAACCTTCTTTTTACGAAAAAATGGGTACAGAAAGGACATAAAAAAACCAGGAAGACTAGTTTCTGCTTGTTTCAGACATTGGAAGAAGGCCAAATGTGTTTTTTCATGCAATTCTTATAACATATGCAATAAGATTATCACAAACCGTATGTTATTTTAGGAAAAAAAAAAAAAAAGGTTTTATTCAGGAATATAGAAAATTAATATTTCATTATTGGATTTCCAAAGAGCTTTTCAGGAAAAGAAGAAATTGAAGCTGCTCTTGGACCAATACTTGAAACAATCTAATTTTGTATCATGCAGAGTATCCGAAAATTAGGTGCGTCCACTTTGAAATCCATCTGTTAAATCTTGCCTTGCCCAACAGCATGCTGATTCCCATAATCCGAAAGTATCTTGAACTTGTTAAAGCAGTGACAAAGAATTTTAAAAATCACCTAAAGGCAAACTTAGTGCTTCAAAAAGCAATTACTTCATATACCTCATTAAACAAAAGAAAATAACTTCTCCACATGTGTGATACAAAATTTATCGAGAGGCATGAAAGCATATTAACTTTGGTTGAGCTATATGCATTTGCATTAACACAGAAATTATTTTGAAAAACACATGGAAGATTTCTTTGATGGCTGGAGCTTTTTTGAAAGTCAGGAGAAGAATGATTTTCTCACAAGCCTGTCTGATTGCGAGAAGGTTTTCTGTCTGACAAAGTCATAATGAGTTCTTCAAGAAAAAATTCGTGTCATGATATTCGCTGTAACTTATGTTAAAAATCCCTTAATTGTTTTACATAGATATAGATAAAAATGCAGTAGAAATCTTTTGTGAGATATTTTACTGTACATCAAAACTTCTGAAAGACATATTTCAAACTGAAATAAAGATCCTAAGGCTAACATTTAGACAGACAACACATACAAACCCTCAAATTACATCCGCTGAAGAGTATTACAATATCATAATCTTTATTCCTCGTGTAGCAAGTCTTATTTACATTATAAGAGATTTCCCATTACTTCATCCAGGATTTGTTTCACTGGAAAAAGCAATCAAATTAAAGAACTTTAACAAAATATTTCCAGGATTTGTTTCATTTGTTTCACTCGAAAAAGCAAGCAAATTAAAGAGCTTTAGCGCAATATTTGCAGGATTTGTTTCACTCAAAAAAGCAAGCAAATTAAAGAGCTTTATCCAGGGTTCGCACAGTTCTACCACAAAATTTTAAGAATATTTTCGAAGTGCTTCACAGCAGAAAAATATCGTAAAATCTGTGAATGAAGGTAGGGATTACAAACATCGTGGTTTAAAAATTAAATGTAAATTTTCTTACCTTTAATAGTGGTGCCAGAGTCCTTGGAAATTCCAAGGAGTGTGCGAACCTTGTTTATCGCAATATTTTCACGATAGTGTCAATGTAGCAAGTGAAAGCTGAATGAGAATTAGGGTGCAAACAAATTTTTGACACCAACACAGAGGTCCTAAAAGTTTTAGTAGTGTAATGTGATGTATTACAATAATGTCAATCACTTGTTCACAATCTCAGTTGAAAACCCAAGAACAGCAGTCAGTGCTGAAAGATTTTTTTCGACAATGAAAATAATTAAATCTTTGCTTGGAATCATTATGGCCGATGAGATAGTGAGTAGCTTCTCAATGATTTTCATTCATTGGGATATTACAGTAGATTAAGTTAATCAGCATAATGGCTAAGAAGAAATTACGATGATTACTTCTGTTGCATTAGTAAATTTGCTGTACCAAGAGTACTGCATTTATAATTATTATAATCAGAGAATGTGAAATACAAATATAATTTATATGATTAACACTAGAACCGCCATTAGGGGTCAAAATGATCCCTGCCAATTTGAGAATAGTCGATTCGAACCAGAATTTTCCTCATAAGATATGTTAAATGTGTGCAGTAAAAAAATAGACTAATTAAATAAGTTAAATAGTTTTAAATTAAAAATCTGGTGAGAAACACTTTTTATAAAACTTGAAGAAAATACCCGGCGATTCTAGTGTTTTAAATATGACTGTAGCAATTAATTTTTTCTCTGGAAAAAGTAATATGAAAGAAATTAATTTCATTTATGGCTCAATAGCTTCAAGACCTCGCTTTTCAAATGCCTGACTCTTCCATACTAATATCAATCCCGTGTTTTAAATCAATTCATGTTACTTGCTTGCATTTCAATATTTTTTTAATTTTTCTCATAGGATACTTGAGGTTCATTTCAAATAGTTTTATTTTGTGCCTTTTAAGTTTGGTAGAAAATTTTTTCCTAAAAATTCTTTGGTTTCCGAACCAATTTGGAAGCTGGAAAAATGTCACAAATTGCAAGAGAAATTGGGAAAAAAAAAAGAGAAAAATAAAGAAAAAGAAAAAACAATATTTGACATGGTTATCTATAATCCTATTCAGAACTCATTTTAGGTTAAGCCTTGATTGTTTTTTAAAAAAAAATTTTGTTGTAAATTATACAAATTACTTTTGTAAGATCAGAAAAAATTTCAAAATTCAGCCCCTCCCGAAAGGAAATCCTGGCTACGGGCCTGGTTACCCCCTCCCCACACGGGGAGAACTCGTGTGATACATCGTTCTAAAGCCCTGTGACTATTCATTTGAATGCATTCCCTCCCCCCGCCGGCAAATCTTTCAAAATTTTGCCTGATGTGAATTTTTTTAAATGTTGATGATACCCATCGTGTGCTATATTTTTAGAAAAAATTGACCATTTATAATTTTTTACGTATTCAATGCCCCCTCCATCTTACTCAGGGGGGTACTTTTCTAAATTTCTTAAACACCTCTCATGTGACATATCTTTAGAAAGGCCTTAAACTACTTATTCATATTTTGTACGTCCAGTGTGCCATCCCCCCCTCTGCCCCCCCAGGGGGCATTTTCTAAATTTGTATATACACCCATCGTGTGGCATATTGTTTAAAAGAACTGTAACTGCTCATTCCAATTATGCATGTTTGGAACGCCGCACCCCACTTTGCCCCCCCCCCAAAGGAGAACTTTTTAAATTATTATCCAAACCCCTCGTGTTGCATATCTTTAGAAAGGTCTGAAACTGCATTTTCCTATTATGCATGTCTTGTGTGTCCCCCTCTGCTCTGCTCTGCTCCCCGAGGAGGCACACATTTTTAATTTCTTTACAACACCAGTTGTGTGACACATTAATTGAGAGGTCTGCAAATGCTTATTCATATTATGGATGTCTTGTGTGTCACCCCCCACTCTGCCCCCCAGGGGAGGCACATTTTTAATTTCTTTACAACATCAGTCGTGTGACACACCATTTGAAAGATCTGCAACTGCTTATTTATATTATGGATGTGGGTCACTCCCCAGGGGTCGGCACATTTTTAATTTCTTTACAACACCAGTCGTGTGACACATCATTTGAAAGGTCTGCAACTGCTTATTCATATTATGGATGTCTTGTGTGTCACCCCTCACTCTGCCCCCCCCCAGGGGGGCACATTTTTAATTTCTTTACAACATCAGTCGTGTGACACACCATTTGAAAGATCTGCAACTGCTTATTTATATTATGGATGTGGGTCACCCCCCAGGGTTCGGCACATTTTTAATTTCTTTACAACACCAGTCGGGTGACACATCATTTGAAAGGTCTGCAGCTGCTTATTCATATTATGCATGTCTTGTGTGTCACCCCCCAGGGGAGCACATTTAAGTTATTGCATAGCTTTTATCGCGGCGACCGAATCTAGAAATTCCGTAACGAGGAAAAAAAAACTAACACTCCGGCTAATGCCGTTTCAGTTCGACAGACTTCGGCACTTCAGCAGACTTCTCATTTATTCAATAAAAGAAAAAAATTTGTTTTCTTATCGGTCATCACGCTCAAAAAGTGTAACTTGAATTAATATCAAAGACCAAAAAAAAAAACTGCATAAATAAAATATAAATAAATAAATATAATTGCATAAGTTGATAAAAAATGCTATGCAATAGCTTTACCGCGGCAGTCCTTAAGTGCCACACGTTTCTTTTTTTTTTTTTTCGTGTGTTTAACTCTATTTTAATAAGCCTAGTAATCTACGATTCTTTAAAAAGAATAAATTCTAATGTTTAGTTGTAGAATAATGAAGACTTAACAGTATATGCCTTTTTTTGCAAAAATTTTTGGACTAAGCCAAATTTTACTGATTTATGAACAGACTTGGCCATGTCGAGAAAAGGATTTCCATACGGAATAATTCAACAAGAACTGATTATTTTGCTCCATGAGGACTAGGATGAATGAAATCAGTCTCGGCTTCGTACAGAAAAAATACCTTAGTCCCGGACATGAAAAAAATTAAGTTCCGAGCCCGGCCCGAAAAGGTTAGTGACTAGGCTCGGCCCGAGTCTTCAGAAGGCTCGAGTCCCGGCCAGACCGAATGCCGTTAATGGAAACCAGGCCGTGCAGATCTTTACTACAGGTCTCCTTTTTCAGACGGCGTTAATTACGTGACGTTCAAAACCACCAATGCAAATTCACAAAACAAGCATCACGGGACTCTAGCGGTCTAAGATAAAAGGCACTGTGGCAGCCTGTTTTTTTTTTTTTTTTTTTTTTTTTTTTTTTTTCGTTAATCTCGAGAAAATACACTGTAATAAGTTATCGACTTTGATAAGAATAGTTTTATTAATGCATTCTACCCTTCAGAGTTAAAAGTTTGGTAAAATGAACAGAATCTTCTAGAATCTTCTTCTTCTATTTCAGAAGATTCTAGTCATTTGGTATCTGATAAAAACAGTTTTAAATTTTGAAGTTATGGAAGCTTTAGATTTGAGTCCCTTTATAAAATTTCGTCATCTTATAAAATTAGACCAAAAGGTATAAAGAAAGACTGCCCAAATGATGAATCGATTAATATCCTGATAAGATCTCAGATCTAAGCGCAGTCAACGACATCAAGTCAGTTCATGAGTTTTAAAACGTCACATGGAGTAGATCATCTGTATATTACGATTGGCACAAAACGATGGGCCGCCACTTTGTATCAATCATCGTGCAAAGATGATTATTTCAAGTGACGTTTTGAATGTGATAAATTTGCCTCATGTATCGTTAGTCACGGTCTAAGATGCTTGGAAGGTTGGGGAGTTAATAACATTTGATTGATCGAGAGTAATTTGGACAAAAACTTGGACAACTTAAGTTCGCCAAATTTTTGTCCAAAATGATTACGTCAAGGCAACACTAGATACCGGGCTTTCTCATTGTTATCATGGCATCACAAAAGGTGGCTGGCCGCTATCAACAACATACAGCAATGGACCTTATGCACATGACGTCACACGCCAAAGCTGGCGGTATGCTAACCTGTTATTCTAATCACTGCACCACCAGAAAGCCTGAATGCGCAGGCGCAAGCATCGCTAGCAGACTCCTTCAGCCTTTTTGGATAGATTTTAACAGGAAAATTACAAATTTTGAGAATTTTCTTGCAACCAGAACAACAATTTTGAATTTATATTACAATATATTAAATATATGCTACTACAACAAAAATTTCTTTTCCGGTATTCCTAACAAACAATCATTAATAACTCACACTCCATAGACTGGTAAACACCGCCAGTACATACCGCAGCAGCCGAATTTTAGTCTCGATCTCAGGCTGCGTGCATAAGGTCCTTTGATATTAAACGATGGACTGTCTTTTTTGTACTAATCACTGACAGCGGCTAGCCACCTTTTGTGACATCATGATAAACAATGAGCAAGTCCGGTATTTAGTGTAATCCTGCTTACATCCTGTCACCTACTTGAAAAGCTTGCCGTCATTCTCAAGCTGAAGATTGCTTGATTGTCTAACTCGTTCAAACGAGTATTACTACGTTCTGTACATGTGGGTTTTTATATTTTGGACAAAAAAGTCAATCTAGGTTTTGTGCCAATCGGCTTTACACATAAATAGCAAAAACCACGTCTCTGTAGGTATGCTTTATAGGCCTATTCCGTAAAGAGGCCCTAGTCAACCCATTTACCACTACTTTTTTGTCGTTAGGATAGTACGGCCTACCTTTGATTGCTTTCCTGGCTGACTTTTGTCTGCGTTTAGCGATTTTAATCAGTTTTTGGAATCTAGAGCGAGATGACTTCACTCATTTGGACTGGAACAAAATACACTGGTGATTACTGTATGGTGAGACTCACATATGGTGAGTACTGCTTCTACCAATTAAAAACTAGCCATTGTACAATATGTTGTCCGATTCTAAACTATCGAAAAAGACAGGCTTGACCAATGACACACAAGGTGATTTCATGGCTTTTAAAAGTCCTTTACATGATGATTGGTCAAAGTGGCGAGTCCATCGTTTTGAGTCAATGGACCTTATGCACGCAGCCTGAGATCGAGACTAAAATTCGGCTGCTGCGGTATGTACTGGCGGTGTTTACCAGTCTATGGAGTGTGAGTTATTAATGATTGTTTGTTAGGAATACCGGAAAAGAAATTTTTGTTGTAGTAGCATATATTTAATATATTGTAATATAAATTCAAAATTGTTGTTCTGCTTGCAAGAAAATTCTCTATATTTGTAAATTTCTCGTTAAAATGTATCCAGAAAGGCTGAAGTCGTCTGCTAGCGATGTTTGCGCATGCGCATTCTGGCATTTTGGCGGTGCAGTGAGTAGAATAACAGGTTAGCATACCGCCAGCTCTGGCATCTGACGTCACGTGCATAAGGTCCATTACCGTGTACAGATGATCCACTCTGTGTGACGTTTAAAAATCACTCTCTATGTAATCCTATGGAGAGAGGGAGTCGCTGGAGAAGTACGCGACTCTCTTGTGTCGGAGCGTCTTTGACGCGTGGAACGAAGCGAGTTGCTAGTAAGAGCCAATCAAATGCTTGGAAATCCAAATGATGGTAAAGCCTCTTCTCGAACAGCCAATGAAATGCTTAGAAAACGAAAAAACGCAGGCGATTTTTGTCGCTTGGAATTTTTACTTGTAATAGCACTTTCATATCGTTAGTCACGGTTTCATGCATATGACTTTTTTCAGACCATTTGAGTCACGTGATGCTCGAATACAGGAGCGTGATAAAAGCAGCGTGTGACTCTAGCGGTCTAATCAGGGTAAGATTAGATACCGAGTTTGCTCATTCATTATTATGACGTCACATACGTCATAATAATGATGATGGCTGTGATTAGAACTCCTATAATAGAATATTATAGAAGGCTATTATAGAAGCCTTAGCTGTGATCAAGGAGGCACACAGAGGATTCATAATGTCATATACATGGAGATAGAATAGTAGAAGGAGAACAGAGAAGATAGGCTTTTCCCAACAGAACTTAGCCCCAAAGTATTGCCCGGTGCATGGCGTGGCGCTAGTCATGCTGCACTGACTTTCGATCACATGATCTGTTTGACTGGTCTCTCGACTAGTCTGCTAGCAGGACGTAGGGGGCGCTAGATTTCATCTGCTCCCAAACCGCCGGAAATGCCAACTAGACTCGGAAAGACTTTAGGGACAAAAGTGGAAGCGCCGTCTTTGTTTTCCTTCTACTATATCTATTTTCATGGTCATATGGATATGGAGTGGATCATCTTTTCATGACGATTGATGAAAAGCGGCGTGCCCATCATTTTGAGCCAATCGCTGTATGTCATTAAGATTTACAAGTATTCGACTAGAAAGATTTATCATTGTGTTTTCCTGCTCACCGTCTACCATGTTTACATTTGGACGTAAGAAAATACAAAGGTAAACCTTCTAGTTAACCATTAGAATCTGATTTTAAGGTGTTTTTCCACCAAGGTAATGACATTGCAGACCAATTGCATTTCATTATGCGAGTCGAATTTCAACAAATTCTGGAATTACAGCTTTCAACTCGATGAGGTGATTGTCTGTGCTGCCACATCCCGGTCTATTACGATAAACGTCATTTGTAGGATATAGCCTCATCCATCGAATATCCTAAAATATTCCATCATTATTCTAAGAACATCCCGTGCGAACCAAAAAGAGACATCACGTCCTGTGAACGCAATTTCAAAGAATAATAGGCCGAGACGGCAGCACAAACAATCACTTCATCGAGTTCACGGTTGAAATTCCAGAATTAATTAAAACTGGATTCGCTTATTAAAGCGCAAATGTTCTGCCAACTCATATTTTTGTAGAAAACGCTATTTTAGTGCTCGTACATTTACCATCTTGTTTTCATACTTTTGGAAGCTGGAAAACAGAATGGTAAATCTAGGAGTCAACCGCTAAAATCGGATTATCAGGTGTTTTCCACCAAGCTATGATTTGGTAGATAGATTGCGTTTTAATATGCGAATCGAGTTTCAGCCATAAACTCACCTAGGTCTATCGCTACTACGCTACCGGGTCTTTAACAGACAAGAAAGAAAAGAATAGAATTGTGCATCCATTACTCATCCATCATGCGGCATTCATACGATCAGTAGCGGGCATTTTATATAAAAAGTGAAAATATTTTTAAAATGAGGAGAGGAAAGGACTTTTGTTTCACTCTGCTTTTCCTAAGTGAAGCCTCGGATTTCTTTTAACTTATTTTAAAATATGTAGTGATAAGGCCAGATCCAGCACTTCATTTAGAGGGGGAGTGTAATTTCACTTAATTAACATTTTTTATATAGAAGCAAGGTTCCCAGCAAAACATGACGGGCAAGTTCCTTCACTTTCCATGACCAAATCTCAAAAAATTCAGACTTTCCCTGACCAAATTTCAAAAATGTCTAAAAAACGGGAACAATAAAATTTGCTACTTATTTTTCCAATCCTTTGTCAAAACTAATGTTTTTTTTCTTTTCCTTTGATTATTCTTCAAACTTAGTTTTTTTTTTCTTTTGCGACTCTTTGATGAATTTTGAGATTTTTTCCAGATTACTTGATGACTTTCGAGTCATTTTTCATTTTTTTCCTAAGATTTTTCCATGACTTTTTAGAAAATCTTTGTAAATTCCCTGACTTTTCAGATATATTTTGAAATTTCCATGACTTTCCCTGACTACTTTGAAATTCCATGACTTTCAAGATTTTCCCTGACGCTGGGAACCCTGTGAAGACTGATTCCATATCTAAAATGACTACTTTTATTATACTTCTGTGAAATCCTTTTCATTCATAAATACAAAACAATTTCATTAATATTCGTAAAAATATAAAATTTACACACATTTTTCAAATACCAAGAAATTGAAGAATATCAAATTTTCTTATAACGGCAAAGATTTATTCAGAAACTGGGCATTTTAAGAAAATACTTAGGACATGACAGTTACAGAAATGTCGTCATGTGAGAGCTGAGAGCCATCAGCCGTCACGACGGGAAATTTAATTTAAAACCCCACATTTTGCGAAGATTTTCCGAAAGATTATTTTACTTAATAAATGAAAAACGCTAATCAATTACATTTGTTTTAAGTGCACTTGCAAAAATTTTGCATTTGAGATTAAGGAAAATTTTATTGATGTGTCAAAAATGACCTACTTTAGATTTTCATTGCTGAATAAGAGGTAAATTTGACATTTAAAAGATGTCCATTAGACGTTTTCTTTGTTGAGAGGGGGGGGGGGAGAGCCATGACCCCTCCCCTGAATCGGCCACTGAAACATTTCTGTAAAAAATAGTGGTAGTCCAATAAACTTTTGTTCTAGACTATTGTACAATAGAAATGCTGCAGTGTACATCACCTTTCCCCCTCATTTTTCAAATCTATCTCAAATTTCTTTTTATTTAAACAATATTTTATTTTATTTCTTTCGATATGATTAGGTTTCGTATTATTTTACCCAAACATAGAAATAATTCTATATGAATAAATTATAATGAAAATATTTATTTGAAATAACCTTGATAAATGAATGTAAGAAAAATACTAGTCTATTTCAAGTGAAAAATCGAAGTGGTGATGCAGCTGACTGAAACAAACATATCTTGTACAGGAATGTATGATGGGATATGAAATAGTTTTGGTGAAAAACAAGAAATGAGGAATATAAACAAGTGTGTTATAGACATAGCATTCACAATCAGTGCTCAAATGTGCCACTGATAGTGTGTATCAAGTGACTGGCATACCTTTTAGTGGATTCAAAGTATTTCACGAACATTTGCAGAAATGACAAACTTTTGCCATGAGGTCTTCAGAGTCAACTGGTTTCTCATAGACAAAAAGTGCCAAGTTTAGGTTACTACTACTGTAAGGGGGGGAGGGTGATTCTGCATTAATATATCTAAAATTCATAACATATTTTCTGAAATATTACAGCAAGTACGGGGATCCCTTCCAGTGCTGAATTCAGGGGGTGGTATCCACCCCCCCCCCCCAGAAAATTTGTGTTTTCGATGGTTAAAAAAATGCAATTTTCCTTGCTAACTCCATAATGCCCTACCGGAAAAAAAATGGTAATTCAACACTGATCTCTTCACAGTGCCTAATTATTTTTATTCAAAGTAGAATCAACACTGTTATTGATTTGTTCTAATGAAGGATGAGCACATATGGCTGATGCACACACAAAGCCATATTATATATTCAAAATTCGTTTTTTAAATTTATCTTATTTTTCCCTGCTAAAAACTAGTATTTAAAAAAAAAAAGATATTTCTTATTCAAGTGCATTCGTTATCCCTATGTAAATATTTTTTATTGCTATTTTATTAGATAAACTATTATTTCTTATAAATTTATTTACATAATCTAAAAATCAGACATGCAATTTCAGATATCTGTCATCTACTATAATCCTTAAAAAGTCCCTAAATTACATTTAACATCTGCCTGCAAATTGATATTTGTCATTAATTATACAATTAGATTTTATGTAAGTAACAATAGCTTTGCATTTTTGTTTTACTTTTTAATCGATTCCAAATGTAAACCCTTCTTGGCATTATCTTGCTTAAATTTTAATATTCCTTGCAATCTTAAGGATATTTTGAATTGACATATTGGCTTAACACAGTTGTATGCTTGTCGTTTATTAATTTATGCAGATTGAGACTTCTTTCCTGATCGCCTTTCTGTCAACATATAGTTTTGAGGCAATTTATTTATGGAGATCATTATTGTTATAACTCCTCTTGAATAAAAGTTCTTTTCTGGTAATTTGAATGTCCTGCAATCTTTAACCTGGTGTTATTGATGATGCAATGTATTACTTCCGTATCTTTATGATCACAAGGGCCAGTCATTCATTACGAGATACATTCCTGCAAGATGGATTTGGGTAAACCCTATTTTTCATTTCATGTGCTTCTTCTGTGAACATTTGATGAAATTCACACCTTTTCGCAATCTTTTGACAAGTTTGTTATGTGATTTTTTTTTCTTTTTACAAAATCAGTGCTAGTTACGTGATCTTTTGGCAAAATCAGCACCTTTTTATTTTTTTGTACTCAACCCATTAATGAAATTCACTTTTTTTACTTATCCTTTTGACTAAATATGTACTTTTTCCCAAGATCTTTTGCCGAAATTTACACGATCCTTTGACTAAATTTCCCATTTTTTTCAGCTGATCTCCATCAAAATTATTTCTTTTCAGCAATCCTCCGTGAAAATTTTCATGTTTTTTCACTATATTTTTATTGATGCATGTAATTCTGTACTTTTTGTTACGTATCCTTAATAATTACAGGTAAAGCATAATACTTGCCACCTCTACATAAATGAGACATCTAGAAACTTCAAAATGATACACCAATCACTTGCTAGATGCTGTCAAATATGTATCGATGGTGACACATTTGACCACTTATTGTAATTGTTATACCAACACATTATTTTATAACATCTGCATTAATGTTTTTTGCAAAAACTTTTCATTTTTGACCCTACATTGCTATACCGAAATTGCTTCTTTTTGTGCACTTTACGATTTCTTAAAGTTTGTCCCATGATCATAGAAAGATAAACATACTGTATTATTTCTCTTGTCAACATTTATTTTTTTTTCAACAGGATTCTTTCCCCATATCTCATATATTAAATTTAATTTTTAATATCATAAATATTATTTTTGATTATAACATCTATTTTTGTGTAAATATAAAACCAACAATGTTGAATGGAATTTTATATGAAAAGCCTTTGACATAGTACAGTCCTATTTAGTTAAAGCAAGTCGTTTAGCAAAAAATTCATATCATTTTTTTCATGCTCCTCAATGATACTTTTCTAATGTCATTTTCATTCATAAATACATAAAATCTGCAGTTTTTGTAAAGTCAATCTATACTTCTAAAGAAAAAACAACAATAATAATAAATGCTAAGATATGTTTTTCAACACTGTTAATAAAAAACATTGGTTACAATTCAATAGTGGTCCCACTTAAACAAACAAAATAAATAAATAAAAATTTCATGTATGTATGTGCATTTAGAAAACTATAATTTAAGACATGTCTCATTTGAGAGATTTGAAAAATGTAGTAAAATAGTACATCATAGTTATATTAGAAATTTTCATGCGTTAAGCTTTGAAAATAAAAATGTGACATTTTTTGCAACTCAATTGACAAAATTTTCCATTTTATTGCAATTTTTAAAGAAATTTGTCGTTTTTCCACGATCTTCTGAGGAAATCTGTCATTTTGTGACGAAATTAGCCATTTTTTTGTGAATCTTGCCGGAAATTAGTCGTTATTTCGCAATTTTTAATGAAACTTGCCATTTTTTAAGCGATTTTTTTTTTCGAAATTACCCATCCCACAGGACGCATATGAGACTATTTTTTGCGTAATTTACGCGCTATAGCACGTTCGGATCATCGCTGGAGGGTTGCGTTTTTTCAAATGTGGGCAAGAAGGGCGCTATTTTTTTGAATGAATGACAAGGGGGGAGCTAGTTTTTAAACTATAGGGCAGGAGGGGCAGAGCACCCTCTTGGGGAACTCTGTATTTTGTATTTGTTACAGTTTTTTCTCTACTAATTACATTTATAGAAATGAAAGTTTAAAAGCCATGTTTTTAAAAAGTATGTAAGCATTTAATTCAATATTTACTATTAATTATTTTTATTACATCTACTATTTTTTTTTTTTTTTTTTTTTTTTTAGAATATAATATTTTAACATAAATTAAAGGAAAATAATAAAATTTTCAGTCATATTGTGATAATTCAGATTTATCACAGGTTTTAAAGACATTTTTTCTGAAAAGAGATTTCACTATGGAACTGAAAACACAAAATGGCTTTCATTCTCAAAATGAAAAGAGCGGCGATCTAAAAGGATCGCTAGATGATCATCGATCAGCTGAAAAGACAGGCGGGCGACACTAACTTGAATAGGGGACCACACGAGTTGCACCTTTGTTAGCACGCCGACGCAGAAATGAAAGCGAAAGAGTCCAGACGTCCAGACACATTGTCGCCATGGGTGTGTATTTTCAGGTACGAATGAGAAGACGATGTTACGAATCTCTTAATGAGAAAAGATCATTAAGGTTGATGATTGGTTCGTGACCTTTAGGGGAGGTCTTGGCTGAGACGAAAAAGAGGAAGCCAAGGTTTTTTTGGGGGGATTCGGATCTCGGAGTGAGAAGAAGGGAGAACAGAGCTCAGGGCTCAGATTTGTTCTCTGTGAAAAGTGGATCAGCTCGGATCGAGAGCTGTAGAGGGTGACATCACCCAAGTGAGCCGGAAGAGAAGGACTCTCGCTAGGAGAGTGCCGGTGTCAAGTCTTATCTTCGGTGACTAGAGTACGCCGTGTTGCTAATTGGTAGAAACTTTACGTGATTTATAAATCGAACATTCTCTGGACTGAAAGAGAACAGAACTTTGGACTTGGAGCTGGTGGATTAAGATCCTACGTGTTCTAAATTAATTTATGCTGTATATATAATTCAATACAGAGAGCCATTTTTATTGTTACAAATAAATAATTGATTCTCCATTAAATTGCCTGGATTATTTGCCGAGCGGCACTTACGCTACCAACCACTTAGCTTTAATCTATTTGAGGCAAGTTATTACAGCTGGTGGCAGCGGGAGCCACTAGCCCAGGACTATAGTTCGCCGTGCAGTTCCAGAGTTAATCATCGATAGAATCCAGCGCCTAGCTGACGAAGGCACCCTGCCGCTAAGAGAAACCCAGCGCCTAGCTGACGAAGGCACCCTGCCGCTAAGAGAAACCCAGCGCCTAGCTGACGAAGGCACCCAGCCGCCAAGAGAAACACAGCGCCTAGCTGACGAAGGCACCCAGCTGCTAAGAGAAACCCAGCGCCTAGCTGACGAAGGCACCCAGCCATAACCGGAGATACAACGCCTAACCGACGAAAGGCCACCCAGACGCAACCTGCCCGTAGCACCCAACACCCGCCGACGGAAAGATGCCCCAAGAGAGCTGCAGACGACGGAAATAGGTAAGCTCATTCATTCTAAAGTTTGAGTGGCTCTGTTTCATAATTATTGCACAAAATTAATTTCAGTAAGGAAATTTATGTACTATGTTTCTATACTTTTATTATTTTAATCTAAAATTAAGAAATTAGTAAAAAGTATTGCAAAAAAAAAAAAAAAAAAAAAATCTTTTTTTAAATGATAAAAACATTAAATGTTAAATGCATTTCTTTCCGGACAAAACGGAACAGATTAGAAAGTTTTGAAAGAAAAAAAAAGAGTGTACAACTCTTGTAAAATTGTAAACTCTTGTAAAATTGTAAAACTTTTTTTTAGCAGCATAAATGTTATGAGGTTAGTCATAAATTTAAATTTTCTTTAAAGGCTTCTAAACAGAGAGGGATATTGTTACCTGTTGATCTAAAATTATTTATGTTTACATTTTTAAAGTGTAGTTTTCGAAAAATCTGAATGCTAAAACTGGCAATATTTTTCTAGAATTAGAAATAAGTACAGGTACTTGTATTGTGGTCGGTTGAAAAAAAAAAAGTGTTGAATCGGTAAATTGTGTACTTTTCATGTATATATTTTTTATTTCATTCTCATTTACTGTGTTTAAATTGTGTAGTAAAGTGTATGTATAAAATTAACATTGCATATATGCTAGGGTAATTTTATAGGTTGTTAGGAAATAAATAGAAATTTCGGTTAGGGCAACTCAGTCTAAAAATGACAATCATTACTGATTTAAAGCAATGTAGAAAAATCGATTTGCAAATGTTAGCAGACGAGTTGGGAATTGATATTGATAAGAGTGATAAAATAGCTGTAATCATACAGAAAATTGAATCAGCTGCAGATTATGATAAAGAGCTTACTTTATCGCAGGCTAATTATATTGTACAAGATAGGGAGGCTAACACAGCCGTACAAAAGGAACAGGAAAAATTAGAGGCAGAAAGAGAAAGGGTCGAGCGAGAATTAGAGGCAGAAATAGAAAGGGCGGCGCGGGACAGCGAAGAAAAACAGAGAGAAAGGGAATTTCAATTAGAGCAATTGAGATTAACTCAAAATGCGAATAGACGTGAATCTACGTCAAGTAGCGGATCTGAGAGGAGTCAGAAACCCCCTTTAAAAGCGTTAATGCACAAATTCGATCCAGAACGATCAGATATTACTCTGTTTTTAAACCTCTTTGAACGGCAATCCTCTCGAGCAGGCATAGAAACAGAAGAGCTTGTGACTCATCTTTTATCGCTGCTCCCGGCAGATATTTGCAGAATTAATTTTGCGAGAGCCCACAGAAAAAATCGACGATTTCGCGCACGTGAAATCAATTTTGTTAGCACGCTTTCGGCTAAGTCCTGAAGCGTATCGCCAAAAATTTACAAGGCATTCTCGGATACCAGGCACCCCTTGGAAGGATATTATTTTCGAGCTAAATAGTTATCTAGAAGGATGGTTAACCGGACTAGAAATTTCAAATTTCGAAGACTTAAAGAAATTATTGGTAACAGACCAAATTAAGCGCCGTACGCCGACTGAATATAAAGAGCATTTTATTGACTCTTGGGCAAATTTCAAAGACCCGTTAGTTTTAGTTAAGTGTTTAGACGAGTTTGAGGCAGTCAAAGGGCCCTCGAAAAAAATCTGGAACCCGAGAAATTTTCCCATAAAATCAGAAAAACCGAGACTCGAAGATAAACCGTGTGTTGAGAAATCGACCGAAACTAAAACGAATTGGAGAGACAAGGATCCCGATAAAGAAAGAAACCGTGTTTTTGAGCAAAAGAGAACAAACAAATGTTTTATTTGCGGAAGTTCTTCGCACTATCGTGCCCAGTGCCCGGAAAAACACAAAAGGGAAAGTAACGCCACGTCTGTAGGGCATTTAAATAAAAATCAAGAATTTGAAAAAGGTTTTTCGCCATATTTAAGTAAGGCTCGTATTAACGGGGAGGAAATTACGGTATTACGAGATTCTGGTACGTGTGTCGATGTGATTTCCAGTAAATTTATAAACCACAGTCAATTAGATGGGGAATTTATGTGGATAAAACAACCACTCTTAAATGATGTTCGCTGTTTGCCCACCGCTAATATAACGCTTGAAATTGACGAAATAGGAAATATCTCGACGAAGGCTATAGTAACTGATAGAGACGTAGATATGTCCTATTATATACTAGGGAATGATACGCAGAAGCTCATCGACGAGAGAAAAAAACGCGAAATCAAAACATTGAACGCAGTAATGACGCGCGCGCAGGCGAAAAAAAGCGAAACTTGCTCCGGGAGTGACGGAGGCAAACAAGAAACCGATACTAACTTAGGGGCAGGGGAAAACGATTTCACGGAACAGGCAGATCCGGAAAGGTCAGATAACGAGTTTTTACCGATAGCAGGGGAAGACTCAGGGACCGGCTTGTCGAGAATTAAAAGGGCAGAATTCATAACCGAACAAGAGACGGATTCCTCGCTACGAGACATTCGCGAAAAAGCAAAACAAAAGAAATCAAATTTCGAAATTCAAGAGAATTTAATAATGAGGAAAGTAACGGATCATCAGGGATTCGAAAGAAAACAGTTAGTTGTCCCAACTAAGTACAGGGAAGCGATACTTAGTGCTTGTCACGAAGGTATAGCGGCTCACATGGGCCAATCAAAAACAAAAGATAAAATATTGAGATATTTTTTCTGGCCTAATATTATTAGGGAAATCGAGGATTTTGTCAAGTCATGCCATGCTTGCCAGGTAGTGGGAAAAGCGGGGGAAACTAAGAAAGCCCCATTAAAATTAGTTCCCATAATTTCAGAAGTATTTTCAAAATTATCGTGCGATCTAGTAGGCCCCTTACCGACGTCAAAAAAGGGAATAAATATTTACTCACAGCAATATGTGTTTATTCACGTTATCCAGAAGCAATACCGATACCAGATATGCTCTCGGAAACGATCATTGAAGCGATGATCATGATTTTTAGTAGACTTGGTTACCCGTCTAGCATACAAACGGACCTTGGGAGGAGTTTCACTTCGAATTTAACGACAGCTTTCCTAAAAAGGTTTGGGGTAAAACTAAACCGTTCAAGTGTATGTCACCCCTCCTCAAACGTTATCGAGAGATGGCACAGGTCAGTAAAAAGGCTCTTAAAAGTGCTATGCGTGGAAAACGGTAGTGACTGGGAAGCTAATCTGCCCCATGCGCTTTTAACTCTTAGGACGGTAACGCATGATTCTACAGGTTTTAGCCCAGCAGAGCTAGTTCATGGAAGAAATCTCCGTACTCCGGAAACCCTACTTTTCGAACAATGGACGGGAGAAAATGACGAGCATGAATTAGTTACTGAGTACGTCTTCAAACTTATCAACCGACTGAAACGCTGTCAGGAGCTAGCGGTCGAAAACATGACAATTACTAGAGATAAACGGAAAATGTGGTATGATAGAAATGCTAAAGAACGAAAATTTCAACCAGGAGACGAAGTGTTAGTTTTAGCAACTAACAAGAAAAACAAAATGTCCGTAGGTTGGATAGGCCCCGGTAGAGTAGAGTCTAAAATTTCTGATACGAATTATATTGTGAGTATACCAGGGAGAAGAGAAAAATCGCAAATCTATCATGTAAATCTATTAAAACCCTACATCACTAGGGTAGGTAAAATAAACATTCTGACAAGAGAATTTAATGAGACAGATGAATCTCAGGATTTGGAGATAGCTTTCCCATTAGCAGATTCAAATAGTTATGACTTTAACGAAGTTATCAAACAAAGTGCGTTAAACGAGCGGTGCACAGCAGGGGAAATTCAAATGTTAAAACAGGTATTAGACGAATACAGGGAAGTTTTTTCGAATGACCCGGGCTTAACGGACCTGACTATTCATGATATTGAGCTAACTGAGGAAAAACCGGTGAGAATTAGACCGTACAGGGTATCTCCTAGACAGAATGAAATACTGAAAAAAGAAATAAAGCGCATGCTTGAATTAAATATAATTAAGGAAGGGGAGTCTGATTATAATTCTCCCATGATTTTAGTCGAAACTCCGGGGAGGGAACCTCGGCCATGCATTGACTATCGCCGTTTGAATGCGATAACAAAAACAGAATTTTTTCCGCTTCCGAATATTGAAGAAAGGGTCGAAAAGGTGGCGGCGGCAAAATATATATCTGTATTAGACCTGACAAAAGGATACTGGCAGATACCCATGACACCAAAAGCACAAAAATTAGCCGCTTTTGTCACTAGCTTCGGCAGCTACTTACCAAAGACAATGCCTTTCGGTTTGTCCAACGCTAGCTATAGGTTTTCCAAATTTATGTCTAAATTACTAAATGGGTTGGAAGAATTTTGTCTTCCATATTTAGATGACATGGCCATTTTTTCAGATAGCTGGGAAGACCATATTCAGCATCTAAACACGGTACTAAATCGAATTAAAGAGGCGAAACTTACCGTTAAAATTTCGAAATGCAGATTCGCACAAAAAACGGTTAAATATCTGGGACACATAGTAGGGGAAGGAAAAAGGAAACCAGCAGAAGCCAAAATCCGCGCCATAACGGAACTCCCAGACCCCAAAAATAAAACAGAAATCAGAAGATGCCTCGGCATGGCAGGGTATTACTCCCGTTATATAGAAAATTATGCGACCATCGTAGAACCGCTCACACGAGCATTAAAAGGAAAAAACAAAAAAGAAAAAATCGTATGGACCGATGAAATGAAAGAGGCTTTCGAAACCTTAAAATCTAAACTCACCCAAAAACCCATCCTATATGCGCCAAATTATAATCTAGAATTTGTAGTTCAGACGGACGCGTCAGATAAAGGGATAGGGGTAGTTTTAGCACAAAGACAGGGCTCAGAAGAGCATCCCATTATATATTTGAGCAGAAAATTTTCGGAACAAGAGAAAAGTTATAGCGCCACAGAGAAAGAATGTGCAGCTATAATTTTTGCCATAAAAAAATTACGTCACTACATTGATGGACAGGAGTTCAGTATCGAAACCGATCACAATCCTTTAGTGTTCCTGAAAAACAATGCAGGTAACAATTCCAGGTTGTTAAGATGGTCCTTATCACTGCAACCGTTCCTGTATGCCATAAAACACAGAGCGGGCAAGGATATACCGCACGTTGATTGTCTGAGAAGGGCAATAAAATAAAAAAAAAAAAGCTAAAATTTTTTTTTCTCTCTCACATTTGTAAATAGTTTTCTTTTATTGTATATATAAGGTTTTCTTAATGTGTTTATACTAGTTTCAACACCTTTAAATTATTAAAGTTCTCCAAACAAAGCAAAGTTGTTAAAAGAGTTTGAAAATGTTTTTTAAAGTGTCTTTTTAGAATTGTTAAAATTTTATTTTGAGTGCAAGGAGCCACCCAAAATGAATGAGCTAACCATGTTCTGCTTTTTAGATTTCACGCCTTTCAGACGTTAAATCATCTTAGAGGCGGGGGTAGTTGTGATAATTCAGATTTATCACAGGCTTTTAAAGACATTTTTTCTGAAAAGAGATTTCACTATGGAACTGAAAACACAAAATGGCTTTCATTCTCAAAATGAAAAGAGCGGCGATCTAAAAGGATCGCTAGATCATCATCGATCAGCTGAAAAGACAGGCGGGCGACACTAACTTGAATAGGGGACCACACGAGTTGCACCTTTGTTAGCACGCCGACGCAGAATTGAAAGCGAAAGAGTCCAGACGTCCAGACACATTGTCGCCATGGGTGTGTATTTTCAGGTACGAATGAGAAGACGATGTTACGAATCTCTTAATGAGAAAAGATCATTAAGGTTGATGATTGGTTCGTGACCTTTAGGGGAGGTCTTGGCTGAGACGAAAAAGGAGGAAGCCAAGGTTTTTTTGGGGGATTCGGATCTCGGAGTGAGAAGAAGGGAGAACAGAGCTCAGGGCTCGGATTTGTTCTCTGTGAAAAGTGGATCAGCTCGGATCGAGAGCTGTAGAGGGTGACATCACCCAAGTGAGCCGGAAGAGAAGGACTCTCGCTAGGAGAGTGCCGGTGTCAAGTCTTATCTTCGGTGACTAGAGTACGCCGTGTTGCTAATTGGTAGAAACTTTACGTGATTTATAAATCGAACATTCTCTGGACTGAAAGAGAACAGAACTTTGGACTTGGAGCTGGTGGATTAAGATCCTACGTGTTCTAAATTAATTTATGCTGTATATATAATTCAATACAGAGAGCCATTTTTATTGTTACAAATAAATAATTGATTCTCCATTAAATTGCCTGGATTATTTGCCGAGCGGCACTTACGCTACCAACCACTTAGCTTTAATCTATTTGAGGCAAGTTATTACAATATCTTAAATATGAAAGAATTACATAGACATTATTGCCAAGTTCATAAAAAAAACTTTTATTTTAAGGTAGATTAGGTATATTTTCCTTTCTCTTTAAATTTCAATAGCTTGAATTAATAACATAAAATACCAGAGTTTATTAATATTTATATGCCAGCAGATTCCATCTTATTTTAACATTTATGAGATTCAGTTGAATTCTTTAATTATTTTTTACAGTAAATGCATTAAAAGTTTTATATTAAGCACATAAAAAACATTAAAATCATTTCGCAACTTGATAATCTTTACAAAATACTGAAAACTTCTTAACTAAATCTATTTATATCCTCTATTCCAATAATATGAATGTAATTTTTCTAAATATTGACAATTATTTTACTCACTGCTTTAGCTTGCATCAATTTAAGCAATAAAATTTCTGAGGCACATACATTTTACATCACCGTTAATAAAAGAAAATGCACTGTAAAATAACATCAGCAACAAATATATTTAATATTTAATGCATTTTATTTACATTTTCAGACTTTTTTTACATAACATTTACATTCTTATACATGTTGTAACTATGTCCTTTAATACTTTGTGTGTCCTTAATATGTTTCTTTCTTAACAGCATCTGAAACAAATAATTTGTAAAACATTAAAATTCAGACTAAAATATCATCATTGCTAGAGGAATTAAACATTTTATGTAAAAGAAAACAAGAGAAGTTTTAATTTCTAACTTGGTACTTTCATGTTAGCCAGGCACAGATGATAAATTGACAAAAATTCCTCTTACAGCCGTAATTCATATTGAACTCATTTAATTTTAAATATAAACCATAAACATATTTCTTTTAAAATACATAACTTTCATTAATTTACATACACACATTTCACTAAACTCAAATACAATACAAAAAAATTCTCATATTTTTAAAGAAGTTTTGTTTTATCAAAACAAAAAGCGATAAGGAAAGACCACAAAGCAAAACATTTAATTTCATGATCAAAGCATTATTTCCTTATGCAAAAAAGAAAAAATAGTTATTCACAAAAATAAAACATTTGAATGGACTTGCACCTAACGAACATAAAAGTTCCTAATATTTTTACTTAAAGGGACACAGCACCTTTGAAACCATCTGTTCAATTTTTAATAGTACTGTACTACATGCGGTAGCACAATACTTTAATATTAAAAACTAAATAAACCAATAATAATTTTAAAGAATCTCATAAAACAGCCTATTTTACTAAAATTAATTTTTTTTCTAACTTTTTAAAAATCTGTACTATTTTTACAAATATTTTTATTTCAGCTTTGATTTTTTCCCCCCAGACTCATTAAAATATACTAAATAAAACTGTGTATGAATTTTAGGTAGATTTCGTAAGAGATACTGCCTATTGCAGTCATTATCATGCAGCGCCTTCTGAAGAATTTCTGCATAACTTTTCATTATATGATAATGATGACGAAAATCATCTCCATCTAAAAAGTTTCTATATATAACATATTTGTGTGCATGTGTGTACTTAATTTTGTCCACACAGGATAAAGTCGCAATTATGCACAAATCATCTTCAAACGCATCAAATAGACTTCGGAAAAGAACATTATTTTATATTAAGAATTCTGTAAATTACAATTAAAAAAAACTTGAAAAAGATTGGGACTGTTTTTATAAAAACTTAATTTCTCTATGAGTATAAATGCTATCCACATAAAAATGAACAGTTTATTACAATAAGCTGCTTAATCATAATTTACAGTTTGAACACTTTTGCTAGATTAGTTTTGACAGGGTTGTCCAAAAAATATTTGTTCTTTTCAATTTGTTGACAGTTCCCTATGAAGCTTTGGGAAAAAATCTTCGCAGAAATGCATGACCTGTACTATTATCATGGTTGCAAAAAAGCTGGCTAAAATTTTTAAAAAAAGCCAGGCCGGTGGCTTTTATTGGTTTTAACCAGCTCTTTTGGGTCAAAATAGGCCTCTTTTGGCCATAAATGGCCTTTAATAATAATTTGTCTTTTATACTGTGAAGCATTTTAATTATAAGCTACACATCTTTAAGTGTCTTTTAACCAGAATGATATTTAATTTTCTTTGAGTAAATAAATTTATTTATTAAAATGAAAAATTGCGATTTTAATTATGATTCATTATGAGAAATTGGGTTTTAACCCAATATACTCTGATATATATATATATATATATATATATATATATATATATATATATATATATATATATATATATATATATATATATCAGAGTATATACTGTATATTATATACTCCTTTTAAATTATATAAATGGGGTTTTATTAAGAATTTTCAGATTTGCTCTGAATTTTGGATATAGAATTTTTATATGATAAATCATATCCCTGATTAATTTAGGGGTTCAATTATTAAGTATACAAAAGGGGAAATGGTGAGAGTTGTTTCACTTCCTCCTTAATTTGTTTTTCTTCGAATGCAATTAATCCTTGAAAATATAATGCTGTAATGTACAATTAGTATGCATAGCCTGTGAGCTCAGTGCCATCAGTTTAATGGACAATATTCTTTTTATTAATACATTGAAGAGTTGTTTTATTGCTTATTAGCTTTAAAAATTAAAAGTGAAATGCATTAAAATAAAAACTTTGTAAGGTGTTATTAGACGAGTGGAAATAGTTAAAAAAGCATGTTCTTTATGAAATAAATAAGCAGAGTCAACTTACTGATTGGTTTAGCTAGATATGTACGACACTTCATTTATTTTTTAAAATAAGTTGCGATTTTCTTTTGTTTTTCAACTTTGTATAGTTTCAATGCTGCTTTATCATGCTACTTTAAAAAAAAACCCAACTATTTATCAGTTGCTGTTGGAGTAACTTGTAATTTTTGTTTGTACTTCATAGTGCTTTAAATACTGTATCAACGCAGTTTTATTACAACAATATACTAAATTACGATCAGAGCTGTTCATCAAGCAAGTTTTCCCCATATTCTTCCAGGTTGTTCGAAAACACCTATCGAACCCCAATTAACTGAAAATGCTTCAGTCCCATGCTTTTCGGATAACCAGGGTTTTACTGTATAGTGTATATACCATGTTTCTGTCAAAATTTTCTGTACAAGGGGTGGGGTGGGGGGGGGGTGTCTAAATAATTTAAAAAAGAATGATTTGAAAAAGAATGATTTGATATAAAAAAACTTTATAGTCAACTTTTTGTAAAAAAATAATAACAATAAATAAAAAAAGTGATCAAGGCAGTAAGCCACAAACATATCCAATCGTTATAAAATCTTTTTGTTTTAATAGCATGCTTCATCATCTTAATTTAAAATTTGAAAAGACTTTATATAAAATATAAATGTGAATTCGTGTGGTTTTTCAAAATTGTACATTGATCAATGTTAGATACCTAGTACACATTACATACATATCACTTTAAACTTGATTATTAACATTTATCAAAAGAAAAAAATTAAGATTCCTTTACAAAATAATAAAAAAATTATAGTGATCTTAAAACAGTTCCAATATGTTTATTTTTAACTTTCAAAATATTTTAATTCTAAAGATTACTTTCTAAGATGAAAAATTTTGGAAAACATGTATGTTATTTGAATTTAAATAATGTGGTTTGATAATAAATTGTCAATAAGCAATTATATTTAATTTTTCAAAAACGACGGGAAAAAATCTTTGAAATAAGGTTTTTGCAAACTCAATTCAAAATTAATGTTATGTTGCTGAAATTAGTGTTATAACGCTAGATATTGGAACCATGTTAAGCCAACGGAGTGTTTGGCAAAAACTTGGTTTTTTCATAAAGAACAAAAAACGTTTTTTAAAACCAACCTTTTTTATTACATATGTATGCATATGGACACTGTTGGATTTATAAATAGTGTAATTTCATTTAAAAATAATTGAAATTAAATAATTATAGTGAATTTATGTAGAAAATTGAAAAAAAAATCGTATTTTAATTTAAACGATATTAGCAAACTGTCTTACATTCAAAGAATACACTACTCTACACAGTGAAGCATTAATACTCTGAAAATCTTTATAAACAATCTTTTGATTATTAAGAATAAACATTTGGATGTAGTTTGGTAAATATAACATTCTTTTTCACAGTTATTCAAATAATAAATTTCAAATACTTCTTGGGATTTTGTTTTTTGAGTGACAATTTGAAGTCAACATCTCAGGTCTTTGGATTCATTCAACAGGTAACATAAAAGATTGCTATTATTAAAATTCTATAACTAGCTATCTTTGAATACTCTTTTATTTGACTTCATATTTTGATTTTAATTCTTCAAGATAATTTCCACAATCAAGAAAAATTTCTTTTACAGCTTGAGTAAAATCTTAAAGATCATTATGTTATATTATTAAATGGGTTTAAATAAGCTGCATTTTTTTTTTTAAATTAAATATTTCATTCTAAATATTGAATAATCTATTGTATCTTTTTTGATCATTTCATATGTTTGAAGCTTATTCTTTAAAGCAATAAGTATGTTTACCAATGCATACTAATTTTAATCTTATACATAAAAAATGAACTAAACCCACTATATTGCTTATTGTTGAAATAAAGTATTAAAAGTAAAAATTATTTATATCCAATAATCTGAACCATGTAAATTGAGAAAATGCCATCAGATTTCTTCTAAACAGTGCTGGCAAGTTTCTGCCGGGGTGGTTAAAACCAGCGGTTATAACCGGTTAAAACCGGCATGGCAGAAACTAGTTTCTGCCAGAAGGTGGCAAAAACTGACAGAAACCGAGATATAATACTAATAATAACTTTAATCTGCAATGATTCATAATTCACACATGCATTTAATGTATAAAGAATTTAGTTAAAAAATAAAATAAAGATTATGTAGTAAAAAGTTTCAAAAAGATCATATAAATACACTTATTTTTATATAATACTTTTCTGTCACTTGAAAAACAAATTTTCATAATGGTAATCTGATGCTGTGTACAAGTTTAACTATTGTTTTTATGGTTGAATTTCTATTTGAAAGTTTAAAAAAAAATTACAAAAAATTCTGTGATATTTCACCATTACTTTTCAGAGTATTTCAAAATAAATAATATACTGCAATAACTGAAAAATTATCTATTACTATATACAAAGAGAAATGGTTCTTGTGAAAATAAATAAGTAAATAATTGTAGTACAAAAATAACAGGAAAAAAAATAATGTAATATCTTATACAATTATTTTACAATATTGAAAGAACAAATTTATTTTTGCGGAAAAGTAAATACTAAGAGCATTTCATAATATAGGATTAATTTTGCTAACCTTTCTTAACCTAGATTGCTTTTTGATTTGTTCTGAATGAAAGAAAAGTTCAAAAATATTCTTTCAAGACCAGCATTACTTGCTTTGCTGGTAATGTCATTATTGAGGATGTAAAATTTGAAAATTTCTCTTTTGTACCAGTATTTATTTTTAAAGGTGACCACCTACAGAAGCCAAGACATTTTCTAGGACTTTCTTGGGGAAATATGTTATTGAGAAAGGCATCGATTTTGCTAGAAAGGGTTTTTATGGCACAAAATTTATATTAATATCAAAAAACAAAATTTATATTAATATCAAAAAACAATTTTCTTGCCCACTCTTTATGATCAAATATCAGTTTGATTCCATATAGTTAGGATGAAGTAAATAAGCTAGCATAATATCTAGCACTGCATTAAATGAGATTTGAATCTTGTATTTGTGAGTTTCCATATTTCCTTCATTAAATAATGTTAAGCAAATTTTATGATAACAGTTGCAATAGAACAGTCATTTTTTTACTTTTATCTAAAGCAACTGCAATAGACTTTAACATTTGTAACAAGTATTTAACTTATTTATAATAAATCATGTTATTTATTTACAATTTTAACAACTGCTATGTCTTTAATATCATTTTCATGATTGTTAGTTGTCTGCAAATAATATGGCCGATTCTTCATGAAAGATTTTAAACTATCAAATTTTCATACAATTTCTTTTATTTTTTAATTGAAATTATTCACAAAATTTTATTTGTTATTTATCCTGAATAAAATGTATATAAGCAATTTAATACACTACTAAAATAGTCTCAGAATATGTCATGAAATGCGTTGATGCCAGTTTCTGCCAGTTAAAAACGGTAATAACCACTTTCTGCCAGTGGCATGGCAGAAACCATTTTCTGCCGGCAAAAAGACAGCCCTGCTTCTAAACAGTTGTTTTAAAGTGTAAACCATGCCAACTCTGCTTTTTATCTTAGCTTCAAAATTCTTTGTTTACATCTGAGAAGTTATGAACTACAGAGATTGTTATTGTTATTATTCAAAAGAAAAATCTAAAGAAAACATACCAATTTGAGAATCTAATTTCTTGAATATTTCTTATTTAGAATTTGCTTTGCCTTGATTGCTCGATATTGTTTGCAGTACCTTTTATAATCTCCCTTTATCCATGTTGGGACTCTTTGGATCCTAGAATTTGTGCATAAATAAATTAAAAGGGAAAAAAAAGCAAATCAATTATATTTCAAAATAAAATTTAATAATTTACATAAGTACTGGAAGCAAATTTAATTTCTCAATATTATTTAAATTTTTTCTCTTATTTTAATTTTTCAATATTATTTAAAAATTTTCTCCCCTTTTAAATTGCTTAAAAGGCATAATAGCCAACAGCGTGAAAAAGAGTCAAAGCTGGGATTCAAACCCAGGCCTTCAGTTTAGGGCATCAACATTCTACCACTAAACTACTTGGAACTTGGAACGATACCCAGTTTGCCACTTCTCACTATCATATGTTGGCAAGGCTATAACCGCATCACAAGAAGGAATATTTTCCTAGGAGCCATCAGCTCTTGGACAAACAAAAAATTAAGGAGAATCCAACATTGATAAAATTTAATAATCTACATAATTCAGTGGTGTAGTCCAGGAAAAAAAAGTGGGGGGACGCTCATAGTCTCGAACATTAGGATCTCTATCATCCATACGGGTAACTTGATTGTGAATTCCAGGGATAATTAATTAAATTTAAATTCAAAAAAATTAATTTAATTTATATTTAAAAATTAATTAAATTTTAAATTAAATTAAATTCACTTTTAAAAATTAATTATAAATTAAAAAATTTAATTTTAATTTAAAATCTAATTAAAATTAAAAAACTTTAGTTTAATTTGCTTACATAAATTATTTATTTTGTACTTAGTTATTCAAAATGGAAAAGAAATTCTTTAAACGTAATTTATTTTATGTTAAAACAATTTTAAGCTTTTTAATTTAAAAAAAATTTAATTTATATTTAAAAATTAATTAAATTTTAAGTTAAATTAAATTCACTTTTAACAATTAATTGTAAATTAAAAAATTTAATTTATATTTAAAATCTAATTAAAATTAAACTTTAGTTTAATTTGTTTACATAAATTATTTATTTATTTTGTACTTAGTTATTCAAAATGGAAAAGAAATTCTTTAAACGTAATTTATTTTATGTTAAAACAATTTTAAGCTTTTTTTTTTTTTTTTACTTCAAACACATACAGGGTATTTCTAAATTTATGGTAAAAACTTTAAGTAGCCAACTTAGCTCTTTTCTATTTCAAAAATTTTCCTACATACTAGAAAATTCATACAGGATGAGTCATAAATATCGAAACAATAGGCTATCTCCTTAAATATTGCCCCTAGACCCATACTTTCAATTGCAAAAATTCATAAAAAATAGTGAAGTTTTTATAAAAAATCTATCTTTTGAGTTAGAATTTTGATTTTTTTTTTCTTTTTCCTTTTTTTTTTTTTTTTTTTTTTTTTTTGTGATGGTTAGCCATTTAGCTTGCTAAGAAAATCACACATTAAAATTTCTAGTAAAATTTATAAAAATTTCATATGATTAGTACTGGTTTAAATGAGATAATTAAAAATCGTTACAACTCGAAACATTTATCGGATTTCAATTTCTTTCCATTTAATTATAGATGAAAATCTGATTTTAGTTTTGTTCCAGGGTTTTTGCTTTTCAATATTAATTTTAAAACTATTTAAAATATTTATTGAAAAAATAATATAACTTAAAAAAATCATATTTTCAAAAACAAATAAATTTTAAAATTTTCCAAAACAAAACTAATGTAACATAATCAAAAATGACATGTTTCAAGTATGTACTTTTTTTTTTTTTTTTTTTTTTTTTTTTTAACAATTCTTAACTTTTAATAATTGAAAAACAAGTATAGTGGGGCAAAAAACCTCATTATTCAGGAAAACGAAGTGTACTGCTCAAATGTCCGTCAGTTATTTAAAACAATGCTTTTTCTAAAATGAGATTAAATCTTTTTTTTTTTTAAAAATAAATTTAGCTCTCACAATTTCAGGCTCTTTGTCGTCCTGGAGAGGCTGTTAAAAAATCTGCATTTCCGGCCCAGGCCGGGCCAGGATCGAGACGTTACTGTTTTCTGAAGACTCGCCTGGCCGGGCCTAACGTATTTTTCACATCAGAGGGGACTGCTTCCTTTTCCCTAGGTCTGCATTGGAGCGAAATTTCCAATCCCGGTCTCCAACAATCCGTATTAAAATCACTGTCTCTTGACTGACCTAATGCCTGCATAAAATAAGTAAAATTTGGTTCAATCAAAACTTTTACGAAAACCACACAGATTTTAAAATCGCTTTTATTTAAATAAATAAAAAATATATATATATATATATATATATATATATATATATTTTTTTTTTTTTTTTTTTTTTTTTTTTTTAAAGAATAGTGCATTTAAAGGCTAAAAAAATAAATACAATAAAACCAGAGAAAAAAATATACCTATGACGGAATTCTGTCTTAAACGGAAAATGTGTTGATCCATGTAAAATAAATATAATAATACCCAAGAAAAAAAAATCCAATTACACCTTCTAGGAAGGACATTTGTCTATGACGTATTTTTTCTTTCCTGTGTGATTCCATCTTAAAAGGTTTTACTGCATAACATTTTTCAAAGTCTCCAACGCATGGGATATGGATTAATGATATTAAAATATAAGTTAAACATTTACATATAAATAGAGATTCTTTGATAAAATAAATATGCAACAGCCCTTGGAGCTTCTATAACAATAAAAAGTAGGAATATAAAACACGAAAAGCTATAATAAGTATTTTTGGTCAGAACGCCTCCATACAAAACAATTTTTAACTACACCGAATTAAAAATCTATGTAGAAATTCACGACTGAGCCGGGCTATGATTTAAACTTTTTTCCAGGTTGGTCCGGGTTATGATTTTAACATTTTTCCTGGCCCGGCCGAACTTTTTCCTCCTATGGGTCAGTTTGGGACCGGACCTAGATATTTCGATCCATGCAGACCTCCAATGCAGACTACTAACATATTTTGAAAACAAGTTTAGCTTTAAATCAGTACTCTGCTTTATTATGCCCAAATTAGAGGCACTGTCTTAAATCGACATTTAATAACGGACAATCTCTCACTTGCTTTCAAAATGAGTCAAAAACTCTTCATTTACAGACATGGTTAAGTGGTGCAAGTCACGAATTTTGGAAAATTTTGGATTTTAATATATCTGTGAGGTTTTTAGATATGGAGATTTAGGAATAGATAAGGAATAATTTCCTAATTGGGAATTTTGCTCTACGGAGGCCCTATAAAAATTTAAGTTTCTTGTTTTAAAATACACCCGCCCCCCACCCTTCCAATGGGGTTGCAATTTATCTTATCAAAAATCTCATCTTTTTAATGAATTTTTGCAATTGGAAATATGTGCCTTGGGGCAATATTTAAGGAGATAGCCTATTGTTTCGATATTTATGACACATCCTGTATACTATTCTTTTGTTTATTTAAGAGAGACATTTCATAATTAGAAAAAGAAAAAAAAATTGAAATTTCTTGGTATGAAATCGAAAGTTATGAATTAAAAAAAAAACTAGCAAATTTGTCAAACACAAAAAATACATGAAAAAAAAAAAAAAAAAAAAAAACAGAAATGGAGTTTTTTAAATTGAGAAATTTTGATTTCATATCAGGAAATTTTCAAAGAATATTTTCTTTAAGTAATCATGAAAAAATGTCTCCCTTAAAGAAAATAATAGTATAGGAATGTTATGAAGTGAATGAGAATACTTGAAATAATAAAAGGGACAAACTGAACCCCTGGAGTTTGTACCCCACCGCGTCACTTGCGCCTATGCATTCCTACACAATAAATTATTGTTTTAGTGTCCACAACCTGAACCAACCATTACAGGGCGTTTCATGTAGAGATCTGCTCGGGCCGAAATTACCAGGCCCGAACCCGGCCCAATCCATAGAAAAAAAATCGGCCCGGCCCGTAGAGAAAAAAATTGGGGCCCGACCCGGCCCGATATAATAGCTAAAAACAAGGCCCAAACTCGGCCCGGACCAAAAAAATGGTTAAAATTTCCAGGGTTCGCCGAAGTGGGCCCAGCCCGAAAAAACCCGCCCGGGTTTTTTTGGGTGGGCCCACTTGAAAAAACCCATCAAAAACCCATTTGTGGGTTTTTCAAATTTTCTCGTGTTTTCACAACTGTATCATTAGATAAATGCCAATTTAAATATATTTCAAACTAACCATATTTAAAAGAATTTCTAAGTATTGTTAAAATGACCATAAAATAAATTAGTTTGTAAATAAGGAAGATTTTCATGGCTATATATTTTAAAATGCATCCAAGTGCTTTAAATCTTAATGTATACCTAATGATGAGCTTGAAATGTGATCCCCATCCTGATTGCTTGTATTGTTATTGTTATAGCTTTTTAGATTAATCGCAACATTTATTATTCTGCTTCAATGTTCAATGAAAGTTTATACAGTAATTTACAACACAAAAATGGTGACAGATTATACAGGGTTCCCAGCATCATGAAAAGTCAGGAAAATCTTAAAATATACAGGAAAAGTCAGGGAATTTACAAATAATTTCTAAAAAAGTCATGGAAAACATTTGAGTGAAAAAATGAAAAATGACACAAAATTCATTAAACAGTTGGGGAAAAAAAAAAAAAAAAAAAAAGACTGAAGTAAGATTGCAGAAAAAAATTGCTAATTTTGGCAAAAGATTGTGAAAATAAATATCAAATTTTGATGTATGTTCGTTTAGTCAGAGAATTTTTCTAGATTTGGTTTGGGAAAGTCAGGGAATTTTTTGAGATTTGGTCATGGAATGTCAAGGAATTTGTCAGCAATGTTTTGCTAGAAATCCTGTTATAACAAAAAAAAAAAAAAAAAAAAAAAAAAAAAAAAGAGTGAAAAAATTTTAGTATAGTACTTTAATAATTTCATTGTTAAAATTATTACTAATAATTTTTGTAAAAGCAAATTATAATGTTTATTATTGTCATAACATTTTAACCTTTAACCTCATAAACTTTTTGTAATCAATTAGTTATTTTAAATTGTATTTAGTAGTATAAGTACCTTGTTTTCAAACATTCTGAACCATATTTCTTTAACATAAATAACCTTGATAATATCCAAAAAACAATCTAAAATGTATCCAGATACTTTAAAAGATTGCTTACAGATGGCATACAAAAGCAAAACTAAACTAGTAAAAGTGTATTGCCATTTACGATCTAATTTTATAGATATGACCGACATTGACTTTTAGATAATCCAATTTAATACTATTGCAATATAAATGTTGCTTAAATTGTAGTATGTATGTATATATATATATATATATATATATACAGGGTGTCCCCTCTCAATGGTGGCCAATGGCTAATTTCTAAACCGTTGGTCATAGACATATAGTTCCAATTGCAAAAAATGCTTGAAAAAATGCAAAGAATTGTTTTTTAAGCGATTTTGGTCAAAAAAATGTTTTACTAGAAAATTACGAAAATTAAATTTTTATACGGTCCCCCGGTCCTATAAGTGATATTTAGTAAAAATTTTTCAACACAATTTGCAAGTAATACAGAAAAGGTCCCATTCATGTAACATTAAAATTGACCGAGTTATGAAACTTTAAATTTCATGACTTAAACCACTTTTCTATAGCTGAAAACGGATGAGTTCGACGGAACTTTAAGGGAACGTACACTAAGTGCTTAAAGTATTATAAAGGGAGTTGATTTCCAACGCTGTTCAAAGGCTATTTCCTAAAGTATTTGTCACAGACATATAGTTCCAATTACAAAATGTTTTAAATGAGCGATTTAACTGAAGGCGCTGTCACCGTATAAGTTTTACGGTAGTGTTAATTATAATTAATTAACTTCTAGATTGGTTATTAAAATAACTGAAGACATGAATTTAAAAATTCTCTTTATCGAAAAAGTCAAATTTTGGGAAATAGCGAAAAAACTTTAAATGCATCTATTGGTTTTCATTATAAATTTTGAGATTGCATTGTTACAATAGTGGACGTTTGTATAGACTGATAGAGAAATCAAAAAGCGCTAAGTCGAGTTTTGAAATTCATATCCTCAATTGTAATTTTACGTATTTTTTATTTTGTAAGCAAATGAAGTTAATTCTTTTCATGATTTTATTTTAAAAAGGTATGTTATTTTGATAAGCTTTTATTTTATTCATAGTTTTCGTATGTAAATTTTCCTAGTTCAAAACTTATATTCAAATTTTAACTCACTTCCAAATATCTGATTGAGGTTCAATTCCCATACTTATTTAAACTCGATGACAATGTAATATTAATACGATTTTAGGTGCGTTTCATTTATTTATTTTAAAGGACTACGTCAAATTCTATTAGGTTGAGTAATCTAATAGAGCTTCAAATATGTATCATTTTGTAACGATTTGTGACTGTTGCTTTTCATAGTTTAATTTAACAAAATTTCTGTTATTTTTTTACTTATATTTTTAGCACAAATTGCATATTTTACTTTAACATGTAAATGTCAACAAAAATTCCGAAACAACATTGTAAAAAAAATTTTTACTTTCAATGTTTAAAGTTAAATTTTCTATCTGATGTTTATTTTTATTTCCAGTAAATTTGTGACTGACCCCTATTTCGCAGCAAAAAATATGCTTCAACTTTGAACAGCTATAACTCAGTCAATTTTGATCGCAGAGGAATGGGACTTTTTTTGTCTTACTTGTTAGAGTAGTGGTAAAAATTTTCTAAATATCACTTATAGGACCGGGGGACCGTATAAAAATTTAATTTTCGTAATTTTTTAGTAAAACATATTTTTGACCTAAATCGCTTAAAAAATAATTCTTTACCTTTTTTAAAGCATTTTTGCAATTGGAACTATATGTCTATGACCAACGGTTTAGAAATTAGCCATTGGCCACCGTTGAGAGGGGACACCCTGTATATACATATATATATATGTGTGTGAATTCTATTTTTTTCTTCACAAAAATAAAAATATTTACATAAATGTTACTACTTTAAACTGATTTCTATTGAAGTAAATGAAAGAAATTGCATAAATTAGTCTGTTTAACTTAAGATTTATATAAAGAAATTCAGTTACACTTGATTTAATACATCATTCTTCCAGTAATCTAGTTCTATGAGATACAAAATAATCTTTTTAAATACACTTATATTTTCCTTTTATATATTTATTTTTATTCTTAATCTATACTTAATGCAAAATTATACCTTTGTTTCACTGATAAATGAAAAATTTAGGCACTATGCATGTGAAAATTAGAAATGTGAAGAGTTCTCTAAAAAATTTTGATAAAACCCGAAAAAACCCGGGTTTTAGACTACTGGGCTCAGTGGGTTGGGCTTTTTCAAAAAACCCGGGTTTTTTCAAACCCTGAAAATTTCGGCCCGGCCCGAGTGAATTTCTACAGAGCATTGATCTTTACTCTTGTGGAAAAGTTCTGACCAAAAAAACTTAGCTTAGTCTTTTAACTTTTTTTTCGTGTTTATAATCTTCATTTATGCAGAAATGCCGTAGGCTGCGATATTTATACTTTTAATGAACCTTTGTATGTATGTAAACGTTTCAGTTATCTTGGTATTATTAATCCATATTCCATATGATGGAGACATAAAAAGCTAAAAAATAGTATATAGTAAAAGTAAAATCTTATCAAAAACATGAATGTGAAAGAATGCCAAGTTTCACTTCCTTAACTTATTAATACCTTAACTTCAAGATACTTAATCGAACACTCGATTGACTAGATCTTTGTCCGACACAAAAATTAAAGTTGGTGGCTGAAAACTTGCCAAGTCGCTCTATTGAATTACAAGTAACGTAACATATCATTTTAAGAAATTGAAGATTATTATGCATGACAGGAGCTATGATTTAAGGAGCTTCGAAAGAACTTGGTTTGCAGTTAGATCTCATTTCTTTTATTAGCGAAACCTTTAACGAACTTGGCATTCTTTCACATTCATGTTTTTGATAAGATATCATTATTTTTTGTCAAAGCACTTCTTTTATTAGCGAAACCTTTAACGAACTTGGCATTCTTTCACATTCATGTTTTTGATACGATATCATTATTTTTTGTCAAATAAATAGGTATTTGTTTCCTTTTTGAAATAAATAGGCTTAATATTAAATTAACTTTATTTAATTTTATTCATCAATCTTACAGTTTTCATGCTTTTATTCACTGTTTTTTTTTTCAGTCAAATTTAAAAATTTTAACATTATGAGTACTTATGTTCCTTTAAATTCCACTAATAAGGATAATTCTTTTACGTGATTGGGTACTACTTGATTACCTCGTCGACCAAAAAAAGTTTGTTGCCAACTTAGAGATATATCATTAAATTGACGACAAAAATTACGCGTCAAAAGTGATGCTAACTTAGCGCTATTTCTGGTATTTTGCCAAATTCCCATAGATTCCCATTGTAATCTGGTAATTTATCCAATACTTTTGTTAGAGCAAGTACTGTCGCCATCATTTTGGCATCTTTATTTTGAAACGGTTCGCTAACTTCCCAAGATTGCTTAAATATTGCTATTTAGAAAGTTTTTAGAACGCTTTTAACCCTTTTTAAATTTTGTATTTGTTAACAAATGTTCTTTGTGATCATTTATATCTTATAAGTAATGAACATGCCAAATTTTATGTTTCTAGGCCCTTAACATACAGACACCGCATTTTTAGAACGCTTTTTGCTCTTTTACCACTTTGGATTAGTGGCATCGGCATAAGATATAGTCTACGTTGGAGCAAGGACTATCACCATCATTTTGATATTATTATTTTTAAGATAGGTTTGTTGCTTGCTTAGATTGCTTTAAAATCCCAATTTAGAACATTTTTAGAATGCTTTTCGCGCATTTCTCCCCCTTTTAAATTTGGTATTTTTTACCAAATATATCTCTAAGTCTACAATTTTTTAGCAAATGTCATTAGTGATCATTTATATTTGATAAATAATTAACATGCCTAATTTTGAGCTTCTATGCCTTTTAGTAAAACAAAAATCTCATTTTTAGAATGTTTTTGGCTTCTGAACCCTTTTTGGTTAGTGACACAGACATAAGATATAGTCTATGTTTGAACCGGGGAGAATACCATTATTTTGGTACCATTACTTTTGAAATCGGCTCAGTAGATTCAGAGATTAGCCCCGATAGTCGCCAAAAGTGACGCCAACTTGGCACTATTTCTGGTATTTTGTGAAATTCTCATAAACTCCCGTTGTAATTCAATAATTTATCTTTTAACCACCATTAATGTTTAATTAATGGTGATTTCTGATTTTTTCCTATTTATAGATCTAATAAACTACCTTCAGACTAAATTTCAACTTTCTAAGTCACCTGGAAGTAGTCAAACATTTCTATGAGTGAGTCAGTGGTAAAAATAGCGGTTTTCAGATGCCAATTTCTCGTGAATGGTTAAAGATTTTTTTTTTTTTAAATTGTAGGATTCGGAAATTAGAAGATGGTCTTACAATGCACAAAAAATTGCAAGTGTGTAGGTGAAATAGAATTTAAGTTATTGGGGGATCGAAAGTGGCCCGAAATGGTTCGGGTAATATAACCCACGGCCGGTGTGTCGCCTTTTACTTTGTGAACTTGGCTGACACTGCCGTGTGTCTAGATTTTCTAAGAAGAATCGCATTGGAAAGAAAAAATACGTTCCCTTCTATGCAGGTGTAAATTTTTAATATATTTCTTCTCGCGTATTGATTTTGCATGGATGGACAGTTCAACAAAAGTTTAAAAGGAATTTCCAGTTTTCAGTTTAAAAGAAAATTCCGTCATAGGGCAGGGTTTTTTTTATGTATATTAAAAACTCCAAATTAAATTTCTATCAGCTTTTTTACAAAATAAAGTAATGAGGCATTTTTTTTACTTTTTGAACATTTGATGTATTTTAGTCTCGAGTTTGCAAAAAATTCGCAAATGTAAAAGAGAAACAGAACTAAAAATATTCTTTTACGGGAAGGGGGGGGGTGCACAATATTTCTTCCTAATAATTTTTAGTTATCTTTTCTTTTACAGTTCAGTTACTTTAAGACCTCTGAGAAAAACCAGCTGTATTATTTTTTGAGAATTTTGAGAGAGAAAGAAAATTTAGCGGAGCAATTCTGCTCAATCACTATTGCTAACGTTTATATTTCTCCCCCCCCCCTTTTTTTCATCCCGTTCAATAAAAAACATAGTTTTAGAACAAAAACCTATTGATGTTTGGTAAATATATAACCCTTATCAAAAATTCAAAATTTAGCAACTAATTTAAGATATTATTGATCAAAACTCAAAAGATACTTACAATTCTGTTGCATCGGACTTTTATCTGCAATTGTGGTTGATGATTTCGCATCTGTTTTTGTACGACAATGTTTGGAAGAAATTTTAAAACTTTTCAATTTTGGCTGCCTACTTCGTTTTAATGTTATTTTTTCTTTAAAAAAAATTAAAATTATGATACAAAATATTTATGGATAGAAAAAACGAGGCAACTCAGAGATACTCACTCGACTTTAAACTAGCCCAATGCTGTATCTAATCAAAAAATAATTGTCAATGTGAACGAAAGAAGGGAAGATAATGATTCTGGGGGATTCTTTCACTGAACAGTATCAGAAGTTGTCGGTTTGCATTTATGTCCTTTTATTGATTTAGTCTGTATTCAACTGCAGACGCCATGTACCGGCCAATTGATGACCCCTACTAACTAACAGTATGTGACAGCTATGACAATTACCCTGAATGTCTTTAAAGACCTTATTTACTGATTAATGGAAACGTGCTGTTGTTAATTATTGTGTGAGTAAAAAAACTGACCAGGTATTCAATGCTCGAACATCTGGATTTTTTTAAACTGAGACTGCGGTGTGTCCAAGGTCTTTTTCAGGAGCTTGTGTGATCTTTCTGTTAAGAAACAGGAAGGGGATAATAGACTTCCAAGTAAAACTAATGCCTTTGAAATAACTAATGTTATCGCAGTATTTCATTACTGGTAATTATAATGAAACAACAAGAAAATATCTTTTTTCCCAAATTCTTTCAATCTGCTTTTTTGAGTGTCGTTAAAGAAAACTAAAATGGTTTTAAATATGAATTCTAATTGTTAATTTCTTAATGTTTTAATATTTTTATTTTAATCGTTTAATGAATCAGGAAGATCTGCGTCCCCCTTGAGATAAAAAAGTAAGGTGACGCTTGAAAGAAAATAAAAGTGGGGGGGACGCCGTCCCCCCTCGACTACACCACTGACATAATTACTGAAAATGTTTTTCTGTAGAAGTTTCACATGCTTTGCATTCAATAGTATTTCAAATTTTAATTGCTTAAAAGGCTTGTAATAGCCAACAGAGTGAAAAAGTATCCAAGCCGGAATACAGTGATATAATGGTGATAATGATAGCGAAAAATGGCAGCAGAGTATTATTCTGTTTAGTTGATAGAACATCAATGCATTAAACTGATGGCCTTGGTTCAAGCCCCAGCTTGGACAATTTTTAACTCTGTTGGCTGTTACACCTTTTAAACAATTAAAATTTGAAATTATAAAATTTAATATTAAAGAACAACAGGTAGCATTACATATCTTTTATTACCTTTATTTAGACCTAAGAAATACAAAGAAAGTAATAACAAATTTAATAATCCATAATAATAATAGCAATAGAATGGTAATCACTATGAAAATTATAGAAAAAATCTGCTATCAAAACTAATCTTTACCCAGGGATGCCGCGGACGCGCTATAGCGCGTAAAATACGCAAAAAATCGGCGATGGGACGCAAAAAAATGGAGCTTATGCGTCCCGCGGGACGCGTAATTTTCGTCAAAAATTCGCAAAAAAGGCAAAAAACATTAAAAAATCGCGAAAAAGCGAATAATTTCCGGCAAATTTCGTCAAAAATTTTGCGAAAAAAATGACTAATTTTGTTACAAAATCTCGAAAAAAGGCAGATTTTCTCAAAAAATCGCGAAAAAACGACATATTTCGTCCAAAAATCGTGATAAAACGGCAATTTTCATGAAAAAGTCGTGATAAAATGGCACATTTCGTCTAAAGATCGCAAAAAATCGTCACATTTCGTCGAAAGATCGCGAAAAAACGGTACACTTCATCAAAAAATCGCAAAAAAGACAAATTTCGTTAAAAAAATCGCGAAATAACGAATAATTTTCGGCGAATTTCGTCAAAAGACTAATTTTATTACAAAATCCCGAACAAAAAGCAGATTTCCTCAAAAAAAATCGCGAAAAAACGACAAATTTCATCCAAAAATCGTGATAAAACGACAAATTTTGTAAAAAATTCGCTAAAACAGCAATTTACTTTAAAAAAATCGTGATAAAATTGCACATTTCGTCAAAAGATCGTGAAAAACCGGCTCATTTCGCTAAAAGATCGCGAAAAAACGGCAAATTTCGTTAAAATATCGCGAAAAAAACGGCAATTTTCGTCAAAAGATCGCGAAAAAACGTCAAATTTCGTGAAAAAAAATAGCTTTAAAATGCAATTTTCGTCAAAGGGGTACGAAAAAAAAGTTAATGACTGGATAGAATTTTTCTTTTCCAAAAACTAACTTCCCTGCTTCCAAAGTTTTTTTTTTTTTTTTTTTTTTTTTGCTGCTCCAAAAACAGATTTTCCTGCTTCACAATCTGTTTTTGATTGTTCTGATTATTTTGAAAAGTATTCTTTTTTTAGAAAAAATGTCTTTTTCAATAAATCAGTTTTACCCCTTTTTAAAAGAAATGTGAACAATAGTGACACTTGTTATCTTCTAAACTCAAATAAGTATTATTTTATAATTTGTATCGTGCGCATTTATTTTAAAAAAAAGTAAAGTAAATATCTCTTAATAGTTTAAAAAAATAATATTGGCTTTAATTATTTATACATTAATTAAAACAATAATTATTGCATTTAACTTTTCTTTTGCAAATGAACAAGTTCAATTTTTGCGTCTAAAAATATGACTTATTAGTGGGGACCCACTTTTTTGAAAAAGGACCCAGAATTTTAGAAGTCGTGGGTCCCAGGGACCCAGGATTTTTCAAGTCCAGCGGCATCACTGTTTACCATAGATCAACAGTTCCCAAACTATGAGTCACAGCAGCTATTTTAGTAGGTCACGAAAACAATCTAGGTTTGTCACAAAAATATATCTTTCATTCCAACTGTTAAAAAAATTGACACTTCTAGATTATCCCGTCGACCAAAAAATTATCGCAAAACTATAATATTAAATGGCAATAATGGATGATCGTAAATGTCACATTCAATGACATTAAATGCGATTCATGTGTTTAAAACGTCATTAAGTGATTTTTATTTCGACTTTTTAATATTTTTATTAATATTCTACTAATTATTTGTTTTTTTGTTATTTAAAATAAAAATTATGCCAACATGTATAATTTGGCTATTAGTTTGGCGATTTGTATAATTTGGCGAAATTGGTCGACAGGATAACCTAGAAGTACCAAGAAATTTAACAATTTCAGCAGCAAATAATATTTTAATAGAAATTCCTTAATTTCTATATGAAGAAATAAGAGCAAAATATCCAGAAACATCTAAATGAGCTTTGAATTCTTTGATGTAGTTCAACACAACACACTTGTGTGAACATGCTTTTTTTTTTTTTTTACTTGGCTGTTTTTGAAAAAAAGTGTAGAAAAAACTGTGCGTTGAAAGTGATTAAGATTGAAATTAACAAGTTTTAAGCCTAATATAGATGGTTTAATCGGTAAATGCCAGTACCAGAAAATGCACAGATTATAAATTTATGTTTAGATAGAAATTAAATGTATTTTTAATTATCTTTCTAGTTTGTGTATTGTGTTAATTATTATTACACTTACACACATTGGAGTTATGAATTGTTGTTTTTGTTGATAGTGCATCATCCTTCATACGGAAATTTGCCTTTTTCATACGGTAGGATAGCCGATAGCTTATAGAGGTCATACAATAATTGCCATACTGACATACACTCTTATATTCGGTGGGTCGTAAATTTTTTTTTTACTTAAAAGTGGGTCCCGTGCCAATAAAGTTTGGGAACCGCTGTCATAGACTGTAAATGCAATTCAAAAAATCTGTAAGGAGCTAGTGAAATAAACACATAAAATTAATAGTGTTTGTATAAAGGAAAAGAGGAAAAAAAACCAACTTCATTTGTATGTAACTAAAATATAATAAAGTTTTGCAAGATATTAACATATATATATGCATAAGCTAAGCAATTATGTTAGCAAAGATGATTTCATTTTATATATATATATATATATATATATATTATATATATATATATATATATATATATATATATATATATATATATATATATATATATATATACACACAGGGTGTCCGAAAAGTCTGGAAACGGCTGAATAATTCGAGAAATACATATGAGATTGAAAAACGTAAATATATGTGTTAAATATTTTTAAATAAGCTACTCAGTGATACCAAATTTGACCTTCGCAACCGACCCCCTGGGGGTCAGAGGGGGTCCAACTTCGAAATCTTAAATTATAACCCCCATTTTTTATTGCAGATTCGGATTCTACGGACAAAAATACGTAACTTTTGTATTTGATGTTTATTTCAAATCCTCGTTTATCACAGTGTATTCGAGCATATTAAATCGATACATATTTCGGCTTTTCCAACGGGATTTTCCCTAATCGAAATTGATTGGGCAGAATTTTTGACGTCAAATTCCCCGTCTTTTGCAGAAATAGCGTTTCCCGAAAATCACCCGTGGCGATTATTTCAATAGTGCTACACTGTTAAAAATCTGACCCATTTGCTGCAGCGTCACTCCACAGCTATTATAGAATATCTCTTTTGTGACCAATGAGAGTGCTCCATAACACAGTAAAGTAATCGTTTTCATTAAAAGTGGTGGAGTGACGATGCAACAAAAGTTTCAATTTTTTACAGTGTACTTTACTGTGTTATGGAACATTCTCATTGGTCATGAAACATATTCTATAAAAGCTGTGGAGTGACGCTACAGCAAATGGGTCAAATTTTTAACTGTGTGTAGTACTATCGAAATAATCGGCATGGGTGATTTTCAGGAAACGCTATTCTTGCAAAAGACGAGGAATTTGATGTCATAAATTCTCCCCAATTAGTTTCGATTAGGGAAAATCCAGTTGGAAAAGCTGAAAAATGTATCGATTTAATATGCTCGAATACACCATGATAAACGAGGATTCGAAATAAACATCAAATACAAAAGTTGCGTATTTTTGTCTGTAGAATCTGAATCTGCAATAAAAAATGGGGGTTATAATTTAAGATTTCAAAGTTGGACCCCCTCTGACCCCCAGGGGGTCGGTTACGAAGGTCAAATTTGGTATCACTGAATAGCTTATTTAAAAATATTTAACACGTATATTTATGTTTTTCAATCTCATATGTATTTCTCGAGTTATTCGACCGTTTCCAGACTTTTCGGACACCCTGTATATATATATATATACAGGGCTTGAAATTCAATTTTTCGAAGGAGGGGAGTCTCCCTACCAACATTTATAAATGGAGGGGAGTTTGGTTGTTTGGGAGGGAGAAAAAATATTTAAAATCCGCCATTATTTTATGAGCTATTTAAAGAATTACCAGAATACAGACATAAAAAAATATCACTGAAGCAATTTTTATCAACAATTCAGAATAATTATGCGAAATGTGTAAAAAAAACTTTTATACTGTCTAGTTTTTACTGGTGGTAAATTTCCTCCCGGTGCTAATTATTTTTGTCACAGGTCTAATTATTAAATTAATAATAATTAATAAAACTTCTAATTAATTTAATAAATTTATATTTATAATTTATAATTAATGATTATAATTAATAATGTTATTTTTCTGTATTTTAAATGTGCAAGATACAAATTTAAACATAAAATGATACTTATTTGAGTATAGAAGATAAGAAGTATCACTATTGTTTGCATTTCTTTAAGAAAGGGGCAAGTCAAACTCATCGAAAAAGATTTTCTTAAAAAATGAATACTTTGTTGAGTAAAGTTGAAATCTGCCGTTTTTTCGTGAATTTTCTGAGAAAAATTGCCGTTTTTTCACGATCTTTGGATAAATCTGATGTTTTATCGCGATTTTTTTAACGAAAATTGCCGTTTTTCGCGATATTTTTGGAAATTTGTTGTTTATAGTGAATCTTTTGTCGAAATTTGTCGTTTTTTGGGATTTTTGGACGAAATTTGATGTTTTTTCGTGAATTTTCTGAGGAAATTTGGCGTTTTTTCGCGATCTTTTGATGAAATCTGATGTTTTATCGCGATTTTTTTACGAAAATTGCCGTTTTTCGTGATATTTTGGGGGAATTTGTCATTTATAGTGAATCTTTTGTCGAAATTTGTCGTTTTTCGCGATTTTTGGACGAAATTTGACGTTTTTTCGCAACCTTTTTGACGAAAATTGCCGTTTTACAGGAGTCTGTGACGAAATTAGGCATTCTTTCGTGAATCTTTTGACGAAATTTGCCGGAAATTAGTTATTTTTTTCGCGATCTTTTAACAATATCTGCCGTTTTTTAGCAAACTTTTACGAAATCACGCGTCTTGTGAAACGTGTAAGAGCTGTTTCTTTTGTATGTCATCTCCGATCTTTTGAGTAATTTATGCGCAATAGCGCGTCCGCGGCATCACTGTTTCATAATTTTTGGAATTGAATGCGTTCTTTTTTTGCGTGTGTGGGGGGGGAGGGGGGAGGTGGAAATTCCAAACAGAATCACCTCTATTTCGCCGCGGAAAATACAACGAAACTCGTCAATTGATTGCAGGAAAAAAATTGCAAACATTTGTCAACATAGGCGTAGCGTGACCAAAACTTTTGGGGGGGCACCTGCGAAGTAAAAACTGCGCCCCTTGGCAAATTTTCAATTTGGCGCCCCCCCCCCCACCCCTAGCTCCAAAAAAGTAACAAAAAATCTTTTTCTTTTGGTAGGCATCATAAAACTAACAAACATAAATAAATTCTATTAAATAATTATTTCGCTTTTATTTTGGAACTTTAAAAGGTTTAATTTTAATTTAGAAATTCAAAACTAAATAACATATAGAAATTTGCATTTTTTTTTGTCAAAGAGTTCGCAATGTTTTAAGACAGGTGTGGGGGGGGGGGGGATGATCAAGAGAGATATAGAAATTCCCTGAAAATGATTGTCGGTCAAAAAATGAATAAAATCGTGGCTCGTAGAATAAATTTCGCGCATGTGGTGACCGTTTTCAAACCACGTTCTAGCTTCCGAATCTAAATTTTCAATGTCATAAAATTGAGACAACTCTTTAACTTCTTTCACAAAAACACTTTTTTGCATATTTTTCATCGTATTAGGATGGAGTAAAATCGCCTTGAATGGAATTTCATTTTGGTCCGTAAATCTTGAGTCAAGAGATATAATTAACGAATCTAAATATGGGTTGAAAAGTGCAATTCTGTAATAATCCAGAGGAGTAGCCGCAGGAACGTTTGAACGGTGAGATTGTCTAGTAGATGTTCGAGGCATTTTCATTTCAATTTCTAGATAATCCCAAAATTCCATTACTTCGGCAAAAATTTCTGAAAATTCTTCTTCTGAACTCATTCTGTGTTTACGAAAAATCTCAAGAAGTTCATTCTTTATATGCTGATCTACTGAATGTAGATTAGAATTGACAGATTGTAGTTTGTTTACGACCGGCTCTAAATAGGAAGAATACCGGGAAATTATTTTAAGGCATAAAATGAACACAACAGATGATGTTGCAGCATCTAACTGAAATGCTTGTGAGCGTGTTTCAGTATTCGCTTCATCGTCAAGCGAAAGATCAAGAGAGTTTCCTTAATTAAAGTGAAATGATTAGAAAATCTTCGTATAGATTTATATTTTTCGGACCACCTAGTCTTACACAGACCAGGAATGTTTGGGATTTTTTTCTTTCTGAGTGTACTCTCCCTGAAAAATCTTATTACTTGTTTAATTGTACCTATTGTATTTCTTATTTCTGGCACTTGATTCAGATCATTTACTACTAAATTTAATCGATGAGATGCACAGGGAAAATAAATAGATTTTGGATATTTCTCTCTGATTCTTTTCTGGACACCAGTATCTTTACCAGCCATCGTGGAGCATCCATCAAATCCTAAACCAATAAGTTTTGTCATTTCCAGTCCCAGCTTTTCCGTGAAATGCAAGATAGAATCTGCCACATTTTCAGCATTTAATTTTTCTAATTCGACAAAACCCATGAATTCTTCTTTAATAATACAGCCAATATTAGCATCTTCAGTAATGTATCTTATTCCTAGAGACATTTGTTCTTTTCCACTAATATCAGCAGTCTCATCAGCCAGCAAAGAAAATGCATTACATTCATTTATTTCTTTTACGATCGTTTCTTGGATTATAGATCCACAAATGTTTATTGATAATGATTATTGATAACTAAAAATATTGATAATGATATAAAACTAATGTATCTTGAATTTGAAATCAATTTATTTATTTATTTATCTAAGATTTTAATTTTAATTTAAAATTTAAAAAATTGGTTTTTTTAATTGACAAAGTTGCCGATTTTAAATAATCATTGCAATTATAATACTAAATTTAAAGTACAAGTTATTCTTTAATTTATAATGTAAACTAGCAGACTATGCCCGCTGCGCTGGTCCATTTTTCCAAACAAATCTTGACTGAAACATAATGGTGATTTGAAATTTCTTTTTTAAAGCAGTGTAGACCATCACCTGGAATGTCCTTCCGCAATGCTGAAAACGACGCCAGTGCCAATGTCATTGCGATATTGCACTATTGTCTTGGACAAAATTTGGGTAATTAAGTACCATCTCTCTTATTTGATCATTTATAGTAGAGTTTGATATGAAAATGAGACCGTTGTGACAGCAGGAATCAAAATAATGTTCTCTACTCATCACATTATTTTGTTAGAAAGCATTGCAATGATTATCAAACTCTATTAATTTTCAAATAGCACATTATCATTTGTTAGTTCTTAAACTCCCGAATCTGAACTTGCACTATGTGCAGATCTGGTAGCCTAAATACAATCTCATTACATGTTGCATTACATTTTTTTAATAACCGTCCTCTTCTGGCAACTCTACTACAGTTTTCTATCTACCTTGGTCTGTTCCGGCAAAGTACATAGCAAAAAAAATGTAAAAAAGAGTGTTTAACTTATATATTTATTAGAACAATGAAGCATAAAAAGTGTGTTTTAAAGCTGAATTATTTGGGTAAAATTAAAATTACATCAGTTTCACTGCCTCTTCATTTTTTTTAAACCAGTTGCAGGGCTGCAACAGGCGACTATTTTTATATTCCGTTCGCACCACTATTTTTCAATTATAAATATCAAAATTAATTTTTCTTGCAAATTTTGCCCCACTATTTTTCAATTATAAATATCAAAATTAATTTTTCTTGCAAATTTTGTCAAAGTATATGTTAAGGATTTCTGTTTAAAGAAAGTGGTGCCAGTTAGAGTTAAAAAATAGTCGCCTGTCGCGGCCCTGCAGCTGCAAACATGTAGCTGTTAAATCGGGAATAATCTTGATGCTAAATTTTGTAGAAAAATAAACCTTCAGCTTGTAATCAATTCCATTATGATTTTTGGTGTCAAACATTAGTATTGCTTATAACGATTTGTTACAAATGTATCAGACTCATTTCGTGTTTATTTTCAAATGAAAGTGAAGTTTACAATCATCTATTATTGGCATTTAATCTTATATCTTGGCGAATTTTTTTTTTTTTTTTTGGGTTCGACGGGGTATTGAAGTAGTATTTAATAGTTAATTTTTGATAAAATTCTGTTGATAGGGCTTAATGTTAATTAAAACTGCAACACAAACATCATAAACAAATTTTTTACTGTCGGTATTTAATGTATATTTTTTTTCTTAGCCAATTTTTTTTTTTTTTTTTTTTTTTTAACCTGAATGATTGATAAATTACTTGCAAATATTTTTTTTAATTCTATATCATTGATATTCCGAATATTTTTCCTGCACATTGCAAATATTGCTTTTTTAGGGATAGTAAAGTAACTACAGATGAAAAATACATAATAAGGCTAAAACACAGAATCAACGACAGCTTGGCGAATGCTTCTACGGAGACTTGATAAGTACGCCAGTTCTGTCAACTTAAATATCCAGATAGAATTTTAATAAATAATAGGTACTACTTTATTATTCCATTGATCAATTTCGCCAAATTATACATATTGCAAAACGATTCACCATATTATACAAACGAATATAACTTTTATTTTAAATAACCAAAGAATCAATAAATTACAAAAATATTAATAGAAATACAAATAAAACGTCGAATTAAAAAGTAGTTAATGACGTAACAAATGCATGTAACATGTTTAATTTCAAATGAATGTGGCATTTACGATCATCCATTATTGACATGTAATCTTTTATTTTGGCGGCAGTTTTTTGGTCGATGGGATAATCAAGTAGTACCAAATAATATAAAAAAATATAAATAATAATATAGCCAATAATATTTTTGTCAGGAGTCATGTTTGGATCACGTTGGTGCGATTGCAACAAAATTGTGATTTTATGGATTGCGTGGTAATCTGGTTGTTGTTTATTTACTAATAAACTTTGTTTCTTTACTTTTCTTAATTTTTTTCTTTATTTATTGTTTTGTTCTATAATTATTAATTAAACTTCACTTATTTATTATTGATAAATTAAAATAATAGAAAATAATTAAAAATAATATAACATGTAACTGGTATTTAAAAACGCAGTGTTTGCCAAACTGATGTAAGATTAAAAAAAATGGGGCCAAGGTGATGCGCATATAAAAATGGAAAAATGTTTATAATAATGTAAATAAAAAAAGTAAACAAATAATTAAAAATCGCCTTTTCGATTTTTTAAAAAATAACGCCAAGCGGTCGTTAATTCTGTAGTTGCATCAATAGTAAATTTCCTTTTCTTCGTTTGTTTCATAATGAAAAACCATAAATTTAATAATCTCAAATAAAATAATCTGACAAATTTTCTATGATCTGGTTGATGATCTAGAAATCTCCTTAATATATAAACAAAACGGCAAAGATATCAAATGCGCCTAGTTTGTTGCGATAATTTTTTATGCTAATTTGGCGGAAACATTGTTTTCGAATACCAGTTACATGTGTATATTTAAATTATTTTCTATTATTTAAATAGTAATAAAAATTTATGAAAAAAGTTTAATTAATAAGTATATAACAAAACAATTTATATAATTTATAAAGTAAATAAACATTTTATTTATAAATAAATATTAATAGTCAGGTTAATATATCTCAGACAAAATAATGCCAATTTAAAGTCTATTAGTTACCTCGGTGATATATAATATCTGTGCCAATAAAACTTTCAATAATATAGTAAATATGCTATTTGGTGGTGGATAGTCGAATATCATTTTAAACATTATCTAACACAGGAAAAATATGAAGAAAATTGAAGAAGAAATGGCTAATTAAAAAAAACTTGTAAAATATTTTGGCACAAATGCCTTTGTGCACCACATTTGTGCATTTTTTTTCATTTTTTACGCCAATTTGGCGAAAACTTCATTTTAAAATATCAGTTACATATATATTTTTAATTGTTTTCTGTTATTTTAAAAAGGAAATAAAAATAAATAAATAATATTTTGTTAATAATTATAAAATAAAACAATTTACATCATTTAAAAAAATAAATAAGAGTAAATAGTTTATTGATAAATATACAATAGCCGAGCTACCATGAACATAAAATCGACGTTTTGTTGCAATCGCGCCAATGTGGTGCATACATGACATCTGTGCCATTTTTTTTCAGCAGGTTATTTTTATTTCAAAATGTTGAATTTATCGATAGTAATAACGCGAAAATGCATAAATTTCATTTAAATTGCATAGATTTCCTTGTTCAGTTTGTAAATTTTAAAACTAATTTTCCCTGGAAGAGAATTTAACAAAATGGCGCAAAAAAAGTATGTTTGTTGATTACAATTTTTAAAATTGCGGTGAAAAACTTTTGAAAAAGAATGACATTATTTTACAATATATATGTGTGTGGCAGAATTTCACACTAAAGCTAAAATTTAAATATTAGATTACAATTTTTAAAATATTAACTTATGTTTATTGAATTTACAATTGAATACTAAAATATACTCCAAAATTTATTTTCTTTTGGAAAAAACAACATTATTGCGACCTAATGTTAGACATATGCATTTTTGGCTTAATTCTTTACCGACAAAAGTAAAAAAAATCTCAAAGAAACAAATATATTTAACTCAAAATTACTTTTATAATTAGATCTGCCTTGGAGTAAGTTATATACTATCGAAATTTGATAAAAAAGAGAAAGAAAATAATAAAAAGGAAAATAAATATCGTTTAAAATTCATTTAATCAAATTTTCAAGTTTTTTTTTTTTTTTTATTCTAACGCAAGGATAAGTCGCCAAATGTTGCATTAAATGTAATATTTCACGTTAAGTTATTTTTTAAGCGTTACAAATATTTCTTTTATTTTTAAGATAAATATTTTTTTATAATATCATGCCTCATTAAATGGTTTTTCTTTATTATTATTATTATTATTATTATTATTATTATTATTATTATTATTATTGTCAATAGTTATTTTCTGCTTTTATTTGCAAGATGTTTGTAATATTTCTAACAGATATATCATTTTTAATTTGTTTAGTAATGATAATTTTCGCCAAAAAATAACTACTGGCAACCCCTTCATCAAAAATAACCGAAAAATACAAAATTTATTACCAAAAATCAGAGTTATCCCTGTAAATTTGAATCATAAACCTTCGGAAAAATATTTCCTGTCGAATGATACAATCGGCAAGAAAATCCATCGGGTAGTTTTTGAAAACACTCGTTTGGAAGTTTCAGAACTTCTGCTTTATAATATATATGATGTTCACCAAGTTTGATGCAAATTTTTCTATTAGGTTTTGAAAAAAATGTTGCACGTAATCAAAGAACAATTTAAAAGTTTTTATATAAAAAATAAATAAATAAATAAAATTTTCAACATAGAATAGATTTTATGGTGCCTATATCAAAGGTTTTATGCATTTCATAAGGATTGAAAAAAAGAATTAAATGTAACATGTTGCTAAATAGCACTACCAGGTAAAAAGTAAGACTCATGAGATCCCTAAGTTGTAGTTAATCACAAAAGGCTTTAAACATAATAAGAATACAAATAAAATATTAAAATATTCTTAAATTAGTTCAATTATATGATGAATTTATGAAATAATAAATACACTCACAATTTTTATTAAATAATGAAAAATATTCGAATTGAATATTTCCAGCTGAGCGAAAAATTGCCCAGGCCGGGGATCGAACCCGGATACTTGGCTTACAAGGCCAATGCTTTACCTGTTAAGATATTTGGGCGATAGCCGGCTGGGATTTCTCGCTCAGAACCTTATAGGTCGTAACATCTGGTCTGTCATTTGAAACAGCTCGCAGAATAAACCGCAGGTAATGGAACTCCATATAACGATGGATACGTAGACATACTATTATTTTTAACACAAACTGATTGGTAAAGTTATCATACGAATTGAATATTTCCAGCTGAGCGAAAAATTGCCCAGGCCGGGGATCGAACCCGGATACTTGGCTTACAAGGCCAATGCTTTACCTGTTAAGCTATCTGGGCGATAGCCGGCTGGAGCGAGAATGAGAGCTTCTGAGCTGGAGAGAGAGCTTCTAAGCGAGAAATCCCAGCCGGCTATCGCCCAGATAGCTTAACAGGTAAAGCATTGCCCTTGTAAGCCAAGTATCCGGGTTCGATCCCCGGCCTGGGCAATTTTTCGCTCATCTGGAAATATTCAATTCGTATGATAACTTTACCAATCAGTTTGATTGTGTTAAAAATAATAGTGTAATGAAAAATATTCCCACAAAATCATTTAAAGCATAAAACTTTAAATTTCAGAAATAACAACATACAATATTATATATTTTTATTTTCTTTGGTTACAAATATGCTATTTCCAAGACAAGATTTTAATGTGTTTATCTCAGAAAAATGTTTTCATGATTTGCCTCATTTAAATTGATATTTCTGAATTTTCATAAAATACAAAATAAGGATTTTTTGTACAGTGTTTTCAGTTATATATTTTCTAAATTGACATTGAAATAAATAGTAAGTTGTTTTGCATACATGAAATACAGTCTTAGAAATTTAAATTTATTCTTACTTGTTTGAAGCAGATAAATTCTTCTCCATCTAAAAAAACTAAAGAAAACTCAATTTTCAATTAAATTCTTTTAACGTATTGCTTACTTCTAATGTATTACAAAAGACAAAACTTCTCTTAATTCTTTCACACAAGAAATAAGTGAGAAAAAAAGACTGTTTTCAACCATCAACCCCAGTGTCAGTGATGTGTCTCAGAATTCTAGAGTGACTTTTGACTTTGCCATTAAAAAAAAGAAAGAAAAGAAAGGAAAAGAGAAAACACTCCGTTTCCGTGAAATTTCAGTTGACCTTGAAGGGAACCATCCGCAATTCTGAACCTACTTAAGATAATACAATGTAACCACCCTCTCACGGACCGAAACTTGACCGTAACGGAAGGGAAATGGAGAGAAATGAGAAATCTTTTGAGAATACTTTCATCCCAAAAAATCAACACTACTGTAATTTTAATGTCATTTTCTTCATTTAATAGAATTTAAAACGGAAATTTCTTCCAACCCTTCTGATCTTGTCTGGGCAGTTTTTCTATGCTTTGTTTTTTACAAAATAAAATTAAAATTTTCGAACACTACAACTGATTCATATTGAAAAACAGTTTGGCTTTACCAAAATCTAGGGAGGGGGGGGGGGTCACGCTCCCCCATATGGGCGCCCATGGAAGTACAGCTTCAAATAGAAGACGGCTTTTGGAACAGAAACTAACGATTCATGCTTTTTTCGCCGAACGATCAATTAAATCTCTTGCTGTTCGTTGACAGCTATTACGAACGAATAGCTATGATAGGTATGATCGCAAAAAAAGTAGGTAAAAATTCAACGCAAATACTGAGCTTGAGAAATCAGACATTATGATGCTTTTTCAGTAAAAGTTTCACCCCTCAGGTGGCCGATAATTACCAACACAGTCACAGATGTTTCTGGTAATCATTTATCTCAAAATGACACTTCTGAAAGACTCTCTTTCTTAACAGTTCCTGGAAATTCCATGACATTTTATTTTTTCAGCAAGAAAGAAAGTGTTTCGTTTGTATTTCAAATATGATCATTTTCTTTATGTACTACATATATTACATTTAAATGTTAATGCTTGTATTTTATATGCTTTGTCTGAAATACAAGTTAGAAATTTGTATAGTTTTGTGACAATTTAAAAGGAATTTATAACAATTTTTGCTTAAATAATTAAGAAATGTCTTTATCACGCATATTTAACACGTGAATGATAATAACAATAACAATAACTATATTAATAATTAATAACTTCATTGATTTCATTATCTTAATTCCATATTACTGATTATGTATTTAATAAAGTTTAATTTCTCAATAATTGGAGAAATTTAAATTAAACTTGAGCTAAAAATAATATTTGTTTTAAGATTTAAGGTTAGCCAATATAAAATTGATTAATTATTGTAATTATTTTTCTTATTTTTTTTTATAAATTCAGTCAATTTCTGTCTTTTAAACATGTGGATTTCTTTTCTACTTGCAATGATATAATAAAAGTAATGTATTTGGTATTAGTATTATTATTTACGTTATTGCTATTGTTATTATTGTTATTAGTAGTAGTTGAATTGTCTACAAATTAAGTAAATATTGAAAAAATTCTACATTGGTAGTGTTATAGACAAATTTTTACGCTAAGTAGACAACTTTTAAATAGGAGAATTGTTTAATGTGATTCTTAATCATAACGTAAACCAAAAGCGTTCAGTAAAAAAAAAAAAAAAAAAAAAAGTTAGGTATAAAACTATTTTAATGCGAATTTAAGAATTTTTTCTTGGGGTATACTTTTCAGGCAAGTGGGGTGCAAACAACTTTTTTTTCCTCTCTTTTTTTTATTGGTTTTTGAAGGCTTTTGTTTCAATTTTTTATTCTAATTTTCATTATTTCAAGACAAGTTTTTTTTCTTTTTTAATAAAGGTAATTTTTTACATTGATGCGAATTTTTAAAACAGTGCAAAGTATTAATTATATTTCCTCTCTCTTTCTCTCAAAAATGTATTTACACATGACTGATAAAAACAGAATTAAAACTAAAAAAATAAAATGATCAATCGTTAAATATAGCTGAAAATATGGGAAGTTTTGTTTACAAATTATTATTTACATGTAAATATTAAAAAAGCAAGTTAATGTTAAAATTATTAAATTGTTGAGCACGAAACGCATTTAGCGGGAATAATTACATCATAAGTAAAATTCTGAAATATTAAATTCCGTTACATTAAGAATGCCTAAAGTGATTAAATTATCATACATTAAAACTGTTAATGGTTAAAATTAGGTCATAAGTATTTAAATTTTTCAAATACCTATATTCCCAAACACATTTAACTTTAATAATATATTTACACATGAATATTAAGAGTGTGGGGTGTAGGGTAAATAAAAACTGTAATAAAATTTTTGTACTTAAAATGTTTTTAATGGTGAAAATTACATCATACTTTTAGATTTTCATAGTGCAGCAAGCAAATCTGTTTAGCGATTTTATCACTTGATGCAACGAAAAATAGAAGTAAATGCATGCGCAAAATATTTTTGATTTTTTTAAAATACAAATTGCTATTCGATAAATACAGTTAGAAAATGGCATATAGTTATTAATTAAAATAAACAATTTGCAATTTAATTATAACATGGAAATATGCATGATGGTAAATGAAATAAAGAAAAGAATTCATGCATAAGCTATGCTTGATTCCGAAAATACTTAAAATTTTATCAAAAGATGAAATATAAGAGTAAAATTTCAAAACACTGTGCTTTTCAATACCATGATTCGGAATGTTATTCCTAAGCAGACGGGAGTTTTTAGACTTCGAACCCAAAGGAAGAATGTTATTCATGTGTCGTTAAGAAAGTGTGAGAGGCACCGACATTTTTAACCTAGCCATTTTATTCAAGTTGATTTTCAAATGTGTAATTTATAAGTTATTTTACTTCTCAATCTCAAAAACAGCCATGATCTATCACGACAGCTGGATGAAGCTGTGGTAACAAAAATGCTCCATTCAAGCAGAAAAGCATGATGATTACAGAAAGTAATCCCCGTTCGCGATATATATCATTCAATCTTGCATAACCAGACAATATTTTAAAAACAAGACACATTATGGAGTGCATAATCTAAACACAGGTTGGCGAGCGTAGATTTTTGAAATGATAATTTTAGGCTGTTCTTAACTGCTCTGCTCAACAAGTGCTAAATGTTTTGACACGTTTAGAAATTAAATTTTTAACGGAAAGATATAAAATTGGAAGAACTGTCTATGGAAGAGATTTGAAATCGACCTCAGTTTTTCATTTTATGATAATTCAATTACCTATCAAGTTATAAGCGATTTTGATCACATGATCACGATTTCTTCTCTCTTCACTGGACTGTTTTTCTGCTTTCGTCGGAAATGTGGTTCAAAATCTCAACTTTGACGGCTTGTTCTGAAAAATCTATTGCATTTGGGGGGAAAAAAAGAGAGAGAGAGAGAGAACTGAGTGCGATAATTAAGTACGAACAATATTTGCTAGTATCATATATTTCCGGATTAAAATAAATTAAAACTTGTGTCAAAATGTTGCCTTTTTGATTTAAGATTTATTGAAACATACATTAAAGTTTGAATTGATACTTTCGTTTACCAGTAAAGAAAGTGAAAGAATGTTGTCCACTATTTTATCGATAAAACGTTCAGCTCTTACTATTCCCAGGCAGGAAACAAGTGCAAGAAGATAACAATAGTGTTGAATAAATTATGTAACAATAAGCTATAATTTAATACTTTTAAATAGTTAACTATAAATATTTTTTTAATTTTATTAAAATAATTTTATTTAATTTATAATATTGATATTTAATTGACTCCATCACTCCATCTGAATTAAATGTGCGTAGGAAGCAACTAATTTTTGAATTTCCATATCTGTCTATTATTGCAAACACAGAAAAAAAGGAAGAAAGAAAACAAAAATAATATTTTAACACTGTCAACTATTTCATCAAGAGGTTGGGGTCGGGCACTGACGTATGATATGAAAAGGAGGGGGAGGGGAAAATCAAAATTAGTAAAATGTTGATAAAGTTATGTATCTACAGCATTACCCACCCACCAAAGAGGCTACTTTCTGGCAATATTGCTCAATTGATTTGTATGTTATTTGAAATAAATTTATTTCATTTGTAATATTGATATTTAATTTACTCCATCTCCTCATATGAATTGAAACCGTAAAGGACTAAATTCATATCTGAATTGCGATATCTGTATATTATTGCAAGCATAGGAAAAAAAAAAAAAAGAAAGAAGACAAAAATAACATTTTAATGTTAACTGTTTCATCAGGTGGTTGGGGTGGAGCAGTGTTCGACGAATGTTAACGTATGATATGAAGAGGAGGGAAGGAGGGGGGGGGGGAGTTCAAAATTAGTGAAATGTTGATAAAGTTATCTATAAGATATATATATCTTATTATCTACAGCAACCCTTCCCCCTCCCACACACACACTAAAATGTCTACCTTCTGGACGATTGGTCAATTGATTTGCAATCTTAAACTGAAGATATCTTCAGGTATTGACATTCATAAATTGTGAAACCGAATAATGGTTTCCAATCTTTGATAAATAATAATAATAATAATAAAATAAAGGAAATATAATATCTGCGAAATTTCGCGATTTGAAACAAATTTTTTGCAGATTACTGACCAAGAGAGGTGAGTGTACATGATCACTTATAAATTAAGCAATCATTTATAATTTAAGGTGTAATACATTTATGGAAAAATTAAATATTCCATTCCATTTTTAAACCCTTTTAGTCGTGTTTTCAAATTTACTACTTTTTTTATAATAGCAGAGTCATTTTTTACTCAAAATTAAGAAATTTAAATACTGTTCAATCACTCTTCGAGTAGCTTGAAGTCGATCGATAATTCTGAGATATCAAATTTTTAAAACAATGTGCGCAATAAGGGGGGGGGGGGGACTTTAAAATATTGTTTAAACAGCACTAAATCAAAGTTTGAAATTTTAATTTAGAATTTTTATTTCTAATGAAAATAATAATAATAAAAATATTCTTACTGGAATGAATTTTCTACCATAAAACATTAAGAAAAAATTATTTTCGATTTTCGAAGATGACCCTTTGAAGCTTAACAAAATTTTATTATATTACGTTTATAATATTACGTAGTATATAAATAGCTGTCTATGGATGTGAAGGGCTTAAAAATACATTTCAAAGTGTGTTATTTATTTTCCTTACTGAAAGATAAGGATTTATATTCTAAGATTATTAGATTATATTAGATTATATTCTAAGGAATTTTTGTAGAACATAATAAATTCATAAAGAAGTCTTCTCTAAAAAAAAAAAAAAAAAAAAAAAAAAAGTGGGTATACTGCCGTTTATGAATGGTGATAGGTGTAAATGCGATTTTAGTTATGCTATCAGTATTACAGTTGAAACAAATGTTTACATATTGAGTAGTAATAATTAAAATACTTTTTTCAACGGAAATAAATCAGACGTTCATTACAAAAATTTGACACAACCTTTTTAAAAGAATATTTCTTCAAGTACACAGTATCAAAACTGCTCTAATTAAATAAGACGTATTTCATTTTCCTTCAGTACTGGTGCCATGAACGTTTCAGGTTGCTAGAATTTCCACAAAAAAGTGTTTCAGCAGAACTATGCTTCAGATGAAAATAAATGCCTATTTAAATATGAATAAGTATATATTCAATGTACTGCATGGGAAACAAAAATGTATTTAAAAGAAATGTGATCATAGATAAAAAATTTCGGCTTTGATACTAACAAAAATACATGTCTCGTGATATTTATGCACGCGTATCAATATTACATGAGTGTGCATTGTGAAGTGCCATTCAAATGTGTAAGTTTAGGAATATTCATTAGTAATTGAAAAAAGTAATTGTAAACATAGCAGTCCGCTTTCCGAGAATTTCTTTGGAGGTTTTATTGTAATATAGATTTTAATCGAAAAAATTGTCGAATATCATTCTGAAAAATCAAAATCACATCAAACCGAAGTTGACCTGCAAGATTCAAAATCCGAAGCCGAATCAGATTTGATTCGAATTAGATCAGTTTGACCGAATTAGATTTGACCCAATAAAAGTCAACCCGATGTACAGCAAAAAGAAATCAGTCAACCCGATCCACAACAGAAAAAAAGGTCAACCCGATTCACAACAGAAAAAAAGGTCAACCCGATCCGAACCCACGGGAATGGGTCGGTCGCAGGTAAGAAACAGTTAGTAAACAGTCCTAATTCATGATTCTAATTCAAATTACTGCATTTGATTTATTATTACTTTGCAATCGAGAGAAAAACAAACCCATCGATGCCGATTTTTCAGTGCTTTTTAGGGTCTCGCATTTAAAAAGTAAAACGGAACTATTATCAGATTACTCCTGTGCCTGTTACAGCCTTTTACTTGTAAGCTATGGAATGTAAAAAGTTCCAATTGGAGAAAGTAATAAAGACTATTGACTCGTATATTTACACATTATTAAACATTCACAAGTATATTTAGGAAAAATATAGAGGGGATAATAAGTTACTTGAAAAAAAAATTCTTTGTATATCGTACGGGGTATAATGTGAAAGCTTTCGTAACTCATTAATAAATTAATGACCTCCTTTCGAAGCGCGTTTAGCACAATGCCAATTTTAAACTTTGAACAATAGTTTTGTTTTTGTTACATTGTAGTAGGAAAGCTTATCATTACGCTGAATTTAGTTTTATGAAATGTCAAATGAAATTTAAATATGCAGTACTTTTATTGTCAATATCGAATTAAATTCTTAAAGAGAAAAAAGAAGATGATGATAAAATTTAAAAAAGTAGGTAAGTGTGATCGCAGATCGTACAGAGGGTTTCGTTTAATATTTCTTTCAAAAACAAAAAAAAACTTATTTTTTATTTAATAAATACAAACTTTTGACTCACAATTATTAAATTATCACAAATATGGTAGCATAAGTAAATTTAATTATAAAATATTTATAAAAGGAAGTTATTTATTTTAATCAAATAAAATTTGTTCAAATGAAATTCCAAAATTCCAATTTTTTAAAAAATCCGAAAAAAAAATTAGCGGAAATAAAAATAAAATTTTAAATTTCTAAAAACGAAAAAAATATTTAAGCGAAATTTAAAACGCTGAATCATCAATGAATCAACAGTTTTTTAAAACAGAAAGAAAATTGAATTCCAAAAGATATTATGAATGTTAGATGCATGAAACCCTAATAGTACAAAACCCTTAAACTTGCAAAAAGTACGAAATTTCATTCAATTAAATCCATCATAATATGAAATTACTTCAATTTCTAGCACCAGGGCTCGAACTAGGAATCTTCTGTTTATTAGCAAGATGCTTTATTACCAAGGTATAATGTCTGCATGCAAAACGTTGAAATTAATATATTTTTTTTTAAATCAAAATCGCAAAAATAAATTTATGGCATTGAAAAATTTAATTTAATTAAAATAAAAGATGTTTTCGAAATCTTATAATTTGTCGAGTGACACGAGATATTCAGCTGTAAATGCACAAAATTTGAAGTCTGACTCACGCAGTTTTTGTGTGCGGACTCTGACGGACAGACAGACACTGGACTGAGACAAATTAGATTTCGTCAGATGAAAGAAACCATAAAAATAGTTTCACAGAATAGCAATATTTTGTACTATTTAGCCTTCATGTATTTTTAGGTAGATTTCGTATGGACCGCAACAGAATACTATCTATTGCTGTCTAAACTATGCTGGAATTTCTTAAAAATTTCTGCAGATCTACACTGATTATGAACCTTAGACACCAAAACTACCATCAGTAAAAAACTTTATATATCTATATCAATTTTTTATAGATACGATAACTTATACAATTCTGCTCATTATCTCTTCCAAACTGATACATAAATTCAAGCAACATAAAATCTCGGTTAATTTTATTAACGGGCAAAATCGGACCAAGGGGTCGAAATAGGGGGGGGGGGGTATGAAAACCGAAAAATCCCCATAACATCTTATTTAAAATAGATATCGAATCAGTTTGAAGTTTGTATTACTTCTAAAAAATGGATCAAAAATTTATGCGTGACAAATTTTTGATAAAATTAAAAATAGGCTCAAAGGGCGAAAAAATAGGATTATTAGGAGAAAAAAATTCATAACTTCGTCAGTTATTATGGTATCAAGTCCAATTAAATTTATTTTACTTAATATTATCTGAAACTTTTGTACTGAAGAGCTTTTGATAAGAGCGACTCTTGTCGCAAAAAAGGGAAGGGGAGAAGAAGAAGAAAAAAATCCATAAATTTGTCAATTCTTATGTTATCAAATCCGATTAAATTTATTGTACATCTTCTTAATAATATCTACAACTTTTATATTGACAAATTTTTGATAGGATCAATTCTTATAGCACAAACAAATGAAACATAAGTAGAAGTTGAAGAAAAAATCGTATCAAGAGTGTACTTACTTCCAAATTGCTTATATTCTGACTCATTTTTTAAATCATTTTTGCCGTTAAACGCATCCATCTGGCAGGTTCTCTTACTTAGGAACTATACTAGCAGGCTATGCCCGCTTCGCTGGCCCATATTTCCAACGAACCTTGACTCAAAGAAAATGGTGATTTAAAAATTTTATTTTAAAGCAGTATAGACCACCCTGGAATGTTCTTCCGTATTGCTGAAAATCATGCCAACGCCATTGCAATATTGTACTATTGTAAGTCTTGGCGAAAATTTGGGCAATTAAGCACCATCTCTTTTATTTTATCATTTATAGTAGAGTTCCGTATGAACATGAGATCATTATTACAACAGGAATCAAATTGTTCTCGAGTCTTTACACTATTACATTAGAGGGCATTGCAATGATTAGTGAGATTGATTATCAAACTCTATTAACTGTCGGATTGTACATTATCATTTCTTAGTTCTTAAAATCCCGACATCTGAACTTGCACTATGTGTAGTTCTGGTAGCCTACATACAATGTCATTTCATGTTACAATTTTTAATAAACATCCTCTTCTAGCAGGTCTACTGTAGTTTCCTATAGACCCCTTGCATTGACGTCACAACAGCGGCTGTTCCTCTTATCTGGTGCACATGACGCCATAATCTGGAGCCCAAACAAACCATCATAACTCCCCGTTTGCCGTTTATAGCAGCTGTGGTCTTTCTGTTTAATTTTGATTTTTCTTATTCTTGCATTATTTTTCTAAATACTTAAAAAATGAAGCGCAAATTACTATTTTTATAAATGTGAAAACACCACATTTGCCTTATGTTTGGGCGCCAGATGAAGCATGTGACGTCACGTGCAAGGGGTCTATCTACCTTCATCTGTTCCAGCACTTTGAATGGACAATGCTTTTGAGGCCTATAGCTACTACGGCTGTCGCCTCGATTGATCCAGAATACACAGAAACAAATACAGAACACTTTATTATTACAGAAAATCCATTACATACATTTATTACACATCAAAGGGACAACACAGACACCCATGCCGCTAGCCGGGCTCGAACTGGGAACCAGCGGTGTGGGAGCAGCTGTCGCTACCAACCAAGCCACTGGGACGGCCTGTTCCAGCAAGAATACATAGAGTTTTTGTTTGTTTGTATTTATGACGGCCATTTATCTACACATGGGATATAGGCCCTAAGGAAAGAGTGCCCTCCGTGGGGGTGGCAGACGAAGAAGGGTGTTTCACTTATATATTTATTAGAACAATGAAGCATAAAAAGTGTGTTTTAAAGCTGTATTATTTGAATAACATTAAAATTACATCAGTTTCACTGCCTCTTCCTTTTATAAAACAGTTGCTAACATGTAGCCGTTAAATCAGAATAATCTTGATGACTAAGTTTTGTAGAAAAATAAGTCTTTAGTTTGCATCTAATAAAATCCTTTCTACCTTCTGTAATCGATTCCATTATGATTTTTAGTGTCAAACATTAGAAGTGCTAGAAACGATATTGTTACAAATGTACCAGACTTATTTCATGTTTGTCCTCAAATAAATGTGAAATTTACGATCAGCCATTATTGGCATTTAATCTTATAGGTTGACGATAGTTTTTTGTTCGATGGGGTAATGAAGTAGTGTCTAATAGTTTAATATTTGACAAAGTTCTGTTGATAGGGCTTATCGTTAATTAAAACTGCTACGTAATTATGAAAAACAAAATTTTCAGCTGTCGAGATTTCATGTATATTTTTTTCTTAACCAATTTTAAAGTATATTTATTTTCCTTACTTTTTTAAAAAAAATTGTAATGAATGATAAATTAATTGCAAATATTTTTTCATTATAATATTTTTTCCGACACATTGAAAATATTGCTTTTTTGGTGATAGTGAAATAACTGCAGATAAAAAAGATATAATAGTAAGACTAAAACACAGATTTAACGACTGCTTGGCGTATGACTTGGCGGGGGCCCGATAAGTACTCTAATTCTAACAGTTTAAATATCCAGATAGACTGTAAACAAATAATGGGTACTACTTGATTATTCCGTCGATCAATTTCGCCAAATTATACAAATGGACATAATTTTTATTTTAAATAACCAAAGAATCAATAAATTACTAAAATGTTAATAGAAATACAAACAAACATCGAATTAAAATTGGTTGATGAAGTAACAATTACGTATAACAAATTTAATGTCAAATGAATGTGACATTTACGATCATCCATTGACATTTAACCTTATACTTTGGCGATAGTTTTTTGGTCGATGGGATTATCAAATATTACCAAATTATATAAAGAAATTATATAAACAATAACATTGCCAATAATATTTAGGTGCAGGTGTCATCTACGGATCCCGTTGGCGCGATTGCAGCAAATTGCGATTTTATGCCTCACGTGGTAATCCGGTAATAGTTGATTATTTTTGAGTAAACTATTTCATTATTTTTCTTTTCTCTTTTAAAATTATATAAATTGTTTTGATCCATAATTATTTATTGACTTAGTTTACTATTATTATTATTTCCTTTTAAAATAGCCCCACCAGTGGCCGAGAGGGTCTGACCTCTCAACTGGTAGAAGGCAGGTGCTGGGTTCGAACCCAATCGCGGCCGTCGGCTTAACCGTTCGGAGTTTTCGTGGTTTTCTTCGAACCTTGCGTAAATACGGGTTAGGTTCCCTTAGAAAGGCCCCCACGAAGGGCATCCCTCCCCCGGGCCTATATCCCTAGCGCAGATAATCGGCCGTCACAAAATATACACCACCATACACACACCTTTTAAAATAATAGAAAATAAATAAAAGTAATATAAATGTAATTGGTATTTGAAAACGCAGTGTTCTCCAAATTGGCATCATAAAAAAAAATCACGCCAAGGTGATGCGTGTATAAAAGTGGAAAAATGTTTGTAATAATATAAACAAAAAAACGTAAACAAATAATTAAAAATTCGCAATTTCGATAGTTTTTAAAAATAACATCAAGCATAAAATCAAATAACATCAAGGTTAATTCTCCAGTCGGGCAGAAATAGTAAATTTTCTTTTCTTCGTCTGTTTCACAATAAAAAAACACAAATTTAATAACTTCTAATTAAATAATCTGACTAATTTGCTGTAATCGGATTTATGATCTAAAAGTATCCTTAATACATAAATAAAACAGCGCAGTTGTCATGTTCGCGCTGAGGTCGGCGCGATAATTTTTTACACTAATTTGGCGGAAACATCGTTTTCGAATGCCAGTTTTATATATATATTTAAAATATTTTCTATTATTTAATAAATAATAACAATTAGTATTTAAATAATAAGTATAGAACAAAACATTTTACATAATTTTAAAGAAGAGAAAAGAAATAAAAAAACATTTTATTAATAATTAAATAACAATAGTCGGGTTGCTATGCCAGGCAAAATAACATCAATTTAGTGTCCATTAGTTACCTCGGTGTGTATATGATATCTGTGTAAACAAAACTTCCGATAATATAATAAATGACGTCATATTTATTTTCCTTTGAATTTTTCTTATTTTAATTTTTCACGTGGATACTGTTCAACTAAATTAGATAATATATTGTTTTATATTTTGATTTTCTTGGCAACGGGAAATAAAATGGTTATTTTTTATCGGAAAAATTTTAATTGATTCTGTATGAAAAATAATGAAATTTTGAATTATTAAGGAAAATAGTTGAATCAATCAATTAAAAATTAGCCTATGTTCACCGGAAATAGTGTAGCTTTCCAACGGTGAAAGAATTTTTCAAAACCGTCAAGTAGTTTTGGAGCCTATTCAATTCAAACAAACAAACAAACAATCAAATCTTTCCTCTTTATAATATTAGTATAGATAATGCGCCGTATTGGTCAGTTTTTTTGATAATGGCAGAATATACTTTTAAAAGTGCTGTCAAAGTTGGCCTTTTGAACAGAACTTCTCGAAGCGATCGAGATAGAATTATCGGGAATATATAAAAATAACAAATTCTGAGTCTTCTTACTTATTTTGAATTCATTTTAGCTCGCAAATTCATATGCAATTGACAGTTTCTCTTATTTAGGAGCTATATAATGTGCTGTTTTGTTTAATTTTTTCATAAAAACAGAATATATTAAAAAATATATATGCTTTCAATGTGGGCATTGTGAAAAGAATTTCCCAAAGCGATCGTGATTGAAGTATTGAGGATATATTCATAACAAACTTCTTATTTTCTAACTCATTTTTAAATTAGTTTTACTCTCAAACTTTTTAAATTGGTACTTTCTATTACTTAGGAACTATATAATGTTCCGTTATGGTCAATTTTTTTCGTAATAGCAGGATATACTTCAAAAAATGCTGTAAAAATGTGCATTTTGAACCGAATTTCCCTTAAGTGGATTGTAATAAAACCAGTTCTTACAGATAAATGTAGTTAAAAACTCTTCAAAAGCGGCCAAATAAAGTTGTTGAACGAGTTTATTTCTAATCATATTTTACTTTATGTTGGGGAAATGACAACTTAACTTCGAAATCTACCTGTGCCTATAGGCCGCCACGACAGAAATTTTGTTGAACTTGTATTCATTTATGTTATACACATTCATATTTTTCCAGTACACTATATATGGCCAATGGTGATCGGTCACTTGCGATTTTAGACGTTTTGTTAATGGAAAAAAAACCTTAAGGAATTAGTCTGAAAATCCTGGTATGTAAACAGACAAGTAAAGGTCATATATTTCCACGAAGATTTTTTTTAATAACCCTGATATAAGGGACCGTCAACAACAGAAAAAGAACGAATACCTTTAAGATAACACTGCAGAAACTAACGTAGCAAAAGCTTTCAAACTGCAAAAACATGAATGTGTTCATTTTTGTGAGGATAGCATTATATTAATAAAGAAATGTTTTTTTTTAAATAGAAACAGTCTCAAATTTTGCCAAGCTTTTTGCTTATAATTTGCAGAGTTTTTATTATAAAAATGTGTTCTTTCTAGAAATTATGAAAAAGCATTATTGAACATAATGCCCTGAAATTTGGTACTGGTTTTATAAAAAACCTTCTATACCACACCCTACATTTTATAGTTTTTTAACTCACAGGCTATCAAAGTCTGGGAGCTTATGTGCCCATCGGTTCTGTATGTGCGTATGTGCGTAACGCAATAACTCATGATAAACATATCCGATTCGCGTAAAATTTTGGATATATGTATATTCTGATAAGGCGCTTCCCTTATTAGTTTTTGGAGTTCATTCGAAATGTATAACAGGGAGAACGGGGGCTAATACCCCTCCCCTAAATTTATATAAATGGGTTTTTCATGCAGAATTATCAGTTTTCATTCAAAATTTAGATGTAGAATCATTCTGATGAGGCACTTTCGTGGTTAGTATTAGCTGTTCATTGGATAAGTATAAGGAGGGGGAACGGGGATCTCATGGACCTCCCCTTAATTGATATAAATGGGTTTTTCATGCAGAATTATCAGTTTTTGTTCAAAATTTTTATATGATAAATCATATCCCTCAATAGTTTAAGGGGTTCAATGATTAAGTATAAAACGGGGAAATGGAGGGAGCTGCCACCCCCCCCCCCCTTAATTTGTTTTTCGAACGGAATTAACCCTTGAGAATATAAGGCTTAAATATACTATTAGTATGCGTAGCCTGTGAGCTCAATGCCATCAGTTTAACTGGGCAATATTAATTTTATTTCACTTATTATTCTTTCAGGAACTACTATTTTTTAAATAATAATACGTATATTTATTGTACGGAACACTCAGAGCGCGAGTAATACGCGCTCTTAAGGGTGTATTCGAAAAAACGCTTTTCCACCTTCAAGAGTTCAAAATTTTCTGATACAATTTCAGACATATTTTTAAAAGTAGAAACATGAAACTTTTCAAAAGGGATTTTTGAAGACATGTATGAGGTGCTATGTGATTTCCTTTTTAGCTCCATTTTATAGAATTTGATTTAAAAACAATTATCTTCTCAGTATGACCCTTTTTTCGTTCACAGATCTCCCGCTTCGGAAAAATCAGTTCAAAATGCCGTTTTTGATTGCTTTTTTTGAAATATGTTTTGCATGCATCAAAGAATCGACAATCACGGCACCTTATGTATTTTCTAAATAAGACAATTTGCCAATTCGATGCATATGAGCGCAAAAATGAATTTAAAAATAAATCGGAAAATATGATTAGTTTGAATCGAAACACACCCTTAATCGTTTATTTAAAAAAAAAAAAAATCCTTTTTTTTTTTTTTTTCGCCGTTTCAATTCCTTGAAAATAACAGATTATTTGTAAAATGCCTTAAATTAAGATTCAAGGTGAAGTAAGTCACTAAAAAATCCCTCTTATATTTAATTATAAAGTTGCTCACAAATACATAGTTGCTGCTTTCTAATACAATGAAAAAAGTTATGCTTATTTGTAAATTTATGAAATTTGTGCAAAATTCTTATCCGCATATCAATAAGTACAATGAATTTTTTTCTTTTGTCTAAAAAGACAAATTACCTTTCATAAAATAGTCTCAAAGTTGATTTTCAATCAATTGTAACTCAATGTGTAATAAATATATCAATAATTGAAAGATGCCGTTTGCTTCCAAATGATTTGTATAATTATGGCTGCAGATTTTATGCTTTTACTAAATAAATAATAGACAGTCTGTCAACGATATTAGAAAATTTTATAATGTTGAGCTTTACTTTTTGAAATCGGCATCCATAATTCAGTATTAAAGGACGTATTGGACAAGTATTCACAAGATGTATATATGTGATAAATATGTATATACATTGTAAAAAAATATTTAAAAATCTGAACTGTATTTAATTTTTAAGGGCAATAATTAAAATGCTTTCTTCTTTTTTTGATTCGTTATATACTTTTACTAAAATAAATAAGCAGTCCGTCAACGATATTAGAAAATTTTATTACATGTATTCATAAATGTGTATATAAATGGTTAAAAAAAAAAAAAAAAAAAAAAATCTGAAAAATATTTTATTTAAAAAACAATAATAAAACCAATTTTTGCTTTTTAGGTGCGTTCGTAATTATGTAAATACGTAGCATCTATTGTTGTCGCTCAGTCCGTCCGTCTTTCTGTCCGTCTGTCTGTCCGTCCGCATATAACAACGCAAAAACTACCCAACCGAATCGTTTGAAATTTAAAATACATAATTATTACATAATTTTGTCGAGTCATTTCAAATTTTATGAAAATCGGATGGATAGATCAATTACAGGGACACTCAAAAGGATTCCGTTACATTACGGTCAAAGGGGAAAAAAGTTTCAAATGCATTTTAATCGTTTGAAATTTAAAACGTATATTTATTGCATAATTTTGTCGAGTCATTTCCAATTTTATGAAAATCGTATGGATAGATCAATTACAGGGACAATCAAAAGGATTCCGTTACATTGCGGTCAATGGGGAAAAAAGTTTCAAATGCATTTTAATCGTTTGAAATTTAAAACATATAATTATTACATAATTTTGTCGAGTCATTTCAAATGTTATGAAAATCGGATGCATTGATCAATTACAGGGACAATCAAAAGTATTCCGTTACATTACGGTCAATGGGGAAAAAAGTTTCAAATGCATTTTAATGGTGTTACACTCATTTGAATATAATAGAATCGACATGAATCTATGAAATATGTACTATAAATACATTTTGTATAATCTGTGATGCAAAGAATATTTATTATTAAATTACAGGGCTACACAAATGTATTTCACTAAATAATGTTTTACGGGGAAACATTGTTTGGGGGGTGTTTTAATTATATTAAACTACTTCACATTTTATGAATAAGATATACGTTAATGAAGTATAATAAGAATTACTCCCTGCATATTTACAGGAACACAAAGATTTCGACCACTATACTGTATCCAAAGTACGCTCTACTATATCAGCAAGATCTGAATATTTTAAAACTTCGTTATGAACGATCACACCTCATTTGCTACGCTTTACGTGCAATTTCCAACTTGTTTTATTCGTCATGTAAATAGTTAAACAAAAATATACTTAATAAATCTTTTTAACTGGGAAAAAAGGGAAACGAGAAGAAGCAGGAAGAAACATATTAGCGTTTTGTTGACACCCCACACTTACTGAGTAATATGACTCCTTGAAGACATTCACTAATGGATTTCTAGTTTGGGGTTGGATTTGGAGTAGTTATGTTTGTTTCAAAGAGAAACAAAATGGCCGGCTTGGTATTTTATTTTTTATCTTAAAGTGAGTAGAAAACGATTTACGTCTTTTTCTAACGGAAATACTTAATTGATAGATACGGATGACAGTGATCGATGAGTTCGGCGAAAGTGGAAAGCACGGAAACTAAATTAATTATTATTATTAATTTAGTTTCCTATTTAAATTACAGAAGCCATAGAGATGCTTTGGTACAGTTTCCCTTTCGAATTTTCTGGTTGTGAGACATTTTTATGCAAATTCCATACATAAACAGTTTTGTATGTAAAGACAAAAAAATCTTCATTTGGCGCCCCTTTCGCTTTTCGTTATGGCGTCCGAGACACGTGCCCCCTCTGCAACCCCTAGAGAAATAACTTGGTTTCAGGCTCTGAGACATTTTTATACAAATTCCATACATATATATTTTTGTATGTAAAGACAAAAAAAATCTTCATTTGGCGCCCCCTTCGCTTTTCGTTATGACGTCCGAGACACATGCCCCCTCTGCAACCCCTAAAGAAATAACTTGGTTTCAGGCTCCGAGACATTTTTATACAAATTCCATACATATATATTTTTGTATGTAAAGACAAAAAAAACCTCGTTTGATGCCCCTTCGCTTTTCGTTATGACGTCCGAGATACATGCCCCCTCTGCAACTCCTAGAGAAATCGCTTGGTATCAGGCTGTGAAATATTTTTATGCAAATTCCATACATAAACACTTTTGTATGTAAAGACAGAAAAAATCTTCATTTGGCGTCCCCTTCGCTTTTCGTTATGGCGTCCGAGACACGTGCCCCCTCTGCAACCCCTAGAGAAATAACTTGGTTTCAGGCTCTGAGACATTTTTATACAAATTCCATACATATATATTTTTGTATGTAGAGACAAAAAAATCTTCGTTTGGCGCCCCCTTCGCTTTTCGTTATTGCGTCCGAGACACGTGCCCCCTCTAGAACCCCTAGGGAAATCGCTTGGTATCAGGCTGTGAGATATTTTTATGCAAATTCCATACATAAACACTTTTGTATGTAAAGACAAACAAAATCTTCATTTGGAGACTCCTTCGCCTTTCGTTTTGACGTTCGAGACACCCCCCCCCCCCTCTGCAATTCCTAGGGAAATCGCTTGGTTTTTGGCAATTGTCGGTGAGATACAGTTTCACAGGGTTCAAGTTCTTTACAGTTTTTTTACAGTTTCAAGAGGGTTTTTAAGTAGAGACTGATTTATTTAAATGACAGAATGCATAAAGATACTCTTGATTGAGTTTTGCTTTTGAATTTTCCGTCTGTGAGATTTTTTATTCAAATTCGATATATATATATATATACATTTTTACATGTAAACAAAAAAAAAGTCTTCATTAGGCGCCCCTACGCTTTCTGTTCTGGCGCCAGGTTACAGATGATTGGGGGGGGCACGTGCCCCCCCGACGCTACGCCTATGTTTGTCAATCAGTCGCGGAAAAAAACGTGATTTTCAATGATTTTTCGCTGTAAAAAAACTCGCAAAATGTGTCGATTACTCGCATGAAAATATCATAAAATTCACAAAACGGTCGTGGGAGTTGATCATAGTTTCAAAATGCAAAATTTTTTGGGCGGGAGCCTCCCGTCCATGTTATTCTTTTGGGCGGGATTTCAAAATTTTGGGAGCGAATCCCGCCATCCCGCCCTGAAATTCAAGCCCTGATATATATATATACACATACAGGGCTTGAAATTCAATTTTCCAGAGGAGGGGAGTCTCCCTTCCAACATTTAAAAATGGAGGGGAGTTAAGCTGTTTGGGAGGGAGAAAAAAAAATCTTTAAAACCTACTGTTATTTTATGTGCTATTTAAAGAATTACCGTATATACTCGACCCCTCCACTCAAAGTGGAGGGGTCGACTTATACGCGAGACCTAAAAAAAAAAATCTATAAAAAAATATCCGAAAATAGTTTGCTAGCACCTAAAAAAAGGAGATGGGCAAAATCGCCCAATATAAGGAATCGTTCCAGTCAGAATCGTTCACCAAAAGGAATGAGTCATTCGAAGTTGTTCCGAAAAACGGAACGAATCAGAGAAAAAATGGAACGATAAAAGGAACGAATCCAAGAAAAAATGGATTGAATCCGATTTTTCTTCGTCATTCCCTGATTTCGATTTATGACATTAAGCATAATTTTTCGGTCGACACATTTCGGAACGAAACTGATGGATCGTCCTTTTCAGAGTTATTTCATTTAGGAACGAGTCCGAGGATTCGTTCTTTTCGGAATGATTCAGAGGAGTCCGTCTTTTTCGGAAGGTTTCCGAGGAATCGATTCTTTTCAGAGTCGTTTCATTTCGGAACGAGTCTGAGGAATTGGTCCTTTTCGGTATCATTTCATTTTGGAACGAGTACGAGAAATCAGTCCTTTTCGGAGTCGTTTCATTTAGGAACGAATCAGAGTCCATATCCTTTTCGGGGGAAAGTCAAATGGTTCCCCCTTTTGGAGGGGGGTCAACTTATATGCGGGTTTTCAATTTTTTCTTATTTTTAACAACATAAGTTAGGGGGTCGACTTATACGCGAGTATATACGGTACACGAATACAGACATGACAAAATACCACTGAAGCAATTTTTATCAACAACTCAGAATAATTATGCAAAATGTGTTATTTATTTCTAAAAAAAGTGTAAATCAAGATTTTATATAGTCTATTTAGTTTTCAAAAGGACAAATTCCCTCCTAGTGCTAATTACTTTTTTTCAGGTCTTTATTCCACGATTCTTTCACGAAATTCACATTTATTCCGCGATCATTTCACGAAATTCGTGTTTATACCACGATCCTTTCACAAAATTCGTGTTTATTCCGCCTTTTTTTTTTGTTTTTTTTTTAAAGAAATTAGTGTTTTATCGTGATTTTTTAAGGAAAGTCAAATTTTTTTTTTCGCGATTCTTTGAGAAAATTGCCGTTTCTATTGCGATATTCTAACAAAATCTTCTGCATTTCCATTTTCTGCGAACAATTGATGAAATTGATTGTGAAAATATGCAATGCAGCTCGATTCAAAAGCTATGAAAAATGCTTCTTAGCCCTGAAATTTGGGCATATTTATCCGAATTTCCGAGTGGATAAACGATGTTTCATAATTTCTGGGATCGAATGACTGAGTTAATTTTTAGGAAAATTTGAAATGGAATTACTTAGTTCTCGCGACCGCAAAATCGCACAAAACTTATCATTCGATCGCGGAGGAGGGGGGGATGGATTGCGAAAATTGACGATTGGTTGTGGAAAAATATCGTGAATTCCAATGATTTTTCGGAGTAAAAAACTCGGAAAACATGTCATTTAGTCGCACGAAAATATCACAAAATTCACATAAAGATCGTGAGAGTTAATTGAAATTTCAAAATGCAAAATTTTTTGGAAAATTCGTGATTTTTTTTGGACGGGAGCCTCCCACCTACAATATTCTTTTGGGCAGGATTTCAAAATTTCAGACGTGAATCCCGCCCTGATATATATATATATTAAAGCAGAGTTCATTCTAAGATCAAGGGCAGGCAGGGAACACTTTGCCATAAAAGGGCACATTGAAAAAAAAAGGGGCACATTAATGTAATTATAAATAATCAACTAATCGAACTTCCCCCATTCCTAAAAAAGTATTTTACCTCCCAGGGGTGATTCAGGGTGAAAAAATATTTCGGAAATTCACATCGCACTTTCGGAAATCGGGGGAGGGGGGAATTCCACGAGTTAGCCCCCTAACAGCGATCTTCAAAATCACCGTTTCCCGCAATCTTCAGACAAAATCAGCGATTTATCTGCGATATTTTAACAAAATTGGCGATTTATTGCGATCTTTTGTCGGAATCGGCAATTTTCCCGAGATCTTTTGGCAAAATCGCCGTTTTCTCGTGTTTTTTTTTTTTTTTTTTTTTTTTTTTTTTTTTTTTTAATGAAATCTGCGTTTTTTTACGATTTTTAGACAAAATTTGCATTTTTACCCGATTTTACTTTACTTTCCGAATGCTTTTCGTTTTTTTTTTTTTTTTTGCTTTCATAATTACTTATAACATATCAATGTTTTCTAAGGAAGATCTACTTAATTGTTTTTCATTTGACTTCTATAGAAATTTGAAATGGTCATTGCTTCTAAAATGCAAATGCTACAGTGAGGTTTTTTTTTTTTTTTTATGAAAATTTAAAAAAGTGAAATGAGCAGAAATTGTTTGGAACAGATGCAGTATCTTCCCGCAAGCCGCCATTTTGTTTCCATTTTTTTTTCTCACAAATTGCTATTATCATTATTTTGCAATTATGTTTTTGAGGAAGCATAAAATAAATATTTTTAAGGCTTATGCATACTAAAAAATTTATTTTCACTTTACTCGGATGTTTTACATAATAAATGAATAAGTAAATCAAACGATTTTTACTATTAAAAATTTGATCCTTCAATCTTTGAATTGACAAAATAAATTGTCTTGTTTAATTTCATATCATTTCTTGAAATGTATGATTCAATCATTAAATAATCATTTCAGTTGCATTTTGTAGTTTTATGTAAAATAATATTGTATGAGAAATAACATAGAAACAAAATGGCAGCTTGCGGGAAGATACTGCATCTAAGCCAATTGTTTTGTAAACATTCTAAATTTGCAGCTTTGTCGAATTGTTAGGGAAAGAAACTGAAATTTCAACATAGATTTTACTTTTTAATGATATATTCCTGCACAGAATAGAAATTTTAAAAGGTATAAAAGCAAAAACCATTCTTGAATTAAATTTTATTTTTATGCTACAGGGTTAGGAACTGACGGAAATTACACCCCACAAAATATATATATATTTTAGAAATTTTAAAGTATGTAGGAACAAAGTTCGTTCAAAAATTTTTATTTCCCTAATACAGTTGTAACAAAAGTTTGGAATTTTGATGGGCGGTTAATTTTAAGATGTAAATGATTGCTAAGAACAGTTTTCGCAAAATTCGAAACTTCAAATGAAAAATCAAGATTACTATTCATTACGAATCAGTTTTTATTCTTCTCACTGACTTAAATTTTTCTTTAGCACAATATAAATATACAGTTTTATCAAACTGTGATTTAATTAGTCATTTTTAAATTAACAGCAACAATATGTAATTTCATATTATAAAAATAGGCACACAAATAACACTTGATATTTCAAAAATTAATATGCAGACAAAACCGCGGATTCTCCTGGTATTAAATTAATTCATTAATAACAGAAAATATAGACAACAATTTTCTTTAAAAAAGTACATAATATTAAAAGAAATGAAAAGCTAAAGCAAAACAATAAATTAAATTGTATATTACGAAAAATAGCGAACAATAGCATGTACAGGTTCGATAAAAAAAAAAAAAAAAAATTACAAAACATATAAATACGGGAAACGCAAAGCAATCAAATAAATATGTTATTATTTATTCTTACTTGAAATAATGAGCTCTAGGAATGATTAATTTATTAAATAAATAAACAAAATCACAGTGATACCAACGACATGCATTTCCGTAAAACAAGAACGAATGTTGTATGCATAACGCCAACGATCAGGGTTGCCAGATTGAATTTTTCGAAGGAGGCCAAATAAATTCTACACTGGAGCCAAATGGAGGCCAAACTTGAGGATAATAAAGCCAACATTTAAATCTTAAAAATCATATGTTATATCTGAAAATCGCAGGGAAGAGGTGTTGTAAAACTTTTATCTTTCGGTATCTGACTTCTATTTTTTAAATTATATATCTTTAAAAAAAAAAAAAAAAAAAAAAAAACTACACTAGATTAGTTTTAAGCTGGGTTGGCAGCATGTGACTGCCAACCCACCACCAACCAACCAAACATAGTCGACAATTTATAGCCTGTATTATGACTGATGAGCCAACCAATCACAATCGACCAAGTTTGAGGGACAAACAAAACACACTTCTGGTTGCTAAGGTAGTAGCTAGATATGATGTCAGCAAAAACTGACCTGCCATCTGATGGACAAAAGATAAAACGTCTTTAAAATTCTAATTTCAGTTAGTTTAGTGTCGCCCTCTGTTGGATCATTGGATGTTAAATACTTTAAAATTCAAAATTAGTCAAAAGATCCTTTCCCACCTAAATCATGAATGCATAACCAGAATTCTGCTGTAAGTTCTGAGTGTGTGTGTGTGGGAGGGGGTGGTTATTCATAATTTAGTGCTGGAATAAGGAAAAATGTACTTTCTTCCACCCTCTTCCTCCTCTCTTTTCAATAATATAAATATGAATATAAATTTGAATATAAATATACATACATGTACCTTAAATAACTGGAAGGTATAGTAGCAGAAACCTGTAATAAAAATTTTACCCCCTCTTACCCCTTCAATGATACTATTATCAACTTATTAAAACAGTAGCTATACATTTCTCTTTATGATAAACAATGATTGTTTATTCTAAAGATATGCTTGTAGCATTTATCATTTAAGATGCAATAAGGTGTAAATCAATATGTAGCTATTTTATCTCACATTAATTTAAGTTAATGTGTATTTAGCATAATGCTATGCCCAATTATAGAAAGTAATTTTTATAAATACTAAGAAAACTAGCAAAAATTCTAATCAGAACAGGTGACCAGCCAATATTTTTCATTTTTATTTTCTAGAGAAAATAAAACATCTATTTCCAACCTGTTTTCTTGAACAACACATTATATACCGATACTCATATGGCAGAAGAAAAAGAATGCCAAACGTTGATATTGTATATTTTGGAATAAAATTATTTATTTAAATATTATTATTTATTATGGAATATAATTATTTAATGGTTTTAACAATAACTTCATATTTTTATTAAATGAATAACAGAGTATGAAAAAAAGTTACCAGATTATTTTAATACAAATTCCCATCCACCTTCAAACAAATTAGTTTGATAAAAAATTATAACTTTATACCTCTAAAGACACCCCCCCCCCAAATGCACCCTAAAATAATATTGTTGTACCAAATGCTTTATCACAATAGGATTTATTGGGATCTTATAACATCAGTTAGAAGTTTCAAAAACAAACACTGTCCTTTTTCAACACAAATGGCTAGTATTTACCTAACTGACAGATATAATATGCACTTTCACAGTTTTAAATACAATATTTGCCATTTAATTGAATCACTTTGTTGATTAGAATTTGATTGAATAAAGCCAAGGATTCTGAACAAGCCAAAAAGTTTCAACAATATTACAATAATTGTTTGATTTATTAAAGCGGCTATTTTATGTAGCTACAATTATTGATTCAAGTAAGTGGCAATTATTGTAAATATTTTACTTCTGGGAGAGGTTTTAACCCCCCGAAATCTCCTTTCCTTGCATTAGTGATAACGGTACTTACAGAAAATAAAATATATGCAGGTTTTATCTATATATTGAGAAAAACTTTTTATCAAAACAAATTCATTCACTGTCATATTTATTTATGTTACTTTGTTCACTCTTACTTCTTAACATTCAATATCAATTTAGTTTCATTTAAGTAATCATAAACTGTAATCATTTTGAAAAATGTTTTGTCTTTGTTTTTATTTGTAAGCAGGGCCCCCTCCCCCCCCCCCAAAAAAAAAGAAAAACCCCTCCAAATTCTGTAACACTTGGCAAGAAACTTGACAAATGTCCAAAACCTATTTGAGAACAATATTAAACTTTAATAAATAAAAACTGTATTACATTTTCTTACTGTAGTAACTTTGCGGAATTAAGATATTTTTTGGAAAATACTGAAATTTGACTTAAATAATTAAGCCTTCTCCATGTAAAAGTCTTAAAGATGGCCCTATTTGTAAATAGATAATATTTAGATTTTATAATATTATTATAAAAAAAAGTGCAGACAAAAAGCTTACTTCATATCATATATTGTTGCTATCGGGATTCAAGATGTTTTATGAACTTCAATGTTTATTTCATTTTTCTTTTATTCATAGGTATCAACAGTTTACTATAAAATGCCAAATTAGGATAATATTTCAAATGTACAGACATAAATGTACTTTTATTTATTCTTTTCTCACTTTCATGAATTATTTATGATTCCACTGCAAATGAAAACAATTCTGTTGTTATCTGGGTTTCTCTTTAATTAAATAAATAAGTAGCCAAATTAGGCTACAAAGAAATTAATTTATGCAATAATACAAACATAGAAAAATTCATAAAATCCTAAAATTACTTTTTTTTTTAAAGAGGAATCTCATAAAAGCTTTCCTATTACATTTACAGATAACTGCTTTAAAATATTACATTAAAATAAAAATTGAATTATTTTTAACGTAAAAATAATGATAATGACAAAAATATATAAATTTAAATACTTTATTACATATTTAAATATAACTGACATAAATAAAATCACAAAAGATATATAGTAGAAAAAACAGAAAAATTTTACTCACAATAAATCTAAATATTTATCATCGTCAGTAGGGATTAGGTTATTATCATACATGTTACTATTAAAGGAATTAAGCATGTCTGTCGAAGGTTGAAAGGCGTTGCAACATATTCCTTTACTCTGAAAATATGTCCGAATCCTGATAATTGAGTCTAACATTTTTAAAGAGAGATTATTCCTCACTTTATTTTTAATGAGCGATAACTGTGAAAAAATACGTTCGACTTCAGCATTGCTGATGGGCAGTGAGAGGCAATTTAATGCGTAATCAGCTAACTCACGGTATGGTTGGTTACCTGTTCCATTTGTGTATTTTTTAATCTTACTCCAAAAGAGCACAGTATTTTCTGCAGGGAAGAAATCTTTAAAGATTTCTTCCTCTTTCCATTCATGTAAAATTATTTTTCTGTATTGCGATTCTACTGCTTGAGGATCATCCATCAGATGGGGTAGAGGAAGTTCTTTGAAACTGATTCTGTCCACTTGATTTAAGACTTTACTCGGCTTCAACCAAGACATTTTCTTAAAAACTTCCTTATTTTCAGGTAAGCGCTCTTTTACTTCCTTTAGCAATTCCAGTAGGAATTCATGGCATCTTTTCAGTAAATTATTTACGGCATCGGCATTGCTATTGTGCTGTTTGTATTTCATTAGCTCATGAGAAAAATGAGCTCCAAAATCAACCTCGTGTATTTGCAAAAGATTGCCTTCATGACTGTATAATCTTCTCTCTAAAGACTGGTAATGAATATTTAGCTCTTTTACCAAGTTTTCAGGTTCGACATTTTGCGATTGAAAAAGAGCATTTACTTTTTCAAATTCTTGAATAATTGGACACAAGAATATGAAATATAGTTGATTAATGTCATCATTAATTATATCAAAAATCATCCTAGCTTTATATCTTGCCTTTTGTGTGGCACATCTGCTTTCCTGTTGGAAATAAGTCTTCAACTCAAGCCAATTTACTAAGATATTGTAAATTACAGTCCCTCTTACTAGCCATCGTGTGCAAGAAGTCTTTTTAAAAGGCAAAGGATTGCCAACTACATCCTCATCAAGATTTATTGTTTCAGTAAGCATCTTAAATTTTTCTCTTCTTTCAGTTGATTTTTTGAACCACGATGGGATTTCTGTTAACAAAAATCCGAGATGAGAAGGCAAAATTTCAAAGGCCTTTTTTACACATAATGCCAAACTGTGACAAATACATTGCATTTTTAAGCAATTAGGCGATTCGTTCAATATTCGGGACCAGACAGAATTATTTTTACCAGTCATGTTTTTGGCACCATCTGTTCCAAAACCTATGCAACTTTTAAATTGGAGATTAAACCTCAGTAGCATAGAGCTCAATGAATTAAACAGTACTTCACCAGTGGTTTCTGTAACTGATGCTAGCCCAAGAAAATTTGATACAATGCTTTCATTTGCATCATTGTAATAAAGCGCAGAAACACAAACTTTTTTTTCTGATGTGATGTCCGTAGTTTCATCCATAATAATGGAATATTTTTTATCTTTCAATTCATCGATGAGTTCTTTCTCTATGGATGGTGCTATAACTTCTGTTATAAGTTTTGAGCATTTCGTTCGGTGCAATTTCAATTTTTCCATTATGCTTCCTTTGGAATTCTTTTTTACTACTTCACTTAAATGATCAATGGATGAAATAGAGCAGTGGCAACAAATGGAAGCAGCTAACTGAAGCTCAGTTTTCTTTAATTCTAGATTTTCACCAATAATGATGAAACTTGTAACTTTTTTTTTGGCGTTACACCTTTTTTCAATTTGCATGTGACTCGCCGTTCCAGAGTGTTTCGATAAAATACTCCTTTTTGCACGGAGACTGCATTTACATAATTTGCAATAAGCTCCTTTACTTTCATCTTCTTGTAACCATGGGAATTCTCTTTCCCACTCTGGTAAATATTTTCGAGCTCCATCGTAACAATTTTTCCATTTAGACATTTTGCGTAAAAACACAAACACCGTTAACTGAAATCAAACTATTTCAACTTTCAAGCATTAAATCAGATAAAATATTATTAAAAGCACTAAAGAAACTGTTTAAATCAAATAGAGTTAATCAATTCAAACGGATCAACGATCGTCAAGAATGTACACAAACACACAAGCAAAGCAAGTTCATGTTGATCAACATTCAACAACACGTGGATTTTATTAAACTTACACATTACACTAGGGTAGTGTCTATTTGGCATCCCCTGGATCCAGAAAACTGGCGCATGCGCATCTACCGTTCTCTCGCTCGCCAGCTTTGTGATTCCAGGGGATAACATGTAGACACTACCTACATGTTATCCCCTAGAATCACAAAACTGACACATGCGCATCATGAATCAAGCGCATCAAGTTATTTGTACAATATGAATACAATTATAACTATCATAGTCTAAACATTTATCATTTTTTATTAAAAAAAATAAAATTGCATATTATAAATGAAAAATACATGAATATTTTATAATTAATATTTAACAATATTTAGTAATAATTACTATACATAGATAATAATAAATTGTTAATGATTAATATAATTAAGATATAATATTATTAATATAAAGCAGGTATAATTTCGGGGTATCCCCACACTTACACACACACAGACTTCTGATATTATTACTTTGTTTTTTTATGGATTAGAAATGAAAATTCTCCCTGGAACTACAGCTTGAAAGACAAAATATATATAGTTTTTATTACAGATAGCTTTCTAAGAAATATAAATAATATAATTATTAATTACTACTAAACTAATATAAACTATTTATTTAGAGAAAGCTATAATGGATTTTTTAATATAAATTATATTAATATTACTATATAATAATTAATTAATAAGTAATATTAATATTTACATGTTGCATCATAATTTATTAATAATAATGCTAATTACATTATATAATAATAAATTGCAGCTAAAAAACAAAATGTATGTAGTTTTAACTACAAATGCCAAATTTTTAAATAATATAAATAACATAATTATTACATAAGTATATTATATTATACAAAAATATTATATAATAATTATGTAATATATTTATATAATTAATTATTAAATTTTATACAATAATTAATTTTTAATAATTAAACTTTGAAAAATATTTTTTTAACTTTAACATTATAAATAATAATATAATTATTATTATTTTTGTAAATATATTATATAATAAATTAATTGATAATTAAGTATAAATAATTGAACTTTGAAAAATATTTATATAACAACTTCTATTATATTAATATCACGATATAATAATAAGTTAATAAGTAATATTAATATTTACATGTTGCATAATAATTTATTAATAATAATTACATTATATAATAATTAATTGCAGCTAAAAACAAAATGTATGTAGTTCTAATTACAAATGCCAATTTGTTTAAAATATAAATAATATAATAATAATTATTATTATTATATATACATTATATAATTTCTATATAAAAATATTATGATAATTATGTAATATATTCATATAATTATTAATTAATAACTCTATAATAATCACATAATTATTAATTAATAAGTGTATAATAATTATGTAATTATTAACTGCATAACTAATACTATATAAATAATATAATTCATAATTAATAAGTATTTATTTACAGAAAGCTATAATTGATTTTTCAATATAAATTATACATAATTATATTAATATTATTATGTAATAATTAATAAATTAATTAATAATAAGATTAATAATAATATATAATAATTAATTGCAGCTTGAAAAACAAATGTATGTAGTTTTAATTACAAAATGACAGTTAAAAAAAATAATATAATTAGTATTATTTTTGTAAATATATCATATAATAAATTAATTGATAATTAATTATTAATAATTATACGATAATTAATTATATAAAAAATAATTGATAATTAATTTTAAATAATTAAGCATTGAAAAATATTTATATAACTTTAACAAAAATCTAATTTTTCAAAAAGTTAATTTATTCTGTTTTCAAACTTTACAGAGATCCCCGCTTACCGGGGTTCGAACCCACGACCTCCGGTTCCCAGACAGACACCATACGAATCACGCCATCGCGTTTTCAGAAATTCTGATGCTTAAAATAAAATGCATAACAAAACAGCAGAAGTAGCGTTCTCAAAGTATAAGAGCATGGTAGATGCGCATGCGCCAGTTTTGTGATTCTAGGGGATACCATGTAGGTAGTGTCTACATGTTATCCCCTGGAATCACAAAGCTGGCGAGCGAGAGAACGGTAGATGCGCATGCGCCAGTTTTCTGGATCCAGGGGATACCAAATAGACTCTACCTTACACTAGAATTCCCCAGACTCTGAAATCACGTGACTTGCAACGCTATATTTTGATTGGTTGAAACTGATGCTGCCACTGTAGAACTTGAAAATTAAAAAAGGGACAATTTACTTTTCGTCTTTCCAAAAAGTAGGGCAGAAATTTCATCGAAAGGAGAAAAAAAGATATTTCTGCGAAATGAGGCCAAATTTGGAGCCAAATTTACTACGATGCCAAAAATAAAATCTCGGAGCCAGCTTCAACGGTTTGGAGCCAAATTTCGGAAATTTGGCTCCAAGGAGGCCAATCTGGCAACCCTGCCAACGATACACAACTTTGATTTTTTGCTAGCCAAGACGAAAATATCGCCAAGGTAGTGACCTACGTCATCGTGACGTAGTGATGACATAGGTCACTACCCTCTGGCTAGGGGTAGGGCTCCTATAACTCAGGCTGAATCATCAAGCATCTTGTTTCCCAGTTACCGTTTGTTCCCCATTGATTCCTATGAGGCGAGAAACGTTTGAATGATTTTAAAGCTACAAAAACATTAAAAATGGACAGTTGTTGAGCAGAAAATTATTCTGACCTGTTCAGGCATGGGTTTGGAGTATTTAAATCCCATATAAATGGAGAAAAATGGAATAATTTGTCCATAAATGCTTAAAAGAATAGATCAGGATTGGAGAACTTCGCCAAATGACGCGCCAACCTAATCACTTGCATACAACAAACCGGTTCTTCGAATGTCCTATTCTTATATTTTCCCGTGAAAGAGATTGAGTAAATAATTTACTCGCCTCGCCATATACGCGATAAGACGCCAAATCAGGCAACCATTTTGGAAACTTAATGGAGGCGTGATTCAGCCCGTATTGTAGGAGCCTTAGCTAGGGGGCTTGCGTTTCGCGCTATAGGGCATTCGAACATGACGTCAGGGACATTACCGCCCAAAATCTTCTATCTGCGCAATTTCATGCACATATTATTGGCATCTTTCAAGTGAATGTATGGTTACAATTTTGGCTACTTTATCGCACTTGATTTAATTGCCAAATGCTTTATTGAAGTTAGTTAGTCTTAATCATTTGTTTTTAATAGAAAATTCAGAAATCTTTGCGCTATCTAGACTTGAATGTAAATGAAAGAAATATATCACGTAAGTGTTTTGTAACTGTTTTCTATTTAATAATCTGTCCGATTACTTCTTGTTCAATATTTCGTATAATTTTTTGTCTGTTACGTGAATAGTAATATTTCTAGTGCTAGAATCATGCCTGCTTTTTAAATACTTGTAAACTTTTTGTATATTTTTATATTAAAGCTTATTTATCATTATGATAAGTATACTAGAATATTTTATAGAAAAGACATTGTATATTTTGAAAAATATTTGTGATATACATGCTTGTTGATTTTTTTTTTCCTTTCAATCAATACGCAACTACAATATTTCCTTCTAGTTCCTGCAAGATATATTCACAATCCTTCACAGAAAATATATATTTAAAAATATTTTATTAGATTTTTTTTCTTTTAAAACAGTCAATTTTGCAGACCTATTAATATGAAAACATATATCTGCCAACTTCCCCCCTCCCTTTTTTTTTCTACTCAAATAAGTATTTTATTTGCTAAAAGTTTTATTTAAATGAAATGAAATCGAATAAGTACCAAATAAATATAACACAGTTTATGAATTTTCTGAACTCATTTAAGCTAAACAAGTAAGAAAAATCATGCCTTAAGCATCCGCGATTCAAACGGACTATAGGGGAAAACTGGCGCTGGTGTTCTGTGTCGGCAATCAAACGACGACTTACAGTATTTGTATATGTTTTTCCGACAACTATTTGGATTTTATAAAAATAATTTTTTACGCTAATGTTACGCGAACTCTTGAAATAAGATCAAACAGAAAGAATTTTAATTTAAAACGTAATTATTATGTTTAGAGACATTAAAATTACTGAAAAAAACAGCTCGATATTTTGGCTGTTTTTGTCTCCAAACGAGTACCAATGGCTGTGTATTAATTTCGGAACACACTTAAAAAAACAACAACAAAAAAAAAAAATAAGGCAGGAGTTACTGTTTGTCATATAAAATTGCTGTCATATTTCTCTGTTACCGTAAGTAGCCAATTATTACTATAAATTTTGCAATTATATTGTGTGTTTTTATTTTTGTCTATTTCTCTCTCTATCTGTTTACGCAAGTTAAATTTAGCATGATACTTAGTAGTAACGGTAGTAATGTTAATTCTCGTATATCAGAATTTACAATATTTTTTTAGATTTAGATTAAAGTTTTCATGTATGTTGTATTTTTTATTGGACATGTTAAGTTTAGCTTTTTTCCTAAACTGCCAAAAGGATTTGAAGAATTTGAATTTTTTTTATACGCTTGCTTCAATTAAACGTACTCTCAGATTATTATGTCTGATTTAACTGCTGTAAATTACTGTGGCTAGTATGAGTATTCTTAAAAAAAAAAAAAAAAAAAAAATTAAAAGAGGTAGGGTTTTTTGTTATTTTATGCTTCTTCTATTTGAGTTTTTTAAAAACATAGCATTAAAAAAGCTATTGATGTGCTGTAGTAATTTAAGTATCTTCTGGAATTCTATTTTATAAATATTTAAGTTTTTTATTTCCCCTTCCCCCCTTCAAATTCAAAAGAAAAAAAATGCATCAAATTGCTAAATTCATTTAGCCATCATATATATGGCTGTTTTTTTCTGTTTATGTATGTTGGATGTTTATTTTTTATACATTTCTAATCAAACAATTTACATAAAGTTTTTTCTTTTAAATATTACTACTTACAATACCATAAATTGGCATAATATCGAAAAATCCACAAGTAAATAAAGATGCGTTATCAAAATCTTTCCATACATTTTATAGCATATAATTACTCAGATCTAAATTTCCATCAAACTTTTTGTTTGTCAATATACCTTTACTTTTTCTGATATTTAAACAATTTTATAAGATATCAATTACCATTTAATTTTAGTTTGTGAAATTTTGAGAATTAATTTTGATATTGGTGTAGAAAATAATATTTTAAAGGAGATCTTTCAGGAAAAGGTACAAAGAAAGTTTAAAAGTACATGTTAGTTTTCTTTTTTTCTTCTCCATTATTTACTCATTTTTTTTTTTCTTTCTTTGTTTTTCAGGATTTAGAGAGAACCACAAATTTCACAAGCAAATGTTTTGGGATGATTGTTCTACAGCCTTCGTCAGCAGTACAAAAGCCTTGAAAGCCTGCTTAGAGGAGAATCATGCACTACATGGATAAGAATTGTAAATAAGGGCATGCGCCTGGAGAATTTCTAGAGCGGGTAGAGCCTGACACAGAGTGTCTGGTCGCTCACTTCGGGAATTCCCCCTGGTTTTGTCATATTTACAATTTTTTAAAACTACATATAAACAAGTAAGTGCAAGAAAAAAAAACCCAGGTACATAAAGATATTTGCATACTTATAAAGTCATGTGTAATTACAATTATGAAGTTTCAGATTTCATATTTAGATATACATGTGTAGTTTTCATTAATTTTTTTTAATTTGTGAAATTTTAATATTTTTAACAAAATGATTTGAGAAAAAACTTATCAAATGTAAAATCTGGAAAAAAAAAGGGATTGTTGAAGTATAATTTATGTTTCTCATACAATTACTTATTAATGTTAGTATCTCAAATATATAGCACATGAACTTTTTAATTATAGCATTAGCATTCTAGCACCTGTCTTTCTATTTTTTAATCAATCATACTGTACTGCTGTGACAGCGAAATGCACTGTTTTGAAATACTCAAATAAAAGTTTAAATTTTAAAAAGGTAAGGGTACTTGTGTATTAACGTCACAACAGCAGAAGTTGTGCTAATGCGCCAATAAAACAATCTTGTTCACACACGCACCACAGTTATCTATTGGATTCCTTGTTGCCTTGTTGTTTGCTGATTTTTGACGCCATTTTTTAGTGCTATGAAAATGCGTATTTGGGATTTGCCAAAAACAGAACAAGTGGCAATTTTATTTTTTCAGGAGCGATGATACAGGAGTTCATACACAAGCAGTTGAGAGCATGTGGGGCAGTGCTAAGTGGAGAAACAAAAACACTAGACCTGGGGAGGGGGGAGTCAGCGAGACATCATTTGGAATCTTATTTATCAGAGTTCAATTGACGACAGCATCATGTAAAAAAAAATAGACTGTTCTGAATGCATGTTAAACTTGATATCAACCCATTTTCCACCGAAATCTGATTGACTAATTTGTTTCTAAATAAAGTGTTTGATTTTATGATTTATCGCAAAAAATTTAGGTGTACATTGATGTTAGTTAAAAACTGCCAAATCTGTAGCTGCGGTGGCATTAATATTTAAGTACCAAGGCAAGCAATAAACCACAATCACCTATCCCAATTTAAAACTTTAAGTGAATTAAAAGTTAAATTTGTAAAAAATAAATTTAATTTGTGATAGCTGTTTTTTACATAACAGGTTTCAAAATATCAAAATCCTATCATGTCTGATTTCTACATAAAATAAACAAGTTGCATATTATTAATTTTTAATGTTTTACAAACAACATATAAAAAATATTCAGTTTTCTGACCTTGTGGAAAAAAAATCTTAGGCTGATGTGTTTGCCACAAACGTCCATTATTTTGCCACAAAAGTACATTTAACCAATGCAATATCAAAACAGATTCTTCAATTTATCCAACTCATTCTGATATTTGAATGAATCATCCATAAACTGTACTTTATTAAAAGTTTATTTAAGATAGTGCATCTCGTTTGGACATAAAATAATAGCATCTAGATTTTACATTAAAAATGTTTTCCAAATAATGCTAGAGATCAACACTGGTGACTCAAAAAAAAAAAAGTTAAAATTTCAGCCTAATTATGGCCTGCCTAATTGAATTTTACAAAGTATACTTTTTTTTTTTATATACCATTGATAGGCTAAAAATTGTTTTGTAAAAGGAGTTATGACCAAAATTACCTATCTTATCTCTTATTTTTTACATTTACAATATTAATTCTTAAAGAAGCGACCTAGGCTAATTTATTTTTTTTTCATGAATTTCTAATTTGTATTCTAAAGGTTTCACTTATCATTAGTCTATATTTTATGTATTAGAGATTTTATCAAATCAACATTGATATACATGATGTTGAACATATTCTTTATAATCTTAAAAGTTCCAAAAGAATGAGACAATAATTTTTTTTTTAAATATTCACAAAATGTCAGGCTATTAATAACAATATAGTATATCTATGTGCATTTGTATACTATATAGGGTAGATGTGCCAGTATTGGACCGCCTTCCAGTAATGGACTGCCTCACAGATTTCAATTTACAAAAAAGGAAAAGAAAAAAATAATAAAAACTTATTTATTTTTATTATTAACTCTCCCTTGCAAGCTTTATAATCTAAAGTTTCATTGTTTTACATTGAGAATCATAATGAACATGCTAAGAGCTGAATTATCTTCATTTTCTTGTAAAAATTGAATGTTTTTGTTTGGATAGTAATATAAAACTTTGAATTTCGTATACCAATGGTCATTTACAAGATTGTATTTAAGATTTTAGGAGGGCTATCCATTACTGAGCTTTTGAGTGTTTTGACATATTTCTATTATTTAAAATTAAATTTTTATTTCTATTGGGAAATGTAACCATGGAATTAGTTAAATATTTTTGAAAGAATGTTATAATATGAAAAAAAACTGGAATATAATAACTAACTACAGTAGACTCTCTTAAACCCGCACATATTTTATGGATGTAAATGAAAATTTCAGTTTGGATATTGGGGCAAAATTTGATTTTTTTTAGTTTTGTATCAATTCCATATATCTTTTGATTTGTAATTTTCTTAATAATACTCTACTCATGTTTTTTTCATTTTGCAAGAATATTTTTTTATTGGAAAAAATTCAAGATATTTCTAATATCACTGGTAATCACAATCTTCTTACCAAATATATTTATACATTAATGAAGATTTTTTGATTATTAGCTGGGCTAAACTTGGAAAAAAAAAAAAAAAGAAAAATCCTTATATTATGATTTTAATGTGAATTAGTAATGTACTTTTATGAGGCAAGTTTTGTTGAATAATTTTGGAAAAATACATTTAATCTTTATAATGAATATTTAATCATACACTATTGATTATTGACTTGACCTTTGCTATTAGTGCTTTAATCATTTTAATTTTTAATTATTTTAGTTCATTAGTTATTTTAATATTTTATTATACTGTAAGTATTCATTATAGTTTTGATTGCACTATTAATTACACTCAAATTACTGTTTAAAAAATGTAAAAGCAATGACCAGAAATCTGCAAAATTCTAAAATCCACACAACCTCTGGTCCCAAGTTGTGCGGATTTGAGGGAGTCTACTGTATTAAGGAATTTCATTAAATATTTTTTTTTATTAAGGGGGTCCATTACTAGCACATCTATTCTATATATGTGTATATAAAACACTGGTGCTCAGGTAACGAAAAGGTACCTTTTCTTTTTATAGTTTAACCACTTCACTGTCTGCCCCCAGATAAGTCGGGGTAAAAGCACTGTTTTCCCATTACTGTTGACGGTTAAGTGGTTAATATAAACTTATATAATAAATCTCTTTAACTGTATTGTATATATATATATATAGATATTTTTTTCTTTTTTTAGTTTTAATTATACAAATTTGTGCATAAGATATTTTATTTATTTACATTTATGAGAGCTGTTCTGGCTCTATTACCTGAAACTATTGCAGAAATGCATTTTGTGACCTTATATGTCAGGATGTTGATACTGAAGTTGAGTTAAAATCAGGTAAAACTGAACAATCAGAAATAGAAAAGGTTAACAACCAGGCGTCAGTGTTATATGTAGCATATATATATATATATATATACAATAGACTCCCTCAAATCCACAGCCATTTAAAATCCGTACATCTACAATATGTAAGCAATGAAACTCATTTTAGATGCAAGAGCAAAATTATAGAATTTTTTAGTTTTATTTCATCCTGTATGTATTTTGATGTGCAATTTTTGATAATATGACTAAACTTGTGGGGTTTTTTTATGAAAGGAGTATAACTTTATTTTTTCAAAAAATTAAGGTATTGCTGTTATAACTTGTAATCAAGATCTTTTAACCAAGTATATTTATGTACTGATCAAGATTTTTTAGTTATTATTAAGATGAGTTTGCTGTGAATTAACAGAGAACATACCTGTTTTCTTTCTTGCACTTACTTGTTTATATGTAGTTTTAAAAAATTGTAAATATGACAAAACCAGGGGGAATTCCCGAAGTGAGCGACCAGACACTCTGTGTCAGGCTCTACCCGCTCTAGAAATTCTCCAGGCGCATGCCCTTATTTACAATTCTTATCCACGTAGTGCATGATTCTCCTCTAAGCAGGCTTTCAAGGCTTTTGTACTGCTGACGAAGGCTGTAGAACAATCATCCCAAAACATTTGCTCTGTGAAATTTGTGGTTCTCTCTAAATCCTGAAAAAACAAAGAAAGGAAAAAAAATGAGTAAATAATGGAGAAGAAAAAAGAAAACTAACATGTACTTTTAACATGTTGATGTCACGTAAGTCACAAGTGACTAACACTGAAAGTTTTGTTTACTTAATGATATAATCCTCTAATATGTAAAATTTTAAATATTTAATAATTTCTTAAAACAATGTTTTTGTTTAGTTTTATATCATATTTTACACCGTCAGCCTCTAGTGACTGATGCAGCAAAAACAGAAAGATCAGTGTCAGTCACTGGTGACTGACATGACACTTAACATATTAAGCTTCCTTTGTAGCCCTTTCTGAAACTTTGGATAAGAAATTTTTAAATATGTTTACATCTCCTTGTCATTTCAGATAACTAATGCATCCTTTTGACATAGTCATTTGGGCCATCCCACTAATCATTTTATAATATGCATATAAATTGGCAATCGATATCTTATTATAAAATTGTTTAAACATCAGAAAAAGCAAAAATAAGTGAACAAACAAAAATCTTCATAGAAATTTAGATTTGAGTAAACATACATTATATTATACTTTTTAAAATGTGTGAAAAGTTTTTAACAATGCATTTTTGTTTACTATTTGTAGATCTTATGTCAATTTTAAAAGCAGTCATAGCTTAAAAAGAATTTTAATATAAATCGTTAAATTAGAAATTTATAAAAAATAATTTCCAACATATATAAACAGGAAAAGCAGTCATATATGATATACATATTAAATAAATTTAAAAGCTTGATATATATATATATTTTAGGGGGGGGGGAGAATTAAATATCTATAAAATAAAACTTTAGGAGATTCTAAAATTTCTATGGTGCAACACTAACTTTTTTAATGTAATCTCTTTAAAATCTCAAATAGAAGTCAGATAAATATAATATAAAATAGCAAAAAGCATTATTTCTTTCAATTTGTTTTCTTTTAAGAATACTTATATTAGCTACAGTAGATTAGAAGATTAAACTGAGACATATAGTAATTATCTGTAAATAGGTTTGATTGAAGCAGATAAAAAATTTAAATTCTTTTGGCAGTTTAGAAGAAAGGGTACATAAATTAAAAGCATCATATATAATTGCAATAGCATGAAGTTTCAGATCTATTATTTATATAAGAAAATGTTTCATTTTCATTAATTTGGGATTAAGTTTTAAATTTATAACAAAAAGATTTGAGATAGAATTAATTAGATTTAAAAGCTGGAAAAAAACAATTGCCGATTATAATTTATGTTTTTAATACTAATTTACAATTACTAATGTTAATATGACATACATATAGCATATGAATTATTCAACTGTAGCATTCCTGTACCTATCTCTATATACTTTTTAAATCAATCACGTTGCTTACGTGTACTGTTTTGAAATTTACTTAGGCAAGCAAGAAACCTCAATCAACTATCCCAATTTAAAACTTCAACTGCATTTAAAATCGCACTCGCGAAAAATAAATTTTATTTGCAATATGTTTTTCTCAGATCGTGTATAAAATCCTGTCAAGCTGATTTCCACAAAAAAAAAAAAAAAGTAAACAAATGCATATTGTTAATTTTTAATGCTAAACTTAAACTAACAAAGCAACATCTAAAAGATATTCAGCTATCTTACCTCGGGAGAGAAAAAAATACATTCCGATGAAAATGCTTGCAGCAAACAAGCATGTGTTTTGATATTTTCATGCCGATTTTCAACTCTTCACGAAGGCGCATATTAATAATCCTTTGGAGTTTGATATTTGTTCTTGATGATTATATAAGCAAGTATTAAATTGGGAAACACTACAGCAAACATTAACAATTGTATATCTAAATTACACACACAAAGAAAGGCGTTTTTAGTATTGAAAGATATACGCATTTTCAATGTCGTTTAATGGACTTGCAAAATGTTTGCCGACTCAGAAATAGTTCTTGACGATTTCACCAGAGGGCGTATTCAAGTGCTGGAATCGCGGATAGATTATGAAGCATTTTCTAGCACTTCCTGAAATCATTAACAAAACTTTGTTATACATCTTGGCGATGAAGAAGAATGTAGTAGTGTAATTAAAGTACGTTTTTAATCCTTCATTATTTATGATAGTAGAATATAATTTATCTTATTGTAATTAATATTCTTGAAAAATTGCATTTCTCAAATTTAAACATAGATCGAAATCATCATAAAAGTAAATAAATAGTTAATGACGATTGTTTATAGTGCCTAAACGTTCAATGAATGGGTAATTTTTCCTTTATTGTATTTAGTAACAAGATTCTAAGTTGTCATTTTAACATAAGATTTTGTATCAATTAAATTATGTGTCTTAAAAAGGTTTAAAGGCAGATTTTTTTCCGCAAAAAAATTTATCTTACTACTTTGATTTTGTAGTATACTATATAAATGTAAACTTTAAAGCAATTTATTTAGGTGAATTAAAAGGAAAAAAATGCATAATTTATTTCATGGTATTTGATGTCATATTAAAGTAAACATGGGGTATATTTTTAATACTTAAATCTTGTTCTGCGCTCTTTCAAATTTATAAAATGTGGATTTTTTTTTCTTTTCAGTGTAATTTTCTGCTCATCACATCACCAACAAGTCCCAGCATATTGATTGAATGTGTATTGTCTATGCTGTATGGTTTGTTTATTCACTTCATACCATTGACAATACTTTCTCAATTATTCCTACTTCTGTATACTAATGTTAGCTATGGAAATGGGAAAAAAAGAGAGGCATTTTCTGTTAAGTTCAGAATGGTGAAGGATGGAAGATAATGAAATTGCATTCTACTCCAATGATAATTCATGGTAAAATTTTGATTAATGATATTAATTATAGTAATTCTTATTTATTTACTTTTTGCTTTCTTCATTTTAATTACATGAATTTCATCAATGGTTATTATTATTATATTATAAAGTTGCCATATTAAAGGAAGTGGCAGAAGTATTTATATATTTTTAACTGCATAATATTATATGTATATTCTTCAACAACAAGTCCCTCTTTATAATGATTACATATTAAATAATAAAACTTCATTTTAATGACTATAAAACAATCCACACACATCATTTGTTTCAGGCTGAAATGCTTTGACCTTTGAAACTGGTTCTGAAAATGAAAATGTCCTAATTAAAAATATCTGTAAACAAAATGAAAAAGTAAAAAATGCCCTTTGTATAGATTAATCTCTGCTAGTCACTGAAAAAGAATTTTTAAAAAATACTGAAATACAAATGAGATATCTGTAAAAATAATAATAATAATAATAAAATATCCCATTGGATTAGTATTTGTGAGGGTAATTTCATTCAGTTGACTGAAGTAGTCTTTTAATTTTCCTCCACTGAATAATTGTTTTGCACATGATAATTTGTTTTAATATTTTCTTACTTTTTTAATATTCACATGTAAATATATTTTTCAATAGAAAAGTGTTTGGTATTAATATTATCTTGTCTTTTGTGACATGATTTTTCATAATCAGAGATACATCAAATTAATGTATTTTAACAGAATTTTTATGCACATGCATGTGCCCCACCAATGGCCGAGAAGTTCTGTTCTCGAAAATGGTTGTCTGGAGGGTGTTATATTATAACCCAATCATTTGAAGTTTTTGTGGTTTTCTTCAAGCCTTCAATTTCCTTGCATTAAATATAGGTTAAGTTCCCTTAATAATTGACTGTCATAAACACAGACATGTATATATATTCACATATACATATATATTTAATACTGGTGCCCAGTTAACCAAAAAATTACATTGAGTAACATAAATCTTGCTGATTTTGATCTAGCAAGATTCTCTATCTCGCAATAATTTTAATACTTTTATCTTGACTGGACACAGGAACTGGAGTCCTATGAATTTTTTCTTAATAAAGACGAATTCTTCACATTTTTAAACAGTTCGTTTGGATATAAAATGCTTTATTTGAAAACAAAACAAGCTGACAGGAAAGATAAACATTAGTTATTATTAAAACATCAGTTAGATGATGGATCAATTGCGACATGGGGCTGCTTTTTGTTCAAAGATGTGGAGCCATTTGTATATGTTTTTAGCAAAATTTAATTCAAAGACACATGTACAAACTCTTTCTGGCCATCTCTCACTTGTTGATACAATTGTCTCACTTGCTGATACAATTCTTGCACGAAAAAAAAAAAAAAAAAAAAAAAAAAAAGCTATAACAGTGAGATAATGTGCCTATCCACAAAACATTAGTTCCACAAGAAAAATATTGAAGTCTTGCAATGGGCGCTCAGAAATCCAGTTTTAAATTCCATCGTTAACTTATGGTGAAATCTAGAAGGTTGAATTTATCAAAAAGGAAGGCATTTTTTCTCATCATCAGAACTCAGGTTTATGATTAAGGATGAATAGCACAAACACAATCCCGAACAGTGCAAAAATGAATGATGTCGAGGAATGGTGGAATATTTGCAATCATTAAACTTCAGAAGTGGTTGCATAATACATGAAATATTAGTTCCTTTGGTTACTATATTGAATTTATTTGCTGTCCTTATAGTTTTTACACAGGCAAAAATGGTGGGTTTTTTTTACAATTACTTTATTTTCGTAATAAAATACTCACAGTTTAATTTTGTTGATTTTTTTATTAGCTTTTCAACTTGATACCTTTTATAAGAAAAAAAGATTTATTTGTTTTAAAATTTTTAAGAAAATTAACATTTTTTGCTGTTTTATAGTTTTTACACGCAAAGTAGTTATTAATGGGCGTAATCAAGAATTACTGCTTTTATATTTCACATATATTTTAATATAAATTTATTAATAGTTTAAATAATTGAATAACTTTTTTGAATAGAAAAAAAAAACCTGTAATGTGTTTGGGTCAATTTAGTATAAAAATCAGATGACTTTCATTAAGATATAAATTAATGTTTTTGAAATGGGTTTAATTATATCATCCTCAAAATCATGCTCTTCCAGCTGTATCAAGATTTAAGATATTATGGATATACAATGTCAGTTCCTGGTCCATTTGGATCCGAGAAACACAAATAAAATGTCAAAAATGGGTGTTACTAATTGAAAATTCAAAGTTGATAATTTAAATATAGATGACTTCGAAAGCATAATTTATACACAATAATAATGAATAAACATTATGCTCAGTCTGATTCCTAGAGTTTGATTATTTTTGGCATAATTAGTTCAGAATAACCCCTTTCATTCTACTTATCACCATTGATGCTCTAGAAATTGGTAACTGAAAACTAAGAATTTTTTTTTTTTTGCTACGCGCGAAATAGTGTTTCTGCAATGCTGCAAAAAGTTCAACCTTCTTTAAAAATTAAATATTTTTTTAACGTAATAAGATTTGTTTATCAGTCAGTTAAATATGAGATAAATTTAACTTGTGTTACAATCTGACAGTTATTACTTTTGCGAGTCAGATATTTTGTAGCAAGAGGCATTTTGTTCTAGCCTTAAATCATGACTTTATCTATATACAAAATGCTAAATTTATGTTTCACTATTATAAAATTTGGTACAGCGCAATTTATGCTGCGGTGGCGTATTAACACCACTGCAGCATAAATTGTACTGATGTGCCAATAAAGAGCAATCTTGTTGTTTGCACACGCATACAGTTATCGTTTGGATTTCTTGTTGCCTTGTTGTTTGCTGATTTTTGATGCCTGTTTTGCACAAAAACAGATCAAGATGCAATTTTATTTTTTTCAGGAGCGATGATACAGGAGTTAAACTCTATATTGGGCCATTTTCCACTGAAATCCGACTAACTGCTTTGTTTTTAAATAATGTGTTTTGAATTTTGAAAATGTTTTATGATTTGTCGCAAAAATTTTAGGTATAGATTGGCGATACTTAATAACCATCAAGTCTGTAGCTACAGTGGCTTTAATACGTAAGTATACAAAATTTATACAAAAAGAAATGGTCTAATAAAGATTAACTTTATTACACTAAAATAATTTACAGAACACTCTTCCCATGATTTGCAAAATTCTTTTGATAATTCAGGGGCGATTGTGGTTAGGTTATATACCTGAATTCAGGTATTTTGTAAATTTACAGTACCAAAATTCCAGTTTTTATGATAGTTCAATTCTTAAAATAAAATATCAATTTCATATGATTGCTAAACATAATTAAAGTTTATATATTATGTAATTCGGCCTTCCTGTTATAAATATGTTGTCTTTCGCCCTTGTTCCCATACAGAAACATTTTCTCGCTAAAATTTCAGGTATTTTTTCATGAGCCCACAATCCCCTTGATAATTAGAGTTCAAGGGAAATATTTAAATTTCGATAATCAAGAGAAATTTTTCATGGATTTTATTCCTCGAAGTTGCAGGATTTTGTGTCCAGCGTGTTTTATTATTATTATATAAAAAATCTATTACAATTTCTCAATATAATCATCATTTTTTTAAATACCGTATTTTCGGGCGTAAGCGCCGCGGCGCATACGAGTTTAAAAGTTAAAATTATGCTTACTGCGGCGCTTCTGCCGGGGCGGCGGATACGATGTATTTTTTTCCCCCTTACAACGATATTCATTATAGAGGTGATTCTGATCGGAATTTTCCTGAAAATTTTGAAAAGTCAATCATCAGGAAGAAGATTGCGAAAGAAATACGAAGCATAAAAAATATCGCGAAATTCGAGAAATGATAGCCTAATTTCTGTCATCATTCGCACAAAAAGCAAGAATTTTATCAAAGGATCGGGAGGAAAAAACACTAATTTTATCAGAGGTTTGCGGGAAAAGCGCGAATATGAAGAAGAAAAAATGTGTATTTCATCAAAGTATCACTTGAAAAACTACAATTTTAATATCGTAAAATCCGCCCTTCCCAATCACACGCCAGTCCCCACTATAAAAAAATCGCTGAAAAAAAAAACGCTAATTTCGCCAAAGAATCACGAAAAATAGCCGCAAATTTATTGAAAGGATCGGGAAAAAATCATGAATTTCGCGGAAGTATCATTAAAAAACCCACATTTCGACGAAAGATTGCACTAAAAACGCGAAATATGTCAAAAAATCTCTAAAAAACACAAATTACGTCAAAAGACTGAGGAAAAATCGTGAATTTCTCAAAGGTCGCCAAAAAGAACGGCCAAAAGAATTGTTAGAAAAAACGCAAATATGTCGTATCAATAAATAAACGGTAAAAAATGAAAAGAAACAAGATAAATTCAGGCGAAAAAACGCAAAAAAGGAGAAATTTGAAAAAAGCATGAAATCTATTAAAAAATCTCGCAAAAACGAACATTTCATCAAAGATTCATGATTCATTCACTTCATCATAATTTATACCGTTCTCAAAGGCGAATGAGACAGAATTGAATCATGATGAAATGAATGGATCATGAATCTTTGATGAAGTGTGTTTTTTCGAGATTTTTAATAGATTTCAGTTTTTTATGCTTTTTTTTTACAAATATCTCCTTTTTTCTGCGCTTTTTCGACAGAATTTACATTTAAAAAAAAAAACGCAATTTTTTTCAAGTACTGCGTCAAGTATCAAAATTCATGATTCATTATTCATTCAAATATTTATGATTCATTCAATTCATCATGATTAATACCTTGCTCATTCTCATAAAAAACGCAAATTTTTTCAAGTATCACGAAAAAACTGCAAATTCGTCGAATATCGCGATAAAACCCTGCAAATTTCGTCAAATATCGCGATAAAACCCTGCAAACCTCGTTACAAACTATAAAAAACGTATTAAAAAATCGCGAAAAAAAGGCAGCACGAATTCAGATTTAATTTTATCATAAAAAATATACTAAATTTAAAATTGGATTTATATTACAAATGTAAAAAAAAATGCGAAAAAACACTGAATGTAACGCAATTTTTAACATTTTGATGTATTTTCGTAGGTGCGGCGCATACGACGATGCGGCGCTTCTGATGAATATTTGTTTTATTTTAATGTATTTTCGGAGGTGCGGCTCTTACGGTGGGTGCGGCGCATACACCCGAAAATACGGTAATAGATCTTTCCATGATTAAATTTAACATTTTAAAATTTGAAATACATACTAGAATTTCCTTATAGTTATTTAACCATGGAAAGTTTGTCATTAAATAGAGTGAATATTACTAACCAAAAATTATGTTGTAGATTTTGTGAATTTTTAAAAAAATCACTCGCTGTTTCATTCCAAAGCTTGCAGAGTCCGAAAATGTCAACAGGTTTAGATTCCTCATAAACAAAGACCATGTTTTCAAATCAACAACAAAATGTTTTTTACCATCTGATATTTTTGTCTTTTTTTTCTCAAATTATTTTCATAAAGCATGGTTTTAATTATAGGTGCATTCAGGTCTGACTTTAAAGGGGGTGGAAGAAACAAGGTATCAAGACCTAAAGTATTGATAATTTGCAAATTATTTGGTGAAAATCTAACCCAGGGCGCCATGGCTATTGAAATTTTTCTTGAGTGCATGTTTTCTCTCTCAATCGTATGCAGAGATGATTACTTTGGTTTCCTATTCTAAAATTGTTTCGATCTATCTTTTGTTGTGAAAAAAAAAAAAAAAAAAAAAAAAACTTCTTGTGCTGCTTGTCTGTTGAGTGAGGATTATTCCCTAAATGAATTCTCAAAAATTAGTGCACTAGTCAGAATACATGTGTTCAATAAGAAAAGGAATATTTGAGCAGATTAAGAATTTAGGCATGCAAAGTTTTCTTGAGACAATGGTGCACTGGCCAGCGGGCCAGTCTGAGTCTGTCCGTGACCTCCCTTTAGGATCTGCCGTTACACTTACATATATCCTTTTTTTGTACATTCACAATCATTTTACTTTTCTCATTTAACAATTACCATGAACATTTTTCTATCAACTATCTTTTCTTTTTCTTTTTTTATTAATATAGTATTTAGAAAAGTTTTAGTTTATTTTCTAATACAAAATTTTATGCCAAATAAATAAATACATTTTTAAATTATAGCTACTTAGTTTTTGTTTTTGAAGTTATGGTAATGATAATAATCTTGGTGATGATAATAATATTTAATTAAATTCAGACCCAAACAGAGAGTGTAGAGTGGTTAAACATTACCAGGGCCTGGCTCGTCTAGCAGTCTTGGCTTCAGTTAAAAAAACAAGCACAAATATTTTAAAATTCATTTTTATCAAGAAAGTTTTGGTATTGTGCCTCTGTTTTTATGACATGGCTAATTTCAGACATGCAAACAAGAATTAGTCAAATAAAAGGCTGAATAAAGTCACAAGAAGGTTTAGCATTTTTTTTCTTTCATATCTTAAGGGGCTACTTTCAGTCAAATGAAAAGACCCATTCACTAATGCTAATCCTATGGAAGAAATTTATACAGATATCTCGGTTGCATTTCAATATTTTTAAATGATTTTTTGGCTTTGTATATCTGAGATCGATCTGTATGCATGACGTCAGTTACTTTTTTCATTTTGTTTACAGTTATTTTTTACAAGGACGCTTTCATTTTTGGAACCCGGTTTGGAAAGCGAAAGCAACCCCATAAAAAATATCTGCAACCAAAATCGAAAAACTAAAAAGCGACCTCCATTCAGATCAATCTGAGTTATCCAATGCAAAAAGAATCATCTAAAAATATTGAAATGCAACCGAGATATTTTTATAAATTTCTCTCATAGGATTAGCATTAGCGAACGGGTCTTTTCATTTGAGTGAAGTAGCCTCTTAAACATTTTCATTCAGAGTTAATCAATGATTTCAATTAAAATTGAATTATATTTTCAATATTTTAAATTTTATTTAAAATCTTTTTAAATAGAGGATAAAATCTTTTTAATTAGAGATAAAAGAAGGTTACAAATGCATCTTACATTATAAATGTATACATAATTGCACACAAATAATACTTATAGTTTTTTTAAAATGGTAATGTCCAGCAAATTTATTATCTGTAATAAAGCCTGTTCATAACGGAATCCTGCTATAAACAGAAAAACAACAAACATATGTATCATATGTATATACAATAGACTTCCTCATATCCGCAAACCAGAATCCGCAACTCTCTAAAATCCGCACATATTTTATGGACGTAAACAATGAAACTTTCAATTTGGATATTGGGAATTTGACTTTTTTTTAAGTTATGTATCAGTTCCATATGTTTTTTATTTTGTAATTTTTGTTAATATGACTGAGTTCATGTTTTTTCATGAAGGAAGAATAAATTTATTACTGAAAAAGTTCAAGATGGTGCTGATATTACTGGTAATCACAATCCTCTTACCAAATATATTTATGCATTAATGAACATTTTTTTTTTTTTTTTTTTTTTTTTTTTTTGTTATTAAGCTTGGCTAAACTTGGAAAAAAAAAAAAACTTATTTTATGATTTTGATGTGAATGAGTAATGTAACTTTATGAGGCAAGTTTTGTTGAATAATTTTGGAAAAATACATTTAATCTTTAATAATGAAAATTTAATCATACTCTATTGATTATTAACTTGACCTTTCCTATTAGAACTTTAATCAATTTATAAATTATATAAATTTTTACTATTTTAATTTATTACTTATTTTAATATTTTATTACATTGTAAGCATTCGTTATAGTTCCAATTGCACTATTAATTGCACTCAAATTACTGTTTAAAAAATGTAAACAAAGCGATGACCAGAAATCTGCAAAATTCTAAAATCCGCACAACTTCTGGTCCCAAGTTGTGCGGATTTGATGGAGTCTACTGTATATTATTAACCCCTTGGGGATGAGTGACTGATATATGTGGCATTTAAAATTCTCAGAATCCTTCACTATTCCCACCATTTACCTTATTTAATTGGAGTATTATCACTATTTAAGTACAGAAAATTTCTGTATTGAAATATCAGTGATTAAAGATTTAAAATTAAACATTGTGAAGGAGCTAACTGTATTATTAAAAAAAAAAATCATTGCTGCAAGAATAATAAGACTTGGTAAAAAACTATGGAAAGTAGGGTTCATTATAGCTGTATGTACTAGAAAAAAAAAGAATGGATATATCATAAAAATTCAAAGAGAGATATGAAGCTAAAATAATATCAAATACTGCTATTCTGTATAACTCTTTCATTTTTTTTTTCTTTTTTGTCTTATCCTTATCTATGTATAAGGAATTTAACTCGGTACTGAGGATAAAAGGTACTGCATATTTAAACTTAATTTCACTTTTCATAAAACTAAATTTAGTTTAATAATAACCTTTTGTTTAAGTACTTTTATGTTAACTGAGAGCAAATTGTTTCAATAGTATTTTTTACCTCGCTAATGCAGTTTTTATTTTTTGTGATATAGATAAAAATAATGCTTTAATGTTGAAATAAAATTAGTAATTGACCGAATCAGGAATTTCGCCGAATACCGAAAATTAGGTCAAAATGTGCACCGAATATTCAGTATTCGGCAACCGAATACTTAAAATTTTTTAATAAATATTTTTGCATATATTAACTTTTTTAATAATGATAGAAAGTATTCTTAGGCTTCTTCAACCTTTCGAAGAAATAACAAAAATTATAAGTAACAAAAAATCTTTAATTTCAGAAGTAATACCTATTATTTCTACATTGAAACGTTACTTGGAAAAGTGATAATGTAGAATTTTTTGGAGTGGGAACCATGAAAGAACCAAAAAGACTCACAGAACGTTTTTCAGAAATTTATGATGATGAGTTTTATTTTTTAGCCTCTATTTTGGATCCCAGATTCAAAACAGCTTTTTTTAAAGATGAAGCAACTGCTAATAAATTAAAAAATGTACTTAAAAATAAAGTGCAACAAATAATAAATATATCCTCTCAAACTGAAATTACTGAGCCAAATCAATCACAAAATTTCAATAAAAATTATTCTTTCTCATAAACTGTGCATTCATCATTTTGGGAGTGCTTTGTTGAAATTGCTACAAGTGAAAAAACAGAAAGTGGAAATCCTTCTACTGAAAATGATATCATCACATTAGACATTAAAGCTTCAGATGAATTGGCTGCATACATAGTATTACCACTTATATCAAGGGAAGACAACCCGTTAGTTTGGTTGAAAAAAAAAATAATAATAAGTATCCAACGTTATCCAAGTTAGTTAAGAAATACTTATCTGCGCCTACCAGTAGCGTTTACAGTGAACGTTTATTTCCCAAAGTAAAATGGATTTATGAATAAAAAAGAAACAACCAGATAATGCCGTACAGCTTTTTTTTTTTTTTTTTTTTTTTTTTGCATCATATTTTGTCCATATTAAATTTCAATTACAAATAATTATAATGTATCATTTTATAAATTATCACTTATATTATAACTGAGGTATACTATTAAAATAAATAACACTAAATGGGCATTAGCCATCATGTACATTTAGAGTAATACTTAACCTATTATTTTTCATAAATTATTCTAAAAATTCAACCGAATACTCATAAGTATTCGCCCGAAACCAAATATTCGGTTTACATGCCGAATCACCGAATACCAAATCAACTATTCGGTATTCAGTCAATCCCTAAATAAAATGCCTTGGTTTGCCTTATTATTTTCTGTTTTTCTTCCTCTTTCTTTGAATGAAATAATAAAAGATTTATATGTTAAATGAAATGAATGCAACATAAAAAAATTGCTAGATTATGGCAAGAACATTGTTTGTCAATATATAAACTGTGGCTAACTAATAAAAAATATAGTTTTTCACAAGGAACTGTTCTAATATTAATAAAATACAGTAAAGTATGGTAAGAAGGAACTCCTAAGGATTTTTTAAAAGGTGTGCTTTATTAATTTTAGTATGTATAATGTTATGGTTATGATATTCTTTTTATTGGGACTGTGATATTCCTTCTTGATCATTAATGCAGGATTTTTTGAGACAGCCCTATCATTACATCAGAAATTTCATGGCTTTGGTCAAAGAAATACTATATAATTATATTTGCTGAGTGAAATCTGTCAACATTTTTTAGTGTTTAAACTGTACCATCAAATTTATTTTAAGAAACATATCTACAGCACAGATTCAATTTGTTCAGGCTAATATTAAAAGAATGCTGAATTCTTTAGAATAGTGATAAATGCTGTAGAGGGAATTCTAAAATGCTGGCATTTTACTAACTTATGAATATTAAAGTACGAATATGTTGAATTTCTCAATATCATTGATCTTACTCTAGCATTTGGTTTACTTTTTAATTTAATGAATTCTAATTCAGAAATATAAAGAAGTAACAGAAATTTTAAATATAATATTGAGGGAAAAAAAAATTCATTAGAAAATCAGAAATTAAAAAGGAAGTAAAATTCACAAATAAGTTGTGATAACATCTGCAATGAATCCTTCATGCTTTTGTTAAAATAATAATAATAATAAAGCTTTCTGGTTCGGCATTACAGCCTAATATATTAAAATACAATTTTATCTTTTAAAAAAGGAGCGTTTTAGTTCGAATTACAGCCTAGTATATGAAAATACGATTTTATATAAATAATATTTATATATAAATAGATGAATATACAATAAGCGTTAAAAGTGAAACATTAAATAAATATGGAATTTTCCGCTCGCAATATGTCAATGAATCGTTATATTTTTTGTAATTATAAATTTTCTTTACTCCAAAGTAAATAAGTTGAGTAATAAAACAATTTTTTTTATTACAGCTGCTTATGAAACTTTTTTATCTACTATATATTTTTTAAATATTGATAATCATAATTTTTCACATTGATTTAATTATTATTCTGAAATACATTATAGTATGTGATGTTTCATGTAACTTGTGATAATAATTTGTTGTTTACATCTATAATATGTCAACAAAAATATACGAGGTTGCCAGAAAATCGCCAAGAAAAACGCCAAATCTCCCGCTTCATTAAGGGTGATGACGTCACTTTTGAAGAAAAACATGAAAATCACGTGACTGCTGCCATTCGTTGAAATCCCCTATAGGGCATTCCAACATGACGTCAGGAACATAACCGCCCAAAATCTTCTATCTGCGCAACTTCATGCACATATTATTGGCATCTTTCAAGTGAATGTATGGTTATTATTTTGGCTGCTTTATCGCACTTCATTTAATTGCCAAATGCTTTATTGAAGTTAGTCTTAAGCATTTGTTTTTAATAGAAAATTCAGAAATCTTTGCGCTTTCTAGACTTGATTGTAAATGAAAGAAATATATCACGTAAGTGTTTTGTAACTGTTTTCTATTTAATATTCTGTCCGATTACTTCTTGTTCAATATTTCGTATAATTTTTTGTCTGTTACGTGAATAGTAATATTTCTAGTGCTAGAATCATGCCTGCTTTTTAAATACGTGTAAACTTTTTGTATATTTTTATATTAAAGCTTATTTATCATTATGATAAGTATACTAGAATATTTTATAGAAAAGACATTGCATATTTTGAAAAATATTTGTGATATAGCTACATGCTTGTTGATATATTTTTTTTTCCTTTCAATTAATACGCAACTACAATATTCCCTTCTAGTTCTTGCAAGATATATTCACAATCCTTCACAGAAAATATATATTTAAAAATATTTTATTAGAGTTTTTTTACTTTTAAAACAGTCAATTTTGCAGACCTATTAATATGAAAACATATATCTGGCAACTTCCACCCCCCCCCCCTTTTTTTCTACTCAAATAAGTATTTTATTTGTTAAAAGTTTTATTTAAATGAAATGAAATCGACAAAGTACCAAATAAATATAGCACAGTTTATGAATTTTCTGAACTCATTTAAGCTAAACAAGTAAGAAAAATCATGCCTTAAGCATAGATTATGAAGCACTTTCTAACACTTCCTGAAATCATTAACAAAACTTTGTTATACATCTTGGCGATGAAGAAGAATGTAGTAGTGTGATTAAAGTACGTTTTTAATCCTACATTATTTATGATACTAGAATATAATTTATCTTATTGTAATTAATATTGTTGAAAAATTGCATTTCTCAAATTTAAACATACATCGAAATCATCATAAAAATAAATAAATAGTTAATGACGATTGTTTATAGTGCCTAAACGTTCAATGAATGGGTAATTTTTCCTTTATTGTATTTAGTAACAAGATTCTCAGTTGTCAATTTAACATAAGGTTTTGTATCAATAAAATTATGTGTCTTAAAAAGGTTTAAAGGCAGATTTTTTTCTGCAAAAAAATTTATCATACTACTTTGATTTTGTAGTATACTATATAAATGTAAACTTTAAAGCAATTTATTTAGGTGAATTAAAAGGAAAAAAATGCATAATTTATTTCATGGTATTTGATGTCATATTAAAGTAAACATGGGGTATATTTTTAATATTTAAATCTTGTTTTATTAAATCTTGTTCTGTGCTCTTTCAAATTTATAAAATGTGGATTTTTTTTTTCTTTTCAGTGTAATTTTCTGCTCATCACATCACCAACAAGTCCCAGCATATTGATTGAATGTGTATTGTCTATGCTGTATGGTTTGCTAATTCACTTCATACCATTGACAATACTTTCTCAATTATTCCTACTTCTGTATACTAATGTTAGCTATGGAAATTGGAAATAAAGAGAGGAATTTTCTGTTAAGTTCAGAATGGTGAAGGATGGAAGATAATGAAATTGCATTCTACTTCAATGATAATTCATGGTAAAATTTGGATTAATGGTATTAATTATAGTAATTCTTATTTATTTACTTTTTGCTTTCTTCATTTTAATTACATGAATTTCGTCAATGGTTATTATTATTAATATTATTATTATATTATAAAGTTGCCATATTAAAGGTAGTGGCAGAAGTATTTATATATTTTTAACTGCATAATATTATATGTATATTCTTCAACAACAAGTCCCTCTTTATAATGATTACATATTAAATAAAACCTCGTTTTAATGACTATAAAACAGTCCACGCACATCATGTGTTTCACGCTGGAAACTTAAGCAGCCCATCACCAGCCAATGTAAACATGTGTCTGTAATGAGACAAGATCAAAATGAACTTTGTGACCGTGATTTTTTAATGTTCATTCGTGACTATTTGCATGTGCTTTTATTTTATATTTAATTGTGATTTATCGGGATGTATGAAATCTTCCCCCATGAAATCTGCCCCCGTCCGCCATTTTGACCTCTACATTAGATGGGGGTAGATATCCAGCGGTGCAGCATTTCACTTTCTACGAGGGCCTGATATCTGCCCCCAGTATATCTGCCCCCGTCAGCCATTTTGAGCTCTGCATTAGAAGGGGGTAGATATCCAGTGCTGCAGAATTTCACTTTCTACGAGAGCCTGATATCTACCCCCAGTATATCTGCCCCCTTCCGCCATTTTGACCTCTGCATTAGATGGGGGTAGATATCCAGTGCTGCAGCATTTCACTTTCTACGACAGCCTGATATCTACCCCCAGTATATCTGCCCCCATCCGCCATTTTGACCTCTACATTAGATGGGGGCAGATATCCAGTGCTGCAGCATTTCATTTTCTACGAGAGCCTGATATCTACCCCCAGTATATCTGCCCCCGTACGTCATTTTGATATCACAGTAGAGGGGACATACATGGAGTGCTAGAATATTTTTTAGGTTCATCGAGAGCAGTAAATCCTGGATATATATCCTTTCTGCATATAGTTTTTATTGTTTCCGCTAATAATCATACGGTTTATTTATCTAGAAATTTGTAGACGACACTTAAAATGTAACTCTAAAATTATATAATATATATGAGGACGTAAACTTCAAAACGTACTTTATCGACATTTTTAAAAATGAATTTTCTGTGTGAACCTATTCTATTAATAAATCTGCGGAAAAAAAAACTATAATTTTAGAAAAAAAAAAATGAAAAAAAGAAAGAAAGTTTTAACGTGTGTTTTGGCATTGTAAAATCTTGGTGTTTACAATGAAAACTAATAGTTTTTATGATATTTATTTAAATCGCACAAATTTTACTTTCTGGAAAAGGAAAAATTTGAACCTCACGCCCTCTTATATACATGCAAGATTTTTAGTACTTTTGTAGATTTTTAGCATTTTCCAACAAAGTTAAAAAGTGCTTTTGCATTTTGTTTGTTTGTCCGTCTGTCCATGCACTGACTCCCGTAAATACACTCGGATTTTTATACAATTGATAAAACTTATTTAGGTTGATTAAAACATGTTTGTTATTGCATATGAAGTATGTACTGTTAATGTTTCAATTTTAGGGACACTCAAAAGAATTGAAGAGTATTTTAATGACATTACGCTATTCCAAATCTTTTGAAACTGGCATAAATTCTTGAATCTCTTTACGATCACGTTAAAATAGAACATTTTTAACATTTTTTTATTAATTTACAGGGACACATAAAAGAAATCGGTTACGGTACTGTCTTTGCATAATAATTGCTGGAGTGTACGTTTTAAAATTCGGTATACGCTTTTAAGTTTGATTAGTTTTTTTTTTTTTTTTTTTTTTTTTTTTTGCATATTACTCTTTATATTAAATTCTATACCTAATATACAGTACCAAAGAACAGAATTCTAATTAATGTTTATTAAATCAAATAAAAAAATTACTTCTAAGTTTTAAATACTCGAAATGATAATAATAAAAATATATGCTTTTTCCCAACTTATTTAATAATTAAAAATATGGTTTCAATATCTATATTATAAAGACCAAAAGTATCTGTGCGTAACGCATACGTCATTTTAAGAATGGCAACACTTTAGAGTTTGAAATGCATTTTCGGTTTTGCAATTTTTTCTACTGCAAATTTTTGTATTTCTTAACTGCGCACTTTTTTAATTTTTACACCATCGTATAGGGGAAAAATGTACTTTTAAATGCAATTTATTTGAATACTGTATCTTAATTTATTTTTGAAACATTAATTTTTTTGTAGTTTGTAATACCGTTTTTCTAAACGTGGCAACAGAAGTACTCCATGCTTATTAAAAGCAAAGGGAAAAAAGCCGGGGAAAAAAAAAAAAAAAAAAAAAAAAAAAAAACAGATTACTGAATTTTTATGTTGCCATTTTTTTATTAAAAGTGAAAAAAAAATAATTAAACTACGTTCTGTCAAGAATATTGTCTGTTATAAAACCCAGTGAATGTTTGTTTCTTTTATAAAATTTCATTTATACTTTAAAAAAATATATGGATAGTTTAGTATCTGTTTCCGTTAATAGCTATCGAGACTTCAAGTTTTGAATCAAAATGATCAAATTAAATTATCGATTTTCTTTAAAAAAGTGAATACAGATATGAAAGGTGTATATTTAAATTTTGATATGGTGAAAATGACGTCAGATTTAGGTTTGGAGAAAATATTCTATGTTTGAGTAAAAGTGCAATCAATTCTGCTTTTTTTCATATTGGAATACAAGCATTAAAACCTTAATAACTTTATTATAATAAAAGATCTTTATTTTTATTTATTTTTTATTTTTTAGATGTAGAATAAAATTTAATTTTAATAATATCTGTAACTGAGTTTTATAGAAATAATATTTTGTTAACTTTAGATTGAATATAATTTCACATAAAGAAGTACTTTACAGTTAAATTAATTAAAAAATATAAAATACAAAAATAAGTTAAAAAAGGACGTGTATACAGTGAAAAACTTCATAAGCTAAAAATTTCATGTTTTGAGTGAAAAGAATAGCATACAGTCATGGGAATAACCCCCCCCCCAAAAAAAAAAAAAAAAAAAAATGTGTGCCACTCGGGGACTGCCGCGGTAAAGCTATTGCATAGCATTTTTTATCAACTTATGCAAAAATACCGCGTCAATGTCTGCTGAAGTCTATCGAAGGATACCTTCCCGAAGTCTGCCAAACTGAAACTTCGTTAGCCGGATTGTTAGGAATTTTTCTCGTTGCGGAATTCTTAAATTCAGTCGCCGCGCTCAAAGCCCGCGATAAAAGCTATGCAATAGCTTAATAAATTACCAAACAAAATTTGGTCGCGCTACGAAAATTAGATCGCGAGTTATAAGCATTTTAAATTTTTCGACCCTCACGGGGGGGGGGGGGGTCTCCTGTCACCAAAAATTAACACTGTCTCATAAAAAATTACCAAACAAAATTTGGCCGCGCTACGAAAATTAGATCGCGAGTTATAAACATTTTAAATTTTTCGACCCTCACCGTGGGGGTCTCCTGTCACCAAAAATTAACAAAATCTCATAATAAATTACCAAACAAAATTTGGCCGCGTTACGAAAATTAGATCGCGAGTTATAAGCATTTTAAATTTTTCGACTCTCACCGTGGTGGGGGTCTCCTGTCACCAAAAATTAACACTGTCTTATAATAAATTACCAAACAATATTTTGCCAAGCTACCAAAATTAGATCGCGAGTTATAAGCATTTTTAATTTTTCGACCCTCGCCGTGGGGTGTCTTCTGTCACCAACAATTAACAATGTCTCATAATAAATTACCAAACAAAATTTGGCCGCGCTACGAAAATTAGATCGTGAGTTATAAGCATTTTAAATTTTTCGGCCCTCACCGTGAGGGTCTCCTGACACCAAAACTTAACACTGACTCATAATAAATGAATAAACAAAATTTGGCCGCGCTACGAAAATTAGATCGTGAGTTATAAGCATTTTAAATTTTTCGACCCTCACCGTGGGGGGGTCTCCTGTCACCAAAAATTAACAGTCTCAAAATAAATTACCAAACAAAATTTGGCCGCGCTACGAAAATTAGATCGCGAGTTATAAGCATTTTAAATTTTTCGGCCCTCACCGTGAGGGTCTCCTGTCACCAAAACTTAACACTGACTCATAATAAATGAATAAACAAAATTTGGCCGCGCTACGAAAATTAGATCGTGAGTTATAAGCATTTTAAATTTTTCGACCCTCACCGTGGGAGTTCTCCTGTCACCAAAAATTAACAGTCTCAAAATAAATTACCAAACAAAATTTGGCCGCGCTACGAAAATTAGATCGCGAGTTATAAGCATTTTAAATTTTTCGACCCTCACCGTGAGGGTCTCCTGTCACCAAAACTTAACACTGACACATAATAAATGAATAAACAAAATTTGGCCGCGCTACGAAAATTAGATCGCGAGTTATAAGCATTTTAAGTTTTTCTACCCTCATTGTGGGGGGTCTAAAGTCTCCAAAAATTAACACTGTCTCATTATAAATTACCAAACAAAATTTGGCCGCGCTACGAAAATTAGATCGCGAGTTATAAGCATTTTAAATTTTTCGACCCTCACCGTGGGGGGTCTCCTGTCACCAAAAATTAACACTGCCTTATAATAAATTACCAAACAATATTTTGCCAAGCTACCAAAATTAGATCGCGAGTTATAAGCATTTTTAATTTTTCGACCCTCACCGTAGGGTGTCTTCTGTCACCAACAATTAACAATGTCTCATAATAAATTACCAAACAAAATTTGGCCGCGCTACGAAAATTAGATCGCGAGTTATGAGCATTTCAAATTTTTCGACCCTCACCGTGGGGTCTCTCCTGTCACTAGAAATTAACAATGTCTCATAATAAATTACCAAACAAAATTTGGCCGCGCTACGAAAATTAGATCGCGAGTTATAAGCATTTTAAATTTTTCGACCCACACCGTGGGGGGGTCTCCAGTCACCAACAATTAACAATGTGTCATAATAATTTACCAAACAAAATTTGGCCGCGCTACGAAAATTAGATCGCGAGTTATGAGCATTTCAAATTTTTCGACCCTCACCGTGGGGTGTCTCCTGTCACTAGAAATTAACAATGTCTCATAATAAATTACCAAACAAAATTTGGCCGCGCTACGAAAATTAGATCGCGAGTTATAAGCATTTTAAATTTTTCGACCCTCACCATGGGGGAGGGGTCTTCTGTCACCAACAATTAACAATGTCTCATAAAAAATTACCAAACAAAATTTGGCCGCGCTACGAAAATTAGATCGCGAGTTATAAGCATTTTAAATTTTTCGACCCTCACCGTGAGGGTCTCCTGTCACCAAAACTTAACACTGACTCATAATAAATGAATAAACAAAATTTGGCCGCGCTACGAAAATTAGATCGTGAGTTATAAGCATTTTAAATTTTTCGACCCTCACCATGGGGGGTCTCCTGTCACCAAAAATTAACACTGTCTCATAATAAATTACCAAACAAAATTTGGCCGCACTACGAAAATTAGATCGTGAGTAACAAGCATTTTAAATTTTTCGACCCTCACCGTGGGGGCTCTCCTGTCACCAAAAATTAACAGCCTCATATTAAATTACCAAACAAAATTTGGCCGCGCTACGAAAATTAGATCGTGAGTTATAAGCATTTAAAATTTTTCGACCCTCATCGTGTGGGGGGGGGTCTAATGTCCCCAGAAATTAACACTGCCTCATAATAAATTACCAAACAAAATTTGGCCGCGCTACAAAAATTAGATCGCGAGTTATAAGCATTTTAAATTTTTCGACCCTCACCTTGGAGGATCTCCTGTCACCAAAAATCATCACTGTCCCATAATAAATTACCAAACAAAATTTGGCCGCGCTACGAAAATTAGATCGCGAGTTATAAGCATTTTAAATTTTTCGACCCTCACCGTGGGGGGTCTCCTGTCTCCAAAAATTAACACTGTCTTATAATAAATTACCAAACAATATTTTGCCAAGCTACCAAAATTAGATCGCGAGTTATAAGCATTTTTAATTTTTCGACCCTCACCGTGGGGTGTCTTCTGTCACCAACAATCAACACTGTCCCATAATAAATAACCAAACAAAATTTGGCCGCGCTACGAAAATTAGATCGCGAGTTATGAGCATTTTAAATTTTTCGATCCTCACCGTCTGGGGTCTCCTGTCACCAAAAATTAACACTGTCTCCTAATAAATTACCAAACAAGTTTGGCCGCGCTACGAAGATTAGATCGCGAGTTATAAGCATTTTAAATTTTTCGACCCTCACCGTGGGGTGTATCCTGTCACCAGAAATTAACAATGTCTCATAATAAATTACCAAACAAAGTTTGGCCGCGCTACGAAAGTTAGATTGCGAGTTATAAGCATTTTAAATTTTTCGACCCTCACGGTGGGGGGGTCTCTTGTCACCAAAATAAATAAGACCACCAAAATAAACACTGTCTCATAATAAATTACCAAACAAAATTTGGCCGCGCTATGAAAATTAGATCATAAGAAACATAAGTTTGAGACTTGATATTCTAATATCTGAAAAATACCGCGTCAATGTCTGCCGAAGTCTACCGAAGGATACCGTTCCGAAGTTTTCCGAAAGGAAACGACGTTAGCCGAGTGTTAGGTTTTTTCGTTACCAATGTGTTAGGATTTTTCGCGTTACGGAATTTTTGGATTCGGTCACCGCGCTCAAAGCCCGCGATAAAAGCTATGCAATAGCTTAAAAAAAAAAAAAAAAAAAAAAAAAAAAACTTACTAACGCCTCAACAAATTATTGTAGAAAAAAGTTGTTGGTACCAAAGGATTGGAAATAAAGTGTACTATTAAATGATGCATATAAAATGTGCTTAGTGGGGGGAGGTGACATATGCATATTAAAACGAACCGAAACTTTTTTTTTCAACGGCAATACCCAATTTTAACAAAATATTTCAAATTTTTGGTTTAAATTATGCCTAATATATATATATATATATATATATATATATATATATATATACATGTATTACCCATTTTAACGAAACATTTGTCGTGGCTATACCCGAAAGATATAAAGCGACTAAAATGGTCTTATTGGTAAAAAATAATATACATTAATAGAAGAGACATAATCATTCTGTAGCATTCCAATAATTGAGTACATAACTTCAATTTAGATGCAGCCTCTAAAATATGCTTGTTTTAAAATAATTAATTTCTTGGAAACTAATTGTACAATAAGAAATTTATGAAAATTTGAATTTAGGTTAATTTAAGGGTGCAAAATCTTTTTATGGTGGCAAAATTATTTGTTGGTATTGAATTAAACGACAAAATTTGGATTTATTTTTATATGAAAATGGCCTCCTAAGCGATTTTATATACATCATTTAAAAGTAGACATTATTTATAATCTTTTGCTAACAGCAACTTTCTACTAAAATAATTTATTGCACAATGCACAGTTGATAGGGGGTGGTTACCTTTTTCTTCTACGATTGTACGTAAAAGGTTCAAAATATCTCAAACTTAAAGAAAGGTAATTTTAGCAATTTTTGGAGCGAATTATTATTAGTAGTATTGTTATTTGCATTTGCATATGTTTTTTAAGATTTCTATATTATAGGGGGAACTGGGGTACATTGATACTTGGGGCACATTGATACACCCCCTGTACAGCACACATGGTCATTACAGGAAGTTTTACAACAGCTCCAAAAGGTGATACAGTGAAACCTCTAAATAAGGGACACCTATGGGACAAGAACTTTTGTCCCTTAAATAGAGGTGTCCCTTATTCGGAGTTTTCTATTTTATTTTTAATTTATCGCTCAGAAGAATATAAAAATAACAAAGCATCAAAGGTGAAATTTAAATGTATCCGAAGTGTGAAGTGTATAAATTACATTAATCAGACACAAAAGAAAAAAAAACAGAATTAATTAAATTTTTCAATTGATTATAGAATCATCAAATGATTTGTAGAATTATTGATTTGTATTTTTTAATCAAACAGTGTACATGCAAAAAGTATAAAAACATTTAAAAGAATTTTACTTGAAGTAATCAATCAAAAGGGATTGTTTTTAAATTTCAATTTTTTCACTACAAACCTTTCAAGTGTTCATTTACTATACTTAAAAATTTTAGTTCTTCATTACCAGCAGTATTCACAAAAAGAAAAATAAGTATTGAACTTCTTTGCGTATTTTAAGACAGCAAATCTCTCAATTGTTCAACTCAGTAAGCAAAAAACATTTTGTCACGATTACAAATTCTTTTTTAATGGAAAGGTATAAACTTAGAATGCTGGATTATGGAGGCGATTTTAAACTGAACTGCGTTTTCAATTTTTTGATAAGTAAATTATTTATTGAGTTATATGTGATTTTGATCACTTGACAAAAATGTTATTTACCCTTTCTTGAGTAGTTATTCTTTTATGTGAAAATTCGGTTCAAAACACCCACTTTCATAATATTTTTTGAAAGCATCTATAAAGTTCTTTTTTTCACTATTTTCTTTTATTCTCCACTTTTATAATCATCCTCATAATTTTCAGCATTAATTTCGACGGAAATAAATGCACTGATGTCAAATCAGAATTGTGGGGTGAACAAATGCTGATTAATTGTGTCGTGTGTCTCTTTATCTACATGACTGTCCATCTGTTTGCTAAGTTTACAAAAATCTGTATTTTCATTTTCATCACAAATTACTTTATTATCTGAAATGCAAAAACCAGTCCTTTTAATCTCAGTTTCAAGTGTCCCTTAAATCGAGTGTCCCTTATTCAGAGGTAAATACATTACACGTCCTATACAAAGGTACTGGGACCGGAAGTTTTGTCCCTTAAATAGAGGTGTTCCTTATTCGGAGTGTCCCTTATTTGGAGGTTTCACTGTAATAGTGAAATTAACTACATACAGAAAGTTTTGGAATGATTCAATAGTTTGATGAAATGAGATGGGTGATTAATTGCTTTTGTAGGTCAAATTTGAGTTGTACAATTAAAATGGTATTATACAACTGTTCCAGTATTTTCACCCTAAAAGAATACCCTCCCTGGCAAGTAACGCTAATCTTTATCAGTTCCTCATTCTTTATTGTTATATAAATTATGATGTGTTGGATTTGCGACTCATTTTATTTAAAATGGCTGCATGGGGCACAATGATACAGTCTTTGTCGGGGCACAATGATACAACCTAAATCATTTTCTAGTTCATTTTTTCATTACCTTTTATTTTTATTTTTACCATACACTCCCAAATTCAACCATTTTTCGTCAAAAAGTTCTACTATTAGTTTTTATTGAAGTGAAATAGCTCTAATTTCTTTAAATTATAACATTTTACAGTATTTTTGCAAACAGAAGACGTACAAACTTACACAATATTTAGTGCTAGTAGAATTAACAAAAGAAATATACGCCAGCCTGGCAAATCTCAAATTTATATCGATTCTCCAGAGAAAAAAGTATTATCGACATGAGACATGTTAAGTAAGAGAAACAAGCTGCAGAACAGTACATAATAATTATATTATAAACATAATTTTTTATATAATTATCCTTTATTTTCTGTTTGTGAACCAATTTATAAAGAGAAAACCTGGTAATTCTTTCACCTTTCCTAAGAAAGAAGAGAATTCTGGGGTTAAAGTGCCAGATATGACAAAGTTACCACAGCCAACAAACAGATAAGGAACAGCCAGAACATCAGGTCATTATACATTTCATTTTGATTGCTTTAATATCGCTTACAAATAAATTGTATGCGATTTTAATGTCTATAAATATATATATAAAATGGTTTGCTAACTATTTTTCTGTGAAAAATATGCATTGGTGTTATTTTGTCTCCATTTTTCCCAGACGTTTCAAAGTGCATCAATCTGCCCCGGGGATGGGGCACTTTGATACAAATTACTTTTTTTGGATTTTTTTAAAATTACATGCAAAAATAATATATAAAAAAACGATTGTACATTTTTGTAACACACAACACAGGTTTTGCTGACATCACATAGAAAAATAACTTGAAATTTCTGCTTTCTAGACACCAAAATTTTTTTTTGAACAAAGCTGTATCAATGTCCCCCAGTTCCCCCTACTATTTACTTTTGGATTTTCCTTGTTTTGTAAATTTGCATATACAACAATAACGCTTTCAACCATTAACAAAATGAAGTGATAACTGAATGTTCTATATAATAATTCTGAACTATTCTATATAATAGTTCAATATATTCTATATAATAGTTCTGAACTATAGTAGAACTTTCCTATTATGATAAAATATATTAATAGGGTATGTATCTTCACTATTGAATTTTTTTAAATTATTAAAATTTTTAATGATTTATGTGAAGTGAAAATTCATGTGAAAGGTTATAGCTGTTTCTGCCCTCTTGCGTTATAAAAAGATATATAGTATGTAATTCATTTTATAATCTGAAATCCCCCTCCTTTTTTATATAGTTGTAAATGAAACTATATTCAGTAATTTAAGACAACATTTATACTAATTTTTTTTTTTTTTTTTTTGTTATTGATGTTTTAAATCAGCAGCTCTCACTGTTTTATTGATGATAAAAAATTAAATTTAATCGACGCATTATATAAAATAAATTCTCATTTATTTGAAAAAAAAAGGAAAATTCTAAAAAAAAAAAAAATTTAAAAAACAAAATAAAGAGGGAATAAAACAAAACATTTATCATTTAACAATATTCGTTACATTTTGTAAACTTAAAATTTTCCAAATTTAGCTTTTGGTTTTCGCTTTAAATTAACATAGTTAAAAAAAAAAAAAAAAAAAAAAAAAAAAAAAAACATTCTTAACAAATTATTTTGCGCTTAACAAAAGAAAAAAAAGTTCTAACGAGAGCTATTTAATTGACACATTAAAAAGAATCAAAATATATAAACACATAAATACTAATGAAAATAATGATAAGTATCAAAATTCAACATTTAACAGACGATAGAGAATATGCAATCCATTTTAAAAGTTGATTGAAAGTCTCAGTTCCTTATGTGATTGACAATTTATCTTTAAATGTTACTCACAGATTGTCAGTTTTTAACACATAAAATATTAAATTAAGAATATATTTTGGAAAATATTTTGGCAACAAAAAGAACATATAATATTCATTTCCTGGGGTGATTTTTAAACCCTAAAACCTATTCCGGGATTCATTTTATGAGAAAGAACTTATATCCAAAATATGAAATACATCTGATAAATGTGCATAAAAACAATTTAACTAATTTAAGGGGAGGTTATAATCACTCGTCCCTTTTTAATTAGCAAAATAATCCCATATCTAATCAGAGATACACCTTATCATAATGAATCTATAATCCAAAATTTGAAGCAAATCCGATAATTCTGCGTAAAAAGCCATTTATTTAATTTAAGGGGGTGAGGGTTGTATTCGATTCACCTTCTATACTTAGCCATTAAACTCTTAGAACTATTCAGGTATTCACCTTTTTAGAAAATACCTATATTTAAAAGAAATACATCGGGTAATTCTGCATAAAAAACGATTTATCTAATTTGAGGCGAGATAATTGCCCCCCTCTTTTATTAATAAGCAAAAAAAAAAAAAAAAAAAAAAAAAAAAAAAAAAAAAAAAAAAAAAATCACGTAACTAATCAGAGATACTTCTTATCATAATTAACTTATGTCCAAAATTCCAAACAAATCGGATAATTCTGCGTAAAAACCTATTAATTTAATTTAAGAGAGATTATTCCCCCGTTCTCCCTCTATGCTAAACCATTAAATTCCCAAATCTCTTCAGGCATTATGTACTATATATAAGCCTTATCAGAAAGAACCTATATCCAAAATTTGACACACTTTGGATAATTCTGCACAAAAACCGATTTATCTAATTTAGGGCGGTTAAGTGAATTAAGTGATGAAAAATGAGCCACTGCCCTTCAAGGAGTTAATAAACATCAAATTTTTAGATACATGTTACCGAATTTTGTCAGAATTTATACATTTAAACGAAAACTTAATCTCTTATCAGGATCTATGCAATATTCATATTTTTTCTTTATTCTACCTTTTACCTGAAAAAAAGGATGGATTCACAAAAATTTTTGAATTTCGGTCTTCGTCGGATTTACACGTTTTAGAGGGTCAAAGATTCCAAAAAACACGTGTTTACGAAATGTCTCTCTGTGACATAAATTTTGTAGACACTCTATCTCTAGAATTTATAAACATAATTTCACAAAACTTTATATTCAGTTAGTCCCTGAAATACACTGGTGATAATTAGTTTTTGGTGTAAAATCGATCAATAAGTTGCGCTGCTATGTTGCATTTTTTACGATTTACTCAACAGCTATATCTTGATAACTAATACGCATATTTCCATCAAACTTCCGATTCAGTTAGTCCTTGATATGAACTCATGTTTGTTTACATTTTAGTGTAAATGTTTCAAGAAGTGGCGCTGCTATGCTGTATCTTTCACAATTTTTGCTATCGTTCTGTTTCAAGAATTAAGGGTGTATTCCAAACCAAATTTCTTATATTCCGATTCATTTTTTAATTCCTTTTTGCTCTCAAGTGCATCAAACTGGCAAATTCTATTATTAAGAAAGTACACAATGTGCCGTGCTTATGGAGTTTTTGATAAATGGAGAAAATATTGCAAAAAAAAAAAAAAAAAAGGCTGTCAAAGATGACGTTTTGAACCGAAGTTTTTGAAGCGGAAGATCTAAAACAAAAAACAAAAAAACAAAACAAAAATAAAGTAAAATAAAAATAAAAGATCAGAGTGAGAAAATAATTGTTTATAAATCAAATTCTAATGAATTGAGGGGGAAATTAAATCACACGGCATCTTCAAAAATCATCTTAGCAAATTTCATGTTTCTACTTTAAAAAATTCGTCTGAAAATGTATCAGAAAATTTCGAGCTGTTGAGAGTGGGAACATATTTTTTCGAATCCACCCTTAATGCACGGAATTTAATAAAAGTTTACTTCAGGTAGTCATTCATATATATTGAGGCTGATTAGTTTTGGTGTAAATCGCTCAATAGGTGAAGCTGCTATGCTGCATTTTTCACGATTTTTGCAACAACTCCATCTCAGGAACAAATACACGGAATTTAATGAAAATTTATTATCCTGGTAGTCCCTGATATAGATTGATCTTGATTAGTTTTTGGTTCAAATCGCTCAACAGGTGGCGTTGCTCTGCTGCATTTTTACGATTTATACGACAGTTTTATCTCATTAACTAATGCACTAATTTCCGTCGTCGATTCCGTTTGTGATTTTTTTTCTGCGATTTTTAAAAATTGACATCATAAACATTGAAATCAAAAACATAAAAAAAATAAAGGTACCAAAGCAGCATATCTGCGTTCAATTTTCTGTCTGAAAATGACAATCAATTAAAAAAAATAATTTTTTGAAACTCACACTTTTGTATTATTTATTTATTTATTTATTTATTTTTGAAATATTTAAAGTTTTTCACCCAGAATTTAAAGTCTAAATACGAAAAGACAAATCACACACGCGTAAACATACATTCATCTTTAAGAAGATTTCTTCAATTTTAAACGATATTGACATTTAACCTTTCAGGCAAATTCGTTTCCAGAGATCTCTTCAGGATTTTTTATAGGTAGATTTCGTAAAGAATACTATACCTATTATATTTTCCCCTGTGTTGAAATTTCTGAAATTTTTTTGCAGATCCATGCCCATCATGAGTAATATAATCCAAAGCCCCCCCCCCTCCCCCCAGTTTAAAACTTTATATAAATATTTATCTGTTCATATTTATTTATTTATTTATACCGTATATACTAGTGTAAATGTCGAAGAATTTTACACAAAATTTGGGAGTTAAAAATAGGAGTCTGTCGACTTATACAGGAGTTAGTAAGATTTTTTTTTCTTTTCACAGGGCTAGTCCTTTTATGGATCTATGTTGGAGAGACAGGTAAAAACGAACAATGATCAGTCCCTGAGATTGACAAAAAAAAAGCTCAACAAAAATGTCCCTCTAATTCTTTTGCACCCATTCCCGCATGCAATGCTCCTCAACGCAGGAAATTAAATTTCAGCATTTGTATACCCCTTTTAAAAAGAGTTCAACGTGAAAATGCTTGTAGATGCCTCTTCTAAAAGTCCTACAATACAAAGAAGTTTTGTACATTAGCAGTCTAAGGAACTTTTTACTCTGGTAAATAAGGCTTAAATAGATTTTTCAAAGATTTTTTTTCTTTTCAAATATCGAATTGATGGGAATGGGTTTCAAAATAATTTAAACTTCTGCGTTTTTACATAATTATGCTTTTTGCAAATATTAGACTTAAAAAACTCTGATTAGAAACGCAGAAAAAGGTTATTATTATTATTACTATTTTATTATTATTATTATTATTATTTATTATCATTATTATTATTATTATTATTATTATTATTATTATTATTATTATTATTATTATTATTATATCTTCGATTGCATATCATTTTTCAACATAAGTGCTATTGAAGTTTCAATGAGGAAAGCTTTTTTCTTTTAGCGATGAGAGCCGCTGGCGCCTAGATTTTTGCACTCCTGTACATATCCACGTAATTTCTATAATTTTGCATAAATCTCTTGCAACCTCATACATAAAATCAAGGAGAAGAAAATCTCGGTCATGTTCGTTAATGGCCAAAATCAGACCAAGGAGGTTGGAAATGGGGAAGGAGTTTGTGAAAACAGAAAAAACCCTTAATTTCACAATTGTGATGTACATAAAATCAATTATCGTTATTATTACTTCTAAGAAAAGTTCTAAAAATTTATCTATGACAGATTTTTGACATCGTTAAAAATGGGCTTAAATTGCGCAAAAAATAATGTTTTAACCCTTTCAGGGGCAAGGCTTTTCTGTTCCCAAACTGGTCAAATAATTAATTCAAACTGCGATTTTTGAACAAACTGTTTTAAAAATAATCGAAAACTTTTCGTCATGCATATTATGCGATCAAAATTGCAGTAAAAATTTACTGCTACCGTTTTTCAGTTTGAACCTTCAGATTAACTGTTTCCAGACTGCAAAAGACGTCCTTAAAAGGATTAAAATAAAACAAAAAAATCATATCTTCGTCGGTTTACAAGATATTAAATGCAATTAAATTTATTATAAATCTTCTTAATATTATCTACAACTTTTATATTGACAAGTTTTTCATGGGACCAAGTCTAACGGAAAAAGAATCATAAAGGGAGAGGAGGTTAGAGAAGAAAAGAAGTCACAGTAACATAATTCTGATTAAAAAGGCACTTATTGAAAATTGAATTAAAAACTCATCAAAAGCGGCTAGATGAAAATGCGTTTATTTCTAATCTTGATTTCCTTTTTTTTTAAATTAGTAATTAACTTTCAAATATACCTTACGCCTATATTCTGAGGTGGTAGGGGCTTTTCCTAATTATTTACTTAACCCTGCTGTTCTGTTGGGGTCTATTTGACCCGAAAATTTTATTGTTCATTTATAAAAAAATAGCGCAGAGATATTTCCATGTAACTTTTTGACTTTGTTCATTAGTAATATAACTATATATTCCTAGAAGCATTTACGTTTATTTATATTTCCAAGAGATATTTTTTAACTTAGTCCTGATGTACTGTTCGGGTCATATTGACCCGAGTTAAAAAATAATTTTATCATGCACTTTTAATTTTGTTTGGAATCATTCAATAAAAATAATTACTGCAACGTATCTATTTCGAAATCTGTTTCGTTGGCACAGGTGTTAGATCACGTGACAGGAAAGCAACGTCAAATGTTGATATCATTGGCGGAAGGGGGGGAAATGCATCTGTTAGTAGCGTTACTTTTTTCTTGCTGTATTTTAATTTCTAATAATCTGAAGAACAGTTGTATCTCTGAGTATTAGTGAAAAAATGGCGAATCGTAGAAATTTGAGCGACGCTGATATTGCTAAATTAATGGAAGCCTCTGACAGTGAAGAGGAAAATGTGTCTCAGTATGAAAATCATACAAGTGAGGAAATTGAAAGTGAAAGTTCTGACAACAATTTTGATATTGATATTCAAAAGACGCATAATATACAGAGTATTCAGTTTAAGAATCGTGAAATAGTATGGAAATTGAGTGCCCGTCTTCATTCTGGTCAATTAACGCCTGCTAATATTATAAAAACTACTCCAGGTGTCACAAGATATGCAACGACAAGGATAACTGACATAAAAAGCGCATTTGCGACGGTATTCAATTCTACAATCGAGAACGAAATCATAAAAATGACTAATATAGAAGGAATAAAAGTGTATGAAAAAGAGTGGAAAGATATTAGTACTGAAACTTTTCAAGCATACATCGGATTATTATTATTAGCTGGTGTGTACAAATCATATGGAGAATCAACAAAAAATTTGTGGAATCAAGAAACAGGCAGAAATATATTTTGTGCTACAATGTCCCTCGAAACCTTTCATATGATATCGAGAGTTATTCGTTCTGACAATAAATCTACCAGGCAAGAAAGAAGGTCTGTAGATAAATTAGCTGTTGTTCGAGATATTTGGGAAAAGTGGATAGAAATTCAACCTAAATTGTATAATCCAAGTGAAAATGTTACTGTAGATGAACAATTAGTAGGATTTCGTGGACGATGCCCTTTCAAACAATATATACCTAGTAAACCCTCCAAGTATGGGATAAAAATATAGACTTTATGTGATAGCAAAACTTCGTATGTACTGAATGCACAAATCTATACTGGAAAAAATCAAGGATCAAAGCCAGGGAAAAGTCAGGGTATGCGAGTAGTGAGTGACCTTACTTATGGGTATTCAGGGCACAATGTTACATGTGATAACTTTTATCAGATCCTAGAACTTGAGAAAACTAATTCTAAAACGGAAAATGACTATGCTTGGCACCATTAGAAAAAATAAGCTGATAAAAAAAAAATATAATGTTTTGTCGCAAATAATCTTCCATTGTTGCAACCGTTTTCAAATCATAAGCATAATAAAACTATGCATTCATATGCGTTAGCGCCAAGTTGTCGCCAAGCTTGATTCTTTTTTGAAGTCGGTTACTATTTTTTTTTTAAAAGCATAATTATTTCAGGTGTTTTTAAAGCTAATATTTTGATCCCGACTAAAGCTGGGCGAGACACCTGCTATTTATATGTTGTTAAACATTGTATGTCATTGCAAAATAGTTATAGGGGAAAAAAAGAATCTTCCACGCATACATTTTTATCGAGGAAAATAAAAATAGTAATGTAATTGGAAAATGTTTTCTTAAAATTTTATTAGTTTGAGGGAAATATTTCTAGATTTCGAGAAAGAATCGTAAATATTCCAAGCTAAAACATGGTTTTACTTTAAATTTTGAGTCTTGAGCAAATTTTAGCTTTGGATATGAAATTGAAATCCACTCGCTCAAGAATTATTAAAATTATAAATATACTATAACTTTATTTTGCACCCTGAATATTTTTTAACATTAGTACTAATCATTCTAAAAATATTGCAATTTTTATACATTTTAGCAACATTTTCATTTTAAATATGAGCTTTGACATTAATAACCGAAAAAATTATTTAACTATGATTGCAGCCAAAATTTGTGCTTAAAAGCAATTTTAAGGACATAAGAGAGATTTCTCGCCAACTAGCAATTGATTATAATCAAAATCAAAGATGCCTTATGTTTATAGGGACATATTTCTTAATTCATTAAATTTGACTAAAATTAGCCGAAATTTTCGTTTACAAATGTATGAAAAGTATTAGGATTGTCAAGCTTGTAAAAAGTTTACCTTTTATATTAACACTGTTTGTAAAGCAGAATTTGATTCGATTAAAGAAGACGGTGCTGATTAAACAAATGACAAACGTTGTTTTCTTAACCTTCCTACCCTGAATGGGTCTAATCGACCCAGTCCAATTATGCGTTTCATTCGATTCAAACCAGAAAATTTTTCATAAAGTAAATTAAATAAATAACACAAAGATTTAAATTAAATAAGTATGTTTAATGGATTTAAATAAAAATTCTGGTATTAAATATTTTAATCAAGTTTGAGTAAAATTTCAACAGGGTAGGAAGGTTAATTAAAAAAAGTACTTATTCAATAGTACAGTGATTCAAATAAGCGGCAAATTTCCATATGTTTAATTGTAGGAGGGGGGTCGTATGTTTAGTCTGCCCAGGAGCCCGTGAAACCTGTTACCGGCCGTGCACACTAGAAATTCAAATTGCCACACCTCAGCCATTTTTTAAGATATGAACGAAAGAAAAAATGCTCCGACCCTTTTTTTATAAAGTTCAAACACATAAAAAACGCTTAATTTTTTCATTTTTTGTACCTCATTTTTATTTTTAAATGGCCACAGGGTCGGTTAGAGGGGGGGGGGGGCACAGTGGGAAACTGCCCAGCGGCAAGGGCACTGGGAACAAGATGGGGTCCGCACCGTATCAAACAACTATAGAGATTACATAATATTACAAATCTGAACTTGCACACATTTTTTAAATTATTATTCACAAATTAACTGGAAAAATGTTTCCCAGAATTGTTGTGAGAATATTTTCATCCAAGACATAGAACCATTGGTAAAAGAATCCCTGCATAAGAACCAGTACTAAAAGAATCCCTGCATAGAACATAGAACAAGACAAATATTATCTCTTCTTGTTTTGTACTGAGGTGAGTACTAATTTAAATCTGTCACTTCATTCATCATTCTTTTTACAAACAGCCAGGCACTTCCTGTTTTCCTAAGAAATTCAGAAAGAACCCTTCTTTGACCACGGATTGCCATACCCATGCCTTCAGGTCAAAGAGCCTGTGGACTACAACAGGTCTATCTGATACTGGCAGCTAGACCGACTCAATTATCGGACAAACGATGCGACAGTTAGGGCACGGCCCGCGCTAATTGGGGTCTCCTAGGGAGTTCCGATTTACTGATTACCGAATAGGCACGAGAAGTACATGCTTCCCTTAGAAAGTTTTGAAGGGGCCCAAAATTGAGAACACAGGGGGCCCTAAATTTTGCATGGAATTAACTTAATTCTAAAATTTTATCTAATTTCTTTTCAAATTATTAATTATGCATATATGCATATATATATATAATTTGTATTATTTAAGTGCTTCGTAAATGCAAATAACAAATTAATTTTTCGTGTAAAAGATCAGTTTTTGTACATTATTTTAGATAAATTTTTATTTTACATATTGAATTTAGAATTGTTAAATTTAGCTTATATGTACAAAAAAATAGCTATTGCCGTTATTGAAAGAAGTATATCAAAATATTGACACTTTATGTTGCGCATACATTTTACATTACATCTTTTCATCCCATTATATTTTTTATATTAGCCCCATGCTAATCTCTTTCAGCATATTTTGCTTGATTGTATTCAATTTTAATGTAAAAAGAAAACAAGTTGGAAATTGCACGTGAAGCGTAGCAAATGAGGTGCGTTCGTACGATAACGAAGTTTTAAAAATATTCAGATCTTGCTGATATAGTAGAGCGTACTTCGGATACAGTATAGTAGTCGAAATCTTTGTGTTTCTGTAAATATGCAGGAAGTAATTTTTATTACACCTCAGCAACGTACATCTTATTCATAAAATGTGAAATAGTTGAATATAATTAAAACACGCCCCAAACAATGTTTCCCCGTATAGCATTATGTAGTGGAATACTTTTGTGTGGCCCTGTAATTTAATAATAAAAATTCTTTGCATCACAGATTGTACAGAATGCATATTTTAGTATATACTTCATAGATTCATGCCAATTCTATTATGTTCGAATGAGTGTAACATCATTAAAATGCATTTGAAACTTTATTCCCATTGACCGTAATGTAATGGAATACTTTTGATTGTCCCTGTAAATGATCTATGCATCCGACTTTCATAACATTTGAAATGACTCGACAAAATTACGTAATAATTATATGTTTTAAATTTCAAACGATTAAAATGCATTTGAAACTTTTTTCCCCATTGACTGTAATGTAACGGAGTCCTTTTGATTGTCCCTGTAATTGATCCATGTATCCGATTTTCATAACATTTGAAATGACTCGGCAAAATTACGCAATAATTATATGTTTTAAATTTCAAACGAATAAAATGCATTTGAAACTTTTTTCCCCATTGACCATAATGTAACGGAATCCTTTTGATTGTCCCTGTAATTGATCTATCCATCCGATTTTCATAAAATTTGAAATGACTCGACAAAATTATGTTATAATTATGTATTTTAAATTTCAAATGATTCGGTTGGGTAGTTTTTGCGTTGTTATATGCGGACAGACAGACAGACAGACGGACAGACGGACGGACTGAGCGACAAAAATAGGTGCTACGTATTCGCATAATTAGGAACGCACCTAACTAGTCGTTGGGGGCCACCGTAATACTTACCCATCATAATATAAAATATGAAAATAAAACGCGTGTAAACCATGTATGGCAATTCCAAAATGAAATTTAAACGTATAAATAAATAATTTGAACATACATAATAATGCTCCATTAATGAATTGCTGATGAGCCAATTTCGACAAATTATATAAAACGCCAAAATACTCGAGTAGTATCGGATTGCGTAAAAGAAACATCCTTATAACTCAAAAAATAATAATCACATTAACTCACAGTTTACTGCGTTGGATTAAGCGTCTTATTTCCAATTCAAATATATCTGTGAATTGAAATTTGGATTAAATACAGGGTCATGAAAAAACGAAGAATGTGGAAAACAGGATTACACATATCTCGGCAACTAATAATCCGATCGACTTCGTTTTTTATGCAAAATTTTTGTTATTTTATTGCCTTTTACATCCATTCCTTAAAATAAAAAAATTCGAAAATTTTTATATACCTTTCATCAAAACGAATTTTTCGAGAGTCCGAAAAAAATAGTTCCGGATAATCGAGGTTACTGATATTAAATAAGCTTTGTCCCATTCTTACATACTAAGTACATACAAAATTTCAAGTCTCTATCTCAATTTGTTCGGGAGATAGAGCGGTTACAGACAGACAGACAGACACACAGACACACAGACGGACGGACGGCAAATTTTTTTTTTCTAAAATTACGTTTTTTGGAATCTCCAGTATCTAAAACGTGTAGATCCGTCAAAAAAAAATTTTTTTCGATTTTCAAAACGATTGCAAGACTTACCCTATACTACGTATGATGGGTAAGTAAAATACTGTTGTCTATTTAGCGCATGAACACATACTGAAACGACAGTTTTGTAGCTTTGGCTGACGCTAAATTGATGTTGGGTTAGTTTGTAGTATCTCTAAAAATAATACAAGTTGGAAATTGCACGTGAACGTAGCAAATGAGGTGCGTTCGTACGATAACGAAGTTTTAAATTTCAAACGATTCGGTTGGGTAGTTTTGCGTTGTTATATGCGGACAGACGGACAGACGGACGGACAGAGCGACAACAATAGGTGCTACGTTTTTACATAATTACGAACGCACCTAAAAAGGCGGAAAAAAATATTGATTAATGAAATACATATGAAATAAAGTGAGCCACTCTTTTGAATAATATTTGTAGCAGTGGTGAATTTCCAGGTATCTCGAATGTAAATTCTTTACAAATGAAAGGGGGGACCCGAAATGACACTGTGCTTCCCATAGCATCAGAGCTTAATCGGGCCCTGCCTTTTTACAAAGAAATACTGTTTTGAAATACCATTTCCTCTGTACAAAATAACATTATACCCATGATTTGTTTTTAAAATTTTTTTTTTTTTTGAGAATTTCTGAAAGTCGACGTTGGTATAATTTTCAGAGAGTGAGTAGTTTTGACAATCTCGAAAATAACCATTCACGCAAAAAATCTCAAATTATCTTATAAAATTGGTTCACTAATTTATTAATGGTTTTTATAATCTTCGATTAACCCTTTATCTACGGACGGTACTTATAAGTCCATTAAAATTATTCATTATAAAATTCTTTTAATACGTCAATTAGTTGTAATACTGTTTAGAATGAGTTACAGATAAATTACTTTTTTTGTTCCAAAAGCATTATTAGTTACACAAAACAAATATATTTTTAAAAGTATAATTTCTTTTCCCTTTGTATCTTTTCAGCTTTATTGGCGCTGAGGGAGGGGGATGGGGATTTTTCAATTCGGAAATACAGTCGGCTCTCGTTAATTCAAAATCGGATAAATCGAATCTTCACTTAATTCGAACTAAACGTTAAGTTCCGAAATTTTCAATGGCAGAATAATGGTAAAATTTTCAGTTAATTTGAACTCATTTTCTCTTGACATCGTTTAATTCAAACTAACGGGAACTCCAATTTTTCATTTTTCCTTTTTTTTAAACTCCAGACCCTTGAAATAACTTTATTTCTTTCATTTTAGTAAAAATTGTTCTGAATTAGTATACACATAATCCCATCCATTTGATATCCGCTTTCTAATTATCCGTATGCAGACCCTGACTATCGCACGGGCACTCGAGTTCTATGCCCTGTGAACGAAATTTCTGTGGAACACAAAACATTTCCTATTTCATCTAAATTTATATCATAAAAATCATAATTGCGGAAAGAAAAGTGATATTAATTCGGTAAAATGACAAAAGTTTACCTCAATTTATGTTTAAAAGCACGTTTCAATAAATAGTAGAATTTCTTTCTTACTTTTTATTTATGGAACTGTTTTTCAATTTTCCAGGAAACTTTTTTTGCGGATAAGTGTATAATGTGTGAAAAAACTACTATCAGTAAATTAACTAATCTACGGGGGCACGAAAATTTGAAAGTGCCCTGGGGATAGAAACTTCTTAGTCGGGCCTATTGTAACAAGTCTGTAAATGACACATCCACCTCTTCTTCCATTGCGATTGTTCATAATTCCTTAATTGGTTTATGTATTTATATATTTTAATTTAATAAGTCACATTCTAACTTGAACAGCTGGAATGAATTTAGAAAATACTATAATTCCTTTGTAAAAGAACTCTTTTAATTATGTTTTTCTGTCATACTTACCATAATTCGAACATTTCTTGTGGTCCCAGTAAGTTCGAATTAACAAGTGCCGACTGTATTTCTACATTTATATTGTAAGAACACCATGTTTGTACATTTTATAATTCTACAAAATACTAAGAAAACAATTTAAAATAAAAGATTTGAGTGGGTTATAAATATTGCACAAAATCCCTGTAAATTCAAATTTAATCAATCCTTCTAAATAATTCAATCCTTCTAAAATCCTTCAAAAATTTATAAAATGATTAATAAGGAAAGCGTCTTTTCAATATGGGCGTATATCCAAAAATTGGACCAAAACCATTAATTCAGTATGAAAAACCCATTTACCTAAATTAAGAGCCTCGGTCTGATCAATGAATCCCCAAAATCAATTCCTTGTCACTTTTTTTCCTGTAACTTTTTTCCGTAAACTTTTTACCGTGTCACTTTTCTCCGCTTTTATAGTTTATGTCACTTTTTTCTGTTTACCTACCAGATGGGGGAAATGGTATCCAGATGCACTAAGTAGCTGCCACTTGTTTCGTCAGTCACTTTGTGATAATTTAAAAGCAATGATCTTATATACAGGATGAATGGATATATGTTTATAATAATTGATTTATACTTGAAATGATATAATCACATATAGAATTTTAAATTTAATTATAGCGAATTGTTAAATGACTAATTTTATAATTCATATTATTAATGAAAAATGGTCAGGCAAAATTAGTTTTAACGAGAAACAACATCATCACTGAATTGAATCGTGTTTAAAACAGCCATCACTTTAAAATAATCTAAAAATTCGTCGGAAAACAATTGATAAAACTAAATTACAAATACAATCAGTTACAAAAAATCAAACCTGTGGAATTAATATATTAAAGTGTTTTTTAAATATAATAATAAGTTTCTGCATTATGAAATTAATAATTTTAGGAATATATAATTATATTCGATTTATATTTATATCTATTCTAAGGAAACTTTAAATGTTGTTTAGAAAGCTAATATTTGCTCTTCACTGAAATACTGTGTAATCAAAGTTGCGTTCTCTTTAAATTATTTCTGAACGGAAAAATACAATTTAAATCAATGTTCAATGCATAATTTTATTTTGTTTGATTCTGTCAAGTTATCGGCTGTTTGAAAATTGTTTTAACTCTAATTAATACATTTTACTCATCATATCGATTTTAAACGGAATCAAGAATAATTATACTTATGGCATTTTCCAAAATATGTTCAATAATATCAAAACAGCAATGAGAATCCAAGAAAATAATGCGCATGTGCTATCCATAAGTTTTCTTTATTAATAAATAAAAGTTATTATTATTTTTTAATGAATTGAAGAATGCTATCTATATTTTACATTAATCATAACAACAACCTAAGACTAAATCTTATGGAATGGAGAAAAGTTCAGTTTTAAGTAGGCTTTCTTACCCCTTTATGTCCCGACGTCACTTTAAAGCACCTTTAAAATAATTTGTTTTAAAATGCATGTAATACTCCATTAGTAATACATTTTAGAATGCGTTCTAAATACTACTTTAATTCATCTTATCTCAAGAGCATAATTGGTTGAATAAACAAAAATATTTTTAAAAGGACGATTTCTTTTTCGTTTGCATTTCTCAGCTCTCTTAGCGTTGAAAGATTGTGGGGGGACATTTTCAATTAAGTATCATTTCTATAATTCTAGAGTAAGACCATTATGTTTGTACACTTTGTAATTCAATAAAAATCTAAAAAAGTATTTAAAATAAAAAAATTTGAGTGCAGTTATAAATATCGCATAAAATTTCTATAAACACAAATTTAATTAATTAATTTTAAGTGTCAAAACTCTTTTAAATTTTATTAATAGGAATTTCAGTCATGAGAAAGACCCGCTAGCTTATGCTAATCCAATGGAAAAGATTTATAAAGATATCTCGATTGAATTTCAATATTTTTAATATTTTTTCTTAGATGATCTGTATGCAGGCCGTTTCTTACTTTTTCGATTTTGATTATATGTTTTTTCTCATGAATATGTTTTCACTTTCGAAACCGGTTCCGAAAATAAAAGTGTTTTCACTAAAATTATTTGTAAATAAAATCGAAAAAATCTCTAATATTCAATGAAAAAAATCATTTAAAAACTTGTAAATTCAAACAAGATATTTTTTTTTAATTTCTTCCACAGGATTAGCATTATCGAACGGGCCTTTTCGCTTGACTGAAGTAGCCTCTTAATTAATTGTGTACATCTTATTATGTAGATTCAAAAATTCACAAAAAATGCTTAAGAAGATGAAATTTTCATAAATTCATAATTTGGGAAATACAGGGTTCGGAGGTACACCGCTCTTAATTATTTTCCGGTGATCACGAATATTTTCCATTTAGGAAAACTCCATTTTAAAGAGGTTTCGCTTTAATCGGGTTCCTTTATAGACAGATCCATTTTATCAGTTTTTAAAGTACTTAGTTTGCTTAATTACTGCATTAATAATTGCTAAAAGATGTTAGTCCCCCCCCCCCAAAAAAAAAAAAAAAATTCGGAGTCCACCCCTGACATGATTCGCTGGTTGGCACATGATTCGCACCCTGCTCTGAAATTACAGTTTTTTTTTCTTTTACGCAGATTTATTAAAAGAATAGGTTCGTACAGAAAATTCAATTTTAAAAATTTTGATAAAGTGCGTTTTGAAGTTCACGTATGTAACTCTAAAATTATATATATTATGTAATTTTAGAGTTACATTTAAAGTGTCGTCTACAAAATTCTAGATAAATAAACCGTATGATTATTAGCGGAAGCAATAAAAACTATACGCAGAAAGGATATATATCCAGGATTTACTTCTCTCGACGAACCTAAAAAATATTCTAGTACTCCATGTATGTCCCCTCTACTGTGATATCAAAATGACGTACGGGGGCAGATATACTGGGGGTAGATATCAGGCTCTCGTAGAAAATGAAATGCTGCAGCACTGGATATCTGCCCCCATCTAATGTAGAGGTCAAAATGGCGGATGGGGGCAGATATACTGGGGGTAGATATCAGGCTGTCGTAGAAAGTGAAATGCTGCAGCACTGGATATCTACCCCCATCTAATGCAGAGGTCAAAATGGCGGACGGGGGCAGATATACTGGGGGTAGATATCAGGCTCTCGTAGAAAGTGAAATTCTGTAGCACTGGATATCTACCCCCTTCTAATGCAGAGCTCAAAATGGCTGACGGGGGCAGATATACTGGGGGTAGATATCAGGCCCTCGTAGAAAGTGAAATGCTGCAGCGCTGGATATCTACCCCCATCTAATGTAGAGGTCAAAATGGCGGACGGGGGCAGATTTCATGGGGGAAGATTTCAGCATTCCCGATTTATCACCAGTTTTTCAGTGCTATTTCATTAGTGGTTATACATACTCGTAGAGATTTAGACGGGAATGCTGAAATCTGCCCCCAGTATATCTGCCCCCGTCCGCCATTTTGACCTTTACATGAGAAAGAGATAGATATCCAGCGCTGCAGCATTTCACTTTCTACGAGGGCCTGAAATCTGCCCCCAGTATATCTGCCCCCGTCCGCCATTTTGAGCTCTGCATTAGAAGAGGGTAGATATCCAGTGCTGCAGCATTTCACTTTCTACGTGAGCCTGATATCTACCCCCAGTATATCTGCCCCCGTCCACCATTTTGACCTCTGCATTAGATGGGGGTAGATATCCAGGGGATGTATGAAATCTGTCCCCGTCCGCCATTTTGACCTCTACATTAGAAGGGGTAGATATCCAGCGCTGCAGCATTTCACTTTCTATGAGGGCCTGATATCTGCCCCCGTCCACCATTTTGAGCTCTGCATTAGAAGGGGGTAGATATCCAGTGCTGCAGAATTTCACTTTCTACGAGAGCCTGATATCTACCCCCAGTATATCTGCCCCCGTCCGCCATTTTGACCTCTGCATTAGATGGGGGTAGATATCCAGTGCTGCAGCATTTCACTTTCTACGAGAGCCTGATATCTACCCCCAGTATATCTGCCCCCATCCGCCATTTTGACCTTTACATTAGATGGGGGCAGATATCCAGTGCTGCAGAATTTCACTTTCTACGAGAGCCTGATATCTACCCCCAGTATATCTGCCCCCGTACGTCATTTTGATATCACAGTAGAGGGGACATACATGGAGTGCTAGAATATTTTTTAGGTTCGTCGAGAGCAGTAAATCCTGGATATATATCCTTTCTGCGTATAGTTTTTATTGTTTCCGCTAATAATCATATGGTTTATTTATCTAGAAATTTGTAGACGACACTTAAAATGTAACTTTAAAATTATATAATATATATGAGGACGTAAATTTCGAAACGCACTTTATCCACATTTTTAAAAATGAATTTTCTGTATGAACCTGTTCTATTAATAAATCTGCTTAAAAGAAAAAAAAAAACTATAATTTTAGGAAAAAAAATGAAAAAAAGAAAGAAAGAAAGTTTTAACGTGTGTTTTGGCATTGTAAAATCTTGGTGTTTACATTGAAAACTAATAGTTTTTATGATATTTATTTAAATTGCAAAAATTTTACTTTCTGGAAAAGGCAAAATTTGAACCTTACGCCCTCCTATATACATGCAAGATTTTTAGCATTTTCCAACAAAGTTAAAAAGTGCTTTTGCATTTTGTTTGTTTGTCCGTCTGTCCATGCACTGACTCCCGTAAATACACTCGGATTTTTATACAATTGATAAAACTTATTTAGGTTTATTAAAACATGTTTGTTATTGCATATGAAGTAGGTACTGTTAATGTTTCAATTTTAGGAACACTCAAAAGAATTGAAGAGTATTTTAATGACATTACGCTATTCCAAATCTTTTGAAACTGGCATAAATTCTTGAATTTCTTTACGATCACATTAAAATAGAACATTCTTAACACTTGTTATTAATTTAGAGGGAGACATAAAAGAAATCGGTTAGGGTACTGCCCTTGCATAATAATTTCTGGAGTGTACGATTTAAAATTCGGTATACGCTTTTAAGTTTGATTAGGTTTTTTTTTGCATATTACTCTTTATATTAAATTCTATACATAATACACACAGCACCAAAGAACAGAATTCTATTTAATGTTTATTAAATCAAATAAAAAAATTACTTCTAATTTTTAAATACTCGAAATGATAATAATAAAAATATCCGCTTTTTTCCAACTTATTTAATAATTAAAAATGTGCTTCCAATATCTATATTAAAAAGACCAAAAGTATCTGTGCGTAACGCATACGTCATTTTAAGAATGGCAACACTTTAAAGTTTGAAATGCATTTCCGGTTTTGCAATTTTTTCTACTGCAAATTTTTGTATTTCTTAACTGCGTACTTTTTTAATTTTTACACCATCATATAGGGGGAAAAATGTACTTTTAAATGCAATTTATTTGAATACTGTATCTTAATTTATTTTTGAAACATTAATTTTTTTGTAGTTTGTAATACCGTTTTTCTAAACGTGGCAACAGAAGTACTCCATGCTTATTAAAAGCAAAGGGAAAAAAGCAGAAAAAAAAAAAAAAAAAACAGATTACTGAATTTTTATGTTGCCATTTTTTATTAAAAGTGAAAAAAAATTAAACTACGTTGTGTCAAGAATATTGTCTGTTATAAAACCCAGTGAATGTTTGTTTCTTTTATAAAATTTAATTTATACTTTAAAAAAATATATGAATAGTTTAGTATCTGTTTCAGTTAATCGCTATCGAGACTTCAAGTTTTGAATCAAAATGATCAAATTAAATTATCGATTTTCTTTAATAAGTGAATACAGATATGAAAGGTGTATATTTAAATTTTGATATGGTGAAAATGACGTCAGGTTTAGGTTTGGGAAAAATGTTCTATGTTTGAGTAAATGTGCAATCAATTCTGCTTTTTTTCATATTGGAATACAAGCATTAAAACCTTAATAACTTTATTATAATAAAAGCTCTTTATTTTTATTTATTTTTTATTTTTTAGATGTAGAATAAAGTTTAATTTTAATAATATCTGTAACTGAGTTTGAATATAATTTCACATAAAGAAATACTTTACAATTAAATTAATTAAAAAATATAAAATACAAAAATAAGTTAAAGAAGGACGTGTATACAGTGAAAAACTTCATAAGCTAATAATTTCATGTTTTGAGTGAAAAGAATAGAATACAGTCATAGAAATACCCCCCCCCCCCCAAAAAAAAAAAAAAAAAAAAAAAAAAAACCTTACCTTACTAACGCCTCAACAAATTATTGTTGAAGAAAGTTGTTGGTACCAAAGGATTGGAAATAAAGTGTACTATTAAATTATGCATATAAAATGTGCTTAGTGGGGGGAGGTGACATGTACATATTAAAACGAACCGAAACTTTTTTTTTCAACGGCAATACCCAATTTTAGCAAGATATTTCAAATTTTTGGTTTAAATTGTGCCTAAATATATATATATATATATATATATATATATATATATATATATATATATAATATATACATGTATTACCCATTTTAACGAAACATATGTCGTGGCAATAGCCGAAAGATATTAAGCGACTAAAATGGTCTTATTGGTAAAAAATAATATACATTAATAGAAGAGACATAATCATTCTGTAGCATTCCAATAATTGAGTGCATAACTTCAATTTAGATGCAGCCTCTAAAATATGCTTGTTTTAAAATAATTAATTTCTTGGAAACTAATTGTACAGTAAGAAATTTATGAAAATTTGAATTTAGGCTAATTTAAGAGTGTAAAATTTATTTATGGTGGCAAAATTATTTGTTGGTATGGAATTAAAGAACAAAATTTGGAATTTTTATATGAAAATGGCCCCCTAAGCGATTTTATATACATCATTTAAAAGTAGACATTATTTATAATATTTTGCTAACAGCAACTTTCTACTAAAATAATTTATTGCACAGTTGATAGGGGGTGGTTACCTTTTTCTTCTACGATTGTACGTAAAAGGTTCAAAATATCTCAAACTTAAAGAAAAGTAATTTTAGCAATTTTTGGAGCGAATTATTATTAGTAGTATTGTTATTTGCATTTGCATATGCTTATTAAGATTTCTATATTATACTATTTACTTTTGGTTGGTTGGTTGATTTTTGTCGTCCGATTATCTACGCTAATGGGATATAGGACCAGGGGGAGTGCCCTCCGTGGGCGTCTTTCTAAGGGAACCTAACCCGTATTTACACAAGGTTCGAAGAAAACCACGGAAAACGCCGAACGGTTAGGCCGACAGCCGCGATTGGGTTCGAACCCAGCACCTGCCGTCTACCAGTTGAGAGGTCCGAACCTCTCGGCCACTGGTGGGGCCCTATTTACTTTTGGATTTTCCTTGTTTTGTAAATTTGCATATACAACAATAACGCTTTCAACCATTAACAAAATGAAGTGATAACTGAATGTTCTATATAATAATTCTGAAGTATTCTATATAATAGTTCTATATATTCTATATAATAGTTCTGAACTATAGTAGAACTTTCCTATTATGATAAAATATATTAATAGGGTATGTATCTTCATTATTGAATTTTTTTAAATTATTAAAATTTTTAATGACTTATGTGAAGTGAAAATTCATGTGAAAGGTTATAGCTGTTTCTACCCTCTTGAGTTATAAAACGATACATATATATAGTATGTAATTCATTTTATAATCTGAAATTCCCCTCCTTTTTTATATAGTTGTAAATGAAACTATATTCAGTAATTTAAAGCAACATTTATGCTAATTTTTTTTGTTGTTGTTATTGATGTTTTAAATCAGCAGCTCTCACTGTTTTATTGATGTTAAAAAATTAAATTTAATCGACGCATTATATAAAATAAATTCTCATTTATTTGAAAAAAAGGAAAATTCTAAAAAAAACAAAAATTCTAAAAAAACAAAACAAAGAGCAAATAAAACAAAACATTTAAAATTTAACAATATTCGTTACATTTTGTAAACTTAAAATTTTGGAAATTTAGCTTTTGGTTTTCGCTTTAAATTAACATTGTTTAAAAAAAAAAAAAAAAAAAAAAAAAACATTCTTAAGAAATTATTTTGCGCTTAACAAAAGAAAAAAAGTTCTAACGAGAGCTATTTAATTGACACATTAAAAAGAATCAAAATATATAAACACATAAATACTAATGAAAATAATGATAAGTATCAAAATTCAACATTTAACAGACGATAGAAAATATGCAAACCATTTTAAACGTTTATTGAAAGTCTCAGTCCCTTATGTGATTGACAATTTATCTTTAAATGTTACTCACAGATTGTCAGTTTTTAACACATCTTATACTATAATGCGAGCAAAAATTGTGTGTGTGTGTGTGTGTGTGTCTGTGTGTGTAAATTTTATCTCAAAAACGGCTCTAACGATTTTCGCAAAAATTTGGATTTTACCATTTTCGGGCACGAGAAGACCATTGGGCTAGGTCACATGTTCGAGAAAATTCGATTATTGGGTCATTTTGGGTCATAATGGACCAGGATCAAGCTATTTATATCTAGAGAACGGCTGGATCGATTTTAAGGAAATTTTGTATCCAATCGTCTTTTGGCACGAGAAAACTATTGGGCTGGGTCACATGTTCGAAAAATTTCGATTAGTGGGTCATTTTTGGGTCATTATGGGTCAAGCCATTTTTATTTAAAAAACGGCTCTAACGATTTTGACCAAATTTTATATTTTATCGTTTTGGATTACAAAAAAACCATTGGGTTGGGTAATATGTTCGAGAAAATTCGGTTAGTGGGTCATTTTTGGGGTCATTGTGGGTCATGTTATTTTTATCTAGATATTTTCTCACGCAATTTTGACTAAAATTTTCATTCTATGGTTTTCGGGCACTAGAAAAACATTGGGCTAGGTTACATGTTCGAGAAAAAATTTTAATGGGTCATATAGGGTCATTAAGGGTCTGGGTCAAGCTATTTATATTTAACGAACGGCGTGATCGATTTTAACGAAATTTTGTATGTAACAGTTTTTTGACATGAGAAAACTAATGGGCTAAATCACATGTTTGAGAGATTTCGACTATAAGGGTCATTCGTGGGTCATTATGGGTCAAGCCATTTTTATCTAAAAAACGGCTCTAACGATTTTGACCAAATTTTATATTTTATCGTTTTGGATTACAAGAAGACCATTAAATTAGGTAACATGTTCAAGAAAATTCGGTTAGTGGGTCATGTTTGGGGTCATTGTGGGTCATGTTTTTTTATCTAGAGATTTTCCCGCGCAATTTTGACTACAAATTGCATTCTATGGTTTTCGGCCACTGGAAAAACATTGGGCTAGGTTACATATTTGAGAAAAAAATTTAATGGGTCATATTGGGTCATTAAGAGTCTGGGTCAAGCTATTTATATTTAAAGAACGGCAGAATCAATTTCATCGAAATTTTGCCTGTAACAGTTTTTTGACACGAGAAAGCTAATGGGCTAAGTCACACGATCGAGAGATTTCGATTATAAGAGTCATTTGTGAGTCATGATGGGTCATAATGGGTCATGATCAAGCTATATCTAAAGAACAGGTGGATCGATTTTAACAAAATTTTGTATACAACATTTTTTTTTTGGCACGAGAAAATTATTGGGCTAGGTCTCAGTTCAAGAAATTTCGATTAATGGGTCATTTTTGGGTCATAAAAGGTCTGTGTCAAGCTTTTTATATTTAAAGTACGACAGTATCAAATTTAATGAAATTTTGTATGTAACAGTTTTTTGACACGAGAAAACTAATGGACTATCTCACATGTTTGAGATATTTCGATTATAAGAGTCATTTATGGGTCATGATGAGTCATTAGGCCATGTCAAGCTATATCTAAAAAACATGTGGATCAATTTTAACAAATTTTGTATACAACGTTTTTTTTTTTTTTTTGGCACGAGAAAATCATTGGGCTCGGTCACATGATCGAGAAATTTCAATTAATGGGTCATAAAGGGTCTGGGTCAACCTATTTATACTTAAACAACGGCAGGATCGATTTTAACAAAATTTTGTGTGTAACAATATTTATACACGAGAAAACTAATGGGCTAAGTCACATTTTCGAGAGATTTCGATTATAAGGTTCATTTGTGGGTCATAATGGGTCATGGTCAAGCTATATCTAAAGAACGGGTGAATCGATTTTAACGAAATTTTGAACACAGCATATTTTTGGATTATTCGAATTTTATCTTGACAATGCCTCGCACAATTTTGACTAAATTTTATATTCTATCGTTTTCGGGCACAAGAAAATCATTGGGTTAGGTCATATATGTTTAAGAAAATTCGATTAATGTGTCATTTTGGGTCATAATCGGCCAAGTTCAAACTATTTATACCTAAAAATTGGCTCAATCGATTTTATCTAAATTTTGTATCTAACGTTTCTCGGCACACAAAAATTAGTGAGCTAGGTCACATGTTCGAGAGATTTCGATATAAGGGTCATTTGTGGGTCATGCTAATTTTATCTAGAAAATCGTTCTCACCATTTTGAGTATACTTTCTATTATAGCGTTTTCGGGCAAGAGAAAACCATTGAGCTAGGACACATGCTCGTAAAAATTCAATTAGTGGGTCGTTTTAGGTCTTAATGGGTTCGGGTTATTTTAATTATATATATCAACGACTCAATCAATTTTACCTAAATTTTGCAACGAAACGTCTTTTGTCACGAGAAGACTATTGGGCTGAGTTGCATATTAAACAAAATTATATTAGTGGGTCATATCGCTTCATTGCTGAATGCTGTCAAGCTAATTTTACTTAAGAAATGTCTTAGACGATTTTAAATCATTTTATACTTTACTGTTTTTGATTACCTGAAGACCATTGAGCTAAGTCACATGTTTGATCACATTTTATTAGAGGATCATTTCGGTAATAAGGGTCAGGATCACGAGAATATGGCAAAAGCCAATAAGTTGGCGATATTTGACAAAATACTGGCGAAATTTGGCCGAAAAATCAACTATTAAGATTACGAAACCAAAACACGCATTTGGTACCAAATGAATGAATGTGTCCAAATTTGGCTATATCTGGCAAAAAATATTGTCTTTCAGAATGTGAAGAAATTTCTTATACATTCTTAATAGCATTGAAGATGCATAGTTAAACTAATCAGAGTCGAGCTAAAAAAGTGATTTGGACTGATGTCCTTTCGTTGTAAAATTTATGAACATGTGCATACAAACATAGTTTTCTTGTTGATTGTTTTTGTAAATAATACTATTATTAATAACATGTTTTACAGTAATAATGCAGAGTGAATGATACAGTGAAAGTACTGTATTGAGTTGAACACAAAGTTAATTTTGACCGAGCTGAGCTCGGTCACCCCTGCTAGTAAAATATTAAATTAAGAATATATTTTGGAAAATATTTTGGCAACAAAAAAACATATAATATTCATTTCCTGGCGTGATTTTTTAAATATACAAATGTATTTAGTCCCATATTTTAACATCAGCGAAGGGAATAGGGCGATGAATGAGGAAACCCACTTAATGAAATCTTGGAATATCATCGATGAGGAAAAAAACATAAAATTTTGTAAAATGTTTGCAGGTCTGTATATTTTACAAATTGGTCCAAAAAAATTGCACATTTTAGAAGGCTCTAGAATGCGTTTTATTGGTCCAAATGAGTTTAAATTTGAATTACAGATAATTCAAGTAATGCACTTGACATAAAAAAAAAAAAAAAATTACGAAAATTAAAAATGCAAATTTCGTCGCTAGGGGACGCTGTAATACACATAAGCATAAGCATTAAATTCACTTTATAAGTAATAAATAATAATAAAAAAGTGTAATTGGTCAATAAATATAAATTCTTCGCTGAGTTCATAGCATATTTTATCCTGCATTGGCAATTGAACGCATTTTCAAATAAAGATATCAATCAATAATTTTTAATCATAATATTTGACTCATATACCCGCAAATAGTGGTTGTAGCGATATTTTGTAAAAGGTTCCACTTGGGGCTTTGATATTATTGGGTATAATTTTATTATTCGAAACTATATTTTTACCTATAGGGGAGAGTGGGGATACTTGAGCATAGGGGATACTTGAGCCACCCCTATTATCTCTACAGTTGGTTAATTTTTCTTTCTAAAACTGACAATATGATAACATATTTATAGTTCTGAACATGTAAAAAAGAAATCACACATCTTGGTACCATTTTGAAAGTATAGTGATTAATAGTTGTCTTTTCCCTATCTGAAGTAAATATTTGGGTGCATGGTTTTTTTGTTTTTTTGTAATCAAAGTTTTGTTTAAAGTTGCAACTATATGCATACATTCAATAAGGATAATTTCAATTGTATTTTGAGTCTAAAATAGTTCTAATTGCTGCATGCTTTATTTAGTAAAACTCTGGGAAACAAAAATAGTGATAGTGGGGATACTTGAGCCAATGAGAGTGGGGATACTTGAGCCATGTCTTAACCATCCCCACTAGAAATTAAACATGGGTGAAACAAACAAAAAATAAAATTCCATCCTTATATTCACTAATAGATATTTTTCTGGAGAAAAGGAAGAATAATTTTTCATTTTATTTATTTTTTTTTCTTAAAAAAATAACGACCTAAAAATGTTTAAAAATGTATATTTTTTAAATGAAAATGTCTATTTTATTTTTCGATTTGACTAACAAAATAGCCTGTCTAGATAAATGTAAACATAGTTTTCAATTTAACTTTCATTAAATGAAAATAACTTTTTAAAACGGTTTTACAGGCTACAATCTCTAATACTTTAATTAGTTAGGTCCAACATATTAAAATATTTATTTTTTAATATAACATATTAAGATTAGTATTTTATATTGAAATCGTAACCTCTTTTGCTGTAACTTTTTTTAACTAAGGAAATTGAAGAAAAATTGGTAAAAAGAGCGCACAAAAACAAGAAAAGCAACAAAAATCCCAGTTCAAACTTACCTACATGGAGCCAAAGAGGAAGACAAAATCTTTTCCTGTGAAATCAAAAAAGTGTTTGAAATAGTAGAATGATACATCTGGCTTAAATTCCGACAGCTACTAAACTAAAAGCATGAGTTAGATAATATCATTAGAGGAAAATTCTGTCAATGATGGTGATGATGTGAAAGAAAGCCTTCTATTGATGGTTGGTTACTAATAAAATATGCCAGAAAGAAAACTGTAAAAATATTTGTTGGATAAGTGCTTAATATTTTAAAAAATGAAATGTGCCCGAAGAATTGCAGATTCTAAATTTAAATGGCTCTGAACTGAGGATGTTTCTACCATCGTTATAACTGAAGTTCAAATTATCCTTCGACAACCAGTTTTAACGACAAAAAATGATCGTATTACTAGCTTTATTTTCTCAATTGATTTTGTAAGACTTTACGTTTCATAATTTATCATTCTGTAAAATGTTTGTGCAAAAATAAAGTGAAAAAAATTATTTTTGTAGGTATTTTTCCGTAGTGGCTCAAGTATCCCTTCACTATGGCTCAAGTATCCCCGCCATGGGGATACTTGAGCCATGATGTAAAACAAAAAATAAACATTTATTATACATAGAAAAATAGTTCAAAATTTATTGAAAGTGGTTTTTAGTGGAAGAAAAAATATCAAATTTTCATTTTCAATATTTTATTTTATTCTAAAAAAATATAAAAAATTTAAAAAAATTAAAATTCAAAAAATGGCTCAAGTATCCCCATCTTCCCCTACCTGTTTTTATATATATATTTTTTTTTTTGTTATATTCTAAATCAAGATAATAAAAAAATATACTTAAAAAATCCATTTCTCTAAAATTTGCTTTAAAATCATCACATAAATCTGTATGTAGTATTTTCTAAAAAAATCTTAATCATATGATAAAATCTGAATTTTTTCGAAATTGTATCGGGTTAGATCGGGCCGGTCCTGTTTTCACCAGTTACTGTACGAGCAGGGCCTAAAAGTGTAAAAAATATAGACGGGCCGAGCCGGGGAAACTGAGTTTTACACTGGGCCGGGTTTCGGGTCTTTAAATACCGACCCGTGCAGACCTCCTTATATGTTAAATTTTTCTTTCACAACATAATTTTCAACCATTCATGTATTTGACATTCTCACTCAGATACCAAATAACTAATCCATCATTTCTACTTAAAAATTTGGATTTCCATTTAAAAAATATATTTAAAAAATAATTAAAAAATATTTTGAGGATGAAAATCATAAAGTCAATTTTAACCTATTAAGTATATTTTTCTTTTATAGGAGGTCATGTGTTAGTAAAAGGAAATTTATATTTATAGATAAATAAAACGTTAAAACTATATTTGGAGTAAGTGTGTTGATTTAATACGAAATTAGAAAATCTCAATCTTTTGTAGTTAAATATATATATATATATATATATATGTGTGTGTGTGTGTGTGTGTTAGATTTAAGGGTGTTGTAAGAGATTTTCTCGAAATTTTTCTAACTTACAAATTCATTTTTAAATGTCAAACAATGTTACTTACAGACGTGATTATTGAATTGATTTAAAATTTACTAATATTTCAATTTTAGATAACTGAATTACATATTGAATTTTAAGCGATTGTTGTATGATGACAAATTTATAACACTATCATATCTTAAAAATCAATTTAGAGCGCTTTAGGAAATTTAATTCAAGTGCTTTTAACAGCAATTTATTGTCTCTTATGAAAATTGGAAACTCCGTTCGATTTTATAGGCTCTAAATAACAGTATCTGTCGTTATCATACACGTACAAACAAATATGAATCCTGAAAAGTAACCAATTTAGATTTGAAAACAGTGTTAATGCTGCTTTCAAATTTAAAAAAGCTATTTTCTAGTACTTTTCAGAATTCATTTTTGCTCGAAAGCAGTCGAAAATTAGGTGTTTATTCAGAAATTAATCGAATGACTTGTCCATTTTATGATAAAAGCAATGATTTAAAAGCAATGATAAAAAGCAATATGGTTTTACAGAAAATACATATATATACATATATAAAGTATATGTGTACAGAATTTTTGTGAATTGAAAAAAAAACTTTATTTATAGCCGGAATTATCCATAAAGAGCCTAATTTGGAAAATTTATGCCAACAAAAATGAGTCTTTCTAACAAAAAAAAAAAAAAAAAAAAAAAGAAAAAGAAAAAAATCTGTAACCTTGTGCTTATAAGTACAAGAGACGGGGGTGGCAAAAATGTCTGGTTCCAGAGACGCCGAGCGCTGTTCATACAGGGGAAGGCAGGGAAGGGTCGCCACAGGCGCAGTTAGCCGGTCTCTGCTTCAGTCAACTGAAACTACACGTTTGCTAATTCTAATCCTCTAGAAAAACTTTATGGAGATATTTCGTTTGCATAACAATATTTTTATATGATTTTTTTTATTTTATTGCTGAGGCAGAAATGTACATCACTATTTTTATATGATTTTTTTCATTTTATTACTGAGGTAGAAATGTACGAAGGACATTTTCCCCTTTTAGGTGCGTTTGTAGTTATGTAAATATAGCACCTATAGTAATCGTCCAGTCTGTCCGCCCTCATACAACAACGCAAAAACTACCCAATCGTATCGTTTGAAATTTCAAATATAAAAATGGTGTATAACTGTGTCGAGTCATTTCAAATTTTATGAAAATAGGTTGTATAGTTCAAATAAAGGTCAATTAAAGTATTACGTTGCATTAAGGCCATTGAAAAAAAATTTTTTTTTCAAGTGCATTTTAATGAAGCTGCAGTATTTCGATCATAAAAAATTAGGTATGTATCTAGGAAGTATATACTAAAATATACGTTCTGTATAATCTGTGGTGTGCAAAGAATATTTGTTTTTAATTTACAGGGCCACTAAAAATTATTCCATTACATAATGGTATAGGGAGAAGTATTATTGAAGACGCGTTTTAATTTTATTAACCCATTATACATATTATGAAATTCATATACGTTGCGGAGGTTAACGATAAGTTACATCCTGTATAATAGAAAGCAGTTATAGTGTTTACAGGGACGCACAAAAGGAGTGACTCATATAAAAGATTACGAATATATTGTATCCGATGTACTGCATACTACACCATGGTCTGATTATTTGTAAAACTTCATTATAGTACGAACGCACCTCATTTGCAACATTTGACGTGAAATTTCGGATTTGTTTGATTTTGTTTACAGATATATTTAAGTACAATATTTTCACTTTCGAACCGGTTTCGAAAGGGAATATCACTAAGTGATAATTTTTATATCAATATCTTTTATGCAATAGATAACTGAAGTCTGCTGATTAACATATGAACCATTAAAATGTTGAATGGGACAGAAGGTAAACGGAAAAAAGTCACCGGAAAAAAAGTTATCGGAAAAAAGTAACATAAACTACAAAAGCGGAAAAATGTGACACGAAAAAAAAAAGGTGACACAGAAAAAAGTGACAAGGAATTGATTTTGGGGATTTATTATTGATTTTCGAGATTCATTGGTTAAGGCTGCAAGCGAACAGCACTAGTTTTTATTACTACACTAAAAGAGCAATTAATCAATCTTTGTTTCCGAACGGAACAAGGGTGAAACCTCTTTAAATGATTTTTGAGGGACTGACCCTACCAAACTGACAAAGGAAGGGGAACTTTTATCTACCCCATCTTCAGTCGTTATCTACCCCATCTTCAGTCGTAAAGCTGTCAACTGATTTCGCGTTAAGCCGCTATTAGATTCACCAACATTCAGTGAGACTTTTGAGCCAAAACTTGATTTCCTCCAACTTTTCGTGAAAAGTTCTCCCAACACCCCGTGTAATAGCAAACTGCAATGTCTCCCCAACTTTTTTCGTCAGTCGCAAAAAAGTCTGGAGTAGCCCAGATTTTTCATCCAACATCGAACATTTCAACGAATCAGAGATAAGCGATTGATACGAGTAGGCGATAAATCTTAACACCTGACATGAGTAGAAACTGGTTTTCCAGCTTTTCCTCCGACTTTTTCAAAGACTATTATAACCTTTGTCCCCCTTTGAACGGGAAAATGTTGGAGTTAAAATCCGCTGAAAAGTTTGTCTCGCCTAAAAGTCTGTGAATTTAATAGCAGCTTTAGATTCCTCTCTTGAAGTTCAGATTCAGTGCACTGAAAAAGCAGTTTTAGATCAAAGCGCCGACACGAAAGATCAAAGATAGCGCAAGAAGTTAGTGCTATGTGCGTGGACCTTCAGTATAAAAGGGGGATCGGTGGGAGGCTCATAATTTACGTAAATGGGTTATGCTGACTTAACTGTTTTGGTTAAATTTTTGGATATGCGTTCATACTGAAAAGACGCTTGCCTAATTACTTTTGGGAAGGAACGATTACCTCCCCCCATCCGCCCTAAACTAGATAAATGGGCTTTTATGCAGAATTATCCAACGTGTATAAAATTTTGGATTCAGGTTATTTTCTGATAACACTTATGTATATAATGCCTGAATTGATTTGGTAGTTTAATGGTTAAGCAAAGAAGGGGCGGGGGAATAACCTCTCTTAAATGAAATTAATAGCTTTTTACGCAAAATTATCCGACTTGCTTGGAATTTTGGACATAAGTTCATTATGATAAGACTATATCTAATTAAATATGGGACTCTTTTACCTATAATAAAGGGGAGGACGGGCAATTATCTCGCTTCAAATTAGATAAATCGTTTTTTTTATGCAGAATTATCCGATGTATTTCAAATTTTAAATGCAGGTTCTTTCTTATAAGGTGATCCCCGAATAATTTTAATTGTTTAATTGCTAAGTATAAAGTGTGGACTGGGGGGGGGTAACCCGTCTTAAATTAAATAAATGGCTTTTTACGCAGAGTTATCGGATTTGCTTCAAATTTTGGATTTTAGGTTCATTATTATGAGGCGTATCCCTGATTAGATATGGTGTTCTTTTGCTAATTAGAAAAGCGGGACAGGTGATTATTACTTTCCCCCTTAAATCAGATTTTTTTATGCACACTTATCCAATGTATTTCATATTTTGAATATAAGTTCTTTCTCATAAAGTAAAACCCGGAATAGTTTAAGTGTTTAATGGTTACGTATAGAGGGTGAAACAGGGGATAACCCCCCCCCCCCTTAAATTAAAATAGTTGGCTTTATACGCAGAATTATCTGATTTGCTTCAAATTTTGGGTGTAGATTCATTATCATAAAGTATTTCCTTGATTAGTTATGGGGTTCTTTTGCTAATTAAAAAAGGGGAGCAGGAATAATTCCCCCCTTTTTAAATAAGATAAATTTTTAGCACAACTGTCCAATATATTTCAAATTTTGGATATAGGTTCTTTCTGATAAAATGAAGCCCTGAATTGTTTTAAGGGTTTAATGGCTAAGTATAGAGGGGAAACGGGGGATAACCCACAACTAATCAGGAATTCGCCTTATCATAATGAACCTACATCTAAATTTTGAAGCAAATTGGATAATTCTGCGGAAAAAGCCATTTATTTTATTTAAGGGGGGGGGGGTTCTTCCGTTCACCCCTCTATACTTAGCCATTAAACCCTTTAAACTATGCAGGAATTCTCTTTATGTAAAGAACGTGAACGTATATTCAAAACTTGAAATACATCGGATAAGTGTGCATAAAAATATGTATAATCTTATTTAAGGGGAGGATAATCGCCTCCTTTTTAATTAGCAAAATAACCCTATAGCTAATCAGACATATTTTTTGTCAAAATGAACCTACATCAAAAATTTGAAGCAAATCGGATAATTCTGCGCAAAAAAGCCATTTTTTTAATTTAAAGAGGGTTATCCACCGTCTAACCCTTTATATTTAGCCATTAAACCCTAAAACCTATTCCGGGATTCATTTTATGAGAAAGAACTTATATCCAAAATATGAAATACCTATATAATATCTGATAAGTGTGCATAAAAACAATTTAACTAATTTAAGGGGAGGTTATAATCACTCGTCCCTTTTTAATTAGCAAAATAATCCCATATCTAATCAGGGATACACCTTATAATAATGAATCTATAAATAAAAATTTGAAGCAAATCCGATAATTCTGCGTAAAAAGCCATTTATTTAATTAAAGGGGGTGGGGGTTGTATTCGATTCACCTTCTATATTTAGCCATTAAACTCTTAAAACTATTCAAGTATTCACCTTTTTGGAAAGGACCTACATTTAAAAGAAATACATCGGGCAATTCTGCATAAAAAACGATTTATCTAATTTGAGGCGAGATAATTGCCCCCCCCCCCACCTTTATTAATAAGCAAAAAAAATCACATAACTAATCAGATATACTTCTTATCATAATTAACTTATGTCCAAAATTCCAAACAAATCGGATAATTCTGCGTAAAAACCTATTAATTTAATTTGAGAGAGATTATTCCCCCGTTCTCCCTCTATACTAAACCATTAAATTCCCAAATCTCTTCAGGCATTATATACTATATATAAGCCTTATCAGAAAGAAACTATATCCAAAATTTGACACACTTTGGATAATTCTGCATAAAAACCGAATTATCTAATTAAGGGCGGTTAAGTGAATTAAGTGATGAAAAATGAGCCACTGCCCTTCAAGGGGTTAATAAACATCAAATTTGTAGATATATGTTACCAAATTTTGTCAGAATTTATACTTTTAAACGAAAACCTAATGTCTTATCAGGATCTATGCAATATTCATATTTTTTCTTTATTCTACCTCTACCTGAAAAAAAGGATGGATTCATAAAAATTTTTGAATTTCGGTCTTCGTCGGATTTACACGTGTTAGGGGGTCAAAGATTCCAAAAAACACGTGTTTACGAAATGTCTCTCTGTGACATAAATTTTGTGGACACTCTATCTCAAGAATTTATAAACAGAATCTCACAAAACTTTATATTCAGTTAGTCCCTGAAATACACTGGTGGTAATTGGTTTTTGGTGAAAAATCGATCAATAAGTTGCGCTGCTATGTTGCATTTTTTACGATTTACTCAACAGCTATACCTTGATAACTAATACGCATATTTCCATCAAACTTCCGATTCAGTTAGTCCTTGATATGAACTGATGTTTGTATATATTAGTGTAAATGTTTCAAGAAGTGGCGCTGCTATGCTGTATCTTTCACAATTTTTGCTATCGTTCTGTCTCAAGAATTAAGGGTGTATTGCAAACCAAATTTCTTATATTCTGATTTATTTTTAAATTCATTTTTGCTCTCAAGTGCATCAAACTGGCAAATTCTATTATTAAGAAAGTACACAATGTGTCGTGCTGATTGAGTTTTTGATAAATGGAGAAAATATTGCAAAAAAAAAAAAAAAAAAAAGAAAGGCTGTCAAAGATGACGTTTTGAACCGAAGTTTTTGAAGCGGAAGATCTAAAACAAAAAACAAAAAAACAAAACAAAAATAAAATAAAATAAAAATAAAAGATCAGAGTGAGAAAATAATTGTTTATAAATCCAATTCTAATGAATTGAGGGGAAAATTAAATCACACGGCATCTTCAAAAATCATCATAGCAAATTTCATGTTTCTACTTTTAAAAATGAGTCTGAAAATGTATCAGAAAATTTCGAGCTGTTGAGAGTGGGAACATATTTTTTCGAATACACCCTTAATGCAAGGAATTTAATAAAAGTTTACTTCAGGTAGTCATTCATATATATTGACGCTGATTAGTTTTGGTGTAAATCGCTCAATAGGTGGTGTTGCTATGCTGCATTTTTCCCGATTTTTGCAACAACTCCATCTCAGGAACTAATACACGGAATTTAATGAAAATTTATTATCCTGATAGTCCCTGATATAGATTGATATTGATTAGATTTTGGTTCAAATCGCTCAACAGGTGGCGTTGCTCTGCTGCATTTTTACGATTTACAGGACAGTTTTATCTCATTAACTAATGCACTAATTTCCGTCGTCGATTCCGTTTTGGATTTTTTTTTCTGCGATGTTTAAAAATTGACATCATAAACATTGAAGTCCAAAACATAAAAAAATAAAGGTACCAAAGCAGCATATCTACGTTCAATTTTTTCTCTGAAAATGACAATCTATTAAAAAAAAATAATTTTTTGAAACTCACACTTCTGTATTATTTATTTATTTATCTATTTATTTTTGAAATATTTAAAGTTTTTCACCCTGAATTCAAAATCTAAATACGAAAAGAAAAATCACACACGCGTAAACATACATTCATCTTTAAGAAGATTTCTTCAATTTTAAACGATATTGATATTTAACCTTTCAGGCAAATTCGTTTCCAGAGATCTCGTCAGGATTTTTTATAGGTAGATTTCGTAAAGAATACTATACCTATTATATTTTCCCCTATGTTGAAATTTCTGAAAAGTTTTTGCAGACCCATGCCCATCATGAGTAATAGAATCCAAAGCCCCCCCCCCCAGTTTAAAACTTTATATAAATATTTATCTGTTCATATTTATTTATTTATTTATACCGTATATACTAGTGTAAATGACGAAGAATTTTACACAAAATTTGGGAGTTAAAAATAGGAGTCGGTCGACTTATACACGAGTTAGTAAGATTTTTTTTTCTTTTCACAGGGCTAGTCCTTTTATGGATCTATGTTGGAGAGACAGGTAAAAGCGAACAATGATCAGTTCCTGAGATTGACAAAAAAAGCTCAACAAAAATGTCCCTGTAATTCTTCTGCACCCATTCCCTCATGCAATACTCCTCAACGCAGGAAATTAAATTTCAGCATTTGAATACCCCTTTTAAAAAGAGTTCAACGTGAGAATGCTTGTAGACGCCTCTTCTAAAAGTCCTACAATACAAAGAAGTTTTGTACATTAGCAGTCTAAGAAACTTTTTACTCTGGTAAATAAGGCTTAAATAGATTTTTCAAAGATTTTTTATTTCTTTTTAAATATCGAATTGATGGGAATGGGTTTCAAAATAATTTAAACTTCTGCGTTTTTACATAATTATGATTTTTGAAAATATTACACTTAAAAAACTCTGATTAGAAACGCAGAAAAAAGTTATTATTGTTATTACTTTATTATTATTATTATTATTATTATTATTATTATTATTATTATTATTATTATTATTATCATTATCATTATTATTATTATTATTATTATTATTATTATTATTATTATTATTATTATTATTATTATTATTATTTTATCTTCGATTGCATATCATTTTTCAACATAAGTGCTATTGAAGTTTCAATGAGGAAAGCTTTTTTCTTTTAGCGATCAGAACCGCTGGCGCATAGATTTTTGCATCCCTGTATATATCCACGTAATTTCTATAATTTTGCATAAATCCCTTGCAACCTCATACATAAGATCAAGGAGAAGAAAATCTCGGTCATGTTCGTTAATGGCCAAAATCAGACCAAGGAGGTTAGAAATGGGGAAGGGGTTTGTGAAAACAGAAAAAAACCCATAATTTCACAATTGTGATGTACATAAAATCAATTACCGTTATTATTATTTCTAAGAAAAGTTCTAAAAATTTATCTATGACAGATTTTTGACATCGTTAAAAATGGGCTCAAATTGCGCAAAAAATAATGTTTTAACCCTTTCAGGGGCAAGGCTTTTCTGCTCCCAAACTGGTCAAATAATTAATTCAAACTGCGATTTTTGAACAAACTGATTTAAAAATAATCGAAAACTTTTCGTCATGCATATTATGTGATCAAAATTGCAGTAAAAATTTACTGCTACCGTTTGTCAGTTTGAACCTTCAGATTAACCGTTTCCAGACTGCAAAAGACGTCCTTAAAAGGATTAAAATAAAACAAAAAAAAATCATATCTTCGTCGGTTTACAAAATATTAAATGCAATTAAATTTATTATAAATCTTCTTAATATTATTTACAACTTTTATATTGGCAAGTTTTTCATGGGACCAAGTCTAACAGAAAAAGAATCATAAAGGGAGAGGAGGTTAGAGAAGAAAAGAAGTCACAGTAACATAATTCTGATTAAAAAGGCGCTTACTGAAAATTGATTTAAAAACTCATCAAAAGCGGCTAGATGAAAATGCGTTTATTTCTAATCTTGATTTACTTTTTGTTTGTGAAATTAGTAATTAACTTTCAAATGTACCTTACGGCTATATTCTGAGGCGGTAGGGGCTTTTTCTAATTATTTGCTTAAATCGTAAATTACGCATGTCAGTATTGCTCTTGATGTGCAGCACTTTTACCACTAAATATCAGCCTTGCATGAAAATTAAACACGGAGTTTGAAATCACCACATTTGTATTTCATAAAATTTTTAAATCGTTTAGACAATAATAAATATCTTTTAAAATAATTTAAATGTATTTATTGGTAGTCGATATAAAAGAAAAACAGAAGAATGCTTCTGCAAGCTTTTTATACTAGATTTCCGTTTAAAAATATAAAGTTGTTCAAATTAATGAACGGTTTTATTTTAGGTGTTTTTAAAGCTAATATTTTGATCCCGACTAAAGCTAGGCGAGACACCTACTATTTATATGTTGTTAAGCATTGTATGTCTTTGCAAATTAGTTATAGGGGAAAAAAAGAATCTTCCACGCATACATTTTTATCGAGGAAAATAAAAATAGTAATGTAATTGGAAAATGTTTCCTTAAAATTTTATTAGTTTGAGGGAAATATTTCTATATTGAAATAGTAAAAGAATCGTAAATATTCCAAGCTAAAACATGGTTTTACTTTAAATTTTGAGTCTTGAGCAAATTTTAGCTGTGGATATGAAATTGGAATCCACTCGCTCAAGAATTTTTAAAATTATAAATATATAACGTTATTTTGCACCCTGAATATTTTTTAACATTAGTACTAATCATCCTAAAAATATTGCAATTTTTATACATTTTAGCAACATTTTAATTTTAAATATGAGCTTTGACATTAATAACCGAAAAAATAATTTAACTATGATTGCAGCCAAAATTTGTGCTTAAAAACAATTTTAAGGACATAAGTAAGATTGCTCGTCAACTAGCAATTGATTATAATCAAAATCAAAGATGCATTATGTTTATAGGGACATATTTCTTAATTCCTTAAATTTGACTGAAATTAACCAAAATTTTCGTTTACAAATGTATAAAAAGTATTAGGATTGCCAAGCTTGTAAAAAGTTTACCTTTTATATTAACACTGTTTGTAAAGCAGAATTTGATTCGATCAAAGAAGATGGTGCTGATTAAACAAATGACAAACGTTGTTTTCTTAATTAAAAAAAGACTTATTCAATAGTACAGTGATTCAAATAAGCGGCATATTTCCATATGTTTAATTGTAGGGGGGGGGGGCGTATGTTTAGTCTGCCCAGGGGACCGTTAAACCTGTTACCGGCCGTGCACACTAGAAATTCAAATTGCTACACCTCAGCCATTTTTTAAGATATGAACGCAACAAAAAATGCCCCGACCCTTTTTTTATAAAGTTCAAACACATAAAAAACGCTTAATTTTTTCATTTTTTGTACCTCATTTTTATTTTTTAGTTTTTTAGTTTTAAATGGCCACAGGACCGGTTAGAGGGGGGGGGGAGGCACAGTGGGAAACTGCCCAGGGGCAAGGGCACTGGGAACAAGATGGGTCCCGCACCGTATCAAACAACTATAGAGATTACATAATATTACAAATCTGAACTTGCACACATTTTTTTAATTATTATTCACAAGTTAACTGGAAAAATGTTTCCCAGAATTGTTGTGAGAACATTTTCACCCAAGACATAGAACCATTGGTAAAAGAATTCCTGCATAAGAACCATTTGTAAAAGAATCCCTGCATAGGACATAGAACAAGGCAAATATTATCTCTTCTTGTTTTGTACTGAGGTGAGTACTAATCTAAATCTGTCACTTCATTCATCATTCTTTTTACAAACAGCTAGGCACTTCCTGTTTTCCTAAGAAATTCAGAAAGAACCCGTCTTTGACCACAGATTGCTATACCCAGAGCCATACTCAGGCCAAAGAGCCTGTGGACTACAACAGGTCTATCTGATACTGGCAGCTAGACCGACTCAATTATGGGACAAACGATGTGACAGTTAGGGCACGGCCCGCGCTAATTGTGGTCTCCTAGGGAGTTCCGATTCTCTGATTACCGAATAGGTACGAGAAGTACATGCTTCCCTTAGAAAGTTTTGAAGGCACCCAAAATTGAGAACACAGGGGGCCCTGAATTTTGCATGGAATTAACTTAATTCTAAAATTTTATCTAATTTCTTTTCAAATTATTAATTATGCATATATGCATATATATATAATTTGTATTATTTAAGTGCTTCGTAAGTGCAAATAACAAATTAATTTTTCATGTAAAAGATCAGTTTTTGTACATTATTTTAGATAAATTTTTATTTTACATATTGAATTTTAGAATTGTTAAATTTAGCTTATATGTACAAGAAAAAATAGCTATTGCCGTTATTGAAAGAAGTACATCAAAATATTGACACTTTATGTTGTGCATACATTTTTAATTCAATCTTTTCATCCAATTATATTTTTATATTAGCTCCATGCTAATCTCTTTTAGCATATTTTGCTTGATTGTATTCAATTTTAATGTAAAAAGAAAAAAAAAGGGGGAAAATATTGATTAATGAAATACATATGAAATCAAGTGAGCCACTCTTTTGAATAATATTTGTAGCAGTGGTGAGTTTCCAGGTATCTCGAATGTAAATTCTTTACAAATGAAAGGGGGGCCCCGAAATGACACTGTGCTTCCCATAGCATCAGAGCTTAATCGGGCCCTGCCTTTTTACAGGGAAATACTGTTTTGAAATACCTTTTCCTCTGTACAAAGTAACATTTTCCCTATGATTTGTTTTTAAATATTTCTTTTGAGAATTTCTGAAAGTCGAAGTTGGTATAATTTTCAGAGAGTGTGTAGTTTTGACAATCTCAAAAATAACCATTCACACAAAAAATCTCAAATTATCTTATAAAATTGGTTCACTAATTTATTAATGGTTTTTATAATCTTCGATTAACCCTTTATCTACTGACGGTACTTATAAGTCCATTAAAATTATTCATTATAAAATTCTTTTAATACGTCAATTACTTGTAATACTGTTTAGAATGAGTTACAGATACATTATTTTGTTCCAAAATCATTATTAGTTACTCAAAACAAATATATTTTTAAAAGTATAATTTCTTTTCCCTTTGTATCTTTTCAGCTTTATTGGCGCTGAGGGAGGGGGATGGGGATTTTTCAATTCGGAAATACAGTCGGCTCTCGTTAACTCAAAATCGTATAAATCGAATCTTCACTTAATTCGAACTAAGTTCCGAAATTTGCAATGGCAGAATAATGTTAAAATTTTCAGTTAATTTGAACTCATTTTCTCTTGACATCGTTTAATTCAAACTAACGGGAACTCCAATTTTTCATTTTTCCTTTTTTTTAAACTCCAGATCCTTGAAATGACTTGATTTCTTTCATTTTAGTAAAAATTGTTCTGTATTAGTATACACATAATCCCATCCATTTGATATCCGCTTTCTAATCATCCGTATGCAGACCCTGACTATCGCACGGGCTCTCGAGGTCTATGCCCTGGGAACGAAATTTCTGTGGAACACAAAACATTTCCTATTTCATCTAAATTTATATAATAAAAATCATAATTGCGGAAAGAAAAGTGATATTAATTCGGTAAAATGACAAAAGTATACCTCAATTTATGTTTAAAAGCACGTTTCAATAAATAGTAGAATTCCTTTCTTAATTTTTATTTGTGGAACTGTTTTTCAATTTTCCAGGAAACTTTTTTTCGGATAAGTGTATAATGTGTGAAAAAACTACTATCAGTAAATTAACTAATCTACGGGGGCACGAAAATTTGAAAGTGTCCTGGGCATAGAAACTTGTTAGTCGGGCCTGTCCGTATGTCTGTAAATGACACATCCACCTCTTCTTCCATTGCGATTGTTCCTAATTCCTTAATTGGTTTATGTATTTATAAATTTTAATTTAATATTAAGTCACATTCTAACTTGAACAGCTGAAATGAATTTAGAAAATACTATAATTCCTTTGTAAAAGAACTCTTTTAATTATGTTTTTCTGTCATACTTACCATAATTCGAACATTTCTTGTGGTCCCAGTAAGTTCGAATTAACGAGAGCCGACTGTATTTCTACATTTATATTGTAAGAACACCATATTTATACATTTTATAATTCTACAAAATACTAAGAAAACAATTTAAAATAAAAGATTTGAGTAGGTTATAAATATTGCACAAAATCCCTGTAAATTCAAATTTAATTAATCCTTCTAAAACCCTTCAAAAATTTATTAAATGATTAATAAGAAAAGCGTCTTTTCAATATGGGCGTATATCCAAAAATTGGACCAAAACCGTTAATTCAGTATGAAAAACCCATTTACCTAAATTAAGAGCCTCTGTCTGATCAATGAATCCCCAAAATCAATTCCTCGTCACTTTTTTCCCTGTAACTTTTTTTCCGTAAACTTTTTTCCGTGTCACTTTTCTCCGCTTTTATAGTTTATGTCACTTTTTTCTGTTTACCTACCAGATGGGGGAAATGGTATCCAGATGCACTAGGTAGCTGCCACTTGTTTCGTCGGTCACTTCGTGATAATTTAAAAGCAATGATCTTATACAGGATGAATGGATATATGTTTGTAATAATTGATTTATACTTGAAATGATATAATCACATGCAGAATTTTAAATTTAATTATTGCGAATTGTTAAATGATTAATATTATAATTCATATTATTAATGAAATAAGGTCAGGCAAAGTTAGTTTTAACGAGAAACAACATCATCACTGAATTGAATCGTGTTTAAAACAGCCATCACTTTAAAATAACCTAAAAATTCGTCGGAAAACAATTGATAAAACTAAATTACAAATACAATCAGTTACAAAAAATCAAACCTGTGGAATTAATATATTAAAGTGTTTTTTAAATATAATAATACGTTTCTGCATTATGCAATTAATAATTTTAGGAATATATAATTATATTTGATTTATATTTATATCTATTCTGTTTTAAGGAAACTTTAAATGTTGTTTAGAAAGCTAATATTTGCTCTTTACTGAAATACTGTGTGATCAAAGTTGCGTTCTCTTTAAATTATTTCTGAATGGAAAAATACAATTTAAATCAATGTCCAATGCATAATTTTATTTTGTTTGATTCTCTCAAGTTATCGGCTGTTTGAAACTTGTTTTAACTCTAATTAATACATTTTACTCATCATATCGATTTTAAACGGAATCAAGAATAATTTTACTTATGGCATTTTCCAAAATATGTTCAATAATGTCAAAACAGCAATGAGAATCCAAGAAAATAATGCGCATGTGCTATCCATCAGTTTTCTTTATTAATAAATAAATCAAGTTATTATTATTTTTTAATGAATTGAAGAATGCTATCTATATTTTACATTAATGATAACAACAAACTAAGACTAAATCTTATGGAATGGAGAAAAGTTCAGTTTTAGGTAGGCTTTCTTATCCCTTTATGTCCCGACGTCACTTTAAAGCACCATTAAAAAAATTTGTTTTAAAATGCATTAATACTCGATAAGTAGTAATACATTTTAGAATGCGTTCTAAATATTACTTTACTTCATCTTATCTCAAGAGCATAATTGGTTGAACAAACAAAAATATTTTTAAAAGGACGATTTCTTTTTCATTTGCATTTCTCAACTTTCTTAGGGTTGAAAGATTGTGGGGGAAAATTTTCAATTAAATATCATTTCTATAATTCTAGAGTAAGACCATTATGTTTGTACATTTTGTAATTCAATAAAAATCTAAAAAAGTATTTAAAATAAAAAATTTGAGTGCAGTTATAAATATTGCATAAAATTTCTATAAACACAAATTTAATTAATTAATTTTAACTGTCAAAACTCTTTTAAATTTTATTAAGAGGAACTTCAGTCATGAGAAAAGACCCGCTAGCTTATGCTAATCCAATGGAAAAGATTTATTAAGATATCTCGATTGAATTTCAATATTTTTAATATTTTTTCTTAGATGATCTGTATGCAGGCCATTTCTTACTTTTTCGCTTTTGATTATATGTTTTTTTCTCATGAATATGCTTTCACTTTCGAAACCGGTTCCGAAAATAAAAGTGTTTTCGCTAAAATTATCTGTAAATAAAATTGAAAAAAATCTCTAATATTCAATGAAAAAAAATCATTTAAAAACTTGTAAATTCAAACGAGATATATTTTTTTAATTTCTTCCACATGATTAGTATTATCGAACGGGCCTTTTCGCTTGACTGAAGTAGCCTCTTAATTAATTGTGTACATCTTCTTATGTAGATTCAAAAATTCACAAAAAATGCTTCAGAAGATGAAATTTTCATGAATTCATAATTTGGGAAATACAGGGTTCGGAGGTACACCGCTCTTAATTATTTTCCGGTGATCACGAATATTTTCCATTTAGGAAAACTCCATTTTAAAAAGGTTTCGCTTTAATCGGGTACCTTTATAGACAGATCCATTTTATCAGTTTTTAAATTTTTTAGTTTGCTTAATTACTGCATGATTAATTGCTAAAAGATGTTAGCCCCCCCCAAAAAAAATTTCGGAATCCACCCCTGACGTGATTTGCTGGTTATGGCCCTACTCTGAAATTACAGATTTTTTTTCTTTTACGCAGATTTATTAATAGAATAGGTTCATACAGAAAATTCACTTTTAAAAATTTTGATAAAGTACATTTTGAAGTTCACGTATGTAACTCTAAAATTAAATACATTATATAATTTTAGAGTTACATTTTAAGTGTCGTCTACAAATTTCTATATAAATAAACCGTATGATTATTAGCGGAAACAATAAAAACCATACGCAGAAAGGATATATATCCAGGATTTACTGTTCTCGACGAACCTAAAAAATATTCTAGCACTCCATGTATGCCCCCTCTACTGTGATATCAAAATGACGTACGGGGGCAGATATACTGGGGGTAGATATCAGGCTCTCGTAGAAAATGAAATGCTGCAGCACTGGATATCCGCCCCCATCTAATGCAGAGGTCAAAATGGCGGATGGGGGCAGATATACTGGGGGTAGATATCAGGCTCTAGTAGAAAGTGGAATGCTGCAGCACTGGATATCGGGAATGCTGAAATCTGCCCCCAGTATATCTGCCCCCGTCCGCCATTTTGACCTTTACATGAGAAAGGGATAGATATCCAGCGCTGCAGCATTTCACTTTCTACGAGGGCCTGAAATCTGCCCCCAGTATATCTGCCCCCGTCCGCCATTTTGAGCTCTGCATTAGAAGGGGGTAGATATCCAGTGCTGCAGCATTTCACTTTCTACGTGAGCCTGATATCTACCCCCAGTATATCTGCCCCCGTCCACCATTTTGACCTCTGCATTAGATGGGGGTAGATATCCAAAATATGTTAGATATAAATATAAATCAAATATAATTATATATTCCTAAAATTATTAATTTCATAATGCAGAAACGTATTATTATATTTAAAAAACACTTTAATATATTAATTCCACAGGTTTGATTTTTTGTAACTGATTGTATTTGTAATTTAGTTTTATCAATTGTTTTCCGACGAATTTTTAGATTATTTTAAAGTGATGGCTGTTTTAAACACGATTCAATTCAGTGATGATGTTGTTTCTCGTTAAAACTAACTTTGCCTGACCTTATTTCATTAATAATATGAATTATAAAATTAATCATTTAACAATTCGCAATAATTAAATTTAAAATTCTGCATGTGATTATATCATTTCAAGTATAAATCAATTATTACAAACATATATCCATTCATCCTGTATAAGATCATTGCTTTTAAATTATCACGAAGTGACCGACGAAACAAGTGGCAGCTACTTAGTGCATCTGGATACCATTTCCCCCATCTGGTAGGTAAACAGAAAAAAGTGACATAAACTATAAAAGCGGAGAAAAGTGACACGGAAAAAAGTTTACGGAAAAACAGTTACAGGGAAAAAAGTGACGAGGAATTGATTTTGGGGATTCATTGATCAGACAGAGGCTCTTAATTTAGGTAAATGGGTTTTTCATACTGAATTAACGGTTTTGGTCCAATTTTTGGATATACGCCCATATTGAAAAGACGCTTTTCTTATTAATCATTTAATAAATTTTTGAAGGCTTTAGAAGGATTAATTAAATTTGAATTTACAGGGATTTTGTGCAATATTTATAACCCACTCAAATCTTTTATTTTAAATTGTTTTCTTAGTATTTTGTAGAATTATAAAATGTATAAATATGGTGTTCTTACAATATAAATGTAGAAATACAGTCGGCTCTCGTTAATTCGAACTTACTGGGACCACAAGAAATGTTCGAATTATGGTAAGTATGACAGAAAAACATAATTAAAAGAGTTCTTTTACAAAGGAATTATAGTATTTTCTAAATTCATTTCAGCTGTTCAAGTTAGAATGTGACTTAATATTAAATTAAAATTTATAAATACATAAACCAATTAAAGAATTAGGAACAATCGCAATGGAAGAAGAGGTGGATGTGTCATTTACAGACATACGGACAGGCCCGACTAACAAGTTTCTATGCCCAGGACACTTTCAAATTTTCGTGCCCCCGTAGATTAGTTAATTTACTGATAGTAGTTTTTTCACACATTATACACTTATCCGAAAAAAAGTTTCCTGGAAAATTGAAAAACAGTTCCACAAATAAAAATTAAGAAAGGAATTCTACTATTTATTGAAACGTGCTTTTAAACATAAATTGAGGTATACTTTTGTCATTTTACCGAATTAATATCACTTTTCTTTCCGCAATTATGATTTTTATTATATAAATTTAGATGAAATAGGAAATGTTTTGTGTTCCACAGAAATTTCGTTCCCAGGGCATAGACCTCGAGAGCCCGTGCGATAGTCAGGGTCTGCATACGGATAATTAGAAAGCGGATATCAAATGGATGGGATTATGTGTATACTAATAGGGGATTTCAACGAATGGCAGCAGTCACGTGATTTTCATGTTTTTCTCCAAAAGTGACGTCATCACCCTTAATGAAGCGGGAGATTTGGCGTTTTTCTTGGCGATTTTCTGGCAACCTCGTATATTTTTGTTGACATATTATAGATGTAAACCACAAATTATTATCACAAGTTACATGAAACATCACATACTATAATGTATTTCAGAATAATAATTAAATCAATGTGAAAAATTATGATTATCAATATTTAAAAAATATATAGTAGATAAAAAAGTTTCATAAGCAGCTGTAATAAAAAAAATTGTTTTATTACTCAACTTATTTACTTTGGAGTAAAGAAAATTTATAATTACAAAAAATATAACGATTCATTGACATATTGCGAGCGGAAAATTCCATATTTATTTAATGTTTCACTTTTAACGCTTATTGTATATTCATCTACTTATATATAAATATTATTTATATAAAATCGTATTTTCATATACTAGGCTGTAATTCGTACTAAAACGCTCCTTTTTTAAAAGATAAAATTGTATTTTAATATATTAGGCTGTAATGCCGAACCAGAAAGCTTTATTATTATTATTATTTTAACAAAAGCATGAAGGATTCATTGCAGATGTTATCACAACTTATTTGTGAATTTTACTTCCTTTTTAATTTCTGCTTTTCTAATGAATTTTTTTTTTTCCCTCAATATTATATTTAAAATTTCTGTTACTTCTTTATATTTCTGAATTAGAATTCATTAAATTAGAAAGTAAACCAAATGCTAGAGTAAGATCAATGATATTGAGAAATTCAACATATTCGTACTTTAATATTCATAAGTTAGTAAAATGCCAGCATTTTAGAATTCCCTCTACAGCATTTATCACTATTCTAAAGAATTCAGCATTCTTTTAATATTAGCCTGAACAAGTTGAATCTGTGCTGTAGATATGTTTCTTAAAATAAATTTGATGGTACAGTTTAAACACTAAAAAATGTTGACAGATTTCACTCAGCAAATATAATTATATAGTATTTCTTTGACCAAAGCCATGAAATTTCTGATGTAATGATAGGGCTGTCTCAAAAAATCCTGCATTAATGATCAAGAAGGAATATCACAGTCCCAATAAAAAGAATATCATAACCATAACATTATACATAGTAAAATTAATAAAGCACACCTTTTAAAAAAACCTTAGGAGTTCCTTCTTACCATACTTTACTGTATTTTATTAATATTAGAACAGTTCCTTGTGAAAAACTATATTTTTTATTAGTTAGCCACAGTTTATATATTGACAAACAATGTTCTTGCCATAATCTAGCAATTTTTTATGTTGCATTCATTTCATTTAACATATAAATCTTTTATTATTTCATTCAAAGAAAGAGGAAGAAAAACAGAAAATAATAAGGCAAACCAAGGCATTTTATTTAGGGATTGACTGAATACCGAATAGTTGATTTGGTATTCGGTGATTCGGCATGTAAACCGAATATTTGGTTTCGGCCGAATACTTATGAGTATTCGGTTGAATTTTTAGAATAATTTATGAAAAATAATAGGTTAAGTATTACTCTAAATGTACATGATGGCTAATGCCCATTTAGTGTTATTTACTTTAATAGTATACCTCAGTTATAATATAAGTGATAATTTATAAAATGATACATTATAATTATTTGTAATTGAAATTTAATATGGACAAAATATGATGCAAAAAAAAAAAAAAAAAAAAAAATGTTGTACGGCATTATCTGGTTGTTGTTTCTTTTTTATTCATAAATCCATTTTAATTTGGGAAATAAACGTTCACTGTAAACGCTACTGGTAGGCGCAGATAAGTATTTCTTAACTAACTTGGATAACGTTGGATACTTATTATTATTTTTTTTTTCAACCAAACTAACGGGTTGTCTTCCCTTGATATAAGTGGTAATACTATGTATGCAGCCAATTCATCTGAAGCTTTAATGTCTAATGTGATGATATCATTTTCAGTAGAAGAATTTCCACTTTCTGTTTTTTCACTTGTAGCAATTTCAACAAAGCACTCCCAAAATGATGAATGCACAGTTTATGAGAAAGAATAATTTTTATTGAAATTTTGTGATTGATTTGGCTCAGTAATTTCAGTTTGAGAGGATATATTTATTATTTGTTGCACTTTATTTTTAAGTACATTTTTTAATTTATTAGCAGTTGCTTCATCTTTAAAAAAAGCTGTTTTGAATCTGGGATCCAAAATAGAGGCTAAAAAATAAAACTCATCATCATAAATTTCTGAAAAACGTTCTGTGAGTCTTTTTGGTTCTTTCATGGTTCCCACTCCAAAAAATTCTGCATTATCACTTTTCCAAGTAACGTTTCAATGTAGAAATAATAGGTATTACTTCTGAAATTAAAGATTTTTTGTTACTTATAATTTTTGTTATTTCTTCGAAAGGTTGAAGAAGCCTAAGAATACTTTCTATCATTATTAAAAAAGTTAATACATGCAAAAATATTTATTAAAAAATTTTAAGTATTCGGTTGCCGAATACTGAATATTCGGTGCACATTTTGACCTAATTTTCGGTATTCGGCGAAATTCCTGATTCGGTCAATTACTAATTTTATTTCAACATTAAAGCATTATTTTTATCTATATCACAAAAAATAAAAACTGCATTAGCGAGGTAAAAAATACTATTGAAACAATTTGCTCTCAGTTAACATAAAAGTACTTAAACAAAAGGTTATTATTAAACTAAATTTAGTTTTATGAAAAGTGAAATTAAGTTTAAATATGCAGTACCTTTTATCCTCAGTACCGAGTTAAATTCCTTATATATAGATAAGGATAAGACAAAAAAGAAAAAAAAAATGAAAGAGTTATACAGAATAGCAGTATTTGATATTATTTTAGCTTCATATCACTTTGAATTTTTATGATATATCCATTCTTTTTTTTCTAGTACATACAGCTATAATGAATCCTACTTTCCATAGTTTTTTACCAAGTCTTATTATTCTTGCAGCAATGATTTTTGTTTAATAATACAGTTAGCTCCTTCACAATGTTTAATTTTAAATCTTTAATCACTGATATTTCAATACAGAAATTTTCTGTACTTAAATAGTGATAATACTCCAATTAAATAAGGTAAACTTTACAATAAAAAATAACTGGTGGGAATAGTGAAGGATTCTGAGAATTTTAAATGCCACATATATCAGTCACTCATCCCCAAGGGGTTAATAATATACAGTAGACTCCCTCAAATCCGCACAACTTGGGACCAGAAGTTGTGCGGATTTTAGAATTTTGCAGATTTCTGGTCATCGCTTTGTTTACATTTTTTAAACAGTAATTTGAGTGCAATTAATAGTGCAATTGGAACTATAACGAATGCTTACAATGTAATAAAATATTAAAATAAGTAATAAATTAAAATAGTAAAAATTTATATAACTTATAAATTGATTAAAGTTCTAATAGGAAAGGTCAAGTTAATAATCAATAGAGTATGATTAAATATTCATTATTAAAGATTAAATGTATTTTTCCAAACAACAAAACTTGCCTCATAAAGTTACATTACTCATTCACATCAAAATCATAAAATAAGTTTGGTTTTTTTTCCAAGTTTAGCCAAGCTTAATAACAAAAAAAAAAAATCTTCATTAATGCATAAATATATTTGGTAAGAGGATTGTGATTACCAGTAATATCAGCACTATCTTGAACTTTTTCAGTAATAAATTTATTCTTCCTTCATGAAAAAACATGAATTCAGTCATATTAACAAAAATTACAAAATAAAAAACATATGGAATTGATACATAACTTAAAAAAAAGTAAAATTCCCAATATCCAAATTGAAATTTTCATTGTTTACGTCCATAAAATATGTGCGGATTTTAGAGAGTTGCGGATTCTGGTTTGCGGATATGAGGAAGTCTATTGTATATACATATGATACATATGTTTGTTGTTTTTCTGTTTATAGCAGGATTCCGTTATGAACAGGCTTTATTACAGATAATAAATTTGCTGGACATTACCATTTTAAAAAATCTATAAGTATTATTTGTGTGCAATTATGTATACATTTATAATGTAAGATGCATTTGTAACCTTCTTTTATCTCTAATTAAAAAGATTTTAACCTCTATTTAAAAAGATTTTAAATAAAATTTAAAATATTGAAAATATAATTCAATTTTAATTGAAATCATTGATTAACTCTGAATGAAAATGTTTAAGAGGCTACTTCACTCAAATGAAAAGACCCGTTCGCTAATGCTAATCCTATGAGAGAAATTTATAAAAATATCTCGGTTGCATTTCAATATTTTTAGATGATTCTTTTTGCATTGGATAACTCAGATTAATCTGAATGGAGGTCACTTTTTAGTTTTTCGATTTTGGTTGCAGATATTTTTTATGGGGTTGCTTTCGCTTTCCAAACCGGGTTCCAAAAATGAAAGCGTCCTTGTAAAAAATAACTGTAAACAAAATGAAAAAAGTAACTAACGTCATGCATACAGATCGATCTCAGATATACAAAGCCAAAAAATCATTTAAAAATATTGAAATGCAACCGAGATATCTGTATAAATTTCTTCCATAGGAGTAGCATTAGTGAATGGGTCTTTTCATTTGACTGAAAGTAGCCCCTTAAGATATGAAAGAAAAAAAAAATGCTAAACCTTCTTGTGGCTTTATTCAGCCTTTTATTTGACTAATTCCTGTTTGCATGTCTGAAATTAGCCATGTCATAAAAACAGAGGCACAATACCAAAACTTTCTTGATAAAAATGAATTTTCAAATATTTGTGCTTGTTTTTATAACTGAAGCCAAGACTGCTAGACGAGCCAGGCCCTGGTAATGTTTAACCACTCTACACTCTCTGTTTGGGTCTGAATTTAATTAAATATTATTATCATCACCAAGATTATTATCATTACCATAACTGCAAAAACAAAAACTAAGTAGCTATAATTTAAAAATGTATTTATTTATTTGGCATAAAATTTTGTATTAGAAAATAAACTAAAACTTTTCTAAATACTATATTAATAAAAAAAGAAAAAGAAAAGATAGTTGATAGAAAAATGTTCATGGTAATTGTTAAATGAGAAAAGTAAAATGATTGTGAATGTACAAAAAAAGGATATATGTAAGTGTAACGGCAGATCCTAAAGGGAGGTCACGGACAGACTCAGACTGGCCCGCTGGCCAGTGCACCATTGTCTCAAGAAAACTTTGCATGCCTAAATTCTTAAGCTGCTCAAATATTCCTTTTCTTATTGAACACATGTATTCTGACTAGTGCACTAATTTTTGAGAATTCATTAAGGGAATAATCCTCACTCAACAGACAAGCAGCACAAGAAGTTTTTTTTTTTTTTTTTTTTTTTTTTTTTTTTTTTTTTTTTTTCACAACAAAAGATAGATCGAAACAATTTTAGAATAGGAAACCAAAGTAATCATCTCTGCATACGATTGAGAGAGAAAACATGCACTCAAGAAAAATTTCAATAGCCATGGCGCCCTGGGTTAGATTTTCACCACATAATTTGCAAATTATCAATACTTTAGGTCTTGATACCTTGTTTCTTCCTCCCCCTTTAAAGTCAGACCTGAATGCACCTATAATTAAAACCATGCTTTATGAAAATAATTTGAGAAAAAAAAGACAAAAATATCAGATGGTAAAAAACATTTTGTTGTTGATTTGAAAACATGGTCTTATTTTATGAGGAATCTAAACCTGTTGACATTTTCGGACTCTGCAAGCTTTGGAATGAAACAGCGAGTGATTTTTTTAAAAATTCACAAAATCTACAACATAATTTCTGGTTAGTAATATTCACTCTATTTAATGACAAACTTTCCATGGTTAAATAACTATAAGGAAATTCTAGTATGTATTTCAAATTTTAAAATGTTAAATTTAATCATGGAAAGATCTATTATTTAAAAAAATGATGATTATATTGAGAAATTGTAATAGATTTTTTATATAATAATAATAAAACACGCTGGACACAAAATCCTGCAACTTCGAGGAATAAAATCCATGAAACATTTCTTTTGATTATCGAAATTTAAATATTTCTCTTGAACTCTAATTATCAAGGGGATTGTGATCTCATGAAAAAATACCTGAAATTTTAGCGAGAAAATGTTTCTGTATGGGAACAAGGGCGAAAGACAACATATTTATAACAGGAAGGCCGAATTACATAATATATAAACTTTAATTATGTTTAGCAATCATATGAAATTGATATTTTATTTTAAGAATTGAACTATCATAAAAACTGGAATTTTGGCACTGTAAATTTACAAAATACCTGAATTCAGGTACATAACCTAACCACAATCGCCCCTGAATTATCAAAAGAATTTTGCAAATCATGGGAAGAGTGTTCTGTAAATTATTTTAGTGTAATAAAGTTAATCTTTATCAGACCATTTCTTTTTGTATAAATTTTGTATACTTACGTATTAAAGCCACTGTAGCTACAGACTTGATGGTTATTAAGTATCGCCAATCTATACCTAAAATTTTTGCGACAAATCATAAAACATTTTCAAAATTCAAAACACATTATTTAAAAACAAAGCAGTTAGTCGGATTTCAGTGGAAAATGGCCCAATATAGAGTTTAACTCCTGTATCATCGCTCCTGAAAAAAATAAAATAGCATCTTGATCTGTTTTTGTGCAAAACAGGCATCAAAAATCAGCAAACAACAAGGCAACAAGAAATCCAAACGATAACTTTATGCGTGTGCAAACAACAAGATTGCTCTTTATTGGCACATCAGTACAATTTATGCTGCAGTGGTGTTAATACGCCACCGCAGCATAAATTGCGCTGTACCAAATTTTATAATAGTGAAACATAAATTTAGCATTTTGTATATAGATAAAGTCATGATTTAAGGCTAGAACAAAATGCCTCTTGCTACAAAATATCTGACTCGCAAAAGTAATGACTGTCAGATTGTAACACAAGTTAAATTTATCTCATATTTAACTGACTGATAAACAAATCTTATTACGTTAAAAAAATATTTAATTTTTAAAGAAGGTTGAACTTTTTGCAGCATTGCAGAAACTCTATTTCGCGCGTAGCAAAAAAAAAAAAAAAAAAAAAAAAAAAAAAAATTCTTAGTTTTCAGTTACCAATTTCTAGAGCATCAGTGGTGATAAGTAGAATGAAAGGGGTTATTCTGAACTAATTATGCCAAAAATAATCAAACTCTAGGAATCAGACTGAGCATAATGTTTATTAATTATTATTGTGTATAAATTATGCTTTCGAAGTCATCTATATTTAAATTATCAACTTTGAATTTTCAATTAGTAACACCCATTTTTGACATTTTATTTGTGTTTCTCGGATCCAAATAGACCAGGAACTGACATTGTATATCCATATTATCTTAAATCTTGATACAGCTGGAAGAGCATGATTTTGAGGATGATATAATTAAACCCATTTCAAAAACATTAATTTATATCTTTATGAAAGTCATCTGATTTTTATACTAAATTGACCCAAACATATTACAGGTTTTTTTTTTCTATTCAAAAAAGTTATTCAATTATTTAAACTATTAATAAATTTATATTAAAATCAATGTGAAATATAAAAGCAGTAATTCTTGATTACGCCCATTAATAACTACTTTGCGTGTAAAAACTATAAAACAGCAAAAAATGTTAATTTTCTTAAAAATTTTAAAACAAATAAATCTTTTTTTCTTATAAAAGGTATCAAGTTGAAAAGCTAATAAAAAAATCAACAAAATTAAACTGTGAGTATTTTATTACGAAAATAAAGTAATTGTAAAAAAAACCCCACCATTTTTGCCTGTGTAAAAACAATAAGGACAGCAAATAAATTCAATATAGTAACCAAAGGAACTAATATTTCATGTATTATGCAACCACTTCTGAAGTTTAATGATTGCAAATATTCCACCATTCCTCGACATCATTCATTTTTGAACTGTTCGGGATTGTGTTTGTGCTATTCATCCTTAATGATAAACCTGAGTTCTGATGATGAGAAAAAATGCCTTCCTTTTTGATAAACTCAACCTTCTAGATCTCACCATAAGTTATCGATGGAATTTAAAACTGGATTTCTGAGCGCCCATTGCAAGACTTCAATATTTTTCTTGTGGAACTAATGTTTTGTGGATAGGCACATTATCTCACTGTTATAGCTTTTTTTTTTTTTTTTTTTTTTTTCGTGCAAGAATTGTATCAACAAGTGAGAGATGGCCAGAAAGAGTTTGTACATGTGTCTTTGAATTAAATTTTGCTAAAAACATATACAAATGGCTCCACATCTTTGAACAAAAAGCAGCCCCATGTCGCAATTGATCCATCATCTAACTGATGTTTTAATAATAACTAATGTTTATCTTTCCTGTCAGCTTGTTTTGTTTTCAAATAAAGCATTTAATATCCAAACGAACTGTTTAAAAATGTGAAGAATTCGTCTTTATTAAGAAAAAATTCATAGGACTCCAGTTCCTGTTTCCAGTCAAGATAAAAGTATTAAAATTATTGCGAGATAGAGAATCTTGCTAGATCAAAATCAGCAAGATTTATGTTACTCAATGTAATTTTTTGGTTAACTGGGCACCAGTATTAAATATATATGTATATGTGAATATATATACATGTGTGTGTTTATGACAGTCAATTATTAAGGGAACTTAACCTATATTTAATGCAAGGAAATTGAAGGCTTGAAGAAAACCACAAAAACTTCAAATGATTGGGTTATAATATAACACCCTCCAGACAACCAATTTCGAGAACAGAACTTCTCGGCCATTGGTGGGGCACATGCATGTGCATAAAAATTCTGTTAAAATACATTAATTTGATGTATCTCTGATTATGAAAAATCATGTCACAAAAGACCAGATAATATTAATACCAAACACTTTTCTATTGAAAAATATATTTACATGTGAATATTAAAAAAGTAAGGAAATATTAAAACAAATTATCATGTGCAAAACAATTATTCAATGGAGGAAAATTAAAAGACTACTTCAGTCAACTGAATGAAATTACCCTCACAAATACTAATCCAATGGGATATTTTATTATTATTATTATTTTTACAGATATCTCATTTGTATTTCAGTATTTTTTAAAAATTCTTTTTCAGTGACTAGCAGAGATTAATCTATACAAAGGGCATTTTTTACTTTTTCATTTTGTTTACAGATATTTTTAATTAGGACATTTTCATTTTCAGAACCAGTTTCAAAGGTCAAAGCATTTCAGCCTGAAACAAATGATGTGTGTGGATTGTTTTATAGTCATTAAAATGAAGTTTTATTATTTAATATGTAATCATTATAAAGAGGGACTTGTTGTTGAAGAATATACATATAATATTATTCAGTTAAAAATATATAAATACTTCTGCCACTTCCTTCAATATGGCAACTTTATAATATAATAATAATAACCATTGATGAAATTCATGTAATTAAAATGAAGAAAGCAAAAAGTAAATAAATAAGAATTACTATAATTAATATCATTAATCAAAATTTTACCATGAATTATCATTAGAGTAGAATGCAATTTCATTATCTTCCATCCTTCACCATTCTGAACTTAACAGAAAATGCCTCTCTTTTTTTCCCATTTCCATAGCTAACATTAGTATACAGAAGTAGGAATAATTGAGAAAGTATTGTCAATGGTATGAAGTGAATAAACAAACCATACAGCATAGACAATACACATTCAATCAATATGCTGGGACTTGTTGGTGATGTGATGAGCAGAAAATTACACTGAAAAGAAAAAAAAATCCACATTTTATAAATTTGAAAGAGCGCAGAACAAGATTTAAGTATTAAAAATATACCCCATGTTTACTTTAATATGACATCAAATACCATGAAATAAATTATGCATTTTTTTCCTTTTAATTCACCTAAATAAATTGCTTTAAAGTTTACATTTATATAGTATACTACAAAATCAAAGTAGTAAGATAAATTTTTTTGCGGAAAAAAATCTGCCTTTAAACCTTTTTAAGACACATAATTTAATTGATACAAAACCTTATGTTAAAATGACAACTTAGAATCTTGTTACTAAATACAATAAAGGAAAAATTACCCATTCATTGAACGTTTAGGCACTATAAACAATCGTCATTAACTATTTATTTACTTTTATGATGATTTCGATCTATGTTTAAATTTGAGAAATGCAATTTTTCAAGAATATTAATTACAATAAGATAAATTATATTCTACTATCATAAATAATGAAGGATTAAAAACGTACTTTAATCACACTACTACATTCTTCTTCATCGCCAAGATGTATAACAAAGTTTTGTTAATGATTTCAGGAAGTGCTAGAAATGCTTCATAATCTATGCTTAAGGCATGATTTTTCTTACTTGTTTAGCTTAAATGAGTTCAGAAAATTCATAAACTATGTTATATTTATTTGGTACTTATTCGATTTCATTTCATTTAAATAAAACTTTTAGCAAATAAAATACTTATTTGAGTAGAAAAAAAAAGTGAGGGGGGGAAGTTGGCAGATATATGTTTTCATATTAATAGGTCTGCAAAATTGACTGTTTTAAAAGAAAAAAAATCTAATAAAATATTTTTAAATATATATTTTCTGTGAAGGATTGTGAATATATCTTGCAGGAACTAGAAGGAAATATTGTAGTTGCGTATTGATTGAAAGGAAAAAAAAAATCAACAAGCATGTATATCACAAATATTTTTCAAAATATGCAATGTCTTTTCTATAAAATATTCTAGTATACTTATCATAATGATAAATAAGCTTTAATATAAAAATATACAAAAAGTTTACAAGTATTTAAAAAGCAGGCATGATTCTAGCACTAGAAATATTACTATTCACGTAACAGACAAAAAATTATACGAAATATTGAACAAGAAGTAATCGGACAGATTATTAAATAGAAAACAGTTACAAAACACTTACGTGATATATTTCTTTCATTTACATTCAAGTCTAGATAGCGCAAAGATTTCTGAATTTTCTATTAAAAACAAATGATTAAGACTAACTAACTTCAATAAAGCATTTGGCAATTAAATCAAGTGCGATAAAGTAGCCAAAATTGTAACCATACATTCACTTGAAAGATGCCAATAATATGTGCATGAAATTGCGCAGATAGAAGATTTTGGGCGGTAATGTCCCTGACGTCATGTTCGAATGCCCTATTAAAAGCGAGTCCGCTACTTTAAAGCGAAACCAGTCTACCTCGTAGGTTAGTTACCTCGATAGATTATGGCAGCTTGGCTACAGTAGAAGGATAGTAGGGTTGATAGGTACTGTTATGTATCACTATCTTGGCGCAAACTTATTTATATTTTTCTGTAAAATTTTAATAAATCGTTTTGATCCTAATCGACTGTTTTATTCGAATTCGAATAGTAATGTATATTCGTATACTAATGTTAGCTATGGAAATGGGAAAAAAAGAGAGGCATTTTCTGTTAAGTTCAGAATGGTGAAGGATGGAAGATAATGAAATTGCATTCTACTTCAATGATAATTCATGGTAAAATTTTGATTAATGATATTAATTATAGTAATTCTTATTTATTTACTTTTTGCTTTCTTCATTTTAATTACATGAATTTCATCAATGATTATTATTATTATATTATAAAGTTGCCATATTAAAGGAAGTGGCAGAAGTATTTATATATTTTTAACTGCATAATATTATATGTATATTCTTCAACAACAAGTCCCTCTTTATAATGATTACATTATATATATAAAACCCCTCCGTGTATGACGATTCCGGGGACAACCCATCAACGAGAAAAAGGAAACTTATTGCAACTGCGTCCACGTTAGGCTTAACTATTCCGACAAATATTCTAATTGTTCAACTTATGAAAATATACATGTGATAGATTTATTCATTACTCATTTTCTTTAAAACCTACAAAAACTATTTAATTATAATGTTTAAGTTCTAAATAAAACAACCAGCAATTACGGAAAAAACAAACCAAACAAACAATGTAAGCAAATCAATACTGTTGCCATTCAAGAATGACAAATTCCGTGATTGAATCTTTAGAATGACTCCTTTTTAACATCACGACTCAGGAATAATCGGACGCGTTCGGGATCTATGCGCGCTGAGCGCGCGCGCTCAGGAGACAGGTACATGGAGTGTATCTTACAGCGGAATAGTACTGGATAAAAACTCCTGAGCTTGCAGCCGCAGAGCGTGTGTCTCCCGAACAAGTTCATTGTTTACTCTTGATTGTTGACATTTGTTTTCGATCTTATAGAGTGTTTTCTTTTAAGTATTAGCTAAAAAATGGGTCAAAATAGGAAATTTTTTTATACATTTTAGATATTTTTATTATTTTCTCTCAGTATTTTTAGATGTTTTTAGCTGTAGTTCCACAATATAATCTTTTATAATTGATTTTCTTGCCTTACTTTATTCTTTTAAAATTTATGTATTTACGATTTGTTCATTACAATACCCCCATCCACCAGACAGTTTTGTTATAGTTTTAAATGCAAATTTCTGTTAAAAATTGCTCTTTTTTTTTATAGATTTTTTCCCCCATGTTTAATCGCTGTATTTTTAAAAATTGTTTAAGCATAAAGTGGCTGATTGACCACAGTTGTAATTTTTTATCATCCTTTTAAAAATGCAAACACGTCATTTTGACGGGCTGCCTTCTAGTATTAAATAATAAAACTTCCTTTTAATGACTATAAAACAATCCACACACATCATTTGTTTCAGGCTGAAATGCTTTGATCTTTGAAACTGGTTCTGAAAATGAAAATGTCCTAATTAAAAATATCTGTAAACAAAATGAAAAAGTAAAAAATGCCCTTTGTATAGATTAATCTCTGCTAGTCACTGAAAAAGAATTTTTAAAAAATACTGAAATACAAATGAGATATCTGTAAAAAAAATAATAATAATAAAATATCCCATTGGATTAGTATTTGTGACGGTAATTTCATTCAGTTGACTGAAGTAGTCTTTTAATTTTCCTCCATTGAATAATTGTTTTGCACATGATAATTTGTTTTAATATTTTCTTACTTTTTTAATATTCACATGTAAATATATTTTTCAATAGAAAAGTGTTTGGTATTAATATTATCTGGTCTTTTGTGACATGATTTTTCATAATCAGAGATACATCAAATTAATGTATTTTAACAGAATTTTTATGCACATGCATGTGCCCCACCAATGGCCGAGAAGTTCTGTTCTCGAAATTGGTTGTCTGGAGGGTGTTATATTATAACCCAATCATTTGAAGTTTTTGTGGTTTTCTTCAAGCCTTCAATTTCCTTGCATTAAATATAGGTTAAGTTCCCTTAATAATTGACTGTCATAAACACACACATGTATATATATTCACATATACATATATATTTAATACTGGTGCCCAGTTAACAAAAATATTACATTGAGTAACATAAATCTTGCTGATTTTGATCTAGCAAGATTCTCTAACTCGCAATAATTTTAATACTTTTATCTTGACTGGACATAGGAACTGGAGTCCTATGAATTTTTTCTTAATAAAGACGAATTCTTCACATTTTTAAACAGTTCGTTTGGATATAAAATGCTTTATTTGAACACAAAACAAGCTGACAGGAAAGATAAACATTATTTATTATTAAAACATCAGTTAGATGATGGATCAATTGCGACATGGGGCTGCTTTTTGTTCAAAGATGTGGAGCCATTTGTATATGTTTTTAGCAAAATTTAATTCAAAGACACATGTGCAAACTCTTTCTGGCCATCTCTCACTTGTTGATACAATTCTTGCAGGAAAAAAAAAATAAAAAAATAAAAATAAAATAAAAGCTATAACAGTGAGATAATGTGCCTATCCACAAAACATTAGTTCCACAAGAAAAATATTGAAGTCTTGCAATGGGCGCTCAGAAATCCAGTTTTAAATTCCATCGATAACTTATGGTGAGATCTAGAAGGTTGAGTTTATCAAAAAGGAAGGCATTTTTTCTCATCATCAGAACTCAGGTTTATGATTAAGGATGAATAGCACAAACACAATCCCGAACAGTGTATTGATGGATGAATGATGTCGAGGAATGGTGGAATATTTGCAATCATTAAACTTCAGAAGTGGTTGCATAATATAAGAAATATTAGTTCCTTTGGTTACTATATTGAACTTATTTGCTGTCCTTATAGTTTTTACACAGGCAAAAATGGTGGGGTTTTTTTTACAATTACTTTATTTTCGTAATAAAATACTCACAGTTTAATTTTGTTGATTTTTTTATTAGCTTTTCAACTTGATACCTTTTATAAGGAAAAAAGATTTATTTGTTTTGAAATTTTTAAGAAAATTAACATTTTTTGCTGTTTTATAGTTTTTACACGCAAAGTAGTTATTAATGGGCGTAATCAAGAATTACTGCTTTTATATTTCACATTGATTTTAATATAAATTTATTAATAGTTGAAATAATTGAATAACTTTTTTGAATAGAAAAAAAAACCTGTAATATGTTTGGGTCAATTTAGTATAAAAATCAGATGACTTTCATAAAGATATATATTAATGTTTTTGAAATGGGTTTAATTATATCAACCTCAAAATCATGCTCTTCCAGCTGTATCAACATTTAAGATAATATGGATATACAATGTCAGTTCCTGGTCTATTTGGATCCGAGAAACACAAATAAAATGTCAAAAATGGGTGTTACTAATTGAAAATTCAAAGTTGATAATTTAAATATAGATGACTTCGAAAGCATAATTTATACACAATAATAATTAATAAACATTATGCTCAGTCTGATTCCTAGAGTTTGATTATTTTTGGCATAATTAGTTCAGAATAACCCCTTTCATTCTACTTATCACCACTGATGCTCTAGAAATTGGTAACTGAAAACTAAGAATTTTTTTTTTTTTTTTTTTTTTTTTTTGCTACGCGCGAAATAGAGTTTCTGCAATGCTGCAAAAAGTTCAACCTTCTTTAAAAATTAAATATTTTTTTAACGTAATAAGATTTGTTTATCAGTCAGTTAAATATGAGATAAATTTAACTTGTGTTACAATCTGACAGTTATTACTTTTGCGAGTCAGATATTTTGTAGCAAGAGGCATTTTGTTCTAGCCTTAAATCATGACTTTATCTATATACAAAATGCTAAATTTATGTTTCACTATTATAAAATTTGGTACAGCGCAATTTATGCTGCGGTGGCGTATTAACACCACTGCAGCATAAATTGTACTGATGTGCCAATAAAGAGCAATCTTGTTGTTTGCACACGCATACAGTTATCGTTTGGATTTCTTGTTGCCTTGTTGTTTGCTGATTTTTGATGCCTGTTTTGCACAAAAACAGATCAAGATGCAATTTTATTTTTTTCAGGAGCGATGATACAGGAGTTAAACTCTATATTGGGCCATTTTCCACTGAAATCCGACTAACTGCTTTGTTTTTAAATAATGTGTTTTGAATTTTGAAAATGTTTTATGATTTGTCGCAAAAATTTTAGGTATAGATTGGCGATACTTAATAACCATCAAGTCTGTAGCTACAGTGGCTTTAATACGTAAGTATACAAAATTTATACAAAAAGAAATGGTCTGATAAAGATTAACTTTATTACACTAAAATAATTTACAGAACACTCTTCCCATGATTTGCAAAATTCTTTTGATAATTCAGGGGCGATTGTGGTTAGGTTATATACCTGAATTCAGGTATTTTGTAAATTTACAGTACCAAAATTCCAGTTTTTATGATAGTTCAATTCTTAAAATAAAATATCAATTTCATATGATTGCTAAACATAATTAAAGTTTATATATTATGTAATTCGGCCTTCCTGTTATAAATATGTTGTCTTTCGCCCTTGTTCCCATACAGAAACATTTTCTCGCTAAAATTTCAGGTATTTTTTCATGAGCCCACAATCCCCTTGATAATTAGAGTTCAAGGGAAATATTTAAATTTCGATAATCAAGAGAAATGTTTCACGGATTTTATTCCTCGAAGTTGCAGGATTTTGTGTCCAGCGTGTTTTATTATTATTATATAAAAAATCTATTACAATTTCTCAATATAATCATCATTTTTTTAAATAATAGATCTTTCCATGATTAAATTTAACATTTTAAAATTTGAAATACATACTAGAATTTCCTTATAGTTATTTAACCATGGAAAGTTTGTCATTAAATAGAGTGAATATTACTAACCAAAAATTATGTTGTAGACTTTGTGAATTTTTAAAAAAATCACTCGCTGTTTCATTCCAAAGCTTGCAGAGTCCGAAAATGTCAACAGGTTTAGATTCTTCATAAACAAAGACCATGTTTTCAAATCAACAACAAAATGTTTTTTACCATCTGATATTTTTGTCTTTTTTTCTCAAATTATTTTCATAAAGCATGGTTTTAATTATAGGTGCATTCAGGTCTGACTTTAAAGGGGGAGGAAGAAACAAGGTATCAAGACCTAAAGTATTGATAATTTGCAAATTATTTGGTGAAAATCTAACCCAGGGCGCCATGGCTATTGAAATTTTTCTTGAGTGCATGTTTTCTCTCTCAATCGTATGCAGAGATGATTACTTTGGTTTCCTATTCTAAAATTGTTTCGATCTATCTTTTGTTGTGAAAAAAAAAAAAAAAAAAAAAAAAAAAAAAACTTCTTGTGCTGCTTGTCTGTTGAGTGAGGATTATTCCCTTAATGAATTCTCAAAAATTAGTGCACTAGTCAGAATAAATGTGTTCAATAAGAAAAGGAATATTTGAGCAGCTTAAGAATTTAGGCATGCAAAGTTTTCTTGAGACAATGGTGCACTGGCCAGCGGGCCAGTCTGAGTCTGTCCGTGACCTCCCTTTAGGATCTGCCGTTACACTTACATATATCCTTTTTTTGTACATTCACAATCATTTACTTTTCTCATTTAACAATTACCATGAACATTTTTCTATTAACTATCTTTTCTTTTTCTTTTTTTATTAATATAGTATTTAGAAAAGTTTTAGTTTATTTTCTAATACAAAATTTTATGCCAAATAAATAAATACATTTTTAAATTATAGCTACTTAGTTTTTGTTTTTGCAGTTATGGTAATGATAATAATCTTGGTGATGATAATAATATTTAATTAAATTCAGACCCAAACAGAGAGTGTAGAGTGGTTAAACATTACCAGGGCCTGGCTCGTCTAGCAGTCTTGGCTTCAGTTAAAAAAACAAGCACAAATATTTGAAAATTCATTTTTATCAAGAAAGTTTTGGTATTGTGCCTCTGTTTTTATGACATGGCTAATTTCAGACATGCAAACAGGAATTAGTCAAATAAAAGGCTGAATAAAGTCACAAGAAGGTTTAGCATTTTTTTTTCTTTCATATCTTAAGGGGCTACTTCAGTCAAATGAAAAGACCCATTCACTAATGCTAATCCTATGGAAGAAATTTATACAGATATCTCGGTTGCATTTAAATATTTTTAAATGATTTTTTGGCTTTGTATATCTGAGATCGATCTGTATGCATGACGTTAGTTACTTTTTTCATTTTGTTTACAGTTATTTTTTACAAGGACGCTTTCATTTTTGGAACCTGGTTTGAAAGCGAAAGCAACCCCATAAAAAATATCTGCAACCAAAATCGAAAAACTAAAAAGCGACCTCTATTCAGATCAATCTGAGTTATCCAATGCAAAAAGAATCATCTAAAAATATTGAAATGCAACCGAGATATTTTTATAAATTTCTCTCATAGGATTAGCATTAGCGAACGGGTCTTTTCATTTGAGTGAAGTAGCCTCTTAAACATTTTCATTCAGAGTTAATCAATGATTTCAATTAAAATTGAATTATATTTTCAATATTTTAAATTTTATTTAAAATCTTTTTAAATAGAGGTTAAAATCTTTTTAATTAGAGATAAAAGAAGGTTACAAATGCATCTTACATTATAAATGTATACATAATTGCACACAAATAATACTTATAGTTTTTTTAAAATGGTAATGTCCAGCAAATTTATTATCTGTAATAAAGCCTGTTCATAACGGAATCCTGCTATAAACAGAAAAACAACAAACATATGTATCATATGTATATACAATAGACTTCCTCATATCTGCAAACCAGAATCCGCAACTCTCTAAAATCCGCACATATTTTATGGACGTAAACAATGAAACTTTCAATTTGGATATTGGGAATTTGACTTTTTTTTAAGTTATGTATCAATTCCATATGTTTTTTATTTTGTAATTTTTGTTAATATGACTGAGTTCATGTTTTTTCATGAAGGAAGAATAAATTTATTACTGAAAAATTTCAAGATAGTGCTGATATTACTGGTAATCACAATCCTCTTACCAAATATATTTATGCATTAATGAACATTTTTTTTTTTTTTTTTGTTATTAAGCTTGGCTAAACTTGGAAAAAAAAAACTTATTTTATGATTTTGATGTGAATGAGTAATGTAACTTTATGAGGCAAGTTTTGTTGAATAATTTTGGAAAAATACATTTAATCTTTAATAATGAATATTTAATCATACTCTATTGATTATTAACTTGACCTTTCCTATTAGAACTTTAATCAATTTATAAATTATATAAATTTTTACTATTTTAATTTATTACTTATTTTAATATTTTATTACATTGTAAGCATTCGTTATAGTTCCAATTGCGCTATTAATTGCACTCAAATTACTGTTTAAAAAATGTAAACAAAGCGATGACCAGAAATCTGCAAAATTCTAAAATCCGCACAACTTCTGGTCTCAAGTTGTGCGGATTTGAGGGAGTCTACTGTATATTATTAACCCCTTGGGGATGAGTGACTGATATATGTGGCATTTAAAATTCTCAGAATCCTTCACTATTCCCACCAGTTATTTTTTATTGTAAAGTTTACCTTATTTAATTGGAGTATTATCACTATTTAAGTACAGAAAATTTCTGTATTGAAATATCAGTGATTAAAGATTTAAAATTAAACATTGTGAAGGAGCTAACTGTATTATTAAAAAAAAATCATTGCTGCAAGAATAATAAGACTTGGTAAAAAACTATGGAAAGTAGGGTTCATTATAGCTGTATGTACTAGAAAAAAAAGAATGGATATATCATAAAAATTCAAAGTGATATGAAGCTAAAATAATATCAAATACTGCTATTCTGTATAACTCTTTCATTTTTTTTTTTTTTTTTTTTTTTTTTTTTTTTTTGTCTTATCCTTATATATGTATAAGGAATTTAACTCGGTACTGAGGATAAAAGGTACTGCATATTTAAACTTAATTACACTTTTCATAAAACTAAATTTAGTTTAATAATAACCTTTTGTTTAAGTACTTTTATGTTAACTGAGAGCAAATTGTTTCAATATTATTTTTTACCTCGCTAATGCAGTTTTTATTTTTTGTGATATAGATAAAAATAATGCTTTAATGTTGAAATAAAATTAGTAATTGACCGAATCAGGAATTTCGCCGAATACCGAAAATTAGGTCAAAATGTGCACCGAATATTCAGTATTCGGCAACCGAATACTTAAAATTTTTTAATAAATATTTTTGCATGTATTATTTTTAATAATGATAGAAAGTATTCTTACGCTTCTTCAACCTTTCGGAGAAATAACAAAAATTATAAGTAACAAAAAATCTTTAATTTCAGAAGTAATACCTATTATTTCTACATTGAAACGTTACTTGGAAAAGTGATAATGTAGAAATTTTTGGAGTGGGAACCATGAAAGAACCAAAAAGACTCACAGAACGTTTTTCAGAAATTTATGATGATGAGTTTTATTTTTTAGCCTCTATTTTGGATCCCAGATTCAAAACAGCTTTTTTTAAAGATGAAGCAACTGCTAATAAATTAAAAAATGTACTTAAAAATAAAGTGCAACAAATAATAAATATATCCTCTCAAACTGAAATTACTGAGCCAAATCAATCACAAAATTTCAATAAAAATTATTCTTTCTCATAAACTGTGCATTCATCATTTTGGGAGTGCTTTGTTGAAATTGCTACAAGTGAAAAAACAGAAAGTGGAAATCCTTCTACTGAAAATGATATCATCACATTAGACATTAAAGCTTCAGATGAATTGGCTGCATACATAGTATTACCACTTATATCAAGGGAAGACAACCCGTTAGTTTGGTTGAAAAAAAAATAATAATAAGTATCCAACGTTATCCAAGTTAGTTAAGAAATACTTATCTGCGCCTACCAGTAGCGTTTACAGTGAACGTTTATTTCCCAAATTAAAATGGATTTATGAATAAAAAAGAAACAACAACCAGATAATGCCGTACAACTTTTTTTTTTTTTTGCATCATATTTTGTCCATATTAAATTTCAATTACAAATAATTATAATGTATCATTTTATAAATTATCACTTATATTATAACTGAGGCATACTATTAAAATAAATAACACTAAATGGGCATTAGCCATCATGTAATACTTAACCTATTATTTTTCATAAATTATTCTAAAAATTCAACCGAATACTCATAAGTATTCGGCCGAAACCAAATATTCGGTTTACATGCCGAATCACCGAATACTAAATCAACTATTCGGTATTCAGTCAATCCCTAAATAAAATGCCTTGGTTTGCCTTATTATTTTCTGTTTTTCTTCCTCTTTCTTTGAATGAAATAATAAAAGATTTATATGTTAAATGAAATGAATGCAACATAAAAAATTGCTAGATTATGGCAAGAACATTGTTTGTCAATATATAAACTGTGGCTAACTAATAAAAAATATAGTTTTTCACAAGGAACTGTTCTAATATTAATAAAATACAGTAAAGTATGGTAAGAAGGAACTCCTAAGGTTTTTTTTAAAAGGTGTGCTTTATTAATTTTACTATGTATAATGTTATGGTTATGATATTCTTTTTATTGGGACTGTGATATTCCTTCTTGATCATTAATGCAGGATTTTTTGAGACAGCCCTATCATTACATCAGAAATTTCATGGCTTTGGTCAAAGAAATACTATATAATTATATTTGCTGAGTGAAATCTGTCAACATTTTTTAGTGTTTAAACTGTACCATCAAATTTATTTTAAGAAACATATCTACAGCACAGATTCAACTTGTTCAGGCTAATATTAAAAGAATGCTGAATTCTTTAGAATAGTGATAAATGCTGTAGAGGGAATTCTAAAATGCTGGCATTTTACTAACTTATGAATATTAAAGTACGAATATGTTGAATTTCTCAATATCATTGATCTTACTCTAGCATTTGGTTTACTTTCTAATTTAATGAATTCTAATTCAGAAATATAAAGAAGTAACAGAAATTTTAAATATAATATTGAGGGGAAAAAAAATTCATTAGAAAAGCAGAAATTAAAAAGGAAGTAAAATTCACAAATAAGTTGTGATAACATCTGCAATGAATCCTTCATGCTTTTGTTAAAATAATAAGAATAATAAAGCTTTCTGGTTCGGCATTACAGCCTAATATATTAAAATACAATTTTATCTTTTAAAAAAGGAGCGTTTTAGTTGGAATTACAGCCTAGTATATGAAAATACGATTTTATATAAATAATATTTATATATAAATAGATGAATATACAATAAGCGTTAAAAGTGAAACATTAAATAAATATGGAATTTTCCGCTCGCAATATGTCAATGAATCGTTATATTTTTTGTAATTATAAATTTTCTTTACTCCAAAGTAAATAAGTTGAGTAATAAAACAATTTTTTTTATTACAGCTGCTTATGAAACTTTTTTATCTACTATATATTTTTTAAATATTGATAATCATAATTTTTCACATTGATTTAATTATTATTCTGAAATACATTATAGTATGTGATGTTTCATGTAACTTGTGATAATAATTTGTTGTTTACATCTGTAATATGTCAACAAAAATATACGAGGTTGCCAGAAAATCGCCAAGAAAAACGCCAAATCTCCCGCTTCATTAAGGGTGATGACGTCACTTTTGGAGAAAAACATGAAAATCACGTGACTGCTGCCATTCGTTGAAATCCCCTATTTAACACGAAGAAAAAATATTTTTTAACTGATCTTATGTCATTAGTTGTAATTTGTTGTAATGTAACTGTTGTAATTTGTTTTGCAGATAGTGTTGTATAAAATCATTTTGGGAGATGGAATTTATTGGAATGAAAAGCAAGACCAGTTTTTTAATAAAGGATATCACAGGATGGCAATAATTCCGACTTCGTTGCTTTGGCAGAGTTAATCCGTCCGCCATTTTTGACCCAGTGATGGTTTCTTTGAATTTCCATGTTTAAAAAGGATCAGAGGATGGGTATAATCAGGGCTACACTAGAACCGGTCTTGCTCATTCCTTATCACGACGTCACAAAAGGTGGCTAGCCGCTATCTACGATTGGTACAAACGGGGCTCAAAGTGACACACACATCGTTTACTACCAATCGCTGCAAGGGCGGCGCCAGAGGGGGGACCGGGGGGGCATATGCCCCCCCGTCGGGCATACCTGGCCCCCCCATCGGGGTCAAAATTCGATGTCGTCGGGGAAATTATTTTGACTTTCGTCCCCGTCAAGTTGCGTCAATATATGAAGATTTTTTTTTATATTAAACTCAGATTGACTAAACTAATTCTTTTGAATACGAGTCGGTTTCTGACTGAATTTTGATTCTTCCAGATTGTGTTAAGATAAACTCGATCTTTCAAAAAAAAAAAAAAAATATCGAATTTCTTAAAATAAAAATCTATAAAGATGACTACACAGGATGATAGATGAATGACTCTGTACGTGTATATATATATATATTTTAAAAGATAAAATTTATACTTTTATTATGTACTTATTATTCAGTTTTGTCGGGGCTTTCTTGGATGACTAGTAGAACGCTGCATCGGGTAGGGCAAACTGAACCTGACACGACTCGCAATCTGGATCGGATCGGGTTGAGTCTAATGTTTTGTCGTTCTGGGTCAGATTCCAGTTGGGTTAATTGTTCCCGTTTCGGGTTGGATATTGACACTTATGGTTCTTAATTCAAGATAGATCTCTCAAAAGAATTTATAAAATTTATTTTAGGTTGAAAAATTATATATTGAATGTTAATGAGTTTATATATGCTGATTTTTTACTTAAAAGTTAAAACTGATACTGGAGATATAGTTGTAGATATATTTTTACATAATTGCATTACAGTTGGATATAACTTTTCATCAGTTACGGTTGAGATCTATTTGAGGCTGAAATATTTCGGGTTCAGATCGAAATGTGGAGATGTCGGACTCGGATCGCGTTTCGGGTAGATTCCTACATCACCTTGAGAAATTAAACCCAATTTGACAGGCGATTTCAGTCGGATCTGGCTAAAGTTAATATTTTTTTTTCGGAGAGGTTTGGATTGACTTCTATTTTTCAAGTCGGGTCAGATTTAATTGTTTTAGCGTAATGGGTTCGATTCTACCTCATTTCTCAAAAGTATCGCCGAAGTATATTTTAAAATGTAAGATTATATCATTTGAATGTCAATGAGTGCATAAAGTGATACATTAATTTTTCTACATAAAATATATAATTGATATTGGAGGTATTATTGTAGGTTATTTTTCCATTATTGCTTAACAAGATGGAATTTTCTTTTTCAATTTTCTCTTACATTTCGAGTTGGGATTGGAATACTTTTACGTCGAAGATTTTCGAGCTCGGATCATCTACGTTTTTAAAACTGGTTGAGGTTGAATGGATATAGAGTTAACAAGTTCAAGTCGGGTATAACCCAATCCGTTGAGGACTCTATGCTCGCAAAATAATCCGTGAATTGAACTATTTTTTTTTCCTTGATTATATTCCTTTAAAACAGAAAAAATTGCTTTAAATTTTACTTTCATGCGCTTTAATTTTGCTATTTCACTCCCTCCCCCCCCCCCCGCAAAAAAACAAAAAAAACCCACCAATTACTTGAAATATATACACCTAAAGCAACATGTTCGCCAAATTACATGGGTGTTCTGGCGGAAGCAGGACGTTTCGGTCCCGCCATTTCGGTCCCGCCGTTTCGGTCCCGCCGTTTCGGTCCCGAGACATTTCGGTCCCGAGACGTTTCGGTCCCAAGACATTTCGGTCCCGAGACGTTTCGGTCCCAAGACATTTCGGTCCTTGGCCATTTCGGTCCCGAGACGTTTCGGTCCCGAGACATTTCGGTCCATGGTCATTTCGGTCCCGAGACATTTCGGTCCCTTCTCCAGCAAGCTGAAATTTTGTGCACGGGAAATATCTGACATAATTTTATAAGGAACATTTTAGAGTGTTGAATTCAGGGGCAGGTCATTCCCCCCGGAGCTATCAATTACCCCCCCCCGGAAAATTTGAAATTTTGTGTTTTCAGTGGTAAAAAAGTGTAATCCCCCCCCCCCCGGAGCTACAGAAGTCCCTCCCGGATAAAAGTGTCTGAATTCAGCACTGGTTTTTTAACTGAAAGTCGCATAAAATTTTAGTGTAATGCGATTAATTAGAAGTAACAAGTACCCCAAAACTTGATCAATTATTCAGAAATCGATGGAGATTTCTGAAAAAAATTCACAGATGAATGGCATTTTTAAAAATTGCCAGAATGTTTTGAATTCTTGAACGAGGAAACGGGGAAGTTAACTTGGAAACTGATAACTAAATTTATAAAATAACCCAATTAACTTATGATATTAACACACCCCATAATAGTTGTAAAATTTTAACTTCTGAGATGCATGTTTCCTCTCTAGGGAGACAAAGGCTTTTAAATTGCCAGGAGAAAAGAAAGAGTTATTGTTATATGGAACTTATATTCTGACACTTAGCATATTATAGGATTTCATCGCTGAAGCCAATTTTCAGAATTATAAGTGTTTCATTATTTTGCACCCCCGCCACTTCCCGCATAGGAGCAAAAATGTTGAAATAAATAAAAAACATCTGTATCTGGTGGTATTTTACCCCCTGTGCCAAAATTATCATTGAATCCTCTTTTTGTTTATGGCATTTTTTATATATTGTTTTTGGTTACTAGCATTTATTTTCCTTTTAAACTTTTCCGTTTTTAAATTAAGAAAAGAGTTTCCAGATTTTAACACGTGGATGTAGTTAGCATTGCAATTATTTTATTACATAAATATATGACACGAGCAGAAATAATTATTAAAATGATATGTAACCTAAAGATCTTTTTTTTTTTTTTTTTTACATTTTAGAAAAATGAATTACATCTTGAATTATTAGCAATTATTATTTCATGACAACAGTTCTTTTTTTATTGTTATTATTACAATCTAGAATGTTTATTATATTGACGCTTCCCTGTTTTTATTAATGTTTTCCAAAATAACGGAAACAGCAAAAAAATTATATTGCCATACTTTTATGCATATATAACATTTATACAACACATCTGTTAAATTTTCTAAAACCAGCTTAAGGAAACTAATTAAAAAATTATTAATGTAGTGCGTATTGAAATTTGTCATTTCATTTAAAGCTGATATTATTATTTAAAATAATTATTTTTAACATTAAAATATAAAAACCCTCATAAAAAATATGAAAAAAAAAAAAAAGCTTTCTGTCAAAGTAAGTTAAATTAAAAAAGGTAACTTAAAATATTATGTCTAGGTGGTAAATATCTTATCTAACAATCTTATTTAGTTATGTTATAAGTTTTGAATATTTCAATGTCATTCATAAGCTGTAATAATAAGGATAAAAAATATTCCATTCTACTTTTTATACTGGTTTAATTGATACTAAAAGCGTTTGAAATGAAGATAACAGCAAGAGGAATAAAAAACACCGAGAAATGCTGTTCTTTTCAAAACATTCATATTTCTTCTAAAAAATGCCAGCGATTATGTGGGAGGTCCGTCCGCATTTGAACTCCAGAGTATAAAGGGCATTGTAAAGAATAAGGGTTTCATCTGACAAGTGTATAAAGATCAACATGAGTACAATAAAGCTAACTAACTAGCTCTTCTAGCTATCTTGTATAAAGATGACTATTTGTTCAGATGGGCGTTGACAATTGATTGACATGTAGAATTTTTGCTTAAAAGAGGTTAATCGTAGTACTTAGCTGATACTTATATGCATACATTTCCATTTTTATAGGAACACCAACATAAAAAAAAGTGTGTAAAAATTCTCGGCACACGGTTTTGATTTGTTATTTACTTAATGTTATACATTATTTTATTAAATGATTAACATCATCTTAGAAAATTTGAAAGCATTAATAATTATGTTGTTAAATTAAAAAATTCTCAAAAATTAAATTATTTTTATCAAACATATTTATTAATAAGGATTCAAAATTATTTTAACTATTAATTGTTTAAGTGACTTATTTATCAATTACTTGTTTAAAATCTAGTACAAGAACTATATAGAAGTTATAGCAAAAATGAAAAAACATATTTTTTAAATTTCAGCTACTATAATGTTATTAACTTCATTACGATGTATAAAAATGATAAGGATTCTCAAAATAAATATGTTATTTATTCATTTATTGGTTAGTTTATCATATTTTTCTTACTCTTTAAATATAATAATTAATATATGATTGATTTTTGCGAACTGTAAACTATAACATTGTTTCAAAAAATTTAAATCTGCATCTGGATAATAATGTTACCTAAACCTGTTAAGAAATATTTTTACGCATTGTTACAGTGTTGCATTATTATGTTTAATTAATTATTACGTTACGTTACTAATTGATTTTTCAAAATAATAATAATAATAATAATAATTTCCTTTTTTGAAATAAATAACAATTTTTGAATTATAACTTATGGTGATGAATAATTGCTATAAATTAAATCTCAAAACAGTTAGTGATTTTAAAATGAAAATCAAATTAATATTTTATTAAATTTATGTATTTTTAATTTAATGAATCTTTATATAATTAAATTGATAAAATTATTAATATGCATTTCGAATTTTACTTTACATAAACTCAATAAATAATCTGTTTTATATTCAATTTATCATTATGTTTTGTAGTAGTTATAAACTGAAGCTTATCGTTTACTTGTTTATTTATTTTATATTTAAAGTTACTGAAATTTAAAACTATTTATTCAATTAATAATAAAATTAAAATAAACATTGTCAATTTTTTTGTGTGAAAGTGGGAGCGAAAAGGTAATGGAAATAAATAAATAAACGATAAATTAAAAAGACTTAGTTTTCTCAGTTAAAAATCGAAAATAAAATTTTTTTAAATAATAGTTACATTATTATATAAAATTAAAAAATAATCATTTTATTACAAAGAAATAGGCCCACTTTCAATAAAATTAACTCACAAAAATTGTCTTCATAAGGTAAGAAAACTGTTAGAAAAAAAAAAAAAAAAAAAAAAATGCAACCAATAATTATTACATAAAAAAAAGTCGTTGGAGCATTTTTATTTTTTTAACAAAAATTTTTTATAGCACGCCTAGTTACGAAATCACTCATTTACAGAGTCTAAGAACGTGTGCGAAAACAATCAATAAAAATAAAAGTTAATCAATAAAAATAATAGTTTATAGTATAGATAAAATACCTAATACAAAAAATATATGATAAAACTTAAAATATTTATTCTGTTAAATAATAATAATAAAGACAGTGTAAAATTATATAACCTTGTTTAATCAAATTTATAACTCGCTGTGATTTTATTATCACGAGTTACAAATTGGACTATTATATTCAGCTTTGTATAAAATTTGAGAGAAGGGGGGGCAGGAGAATAAAAATATTAAGAAAGGCCCGAACAATGTTGAGCTTACAGCGTTTAGTGGGCCTTCATCAATCAGAAACCAAGTTATAAAGTGGCCGGTAAAGAAATAGCAATGGACCGAAATGGCAAGAGACCAAAATGATTAAGGACCGAAATGACCAGGGACCGAAATGGCAAGGGACCGAAATGTCTCGGGACCGAAATGTCCAGGGACCGAAATGTCTCGGGACCAAAATGTCTCGGGACCGAAATGTCTCGGGACCGAAATGTCCAGGGACCGAAATGTCTCGGGACCGAAATGTCCAGGGACCGAAATGTCTCGGGACCGAAACGGCGGGACCGAAACGGCGGGACCGAAATGGCGGGACCGAAATGTCGTGTACCCTGTTCTGGCAGTAATGCTGCTTAGTACTTTTTCGTATGAGGAATGTAATTTATAAATCCGTTTCATCGAAATATAGGTATAAAACAGAAATCTAAGATCAAAATTTTCGAAAAATGTCCAATCAGAAAGCAGAAATTGCTTAAAATAATAGAAAAGTCTCTTCAAATCACAGGGATATTTCGGCATTGTCACGACGGACGCTTTTCGCTGACATTAAAATAATGCACTTTTTGGTTTTCAACTATTTTAGAAGTTTTCACTCCATTTAAATTTGTCTTTTGTTTTTAATTTGGAAATTTTGTATTTAAGTTTTTGTTTCAGATTTAAATTTTGTATCATATCAAAATTTGAAACATTGCACTTTCTGTATTCGATCAATATACACTCTCAAACAAAATGGAAATTGAAGATGTCTTTCCTATTGTTTTTATTATTACAACTACAGCTAAAAAAATCTGCTTTAATTTACACATTTTCTCGAAAATACAGAAAATTCATCAATCTAATCCTAAAACCACCTGAAATCCTCCAATATCTAAAGTTGCATTTTTGTTGAATCAAAAGATTGCTGAGCAGCAACAGTGTGCATTAGATTTTTCTATTCGAAACTGATTTTTTGCGTATCTCTATTTTTTCTCAAAATAATGAAAAGTTCGTGAACCGAATCTCAAAATTTTTTGAAATTCTACAATCAAAACACCAGAATTTCTTCAAGTAATAGAAAAATCCGTTCCAATAACATGTGCGTTCCGGCAACTTATTGTCTGTACTTTTTATTTTTGGCGAAATGTTTTTTGAGAGTGTATGGAATAATAATTACATTTTCTCAAACGTGACAAAAATAGAAAATAATGAAAAAAGTAAAATGCGGTATTTATGAAGTAATATAAGGTACATATTTCAAAAATTGTAGTTCAACTAATTAATTTCACTCCGGCAAATACATTCAATTCAAATAAAGAAAACTAATATTTAGCATAGAAAAGTGTTCAAATGGAACGAAAAAAGATACGAAGAAATTTCAATTTTATATACATTTTGTTATTACTAAGTATGCTGTTCCTGTATACTTGTGTTCTTACTCAGATTTCAACCTACGATGTTTAAACCACAGAACAGCTGCAATTTACTAAAAGGAAATACATGCTTATCTGTTTTGACTAGTTTTCAAATTCTGATGTGCAAGTTAATATAAAACAAACTTTTCACCAATTGGAATAAAGAGATTGCTGAATAATTTTGTTTAACTTCAGCAGACGGTATTCTTGCTGATTGGTTGTAAGAATAACATTTATGTATGTTGCTATGGGAATTACAAAAAAAAAAAAAAAAAAAAAAAAAAAAAAACTTGTATTGTGAAGACCGGAAGGATATTTCAAAGTTACATAGATGCTACTATATTTTCGTCAGTTGTCCATTGACCACAGATATAAGGAGTTAATTTTTTTTCTCCAGATCTAGTATTTTTATTTTAATACATAGAAATAAGATTTAAAGTTTCAAGACTTTTATAAGAGTAAGTCCAAATGATTTCTTATTTATTTTCGTTTATAAGTGATTTGATACTTTTACCCGAGTATTTTAATTTTAAAATTGCTTTATACGCAGAATTCGTACTTTTGCTGACAATAATAATTTAACTAATGTTTTGGAAGTTTTTCACTTATATTTTTGCATTCAGTAATATATACAGTAGAGCTTCAATTATTCAGACCGGTCGGGACCTAGGCCGATCCGGTTAATGAAAAATACTAAAAATAGGACAACTTTAAAAAACGCATATGTTTTTAGGTAACTTCCCTTCACTTGTTTTCCAGGTTTGAGACTGGCAATTGTGGTAATGCATATTTTATCATATTAAAAATGGCGTATTTAGAAGGTTTTTTTTTTAATTTTATTTATTTATTTTTTAAATAAAATTAAAAATTTTATTTTTTGCAGAATTCATACAAAATTATACATAAGTACACATAGAAACTTCATGATTTCCGATATAACTATGTTTAAAAAATTAACGAACAAACTTTAATCCAATTTCATACTTTTTTAGACCTTCAAATAAATTAATGCTGATAAAATTTGCTATGCATCACTTAACAGTGGTTTTGTTATGCTTTGTTTTTAATAAATACCGTGACATATGCATGCAATTTTTTTTCCAAAGGTCAAAATGATCATTTATACAAATCAAATTGAAATGAAATAAGTACCACGTAAAAGGTTCCCTTTCTATATATATGTATATACAGTGAAACCTCCAAATAAGGGACACCTCTATTTAAGGGACAAAAGTTGCAGTCCCATAGATGTCCCTTATTTGGAGGTTTCACTGTGTAAGAAACTCCGAATAAGGGACACCTCTGTTTAAGGGACAAAAGTTGCGGTCCCATAGGTGTCCCTTATTTGGAGGTTTCACTGTATATATATATAATACCATTAAAAGTAGACAAGATTCACCAATGGATTTTTTCAATAAAACAATAAACCAAAACGAAGAATTAGAATTGAATTGAATTATAATAAAAAAAAATAGTGTAACGAGTAAATCTGAATAAATAAATAAATAAAATGAATGCAAATGGAATTTGTAGCCCCAAAAGCAGAATCATCAGGCCCCAAATGCTCTGGAACTACAAATGAAGTGTGCGGTTTCATCCACGGATTAGCCATGACATAGCAAAATAATACGTATTTGGGGCTACCAGCACACAAAAACCAAATTATTAAACAAGGAAGAAAGATATTTTACAAAAAGGAGTTGAAAGTAAGTAAAAATAATAGTTATCCATAACAAAGAAAAAAGATAAAGCTGAATGGAAATATAATTAAACCGGAGAAAATAATTAATAATCGATATTAACATAAAATTAAATTAATAAAATAATTAAAATTAGAATTAAGAGATAACATTAATATTAACATATAACTTAAAATACCATTTTGTTACTTTAATCAGTAACATTTATTGTGACTTTACATGGTAAAAACTCATTATCTTAATATAGGATAATAAAAATTAAAAAATAAATAAATAAATAAAAATTAAAAAATAAGAATTAAAAAATAAAATAAAATAAAATAAAAATAAAAATAAATAAAAATTAAAAAAATAATAATAATAGTAATAATATTATTAATAATAATACCAAAAATTATATCAATAACATTAAAATTAGTTTGATAATTAAAATATAGCTATTTAACTATAGATATAACTAGACAAATATCCATATATTGGTGTCAATTATACAGTTTAAAAATTATGTTAAAATAAATAACCCACTCTCAATTATATATATATATTATTAAATAATTAACCTTTGCGTGTTTATCCAGACAACACCACCCTCCTCCGTACTCTAACATCTACCCACCCAACCAACCTATATATATTTTTTTTTTACTTTTTAACATTTTTAATTTTTTATTATTATTTTTATGTTTTATAATTTTTTATACATTTTTTACGCAAAGAATTAATTATAAGATCATGTAATATCTAATTATAAATTAAAGAATATATGAATTTTTTAGGATAACCATTATTTATAGCATCATATACAAGCTTTTTAATATTAGTATTAATTAAATGGGAAGAACATAGACATTTTATTCTATATAAATGGTTAAGTATTAGGGTACACGACATTTCGGTCCCGCCACTTCGGTCCCGAGACATTTCGGTCCCGAGACATTTCGGTCCCGAGACATTTCGGTCCCGAGACAATTCGGTCCGTGGCCATTTCGGTTCCCAGCAACTTTGGTCGCTTGCAATTTCGGTCCTTAGTCATTTCAGTCCCTTGTTATTTCTTTGCTCGCAATCTTATAAGTCGGATTCTAATTGCTGTGGGCCTGACAAATGATATAAGTTCAACATTATTTAATTTTTTTAATCCCCCCCCCCAAATTTTATAAAAAGTTGAATATAAGAGTCCGATAAATTTAAACTTTTATAACTCGTGACAATGAAATCACAGCGAGCTGAAAATTTTGTTTGGTTAAACAATGTGATATAAATTTAGGGGATATTGTCTTTTGCTTTTAGTGGTATTATTATTAATCAGAGTAAATATTTTAAATTTTATTATTAATTATTAGTATCATTATTTTATATAAACTTCTATAAACTATATAAATTAAAAAGTGTTTTATATAAAATGCCATAAATATTTTTTTCGCTGTAAACGTACATTTTTTAGAACCTTTAAATTAGCATTAATTAAATAATAAATAAACTGTGCTTATTTTTACCCTTCCAATTAGTTTGATAATAAATGTCTTTAATAATTCAATTGCACTGTTATAAGTTATAATATATACTTATTTCCTCAAATCACCCATCTACACCTACACCTTCTCCTTTGATAATTCAGAAATGAGATATATTTATTAAAGAATTTTTTTTATTTTTATTATTATTTTTATAATACAAAGTTGAATCTTATAAATTTGTTTTCATAAGTTACTTTCCATTATTAACATTGCGAAAACAATAGTGATTTCGTAACTGGGCATGCTGTGAAAAAAATTTGTTTTTAGGAATTTGCCTCCGCCACTTAAAAAAATAGTATTTATTGACTGCATTTTTTAAGTCTTTTCACGCCATGAAGACAACTTTTGTGAGTTAATTTTATTGAAACTGGGCCTATTTCATTTTAATAAGATGATTATTTTTTATTTTTATTTACATAAAATTTATATAATAATATTTTAAAATATAATATTATGAATATTATATAAGAAATATAATATATAATTTAATAAACTATATTAAAATGTAATATAATAACAGCGGTGCACAACCTTTGGCCCGCGGGCCACCAAGATACCACTATTTTTATGCAGAATATTTTTCCTTATTGTTATGACGAAATCTTTGCTATTAAATAAAACAAACGACTCCTTTCAAATATTCTGGTGGGAAACAATTTTCTGGCAAAAAGGTTGTGCATCACTGATAATAATATTTTAAATAATTTTATTTTCAATTTTTAAGTGACAAAACTAAGCTTTTATTTACTTATTTATTTACTTATTTATTTATTTATTAGTATTACCTTTTCGCTCTTACTTTCCCAGAAAAAATAATAATTCTTATTTTAGTTTTAATTTTAATTATACTAATTGTTTTAAATTTCTGTAGTTTTAAATATACAATAAATAAACAAGTAAAAGATAAATTTCAGTTTAGAACTACTAGGAAATATAATGATGTATTGAATATAAAATGGATTATGTATTGAGTTTATTTTAAAATAAAATTCATTATGTAAATTAATGATGTTATTCATAATAAATATATTTAATAGAATGTTAATTTCATTTTTATATTAAAATGACTAACTGTTTTGAGAATTAGGATTACCAGTTATCATTAGACTTACCCGTTATGATGAGGATTACAATACAAAATTTGTGTGAATTATAATATTTTGGATAAGAGTTATACGTGTGTGCGGTTTTCGGGCACTTATATTCGCTTTATAATAAGCCTTCAGTTTAAAAACTCTGCAATGTTCCCTATAAAATTATCTCTCATTTAACAAAATTTCAGTTTGCAGGAGAAGGGACCGAAATGTCTTGGGACCGAAATGGCTAGGGACCGAAATCGCTAGGGACCGAAATGTCTTGGGACCGAAATGACTGGGGACCGAAATGTCTTGGGACCGAAATGGCTAGGGACCGAAGCGTCTCGGGACCGAAGTGTCTCGGGACCGAAACGGCGGGACCGAAATGGCAGGACCGAAATGGCGGGACCGAAACGTCCTGCTTCCTAAGTATTATATTACGATATACAGAATTATGAAGACATTATTTAAAATTAGTAAAGGTATTAACTCTAAAATTAAATTCTTTCCTTTTGTCATAAATATCAGTTATAAATTTGTTCTCTTTTAATATAATTTTAGTATCTAAGAAATTGATTGTATTATTAAAAAGTAGGTTTTTTGAAAGTTCTAGATTAGAAGGATAATCAACAGGGAATTGAGATATACAGGTGTGATCAGTATCAATTAAAATTACATCATCTATATATCGATATAAATGTATTTTATTATTTAAATAATGACGTTCATAGTAATATAAGTCAGATAATACACTAGATGTACTACCACCTTGTGGTATACCAACATTTTGAATATATATATTGTTATCATGCATGATAAAATTATTATAGATAATGAAATTGGTTAAGGTATGAAAATAATCAGAATCGATATTATGTGATATATCCAACTCGTGTTGATATTTTTTAAAAAGCTCATTTATGATATTATGTAAATCCGATAAATCGATATTATTAAATAAATCTTTAAAATCATAAGTAGTGATATTTTTTATACATTTAAGATTTTTCATAATATGGACCAGTTCATAACTATTTTTTATGCAATGTGTATTATCACTTTTTTTTGTAATATTATATATTTGATTAAGAATTACTAATAGAAGTTTGTTAGCAGCATTATTATAAGTATTGCAACCAATTGTAACAGTTCTGAATTTAACAGGATTCTTATGAAATTTGGGTATAAGGACTAGATAAGGATATTTAAAGTTAGTAGGGTTAATGTCTAATAATTTATAGAATCCTTTAATTTTACGATTATTGGTAAGTAAGTTATCATTAATTTTTTGGAATGTGTTATTATTAGATATACTAGATTTAAGCAGTTGATGATAATAAGATTTCAAATAATTGCATAATTATTTGGAGATTTATCAACATAAGTTATTACAAAGTTTTGTTGTAATTTATTGATTTGCTTAAACAGATGCTGTGATTTACATATTCTAGGTGTGAAATATTATATTTTAAGGACCTAGTTAATTTATCGATAACTAATATTTTCCATTGATTAAAATATTCAATGGGTTTATTATAATAAATTGCAAGTTTATAAATAAATATATCTATATCATAGGTAAATTGTTTTATGATAGATTTAATGTTCAATTTGGATGGAATTCTGTACTTGGTCCCATAACCCATAATTCTTCTAAGTTGTAAATCTTCTAATAGATTAAGATTACCAGTAATAATATGTCCATGATCTTTATTTATATATTTTTGTTGAGAGGGGTCATTGCATTTACAGGGTAATGTACTAGCATCAAAAGAAGATTTAGAGAAAGAATTATAGTTAAAAATCGTTCTTCCGATAGATATGGGATACTTAAAGGTTTTAGCTATATGAATATTATTATATATATATATACATATATTTTTATAATACATTTATTTGATTGTTAAAAATCTAAAGTTGGCAGGTGTGCCGCGAGACCGTGAGAGCTATTTCTCAAAAAGTTAAACACAGAATTTTATCAAACTTCATCATATTCAGTTCTAACTCAGTAAACTTCATGATATTAATCATTTCACTATGGATGGCATTTTGGTGTATATCTCCCTACAGATGATGTTTTTTATTCTGTGTTTTTTTCCCGAAATTTTTTTATCTCTGCACCTATTGAATATAGAATTGCACAAAACATTTTATCTCAAAAAAAAAAAAAAAAAAAAAAAAAAAAAAAGATCTAGAATTAATTGACATGGATTTTGCCATATTATTTATTCCTAAGTGAATAATCCAAGTTTAATTAAAAATAAATTTTACCGAGCTCCAGCTTCTGGATAAACCTCGATAGAGGTCTGCATTGGCCGGGACCGGGCCTATTTTCCTTTACGACATTGGGGCCGGTCCATGCCTGGTTTTCACTGTTTTCATGGCTTAACTAAGTTTTTCGATACCGAGCTGGGACTGACTTCATTCTTCCAAAGACTGCGCGGGTCGAAATTTTCAGTCCCGGTTTCGATCCAGCCCGTATGAAAATCGCCCTTTCGGAACGACTTGGGCCGTGCAAAAATCAGTAAAATTTGGCCCTTTCCAAACATTTTCACAAAAAATGTATGTATTGTTATAAGTTTAACACGCCATTGTTCTATAATTAAACTTTAAATTTATTATTTTTAAAGAACAGTAGATTTTTAGGCAATAAAATTTAAATACAGTAAAACCTGTGAAATAAATCTGCCTATGACACAAAAAGTACTTTCAGTTTCAAAATCGTTTCCGAAAGTAAAAGTATCTTTTAAAAATAAATCTGCAACCGAAATCGAAAAAATGAAAAATAGCCATGTTAAAGAACAAGCTCAGCTGTCCTATGCAAGAAAAAATTGATTAAAAATATTCTAATTAAAACGAGAAATTCGATAATATTCTGTGTTTAACATGACGGAGCGGGTGTTTTCAAGTGAGTGAAGAGTTTCTTTAAACGCAAAATATGTTTATTCAAAATTAATGGGGTCATAGGACTTTTAAACTTTCAAAAATTTCGAATTTTTCAAAAAAAATGTATGTTAATGAATAAGCGTTTCTGAACATAATAAACAGCATTAAAAAAATTCCTATAATTACTCGAGTTATAGCCTAAAACGTACGAAGCGCCAAATGATTTGTTTTGGTAAAATGAAATTTTAAAGCCATTTTTCTCAGATTGAGGTTTTCGAGCATAATGCGCAGGATTACTTGAAACAGTTCAATATTTTTTCATGAAATTTTCAGAAGACATATGTTATGTTAGTCTGTATAAACTGAACCTAAATTTAAATGTTTATTGTTGAAAAAAAATTAAGTGGTTATAGTGTTGAAAATTTCAAAATTTTGTATAAGCTAAATAAAATGTTTCATTAAAAATATAAAAAAGCTTTAAATACACATTTATTTATATTCAGAGTAATTATTATAATCTAGAGTATAAGTGGGCACCAAAATTGTTGATCTAGATGCAAAATTTATTTTGTAATCCTGCGCGTAAGTTGTCATGGCAATTTTCTCCTCGTCAAATGTCTGACAGTTTGAAGCCCTCCTATAAATATTAATTCTGCATATTGTAATTTTATAAATATATGAAATAACATTCTTATACGTTTCATCACTGCAAAAATTGTGTTTTAAAAACCTATGCATTTTAAGGTATTAAATGTTGAAAGTAGTCATTTTTTTTTTCATTTTTTCCAAATTTAAAAGTCCTATGACCCCTTAATATAATATTACATGAGAAAAGAATATAATACATCAACGCCTGCTACGAGGGCAACTTGACTATAACTCCCTCTCCTTTTTTTTTAATGCGATTTTGTCTTAGAAGATTTTACTGTGTGGCATTTTTCTGATTTTTAAGTCTCTAATACATGATATAAGGATTAACGATAACTGAATGATAATGGAAACATTTAAATGCAAAAAAAAAAGCTATTTTTTATTGGAACACTTCGTACAAAACGCTTTATAACCATATCGAAGTAAAAATTCACGTTTTGTAGAAATAATTAAATATGTTATATATTTTTCTTATATATGTGTGTTTATGCTGTAGAATCGATCGCGAATTCTTTGTAGAATTTTAATCTAATAGGGCTTATTTCATAGATTTTTGTTACGGATGATGTCCGAACTGTGAACTACAAAAATGTAAATTGCCCGAGTTGAGCCGAAGTTGAGCCCGAATTATTTAAATTATGCATTTCTGCAATATTGACATGTTTCCTCAAATTTGTAGTTACATTTCTAATTTATTTAAGTACTTAAATTAATAGGAGTATCAGTAATCATCAATATTTTTGCTCTCCTGTATCAGTATAACAGTATGTCATCAGTAGATTTCCGATTTTTTAAACAAAATTAAAAAAAAAAAGTATTAAAGGGGAATTCGGGAAAGATTAATTAATTAAAAAGTACATAAATATAATCAAATTATATGTTAATTTGAAGTATATATTTTTTATTATGTTAACGTATTTGTTTTATTTACAGACTTCAATTTTAAATAGATACATTTTATATACTTTAAGGCTGATGTCAAATTCAAACTGGTTAATTTCTGACACATTTTTAAATTCTTTTTTATTCAAAAACGTATGAAGTTGGAAAATGCGTTTATTAAAAACTATGTAATAAACTATCTCTCTCTCTCTCTCTCTTTTTCTTTTAAGTATTCGTTTTCCTTGTAAAGGCTCGAAATGAGAAAATCTATGAACTGGAACAGTATAGATAGACAAATTTTTATCTAATAATATAAAAGCAGTTTTAAAAATACATTCGAGATTCTAAATAATGAATTGCAGATAGCTGAAAAAATGTATATACAGGGTGATTCCAAATTTTTTTTACAATAAAAGAGGGGTGATAGTACACATCAAGACAAACAATATTAAATAGGAGACTAAGGGTCCCAAACGTTTTCCAAAGGAAATAGCCGCTATTGAAGTTTAGGGACCAAAATTTCAAATAAACATAAAAAACGGAAAAATCGGTCGATTGATTTGTGGTTTTCACTAAAATTATTCTTTATGTCGGTATTTTCTTGAAATAAAATAATAAAGATAAATTTCAAAAAATGCCAATAGGGGGCGCTTTAGATTTTGGAGTATCGAACAACTATTTTCTGCCGGTATTTTTTGCATTTCATTAAATGTTTTCGTAAGCTTAGACTCAAACTTAAATTTTGAGCTCAAAATCTGAAAGTGGGAGTGGTTAAGTAGCACAAACTGAACTGTGTTCAGAAGGTTCAAATTTCAAATGATTATAAAAAAACGGAAAAATTGGTTCATTGATTTGCGGTTTTCATTAAAACTATTCTTTATGTCGGTATTTTCTTAAAAATAAATTATAAAGATAATTTTCAAAAAATGCCGATAGAGGGAGCTTTAGACTTTGGAGTAACAAACAACTCTTTTTTGGCGTTATTTTTTGCATCTTATTAAATGTTTTCGTAAGCTTAGACTTAAACTTAAATTTTGAGCTCAAAATCTGAATAGTTTGGAATGGTTAAGTAGACAAACTAAACTGTGTTCAGAGGGTTCACATTTCAAATGATTATAAAAAACGGAAAAATTGGTCGATTGGTTTGCGGTTTTCGCTAAAACTAATTTTTAAATGAGCATTTTCTTGAAAATAAATTTTAAAGATAGATTTCACAAAATGCTGATAGAGGGCGCCTTAGATTTTGGATTAGCGTACAACTATTTTTAACTGTTTTTTTTTTTTTTTTTTAAATCTCATTAAATGCTTTCAAATGCATAAACTTAAATTTTAGGCTCAAATTCTGAATCGTTGGGAGTGATTAAGTAGCGAAAAATTGAATTCTGTTCGAGGAGGGGGAGGGTTAAATTTCAACTCCTGACGACACTTCAATTTGCACCACTTAACCACTCCTAAATATTCAAATTTTGAGCTCAAAATTTAAGTTTAAATCTAAGCTTCCGAAAACATTTAATAACTTTATGCAAGCATTTAATTAGAGCAAAAAAAAAAAAAAAAATGGTTAAAATTAATTGTTGGTTACCCTGAAGTTTAAGGTGCCCTCTAATGGAATTTTTTGAAATTCATCTTTAAAATTTATTTTCAAGAAGATACTGACTTAAAGCGTATTTTATTTTAAACCGCAAACAAATCGACAAATTTTTCCATTTTCTATAATTATTTTAAATTTGAACACCCCCCTCCCCTTAAACACAGTTCAGTTTGTGCTACTTAACTACTCCCTATTATTCAGATTTCGAGCTCAAAATTTATGTGTAAGTCTAAGCTTCCGAAAACATTTAATGAGATGCAAAAAATAACGGCAAAAAATAGTTTTCCGTTACTCCAAAGTCTAAAGCGCCCTCTATCGACATTTTTTATAATTTATCTTTATCATTTATTTTTAAGAAAATACAGACATAAAGAATAGTTTTAGTGCAAACCGCAAATCAATGAACCAATTTTTCCGTTTTTTTATAATCATTTGAAATTTGAACCCTCTGAACACAGTTCAGTTTGTGCTACTTAACCACTCCCACTTTCTGATTTTGAGCTCAAAATTTAAGTTTGAGTCTAAGCTTACGAAAACATTTAATGAAATGCAAAAAATACCGGCAAAAAGTAGTTGTTCGTAACTCCAAAGTCTAAAGCGCCCCCTATCGGCATTTTATAATTTAATTTCAAGAAAATGCCGACATACAGAATAATTTTAGTGAAAACCGCAAATCAATCGACCGATTTTTTCATTTTTTATGTTTATTTGAAATTTTGGACCCTAAACTTTAATGGCGGCTATCTCCTTTGGAAAACGTTTAGGACCCTTGGTCTCCTATTTAATATTGTTTGTCTTGATGTATACTATCACCCCTCTTTTATTGTAAAAAAAAAAAAAATGGAATCACCCTGTATAAAGCTTTACACTATACGGCCAAAGATGACCAGCCACTTGCGAGTTTTGACGTTTGATTAAATAACTAGAAAAATAAAGAAATCATCCTGAAACTCCAGGTATGTAAATAAAATAGATCAGGTCATACATTTCTGCGAAGATTTTTCCGATCATTCCGATTGTAAGTAAAGAAACTTAGATTGCCACGCTAATTATATACATTATTATGATTTACTATAGAGATTTTTTAATGAAAATGAGTTGTGTTGTTCATTTACTTGCAGGAAATCATTCAACTATTCGGTTACATTATGCTCTACAGAAAAATATTTACATTGTACTTTAGTGATGTTACAATACTTCAAACATAATGAAATTGATGTTATATATTCTGCAGTGCAATACGCTTTATTTTTTAACGTAGTGCAATTTTTTAAAAACTTATATATGGCTCTCTGAACTTAGACAAAAGTATTTTATAAAAGATGTTTAATCTTAGACAATTAAAACAGAAAAAAAAACTTTAAAAAATATTGGTATTAAAATTCGAAGGACCATACACATGCAGAAAAAAATCAGTCATCGATATAGACATTTTTTTATTTTTATTTATTTTTATTTTATTTATTTATTTTTTATTTATTTATTTATTTATTTATTTATTTATTTATTTATTTATTGTAGGCGGTGGAAAACATAGGGCATGTATCATAATAATGCAGGATGTGCGTTTTCAATTTTAACTAATTTATATTACATTATGTGACATGAATGAATTCTATCCATCACATACAATGTAACAATTCGAATTACTTGATATATGTGAGTCGGTAAACGGAAAAAAAGTGACCGGAAAAAAGTGATATAAACTACAAAAGCGGAAAAAAGTGACACGGAAAAAAAGTTACATAAAAAAAAGTGACTATTAAAAAAAGTTACCGGAAAAAAGATGACAAGGAATTGATTTTGGGGATTCATTATTGATTTTGGAGACTCATTGGTTAAGTATGAAAGGGGGGGGGTAGTCGGGGGAAGGTCCTTTATTTAGTAAATGGAATTTTCATGCTGAATTAACTGTTTCGGTTCAATTTTCGGATATATGTTCATACTGAAAAGACGCTTTCCTGATTAGTTTTGGGAACAGATGAATACCACCCCCAATCCGCCATAAATTAGATAAATGGGTTTTTTATCCAGAATTATCCAATGTGTATTAAATTTTGGATATAGGTTCTTTCTGATAAGTCTAATATATAGTATATTAATGCCTGAAGAGTTTTGAGCGTTTAATGGTTAAGTATAGAGAGGGAACGGGGGATAAGACGTATCTCTGATTAGTTATGGGTTCTTTTGCTTATTATAAAGGGGGAGAGGACGGGCAATTATATCCGCCTCAAATTAGATGAATTGGTTTTTACGCAAAATTATCGTATGTATTTCAAATTTTAAATATAGGTTCTTTCTGATAAGGTGAATCCCAGAATAGTTTTAAGGGTTTAATGGGTAAGTATAAAGGGGGGGGGGGCATTGGATAACCCCTCTTAGATTAAATAAATGTATTTTTACGCAGAATTATCCGATTTGCTTGGAATTTTGGACATAGGTTCATTATGAGAAAAAGTATCTCTGATTAGTTATGGGGTTCTTTTGCTTATTATAAAGGGGGCAACGGGCAATTATCCCCCTCTCAAAATAGATAAATCGGTTTTTATGCAGAATTATCCAATGTATTTCAAATTTTAAATATAGGTTCTTTCTGACAAGGTAAATCCCTGAATAGTTTTAAGGGTTTAATGGCTAAGTATAGAGGGGGGAACAGAGGATAACCCCCTTAAATTAAATAAATGGCCTTTTACGAAAAATTATCCGATTTGCTTCAAATTTTGGATGTAGGTTCATTATGATAAAGTATATCGCTGATAAGTTATGGGATTCTTTTGCTAATTAAAAAGGGGGCGGGTGATTATCCTCCTCCTTAAATTAGATAAATTGTTTTTTTTTTTTTTTTTTTTTTTTTACAAATATCCGATGTATTTCAAATTTTAAATATAGCTGATAAAGTGAATCCATGAGTAGTTTTAAGGGTTTAATGTCTAAGTATAGAGAGGGGAACGGGGATAACCCCCCTTGAATTAAATAAATGGGTTTTTACGCAGAATTATCCGATTTGCTTTAAATTTTGGATATAGGTTTATTATTATAAAACGTATCCCTGATTAGCTATGATGTTCTTTTGGTAATTAAAAAAGGGGAGGGGGCGGGTGATTATTTCCCACCTTAAATTAGATAAATCGGTTTTTATGCAGAATTATCCGATGTATTTCAAATTTTAAATATAGGTTCTTTCTGATAAGGTGAATCCCTAAATAGTTTTAAAGGTTTAATGGCTAAGTATAGGGAGGGTCGGAGGATATTCCCCTTAAATTAAATAAATAACTTTTTACGCAGTATTATCCGATTTGCTTCGAATTTTGGCTGTAGGTTCATTATGGTATGGCGTATCCTTGATTAGTTATAGGTTTCTTTTGCTAATTAAAAAGGGGAGACGGACGATTATTTCCCCCCTTAAATTAGATAAATTGTTTTTTATCCACAATTATCCGATGTATTCCAAATTTTGGATATAGGTTCTGTCTCATAAATTGAATTTCCGAATAGTTTTAAGGGTTTAATGGCTAAATATAGAGGGGAGGGGATAATCCCTCTAAAATTAAATAAATAGCTTTTTACGCAAAATTATCCGATTTGCTTTGAATTTTGGATATAGGTTTATTATGATAAGGCGTGTCGCTGATCAGGTATGTGGATTGAATGATTAAGTATAATCGGGGGAAATGGGTGAGCTAATACCCTTCTTAATTTGTGTTTCGAAGGGCATTATTCCTTGAAAGGTAAACGATGTAATATACAGTTAGAGTGAATAGCCTGTGAGCTCAGTGCCATTAGTTGAAATGAGCAATATTCTTTTTATTTATGTTCTGACTAGTGGTATTAATATTTTCAGATATTAATGAAACAAACAAATAAAATAAATGTTAATAAGTAAATAACAAGACCTTTGTTAAGTTATTATCCCATAATTAATCAGAGATACGTCCTATCCCCCATTCCCCCTCTATATTTAAACATTAAATTCCAAAAACTCTTGAGGCATTCTATGCTATATATTAGTCTTATCAGAAAGAACTTATATCCAGAATTTTACACCTGTTGGATAATTCTGCATAAAAACCCATTTATCTAATTTAGGGCATGGGGGGGGGGGTATTCATCCGTTTTCAAAACTAATCAGGCAAGCGTCTTTTCAGCATGAACATATATCTGAAAATTGAACCAAAACAGTTAATTCAGCATGAAAATCCCATTTACCTAAATTAAGGTCCTCCCCCGACCCCCCCCCCCTCTTTCATACTTAACCAATGAGTCCCCGAAATCAATAATGAATCCCCAAAATCAATTAATTGTCACCTTTTTTCCAGTAACTCCGTGTCACTTTTTTCCGCTTTTGTAGTTTTTTTTTTCCGATAATTTTTTTTCCAGTCACTTTTTTTCCTAGATTCGTGTGGGTCAGATTTTAAGAAAATGCATTTTCAGGAGTATTGTTTTTTTTTTTTAGCACAACTAAATTTTACAGCGTGAATATAATACAAGTAAGTTCATATAAAGGACTGCACAAATGATTAAATCCACAAATAATGTCAATGAATGATAATTGTCAGAAAACCCTTTTCTAATCGTTTTATGCGTTCTCGCTCCTTTAATTACACTGTTCCTTTTAATTTGTGGTGTACAAAAATGCAAAAGATTATATTCCGAAGAATTTGCATGCTTAGAGACTACTTCAATCACGTGAAAACGCTCGCTTTCTAATGTTAATCCTATGAAAAAAAAATTTTTTTTTAATATCTCGTTTGCATTTGAATGTTTTTAAGGCTGTTCTCAACTGCCCTATCAACAAGCGCAAAATTTTTTGACACATTTACAAATGCATATTTTAATGGAAAGATATAAAACTGGAAGGTCTGACAATGGAAGCGATTTGGAATAGAACTGTGTTTTCGAATTTCTGATCAATAAATTACTCATCGAGTAAGGATTTTTGATCACGTGACAAATCATTTTTCTTCCTTCGTTGGTTGTTTTTTCTGATTCTGCCAAAATATTGGTTTAAAACGCTCACTTTGATGCTATTTTCTGAAAGACCCATTTTTTGTTTTAAATAAAACTCGAAAATGTCTGCGATTAGAGAGTTTCTGAACAACAACACCTGCTAGTTTCATGCATTTCCGAACAAAAATAAATTAAAACTTATGTCATAGAGTTGCTTTTTTTGATTTAACAACATCCTTAATTGATTTTTGTATTACATATTTTAAGCTGATCTGTACAACGGCCGTTTATTTATTTATTTTTCTTTTGATTTGATTTTTTTTTCTTTTCAATTTGGTTTGCGACATAGTAGGCAAAGAAATAAATCTACCACTCTGAGAAAACAATTGCTTATAACTCAAGGTGTTATCCAATTTTGGGGGGGGGGGGGAAGGTCCTATTACAAATTACTTATGATCAACTATAATCAGGGATGCGGAGACGGTGGAAGAAAAATTTCACAATTTCGGCATTAATTCAATTCTTAGAACCTTGGAAGAATAAAGGGAAAACAAAAAATATTTTCCGTTTTTCCTAATTTTTCAATTTTGCATCCCACAAACCCGAAAAATCCAACTATCGAAATCTAAAGAAGAAAACAAAACAGAAAATTTACTATTTCGGACTCGTGGATTTGGAAAGGAAAAATTTTTACAATTTTGATGTTAATTCGTGTCCTTGAGCGCATAAAAATTTCGATGGAATGGGGAAAAAAAAAAATATAGATATATAAAGATGAAAATTTTTACCATTTCAGAAAAAAATTACTGCAATTTTTAATTAAAAACGGTTTTTATTTACTGTGTACGCCGGACAGTGTATTGGTAATTTTTAGCTTGGGTAGCCTGATATAAACCAAAATTACAATAATAATCTATTTTATGGATTTAAAATTACATATATTCCATTTAATTTCACTTCAAACTATCTGACAAAATTAGTCGGAGTTGAAGTCAGATTGTTTTTTAGTGACTCCGACATTTTTTACAAAAAAATGGGCCCGACTCCGACTCCCGATTATGATCAAGTGCAATGATTTTATGTATAATAATGAGTTAGAAAATGGGGCAGAAATTTTCGCGTTGTCAAACAGGATTTTTTTAAGAACTGGTTTAAATTTTATAAAATCTAATCAAAATATGCCTTGAGCGTGCACATTTTTTCAGATCTTTCTTAGAAAATCGCGCATGGCAATTCTATGTGTTTTTTGTAAGCAAGATGAGCTAAATAAAAATAAAAACTAATAATTTTCCCATAACCATTTGAGGCTGTTGGGGAGGTTCTTTTTAAATAAGGCAATATTTTACCAGTGACCGAACCCGAAAATTTTCGTATTTTAACTTATATTTTAGACAAATCAGAGCACTGTAAATTTATATTCCAGCTTATTAAAAAAGGGTTTCACAAGCGAAAATCGCTAAATAATTTCCTTGTATATAGGAAAAAAAAAAACAAAAAAAAAAAAACATGATTATTTAGAGGCTACTTTAATCAAACGAAAAGACTCATTTGCTAATGCTAATCTTATGGGAGAAATTTATAAAAATAACTCGACTTCAATATTTTTTAAATATTTTTTTTTTCGTCGGATAGCTAAGATCGATCTGTACAAAGGCAATTTCTTACATTATCGATTTTAGTTGTGGGTATTTTTAATGAGGACATTTTAATTTTCGGACCCGCTTTCAAAAATAAAAACATCCTCTAAAAAAATCTATAATTAAATCGTTAAAGTAAAAAACAGCCTTTGTACAGATCGATTTCGGCTATCCAATGCAATATATACATGCATGTATATAATATAAATATATATATCATTAAATTAATAATAAATAAATAAAATAAAATTAAAATATTAAAATGCAACACACACACACACACACACATATATTTAATTTCTTCCGTAGGATTAATATTAGCTAATGAGTCTATTCAGTAAAGTAGTTACTTCTGAAAAACTTTGTACAAGAAAAATTATCCCTCACAGAAAACAATCCACAATTCCCCCCCCCCCCCACCCCAAGACAAAAGTCAAAAGGTCAAGTCGGTTCTTAACCACAGAAACTGTGGACAGGGGTTCTGCAGGTGAAGAACACTTTTTTTCCTCCGTTTAAAAACCATCCTTCTACTTTCTTTGCCGGAAGTTGAGAAGTTGCTGGAATTTGAAAGAATCTTTCATTTTACCGTAGAATTTTACGAATAAAATCATATTTTGGGAAAACAAAATGTCTTCTTGAGGTATATTCCATATAATATCGTCTAAGAGGTACCCTATAACAAATTTATAAGTGAAATAATAATAACAATTGGCAAGAAAATGTATAAAAGCTAAAAAAATAATCGCTTGGTTGATCTTTACGAGTAAGCGACAGACTCGTAGGGACACCTGGGTATTTTTGCTGGAACTAATGTCAGAAACTTTAAAATTTAATTTAAAATAGAAGGCCGTACTTTTCTTTTATAAAACTTTGCCAGGTTAAAGAAATAAGTTATATCAATTACCAAAAAAATTTTTAAACAAATTGGTTGAATAGCAAATGAGCAATTCTGTTTGTAAGAATATAGTATGGGGAGTATAGGTGAAAATAAGACTGACGGTTACTCTTAACCAAAAGTAACTATATTTCCCATCTCTACTGTACAGTCTCATAAGTACACTGAAAGAGAAGTCAAGGGGAATTGGAAATGTCGCCTCCGAAAGAGTCTCACAAACTCTCTCAGTCATGGAACTATTAAGAAAGAGGAACTGACATATCCTTATAACATGTTCACATTAAGATACCTAAGATATCTCAGGTCACCGAACCCTCTGAGAGAATTCCACAAACTCTCAGAGAGTTTCGACTTGCTTCGGCTAGATACAGAAGTACCACTCACTCTCGTTGGCTATAAAGCTACGCTTTTACCAATTGGTTGTAGTGGTCGTTTTTATTTTAAGCGCATGCGCATGTTTTCCCATTTGCTCGATCACAGTTACGGTGATATTCGCTGAGATATCTTAGGTAAGTTTTACAATGTGAACAGGCATTCAATTTCGAGAGAGTACCACTTCAAAAAGGGCGATTTAAGATATCTTATGTTTCCAAGTGTGAACAGGGTATCAAAACAGTGAAGTGCCCCCCCCCCCCGGGCATAGTGGTCAAAGCACCACGCTGCTAATTGCCTTCGAGCGTAAGAAGTTGAGGGTTCGAATCCCACTGGCTCCATTGCATGCACTAGTATGCATGAAGTAGTAGTTCCGCCACATTGTGACAATCAAGTCAATCTGTGTCTGTGTCAGTGAAAAGAATTTAATACTTGCAAAAACAGATAGCACTAAAAGAAATGGAAATTTTTTACCATATTTGAGAGAGAATTTCTCATCAATAAGGCGCTTAAGAGCACACACTAGTCACGCGGTAAAAGCCGACCGCTAATGTAAAGTCTATGGGCGCAATCTTTTCGAATATCTCGCTTAATTTTTAATATTTTCAAATGATTTTTTTTTTCACAGGATAGCTGAGGACATTCTATTACCGGGCTAGTTTGTACTTTTCTGATTTTCGTTGTAGTTTAATTCTGAGGACCCTCTAAATTTTGGATTCAGTGAAATTCGAGGTGTTGTGTCCTTTTTAGTCTTATAAAATCTATTTCAGCAAAATTCAGAAAAAATCAAAAACGCTTCACGTAATATTAGTGTTTAAGCTTTCCAATGATATGCTTTCCATATTTCTACTGCAATTATTCTGAGCAAAATTTGGAAAGATTTTGTTCAAAAATGCATCAGAAAACGCGTTTTAATTATATGCGCTCCGCCTCAGCCAGTCTCCGCCTCAGCCAGTCTCCGCCTCTCTTGCCCTTTATTGAAAATTTGATTGGTTAACACCAATCCATTTTAGTAAATGAAAGTAACTTTTTTCCTTTCCTTGTATTTCCTTTCTGTTATTGGTTTAGCTTAACGTGTTAAAATAACATCCCCTTATTTCAAACTTTGGATTTATTTTTTCTACAATTATTGATAAATTTTAACTAAAATAGTCTTAAAAAAAATCAATGACTTCTAATTTTTTTGTTTTTATAAAACTAAAGCTATTTTTAAGTTATAACTAACTTCCAAAGAAGGAAATTATACACTTCATTTGTATATATAATTTTTTTTTTTTCAAGTGCATACAAAAAAGTAGATTTGATACAAATTACAGTAAGCTCCTTTCTAGCAGAAAGGAAATTCTAATAATTTTAAAGGATGCTTATAATTGGAACTTTTGTGAAATACATAGGTAGTATTAAAAAGACACGGGGCTATATTTGGAATTTATAAATTTCCTTATACCGCTTGCAAAATATATGAGACAGGGGGGCAGGGGTGTGCAAAGAGAAAACTGCGCCAGGAGTAAAGTTCAGTTTGGCGCCCCATTCCCTGAACTTTTTCTTGTGACAGACTAAAAATGACGTTGGTAATAAAAATTTGGCGCCCCCTAAATTTCCGCACCCGGGCAACCACCCCGCCGTACCCCTCTTTTTCGCACGGCACTGTGGAGGTACATTTGGAGGAGGTTTATTCAACACCGCGCCATCGGAAGAGAGGGGGGGTGGCACCACATTTATACTATCAACATCATTCTTGGGCTGTTTCAAGAAAAAGTTGGAGGAGGGGGCGCCAAATTGAAACTGTGCGCCGGGCGCAATTTTCTCTTCAAACGCCCCTATGCTTGTTTATGGTACTATACGACACTAGGCAGCCCGATTTCAGTGCAGTATTATTAAGTAAAACAATAAAAAAATAAGCATTTTAAGTTCGAAAAACAGTTTTCATCAAAAATAAGCAGAAATTAAAGTTAGAAAATTTTAAAGATTAGTAACTTTAAAATTGTTGATCAACTTGTTTGAATCTTTCAAGAAATATTTTTTAATATTTAATACTTTTGAGGAAAACGATACACTTTTAACCAGGGTTCGTAAATATCATGATATTTTCGAAAATATCGAAAATATCCGATATTTTGATATATATCTGATATTTTCGATATATATCCGATATTTTCAAAATTTTCAGCTTATTGATTACAAATATTTTTTGATTTAATATAAATTAAAATTTTAATCATATTACAGTTAACATGAAAACAAAAACCAATATTCTAAATCTTTTTTTTTTCCTTTGTAAATTTGATGATTAAATAAATGAAGACAAACAATTTTTTGTGATGTTCAACAAATTACCTTTTCACTCATCAAAACACAAAATACAGAATTCAGTTTCAAGTTTTAAAAAAATTTATTTTTAAAGAACAAGTTTCAAGATACAAAATAATAATAATAATAATAATAATAATAATAATAAATAAAAAATAAATTATTTTTTTCTATTGAAGAATTTAAACATGAATGTAAGCTTGTCAGCTTTTTCATTCCCTAACCTATTCCGGAGTTTAGACTGAACTAAATCGAAACTGGAAAAGATTCTTTCTAATCCAGCTGTTGAAGGAGAAGCTGTAAACAACTGATTAGTTAAGTTGGACATTTTTTCTTTTATGGGCTGCTCCAATTTAATATTGTCCCACCAAATTATTGGTTCAACCTTTATATATTCAGTTTCAAACATAAAACTTGGAAAAGGAGATTTCTTTGCTAAAAATGTCATTGCCAGGGGCAAAAGTTCTTTGTCTACTAAACGCAAGAAATTAAAAGCACTATGCTTTTGATCTTCAGTTAATTTTTTCCCACAGTATCTGTGGTCCAACATATTAGCAGCTAAATGTGCTGGTGACAATGCCATTTCTTCTCTTGCTAATAATTTTTTCTTGATATCCTTTCCAGATGTTTCCAATTGTTCCTTTAATTTGCACCAAATTTCTACACATTGTGCAATCTTAGTGTCATCTTTTTGCATTTCATCTAATGCATCTGCAATAGGTGTTAAAATATTTATGTAATCTGTGCAATTAACCATTAAGTTGACATCATTCACTAAATTGAAAATTTCTTTATCAATTTCAAGTTTGTGATCCTGACAGACTTGCACCAGTTTTCCTCTGTTATCTAAAAAAGACTTCAGTGTATCGAACATTGTGTTCCACCTTACAGCTTGAGGTATTACTAGCAGTTTTCCACCATTTTTCTTATACCAAGCAGTTAGCAAATGAGTATATTTAAAATATTTAATTATCTTGATGACATTTTTACTTATATTTGGAAATTCTATGTCTTTGGCAAGAAGATTTAATATGTGAGCAGAACAACCATAGTAAATAATATCAAAATCTTCAGACTTAGCAAGCTCTTCTCTCATTTTTTTAACATTTCCAGTATTATCTGTAACAAAACTGCGAACATCTACAGCAAATTTTTCTTTACAATCCAAGATAGATTGTTTTGCCACATCACATAAATATTCTGCAGTATGTGAATGTTCTGATGAATCTATAGTCGAAGTTAGGAAAGTATCACCAGATGTTGTGATCACTGAGGTGCAAATAAGTGACTCGTTGTGGATATTACTCCAGCCATCAAGACTCATAGTTACAGTTTCTCCAGAGAGAATTTCCTTTGATTCTTCAACTACTTTTTTGTGTAAATCATCCAAAAGTTCCCCTGCTAATTTTCTTTCCGAAGGAGGCGTATAGCCAGGTCGAAGCAAACTACAAAGTTTTATAAATTCAGGATGAATAACATGATTAAATGGTGTATTTGTAGCAAAAAAGTAACGCGCAATTTGTTCATCAATAGCTTGAGCATATACTGTTGAAGTGCAAACCACATCAAAATCTTTAGACAATGAAACTTGTTGTTTTGTATCTTGTTGCTGCAGAAGCTTTTTTCTGTTTCTTGCATGGTTGTTCTGATAAGATACAATTGTCTAAATCAACACTTCTTTTAGGATCATCATCATCTGTAATAAGAAAAAAAAATGCATCAGAATGAACTGTGGAATGAAATATTTAATATTTAAGAAATATAAAATTCAGGACTGCCAATAAGTTCTAATCTATAATTTCAAAGTAGCATATGTAAGTGTAATTACTAAAAACATATGAAAACATTCTAAACAAATTAATAAATCTCTTGTTAATATTAAAACTTTTTAACGCAGCAAAGTCTTTTTAAAAATAAAATAAATATTAAAATTTTACTAAGCACAAAAAGAAATTTTACAAATAAAAATATATTTAGTTATTTTAATATTATCTTGTTTATGAAAAAGCATTTGAAGTTTAAAATTGAATTGAAGAATTGTGTGCATTTTTTATTCAACATTATCACATTACAAGATAAAGTTTGGTCAAAATATCAATTAGATATACAGTAGACTCCCTTAAATCCACACTCCTAAAATCCGCAACTCTCTAAAATCCGCACATATTTTACGGATGTAAACAACGAAACATTCAATTCAGATGTAGGTGCAAAATTTGACTTTTTTAGATTTTTATCAATTCTATATATTTTTTAATTTGTAATTTTTTTTAAGGTTATTGAATTCATGTTTTTTCATAAAGAAAGAATAATTTATTTCTGAAAAAATAAATATATTGCTGATATCATTTCTAATCACAATATTACCAAATATATTTATGTATTAATCAAGCTTTTTTAGTTGTTAAGTCTGGCTAAACCTGAAATAAAACTTCATTATTTTATGATCTTGATGTAAATTAGTAATGTACATTTATGAGGCAAGTTTTTATTGAATAATTTAGGAAAAACACGTTTCATCTTTATAATGAATATTTAATTGTACATTACTCCTCATTAATTTGACCTTTGCTTTTAGTACTTTTATCATTTCAAAAACTATCTAAATTTTTATTATTTTAGTTTATTACTTATTTTAGTATTTTAGCATATAGTAAGCATTCATTATACTTTTGATTTCATTATTAATTACATTCAAATTACTTTTTAAACTAGTTGGATGTGCCAATCCCAAAACTTTCTTCTATCTCATACGTACATTTTAATATTAAAAAAAATAATTACTCATTTTAATGCTTTAATAATTTTAATTCAATACCATACCAACTTTGATTTTCATCTTAAATTTCTGCTTCAATCAATTAATCGGAGTAAAAACGAATTTACGTCTGCACGAGCCGATGGACAATAGAATGATAGGCAGATTTTTTTTTTTCAAATTCAGGGAGGACCTACTTGCCTTACCAAGAAATAATTATATACAAAAAATTTACTTCAGTTCTAGAACTAACTTCATACACTTTTATGTGGTGCAATATTGAAAATGGCATAAAATTCGCTATTGCAGCGCCTCCTTCTGGCGGATTTTTTTCAGATTCAGGGCGATCCAACTAGCCCTAAACATACACTTACACAAAAAATTTCGTTCAATTCGATGCATAACTTCATGTACTTTTGGTCGGTACAATATTGAAAATGGCACAAGAAACGCGATTGTAGCGCCCCCTTCCGACGGATTTTTTTCAAATTCAGGGAGGACCAACCGGACCAACTAGCCATAGTCATACACTTACACAAAAAAGTTGGTTAAATTCGGTGCATAACTTCATATACTTTTGATCGGTACAATATTGAAAATGGCACAAAATTCGCGATTGCAGCGCCTCCTTCTTTCCGGATTATTTTCAAATTCAGGGGAGACCAACTAGTCATAGTCATACACATACACAAAAAATCTCGTTCAATTCGATGCATAACTTCATATACTTTTGCTCGGTACAATATTGAAAATGGCACAAAAATCGTGATTGCAGCGCCCCCTTCCGGCGAAATATTTCAAAAGTGAAGGAGGACCTGCTTGCCACAGCCAAAAACATTTACAAAAAATTTGGTTCAATTCTATCCATAACTTCATACACTTTTTGATGGTAGAATGGCGACATACACACAGACATACACACACACACACGGACAGACAGACATTTTCTAAAAACATGTTTTTTGGAATCTCTGATCCCTAAAACGTGTAAATCAGTCGAAAACCGGAAGTCGAAAAAAATTTCGATTACAATACTTTCTTCTATTGAAGATAGAAGAAAGTAAAAATGTAAACAAAGCAATGACCAGAAATCCGCAAAATTCTACAATCCGCAAAACCTCTGGTCCCAAGCTGTGCGGATTTGAGGGAGTCTACTGTATATATTTTTTTAATATTTCATGATACTAAACCATTTTAAGTCATAATAAAACTTAATAGAAATCTTATGTATTTAAAAAAAAAAAAAAAAAGTCTTAACTTTTAGAGCATTTAAATTGTGATATAAGAATTCAAAAATATAATCTAAAATTGGTAATGAGAGTAATGTGTAATAAAATCTTATCCGTATTTTTAATGTAGAGATGTAAAGTTAACTCTAAAATGTGTAACTGTTGGCAGCCTTAAAGATTGAATAGCCATATTTTAAAGAAAATATTAAAATATAAAACAGAAAAATGTGTAATTACCTGTATTATCAATCTGAGCAGAAGAACACAATTCATAATGCTTCTCCATCCTTTTTGGAATTCCTTGCATTTCTTTATCACACATCTTACATATGGCCCATTTGCCACTATTTCCTTCTTTAATTTTACATGTGAAATGATTCCATATAGGATCTTTTATTCTTGGCATAGTGATTGCAATAAAAACTTTAATAAAATTTTTAAGCTTTATATCATTTAAATATAATATAATGTTATAAAGCTTAAATATAATATAATATGTTATTTCCACTCTGTCCGTTGTGACACGTGTTTGGACCAGCTGATGACGAGCAGTAATTTTGCAGCTCGAAACGCGTCCTGTATAATATTTCCTTTTTATGGTGATTTAACAAAGTTTTTATATTGATATAATATCAACAAGAACAAAATAATGACAGCACAGCAAAGACTTGCAACATATGTAAAATTTTGTTCTTAAAACATGTCTATTCTATGCCTACACATTACACTGCCTGATTGACTATTGAGCAATTCAGATTAGCCAATCATCACCCCTTTTTCCAATTCTAGCAGGTGCAATCTAAAAATAGTTTTTGGAGGTGGGGGATATTTTGTAAGCATGTTTTTAATATTTTAGTTATTTACAGATGGGTTAATTTTTAATAACAATTGAAGAGCTCATTTAGACTTTTGTTGACTAAAAATATTTTGAAAATAAAAATTAAATATAAGAAAATATCAAGAATCATGATATTTTGAAAATAAATATCAAATATGAAAATATCGAAAATATCAAAAAGCTTGATATTTTGAAAATAAATATCGGATATATATCATGATATATATCATGATATATATCCATTGATATATATCACCGAACCCTGCTTTTAACAGTTGTTAAAAATAGAAAATTTATCCTGCGTGATACATTTTATTTTAATATAACATAAAGGTATATTTGCAAAGACAGGGAATTGCGAAAATTTTTCATTATTTATCATAATATAAAAGTAAAAATAATAAAACTGTAAGGCAAAATATAGCATTTTTATAAAGTGTGCTATTCAGCAAATTTTATTTTATAATACTTTTCAGAATTGTTTCTTCTTTGGAGTTTTTTGTCGACGTTTAACAAATGCAGCATCTGTCGAGCAGAAGGTTTTTACATTTTTTAAAACATACAATGTATCGTGGACAAGATTTGTCGAGATATTTACAAACTCTACAAGCTCGTATACATATTTAATGAGTGACAATTCAATACAACATTGTAAAATTTTTAGACGATTTCGCTGTCTTTAGCAATTTTTGTTTGTCCTGGTACAAGGTTAGATCTGGAAATTCCTCAAAAAAAAGGGGGGGGGGGGCATTTCAGAAATTTGGAGATTTCAATCGGACTTGCGATTCGGGTCGGGACAAATTTTTTCATTGTGGGTAGACTCGGGGCTAATTTTTTTACGTTGCGGATTGGGTTTCGGTCCGATTTACTTCATTTTTCTCGTTGTTCGGGTTAAATCCTACTTTTTTTGCTGCGAGTCGTGTTATATTCTACTTTGTTGCTGCGGGTTGGGTTTGGGTCCGGTTCTCTTTCTTTGTTGCTGCTGGTCAGTTTTGAGTTTAGTTCACTTCTTTTTCTTGTGTGTGTGTGGGTGGGGGGGGGGGGGGGGTTGATTACTATTTTATTGACGCTGGTTTGGTTTCGGTCAAATTGACTTCTACTTTTTTTCTATTGGTGGAGTTGATTTTTAAATTTTTCTTGCGGATCGAGTGGAAATCTACTTTTTATCTGCGCGTTGTTTTCGGGTCAAAATAATCGATTTAAAAATTTGGAGGTTCGGGAATTTTGCTGTGAGTCGTGTTTGAATCGGCTTGAACTTTTTCCTGTGGGTAGAGTTTGGGTCAGTTTGATTTACATTTTTTTCAAATTCGGTTCTGTTCCGGATAAAATTTCACTTCTGAGAGTCGCACTCGGGTTCATGGATTGGTTGGTTGAATGGGGTTTTATGGTGCAAAGTTTTTTTAGGATATGCTGCGCAAAGAACAAGGTGGGGATTCGAGTTGATTAGAAAGTTTGATTAAGGGATTTTTATTTTAAGCTGCGAGTAGGGTTATTAGCCTCCGATGCTTTTTCTTTCAGACAAGCTAAAAAGTGTCGTGTCAAACTTTTACTTACCTATCATACGTAGTGTAGGGTAAGTCTTGCAATCGTTTTGAAAATCGAAAAAAAAATTTGACGGATTTACACGTTTCAGATACTGGAGATTCCAAAAAACAAATTTTTAGAAAAAAAAATTGCCATCCGTTTGTTTGCCTGTAAATGCTCTATCTCACGAACAAATGCAGATAGAGACTTAAAATTTTGTATGTACTTAGTAAGAATGAATAGGACGAAGCCTATTTAATATAAGTATCCTCGATTATACGGTACTTTTTTTTCGGACTCTCAAAAATTTCGTTCTCATGAAATGTATATAAAAATTTTCGATTTTTTTTTTTTTTATTTTAAGAAAAAGACATAAAAGGCAATAAGATAACACAAATTTTGCAACAAGAACGAAGTCGGTCGGATTAATAGTTGCCGAGATATTTGTAATCCTGTTTTCTACATTCTTCGATTTCTCATGACCCTGTATTTTCCTCAAATTTCAATTCAAAGATATGTTTTAATTGGAAATGAGACGCTTAATCTGATGCAGTAAACTGTTAATTAATGTGATTATTGTTTTTGGAGTTATAAGGATGTTTCCTTTACGCAATCTAGTACTACTTGTGTAGTTCGGTATTTTACATAAATTGTCGAAATAGGTTCATCAGCAATTCATTAATGGAGCATTTACTGTGTATATTAAAAATATTTAAATATACGTTTAAATTTTGTTTTGGAATTGCAATGCATTTTATAAATAGTTTTCACATATTTTATTTTCACATATTATATAATGCATATCCATGATGGGTAAGTATTACGGTGGCCCCCAACGACTAGTTTCGTAATCTGGCCGTTAAAACGAGACATTCATACAATTGTATTGTTAAAATGCATTTCCTTTTTCTCAGAGTCTATAAAAAAAGCGTTTAAACTAAAGAAAAAATCCGTTTTTGATGTATCTAGTCAATGAAGAAGTAGCACGTCAAATTGTATCTCTTTATTATTCCGCAATTCCAATGTCTCAGAGAGAAATTGCTAATCAATTGGGTATTTCAAGCCGTTCACGCTATTATATTGATAAACACAAAAAAATGAAGTCGAATTATCGAGGCGAATAATCGGAGGCGAAACTGAATTCTGCAATGGCAAAATCTACATTAAACTTGTTTTTACTTTTTTACAGTAAGCCGGTAGATTTGTACTTCTTTGCTACGGATCCGATTTGAGTAGTCTGACTTAGAAATAGGTTTTGCACTAGAGAGCATATACTAGATTTTCTTCTATACAAATTTTAGTATTCAAGTTAAAGATGTAAATTATATTTTATAATTCTATTAAAATACATGAATTCGTTTTCTTTCATTTCAGTTTCAGATGTTCGGGTAAGGGCTCGATTTGACATAATTTGTAATTTTTGGGTTCGGATTGATACATTATGAGTCGGGTTGACTTTAAACGTTTCGGATTCGGGACATTTTTTCTTTTAGCTTTTGACAAATTCGAATCTGGTATAAACTGGTTGATGACTGGATTTTTCAAAAGATAAGACAATTTTTCATATGAAAAACTATATGTTTGAATATTTAAGAGTACATTATATCTATGTTCATTTTTCTACTTGAGCAAAAATAAAAATTATTGATATAATTAAATGGGATACTTTTTCACAATTCCCTTCATATACAGATTGACTTTGTTTCATTTTGGATTTGTTGATCTGTTTTGTATCAGGTTATACAGTATTGGGTCAGATTTTTTTTTTTATTTATATATTTATCTAGCGAGCTTGGGTTGGGTTAAAATTAAATTGCTTTTGGAGCCTGGGCATGAAAATTTAGGTTCGGGCAGACCTCTAGAAGAACGAAGTCCATGCCAGGCCTGAAGTGGAAGAAAAAATAAAGTGTGGCCAAGTTTTGCAGAAAAAAGTAAGATCCGAACTCGGAACGGTTTCCGAAAGAGTGAAGACCTGACTCCAGAATATCCAGTCTCCTCCCGGCCCGGACCGAATGAATGTTATTTTGGCCTGCCCCGGTATAAAATTCAGAAATTCGGTCCGAGCCCGGCCCGCACGTTTACACTTTTACATTTCTAGGCCTGGCCCGGCCCGGCCCGTACAGAAATCAGTGAAATCAATCCAGGCCCGATCTGACCCGACACAATTTCTATTATTTCGAGAAAAAAAAATCAGATATTTATCATACAATTAAGTTTTTTTAAGATTACTACATTCATATTTATTGGGTGATTTTACACAAAATTTTACAGATAATGCACAATAAGAACATTAATGATTACTTAGGTTCTTAGCCTTTCAACATTCAAATAAAGATTCATTAGAAAATTAATATGGTTTAGAATAACAGAAAAAAAAGTTAAAATTATCATAACTTTTGAAGCTGTGTAATAAAAAGTAGATTTATGAAAATGCTTCTTTATCATTTTGTCAAAGATTTTTTTCAAATTTAGAGGAGCTATTTTTTATGCATTTCTGATTTCATTTCTTTTCGGAAACACATGAGATTAACAGGTGTTTTTATTCAGAAACAATGTAATGGAATGGCGTTGTCCATTTTTTGATACAAGCAAATACAATGCGCAACACTCTGATACACAACGCACAGCACGCTATACAAAACGCTAATTTTCACAATATTTATGAAAATATTGTGAAAATTAGCGTTTTGAAACGAATTTCCGGAAACGACAACATGTGAAAGGAGAAAAATCTGAAACCGCATGACAAGAATCTCTTATACCTCAACAAGTATATACAAATATCTTATTAACCAAAAACGGAATATGCTATTCGATTGCAAATCCCTTCAATAGTCAGGCTTGTCAATTTTGTGCCTTTACAGTTAAAAATTAGTCAGAAAATGTGCCAAACTTTCGTGTTGTTGAGAAATGAATTTAAGAAACACCAAGGACTATATTTCCAAAAAGTACGTTAACAGAAATTCTTTATTCCTTTCACATATATATTGTCTGCCCTACACGTCTTACGAACAATTAAGGGTGTATTTCGATTCAGACTGCTTATTTTCCGATTTATTTTTGAATTCATTATTGCTCTCAAATACACCAAACTTTCAAAATTTCTTATTTGGAATGTACGCAAGGTGCCGTGATTGTCGATTCTTTGATAAATGCAGAAAATGTTGCAAAAAAGCAATCAAAAATGGCATTTTGAACCGATTTTTCCCTAGCGGGAGATCTGGGAACGAAAAAAAGGGTCATAGTAATAAGGTAATTGTTTATAACTCAAATTCTAATGAATTGAGCGTAAAAAGACATCACACGGCACCTCATACGCCCCTTTAAGAATCCCCTCAGCAAGTTTCATGTTTCTACGCTTAAAAATATGCCTGAAATTGTATCTGAAAATTTCGAGCTGTTGAAGGTGGAAAAGCATTTTTTAGAATACACCTTTAAGTCTAGTTCTGACCTATCCCGACTATATGTAGAAAAACAGTACAAACCTGATCTTGGAACGTCTCCAGTTTGCCAAAAAATTATTAAACCCGTTTAGACACAAAGCAAATGTCCGATGCCGATCTCTACGCTGTACAAGTTACATTTATGTATTGATGTTGTCAAACTAGTATCTACTTGTGACGCACATTTATACTTATGGTCGATAAACCTATATTCATTGAAAACAGTTCTCATTTTAACGTTTTTGCCGAAATCTTTATAACAAGCCGGCAGATCTGTTAAATTTTTTTGCCAGTCTGATACGGGCTGGTGCAGATCTCTAGATCTAACCAAGTCCTAGTCTCATGAGTTAAAACCTGCACGGACCTACCCGGGCTGCGACAGCTTCGTCGAGTCCGATCAGGTCGCACCGTTCTCAATTTTAAACACGTTTCATTTATCCTGTAGACATCTAATACCATTTTGCAGACCCTTCATTGGGCTCAAATGGGGGGGGGGGGTGGGGGAGGGTCGCACCATCGCTTCTGGTATTCATCATATTAAAATCTTGATATTCAATCACACTTTAGCTTTTTACATGTCGACAGGTGGTTCGTAGGAATTATTACATTGTTCTGCAATGAATAATAAATTTTGAAAGAAAACTTAACCGTAAAACACTGTAACATTAATAAAGCTAGACTGAGTGTGCGGTGTCTTCCTTTGAAAAAAAACGAATAGTGAAAAAAAAGAGACTCTGTAAGTGATAAAGAAAGAGGGATCGACGGGAAACAGATGACCAATTTCACAGGTTTAATTTGTTATGTATACAAATGGAATGTTTTTATGGAAATTCTTTTTAACAGAGAGTATACACGAAATAGCATTTCATTGCATTTCATGTTCAAAGTAGTGAACATAATTTAAATACGCTAGGAACAGTTTTTCTCCGAAGAGCTTTTTACAACGGAATTCTTTTGTATAACTCTGTAATTGAATGGTAAATGCTTTTCACCAAATATTATACAAAGTTGCAAGCAATGTTAAGTCCATCTCAGAAGTTTGTATCAATTTTAATGTTTGTAAGAGAGTAACATTATTACAACAATACATTACATCGCGAAAATTTTTTAGACCACAATATAATAGATTACTATGGAGATCCTCTGTACTTATACTGTAAGTGCTATACATATCATATTTTTTTATAACTATCTTCCAGAGTATCTCAGTAATGTATATGAATTTTACTACTTTTAAATTAATATGACGCTCCTTAAAACACCGCAAATGATTTATCCACATAGACCATAATGTAGCGGAATAATTTTGAGTGATCCTAAATGTTTCTTATGTTTCTTCAATTTTTTAAAAAGCGTTCAATTTTTCAAAAGTAATTTTTGCTCCTTAAAAAACTTAGTTTTGTGCAGAATTTGCAAAAATTCCTTAAAAGTATTTAAGTTTTTTTATTATTGGTTAATTGAAGATGAAAATCTGAATTCTCTGAAATCTGATTTAGAAAAAATAATCTATATCACCATCCCCCCCCCCCTTTATATCAAAATTTCGCCTCGCCTTTTGCTTTCATCACAGTCTTCAATATTACCCCTTCCAGAAGTATCACTTCGCTGTTTTGCTGTCTATCTCACTGTATCCAGTTTACAGAATATAGCCACTTTGTTGTAACAATAAAAAATCGATCACAAAAACTCTTCCCCACTAACTGAAAATGAGATTTTCCCCTCTCACCCTATTGCTAAGTGCCTAAAATTTATTCATTGAAACTTTCTTATATCTTATTATTTTTTAAGCCTATTTGTAAATGTTTTGAAAGGCAAATAAATAGTAAATCATCTAAAAACTTCTCCATCCCCCCCACACACACACCAAAATAAATAATTAATAAATCTGTTTACTTCCCCCCCCCCCAGCTCACAAATTTTAAACCTTTAAAGTCATTGATTTTTCTAAAACTTTTACTGTAATAATACATAATCAATCATATAGTTTTACTCTTAATCCCACAAAAATTGATGTTTTCCCTCTATGTCTCCTTACCATGCATATAAAATTTTGTCTTTAAATCTCTTTATTTTGTTTTCAACCATATTTGTTATTATAATCTTTAGTCATGTAAGGTAAGTCATCTAATAAATTCCCTGCATTCCGCTCGAAAAAAAAAAAAAAATGAATAAATACTTTTCATTTTTTCCTCCTCAGAAATCTCCAACAATTATATAAATAAATTTAAACCAATTATTTAGTAGATTTGTGAAATTCGAACGAAATATGATAATTCAGCATAAAAAAACCTTTTTCTATATTTAAAGGGGGGAACAGTCAACCCTTTCTCTCCTTATACTTATCCATTGAATTCCTAAAACTAATCGCCCCAGAGGGATACCTTCTTTAAATATTCACGGGCTTCACAACTCCAGGCACCTGATTGATCTTTCTCTTTTCCTTTTACTCTTATTTATCTTCCTTTTTTCTTTGTTTCACTTTCGTTGTGGTTTTTCTCAGAGGTTAGGGTAATTTTGTATGAGCCGATATCACTCTGTATATCGACTAATGGAAAAATGTAAACCACCCACGTGTTTGCCAAGCATGGCGACCTGTGTCCCTGGAAAGGGGGATCCTGGCAGTTGAGAGAAACCAACACACTGCTTTGGCCTCTGCTTCAGGTTGACGAGAGATACATATTGGTCACGTATGCATTATTCGGCTGGTCAGCTGACTTTTGTTATTGGCTTTAGGGATTAAGTGACTGAGTAATTATTTGTCATCTCGTTAATGGGGGTGATTGAGATAGGATTGTCTTATGACGGTAAAGGCCCTGGCTAACACTATTTCACGGATGTGTATCCCCTTGTTAGACTCGGTAGGGGGTGGTGTGGCCAAGGTCCAAATTATTTTTTTTTCTAATATAGATGTATATATGTAATATAGATATACCTTTCTTAATTTTGTTATACCTGTCCAAGATGTGCGGAAGTGGGTCACGAGGGTGACTCGTGCGAAATGTCTGCCGCATTTTCCCATTCTTGCCCAAACTGGACCTGTGAAAAAGATATTCTTACCATTAAAATAATAGAAAAACTTCCTTACCATGAAGCTCGCAAAATTGTTGAGTGTAGAATCCTATGCGTTGATGTTTCCTATTCAAGTTTATTCAAACAGCAATCAAAATACGTAAGGCACATTAGCATACCAACAGATTCCTCTATTCTACCCAGTATCTCAAAGAAACAAACCCGTAATGATTGTTGTTATATTAAGTGTTCTGCAAGCCAGAAATTAGAACGCTGGTTACCATCAGAATCTGTTTCAATAGCATACCAAACTAATCAATCATAGAAATCTTCAGTTCAATTAAAAAACTCGACCAAATTCCAGACTAATACTAAAACAGTTATATTCAACAAAAAAAAACTCTGATCCTTCTGCATTCAATGTACAGATACCTAATGCTATTATCAAATTGCGAAACGATCCATGAAATAAAAGAGAATCAGACATTTCGATTCTTCACAATGGCAAACAGTGGGGAAAAAACAGCGAAAATATTGAAATATTCTAAACAGCTGATTGATTTTGAGTAAGTAGCTATTGAATCGGATTCTTATGACTCGAGTACTGATGAAGAGAATACTACCTACAAAGAATTTGTGCCTAAATAAATTTACACATTGTTTTTTAAATTCTTTGTGATTGTAAACTTTGTTCTTATGTAGTATTTGCACATTTCACACTTAATTCATATTTTGACATTTATCACTTTTAACCTTTAAAGTTCTTACTTATGTAACTTTTGTATTTTAACTATCATATTTTGACCCTTTTAAACGTTTTTAATTATACATGTCATTATTGTTCTCATTAATTATATTATCTTTTTTAGCTCATTTGCTTTTGGTTTTCTATTTTTGATTTCATTTTGAATTTGCTTTCGCCCACTATGTTCCTGAAGGGGCTTTGTGCCACAAAACCCATTCAACCAACTAACTAACCAAACCAAACTAATCAACGAAGCACTTTATCTCAATAAACCTATATCCAAAATTTGGAGCAAATCGGAAAAATTCTGCGTAAAAACCCCCATTTACATAAATTAAGGTAGGTTATCCCCTATTCTCTCCGTTTAAACCTAAACAATGAACACCCAAATTTAATCATGGAAGTGCCTCGTCAGAATAGCCCTCATCTAAAGTTTGAGTGAAATCTGATAATTCAACATAAAAAATCCATTTATCTAAATTTAAAGGATGGGATTAGCCACCCATTCCCTCCTTATACTTATCCAATGAATTCTCAAAACTAATCAGGGAAGCTCTGTATCACAAAAACCTACATCCAAAATTTTAAGGAAATCGGTAAATTCTGCTTAAAAAATCAATTTACCTAAATTAAGCAGGTTTACCTGCCCCCTTTCTCTCCCTTTATACTTAACCAATGAATATCCAAAACTAAACATGTAGGCATCATTAAGCATCAAAATGATCCCATATCTGAAATTACGATGAAATCTGTTAATTCAGCATGAAAATAAAATTTATCTAAATTAAGAGTTGGGATTAGCCCTCCCTTTACCCCTTATACTTATCCAATGAACTCCCAAAACTAATCAAAGAAGCGTCTTATCGCAATAGACCTAAATCCAAAATCTGAGGCAAATCGAATATTATCATGAGTTATCGCGTTACACACAGGCGTGCGTACGTACGTACATACATACACAATGGGCGGGCACATAAGCTTCCAGGCTTTGATAAAATGTGAAATAAAAAAGGAAAAAATATAAATGAAAATAAAAGCATTTAATTGTTATTTCAATTTCGGATTTTTACAAAACAATGCTTTACTGAATGTATCATTTAAAAAATATTTGATATTTAGAAGTTTCTCCCCCGAATTTACTCTTTTGTTAGTACTCAAAATTTAAAACTTCTACTTTTATTATTATTATTATTTATTTATTTATTTATTTATTTAAAAATTATTGATAATCTAAATTTCCTTCCACCCGAAATTTTGAATAAATTTTTGGCCTTTCCGCTAAGAACACATAAAAATTTTAATTTTAAAAAAATAATACAGTAAAACCCCGATAATTCGGATTAATTGGGACCGGACCCAATCCGGATTATCGAAAATCCGGATTATCCGGAGAATTAGAAAAAAATGAAATAAAACAGAACGTACTTACTGAAAATCACCTTTATGTTAAACTTTTTGAATATTTACCGACAGTAAAAATGTTCACTTTGCTTAATTCTTATGAAAAGATTTCAGAAAAAGTGTTTTTTTATTCAGAATACGACGATGAAACAAGTTAAAATTATGGAAATTAGCCAATCACGTCTCAAACTTGAACAAAAAAATGACCAAACTGATCCGAATTATCCGGAGATCCGGATTATCGGGGTCCGGATTTGCGGGGTTCTACTGTAATTCATTTTTTTGTCATATTTGTTACTGTAACAATGATATATTGTGCACTATAACTAAAGGGGCCATCCATAAATGATGTCACGCCTGGAAGTGGGGGAGGGGAGGTACGTGAAATTGAGACAGCTTGTAACAAAGGGCTGGGAGGAGATAAGAAGAAATGTGACATCACATATTTTGGTTGAAAGAAAAGTATTAATAATTAGAAAATTAAATTTTGAAGTTATTTTGGAATTAAAATATTTTTGTGTTCATAAAGTAAAGTAAAAGTTTAAAACGAAATACAATTCCATTTCAAATTTCAAAACATTACTCCTTTTAATTACTTTTACATATTAATATTATATTATTAGTGTATATTAATTATAATTTTTGTTGTAAACCTAAATCTTATTTCATACAAAATAAGTACACAAATTATTTTTATAGTTATTCACGTAAAAGTCATTAAAATACACAGTTAAATTTTAAAAACAAAATTTGAAATATGATCCATAGCATAGTGCTTACTTTCTGAACTGCATGTACAGTTGGCAAAAAAAGTATTTGTACACCCTAAATTTTTTTTATTTTTAACTAAATGAAAACAGATATTTTGTCAAAAAAAGTTTTAATACAGTCGGTTTACCGTGTGTTTTAAATTAAACAACAGGAAATTTCGATAAAGATGTAAAATAATTTTCTAATAGGAAAAGTTTAAAAATTTCTTGCAAAAAAAGTATTTGTACATTTCTCCATCCTGATATGTACTGTGTTTTATAGTGGTTATCGTTCAAAGGACTACTTTTACAGAAGCTGTTGGTAATTTTTAACTTCCTATTATATTTGTCTGACATTTAATTCAATTTGCTCTTGAAGTAATTGAGTATAGAACCTAAAACTAGAGAGGCACCTCTAGATATATGAAATCCTATGATTGAGCATAATAAAAATTTAAATTTGCAACAAGAATTTGTAAAAGCTATTAAATTACCATTTACAACTATTGGATGTATAGTGAGAAACTATGAATAAATTAAAAGCATCGAAATTCAATGAAAACCAGGACTTCTCAGCAAACTAACAATGAGAGAAAAAGGGAGTGTTGTTAAAAAAGCTTTAAAAAATCCTATGCGTTCGGTTCAAAAATTTGTTAGAGACCTTGCGACATCTTCTCGCATCAGAGTAATACCTCAAACAATAAAAAATATTCTTCTCAATGCAGATTTAAAAGGAAGAACCTCAAGGAAAAATCCATTCATCAACGAAACAAATAGGCGAAAACTCATAGTATTCGCTTTCGCATACAGAAGTAAATCGTTGGATTTTTGGAAAACAGTAATTTTTTCTGATGAGGGAAAATTCGGAATTTTCTTACCACCAAGCATTCGATAAAATTGGCGAAAAAATAAAACTGTTCTAGATCCAAAACGTATACTTCAAACTATCAAGCATGTTGGGGGGAATATTATAGTTTTGGGGTGTATAGCTTCTAATGGAGCAGGACATTTAAAATTTATTGACAATGGAAGGACAGGTTTAACATACATTGATGTGTCGCGGCATATTTTATTAAACCGTGGCAAGAAATTATGCGTAGAGAAAGGTTTTCACTTTCTACAGTATAACTACCAAAGCATACTGCTGTGATCACCAGCACATGGTTACGACAATACCTCGAAGACGACTGGTAATTCCTCTAAAATCTTTAGACTTGAATCCAATGGAAAATTTGCAAATGCTATTGGATGCAAAAATCCGAAAAAAAATATGTATCAGTAAAAAACAATTTTAAAGAAGCTCTTATTGTGTCATGGAATTACATTAACCAGACCGCTATAAAAAAGTTGGTGGAATCTATGTCACACCATCTAGAAGTAATCATAAACGCTAAATGAATTCACACAAAATATTAATTTGTATCATTTTACTAAATTTTCCTTAATTATATTACATTAATATAGTGTACAAATACTTTTTTTGCATTATATTTTTGTATATTTGTTTATTACAATGTAAAAAATCGATTCGTTTAATTTTGTTTTTGCTTCTATAATATTATAATGCATTAAATTAATGTATTACAGTATTTTTTGCTTAAATCTTTTGTTTAATTTCATTATAATTTAAAAAAATGAAGTGTACAAATACTTTTTTTGCCAACTGTATATATAATATAGCGTGACATGTGACAAAGGGGAGGGAGGGGGTTAAAAGTATTGGACAAATGAGTGGCATCATTTATGGACAGCCCCATAAATGAATATTCTGGGGTTTAGATCTATACCTACTTTCTTCAAAATTTATGTTTACGTTTGACACCCCCCCCCCCCTCCTGCTCGCTCTACAGTATGAAATATTCAATGTTTAAAATCGTTTAATTTGTTAAATATTTTTTTCCTCATTTCATGAAGATCATATCTTATACTTCAATATCATTTAGCTTTTGTAATTCTCTTGATAAATCTCGAGTTCTGAAAAGAATTTTCCAAAATACAGTTACTTTAATATATTTGTACATAATAATTTTCGCTTCTTTCAAAATTCTTCTTTTAACTGCGTAACGTGAAAAAAATCACGCAACATGAATATTCCATTTGCTAATTGGAGGAGTTCGTTTGTCATTTTTCAATCATTCGGAAAATGATCGAGGTGTGTGTATTTTACAGCCGAATGAAATGATATAAGCAAAATTCAGAAGAAAACAAAACGCACAATAATAGCCCAGAGTTTAAACTTCTAGTAATATGCTTTTTATAGTTTTACCAAAATTAGAATGAGCAAAATTACGAAAGATTTTGGTTAAAATTTTAGCAAAAACGGCCGATACTCTACGATTGAATTAAATCTCGTCTCCACTCGTACGTCAACCAATCTTCTTGAAACCGACCGCGCTACTTTTAAATATCGAATCTTGGTAGGTTGGTTGGATGACACAGAATCTGTTTCATTACGGTGCTACAATTCGAAAAATTTGTTGAAATTTGTCCATCGATTGTAAGGGGCTTATATGGGTTATTTCCAAATACTGACTTATTTTTCCTATAATCTATTTTTTAAATTTCAATAAATTACTACTGAAAAATGATTCAAGAGTATTTTCATAAATGAAACCTTGATGTACTGTTTCCCTAGATTCAAGAAATTTCTTTCCGGTCCATATGCAAGAGGAATATTTTTGTGAAAATAATAGCTAGAGTATATTTATGGCAATCTTCAGAAATTTAATTTGGTATAATAAATTGTAGAAGTATTTTTTTTTCTTAATGGAGCGTTAAATTTACTATTCTTTTTAAAGGCCGTAAAAGCCAACTAGTAGCTTTCACCCGCTACGCTGGATCGGTTTTTCTAAAGAGTCTCGAATCCAACGAAATATATCTAGCAGATGTGAAATAAAATAAACATTTTCTTAAATATCAATCATATAACCATAATTGCTGCCTTATTCGTATAATCTTACGTTATCTAGTACAAAGTCGATGTTGATGACATAATAGACACAAAAGGAATAAAATCACTGATATACTAAATTTAAATATATTTTTAGTCGGTTTATTATTCTGATTTTCCTGTTTATACCTAAAAATGCTGCTGATATATGGCGAAATGTGCTACAATTTTCACCCTCCTCCCTACACACACACATTTATTACCTTCTTAGGTAGGAATTTCTAAAGCCGCTAAAATATCTATTTAGTTATATTTTTAAGAAGTTTGTTATCCTGAATTTCTCGCTCTTAGCTAAAACGGCTAATCAGATAGGCAGAATGTCCTACTTTTTTTTTTACCTTCTCCCTTTGTACTCACTTTAGAGATCTGCACGGGCCAGGCCTCGCTCCAAAGCCAGAGCCCGGCCCGCGGGCCGGGTTCGGGTTGATTTTCATTAAGAGCACACACTAGTCACGCGGTAAAAGCCGAGCGCTAATGTAAAGTCTATGGGAGCGTTCTTTTCTAATATCTCGCTGAAATTTTAATATTTTTACATTATTTTTTTTTCACAGGATAGCTGAGGACATTCTATTACCGGGCTAGTTTGTACTTTTTTTATTTTCGTTGTAGTTTAATTCTGAGGACCCTCTAAATTTTGGATTCAGTGAAATTCGAGGTGTTGTGTCCTTTTTAGTCTTATAAAATCTATTTCAGCAAAACTCAGAAAAAAATAAAAACGCTTCACGAAAGATTAGTGTTTAAGCTTTCCAATGATATGCTTTCCATCTTTCTACTGCTATTAGGATGAGCAAAATTTGGAAAGATTTTGACCAAAAATGGAACAAATAATGTGTTATAATTATATGATCTCCGCCTGCGCCAAAACCCACCCTTTTGAAACTTTGATTGGTTATCAGCAATCCAGTTTAGCAAATGTAAAGAAATCACTTCTTTTCCTTGCGTTTTTTGTGGTGATTGGATTATAGCAATGCGTTGAAATAAACGCCTCCTTTCGAAATGTTGGATTTAATTTTTTCAACGATTATTAGTAAATTTTAACAGTATTATTCTTGGAAAAAAATGACGATTTCAAATTCTTTATTTTTATGAATTAATACTATTTTTAAGTTTTAGCTAACTTCCAAAGAAAAAAATTATGTATTTCATTTGTATATATATTTTTTTTCAAGTTCATACAAAAAAACGTAGATTTTATACAAATTACAGAAAGTTTCCCTTTAGCAGAAAGGAAATTTTGATAATTTTAAAGGCTGCTTATAATTGGAACTTTTGTGAAATAGATAGGTATATTTAAAGGGACAAGGGACTATATTTGGAATTTATAAATTTCCTCATTCACCCTGCAAAATATATGAAACGGGGGGAGGGGGGGGCAGTGGTGTGCGAAGAGAAAACTGTGTTCGGGGCAAAGTTTCAGTTTGGCGTCCCATTCCCTGAACTTTTTCTTGTGACAGACTAAAAAGGACGTTGATAATATAAATTTGGCACCCCCTAAATTTACGCAGCCGGGGCAACCGACCCCTTTGCCTCCCCCTTCTTTTCGCACGCCGCTGCGAGGGTACATGTGGAGGGGACTTATTCAGCGCCTTCCGAAAGAGGGGGGGGGGGCGCCACATTTATACTATCAATGCCATTTTTTGGCCATTACAAGAAAAAGTTGGGGGAGAGGACGCTAACTTGTAACTTTGCCCCGTGCGCAATTTTCTTTTCATATGCCCCTGGGCTTGTTTTTGGTACTATACAAAACTATAGGCACCCGATTTTAGTCTAGTATTATTAAGTAAAATAGTAAAAAAAAATGCGTTCTTTTCTACGTATTTTTACAGTTAAAATAGTTAACAATTAATAAATTTACATAATCAAAAAATACTAGTACTTGTTTATGTTATATATGTCCTACTGTTATACATGTATAAAATATCTGACAAATTAGCATTTTGAGTTTGAAAACAGTTTTTATCAAAAATAAGTAGAAATTAAAGTCAGAAAGTTTTAAAGATTTAAAACTTTAAAATTATTGATCAACTTGTTGGAAACTTTAAAGAGATATTTTTAATATATATTACTTTTTAGGAAAAAGATGTACTTTTAACAGTCGTTAAAAATTGGAAATTTATCTTGCATGGTACATTTTATTTTAATGTAACATAAAGTTATATTCGCAAAGACAAGGAATTGCAAAAATTTATCATTATTTATCTATACTAATATTATAAAGTGGAAATATTTGATTGTTTGTTTGTTTGAATTGAATAGGCTCCGAAACTAGTTGACGGATTTGAAAAATTCTTTCACCTTTGAAAAGCTACACTATTTCCGGTGAACATAGGCTATAGTCGCCGCTTAAATGGATCAAAATAAAACGCTGGATAAACGAATCAAAAGCAATTTGAGAAATTAAAAATTACCTGACACACTAGACACATGGCAATAACTGAAGCACATATGAAAATCGTAACTATGCAACCATCCCCCCCCCCCCCCAAAAAAAAAAAAAAAAAAAAAAAAAAAAAAAAACATTTAAACTTTTTAGTCCGACCTGATATAAAAGCGTGGGTTTTAATTTTTAAAACTATTTAGCAATTATTAAAAAAGGAAAAATGCTGACACGCGAATTAATTAAAATTAAAAAACAAATCACAAAACGCTTGTTTTGGAGTTTTCAAAATAGTTATAACAGATAGTAAATATTTTAAAGAGTAGTGAGCGTCAAATATAAAACAGAAGGATTTCTTTTTTTTTTTTTTTTTTTTTTTTTTTTTTTTTTTTTTTTACGGGGAGCGGTCAAATATTTAAAATTGTAACTTTTCTACCATTTCAAATGCGGACTTTTCACTAAGTCCAGGGATAAATATTACTTATTTAATTTAATATAAAATTATAAAGAGGAAATATTTGATTGTTTGAATTGAATAGGCTCCGAAACTACTTGACGGATTTGTAAAATTCTTTCACCGTTGGAAAGTTGCACTATTTCCAGTGAACATAGGCTATATGTATATTTTCAAAAAAATGTAGGGATTCTTACTAAAATGCCAATAATGTAATCCAATTTGTAGAAAGATGAACTTAAGAAATCCTTACATCGCGTCCGCTGCGAGTACTATTGATTATAGAACAAAATAATGTACTACGACTTTGCTAACATATAATTATCTACAAAAAGTGTCGCGTCAGCATATGTCTAACTCTTATAGTTACGTCACAATAAGTGTTTTTTTTATTAAAAAAATAATTAAAATGCCGTCTCTGTAAAAGCTCTTTATTTTTACCTTAATATTAATCCTTATCAAAATAAATTACTTCATAATCAAGACTGATTTAATACCTTTATATGACTTTTTTAATTATTCGATTTGGACTTTCCATTCGAAAGATATCACGAATTTAACAAGTTGGAAATTGCACGTAAAGCGTAGCAAATGAGGTGCGTTCGTTGATAACGAAGTTTTAAAATATTCAGATCTTGCTGATTATAGTAGAGCGTACTTTGGATACAGTATAGTGGTCGAAATCTTTGTGTTCCTGTAAATATGCAGGGAGTAATTCTTATTATACTTCATTAACGTATATCTTATTCATAAAATGTGAAGTAGTTTAATATAATTAAAACACCCCCCAAACAATGTTTCCCCGTATAACATTATTTAGTGGAATACATTTGTGTGGCCCTGTAATTTAATAATAAATATTCTTTGCATCACAGATTATACAAAATGTATTTTTAGTACATATTTCATAGATTCATGTCGAATCTATTATATTCAAATGAGTGTAACACCATTAAAATGCATTTGAAACTTTTTTCCCCATTGACCGTAATGTAACTGAATACTTTTGATTGTCTCTGTAATTGATCAATGCATCCGATTTTCATAACATTTGAAATGACTCGACAAAATTATGTAATAAATATACGTTTTAAATTTCAAACGATTAAAATGCATTTGAAACTTTTTTTCCCCATTGACCGCAATGTAACGGAATCCTTTTGATTGTCCCTGTAATTGATCTATCCATACGATTTTCATAAAATTTGAAATGACTCGACAAAATTATGCAATAAATATACGTTTTAAATTTCAAACGATTAAAATGCATTTGAAACTTTTTTCCTCATTGACCGTAATGTAACGGAATCCTTTTGATTGTCCCTGTAATTGATCTATCCATCCGATTTTCATAAAATTTGAAATGACTCGACAAAATTATGTAATAATTATGTATTTTAAATTTCAAACGATTCGGTTGAGTAGTTTTTGCGTTGTTATATGCGGACGGACAGACAGACAGACAGACGGACGGACAGACAGACAGACGGACAGACAGACAGACAGACGGACAGGCAGACAGACAGACAGACGGATGGACTGAGCGACAACAATAGGTGCTACGTATTTACATAATTACGAACGCACCTAAAAATGTAAGTATTAGAAAAAAGTCGCGTGGTTGTCGTTCAACCCGCTCGGCTAGGCTGCAATATAATATGTGATGTAGCTGTCACTGGGGCACGGGAGGGGAGTCAATATCAGAGACGGCATTTAAATTATTAGGTTATGAGTGTGTGTGTAAAAATTTATAACTTGAAATTTTTCTTTAATACCCGTGAGAAGCCGGAATGGGCTGCTATAATCTATATACATAAAACAAAGTCGTGTTGGTTACACCATTTATAACTCACGAACGGCACGGATAGATCGATTTTTATGAAATTTTTGTATGGAGGTATCTGATACCTTAGATTATCCTATAGGCTACTTTTTATCTGACTACCTAAAAGGAGGGTAATGTTTTTAGTAGTTGGATTTAATGAAATGAAGTGGTAGTAACAATTTGCGGTATCAGTAGTGGCGGGGGACTGGGCGACTTGCTCTGCCTGTAGAAAAGCGAGGGCGGGCCGCTAGTTACAATAGAAAAGTAAAAATAATGAAACTGTAAGGCAAAATATAGCCTTTTTTTAAAGTCTGCTATTCAGCAAATTTTATTATCTAATACTTTTCAGAATTGTTTCTTCTTTACAGTTTTTTTTTTTTTTTTTCGACGATCAACTAATGCAGCATCTATCAAGCAGAAGGCTTTTGCATATTCCAAAACATCATATAAAGTATCGTGGACAAGATTTGTCGAGATATATACAAACTTTACGAGTTCGTATATATTTAATGGGTGACAATTCAATACAACATTGTAAAATATTTAGACGATTTTGCTGTTTTAGCAGTTTTTGTTTGCACTGGTACAAGGGCAGATCTGGAGACTCCTCAAAAAGAGGGGGGGGGGGACTTTTCAGAAATTCAGAGATTCCAATCGCACCTGCAGCTCGTGTCGGGACAATTTTTTTTTTCATCATGGGTAGGGTGGGGGTAAATTTTTGTTGCGGGTCGGGTTTCGGTCCACTTTACTTTCATTTTTTGTCGTTGTTCTGGTTAAATCCATTTTTTTTTGTTGCGAGTCGTGTTTCAGTTAGGTTCAATTCTACTTTGCCGCTGCGGGTTGGATTGGGGTCCGGTTCTCTCTCTTTATTGCTGCTGTTTGGAATTGAGTCTGGTTAATTTCTATTTTTGTGTGTGTGTGGGGGGGGGGGGTGAGTACTATTTTATTGACGCTGGTTTGGTTTCGGTCAAGTTGACTTCTTACTTTTTTACTACTGGCCGAGTTGATTTTTACATTTTTCTTGCGGACCGAGGGAATTCTACTTTTTATCTGCTTTTCTCTGCATTTTTTTGCTGTTGTTGTTGTTGTTGTTTTCTGGTCAAATTAATCTACATTATTTTGAATTTGGATCGGTTTCATACTGGATTTACAATCTCGCAAGAAGGATTCAGTTCGACCCGATATTTCAAATGAAAGGTCCAAATATTTTCTTCGTTATGCGAGAAAATATTTTAAAAAAGTATTATAAAAGAAAATATCGAAGACACTATAAAATGAAACTATATAAACGCCATAACAGACACTTCGAAAAAAATTAATTATGAATATTTAAGATTTTACGTTGAAAATTGCTATTCGTAAGTGTTAACATCTACATTAAAATCTCCATATGGATTGTCTCGAATAGAAGATACCTCTATTTAACGAAAACTTTTCAACAATTTAGACATCTCTATTTGGCTGTTTCCGTTATTTAGAGGATCTACAGTTATTTTAATATTAACGAGTGTATATTGCATATTTATTTTCCATATAAAGGATAAAATTGATATTAGAAATATAACTGTCGACACTTTATACTTTCATTTAAATTTGAATTTTTTTTCTTTCATTTCGGTTCTAAAACAATGAAAATTGTTTGGTCGTGTTTTGGTTTGATTTCCAATGGAATTTTCGGGTCCGGATCGGAAGAAGGACAATACCATACGCTCAGGGGTCAAATAAATTATTTTAGTCGAATATTTGAAAAATGAAGTTGTTTTAAGTGCACTTCTTAGAAGAACGCTCTTTTCTGATTCAAGGGTGGAAGAAGAGAATCCTCAAGAAGAAACGATTTAAAAATTTGGTGGTTCGGGCGGGAGGTAATGATTTTCATTGCTGGGGGGGGGATTATTTCTAAATTTTGCAGTGAGTCGTGTTCGAATCGCCTTGACCTTTTTGCTGTGGGTCGGGTTTGGGTCAGTTCATTCAAAGAACCGAATTAAAAGAAATGTAACTCAATTATATTACTTTTTCAAATTCGGTTCTATTCCGTTCCGGGATAAGGTTTAACTTCTGAGAGTTGGATTCGGGTTGATTGGTTGGTCGATTGAATGGGGTTTTACGGCGCAAAGACCTTTTAGAGATATGCTGCGCCAAGAACAAGGTGGGGATCTGTGTTAATTAAAAAGTTCGGTAAGGGGATTTTTTTCTCTTTTAAATTGCGAGTCGGCCTATTTCCACTTGTTTTCAGTATGTCGGGTAGATTTACAGTGTCTCACATAAGTGATGGGACACTTGTGCTTTACAAAAGGAAACTAATCAAATAAATTTAAAAAACATGTACACATTTTTGTGGTTGTTTTTCATACTTAAATTTAGTAAAGATTATTACATAACATACATTTTGTCAAAATATTAAAATATTAATTTAATAAAAATACAAATGTTTAGAACGGAGCAAAAAATAGCTCATATAAGTGATGGGACACCATTATATATGCAACAAAAATCGTCTGAAATAAGCAATAAAAATATTTTTTGGGGTTTTATTTTTACTTAAAAGCAATTGGCAATAATTTATAAAATCGTCTGCAGTATTTCTCTCCAATTTGTTTTGGAATTTTTGTGTTTTTTAGCTCTGTGTAGCCATAAATGCTAAACGAAAAGAAACTTCGCCCGAAATTCGAAAATTAGTTATTAATTTGCATACTGAACGTGGAAAATATATTAGAAAAAAACTGCTGAAACAGTTAACTTGAGTCGTTCAACAGTTTTCAATATCATTAAACGATATAAAAAGAATCATATGATTCAGGATAAAAGAAGACCTGGCCGACCATCAAAGCTATCCAATGGAATAAAGCGAATTATCGTTCGAAATATTAAAAAAAATCCAAGAAATAGTGCTTCAAAAGTTGCTGCTGATTTACAAGCATTATATGGAATAATTGTTAATCCTGAGACTATTAGAAGGGTAATTCGATCTGCTGGATATCACGGTAGAGAAGCCAGGAAAAAATTCTTTGTAAGTGAAAAGAATAGAAAACTCAGACTAGCTTTCGCAAAATCCAACATAAATAAAAATTCTGATTACTGGAATAAAGTTATATTTGCTGATGAGAGTAAATTTAATATATTTGGTTCTGACGGTAGAATCTTGGTGTGGAGAAAACCCAGGGAAGAATTTCGCAAACAGAACTCGGTACCAACAGTAAAACATGGTGGAGAAGGAGTTATGGTATGGGGGTGTATGTCGTCCGCTGGAGTTGGTAATCTTGTTTTTATTGACAGTATAATGGATCAGTACAAGTATATTGATATTTTAAAGCAAAATTTGAAATCTTCAGCACGAAAATTGAACCTTCATAACGATTTTAAATTCTACCAAGACAATGACCCCAAGCACACTGCTCAGAACGTTAGACTCTGGCTGCTATATAACTGTCCTGAAATAATAAAAACACCACCACAATCTCCAGACTTAAATCCCATAGAGAATATTTGGCAAGAATTGGAATCAAGAATTCGCAAACACACCATTTCTTCAAAACAACAACTAAAACCGGTGCTTCAAGAAGAATGGGGTAAAATCACTCTAGAAATCACAAAAAAATTAGTCGAATCCATCCCAAAAAGATTAAATCATGTTTTAAAAGTAAAAGAAAATCCAACAAAATATTAAAACCTTTTAAAAAGTAAAATTTTTGGATAAATATTTGATGGAAAAGTAAGTGTCCCATCACTTATGTGAGCCATTTTTTGCTCCGTTCTGAACAATTGTATTTTTACTAAATTAATATTTTAATATTTTGACAAAATGTATGTTATGTAATAATTGTTACTAACTTTAAACATGAAACACACCCAAAAAATTTTTGCACATGGTTGTTTATTTATTTTATTGCAGTTTCTTTTTATAAAGCACAAGTGTCCCATCACTTTTGTGAGACACTGTATATTTTTTGGCTGCAGACCGTGTTTGAGCAGGCTCGAATTAGGTTTTCACTAAAGTGTATATACTAGATTTTTTTTCTATATAAATTATGACATTCATGTTAAAGTTGTAAAATACATATCATAATTGGATTGAAACACATTTAAAGTTGTAAAATACATATTATAATTGGATTGAAACACATGAATTCATTTTTTTCATTTCAGTTTCAGAACGACAAAAATGTTTGTGCCGTGTTCTGGCAAAGGCTCGATTTAACATAATATGTAATTTTTGGGTTCGGATTGATACATTATGGGTCGGGTTGACTTTAAACGTTTCGGATTCGGGACATTTTTTTTTCTTTTGGGTTTTGACACATTTGGATCCGGTATGAATTGGGATTACCTTTAAATTACCTTTAAATATCGATCGATTTTACGGCCAATTACCTTTAAATATAGATTGATTTTGTTTTAATTTGGATTTGTTGGTCTGTTTTGTATCAGGTTATTCGGTACTAGGGCAGATTTTTTTTTTATTTTAGTGAGCTTGGGTTGGATTAAAATTGAATTGCTTTTGGAGCCTGGGCATGAAAATTTAAATCCGGGCAGACCTCTAGAAGAACAAAATCGACGTCAGCCCCGATATAGAAGGGAAAAAAAGTCTTGTCAAGTTTTGCATAAAAAAGTAAGATCCGAACTCGGAACGGTTTCAGAAAGGTTGAAGACCTGACTAGAGGTCTGGACGGGCTGAAATTTCCAGTCTCGTCTCGGTCCGGATCGAATGAATGTTATTTTGGCCCGCCCCGTTATAAAATTCAAAAGTCGGTCCGAGCCCGGCCCGATCAGGCCCGACATAATTTCTATTATTTCTAAAAAATTCAGATTTTTATCATACAATTAAGATTTTTTTTAAAGATTATTGCTTATATATTTATGGGGTGATTTTACAGAAAATACACTTATAAAAACATTAATGATTACTTAGATTCTTAGACTTTCAACATTCAAATAAAGATGCACTCAAAAATTAGTATGGTTTAGAATAAAATAAAGAAAAAAAGTTAAAATTATCATATTTTTTGAAGCTGTGTAATAAAAACTAGATTTATGAAAATACTTCTATATCATTTTATCAAAAATTTTCTCAAATCTAGAGGAGCTATTTTCTTATGCATTCCTATATTCATTTCTTTTCGGAAACGCATGAGATTAACAGGTGTTTTTATTCAGAAACAATGTAATGGAATGGCGTTGTCTTTTTTTTTTTTCTTTTTTTTTGACACAAGCAATTTAAGAAAATACTGTGAAAATTAGTGTTTTGAAAAGAATTTCCGACAGCAAAACATTAAGAAGGAGAAAAATCTGAAATCCCGTGACACGAATCTCTTATATCTCAACAAGTATATACAAATATCTTAACTAACAAAAATAAAATGTACTATTCGATTCCAAATCTCTTCAAAGTCAGGCTTGTCAATTTTGTACCTTTACAGTTAAAATTGGTCAGAAAATGTGTCAAATTTTCATGTTGTTGAGTAATGAATTTAAGCAACACCAAGCAGTAGGGGAGAGTGGGGATACTTGAGCATAGGGGATACTTGAGCCACCCCTATTATCTCTACAGTTGATTAATTTTTCTTTCTAAAACTGCCAATATGATAACATATTTATTGTTCTGAACATGTAAAAAAGAAATCACACATCTTGGTACCATTTTGAAAATATAGTGATTAATAGTTGTCTTTTCCCTATCTCAAGTAAATATTTGGGTGAATGGATTTTTTGTTTTTTTGTAATCAAAGTTTTGTTTAAAGTTGCAACTATATGCATACAATCAATAAGCATAATTTCAATTGTATTTTGAGTCTAAAATAGTTCTAATAGCTGCATGCTTTATTTAGTAAAACTCTGGGAAACAAAAATAGTGATAGTGGGGATACTTGAGCCAATGAGAGTGGGGATACTTGAGCCATCTCTCAACCATCCCCACTAGAAATTAAACATGGGTGAAACAAACAAAAAATAAAATTCCATCCTTATATTCACTAATAGATATTTTTCTGGATAAAAGGGAGAATAATTTTTCATTTTATTATTTTTTTTCGTCAAAAAAATAACGACCTAAAAATGTTTAAAAATGTATATTTTTTAAATGAAAATATCTATTTTATTTTTCATTTTGACAAACAAAATAGCCTGTATAGATAAATGTAAACATAGTTTTCAATTTAACTTTCATTAAATTAAAATAACTTTTTAAAACGGTTTTACAGACTATAATCTCTAATACTTTAATTAGTTAGGTCCAACATATTAAAATATTTATTTTTTAATATAACATATTAAGATTAATATTTTATATTGAAATCGTAACCTTTGTTGCTGTAACTTTTTTTTTAACTAAGAAAATTGAAGAAAAATTGGTAAAAAGAGCGCACAAAAAACAAAAAAAGCAACAAAAATCTTAGTTCAAACTTACCTGCATGGAGCCAAAGAGGAAGACAAAATCTTTTCCTGTGAAATCAAAAAAGTGTTTGAAATAGTAGAATGATACATCTGGCTTAAATTCCGACAGCTACTAAATTAAAAGCATGAGTTCGACAATATCATTAGAGGAAAATTCTGTCAATGATGGTGATGATGTGAAAAGAAAACCTTCTATTGATGGTTGGTTACTAATAAAACATGCCAGAAAGAAAACTGTAAAAATATTTGTTGGATAAGTGCTTAATATTTTGAAAATGAAATTTGCCCGAAGAATTGCAGATTCCAAATTTAAATGGCTCTGAACTGAGGATGTTTCTACCGTCTTTATAACTCAAGTTGAAATTATCCTCCGACAACCAGTTTTAACGACAAAAAATTATCGTATTATTAGCTTTGTTTTCTCAATTGGTTTTGAATGACTTTACGCTTTATAATTTATCATTCTGTAAAATGTTTGTGCAAAAATAAAGCGAAAAAAATTACTTTTGTAGGTATTTTTCCTTAGTGGCTCAAGTATCCCTTCACTATGGCTCAAGTATCCCCGCCATGGGGATACTTGAGCCACGATGTAAAACAAAAAATAAACATTTATTATACATAGAAAATAGTTCAAAATTAATTGAAAGTGGTTTTTAGTTGAAGAAAAAATATCAAATTTTCATTTTCAATATTTTATTTTATTCTAAAAAAATATAAAAAATTAAAAAAAATTAAAATTCAAAAAATGGCTCAAGTATCCCCATCTTCCCCTATATTTCCAAAGGGTACGTTTGCAGAAATTCTTTATCCCTTCTAATACTTTTTACAAATCATCTTATCTGACAAACACGTTTCATGAACAATTAAGTCTAGTTATGACCCATCTCGCTTATATTAGAAAAACAGTGCAAGCCTGACATTGGCCCGGCTCCAGTTTGCCAAAAAATTATTAAACCCCTATGAAAAAAAAAGTAACTGTCCGATGCCGATCTCTACGTTATAAAAGTTACATTTCTGTATTGATGTTGTCAAACTAGTATCGAGTCGTGACACAGATTTATACCTACGCTCGTTAAACCCATATTCATTGAAAATAGTTCACATTTTAGGGTTTTTGCCGAAATCTTTATAATAGGACGGCAGGCCCGTTATTTTTTTTTTTTTTTATCGACCCGGCCCGTATGGCCTTCTCATATTTTTTTTTGCTGGTCTAATTTAAAATTCGGAAATATTTTGCCAGCCTGGTCCGATCCGTGCAGATCTCTAGACCTGACCCAAACCTTGTCTCATGAATTAAAAGTGGCGCGGCCCGATCCGGACTGCGACTGCTTGGGCGAGTTCGGTCAGGTCGCACTTTCTCAATCTTAAATACGATTCATTTATCCTGTGGACATCTAATACCATTTTGCAGACCCTTCATAGGCTTAAAGGGGGGGGGGGGGGGCGATAGCCCCATCACTTCTGGTATTCATCGTATTGAAATCTTGCTATTGAATCACACTTTAGCTTTTTATACAGTTGGCAAAAAAAGCATTTGTACACTTCATTTTATTAAATTATAATGAAATTAAACAAAAGATTTAAGCAAAAAATACTGTAATACATTAATTTAATGCATTATAATGTTATATAAGCAAAACCAAAATTAAACGAATCGATTTTTTACATTATAATAAACAAATATACAAAAATATAATGCAAAAAAAGTATTTGTACACTATATTAATATAATATAATTAATGAAAATTTAGTAAAATGATACAAATTAATATTTTGTGTGAATTCATTTAGCGTTTATGACTAATTCTAGATGGTGTGACATTGATTCCACCAACTTTTTTGTAGCGGTCTGGTTAATGTTATTCCAGGACACAATAAGAGCTTCTTTAAAACTGTTTTTTACTGATACATATTTTTTTTTCGGATTTTTGCATCCAATAGCACCCACAAAATTTCTATTGGATTCAAGTCTAGAGATTTCAGAGGAGTTACCAATCGTCTTCGAGTATTGTAGTAACCATGTGCTGGTGATCACAGCAGTATGCTTTGGTCGTTATCCTGCAGAAAGTGAAAAGCTTCCTCTACGCATAATTTCTTAGCACGGTTTAATAAATTATGCCGCGACACATCAATGTATGTTAAAGCTGTCCTTCCATTGTCAATAAATTTTAAATGTCCTGCTCCATTAGAAGCTATATACCCCAAAACCATAATATTCCTCCCACCATGCTTGACAGTTTGAAGTATACGTTTTGGATCTAGAACAGTTTTATTTTTACACCAATTTTTTCGAATGCTTGGTGGTAAGAAAATTTCGAATTTTCCCTCATCAGAAAAAATTACTGTTTTCCAAAAATCCAATGATTTACATCTGTATGCTAAAGCGAATACTATGCGTTTTCGCCTATTTGTTTCGCTGATAAATGGATTTTTCCTTGGGGTTCTTCCTTTTAAATCTGCATTGAGAAGAATATTTCTTATTGTATGAAAATTACTCTGATGCGAGAAGATGTTGCAGCAAATTTTTGAACCGAGCGCATAGGATTTTTTAAAGCTTTTCTAACAACACTCCCTTTTTCCCTCATTCATTTCATTCTCAGCAAACTAACGAATGCTGAGAAGTCCTGGTTTTCATTGAATTTCGATGCATCCAATTTATTCATAATTTCTCACTATGCATCCAATAGTTGTAAATGGTAATTTAATAGCTTTTACAAATTCTTGTTGCGAGTTTCAATTTTTATTATGCTCAATAATAGGATTTCATATATCTAGAGATACCTCTCTAGTTTTAGGTTCTTTTCTCAATTTTTTCAAGAGCAAATTAGATTAAATGTCAGAAAAATATAATATGAAGTTAAAAATTATTAAAAGCTTCTGTATAAGTAGTCCTTTGAACCATAAACACTATAAAACACAGTACATATCAGGATGGAGAAATGTGCAAATACTTTTTTGCAAGAAATTTTTAAACTTTTCCTATTAGAAAATTATTTTACATCTCTATCGAAATTTTCTGTTGTGTAATTTAAAACGCACGGTAAACAGACTGCATTAAAACTATTTTTGACAAAATATCTGTTTTTATTTAGTTAAAAATTAAACATTTTAGAGTGTATAAATAATTTTTTTGCCAACTGTATGTCGACAGATGGTTCGTGAGAATTATTACATTGTTCTGCAATGAATACTAAAATTAGAAAGAAAACTTAACTGTAAAACACTGTAACATTGATAAAGCTAGATTGACTGTGCAGTATCTTCCTTTTGAAAAAAAAAAAAAAAAAAAAAAAAAAAAGAACAGTGAAGAAGAATATGACTTTGTAAGTGATAAAAAAAGCGGGGGCGGCGGGGAACAGATGACCAATTTCACCAAGTTTAATTTGATTAAGTATACAAATAGAATGTATTTATGGAAATTTTTTTTAAACAGAGAGTATACAAGAAACAGCATTTCATTGCATTTGATGTTCGAAGTAGTGAACATAAATTAAATACGCTAGAAACAGTTTTTCTCCGAAGAGCATTTTACAACCGAAATCATTTTTGTAACTCTGTAATTGAATGAATAAATGCTTTTCACCAAATATTATACCGCAAGCATTGTTTAGACCATCTCAGAAGTTTGTATCAATTTGTTTGTAAATGCGTAACATTATTACAACAATACATCGCGAAAGATTTTTATACTATAATGTAATAGATTATTATGGAGATCCTCTCTGCATATACTATAAGTGATACCTATGATATTTTTTAATAACTATCTTCAAGAGTACCTCAGTAGTATATATGAATTTCATTACATTTATATTAGGATGACGCTCTTAAAAACACGACAAATTATTTATCCACATACACCATAATGTAGGGGAATAATTTTTATTGATCCTACACGTTTCTTATGTTTCTTGAATTTTTGAAAACGTATTTACTTTTCCAAAAGTAATTTTTGCTCCTTAAAAAAACTTAATTTTATGCAGAATTTGAAAAAAGTCCTTAAAAATATCTAAGTCTTTCATTATTTATTAACTGCAGGTGAAAATCTGAATTCTCTGAAATTTTGATTTAGAAAAAATAATCTAATCTAATCTACCCTTGCCTCCCCTTATTATCAAAATTTCGTTCCCTTCTTTTGCTCTCATCACAGCCTTCAATATTACCCCTTCCAAAAGTATCACTTCGCCGTTTTGCTGTCTATCTCGCTTTATCCATATTTACAAAATTTAGTCACTTTGTTGTAACAATAAACAATCGATCACAAACATTCCTTCTCCCTAACTGAAATTGGGATTTATCCCTCTCACTCTATTACTAAGTGCCTAAAACATATTCATTGAAATTTTCTTACATCTTAATCTTTTTTTAAACGTATTTGTAAATGTTTTGAAAGGCAAATAAAAAACAAGTCATCTAATAAACTTCTCCCCCCCCCCCCCAACACACACCGAAGTAAATAAATAATAAATCTGCTTGTTTCCTTTTCCCCCTCAACTCGCAAATTTTAAAGTCATTGATTTTTCTAAAACTTTTACTGTAATAATAAATAATCAGACATATATTTTTACTCTCAACCCCACCAAAATTGATGTTTTCTTTCTATTCTCCTTACTAAGCATATAAAATTTAATCTTTAAATCTCTTTATTATGTTTTTAGACATATTTGTTCATCTTTACTCATGTAAAGTAAGTCATCTAATAAATTTCTTGCATTGCCCTCAAAATAAATAAATTTTAAAAAAATGCTTTTTATTCCCCCCCTCCTTTTATATCTTACGATATAGTATACATAGTATTTCTCACGAAATCTATCTAAACCAGGTAGTATCAAATAATCATGGTAATGTTCTTTACAAGTCTAACATTTAAAAAATTTTAATGTGACACCGATTCTCGATTGTCCTTCTACTGGGAATTGATAATAGAACAGGTTAGAAATTGCTCGACAAACATGGAAAATGGGGTGCTTTCGAACTATAATTATTTTTATAGTTATATACGTAAAAGTCATTAAAATACACAGTTAAAGTTTAAAAACAAAATTTGAAATACGATCTATAACATAGTGCTGTGTTTCTGAACTACAAATATATGTATATGTAATATAGCGTGACATGTGACAAATGGGAGGGAGGGGGGTTAAAAATATTGGACAAATGTGTGGCATCATTTATGAACAGCCCCATAAATGAATACGTTGGGGTTTCGATCTACACCTCCTTTCTTCGAAATTTATGTTTCCCGTTTGACATCCCACCCCCCTCATGCTTGTTCTACAGTATAAAATATGCAATGTTTAAAATCGTTTAATTTGTTAAATATTTTTTTCCTCATTTCATGAAGATCCTATCTTATACTTTAATATCATTTAGCTTATGTAATTCTCTTGATAAATATCGAGTTCTGCAAAGAATCTTCCAAAATACAGTTATTTTAGTATAATTGTACATAATAATTTTCGCTTCTTTCAAAATTCTTCTTTTAACTGCGTAACGTGAAAAAAAATCACGCTACAAGAATATTCCATCTGCTAATTGGAGGAATTTGTTTGTCATTTTTCAATCATTCGGAAAATGATCGAGGTGTGTGTCTTTTAACAGCCAAATGAAATCCATATTAGCAAAATTCAGAAGGAAAAAAAACGCACAATAATAGCTCAGAGATTAAACTTCTAGTAATATGCTTTTTATAGTTTTACCATAATTAGAAAGATCAAAATTACGAAAGATTTTGGTAAAAATTTTAGCAATAACGGCCAATACTCTACGATTGATTCTAATCTCGTCTCCATTCGTACGTCAACCTATTTTCTTGAAACTGACCGCGCTACCTTTAAATATCGAATCTTGGTTGGTTGGTTGGATGACACAGAATCTTTTTCATTACGGTGCTACAATGCGAAAAATTTGTAGAAGTTTGTCCATCGATTGTAAAGGGCTTATATGGGTTATTTCCAAATGCTGACTTATTTTTCCTATAATATATTTTTAAAATTTCAATAAATTACTACTGAAAAATGATTGAAGAGTATGTTCACAAATGAAACCTTGACGTACTGTTTCACTAGATTCAAGAAATTTCTTTCCAGTCCATATCCAAGAGGAATATTTTTGTGAAAATAATAGCTAGTGTATATTTATGGCAATCTTCAGAAATTTAATTTGGTATAATAAATTGTAGAAGTATTTTTTTTCTTAATGGAGCGTTAAATTTACTATTATTTTTAAAGGCCGTAAAAGCCAACTAGTAGCCTTCACCCGCTACGCTGGGTTGGTTTTTCTAAAGAATCGCAAATCCAATGAAATATATCTAGCAAATGTGAAATAAAATAAACATTTTCTTAAATATCTAATCATATAACCATAATTGCTGCCTTATTCGTATAATCTTACGTTATCCAGTTCAAAGTCGATGTTGATGACTTAATAGACACAAAAGGAATAAAATCACTGAAATATTAAATTGAAATATATTTTTAGTTGCTTTATTATTATGATTTTTCTGTTTATACCTAAAAGTGCTGTTGATATATGGCAAAATGTGCTACAATTTTCACCCTTCCCCCCTACACATACACATTTATTACCTTCTTAGGGAAGGAATTTCTAAAGCCGCTATAATAACTATTTAATTATATTTTCAAGAAGTTTGGTATACTGAATTTCTGGTTCTTATCTAAAACGGTTAATCAGATAGGCAGAATGTTCTATATGGGTGATTCTACGATAAGAGGTAATTTGTACGGCAATCCGTTTAAAACAGATTTTTTATTCGATATGTTGCTATTTTTTGCAATGAATCGCATCATCTTAATATACTTTATTAAATAACATCACGATTGAATGCCTAATTTAAACACATTTTTCTGAAATTTCTTACAAAGTCTGAAAAGTCCCCTCCCCTGGCATGTCCCCTTGCCGGTTTCAATTTAACTTTCAAACAATACATATATTTTTTCCGCCAGATGCTTAGCTAAAGAATGTTTAATTGGAATTTAAGTAATTATACTTACGTATTATAAAATAAAAAATAAAATATTTTTGTTAATTTCAAATAATTTTTAAAATTAACTTTTGTCCCGCTTTTTTTGTGTCTCTCCCCTGTCAAATTTTGTTCCGCTGAAACAAATATAAATTCAAGGATGGCTATATTGGAAGTAGTGCTTAAGGACATCTATTGGCTTGAAGTTAGCAATACTAAACGCGCAAGCCATTTAAGCGTCGCCATTTTTAGTTGTTGCGACGCGACCGTGTTTTGTAGTGGTTTCGCACATTGATCATGTATCTCCCCTGGTAAGTCATAAAACTTATAATATTCATTTAATTCAATTGCATTTACTGCCCTAATTAAACAATACGGTAATACTTAAAGTGAAATACACAATTAACCGAAAAACTAATTCAGTCAGTTAAAAAGTTTGAATTTACACGAAAATGTCTCTCCCCTGCCGTATTTCCCCTGGCACGATAACTGCCAGGGGAGCGAGTCACTAACCAGAAAAAGTTATAAAATATGTATAAAGTGACTTGCCCTTATATGAAAAAGTAAATAAACGGGACAAAAATCATAATTTAAAGGTTTTTGATCAAACTCAAACTTTTCTTTTTGGCCGAATTCTCCATGTTTTTGAACCTCTTATCGTAGAATCACCCATATATTTTTTTTTACCTTCCTTCTTTGCACTCACTTTAGAGATCTGAACGGGGCAGGCCTCGGTGTGAAGCCCGAGCACGTCCCGCGAACCGGGTTCGCGCCGATTTCCACTAACGGCATTCGGGCTGGTCCGAGCTAGGTCTTTACTTGTGATTCGGTCCGGGCCTAGTCACTAATGTTTTCGGGCCGAGCTCGGGCCATATTTTTTCCAGGAACATCGAGCAGGACCTAACGTCCCAAAAAATGATCTGCAGAACGACATTAGATGCCTGCACAGAAAAATTGTTGTGTCTTAAACTCTCGACCGGCGCTACCCCCGTCGGGTGGCGCCAACTTTAATTTATTATACTGGGAGAAGGTCAGGTTTTCGCACTTTCAAAATCAGGTCGGGACGGGGCTTATTTTTTGCTGCAGAGCTGGATCGAGCCACACTGTTTTTTCCAGGTCGAGTCTGGCGTGGACTTCCTTCCCACTAGAGGTATACACGGGAAAAATTTTTTAAGCCCAGGCTGCATCTGGTATAAAGTCTAAACGGTCGATCTGGGATCGACACAGCCCGAATGCTGTGGCGGTTCTAAGGGGTGAGGGAAAAGCGCGAAGTCCCCTCCCCTTGGGCTAATAAAGGGTTTAAAAAGTGACATTATGCATTCTCACGAGAAATAACTTGGGGCGAAGTTCTAGCCCGTCACGGCTTGGCACAGGTCGCGCCAGTTAAAGTCCACGAGACTTGGACTGGGTAAGGTTTTCTCTCATTTTGAATCGGTTCTTGTCCTGATCATCCTTTTTTTTTGGAGATTCGGGTGGTGACAGGCTTCTTTTTCTTCCAGACCGAGCCTGGTCTGGATATCATTTTTCTTAGAAGTTTGCATTGAACAAAATTTCCAGGTCGTGGCTCGTCCCGGGATAAAAGCTAAATATTCGGTCCGTCTCTTATCTAGGGAGTATGATAAACATTACTGTCCCGAACTCAACCCGTGGAGATAAACTTTCGGTACAACTCTCATTTAGATAGTATGATAAACATTACTGGCTTGAAAGCGACCCGTACACTTCTCAAAATTTTTTCCCACGAGCCTAAATTGGATTGAAAACTTTTTTTACTTGTTAATCGTAAAAATTATAAAATAGAGAAAACGTGAAATTCATCATATAGCCGCAAATAAGGGCAAACTTCATTAAAGAAATGCGAATTTCGTTAAAGGTTGCAAAAGAAACACGCATTTTATCAAATGGTCGCAACAAACCCTCATGTTTTGCGAAGGGATCACGGTGATAACGTGAATACATAACGAGTCTTCAAAGTATCCCGTTCACGCATAAAAGCGAATTTCATTAAAGGATCACGGATAAAAACGCAAATTTTTTCAAAGGATCGCGATCAAAACTGAAGTCAATCATTTACTGGGCTCAATCCGCAAGAGTTAAAACCGAATCTGTAACTTAAATCCAAATCTTATCTATCTTAATCCTAATCTAATCTTAAATCCAAAATGTTAAGACAATTTGCCCCGATGAGCTAAGCGCAGCTAAAAAGTAAAAGTCAAGCCGACCATTTGCAAAATAGAGTTGTTAACCGGATCCAGACCCGACCCGACGCAAAAAATCAGAAATTAACTTGATCCGCAGAAAACAGTAGAAGTTAACCGGATCCAAACGCGACCCACAACAAAAAGTAAAAATTAATCCGACCAGCAGCAAAAAATAGAAGCGAAACGGACATCAAATTTTGTGAAATGATAGCGGAGAAAACACGAATTTCTTCAAAGGATCGTGAAACACATGCACATTTCGTTCAAAAATTGCGATAAAGAACGAAAATTTTATCAAAGGACTCACCCCAATCGATTCGGATCAACCCGAAACCTTCTCGCAAAATTAAAACCAAATCCTAAACTGCCCCAAATGCTCTAAGCACAGTTAAAAAGTAAAAGTTAACCCGACCAACCAGAAAATGTAGCAGTCTTCCAGACCCAAACCCGACCAAATTGCAAAAAAATCAGAAATTAACTCTAACAGCAGCAAAGAGTACAATTCAACCCGACCCAAGTAGAAATTAACTCGGCAAGGAGCAAAAAATGGAAGCCAACCGGACCCAAACCCGTCCCACAGCAAAAAAAGTAGACGTAACACGACCGCATTAAAAAACTGAGTCCGATCCATGCATCAGACTGGAGTTTCCGAATTTCTAAAATCGCTCCCCCCCCCCCCTTGAGGATTCTCCAGATAAGCTCTTAGCCTCCCTTTATATCAAAATTTCGCTTCGCATTTTTAACCTGTCACAATCTTTTAAACTGCACTTTTCGAAAATATCACTTCGTCGTTTTGTAGCCTATCCCACAATTCCTATATTTGTAGCATATAAGTCACTTTATTGTAACAATAAAAAATCAATAACAAAAATTCCTCTCCCCCCACTAATGAAATTGGGTTTTTTCACTCCCTTCCTTTTATTAAGTGCAGAAAATTTAGTTCTTTAAATATTTCCATTTTTATTATTTTTTAAACCGATTTATAAATATTTTGAAAGGCAAATAAATAATAAGTCATCTGATAAACATCTCCTCCTCCACACACACACGAAAATAAATAAATTAATAAATAATGTGCTTATTTCTTTTTTCCCTCAGCTTTAAAATTTTAAACCTTAAAAGTCTTGACTTTTCTAAAACTTTTATTGTAATAATAAATAATCAATCATATAATTTTTCTCTTCACCCACCAAAATTGACGTTTTATTTATATCTTTACTTGCAAAGCATACAAAAATTCGTCTTCCTGTTTATTAATTTTTAATACTATTTTTTAATATTTAGTCGTGTAAATAAGACAAGTCATCTAATAAACTCCCTGCATCCCCCCTTCACAGGACTCAAAATCTGTTAGATCTCCTTGCGATATTTACAAAATGCTTGTAAAAATCATAAAAAATCTAAATATCCTTCCACCTGAAATTTTGACAAAATATTTGCCCTACTGACCTAACGTCACACATTTTTTTTTTTTAATTTGCAACCTTTTTCTGTCACATTTGTTACTTCTAACAATAAGAAATTGTGTGTTATGTCTGTAAACGACGACTAGACTGGGATTAACACCTATACCTCCTTTTCTCAAAATTTCTATTTCCCGTTCTTCCTTGCTGTTTCCATTTGCACAAAAATATACAAATGTTTAAAATATTTAAATTTGTCTAAATATTTTACTCATAATTTTATAAAGATCTTATTTTTAACCTTCAGTGCTATTTATCTTACATAAGTCTCTTGATAAGTTTCGTATTCTAAAAAGAATCCCCTCCCCCCCCCAAAAAAAATAGTTATTTAAAGTACTTGTACCTGATGTCCCCCCCACCCCTCATTCAATATTTATTTATTTTTATTTTATTTATTTATTTATTTATTTTCGTAATTGCGTTAAATAAATAAAATAGTTTTTATTTTACAGCAATCTATCTAAATTTATAACTCATTTATTTTCTGAAAATCAAACCGTTTAATTTTGGGACGTTAAAGCTAAACAGATTAAAATTCTTTTACAACTTTTATAAACTAGAAATCATCGAATGTAATCAAAGTAATGGGAACACTATTGAAAAAATCCTTTAGTGAAGAAACCGTCTAGAAAACACGCCTTTGAGGAGAAAAATCGTCACAGATGATTGGTTAAGAAAATTCTATTTCCTAATTGGATGATTACATGTCAATCATTTCAATTTTAGCCCATCCTTTGAATGAACTGAAAAAGAGAGTCGGCCATCTTGATTTGACTTGACGTGTGACTAGTGTGTGCTCTTAACGGCATTCGGGCCGGGCGGAGCTTTACTTGTGAATACTTAGACCAAGACGGACCGGGCCTAGTCACTAATGTTTTCGGGCCAAGCTCGGGCCATATTTTTTCCTGGAACATAGGGCAGGGCCTAACGTCCCAATAAATGATCTGCCGAACGACACTAGATGCCAGCAGAGAAAAATTGTTGGTCCTAAACTCTAGGCCGGTGCGACCCCGGTCGGGTGGCGCTAACTTTAATTTATTATCCTGAACAGAGTCATGTCTTCAAACTTTCAGAAAAAAAAAAGCTTTAGTCAGGTCTTATTTTTTTTCTGCAGAGCTGAATCGCGCCACACTGGTTTTTCCGAGTCGGGTCTGGTGTGGACTTCCTTCCTACTACAGGTATACTCGTGAAAATTTTTTCAAGCCCAGGCTGCATCCAGTGTAAAATCTAAACGCTCGATCTAGCATCGACACAGCTCGTATGCAGTGGCTGTTCTAAGGGGTGGGTGTAGGGCGGAAAGTCCCCCCCCCTTGGGCTAATAAAGGGTTTACAAAGTGATATTATGTATCCACACGAGAAATAACTTGGGGAGAAGCTCGAGCCCGTCACGGCCTGGCACGGGTCGCGCCAGTTTAAGTGCACGAGACTTGGACTGGGTAAGGTTTTCTCTCATTTTAAATCGGTTCGTGTTCTGATCTTCCTTTTTTTTTTGGAGATTCGGGTGGTGACAGGCTTCTTTTTCTTCCAGACCGAGCCTGGTCTGAATATCATTTTCTTAGAAGTTTGCATTGAATAAAATTTCCAGGTCGTGGCTAGGCCCGGAATAAAAGCTAAATATTCGGTTCGTCTCTTATCTAGATAGTATGATAAACATTACTGTCCTGATCTCAACCCGTGCAGATAAACATTCGGTACAACTCTGATCTAGATTGTATGATAAACATTACTGGCTTGAAAGCGACAAGTGTACTTCTCTAATTTTTTTTTCCACGAGCCCAAATTGGATTGAAAAATTTTTTGCTTGTTAATCTTGAAAATTATTAAACAAAGAAAACGCGAATTTCGTTAGGGGTTGCAAAAGAAACTCGCATTTCATCAAATGGTCGCAAAAAACCCTCAAATTTTGTGAAAGGATCACGGTGAAAACGTGAATGTCTTCAAAGGCTGCTATTCACGTATAAAATCGAATTTTGTTAAATGATCGCGGAAAAACGCAAATTTTGTCAAAGGATCGCGATCAAAACTGACGTCAACCATTTACTGGGCTCAATCCGCAAGAATAAAAACCGAATATGTAACTGACTCAAATCCGAAATGTATGACAATCTGCCCCGATGAACTAAGCGCAGCTAAAAAGTAAAAGTCAAACCGACTATTAGCAAAATATAGTTATTAACCGGACCCAGACCCTACCCGGAGCAAAAAATCAGAAATTAACTTGATCCGCAGCAAACACTAGAAGCTTACCGGATCCAAACACGACCCACAAAAAAAGTAAAAATTATTCCGACCAGCAGTAAAAAATAGAAGCAAAACGCACATCATTTTTTGTGAAATGATAGCGGAGAAAACACGAATTTCTTCAAAGGATCGTGAAAAAGACGCACATTTCGCACAAAAATTGCGAAAAAGAACGAAAATTTTATCAGAGGACTCATTCCAATCAATTCGGATCAACCCGAAACCTTCTCACAAAATTAAAACCAAATTCTAAAATGCCCCAAATGCTCTAAGTACAGCTAAAAAGTAAAAGTCCACCCGACCAACAACAAAATGTAGCAGTCGACCAGACCCAAACCCGACCAAAAAGCAAAAAAATTAGAAATTAACTCGAACAGCAGCAAAGTATAGAAGTCAACCGGACCCAAACTCGACCCAAGTAGAAATTAACAAAAAATGGAAGCCAACCGGACCCAAACCCGACCCACAGCAAAAAAGTAGACGGAACACGACCCGCATTATAAAAATGAGTTACGACCCGTTCATGCGATTGGAGTTTCCAAATTTCTAAAATCACTCCCCCCTCCCTTGAGGTCTCTCCAGATAAGCCCTTAGCTTCCCTTTTTATCAAAATTTTTATTTGTGTTTTGAACCTGTCACAATCTTTTAAATTGCACTTTCCGAAAATATCACTTCGCCGTTTAATAGACTAGCCCCAATATCCATATTTGTAGCATATAAGTCACTTTATTGTAACAATAAAAAATCAATAACAAAAATTCTCCCCCCTCCCACGACTGAAATTGGGTTTTATCTCTCCCTTCCTTTTATTAAGTGCAGAAAATTTAGTTCTTTAAATCTTTTCACTTTTATGATTTTTAAACCGATTTATAAATATTTTTAAAAGCAAATAAATAATAAGTCATCTGATAAACATCTCCCCCATCCGCACATACACGAAAATAAATAAATAAATAATAAATGTGCTTATTTCTTTTTTCCCTCAGCTGACAAATTTTAAACCTTAAAAGTCTTTGATTTTTCTAAAACTTTTATTGTAATAATAAATAATCAATCATATAATTTTACTTTTTACACACCAAAATTGACGTTTCCTTTCTATCTTTTTTTGCAAAGCATACAAAAATTCGTCTTTCTGTTTATTATTTTTTAATACTACTTTTTAATATTTAGTCATGTAAATAAGACAAGTCAGCTAATAAACTCCCTGCATCCCCCCTTCACATCACTCAAAATTTATTAGAGCTCCTTGCGGTATTTACAAAATGCTTGTAATAATCATCAAAAATCTAAATTTCCTTCCACCTGAAATTTTGGCAAAATATTTTGCCCTACCGACCTAATGTCACACATTTTTTTTTTTTTTTAATTTGCGACACTTTTTCTGCCACATTTGTTACTATTAACAATAGGAAATTGTGTTATGTCTATAAACGACGACTAGGCTGGGATTAACACCTATACCTCCTTTCTCCAAAATTTCTATTTCCCTTTCTCCCTTGCTGTTTCCCTCTCCGCAAAAAAAAATACACAAATTTTTAAAATATTTGAATTTGTCTAAATATTTTACTCATAATTTTATGAAAATCTTACTTTAAACCTTCAGTGCTATTTATCTTATATAAGTCTCTTGATAAGTTTCGTATTCTAAAAAGAATTCCTCCCCCCCCCCCCCCAAATAGTTATTTAAAGTACTTGTACCTGATATTTCCCCATCCCTTCATTCAATATATTTTTTTATTTTTTTGTAATCGCGTTAAATAAATAAAATAGTTTTTATTGTATAGTAATCTATCTAAATTAATAATTCGTTTATTTTCTGAAAATCAAACCGTTTAATTTTGGGACGCTAAAGGTAAACAGATTGAAATTCTTTTACAACTTTTATAAACTTGAAATCATCGAATGTAGTGAAAGAAATGGGAAGACAGTTGAAAAAAATCCTTTAGACAAGACACCGTCTAGAAAACACGCCTTTGAGGAGAAAAATCGTCACAGATAATTGGTTAAGAAAATTCTATTTCCTAATTGGATGATTAGATGTCAATCATTTCCATTTTAGTCCATCCTTTGAATCAGTTGAAAAAGACAGTCGGCCATCTTGATTTGCCTTGGCGTGTGACTAGTGTGTGCTCTTAAGAGCCCACAATAGTCACAGAAAAAGTACACAAAAAGACCCGGATGACCATGTAAAGTCTATGGGAGCGTTCTTTTCTAATATCTCGCTCAAATTTTAATATTTTTGCATGATTTTTTTGCACAAGATAGCTGAGGGCAATCCACAACCGGGCTAGTTTTTAATTTTTCGATTTTGGTTATATATTTTTTATATTACGATAGTTTCAGTTTCAGAACCGGTTTAAACCGGTTTCGAAAGTTAAAGTAATTTTTTAAAGAAAAACTGAAACAAAAATTGAAAAAGTAAAAACTAGCCCGGTTGTGGATTGCCCTCAGCTATCTTGTGCAAAAAAATCATGCAAAGATATTAAAATTTGAGCAAGATATTAGAAAAGAACGCTCCCATAGACTTTACATGGTCATCCGGGTCTTTTTGTGTACTTTTTCTGTGACTATTGTGGGCTCTTAAGAGCCCACAATAGTCACAGGAAAAGTACAGAAAAAGACCCGGATGACCATATAAAGTCTATGGGAGCGTTCTTTTCTAATATCTCATTCAAATTTTAATATTGTGACATGATTTTTTTTGCATAAAATAGTTCAGGACGATCCACAACCGGGCTAGTTTTTACTTTTTCGATTTTGGTTTTAGATTTTTTTTAAAAAATTACTTTAATTTTCAAAACCGGTTTAAACCGGTTCTGAAACTGAAACTATCATAATATAAAAAATATATAACCAAAATCGAAAAAGTAAAAACTAGCCCGGTTGTGGATCGTCCTGAACTATTTTATGCAAAAAAAATCATGTCAAAATATTAAAATTTGAATGAGATATTAGAAAAGAACGCTCCCATAGACTTTACATGGTCATCCGGGTCTTTTTCTGCACTTTCCCTGTGACTATTGTGGGCCCTTAAGAGCCCACAATAGTCACAGAAAAATTACTCAAAAAGACCCGGATGACCATGTAAAGTCTATGGGAGCGTTCTTTTCTAATATCTCGCTCAAATTTTAATATTTTTGCATGATTTTTTTGCACAAGATAGCTGAGGGCAATCCACAACCGGGCTAGTTTTTACTTTTTCAATTTTTGTTTCAGATTTTCTTTAAAAAATTTTTTAACTTTCGAAACCGGTTTAAACCGGTTCTGAAACTGAAACTATCGTAATATAAAAAATATATAACCGAAATCGAAAAAGTAAAAACTAGCCCGGTTGTGGATTGTCCTCAGCTATCTCGTGCAAAAAAATCATGCAAAAATATTAAAATTGGAGCGAGATATTAGAAAAGAACGCTCCCATAGACTTTACATGGTCATCCGGGTTTTTTTGTGTAATTTTTCTGTGACTATTGTGGGCTCTTAAGAGCACACACTAGTCACACGCCAAGGCAAATCAAGATGGCGACGCGCTTTTTCAGCGGATTCGAAGGATGGGCTAAAATTACTTTGATTGACAGGCAATCATCCAATTAGGAAATAGAATGCTCTTAACCAATTATCTGCGACGATTTTTCTCTTCAAAGGTGTGCAATTCCAGCCGATTTCATGTTTAAAGGATTTTTTTCAACTGATTTCCCAGTACTTTGCGTAAATGCATTCGAATCGGAGCTCAAAAGAATTTCAATCTCTTTACGATTAGCGTTCCAAAATTAAAATGGTTTGATTTTCGGAAAATAAACGAATGATTAATTTAGATAGATTACTATAAAATAAAAACTATTTTATTTACTTAACGCAATTAGAAAAAAAATAAAAAATAAAAATAAAAAATTAATATTGAATGAGGGGGGGGGGGAGATATCAGGTACAAGTAGTTTAAATAACTATTTTTTTTTTGGGGGGGGGGTAAGAGGGGAGGGGATTCTTTTTAGAATACGAAACTTATGAAGATAAATAGAACTGAAGGTTGATGAATAAATTAATAAAATTATGAGAAAAATATCTAGACAAATGTAAATATTTAAACATTGTTTATTTTTTGCGGAAAGGCAAGCAAGCAAGCAAGGGAGAACAGGAAATAGAAATTTTGAAGAAAGGAGAAATAGGTGTTAATCCCAGCCTAGTCGTTTATAGACATAATACATAATTTATTATTGTTTGTAGTGACCAAATGTGACAGAAAAAGTGTAGCAAATTTTAAAAACTTTGTGTGATGTTAAGTCAATAAAGCAAAATATTTTGTCAATATTTCAGGTGGAAGAAAATTTAGATTCTTGATGATTTTTACAAGCATTATAATTTCAGGTGGAAGAAAATTTAGATTCTTGATGATTTTTACAAGCATTATATAAATGCCGCCAAGAGCTGTAACAATTTTTAATTTTGAGCACTGACATAGCAGTAAAGTCTATAGGAGGGAGGGGGGGGGGGTTCTGAAAACTGTTTTTTAAATGATACAGTCAGTTAAGAATGGTTTTTGTTGTGAAAATCCCAATATTTTATTTAAATATCTCTCTAAATATATTTTACTGTATGAAATGCACAAACACAATACGCAAAAAATGTAAACATGTGTTTTGTGTAGAATTTAATGCATATCTATCGCTTTATTTTTAACACTTTCCTACATAGTTAAAAAGATTTTGTTAATATTATAGTTAGCAGAGATTTATAATTAGCACTTAAAAAAAAATAAAACATATTTAAAGACTTAATTATTTGTGCAGAAGGAGGATTTCAGGTTTTAATTATTTTTTTTATTAAAATATGGAGAGAAAAAAGAAAGAATTTAATTTTGTAAGCTGAGAAGGGGGGGGGGTAGAGGGAAAAAAACGGATTTTTTTTGGGGGGGGGGAAAGATAGTAGGATAGTTTTATAGATGACAGCTTATTTACCTTCTTGAATATTTATTAATAGGACGAAAAATGTAACTTAAAAGTGTTTTAAAGATTTTTAATTTTGTGTACTTCAAAAGAACGAAGGGGGGGGGGGGGAGGTATACAACGATATTTATGGGTTGTTTACGATTAATTATTTATTTTTAGAATAAAATATGTATAAACCTATGGAAAAAAAACAAAAAAAACTTTCAAAGATTTTAAATTTAGTGACATATGGGTAGGGGAGAAAATAGTGCAATGCCCCCCCCTCAAAAAATGGTGGAATTTGTGTTTGTTTAAAATTTGTGAGCTGAGGAAAAAAAGAAATAAGCACATTATTTATTTATTTCCGTGTGTGTGTGTAGGGGGGAGATGTTTATTAGATGACTTATTTATTTGCCTTTCAAAATATTTATAAATCGGTTTAAAAAAATAATAAAAGTGGGAATTATTTAAAGAACTAAATTTTCTGCACTTAAAGGAACAAAATGATAAATCCTAATTTCAGTCGTGGGGAGGGGGGGGGAGGAAATTTTGTGATTGATTGTTTATTGATATACTAAAGTGACTTGTATGCTACAAATATGGGTATTGTGGAGTAGACTTCAAAACGAAGTGATATTTTTGTAAGGTGCAATTTAGAAGATAGTGACAGATTCAAAAGGCGAAGCGAAATTTTGATATAAAGGGAGGCGAAGACCAAGGGCTGAACTTGAGAGTCCTCAAGGGGGGGGGGGGAGGATTTTAGAAATTTGGGTACTCCAGTGTAATGCACGGGTCGGAGCTCATTTTTTTATGTGGGTCGTGTTTATTTTTACTTTTTTGCTGTGGGTCGGGTTTGGGTCCGGTTGGCTTCCATTTTTTGCTCCTGTCTGGGTTAATTCCTACTTGGGTCGAGATTGGGTCGGGTTGAGTTCCACTCTTTGCTGCTGTTCAAGCTAACTTCTGATTTTTTTTTTTTTTTTTTTTTTTTTTTTTTTATTTATTTATTTATTTTTTTTATTTGTCAGACTTGGGTCTCGTTGACTGCTACATTTTGTTTTTAATCTGGTTGACTTTTACTTTTTAGCAGTGCTTAGCGCATTTGGAACACTTTAGGATTTGGTTTTTAGCACTTTCCAACAAAGTTGAAAAGTGCTTATGCATTCGGTTTGTCTGTCCGTCTGGTCAGATGGCCGTCTGTCTGTCTGTACGCGCTCTAACTCCCGTAAATATACTCGGATTGCTATGAAATTTTTATACGTTGTTGATGTTTACCCTAGCACGACACCTATTAAAAATGAAGTATCTACCATAATTAGTTTATCTACAGGGCGAATCAAAAGTTTTCCATTACATTACGGCCTATGGGGAAAAATCGTTAATATACTCGGATTGCCATGAAAGTTTAGGACGTTATTGACGTTTACTCTATCACGAACGCTATTGAAAATTAAGTTTCTACCATGATTAGTTTATCTGCAAGGAGAATCAAAAGTTTTCATTTATATTACGGCCCATGGGGAAAAATCGTTTATATACTCGAATTGCCATGAAATTTTAGGACGTTATTGACGTTTACCCTAGCACGAACCCTATTGAAAATAAAGTTTCTACCATGATTAGTTTATCTACAGGGCGAATCAAAAGTTTCCCATTACATTACGGCCTATATGGAAAAATCGTTTCAAAAAAATTTTAAAGATGTTATACCCTGTCAAACATATTAAAATATGCATTCTATAAAATATAAGATGAAAATTTAGCTATTATTCATTTACATGGTCACACTAAAGAATTCCATTAGATAATTGTAAAAGGGGGAATTGTGTGTGGCATATTTTAAATATATTAAGCTGTTTCATGTATAATAAAATTGATATATGTCACTGAAGCTTAATATAAATTATACGCTACTGTCTTGCATAATATGAAGTACATAGCATTTACAGGGCCATACAAAAGATTTCAAATAGCATATTCTTTCCGAAGTACCGCATATGTGTCCGATGATGGCTGATGGAGGGATGAAATGCATTTTAATTATGATATGCGCGTTTATATTTCGCTAAAAATATGCACATTATATGGTGTGTATAAATGTTATAGTTGATATACAGGGCTACCCAAAAGAGCTCACCAACGTTACTGAATATGAGCATAGATTATTTAAACGTGGTTCTTAAATAAACTATGCATTTTCACGCTGAGCTTCATTGAATTTACTGAGAAATGTTTGCAAAATATAGATAAAAGGATATACAGGGCCACGCAAAGAATTCAGTACATGGAAGCCTATGAATGATAATTTATGAGAATGTGATTTCAGTTGTTTTAAAAGTGTTTTAGTTTACAATAAATTTTAGCCTAATGCTGACGTGTAATAAAGATACAATGTAAACTACAGGGCTGAACAAAAGTATTCAAGTATGTTTCCATCTGATAGTATGAAAATGCTGAAAAATAAATTTCAAGCTACTGGGTATTTTCTTGCTAAACTAAATTTTCCCATTATATCAAGTAACATATGAAATACAGAGCTGTTCAAAAGTACTGGAATACATATTTGGGTATATTTGGCTATACACTATTATTTCCCTAAATAACAAAGTTTTGTTAAAGATTTCATTAAGTGTTGGAAAGTGCTTCATAATCAATGCTTAACGCGTTATTTTTCTTACTTGTTACTTTATCGAGAAGGGTTCGGGTTGACCTGAATTTATTGGGGTGAATTCTTTGGTAAAATGTTCGTTCTTTTTTGCAATTTTTGTACAAAATGTGCGTCTGTTTCACGATATTTTGAAGAAATTCGTGTTTTCTCCGCGATCATTTTACAAAATTTGTTGTCCGGTTCGCTTCTATTTTTTGCTGCTGGTCGGGTTTAATTTTTTACTTTTTGTTGTGGGTTGCGTTTGAATCCGGTTAACTTCTACTCTTTCCTACAAACACGTGACGTTACACACAGCAAACACGTGGGTGGTTTACAATTCTCCATCGATATACAGAGTGATATCGGCTCATACAAATTGCCCTCACCTCCGGGAAAAAAAACCACAACGAGAGTGAAACAAAGGAAAAAGGAAGACAATAGAAATCGGAGGATAAAGAAAAGAGAAAGATCATTCAGGTGGCTTGGGTTAGGAAGCCCGTGAATATTTAAAGAAGGTATCCTCCAGGGGGCGATTAGTTTTAAGAATGCATTGAATAAGTATAGGGGAGAAAGGGTAACTACTCGCCCCCCCCCCCTTTAAATTTAGAAAAAGTTTTTTATGCTGAATTACCACATTTCGTTCGAATATCGCAAATCATATAAATAATTGGTTTAAAATTTCCTTTATATAATTGTTGGAGATTTCTGAGAAGGAAAAAATGAAAAGTATTTATTTAGGAGGGGGATGAAGGGAATTTGTTAGATGACTTACTTTATATGACTAAAGATTAACAAATATGGCTAAACACAAAATAAAGAGATTTAAAGACTAAATTTTATGTACTTGATAAGGAGAAATAGCGGGAAAACATAAATTTTTGTGGGGTTAAGAGTAAAACTATGTTTGATTATTTATTACTACAGTAAAAGTTTTAGAAAAATCGATGACTTTAAAAGTATAAAATTTGTGAGCTGGGTGGGGGGGAACAATTTATTAATTATTTATTTTTGTGTGTATGTGGGATGGAGAAGTTTTTTAAATGACTTACTTTTATTTGCCTTTTAAAACATTAACAAATGGGCTTAAAAAAATAAAATGTGGGAAAATTTCAATGAATAAATTCTAGGCATTTACTAATAGGATGAGAGGGAAAAATCTCATTTTTAGTTAGTGGGGAGGAGTTTTTGTGATAGATTTTTTATTGTTACAACAAAGTGGCAATATTGTGTAAACATGGATACAGTGAGATAGACAGCAAAACAGCGAAGTGATACTTCTGGAAGGGATAATATTGAAGGCTGTGATGAGAGCAAAAGGCGGGAACGAAATTTTGATACAAGGGGGGGGGGGGGCAAGGATGACATAAATTATTTTTCTAAATCAGACTTTCAGAGAACTCAGATTTTCACCTCCAATTAATAGAAAACAGAAAACTTAAATATTTTTAAGGACTTTTTGCAAATTCTGCATAACACTAACAAAGTTTTTTAAGGAGCAAAAATTACTTTTAAAAAATTAAACACTTTTTAAAAAATTGAAGAAACATAAGAAATGTGTAGGATCACTTAAAATTATTCCGCTACATTATGATCTATGTAGATAAATCATTTGCGGTGTTTCAAGGAGCGTTATACTAATTTAAAAGTAATGAAATTCATATACATTACAGAGGTACTCTGGAAGACAATTATAAAAAAATATGTCATGTATAGCACTTACAGTATACACACAGAGGATCTCCATAGTAATCTATTATACTCTGGTCTAAAAATAATTTCGCGATGTATTGTTGTAATAATGTTACTCTTTTACAAACAATGAAATTTATACGAACTTCTGAAATGGACTTAAGAATGCTTGCGGTATAATATTTGGCGAAAAACATTTGCCATTCAATTACAGAGTTACACAAAAGAATTCGGTTGTAAAAAGCTCTTCGGAGAAAAACTGTCCCTAGCGTATTTAAATTATGTTCACTACTTTGAACATGAAATGCAATGAAATGCTGTTTCGTGTATACTCTGTGTTAAAAAGAATTTCCATAAAAACATTCCATTTTATGTATAATCATAATAAACCTGTTAAAATTGGTCATCTGTTTCCCGCCGTCCTTTTTTTTTTTAAAGGAAGATACCGCACACTCAGTTTAGCTTTATTAATGTTACAGTGTTTTACAATTAAGTTTTCTTTCAAAATTTATTATTTGCAGAACAATGTAATAATTCCCACGAACCATCTGTCGACATATAAAAAGATGCGATTCAATAGCAAGATTTCAATATGATGAATACCAGAAGCGATGGGGCGATCGCCCCCTCTCCCTTTGAGCCCAATGAAGGGTCTGCAAAATGATATTAGATGTCCATAGGATAAATGAATCGTGTTTAAGATTGAGAACGGTGCGACCTGATCGGACCGGACGAAGCTGTCACTGCTCGGATTGGGCCGGGCCAGTTTTAACTCATGAGACTAGGACTTGCTTAGGTCTAGAGATCTGCATCGACCTGTATCAGACTGGCAAAAAAAAAATAAACAGGCCGTATGAGCCAGTCCGATAAAAAAGTTTAACGGGCCTGCCGGCGTGTTATAAAGATTTCGGTAAAAACGCTAAAATGAGGTATATTTTCAATGAATATGGGTTTAACGACCATAAGTATAAATGTGCGTCACGAGTAGATACTAGTTTAACAACATCAATACATAAATGTAACGTGTACAGCGTAGAAATCAGCATCGGACAGTTGCTTTGAGTCTATACGGGTATAATAATTTTTTGGCAAACTGGAGCCGGGTCAAGATCAGGTTTGCACTGTTTTTCTACATATAGTCGGGGTCAGAACTAGACTTAATTATTCGTAAGCCGTATAGGGCAGACAACATTATATGTAAAAGGGATAAAAACTATTAACGTACTGTTAATGTACTTTTTGGAAATATACTCCTTGGTGTTTCTTAAATTCATTTCTGAACAACACGAAAGTTTGACACATTTTCTGACTAATTTTTAACTATAAAGATACAAAATTGACAACCCTGACTATTGAAGGGATTTGGAATCGAACAGCATATTTCATTTTTGGTAAATAAGATATTTGTATATACTTGTTAAGGTATAAGAGATTCTTGTCACGTGGTTTCAGATTTTTCTCCTTTTGCATGTTGTCGCTTCCGGAAATGCGATTCAAAACTCTAATTTTCCCAATATTTTCATAAATATCATGAAAATTAGCGTTTTATATAGTGTGTTGCGCATTGTATTTGCTTTTATCAAAAAATGGACAACGCCATTCCATTACATTGTTTCTGAATAAAAACACCTGTTAAACTCATGTGTTTCCAAAATGAAATGAAATTAGAAATGCATAAAAAATAGCTCCTCTAAATTTGAGAAAATCTTTGATAAAATGATAAAGAAGTATTTTCATAAATGTACTTTTTATTACACAGCTTCAAAAGTTATGAAAATTTTAACTTCCTTTTTTTTTTTTTTTTTTTTCTTTTATTCTAAACCATAGTAATTTTTCAGTGCATCTTTATTTGAATGTTGAAAGTCTAAGAACCTAAGTAATCATTAATGTTCTTATTGTGTATTGTCAGTAAAATTTTTCTATAAAATCATCCAATAAATATGAATGCAGTAATCTTTAAAAAATCTTAATTGTATGATAAAAATCTTATTTTGTTTCGAAAAAAAGATGCAGGCCGATTTCGGCCTGGACTGTTTTCACTGATTTCTGTACGGCCCGGGCCTGGCCTAGAAATGTAAAAGTGTAAACGAGCGGGCCAGGCTCGGGCCGAATATTTTGTTTTATACCGGGCCGGGCCAAAATAACAATCATTCGGTCCGGGCCGGGGCGAGACTGGAAACTCCAGCCCGTTCAGACCTCTACTCAAGTCTTCACTCTTTCGGAAATCTTACTTTTTTCTGCAAAACTTGACCACACTATATTTTTTCTTCCACTTCGGGCCTGGCGTGAACTTCGTTCTTTTAGAGGTCTGCCCGAACCTAAATTTCCATGCCCAGGCTCAAAAAGCAATTCAATTTTAACCCAACCCAAGCTCGCTAAAAATAAATAAATAAATAAATAAAAGAAAAAAAATCTGATTCAGTACCGAATAGCCTGATACAAAACAGATCAACAAATCCAAAATGAAACAAAATCAATCTAATATTTGAAGGAAATTGGGAAAGGTATCCCATATAATTATAACAATTTTTTTTTGTTTGTTTAAGTAGAAAAATGAATATATATATAATGTACTCGTCAATATTCAAACATATAGTTTTTCATATAAAAAATTGTCTGATCTATTGAAAAATCCAGTCATCAACCAGTTTATACTAGATCCGAATTTGTCAAAATCCAAAAGAAGAAATGTCCCGAATCCGAAACGTTTAAAGTCAACCCGACCTATAATATATCAATCCGAACTCAAAAATTACAAATTATGTCAAATCGAGCCCTTACCCGAACACCTGAAATTGAAATGAAAGAAAATAAGTTCATGTATTTTAATAGAATTAAAAAATGTGTTTTACATCTTCAACTTGAATGTTATAATTTATAAAGAAAAAAAAATCTAGTATTTGCTCTTTAGTGCAAAACCTATTCCTAAGTCAGCCTGCTCAAACTTGGTCCGTAGCAAAAAAGTATAAATCTATCCGGCCTACTACAAAAAACAAACTCAAAAAAAAAAAAAAAAAAAAAAAAAAAAATCCCTAACAAAACTTTCTAATTAACTCGAATCCCCACCTTGTTCTTTGCGAAACATATCCTGATGTAACTTTGCGCCATAAAACCCCATTCAACCAACCAATCAACCTGAGTGCTACTCTGAGAAGTGAAATTTTATCGAGAACAGAACCGAATTTGAAAAATGTAAGTCAAACTGACCCAAATCCGACCCACAGCAAAAATCTCAAGCCGATTCGAACACGACTCACTGCAAAATTTAGAAATAATCTCCACCAGCAATGAAAAATATCACCTCCTGCCCGAACCTCCAAATTTTGAAATCGCTCCCCTTGAGGATTCTCGTGTTCCCCCCTTGAATCAGAAAAGAGCGTTCCTCTAAGAATTGCACTTAAAATAACTACATTTCTCAAATATTCGACATAAAAAAAAAAAAAAAAAAAAAAAAAAAAAAAAAAAATTGATCCCTGAGCGTATAGTATTGCCCTGCTTCCGATCCGAACGCGAAAATACCATTGGAAATCAAATCAAAACCCGACCAAAGTTTTTTTTGTCAATTTAGAATCGAAATGAAAGAAAAACAATTCATGTTTTAGTGGAATTATAAAATGTCGACATTTATATTTCTAATATCAGTTTTATCTTTTATATAGAAAATAAATATCTAATATATACTCATAACGGAATCAACCAAAAAAGATGGCTAAATTGTTGAAAAGTGTTCGTTAAATAGAGGTATCTTCTATTCGAGACATTCCGTATGGATATTTTAATTTACATGTTAACACTTGCGAATAGCAGTGTTAACATGTAAATTGAAATGTAAAATCTTAAATATTCATAATTAACTATTTGGAAATGTCTGTTATGGCGTTTATATAGTTTCATTTTATAGTATCTTCGATATTTTCTTTTATAATACTCTTTAAACTATTTTCGTCCATAACGGAGAAAATATTTAGACTTTCATTTAAAATATGGGGTCGAATCGAATCCATCTTGCAAGATTGTAAATTCACTATGAATCAGATTAGAACCCAAAAATTGGGGTGTAAATTAATTTCACCCCAAAACAACTACAGCAACAAAAAAGAATGCAGAGAAAAGCAAATAAAAAGTAGAATTCCACTCTGTCCGTAAGAAAAACGTAAAAATCCACTCGACCAGTAGCAAAAAAGTAAGAATTCAACTTGACCGAAACCAAACCAGCGCTAATAAAATAGTACTCAACTCAACCCCCCCCCCAGGGCCGTAGCTAAGGGGGCGCTATGGGCAGCTCAGCCCCCCCTAAAATATTTTGAGAGCCCCCCCTGGAAAAGATTCCAAGGTCACTCAATGAATTTCTGTTCCGAAAATTCAAATGAAATTCTGTTCAAAAATCTAACTTAGTCTTGAAAACCTTTCACAATTTTGCAGGATTACTAAATTGTATCTAAAATAAGTGTGTTCAACACCTCCCTCATTCTATTGGCACATAAGAAGCTAGCATGATTTTTAATTTTGATCAGCTATACACTCAAAATTTACATCATCCTATAATTTTCTTAGTATAAAATGAAGTTATTAGAACACTTTTTAATAAGAAACATAGTACCTACAATATGAATATGCATTACTTTATCTTTCTGTGGCAATGCAAGAGAAAAAATTATGAGCCCCCCTGACATTCTCTTGAGCCCCCCCCCCCCTATATTCACTTTAGCCCCCCTATTGTTCACTTCTAGCTACGGATCTGCCCCTCCACACACACACACACACACACACACAAAATTGAAATCAACCAGACCCAATACCAACCAGCAGCAATAAAGAAAGAGAACCGGACCCCAACCCAACCCGCAGCGGCAAAGTAGAATTGAACCTTACCCAAACACGACTCGCAAAAAAAAAGTATTTAACCAGAACAACGGCAAAAAATGAAAGTAAACCGGACCGAAACCCGACCTGCAACGAAAGAAATTAGCCCCGATCCTACTCATGATGAAAAAAAAAATGTCCCGACACGAGCTGCAGGTGCGATTGGAATCTCCAAATTTCTGAAAAGCCCCCCCCCCCCCCTCTTTTTTGAGGAGTCTCCAGATCTGCCCTTGTACCAGGAAAAACAAAAACTGCTAAAAACTGCAAAATCGTCTAAAAGTTTTACAATGTTATATTGAATTGTCACCCATTAAATATATACGAACTTGTAAAGTTTGTAAGTATCTCGACAAATCTTGTCCACGATACTTTGTACTATGATGTTTTGGAACATGCAAAAGCCTTCTGCTCGATAGAAGCTGCATTAGTTGAACGTCGACAAGAAACTCCAAAGAAGAAACAATTCTGAAAAGTATTAGAGAGTAAAATTTGCTGAATAGCAGACTTTAAAAAAATTGCTATATTTTGCCTTACACTTTCATTATTTTTACTTTTATACTATAACTAGCGGCCCGCCCTCGCTTTTCTTTGGGTAGAGCAAGTCGCCCAGTCCCCCACCACTGCTGACACCGCAAATTGTTTCTACCACTTCATCTCATTAAATTCAACTACTAAAAACATTACCCTCATTTTAGGTAGTCGGATAAAAAATAGCTTATATGTTAATCTAAGGTGTCAGATACCTCCATACAAAATTTCATAAAAATCGATCCATCCGTTCTCGAGTTATAAATGGTGTAACTAACACGATTTTGCTTTATGTATATAGATTATAGCAGCCCGCCCCGACTTCTCACGGATATTTAAGAAAATTTTCAAGTTATAAATTTTTACACACACACTCATAACCTAATAATTAAAATGCCGTCTCTGACATTGACTCTCCTCCCGTGCCCCAGTGACGCCTATATCACACATTATGATGCAGCCCAGTCGAGCGGGGTAAACGGCAACCATTAAATCAGTCTTGATTTTAAAGTAATTTATTTTGATAAGAATCAATACCAAAGTAACAATAAAGAGCTTTTACAGAAACGGCATTTTAATTATTTTTTAAAATAAAAAACACTTATTGTGACATAACTATAACAGTTAGACATATGCTGTTGCGACATTTTTTGTAGATAATTACATGTTAACAAAGTCGTAGTACATTATTTTGTTCTATAATCAATAGTATTCGCAACGCACGCGATGTAAAGATTTTTTAAGTTCATTTTTCTACACCTTGGGTTACAATATTGGCATTTTAATAAGGATTTGAAATAATTTTTTTGAAAATATAATATAACCTATGTTCACCGGAAATAGTGTAGCTTTCATACGGTGAAAGAATTTTTCAAATCCGTCAAGTAGTTTTGGAGCCTATTTAATTCAATTCAAACAAACAAACAAACAAATCTTTCCTCTTTATAATTTTATATTAAATTAAATAAGTAATATTTATCCCTAGGCTTATTGAAACAATCCGCATTTGAAATTGTAGAAAACGTTACAATTTTAAATATTTGACTGCTCCTCCTAAAAAAAAAAAATCCTCCCTCCCCATATTTGATGCTCACTACTCTTTAAAATATTTACTATCTGTTATAACTTTTTTGAAAACTCCAAAACAATCGTTTCGTGATTTATTTTTAACTTTAATTAATTTGCGTTTCAGCATTTCTTTTCCTTTTTTTAGTAATTGCTAAATAGTTTTAAAAATTAAAAAACACGGTTTTATATCAGGTCGGTCTAAAAAGTTTAAAATGTTTTTGTTTTTTTTTGGGGGGGGGGAGGAGGGGGTGCATAGTTACGATTTTCATATGTGTTTCAGTGATTGTCATGTGTCTAGTGGGCCAGGTAACCTTTAGTTTCTCAAATTGCTTTTGATTCGTTTATCCGGCGTTTTATTTTTATCCTTTTAAGCGGCGACTATAGCCTATGTTCACCGGAAATAGTGTAGCTTTCCAACGGCGAAAGAATTTTTCAAATCCGTCAAGTAGTTTCGAAGCCTATTCAATGCAAACAAACAAACAATCAAATCTTTCCTCTTTATAATATTAGTATAGATAAATAATGATAAATATTTGCAATTCGTTGTCTTTGCAAATATACCTTTATGTTATATTAAAATAAAATGTATTACGCAGGATAAATTCCCCATTTTTAACGACTGTTAAAAGTGTATCGTTTTCCTCAAAAGTAATTAATATTAAAAAATATTTCTTTAAAGTTTGAAACAAGTTGATCAACAATTTTAAAATTACCAATCTTTAAAACTTTCTAACTTTAATTTCTGCTTATTTTTGATAAAACTGTTTTTCGAACTGAAAATGCTTATTTTTTTTACTGTTTTACTTAATAATACTGGACTGAAATTGGGCTGCCTAGTATCGTATAGTACCAAAAACAAACACAGGGAAGAGAAAACTGCGCCCGGGGCAAAGTTTCAATTTGGCGCCCCCTTTCCCAACTTTTTCTTGTAACAGCCCAAGAATGATGTTGATAGTATAAATGTGGCGCCCCCCCCCCCTCGGACGGCGCGGTGTTGAATAAGCCTCCTCAAAATGTACTCCTTGCAGCGCCGTGCGAAAAAGAGGGGGACGAAGGGGGTGGTTGCCCCGGGATCGAAATTTAGGAGGAGCCAAATTTTTACTACTAACGTAATTTTTAGTCTGTCACAAGAAAAAGTTCAGGGAATGGGGCGCCAAACTGAACTTTACTCCGGGCGCAGTTTTCTCTTTGCACACCCCTGCCCCCCCCCCCTGTTTCATGTATTTTGCAAGCTGTATAAGGAAATTTATAAATTCCAAATATAGCTCCTTGTCCTTTTAATGCTACCTATGTATTTCACAAAAGTTCCAATTATATTTTAAAATTATCAGAATTTCCTTTTTGCTAAAAAGGAGCTTACTGTAATTTGTATCAAATCTACCTTGTTTTGTATGGACTTGAAAAAATATATATATACAAAGAAATGTATAATTTTCTTCCTTAGAAGTTAGTTATAGTTATATAATAATAGTAAAATAGCGTTAGTTTTATAAAAACAAAAAATTAGAAGTCGTTGATTTTTTTCAAGACTATTTTAGCTAAAATTTATCAATAATTGTAGAAAAAATAAATCAAAACCTTGAAATAAGGGAGGTTATTTTAACACGTTACTATAAACCAATAACAGAAAGGAAATACAATGAAAGGAAAAAAGTTACTTTCATTTGCTAAAATGGATTGGTGTTAACCAATTGTAATTTTCAAAAGGGCAGGAGAGGCGGAAACTGGCTGAGGCGGAGCGCATATAATTAAAACGCTTTTGTTATTCCATTTCTGATCAAAATATTTCCAAATTTTGCTCAGCCTAATTGCAGTAGAAATATGGAAAGCATATCATTGGAAAGCTTAAACACTAATATTCCGTGAAGCGTTTTTAATTTTTTCTGAAATTTGCTGAAATAGATTTTATAAGAGTAAAAAGGGCACAACACCTCGAATTTCACTGAATCCAAAATTTAAAGGGTCCTCAGAATTAAACTACAACGAAAATCAGAAAAGTACAAACTAGCCCGGTAATAGAATGTCCTCAGCTATCCTGAGAAAAAAAAATCATTTAAAAATATTGAAAATTAAGCGAGATATTAGAAAAGAACGCTCCCATAGACTTTACATGGTCATCCGGGTCTTTTTGTGTACTTTTCCTGTGACTATTGTGGGCTCTTAAGAGCACACGCTAGTCACAAGCCAAGACAATTCAAGATGGCGACTCGATTTTTCAGCGGATTCGAAGGATGGGCTAAAATTACTTTGATTGACATGCAATCATCCAATTAGAAAATAGAATGCTCTTAACCAATTATCTGCGACGATTTTTCTTTTCAAAGGTGTGCAGTTCTAGCCGATTTCATGTTTAAAGGATTTTTTTTCAACTGATTTCCCATTACTTTGGGTAAATATAATGATGTCGAGTTTCAAAAGAATTCCAATTTGTTTACGATTAGCGTTCCAAAATTAAAACGGTTTGATTTTCTGAAAATAAACGAATGATTAATTTAGATAGATTACTATAAAATAAAAACTATTTTATTTACTTAACGCAATTACAAAAAAAATAAAAATAAAAAATTAATATTGAATGAGGGGAGGGGGTGAATATCAGGTACAAATAGTTTAAATAACCATTTTTTTCTTTTTCTTTTTTCTTTTTTTTTTTTTTTTTTTGGTAAGGGAAAGGGATTTTTTTAAAAGATACTATACTTTTCAAGATACTTATATAAGATAAATAGCACTGAAGGTTAAAATAAATACTTCATAAAATTATGAGAAAAATATTTAGTTTAATTTAAGTATTTAAACATTGTTTATTTTTTGCGGAGAGGCAAGTAGCAAGGGAGAACAGGAAACAAGACCGGATCTTGAGAGTCCTCAAAAGGGGGGGGGGGGCGGTTTTAGAAATTTGGAAACTCCAGTCTGATGCACGGGTCGGAACTAATTTTTTTTTTTTTTTTTTTTTTTTTTTTTTTTTTTAACGCAGGTCGTGTATTGTCTAATTTTTGCCGTGGTTCGGGTTTCCGTCCGGTTGGCTTCCATTTTTATGGTCCTAGTCGGGTTAATTTCTACTTGGGTCGTGTTTATGTCCTGTTCACTTCTACTCTTTGGTGCGGTTCGAGTTAATTTCTGATTTTTTGCTTTTGGGTCGGGTTTGGATCCGGTCGATTACTACATTTTGTTATTGGTACGGTTGACTTTAATATTTTAGCTGTGCTTATCGCGCATTTGGGGCAGTTTGACATACAATTGTGATTTGGGGCAGTTTAGGATTTGATTTTTATTTTTGCGAGAAGGGTTTGGATTGACCGGAATTGATTGGGGCGAGTCCTTTGATAAAACTTTCGTTCTTTTTCGCAATTTTTGGACGAAATGAGCGTCTGTTTCACGATCCTTTGTAGAAATTCGTGTTTTCTCCGCAATCATTTCACAAAATTCGATATCCGGTTAGCTTCTATTTTTTGCTGCTGGTCGAGTTAATTTTATTTTTTGTTGTGGGTCCGGTTAATTTCTACTGTTTACTGCGGGTCAAGTTAATTTCTGATTTTTTGCTTCGGGTTGGGTCTGAGTCCGGTTAACAACTATATTTTGCTATTAGTCGTGTTGACTTTTACTTTTTAGCTGCGCTTAGCGCATCGGACAGATTGTCATACATTTCGGATTTGAGTCAGTTACAGATTCGGTTTTTACTCTTGCGAGAATGCTTGACCCAGTTTTGATCGTTATCCTCTGACGAAATTTGCTTTTTTCCGTGAAAATGATCGTTCGAAGAAATTCAGATCAAAGACATGTCGAACGTTTAGGCTCACGGGACGCGGTCGGGCCAATAAAGTTTTTCATACAATCTAGATCAGTGACGGACCGGATATTTAGCTTTTATTCCGGGGCGAGTTACGACCTGGAAATTTTGTCCAACGCAAATTTCTAGAAAAAAAGAAATCGAGACCAGGCTCGGTCTGGAAGAAAAAGAAGCCTGTCCCCACCTGAATCTCCAAAAAAAGCAAGTTGAGGACACGACCCGATTCAAAATGAGAGGAAACCTCATCCATTTCAAGTCTCGTGGAATTACACTGGCGCGACCCGTGCCAGCCCGTGACGGACTCGAGTTTTGTCCCACGTTATTTCTCGTGAGGATGCATAATGTTACTTTGTAAACCCTTTTATTAGCCCAAGGGGGTGGGGGATTTCGCCCCCTCTCCCCGCACATTAGAACCGCCACCGCATACGAGCTGTGTCGATTACAGATCGAGCGTTTAGCCTTTATACTGGACGGAGCCTGGGCTTGAAAATTTTGGCCCGTGTATACCTCTAGTATAGGAAGAAAGTCTACGCCAGATCTGACCTGGAGAAAACAGTGAGGCTCGATCCAGCTCTGCAGAAAAAAATAAGACCCGACCGATCCGATTCTGGAAGTGTGAAGACCTGACTCAGTCCCAGGATAATAAATTAAAGTTGGCGCGACCCAACCCGGGTCGCGCCGGTCTCGAGTTTTAGTTGAGTAACTTTTTTTTGTGCGGGCATCTGATGTCGTACCGCAGTTCCTTTATTAGATTTAAAGTAGGGGCGATCGGCCCATCGACCCCCCCCCCCCCATGTCGTAGATCCGCCATTGACAGGAAATAGAAATTTTGAAGAAAGGAGAAATAGGTGTCAATCCCAGCCTAGTCGTTTATAGACATAATACACAATTTATTATTGTTAGTAGTAACAAATGTGACAGAAAAAGTGTTGCAAATTTTAAAAACTTTGTGTGATATTAGGTCAATAGGGCAAAATATTTTGTCAAAATTTCAAGTGGAAGAAAATTTAGATTTTTAATGGTTTTTACAAGCATTATATAAATACCGCAAGAAGCTCTAACAATTTTTAATTTTGAGTGCTGACATAGCAGTAAAGTCGATAGGAAAGGGGGGCTGGGGGTCTGAAAACTATTTTTTAAATGATAGTCAGTTAAGAATGGTTTTTGTATTGATCCGATATATTGTATTGATTCATTTTTTATGGATTTGCTCAACCCAGCCGAAAACTCGGGTAATTTAGGTATTTAAGTTTAGTGGTTCAGTTCTGAGCTAATAGGAAGGAAATAATTGCGAAAAGTTTTGAAGATTTACTTGTACATTAATGGATATTGACAATATTTTTCGTAAATATCTCTCTAAAGATATTTTACTTTTAGAAATGCACAAACACAAAACGCAAAAAACGTAAACATGTGTTTTCTGTAGAATTTAATGCATATCTATTGCTTTATTTTTAACACTTTCCTGCTTAGCTAAAAAGATTTAGTTAATATTATAGTAAACAGAGAGTTAAAACTAGCACAAACATATTTAAAGACTGAATTATCTGTGCAGAAGGAGGATTTCAGGTTTTAATTATTTTTTTCTTAAAATACGGAGAGAAAATAAGAAAGAATTTAATTTTGTAAGTTGAGAAAGGGGGGAGGGTAGAGGGAAAAACGGATTTTTTTTTTTTTTTTTGGGGGGGGGGGGGTAGTAGCAGAGTTTTATAGATGACAGCTTATTTACCTACTTGAACATTTATTAATATGACAAAAAATGTAAATTAAAGTGTTTTAGAGATTTTTTATTTTGTGTACCTCGAAAGAACGAAGGGAAGGGGAGGTATACAACTATATTGTATTGGTTGTTTACGATCAATTATTTATTTTAAGAATAAAATATACATAAACCTGTGAATGGGGGGATGCAGGGATGATGGGGGGGATGCAGGGAGTTTATTAGATGACTTACCTTATTTACATGACTAAATATTAACAAATAGTATTAAAAAGTGATAAACAGAAAGACGAAATTTTGTATGCTTGGGAAGAAGAGATGGGGAGAAAATGTCAATTTTGGTAAGTGAGGGGTAAAATTATATGATTGTTTATTTATTATTACAATAAAAGTTTTAGAAAAATCAAGGACTTTTAAGGTTTAAAATTTGTGAGCTGAGGGAAAAAAAGAAATAAGCACATTATTTATTTATTTTCGTGTGTGGAGGGGGGGAGATGTTTACTAGATGATTTATTATTTATTTGCCTTTCAAAATATTTATAAATCGGTTTAAAAAAATAATAAAAGTCGGAAAGATTTAAAGAACTAAATTTTTTGCACTTAATGGAAGAGAATGATAAATCCTAATTTCAATCGTGGGGGGGGGGGAGAATTTTTGTGATTGATTGTTTATTTTTATAATAAAGTGACATATGCTACAGATATGAGTATTGTGGGGATAGACTACAAAACGGCGAAGTGATATTTTCGGAAGGTACAATTTAGAAGATTTTGACAGGTTCAAAAGGCGAAGCGAAATTTTGATATAAAGGGAGGCCAAGGGCGGATCTTGAGAGTCCTGAAGGTAGGGGGGGATTTTAGAAATTTGAATACTCCAGTCTGATGCACGGGTTGGAGCTCATTTTTTTTTATGTCGGACTTGTTTCGTCTTCTTTTTTGCTGTAGGTCGGGTTTGGGTCCGGTTGGCTTCCATTTTTTGCTCCTGTCTGTGTTAATTTCTACTTGGGTTGATTGGGTCCGGTTGACTTCTATTCTTTGCTGCTGTTCGCGTTAATTTCTGATTTTTTGTTTATTGGTCGGATTTGGGTCTGTTCGACTACTACATTTTATTGTTTATCTGGTTGACTTTTACTTTTTATCAGTGCTTAGCGCATTTGGGACAGTTTAGGATTTGGTTTTTACTTCATCGAGGAGGGTTCGAGTTGACCCGAATTGATTGAGGTGAGTCCTTTGAAATTTTCGTTGTTTTTCGCAATTTTTGTACAAAATGTGCGTATGTTTCACGACATGATCCTTTGAAGAAATTCGTGTTTTCTCCGCGATCATTTTACAAAATGTGTTGTCCGGTTCTCTTCTATTTTTTTGCTGCTGGTCGGGTTAATTTTTTACTTTTTGTTGTGGGTTGCGTTTGGATCCGGTTAGCTTCTACTGTTTGCTACAAACACGTGGTGTTACGCACGGCAAACACGTGACTGGTTTAAAATTCTGCATCGATATACAGAGTGATATAGGCTCATACAAGATTGCCCTCACCTCCGAGAAATACCAGAACGAGAGTGAAACAAAGAAAAAAGGAAGAAAAGAGAAATCAGAGGAAAAAGAAAAGTTCGTATTATTCATAAAAGTTTTCATATATGTAATTGTTGGAGATTTCTGAGGAGGAAAAAATGAGTTTATTTATTTAAGAGGGGGATGCAGGGAATTTATTAGATGGCTTACCTTACATGACTAAAGATTGACAAATACGTCTAAAAACAAAATAAAGATATTTAAAGACTAAGTTTTATGTGCTTGGTAAGGAGAAATAGAGGGAAAACATCAATTTTGTGGGGTTAAGAGTAAAACTAATTATTTATTATTAGAGTAAAATTTTAGAAAAATCAATGAATTTAAAGGTTTAAAATTTGTGAGCTGGAGGGGGGGGGGGAAACAAACAGATTTATTAATTATTTTTTTTGGTGTGTGTCGGGGGGATGGAGAAGCTTATTAGATGACTTACTTTTATTTGCCTTTCAAAATATTAACAAATAGGCTTAAAAAATAATAAGATGTGAGAAAGTTTCAATGAATAAATTTTAGACATTTACTAATAGGATGAGAGGGGAAAATCTCATTTTCAGTTAGTGGGGAGGAGTTTTTGTGATCTATTTTTTATTGTTACAACAAAGTGGCTATATTCTGTAAACATGGATACAGTGAGACAGACAGCAAAATGGCAAAGTGATACTTCTGGAAACGGTAATATTGAAAGCTGTGATGAGAACAATAGGCGTTAACGAAATTTTGATATAAGAGGGGGGGGGGAGGGTGATATAGATTATTTTTTCTAAATCAGAATTTCAGAGAGCTCGTATTTTCATCTTCAATTTATAAATAATAAAAAACTTAAATATTTTTAAGGACTTTTTTTCAAATTCTGCGTAAAACTAAGTTTTTTTAAGAAGCAAAAATTGCTTTTGAAAGATTAAACACTTTTTAAAAAATTGAAGAAACGTAAGAAACGTGTAGGATCACTGAAAATTATTCCGATACATTATGGTCTATGTAGATAAATCATTTGCGGTGTTTTAAGGAACGTCATACTAATTTAAAAGTAATGAAATTCATATACATTACTGATGTACTCTGGAAGACAATTATAAAAAAAATATGATATGTATAGCACTTACAGTATACACACAGAGGATCTCCATATTAATCCATTATATTATGGTCTAAAAATCTTTCGCGATGTATTGTTGTAATAATGTTACTCTTTTACAAATAATGAAATTTATACGAACTTCTGAAATGGACTTAACAATTCTTGCTGTATAATATTTGGTGAAAAGCATTTACCATTCAATTACAGAGTTATACAAAAGAATTCCGTTGTAAAAAGCTCTTCGGAGAAAAACTGTTCCTAGCGTATTTAAATTATGTTCACTACTTTGAACATGAAATGCAGTGAAATGCTGTTTCGTGTATACTCTCTGTTAAAAAGAATTTCCATAAAAACATTCCATTTGTATACATAATCAAATTAAACCTGTGAAATTGGTCATCTGTTCCCCATCGATCCCGCTTTCTTTATCACTTACAGAGTCTCTTTTTTTTCACTATTCGTTTTTTTTTCAAAGGAAGACACCGCACACTCAGTCTAGCTTTATTAATGTTACAGTGTTTTACGGTTAAGTTTTCTTTCAAAATTAATTATCCATTGCAGTACAATGTAATAATTCCTACGAACCATCTATCGACATATAAAAAGCTAAAGTGTGATTCAATATCAAGATTTTAATATGATGAATACCAGAAGCGATGGTGCGACCCCCCCCCCCCCCCATTTGAGCCCAATGAAGGGTCTGCAAAATGGTATGAGATGTCTACAGGATAAATGAAACGTGTTTAAGATTGAGAACGGTGCGATCTGATCGGACTCGACGAAGCTGTCGCAGCCCGGGTAGGGCCGTGCCAGTTTTAACTCATGAGACTAGGACTTGGTTAGATCTAGAGATCTGCACCAGCCCGTATAAGACTGGCAAAAAAATTTAACAGATCTGCCGGCTTGTTATAAAGATTTCGGCAAAAACATTAAAATGAGAACTGTTTTCAATGAATATAGGTTTAACGACCATAAGTATAAATGTGCGTCACAAGTAGATACTAGTTTGACAACATCAATACATAAATGTAACTTGTACAGCGTAGAGATCGGCATCGGACATTTGCTTTGTGTCTAAACGGGTTTAATAATTTTTTGGCAAACTGGAGACGTTCCAAGATCAGGTTTGTACTGTTTTTCTACATATAGTTGGGATAAGTCAGAACTAGACTTAAAGATGTATTCGAAAAAACGCTTTTCCACCTTCAACTGCTCGAAATTTTCAGATACAATTTCAGGCACATTTTTAAAAGTAGAAACATGAAACTTGCTGAGGGGATTCTTAAAGGGGCGTATGAGGTGCCGTGTGATGTCTTTTTACGCTCAAATCATTAGAATTTGAGTTATAAATAATTACCTTATTACTATGACCCTTTTTTACGTTCCCAGATCTCCCGCTAGGGAAAAATCGGTTCAAAATGCCATTTTTGATTGCTTTTTTTGCAACATTTTCTGCATTTATCAAAGAATCGACAATCACGGCACCTTGCGTACTTTCCAAACAAGAGATTTTGAAAGTTTGGTGTATTTGAGAGCAATAATGAATTCAAAAATAAATCGGAAAATAAGCAGTCTGAATCGAAATACACCCTTAATTGTTCGTAAGACGTGTAGGGCAGACAATATATATGTGAAAGGAATAAAGAATTTCTGTTAACGTACTTTTTGGAAATATAGTCCTTGGTGTTTCTTAAATTCATTTCTCAACAACACGAAAGTTTGGCACATTTTCTGACTAATTTTTAACTGTAAAGGCACAAAATTGACAAGCCTGACTATTGAAGGGATTTGCAATCGAATAGCATATTCCGTTTTTGGTTAATAAGATATTTGTATATACTTGTTGAGGTATAAGAGATTCTTGTCATGCGGTTTCAGATTTTTCTCCTTTCACATGTTGTCGTTTCCGGAAATTCGATTCAAAACACTAATTTTCACAATATTTTCATAAATATTGTGAAAATTAGCGTTTTGTATAGCGTGCTGTGCGTTGTGTATCAGAGTGTTGCGCATTGTATTTGCTCGTATCAAAAAATGGACAACGCCATTCCAGTACATTGTTTCTGAATAAAAACACCTGTTAATCTCATGTGTTTCCGAAAAGAAATGAAATCAGAAAAGCATAAAAAATAGCTCCTCTAAATTTGAAAAAATATTTGATAAAATGATAAAGAAGAATTTTCATAAATCTACTTTTTATTACACAGCTTCAAAAGTTATGATAATTTTAACTTTTTTTTCTTTTATTCTAATCCATATTAATTTTCTAAGACCTAAGTAATCATTAATGTTCTTATTGTGCATTATCTGTAAAATTTTGTGTAAAATCATCCAATAAATATGAATGTATTAATCTTAAAAAAACTTAATTGTATGATAAATATCTGATTTTTTTTTCTCGAAATAATAGAAATTGAGTCGGGTCAGATCGGGCCTGGATTGATTTCACTGATTTCTGTACGGGCCGGGCCGGGCCGAGCCAGGCCTAGAAATGTAAAAGTGTAAACGTGCGGGCCGGGCTAGGACCGAATTTCTGAATTTTATACCGGGGCGGGCCAAAATAACATTCATTCGGTCCGGGCCGGGAGGAGACTGGATATTCTGGAGTCAGGTCTTCACTCTTTCGGAAACCGTTCCGAGTTCGGATCTTACTTTTTTCTGCAAAACTTGACCACACTTTATTTTTTCTTCCACTTCAGGCCTGGCGTGGACTTCGTTCTTCTAGAGGTCTGCCCGAACCTAAATTTTCATGCTCAGGCTCCAAAAGCAATTTAATTTTAACCCAACCCAAGTTCGCTAGATAAATAAAAAAAAAAAAAAAAAAAAAAAAAAAAAAAAAAAAAAAAAATCTGACCCAGTACTGAATAACCTGATACAAAACAGATCAACAAATCCAAAATGAAACAAAGTCAATCTGTATATGAAGGGAATTGTGAAAAAGTATCCCATTTAATTATATCAATAATTTTTATTTTTGCTCAAGTAGAAAAATGAACATAGATATAATGTACTCTTAAATATTCAAACATATAGTTTTTCATATGAAAAATTGTCTTATCTTTTGAAAAATCCAGTCATCAACCAGTTTATACCAGATTCGAATTTGTCAAAAGCTAAAAGAAAAAATGTCCCGAATCCAAAACGTTTAAAGTCAACCCGACTCATAATGTATCAATCCGAACCCAAAAATTACAAATTATGTCAAATCGAGCCCTTACCCGAACATCTGAAACTGAAATGAAAGAAAACGAATTCATGCATTTTAATAGAATTATAAAATATAATTTACATCTTTAACTTGAATACTAAAATTTGTATAGAAGAAAATCTAGTATATGCTCTCTAGTGCAAAACCTATTTCTAAGTCAGACTACTCAAATCGGATCCGTAGCAAAGAAGTACAAATCTACCGGCTTACTGTAAAAAAGTGAAAACAAGTTTAATGTAGATTTTGCCATTGCAGAATTCAGTTTCGCCTCCGATTATTCGCCTCCGACTTCATTTTTTTGTGTTTATCAATATAATAGCGTGAACGGCTTGAAATACCCAATTGATTAGCAATTTTTCTCTGAGACATTGGAATTGCGGAATAATAAAGAGATACAATTTGACGTGCTACTTCTTCATTGACTAGATACATCAAAAACGGATTTTTTCTTTAGTTTAAACGCTTTTTTTATAGACTCTGAGAAAAAGGAAATGCATTTTAACAATACAATTGTATGAATGTCTCGTTTTAACGGCCAGATTACGAAACTAGTCGTTGGGGGCCACCGTAATACTTACCCATCATGGATATGCATTATATAATATGTGAAAATAAAATATGTGAAAACTATTTATAAAATGCATTGCAATTCCAAAACAAAATTTAAACGTATATTTAAATATTTTTAATATACACAGTAATGCTCCATTAATGAATTGCTGATGAACCCATTTCGACAATTTATGTAAAATACCGAACTACACAAGTAGTACCAGATTGCGTAAAGGAAACATCCTTATAACTCCAAAAACAATAATCACATTAATTAACAGTTTACTGCATCAGATTAAGCGTCTCATTTCCAATTAAAACATATCTTTGAATTGAAATTTGAGGAAAATACAGGGTCATGAGAAATCGAAGAATGTAGAAAACAGGATTACAAATATCTCGGCAACTATTAATCCGACCGACTTCGTTCTTGTTGCAAAATTTGTGTTATCTTATAGCCTTTTACGTCTTTTTCTTAAAATAAAAAAAAAATCGAAAATTTTTATATACATTTCATGAGAACGAAATTTTTGAGAGTCCGAAAAAAAAGTTCCGTATAATCGAGGTTACTGATATTAAATAGGCTTCGTCCTATTCATTCTTACTAAGTACATACAAAATTTTAAGTCTCTATCTCCATTTGTTCGTGAGATAGAGCATTTACAGGCAAACAAACGGATGGCAATTTTTTTTCTAAAAATTTGTTTTTTGGAATCTCCAGTATCTGAAACGTGTAAATCCGTCAAATTTTTTTTTCGATTTTCAAAACGATTGCAAGACTTACCCTACACTACGTATGATAGGTAAGTAAAAGTTTGACACGACACTTTTTAGCTTGTCTGAAAGAAAAAGCATCGGAGGCTAATAACCCTACTCGCAGCTTAAAATAAAAATCCCTTAATCAAACTTTCTAATCAACTCGAATCCCCACCTTGTTCTTTGCGCAGCATATCCTAAAATAACTTTGCGCCATAAAACCCCATTCAACCAACCAATCAATGAACCCGAGTGCGACTCTCAGAAGTGAAATTTTATCCGGAACAGAACCGAATTTGAAAAAAATGTAAATCAAACTGACCCAAACTCTACCCACAGGAAAAAGTTCAAGCCGATTCAAACACGACTCACAGCAAAATTCCCGAACCTCCAAATTTTTATATCGATTATTTTGACCCGAAAACAACGCGCAGATAAAAAGTAGATTTCCACACGATCCGCAAGAAAAATTTAAAAATCAACTCCACCAATAGAAAAAAAGTAGAAGTCAATTTGACCGAAACCAAACCAGCGTCAATAAAATAGTAATCAACCCCCCCCCCCATCCACACACACACAAAAAAAAGAAGTGAACTAAACTCAAAACTGACCAGCAGCAACAAAGAAAGAGAACCGGACCCAAACCCAACCCGCAGCAACAAAGTAGAATATAACACGACTCGCAGCAAAAAAAGTAGGATTTAACCCGAACAACGAGAAAAATGAAGTAAATCGGACCGAAACCCAATCCGCAACGTAAAAAAATTAGCCCCGAGTCTACCCACAATGAAAAAATTTGTCCCGACCCGAATCGCAAGTCCGATTGAAATCTCCAAATTTCTGAAATGCCCCCCCCCCTTTTTTTTGAGGAATTTCCAGATCTAACCTTGTACCAGGACAAACAAAAATTGCTAAAGACAGCGAAATCGTCTAAAAATTTTACAATGTTGTATTGAATTGTCACTCATTAAATATGTATACGAGCTTGTAGAGTTTGTAAATATCTCGACAAATCTTGTCCACGATACATTGTATGTTTTAAAAAATGTAAAAACCTTCTGCTCGACAGATGCTGCATTTGTTAAACGTCGACAAAAAACTCCAAAGAAGAAACAATTCTGAAAAGTTATTATAAAATAAAATTTGCTGAATAGCACACTTTATAAAAATGCTATATTTTGCCTTACAGTTTTATTATTTTTACTTTTATATTATGATAAATAATGAAAAATTTTCGCAATTCCCTGTCTTTGCAAATATACCTTTATGTTATATTAAAATAAAATGTATCACGCAGGATAAATTTTCTATTTTTAACAACTGTTAAAAGTGTATCGTTTTCCCCAAAAGTATTAAATATTAAAAAATATTTCTTTAAAGATTCAAACAAGTTGATCAACAATTTTAAAGTTACTAATCTTTAAAATTTTCTAACTTTAATTTCTGCTTATTTTTGATGAAAACTGTTTTTCGAACTTAAAATGCTTATTTTTTTATTGTTTTACTTAATAATACTGCACTGAAATCGGGCTGCCTAGTGTCGTATAGTACCAAAAACAAGCATAGGGGCGTTTGAAGAGAAAATTGCGCCCGGCGCACAGTTTCAATTTGGCGCCCCCTCCCCCAACTTTTTCTTGTAACAGCCCAAGAATGATGTTGATAGTATAAATGTGGTGCCACCCCCCTCTCTTCCGATGGCGCGGTGTTGAATAAACCTCCTCCAAATGTACCTCCACAGTGCCGTGCGAAAAAGAGGGGTACGAAGGGGGTGGTTGCCCGGGTGCGGAAATTTAGGGGGCGCCAAATTTTTATTACCAACGTCATTTTTAGTCTGTCACAAGAAAAAGTTCAGGGAATGGGGCGCCAAACTGAACTTTACTCCTGGCGCAGTTTTCTCTTTGCACACCCCTGCCCCCCTGTCTCATATATTTTGCAAGCGGTATAAGGAAATTTATAAATTCCAAATATAGCCCCGTGTCTTTTTAATACTACCTATGTATTTCACAAAAGTTCCAATTATAAACATCCTTTAAAATTATTAGAATTTCCTTTCTGCTAGAAAGGAGCTTACAGTAATTTGTATCAAATCTACTTTTTTGTATGCACTTGAAAAAAAAATATATATATACAAATGAAGTGTATAATTTCCTTCTTTGGAAGTTAGTTATAACTTAAAAATAGCTTTAGTTTTATAAAAACAAAAAAATTAGAAGTCATTGATTTTTTTAAGACTATTTTAGTTAAAATTTATCAATAATTGTAGAAAAAATAAATCCAAAGTTTGAAATAAGGGGATGTTATTTTAACACGTTAAGCTAAACCAATAACAGAAAGGAAATACAAGGAAAGGAAAAAAGTTACTTTCATTTGCTAAAATGGATTGGTGTTAACCAATCAAATTTTCAATAAAGGGCAAGAGAGGCGGAGACTGGCTGAGGCGGAGCGCATATAATTAAAACGCGTTTTCTGATGCATTTTTGAACAAAATCTTTCCAAATTTTGCTCAGAATAATTGCAGTAGAAATATGGAAAGCATATCATTGGAAAGCTTAAACACTAATATTACGTGAAGCGTTTTTGATTTTTTCTGAATTTTGCTGAAATAGATTTTATAAGACTAAAAAGGACACAACACCTCGAATTTCACTGAATCCAAAATTTAGAGGGTCCTCAGAATTAAACTACAACGAAAATCAGAAAAGTACAAACTAGCCCGGTAATAGAATGTCCTCAGCTATCCTGTGAAAAAAAAATCATTTAAAAATATTGAAAATTAAGCGAGATATTCGAAAAGATTGCGCCCATAGACTTTACATTAGCGGTCGGCTTTTACCGCGTGACTAGTGTGTGCTCTTAAGAGCCCACAATAGTCACAGAAAAATTGCTCAAAAAGACCCGGATGACCATGTAAAGTCTATGGGAGCGTTCTTTTCTAATATCTCGCTCAAATTTTAATATTTTTGCATGATTTTTTTGCACAAGATAGCTGAGGGCAATCCACAACCGGGCTAGTTTTTACTTTTTAAATTTTTGTTTCAGATTTTCTTTAAAAAATTACTTTAACTTTCGAAACCGGTTTAAACCGGTTCTGAAACTGAAACTATCATAATATAAAAAATATATAACCAAAATCGAAAAAGTAAAAACTAGCCCGGTTGTGGATTTTCCTCAGCTATCTTGTGCAAAACAATCATGCAAAGATATTAAAATTTGAGCGAGATATTAGAAAAGAACGCTCCCATAGACTTTACATGGTCATCCGGGTCTTTTTGAGTAATTTTTCTGTGACTATTGTGGGCTCTTAAGAGCGTACACTAGTCACGCGGTAAAATCCGAGCGCTAATGTAAAGTCTATGGGGGCGTTCTTTTCGAATATCTCGTTCAAATTTTAATATTTTTACATGATTTTTTTTGCATAGGATAGCTTAGGACGATCCACAACCGGGCTAGTTTTTACTTTTTCGATTTTAGTTATATATTTTTATATTACGTTAGTTTCAGTTTCAGAACTGGTTTAAACCGGTTTCGAAAGTTAAAGTAATTTTTTAAAGAAAATCTGAAACAAAAATTGAAAAAGTAAAAACTAGCCCGGTTGTGGATTGCCCTCAGCTATCTTGTGCAAAAAAATCATGCAAAAATATTAAAATTTGAGCGAGATATTAGAAAAGAACGCTCCCATAGACTGTACATGGTCATCCGGGTCTTTTTGCGTACTTTTTCTGTGACTATCGTGGGCTCTTAAGAGCCCACACTAGTCACACGTCAAGTCAAATCAAGATGGCCGACTCTCTTTTTCAGTTCATTCAAAGGATGGGCTAAAATTGAAATGATTGACATGTAATTATCCAATTAGGAAATAGAATTTTCTTAACCAATTATCTGTGACGATTTTTCTTCTCAAAGGCGTGTTTTCTAGACGGTTTCTTCACTAAAGGATTTTTTCAATAGTCTTCCCATTACTTTGATTACATTCGATGATTTAAAGTTTATAAAAGTTGTAAAAGAATTTCAATCTGTTTAGCTTTAACGTCCCAAAATTAAACGGTTTGATTTTCAGAAAATAAATGAGTTATAAATTTAGATAGATTGCTGTAAAAAAAAAACTATTTCATTTATTTAACGCAATTACAAAAATAAATAAATATTGAATGAGAGGGGGGGGATTCTTTTTAGAATACGAAACTTATCGAGAGACTTATGTAAGATAAATAGCACTGAAGGTTAAAAATAAGATCTTTATAAAATTATGAATAAAATATTTAGACAAATTTAAATATTTTAAACATTTGTATATTTTTGCGTAAAAGGTTAAACAGCAAGGGAGAACGGGAAATAGAAATTTTGAGGAAAGGAGGTAAAGGTGTTAATCCCAGCCTAGTCGTCGTTTATAGACATAACACACAATTTCCTATTGTTAGTAGTAACAAATGTGACAGAAAAAGTGTCGCAAATTAAAAAAAAAAATGTGACGTTAGGTCAGTAGGGCAAATATTTTGTCAAAATTTCAGGTGGAAGGATATTTAGATTTTTGATGATTTTTACAAGCATTTTGTAAATATCGCAAGGAGCTCTAAGAAATTTTGAGTCCTGTGAAGAAGGGGTGCAGGGAGTTTGTTAGATGACTTGTCTTATTTACACGACTAAATATTAAAAAATAGTATTAAAAACTAATAAACAGGAAGACGAATTTTTATATGCTTTGGAAGTAAAGATATAAATAAAACGTCAATTTTGGTGGGTGAAGAGTAAAATTATATGATTGATTATTTATTATTACAATAAAAGTTTTAGAAAAATCGAAGACTTTTAAGGTTTAAAATTTGAAAGCTGAGGGAAAAAAGAAATAAGCACATTATTTATTAATTTATTTATTTTCGTGTGTGTGTGGAGGGGGAGATGTTTATCAGATGACTTATTATTTATTTGCCTTTCAAAATATTTATAAATCGGTTTACAAAATAATAAAAATGGAAATATTTAAAGAACTAAATTTTCTGCACTTAATAAAAGGAAGGGAGTGATAAAACCCAATTTTATTCGTGGGGGGAGAGGAATTTTTGTTATTGATTTGTTATTGATACAATAAAGTTACAATAAAGACTTATATGCTACAAATATGGGAATTGTGGGATAGGCTACAAAACGACGGAGTGATATTTTCGAAAAGTGCAATTTAAAAGATTGTGACAGGTTAAAAATGCGAAGCGAAATTTTGATATAAAAGGAGGCTAAGAACTTATCTGGAGAGTCCTCAAGGGGGGGGAGCATTTTAGAAATTTGGAAACTTAGTCTGATGCATGGGTCGGACTCAGTTTTTTAATGCGGTCGTGTTACGTCTACTTTTTTTGCTGTGGGACGGGTTTGGGTCCGGTTGGCTTCCATTTTTTGCTCCTTGCCGAGTTAATTTCTACTTTGGTCGGGTTGACTTGTACTCTTTGCTGCTGTTAGAGTTAATTTCTGATTTTTTGCAATTTGGTCGGGTTTGGGTCTGGAAGACTGCTACATTTTCTAGTTGGTCGGGTTAACTTTTACTTTTTAACTGTGCTTAGAGCATTTGGGGCAGTTTAGGATTTGGTTATAATTTTGCGAGAATGTTTCGGGTTGATCCGAATCGATTGGGGTGAGTCCTTTGATAAAATTTTCATTCTTTTTCGCAATTTTTGAACGAAATGTGCGTGTGTTTCACGATCCTTTGAAGAAATTCGTGTTTTCTCCGCTATCATTTCACAAAATTTGATGTCCGTTTCGCTTCTATTTTTTGATGCTGGTCGGATTAATTTTTACTTTTTGTTGTGGGTCGCGTTTGGATCCGGTTAATTTCTACTGTTTTCTGTGGATCAATTAATTTCTGATTTTTTGCGTCAGGTCGGGTCTGGGTCCGGTTAACAGCTCTATTTTGCAAATGGTCGGCTTGACTTTTACTGTTTAGCTGCGCTTAGCTCATCGGGGCAAATTTGTCTTAATATTTTGGATTTAAGATTATATTAGGATTAATATAGATAAGATTTGGAATTAAGTTACAGATTCGGTTTTAACTCTTGCGGATTGAGCCCAGTAAATGATTGACCTCAGTTTTGATCGCGATCCTTTGAAAAAATTTGCGTTTTTCCGTGATCCTTTAACGAAATTCACTTTTATGCGTGAACGGGATACTTTGAAGAAATTCACGTTATCACCGTGATCCCTTCGCAAAACTTCAGGGTTTTTTGCGACCATTTGATAAAATGCGTGTTTCTTTTGCAACCTTTAACGAAATTCGCATTTCTTTAATGAAGTTTGTACTTATTTGCGGCTATATGATAAATTTCGCGTTTTCTCTATTTTATAATTTTTACGATTAACAAGTAAAAAATGTTTTCAATCCAATTTAGGCTCGTGGCAAAAAAAAAATTGAGAAGTGTACGGGTCGCTTTCAAGCCAGTAATGTTTATCATACTATCTAAATGAGAGTTGTACCGAAAGTTTATCTCCACTGGTTGAGGTCGGGACAGTAATGTTTATCATACTCCCTAGATAAGAGACGGACCGAATATTTAGCTTTTATCCCGGGACGAGTCACGACCTGGAAATTTTGTTCAATGCAAACTTCTAAGAAAAATGATATCCAGATCAGGCTCGGTCTGGAAGAAAAAGAAGCCTGTCACCACCCGAATCTCCAAAAAAAAAAAAAAAAAGATCAGGACAGGAACCGATTCAAAATGAGAGAAAAGCTTACCCAGTCCAAGTCTCGTGGACTTTAACTGGCGCGACCTGTGCCAGGCCGTGATGGGCTCGAACTTCGCCCCAAGTTATTTCTAGTGAGAATGCATAATGTCACTTTGTAAACCCTTTATTAGCCCAAGAGGAGGGGACTTCGCGCTTTTCCCTCACCCCTGAGAACCGTCACAGCATTCGGGCTGTGTCGATCCCAGATCGACCGTTTAGACTTTATACCAGATGCAGCCTGGGCTTAAAATTTTTTTCCCATGTATATCTCTAATGGGAAGGAAGTCCACGCCAGACCCGACCTCGAAAAAACAGTGTGGCTCGATCCAGCTCTGCAGCAAAAAATAAGCTCCGTCCCGACCTGGTTTTGAAAGTGCGAAAACCTGACCTTCTCCCAGTATAATAAATTAAAGTTGGCGCCACCTGACCGGGGTCGCACCGGTCTAGAGTTTAAGACACAACAAATTTTCTGTGCGGGCATCTAATGTCGTTCTGCAGATCATTTATTGGGACGTTAGGCCCTGCTCGATGTTCCTGGAAAAAATATGGCCCGAGCTCGGCCCGAAAACATTAGTGACTAGGCCCGGCCCGAATCACAAGTAAAGACCTAATTCGGACCAGCCCGAATGCCGTTAATGGAAATCGGCGCGAACCCGGCCCGCGGGACGTGCTCGGGCTTCACACCGAGGCCTGCCCCGTTCAGATCTCTAAAGTGAGTACAAAGGAGGAAGGTAAAAAAAAATATAGAACATTCTGCCTATCTGATTAGCCGTTTTAGATAAGAACCAGAAATTCAGGATACCAAACTTCTTGCCAATATAATTAAATAGTTATTATAGCGGCTTTAGAAATTCTTTCCCTAAGAAGGTAATAAATATGTATGTGTAGGGGGGAAGGGTGAAAATTTTAGCACATTTTGCCATATATCAACAGCACGTTTCAATATAAACAGGAAAATCAGAATAATAAAGCAACTAAAAATATATTTCAATTTAATATTTCAGCGATTTTATTCCTTTTGTGTCTATTAAATCATCAACATCAACTTTGAACTGGATAACGTAAGATTAAGGCAGCAATTATGGTTATATGATTAGATATTTAAGAAAATGTTTATTTTATTTCACATTTGCTAGATATATTTCGTTGGATTTGCGATTCTTTAGAAAAACCGACCCAGCGTAACGGATGAGGGCTACTAGTTGGCTTTTACGGCTTTTAAAAAGAATAGTAAACTTAACGCTCCATTAATTACTTATGCAATTTATTATACCAAAAACTATTTCTGAAGATTTCCATAAATATACAGTCTATTATTTTCACAAAAATATTCCTCTTGGATATGGACTGGAAAGAAATTTCTTGAATCTAGTGAAACAGTACGTCAAGATTTCATTTGTGAAAATACTCTTCAATCATTTTTCAGTAGTAATTTATTGAAATTTAAAAAATAGATTATAGGAAAAATAAGTCAGCATTTGGAAATAACCCATATAAGCCCTTTAAAATCGATGGACAAACTTCTACAAATTTTTCGCATTGTAGCACCGTAATGAAAAAGATTCTGTGTCATCCAACCAACCTACCAAGATTCGATATTTAAAGGTAGCGCGGTCAGTTTCAAGAAAATAGGTTGACGTACGAGTGGAGACGAGATTAGAATCAATCGTAGAATATTGGCCGTTATTGCTAAAATTTTTACAAAAATATTTCGTAATTTTGTTCTTTCTAATTATGGTAAAACTATAAAAAGTATATTACTAGAAGTTTAATCTCTGAGCGATTATTGTGCGTTTTTTTCCTTCTGAATTTTGCTAATATGGATTTCATTTGACTGTAAAAGACGCACAGCTCGATCATTTTCCAAATGATTGAAAAATGTCAAACGAACTCCTCCAATTAGCAAATAAAATATTCTTGTAGCGTGATTTTTTTTCACGTTACGCAGTTAAAAGAAGAATTTTGAAAGAAGCGAAAATTATTATGTACAAATATATTAAAATAACTGTATTTTGGAAGATTCTTTGCAGAACTCGAGATTTATCAAGAGAATTACATAAGCTAAATGATATTAAAGTATAAGATAGGATCTTCATGAAATGAGGAAAAAAAAATATTTAACAAATTAAACGATTTTAAACATTGCATATTTTATACTGTAGAACAAGCAGGAGGGGGGGGGGGGTCAAACGGGAAACATAAATTTCGAAGAAAGGAGGTGTAGATCGAAACCCCAGCGTATTCATTTATGGGGCTGTTCATAAATGATGCCACACAGTTGTCCAATATTTTTAACCCCTTCCCTCCCATTTGTCACATGTCACGCTTTATTACATATACATATACTTGTAGTTCAGAAACACAGCACTATGTTATATAGATCGTATTTCAAATTTTGTTTTTAAACTTTAACTGTGTATTTTAATGACTTTTACGTATATAACTATAAAAATAATTATAGTACGAAAGCACCCCAATTTCCATGTTTGTCGAGCAATTTCTAACTTGTTTAATTATCAAACCCCAGTAGAAGGACAATCGAGAATCGGTGTCACATTGAAATTTTTTAAATGTTAGACCTGTAAAGAACAGTACCATGATTATTTATATTACCTGGTTTAAATAGATTTCGTGAGAAATACTATGTATACTATATCGTAAGATATAAAAGCGGGGGGGGGGGGGAATAAAAAGCATTTTTTTTTAACTTTATTTATTTTGAGGGCAATGCAAGAAATTTATTAGATGACTTACTTTACATGAGTAAAGATGAACAAATATGGCTAAAAACATAATAAAGAGATTTAAGGATTAAATTTTATATACTTGGTAAGGAGAATAGAAAGAAAACATCAATTTTGGTGGGGTTCAGAGTAAAAATATATGTCTGATTATTTATTATTACAGTAAAAGTTTTAGAAAAATCAATGACCTTAAAAGTTTAAAATTCGCGAGTTGAGGGAGAAAAGGAAACAAGCAGATTTATTATTTATTTACTTCGGTGTGTGTTGGGGGGGGGGGGAGAAGTTCATTAGATGACTTGTTATTTATTTGCCTTTCAAAACATTTACAAATACGTTTAAAAAAAGATTAAGATGTAAGAAAATTTCAATGAATATGTTTTAGGCACTTAATAATATGCTGAGAGGGATAAATCCCAATTTCAGTTAGAGAGAAGGAATGTTTGTGATCGATTGTTTATTATTACAACAAAGTGACTAAATTTTGTAAATATGGATAAAGTGAGATAGACAGCAAAACGGCGAAGTGATACTTCTGGAAGGGGTAATATTGAAGGCTGTGATGAGAGTAAAAGAAGGGAACGAAATTTTGATAATAAGGGGAGGCAAGGGTTATATAGATTATTTTTCCTAAATCAAAATTTCAGAGAATTCAGATTTTCACCTTCAGTTAATAAATAATTAAAGACTTAGATATTTTTAAGGACTTTTTTTCAAATTCTGCATAAAACTAAGTTTTTTTAAGGAGCAAAAATTACTTTTGAAAAAGTAAATACGTTTTAAAAAATTCAAGAAACATAAGAAACGTGTAGAATCAATAAAAAGTATTCCGCTACATTATGGTCTATGTGGATAAATCATTTGTGGTGTTTTTAAGAGCGTCATCCTAATTTAAATGTAATGAAATTCATATATACTACTGAGGTACTCTTGAAGATAGTTATTAAAAAATATCATAGGTATAATACACTTATAGTATACGTACAGAGGATCTCCATAGTAATCTATTATATCTGGTCTAAAAATAATTTCGCGATGTATTGTTGTAATAATGTTACGCATTTACAAACAATTAAATTGATACAAACTTCTGAGATGGACTAAACAATGCTTGCGGTATAATATTTGGTGAAAAGCATTTACTCATTCAATTACAGAGTTACAAAAATGATTTCGGTTGTAAAATGTTCTTCGGAGAAAAACTGTTTCTAGCGTATTTAATTTATGTTCACTACTTCGAACATCAAATTCAATGAAATGCTGTTTCTTGTATACTCTGTTTTTAAAAAAAAATTCATAAATACATTCTATTTGTATACTTAATGAAATTAAACTTGGTGAAATTGCTCATCTGTTCCCCGCCGCACCCGCTTTTTTTATCACTTACAAAGTCTCTTCTTCTTCACTGTTCGGGGTTTTTTTTCAAAGGGAGATACTGCACAGTCGATCTAGCTTTATCAATGTTACAGTGTTTTACGGTTAAGTTTTCTTTCTAATTTTATTATTCATTGCAGAACAATGTAATAATTCCCACGAACCATCTGTCGACATACAGTTGGCAAAAAAATTATTTGTACACTCTAATATGTTTAATTTTTAACTAAATAAAAACAGATATTTTGTCAAAAATAGTTTTAATACAGTCTGTTTACCGTGCGTTTTAAATTACACAACAGAAAATTTCGATAAAGATGCAAAATAATTTTCTAATAGGAAAAGTTTAAAAATTTCTTGCAAAAAAGTATGTGTACATTTCTCCATCCTGATATGTACTGTGTTTTATAGTGTTTATGGTTCAAAGGACTACTTATACAGAAGCTGTTAATAATTTTTAACTTCATATTATATTTTTCTGACATTTAATCTAATTTGAGTTATTTATTTGCAGTATTTTTTGCTTAAATCTTTTGTTTAATTTCATTATAATTTAAAAAAATGAAGTGTACAAATACTTTTTTTGCCAACTGTATAAAAAGCTAAAGTGTGATTCAATAGCAAGATTTCAATACGATGAATACCAGAAGTGATGGGGCGATCGCCCCCCCCCCCTTTTAAGCCTAATGAAGGGTCTGCAAAATGGTATTAGATGTCCACAGGATAAATGAATCGTATTTAAGATTGAGAAAGTGCGACCTGACCGAACTCGACCAAGCAGTCGCAGTCCGGATCGGGCCGCGCCAGTTTTAATTCATGAGACAAAGTTTGGGTCAGATCTAGAGATCTGCACGGATCGGACCAGGCTGGCAAAATATTTCCGAATTTTAAATTAGACCAGCAGAAAAAAAATATGAGAAGGCCATACGGGCCGGGTCGATTAAAAAAAAAAAAAAAAAAAAAAAAACGGGCCTGCCGTCCTATTATAAAGATTTCGGCAAAAACGCTAAAATGTGAACTATTTTCAATGAATATGGGTTTAACGAGAGTAGCTATAAATCTGTGTCACGACTCGATACTAGTTTGACAACATCAATACAGAAATGTAACTTTTATAGCGTAGAGATCGGCATCAGACAGTTACTTTTTTTTTTTTTTTTTTTTTTTTTTTTTAAGGGGATTAATTTTTTGGCAAACTGGAGCCGGGCCTTGCAGTGTTTTTCTAATATAAGCGAGATGGGTCATAACTAGACTTAATTGTTCATGAAACGTGTTTGGCAGATAAGATGATTTGTAAAAAGTATTAGAAGGGATAAAGAATTTCTGTTAACGTACCCTTTGGAAATATACTGCTTGGTGTTGCTTAAATTCATTACTCAACAACATGAAAGTTTGACACATTTTCTGACTAATTTTAACTGTAAAGGTACAAAATTAACAAGCCTGACTTTGAAGAGATTTGGAATCGAATAGTACATTTTATTTTTGTTAATTAAGATATTTGTATATACTTGTTGAGATATAAGAGATTCGTGTCACGTGATTTCAGATTTTTCTCCTTCTCAATGTTTTGCTTTCGGAAATTCTTTTCAAAACGCTAATTTTCACAATATTTTCTTAAATTGCTTGTTTAAAAAAAAAAAAAAAAAAAAAAAAAAAAAAAAGTTATTCTATTACATTGTTTCTGAATAAAAACACCTGTTAATCTCATGCGTTTCCGAAAAGAAATGAATATAGGAATACATAAGAAAATAGCTCCTCTAGATTTGAGAAAATTTTTGATAAAATGATATAGAAGTATTTTCATAAATCTAGTTTTTATTACACAGCTTCCAAAAATATGATAATTTTAACTTTTTTTAAATTTTATTCTAAACCATATTAATTTTTGACTGCATCTTTATTTGAATGTTGAAAGTCTAAGAATCTAAGTAATCATTAATGTTTTTATAAGTGTATTTTCTGTAAAATCACCCCATAAATATATAAGCAATAATATTAAAAAAAATCTTAGTTGTATGATAAAAATCTGAATTTTTTCGAAATAATAGAAATTATGTCGGGCCTGATCGGGCCGGGCTCGGACCGACTTTTGAATTTTATAACGGGGCGGGCCAAAATAACATTCATTCGATCCGGGCCGAGACGAGACTGGAAATTTCAACCCGTCCAGACCTCTTGTCAGGTCTTCAACCTTTCGGAAACCGTTCCGAGTTCGGATCTTACTTTTTTATGCAAAACTTGACAAGACTTTTTTTTTCCCTTCCATATCGGGGCTGACGTGGATTTTGTTCTTCTAGAGGTCTGCCCGGATTTAAATTTTCATGCCCAGTCTCCAAAAGCAATTCAATTTTAATCCAACCCAAGCTCGCTAAAATAAAAAAAAAAATATGGCCTAGAATAATCTGATACAAAACAGACCAACAAATCCAAATTAAAACAAAATCAATCTATATTTAAAGGTAATTGGCCGTAAAATCGATCGATATTTAAAGGTAATCCCAGTTTATACCGGATCCAAATGTGTCAAAACCCAAAAGAAAAAAAATGTCCCGAATCCGAAACGTTTAAAGTCAACGCGACCCATAATGTATCAATCCGAACCCAAAAATTACATATTATGTCAAATCGAGCCTTTGCCCGAACACGGCACAAACATTTTTGTCGTTCTGAAACTGAAATGAAAAAAATGAACTCATGTATTTCAATCCAATTATAAAATGTATTTTACAACTTTAACATGAATGTCATAATTTATATAGAAAAAAAATCTAGTATATACACTTTACTGAAAACCTATTCGTAAGTGAGCCTGCTCAAACACGGTCTGCAGCAAAAAAATATAAATCTACCCGGCCTACTGAAAACAAGTGGAAATAGCCGGACTCTCAATTTAAAAGAAAAAAAAAATTCCCCTTACCGAACTTTTTAATTAACACAGATCCCCACCTTGTTCTTGGCGCAGCATATCTCTAAAAGGTCTTTACGCCGTAAAACTCCATTCAACCGACCAACCAATCAACCCAAATCCAACTCTCAGAAGTTAAACCTTATCCCGGAACGGAACAGAACCGAATTTGAAAAATGTAATTGAATTACATTTCTTTTAATTCGATTCTTTGAGTGAACTGACCCAAACCCGACCCACAGCAAAAAGGTCAAGGCGATTCGAACACGACTCACTGCAAAATTTAGAAATAATCCCCCCCAGCAATGAAAATCATTACCTCCACCTCCCGCCAGAACCACTAAATTTTTAAATCGCTTCCCCTTGAGGATTCTCTTCTTCCAGCACCCTTGAATCAGAAAAGAGCGTTCTTCTAAGAAGTGCACTTAAAACAACTTCATTTTTCAAACATTCGACTAAAATAATTTATTTGACCCCTGAGCGGTCCTTCTTCCGATCCAGACCCGAAAATTCCATTGGAAATCAAACCAAAACACGACCAAACAATTTTCATTGTTTAGAACCGAAATGAAAGAAAAAAAAATCCAAATTTAAATAAAAGTATAAAATGTCGACAGTTATATTTCTAATATCAATTTTATCCTTTATATAGAAAATAAATATCTAATATACACTCGTTAATATTAAAATAACTGTAGATCCTCTAAATAACGGAAACAGCCAAATAGAGATGTGTAAATTATTGAAAAGTATTCGTTAAATAGAGGTATCTTCTATTCGAGACAATCCATATGAAGATTTTAATGTAGATGTTAACATTTACGAATAGCAATTTTCAACGTAAAATCTTAAATATTCATAATTAATTTTTTTCGAAGTGTCTATTATGGCGTTTATATAGTTTCATTTTATAGTGTCTTCTATATTTTCTTTTATAATACTTTTTTTAAATATTTTCTCGCATAGCGAAGAAAATATTTAGACCTTTCATTTGAAATATCGGGTCGAATTGAATCCTTCTTGCGAGATTGTAAATCCAGTATGAAACCGATCCGAATTCAAAATAATGTAAATTAATTTGACCCGAAAACAACAACAACAACAGCAAAAAAATGCAGAGAAAAGCGATAAAAAGTAGAATTCCCTCGGTCCGCAAGAAAAATATAAAAATCAACTCGGCCAGTAGTAAAAAAGTAAGAAGTCAACTTGACCGAAACCAAACCACCGCCAATAAAATAGTACTCACCCCCCCCCCCCCACAAAAAAAAATAGAAATTAACCAGACCCAATTCCAACTAGCAGCAATAAAGAGAACCGGACTCCAACCCAACCCGCAGCGGCAAAGTAGAATTGAACTTAACTGAAACACGACTCGCAGCAAAAAAATTAGGATTTAACCAGAACAACGACAAAAAATGAAAGTAAAGCGGATCCAAACCCGACCCGCAACAAAAATTTACCCCCACCCTACCCATGATGAAAAATAAAATTGTCCCGACACGAGCTGCAGGTGCGATTGGAATTTCTGAAGTCCCCCCTCCCCCCCTCTTTTTGAGGAGTCTCCAGATCTGCCCTTGTACCAGTGCAAACAAAAACTGCTAAAACAGCAAAATCGTCTAAAAATTTTACAATGTTGTATTGAATTGTCATCCATTAAATATACACAAACTCGTAAAGTTTGTATATATCTCGACTAATCTTGTCCACGATACTTTATATGATGTTTTGGAATATGCAAAAGCCTTCTGCTTGATAGATGCTGCATTAGTTGATCGTCGAAAAAAAACTCTAAAGAAGAAACAATTCTGAAAAGTATTAGATAATAAAATTTGCTGAATAGCAGACTTTAAAAAAAGGCTATATTTTGCGTTACAGTTTCATTATTTTTACTTTTATATTGTAACTAGCGGCCCGCCCTCGCTTTTCTACAGGCAGAGCAAGTCGCCCAGTCCCCAGCCACTACTGATACCGCAAATTGTTACTACCACTTCATTTCATTAAATCCAACTACTAAAAACATTACCCTCCTTTTAGGTAGTCAGATAAAAAGTAGCCTATAGGATAATCTAAGGTATCAGATACCTCCATACAAAAATTTCATAAAAATCGATCTATCCGTGCCGTTCGTGAGTTATAAATGGTGTAACCAACACGACTTTGTTTTATGTATATAGATTATAGCAGCCCGTTCCGGCTTCTCACGGGTATTAAAAAAAATTTTCAAGTTATAAATTTTTTCACACACACTCATAACCAAATAATTTAAATATCGTCTCTAATATTGACTCCCCTCCCGTGCCCCAGTGACGCCTACATCACATATTATATTGCAGCCTAGCCGAGCCGGTTGAACGACAACCACGCGACTTTTTTCTAATACTTACATTTTTAAATTCGTGATATCTTTCGAATGGAAAGTCCAAATCGAATAATTAAAGTCATATAAAGGTATTAAATCAGTCTTGATTATGAAGTAATTTATTTTGATAAGGATTAATATTAAGGTAAAAATAAAGAGCTTTTATAGAGACGACATTTTAATTATTTTTTTAAATAAAAAAAACACTTATTGTGATGTAACTATAAGAGTTAGACATATGCTGACGCGACATTTTTTGTAGATAATTATATGTTAGCAAAGTCGTAGTACATTATTTTGTTCTATAATCAATAGTATTCGCAGCGGACGCGATGTAAGGATTTTTAAGGTCATTTTTCTACACCTTGGGTTACATTATTGGCATTTTAGTAAGAATCCCTGCATTTTTTTGAAAATATAAATATAGCCTATGTTCACCGGAAATAGTGCAACTTTACAACGGTGAAAGAATTTTACAAATCCGTCAAGTAGTTTCGGAGCCTATTCAATTCAAACAAACAATCAAATATTTCCTCTTTATAATTTCATATTAAATTAAATAAGTAATATTTATACCTGGGCTTAGTGAAAAGTCCGCATTTGAAATGGTAGAAAACGTTACAATTTTAAATATTTGACCACTCCCCGTAAAAAAAAAAAAAAAAAAAAAAAAAAAAAATACTCCTGCTTCATATTTGACGCTCACTACTCTTTAAAATATTTACTATCTGTTATAACTATTTTGAAAACTCCAAAACAAGCGTTTTGCGATTTTTTTAAAATTCTAATTAATTCTCGTGTCAGCATTTATTTTCCTTTTTTAATAATTGCTAAATAGTTTTAAAAATTAAAACCCACGCTTTTATATCAGGTCCAACTAAAATGTTTATTTTATTTTATTTTATTTTTTTTTTTTTTTTTTTGGGGGGGGGGGGATGGTTGCATAGTTACGATTTTCATATGTGTTTCAGTTATTGTCATGTATCTATGGGTGTCAGGTAATTTTTAATTTCTCAAATTGCTTTTGATTCGTTTATCTAGCGTTTTATTTTGATCCTTTTAAGCGGTGACTGTAGCCTATGTTCACCGGAAATAGTGTAGCTTTTCAAAGGTGAAAGAATTTTTCAAATCCGTCAACTAGTTTCGGAGCCTATTCAATTCAAACAAACAAACAAACAAATATTTCCTCTTTATAATATTAGTATAAATAAATAATGATAAATTTTTGCAATTCCTTGTCTTAGCGAATATACCATTTTGTTACATTAAAATAAAATGTACCACGCAAGATAAATTTCCAATTTTTAACGACTGTTAAAAGTGCATCTTTTTCCTAAAAAGTAATATATATTAAAAATATCGCTTTAAAGTTTCCAACAAGTTGATCAATAACTTTAAAGTTTTAAATCTTTAAAACTTTCTGACTTTAATTTCTACTTATTTTTGATAAAAACTGTTTTCAAACTCAAAACGCTAATTTGTCAGTTTTTTTATACATGTATAAAAGTAGGACATATATAACATAAACAAGTACTAGTATTTTTTGATTATGTAATTTTATTAATTGTTAACTATTTTAACTGTAAAAATACGTAGAAAAGAACGCATTTTTTTTTTTTTTTTTACTATTTTACTTAATAATACTAGACTAAAATCGGGTGCCTATAGTTTCGTATAGTACCAAAAACACGCCCAGGGGCATATGAAAAGAAAATTGGCGCACGGGGCAAAGTTTCAAGTTAGCGTCCTCTCCCCCAACCTTTTCTTGTAATGTCCAAAAAATGGCATTGATAGTATAAATGTGGCGCCCCCCCCCTTTCTTTCGGAAGGCGCTGAATAAGTCCCCTCCACATGTACCCTTGCAGCGCCGTGCGAAAAGAAAGGGGAGGCAAAGGGGGCGGTTGCCCCGGCTGCGTAAATTTAGGGGGTGCCAAATTTATACTACCAACGTCCTTTTTAGTCTGTCACAAGAAAAAGTTCAGGGAATGGGACGCCAAACTGAAACTTTGCCCCGAGCACAGTTTTCTCTTCGCACACCACTGCCCCCCCTCCCTTTCATATATTTTGCAGGGTGAATAAGGAAATTTATAAATTCCAAATATAGCCCCTTGTCCTTTTAAAGATACCTATCTATTTCACAAAAGTTCCAATTATAAGCAGGCTTTAAAATTATCAAAATTTTCTTTCTGCTAAAGGGAAACTTTCTGTAATTTGTATCGAATCTACCTTTTTTTGTAAGAACTTGAAAAACTATATATATACAAACAAAATGCATAATTTTCTTCTTTGGAAGTTAGCTAAAACTTAAAAATAGTATTAATTCATAAAAATAAAGAATTTGAAATCGTCATTTTTTTCCAAGAATAAATACTGTTAAAATTTACCAATAATCGTTGAAAAAATTAAATCCAATATTTCGAAAGGAGGCGTTTATTTCAATGCTTTACTATACTCCAATCACCACAAAAAACGCAAGGAAAAGAAGTGATTTCTTTACATTTGCTAAACTGGATCGGTGATAACCAATCAGTTTCAAAAGGGCGGGATTTGGCGCAGGCGGAGATCATATAATTATAACACATTATTTGTTCCATTTTTGGTCAAAATCTTTCCAAATTTTGCTCATCCTAATAGCAGTAGAAATATGGAAAGCATATCATTGGAAAGCTTAAACACTAATCTTCCGTGAAGCGTTTTTATTTTTTTCTGAATTTTGCTGAAATAGATTTTATAAGACTAAAAAGGCCACAACACCTCGAATTTCACTGAATCCAAAATTTAGAGGGTCCTCAGAATTAAACTACAACGAAAATAAGAAAAGTACAAACTAGCCCGGTAATAGAATGTCCTCAGCTATCCTGTGAAAAAAAAAAATCATGTAAAAATATTAAAATTTCAGCGAGATATTAGAAAAGAACGCTCCCATAGATTTTACATTAGCGCTCGGCTTTTACCGCGTGACTAGTGTGTGCTCTTAAACTAGACGAAATTTTCTACTCAAATTTATAAGTGGAAGTTTTCACCGACTAGTGTCGGCGGGACCCTCGGAGTTACTGTCGAGAGACTAGCACGAAGCTGGCTGCTTCTCGCGGCCGTCCGCCCTGGAAAGTAATCAGTCAGTGGATCCGCTTCCAAAATCTATCCCCGCACAGATTTTGGCCGGATGCTCACTGGTCAATGCGAAGGTGCATCGCTCTCAGAGGAATTATCGGTCCGAACCGGGTCTGGCGCGTCTTTGGCGAGATTGGAGCTTTCTGTGCGAGTGATTCAGACTTAGCAGACTAAACATAACTTTCAAGCAAATAATACCCGAGCCGGGTGGGGTGTCGCTTCGGAAGCCGGTGGAGGAGGTTTTACTGTGCCTTCATCTTTCTTGTAGAAGCACTCATTGCACGGGGAGGGAGCATGGCGCCGATGTAAGAAAGTGTATGATGGGGTCTCTGAGTCTCGCGCGGCTCCCCGGCTGGAGGAACACAGCGGTGCGCGCGGGATTCTGTTCGCTCCTACCCTATAGTGTCACTGCCTATGCCGTATAGGTTGAGCTTTCCAGGCCCACTTGGGGTCGCATAACTTCAGACCCCCCCCCCCCCGTGCGTGAGCTGAAAAATTCCGCAGGAGCGGGAGGGGGTTGGACGTAACACCTAGGTAAAGGTCTGCACGGGCCCGGGCCTGGCCCGTGGCCCGTACCCGGCCCGTCGGAATCGCTTCGGATTTTCTAACAGGCCGGGCCGGGCCGGCAGATTTAGAAAAGTTTTTTCAACGGGCCGGGCCGGGACGGCAAAAAAATTGAACGGGCCAGACGGGCCGGGCCGGGCCGATAAAAAAAAATTTTGGGCCTGCCGGCCCGTGCTGAAGATTTAAGCAGAAACGATAAAATATGAGCTATTTTCAACGAAAATGGTTTTAACGAGAATAAGTATAAATGTGGCCATACTAGTTTGACAGCGTCAGTATACATTATGTGTAACCCGTTTTAATATTTTTTTAGCTGACTCATGCCTGTCCGAGATCACGCTTGCATTATTTTTCTACAAATAGACTGGCCGAACCGGTGCTAGACTTAATTATTGGCAGAAAATATGATTTGTAAAATTATTAACAGCCATAAAGAACTTATGTTAGCTTAGTCTTCGGATATATACTTCTTGATGATTTTTAAATTAATTTCTCAATAATGCGAAAGTTTGACACATTTTCTGATTAATTTTAAATTGTAAAAGTATAAAAGTGACAAGCCTAACTATTGAAGGGATTTGGAATCGAATAGCGTTTTTCATTTTTGGTAAATAAAATACTTGTATAACCTTGTTGAGATATAATAGTTTCTCAAATGATTGCAGGTTTTTCTTCCTTCCCTTGCTATTGCTTCCGGAAATTCTATTCAAAACGCTAATTAAGACAGTATTTTATTTGTTTACAGTATTCTTAAATTGTTTGTATCAAAAATTGGATAACGCCATTCGATTATATAGTTTCTGAATAAAGATATCTGCTAATCTTATGCGTTTCTGAGGAAAAATAAATGAATTTAGAAATGTATCAGAAAGGAGCTTCTTTGAATTTAAGAGTGAATTTGGATTTGAAATCTATAATAAAATAATATAGAAATATATTTATAAATCTTCTTTAATTAAGCAGCTTCAAAATTAACGATGTTTTTAGCTTTCTTTCTTTTTTCTTTTATTCTAAGCCATATTAATTTTTTAATGAATCTTTCTTTATTCGAATGTTGAAAGCCTAAGAATCTAAGTAATCATTAATGTTGTTAATGTGTATTTGCTGTAAAATATACTGTAAAATCATTCCATAGATATGTATGCAGTATTCTTTAAAGAAATCTTTGTTATATGATAAAAATCTGAATTTTTTAGAAATCGTAGAAATTGTAACGGGCCAAAACGGGCCGGGCCGGGCCTGTTTTCGCTGATTTTTGTACGGGCCGGGCCGGGCCTAAAATACAAAAATTTAAACGGGCCGGGCCGGGCCCAGGCCGAACTTTTGAGTTTTACAACGGGCCGGGCCGGGCCTGAAAATTCCGGCCCGTGCAGACCTCTACACCTAGGCCAGGCGGCGTCTATACCGATAAGAGGGCGTTTTCTCGGTCCCTCTAGGTTTAGCTACGAACATCTAGTCCTATCTCCCGGGATGGCACGCATCATATTCGTACTAAGGGTCGTCCGTAAGTCGGTACGTTCCGGGAGTGGGAGCCTCCCCCCCCCCCTCTAAGTCTGGTCTCAACATGTCTTACCTCAGTTATACGGTTTGATCTTGGAGGTCAGTCGCAAAGCAACTAAATCTCGGAGGTTCTCGGCATTGGCTCGTGGGTTTCTGCGTCTTAACAGGTGCCGTTGTAATGGGGTACACGACATTTCGGTCCCGCCATTTCGGTCCCGCCGTATCGGTCCCGAGACATTTCGGTCCCTGGACATTTCGGTCCCGAGACATTTCGGTCCCGAGACATTTCGGTCCCTGGCCATTTCGGTCCCTGGTTATTTCGGTCCCGAGACATTTCGGTCCCTTGCCATTTCGGTCCCTTGCTATTTCTTTACCGGCCACCTTATAGCTTGGTTTCTCACTATCAAAGGCCTACTAAACGCTGTAAGCTCAACATTGTTCGGGCTTTTTTCAATATTTTTATTCTCCTGCCCCCCCTTCCCTCAAATTTTATACAAAGCTGAATATAATAGTCCAATAAGTTTAATCTATTGTAACTCATGATAATAAAATCACAGCGAGTTGAAAATTTGATTAAATAATGTTACATAATTTTACACTGTCTTTATTATTATTATTTAACAGAATGAATATTTTAAGTTTTATCATATATTCTTTGTATTAGGTATTTTATCCATACAAAAAACTAAAATACATATTTGATTCGTTGTTTTAGCACACTTTCTTAGAATTTTTAAATTAGTGATTTCGTAACTAGGCGTGCTACGAAAATTTTTTGTTTAAAAAATAAAAATGCTTCAACGACTTTTTTTATGTAATAATTATTAGTTGCAATTTTTTTTTCTCACTTTATGAAGACAATTTTTGTGAATTAATTTTATTGAAAGTATTTCTTTGTAATAAAATGATTATTTTTTAATTTTATATAATAATGTAACTATTATTTTAAATAATTTTATTTTCAAATTTTAACTGACAAAACTAAGTTTTTTTAATTTATCGTTTATTTATTTATTTATTTATTTGCATTACCTTTTCGCTCTCACTTTCACAGAAAAAAAAATTGAAAATTCTTATTTTAATTTTATTATTCATTGAATTAATAGTTTTAAATTTCAGTAACTTTAAATATAAAATAAATAAACAGGTAAACAATAAGTTTTAGTTTATAACTACTACAAAACATAATGATAAATTGAATATAAAACAGATTATTTATTGAGTTTATTTAAAGTAAAATTCGAAATGCGTATTAACAATTTTATCAATTTAATTAAAGATTCATTAAAAATACATATATTTAATAAAATATTAATTTCATTTTAATTTTAAAATCACTAACTGTTTTGAGATTTAATTTATAGCAATTATTCATCACCATAAGTTTTTATTCAAAAATTATTATTTATTTCAAAAAAAGGAAATTATTATTATTATTATTATTATTATTATTATTATTTGAAAAACCAATTAGTAACGTTACGTAATAATTAATTAAACATAATAATGCAACACTGTAACAATGCGTAAAAATATTTCTTAACAGTGTTGAATTCAGACAATTTTCTCTGGGAGGGACTTCTGTGGCTCCGGGGGGGGGGATTCAATAGAGTCCTGGGGGGGTTGCACTTTTTTACCACTAAAACACAAAATCTCAAAATTTCTGGGGGGGGGGGGGCATTTGATAGCTCCGGGGAGAATGACCCGCCTCTGAATTCAACACTCTAAAATGTTCCCTATAAAATTATGTCAGATATTTCCCATGCACAAAATTTCAGCTTGCTGGAGAAGGGACCGAAAAGTCCAGGGACCGAAATGGCGATGGACCGAAATGTCTTGGGACCGAAATGTCTCGGGACCGAAATGTCTTGGGACCGAAACGTCTCGGGACCGAAACGGCGGGACCGAAATGGCGGGACCGAAACGTCCTGCTTCCGTTGTAATGCGGGTCGTTGGGATGGGAACCATTCGGATCTCTTCCGAGTGTTGGGTGGTGAGGACTGTCGTAATCAACCGTTCGTCCCGAGTTTGGGAATGGGGGCCGTGTGATGTGCGCAGGGCGGTGCACAGCCAGTCAATCGGATACGTCAGAAGATGTGGTTGACCCGTGTAGTAACCTGAAAGGGACCCACTTTGAAGCCTTGCTTGAATGAGCTGTAAGTGTCAACCTGGGCCTAGAAACGGGGAACAGTCACTCTACTTTATGCTTTTTTCTTATGTTTAATTGATGAAGATGATCATACGTGTCTCGAAACAGTATAAATAATTTAAATAACTAGTTATTGCAGTTTAACTCCGTTGAAAACAAAACAAAACCACATGAGCGGAAAAAGGACAGGATTGGTTTGACGTCACTACACATGAAATGTGGATTCTTCTTAGCGGTCTGCATTGTGCATTCAGATCGTGTTCTATTTGTTATCCACTATAAACATCTTTTAAAGACTCATTTACACAAAACTAAAATCTAATTAGGGTCGAAAGATTGTTTTAACATATCCAAATATAATGTACTATTAATTTTCATTTAGAAAAGCGCTACAGTTGTTCGAATTCAAAAAATACAAAAGTACACCTTCTGGAAATAGTTATCCCCTTCAAATTTATTTTAAGGGCATAAAAAATACATTTAATGTTGGTAAATATACAAGAATCTAATGCCAAAAAACGCATTTACTTTTCCCTTACTCTAATTTACTTAAAAGAATAAAAATTGATAATTTTATTAAAAAATAAATCTTAAGTAAAATCGCCTTTATCTTGTTCCTGAAATGTTGTTTCCCTAAGGCCCCTGTCCTCGCCCGAGAAAACGCTCGCTAGCTAATGCTATTCCTATGGGGAAGCATTTTTCTAATAACTTTTTCGCATTTCGGAGTATTTTTTTTTTCATTGGATAGCTGAGGTGCATGCCGACATCGCTCCTTTTTTACTTTTTCGATTTTAGTTGTAGATATTTTTGGAAAAAAAAAACACTTTTACTTTCGAAACCGGTTTTAAAAGTGAAATTAACTTTATAAAAAATATCTACAACCAAGATCGAAAAAGTAAAAAAGGAGCGATGTCGGCATGCACCTCAGCTATCCAATGCAAAAAAAAAAAAAAAAAAAAAAAAAAAAAAAAAATAATTAAAAATGTCAAAATAGGAATAGCATTAGCTCGCGAGCGTTTCCTAGGCCAGGAACAGGGGCCTTAATTCATTGTAATGCCTAATAATTTTTTTTGTTATGAATAAAATTTCGTTTTATGCAGATTATATAACAGATAAAAAATTAACTCGAATTTACAATGAGAAAATGAGTTTTTGAGCAAAAGCGCAGAAAACAAGAAAAAATTCTTTTAATATTGACTTGTGGAATAAAAATTTTAAATTAACTACTGTCAATAATAATTGTGTATTCACAGATCAGAAACAAATTGCTAACATACGAGAGTAAATTTACATTTATTGCCTTTTATTTATGTGCTTACTTAAAAATAATATTAAAGCAAAAACCTGAAACTTTACACTCTTTTATAAGTATCCAATGTTTTTCTTAATAATCACACCTCATTTTATAATTGCAATTCATGATTTTTCCATAAAATGTCCAACGATAACATACCAAACGATAATTTGGCATGGCTATCGAACCCGATTATGGAAAATTCATTGCTTTTCTTTTACATTTGGTAGAAAATATAAGCTTGAGAATTTATCTTGAAAAAAAAAAAAAAAAATTACAACATTTGCTTTATTTCTGTTTTAATATGAGGAAAGAGAAGAAAATCTTTATTTAAACTATCATTTAGAATTTCTAAACAGATTTTTAACGTATAATCATTGTTTAATTAATATCAAAGTGTTAATTTATTCAAGCATATTTCTTAAATATATTACATACTTTATTTTTTACTTAAATTTCCTACTGTATAAACTATTTGCAGCTTCACAGCAATTTGGCCTTTTTGGGGCGACCGACGTTTAGAACATAATAAATACACTGTTGAAGCAACCTGTAAAGACGAAGAATATTTGACGATTTTTTATCATCTGTGATGGGTTAACAGAAAAGCCCGTTAAAATTGGTATAATTAACTTCTAAAAATATTTAAATGTTGTACTGTCATCAAAAGCATATCTTTGTGCAAAATTTTTATATTTCTTAATTTACCTGAAAATGATTGTAAAATCAAATACAAAATACAATCCTTACCTACAGAAACAAAATTTAAATTACAAAAAGTGTAAAAATAATTTAATTACCGTTTTAGTATTATTTGCTTACGAATAACCTTTGAGTACATGCAGTGCTTTTTGTTTGTTTGTCATTCCACGTAACATGAGCAAAAATGTAAAAAAGCCGTAGCTGCATAGGAGCCGATTTTAATAAAACTTGACACACATGTTCAATTCATATTCAAATGTAGCTCTGCAATACTTATATTGATGAAAAGTAAATTATTTTAGCTGTTTTGGATATTTAAAAAACTTATGATATAGAATGGCATGCGTGCATTCATCGAAAGTTGAAAGTTTGAAATTTTGCATCTTGAAAACTAACAAAAATGAATTTTTTTTAATAAAATTGTAATTTTCTGATAATATAATAAAAAATAATATTTGATAATTATTTTCTGAAAATCAATCTTGAACATTTATTGAGTAATAATAATCTGATACCATGGTTAATCATAAATTGTCGAATTTTATTGTCTAGCTTTAAAAGTATTCTTAAATTTATTAATAGAATTTCGGGATAATTTTAGAATATCAAAAATAAATTAAATTAATTGTAAGACTTTTTTAAAAAAAGTTTAGTAATAAATAATTATAAATAATTTATTACTATCAATGTATGTTTTCTGTTATAAGTTAATTAGATATTTAAATTTTCATAATTCATATATTTTATTTGGGAAATTAATTTGATTTGTAATATATTTTATTTGTAAAATAATTTAATTAGTAATATTTCATATGAAAAATAATTTAATTAATAATTTATTTTATTTGAGAACATAATTTAAGCAATAATAATTAGTTGTTATTAAGCAACGATACTTAATCTTTTTTCTTTTTAATATTTTATAATTTTAAAATAGAAATTTAATTATTTAATAACAAAGTAATTTTAATAATTTTTTAATACTTGTTTCAGCTTTATTAATGAGTGTTTTCATAAACTTTTTTATTATATTATGTCTTAATTGCTTATTCATTTCATGCGTGCAGGAGAAGTTTCAGATATTTTTTGTAGTGATGTTTTTCTTCATATATGAAAATGATGTGAAGTGTTTAAATTATTTAATCCATCTTATTTGTAATTTAAAAAATTGTCTGAAACATTCTTACTGTTTATAGTAAAATCTTGTTTTAATTAGATGTTTTAACTGATTTTTTTTTGTCTTCTTTGTTTAATAATTCATCTGCGGTTCATAGTAATTCTTTATGATATTATATTAATTGAATTAAAAATTTAGCTATTCGATTATGTGAGCGTGATATTTTTAAATTTTAGTATGTTTGCTGTAGATTACTTAGTGAAACAAGTCTTATAAAATAATATTTTAATTAAATAAACTTAGAAAAGAAATGTTTCACTTGTTATTATTATTAAGTAATTTGAAGTATTTTAGATTGTATGTAATTTTTATATAAAATTTTGGCAGATTTTTTTAATGTTAGACCGTATTCAATTGTTAATAGTAATTTTTGTAATATGTATGGGGAGTTCATCTATTTATGGGTTGAGTTCTTATCTTATCATAGATAGCATGCTGTAAGATTTATCTAGAAAGTGGTAAATCATTGTTAGCTGAACTTTCTTTACATTGGTTATATATTAGAAGAGCTTTATAAAATTCATTAGAAAAAGTAATATTTGATAATTATACTTTGAAAAAAAAATTACTTTACATTTTCATTGTGATATATCAAATCTTTAGAGGTTTTAAATAAATTTTGAATAAAAATTTTAATATTCAACTAGAATTTTTGATTAGGTCTTTTAGAATATTTATCGTGAGACAAGATTATTCTTTCAATTTGGCGATTTATTTTACGTTTTTGTTCTAATTGTATGAGATTTTATTTTAAGTTGGTGAATTTAATCTTTCATTTTCTTACTATTTGAAATATTTTGTATTAATTTGGCGATTTTATGTTCATTCCCTTTATGGGGGTTGAAAAAAAAAAAAAATGCGAAGTGCGGTTCGGTGTTAGCACTCTGGGGGTATAAATAGCCGTGAAAGTTTCATCTTATGTCATTCGACGATTTGAATTCGTAGAGTTCAGACGTGTATTCATTCGCTCTTGCTTTTATCTAACAAGGAAGGTCTCCATACTGGGCATAATCAGAAACTTTTGAAAAAAATACTAATTAAACTACTTAAGTATGTAATAAAGGATCAGTCAAAATTAGCGGCGGAATCACATTAGAAATTATGTAAAAAAATAAAAAACTTTTGAATATTTGGCGTGAATATCACGCGATTTGGCGAGCAGCTCTTTTCCTCGCCAAAAGCAAAAGATTTAATGCAACTGAAAACTGCTAGATTTTTATAATGCGTGTAAATAGTATTTAATGAATTTAAACATAAATAATGAAAGATATATATATATATATATATATATATATATATATATATATATATATATATATATATATATATATTGTTTGTTGCTATAGTTTTTAATTTATCACTGGAAAAAAATTTTCATAAAAAAAAAATTCATATTGAAAAAAATTATTTTCATACATTTAAACGCATTCAAAATTAAAAGCCAGAGGTTTCCATGGCAACGAAGTTGACTTGACGATGCTCAATTGGACTTTGAACTTGAAACAATTTTAATGAATTTAAATTATGAATTTCATTTTAAATCGCAAATTTTGTTGGTTAAATTTGAATGTAAATACATATAAATATAGATATAACAAAATTATACTTGAAACTAACTAAAATTGGCAAAATTACAGTTACTTAAATAATATTTACCTAAACAAGTTCAGCATGAAACTTTTTTTCCTTAAATCGTATTTGACATAAAAAAGTATTTTTTCAAATTGCATTCTATCGCCAACCGATGATAAATCGCCAAATAACGAAATTTTCAACATTTTTTACGGACAGGGTTGGGAGATTCTGCCGAAATTTTTTTTATAAACGTATATATCCACATGAGAAGAACATTCTGTAATTTTTTCAGATTTTTCGGAGTATGCCCGTATGGAGACCTTCCTTGTAAGTGTGTAGTTTAGTTTGGCAAGATTGGTGTTTTAAGAATTAAAATTTTTTCGTTGATTTCTTTTATGGATGTTATCATGCCTTTTGCAGAAGCTGCTAAAACCATAAGTCCTTTAGCTTTGAAAATGTTCCAGTGTGTAACCTGTGAAAAATTATTCTCGACTCCTTTCAACTTGAGTCAACATATCAAGTTTCACTTACGTGGCAAGTCACATATGACAAAAGACTTTTGATCGAAAATCTAACTTGATTAGACATTATAAAATGCATACTAATGTTAAATCATTAGAACAAGGCAGACATTCTCGACTCTCTGTGACGAGGAATGATTTTTCTCAAAGTCCTATGAATATTGACATGTCATCTGATGAAGATGTGCCTTTGATGACTGTGATTTCTGAAGATGGGAAGATTTGTACTACGTGTAATAAGAGTTTTTCAAACTCTTTCAACTTAGAGCTACATATGAAGATTCCTTTAGAAGAGAAGTTATTTAACTGTGATGTGTGTCAGAAGACATTTGGATTGAAGTACGACTTACAGAGACATTTGAAAACTCATGAACAGTCTGCATTTAAGAGCCCACAATAGTCACAGAAAAAGTACGCAAAAAGACCCGGATGATTATGTAAAGTCTATGGGAGCGTTCTTTTCTAATATCTCGATCAAATTTTAATATTTTTACATGATTTTTTTTGCATAGGCTAGCTTAGGACGATCTACAACCGGGCTAGTCTTTACTTTTTCGATTTTGCTCATATATTTTTTATATTATGATAGTTTCAATTTCAGAACCGGTTTAAACCGGTTTTGAAAGTTAAAATATTTTTTTTTTTAATCTGAAACCAAAATCGAAAAAGTAAAAACTAGCCCGGTTGTAGATCGTCCTAAGCTAGCCTATGCAAAAAAAACCATGTAAAAATATTAAAATTTGAGCGAGATATTAGAACAGAACGCTTCCATAGACTTTACATAATCATCCGGGTCTTTTTGCGTACTTTTTCTGTGACTATTGTGGGCTCTTAAGAGGACACGCTAGTCACACGCCAAGGCAAATCAAGATGGCGACGCGCTTTTTCAGCGGATTCGAAGGATGGGCTAAAATCACTTTGATTGACATGCAATCATCCAATTAGGAAATAGAATGCTCTTAACCAATTATCTGCGACGATTTTTCTCTTCAAAGGTGCGCAATTCTAGCCGATTTCATGTTTAAAGGATTTTTTTCAACTGATTTCCCATTACTTTGGGTAAATGCAATGATGTCGAGCTTCAAAAGAATTTCAATCTCTTTATGATTAGCGTTCCAAAATTAAAATAGTTTGATTTTCAGAAAATAAACGAATAATTAATTTAGGTAGATTACTATAAAATAAAAACTATTTTATTTACTTAACGCAATCACAAAAAAATAAATAAATAAATAAATAAAAAATTAATATTGAATGAGAGGGGGGGGGGATATCAGGTATAAGTAGTTTAAATAACTATTTTTTTGGGGGGGGGGGGTAAGGGGAGGGATTCTTTTTAGAATACGAAACTTATCAAGATAAATAGCACTGAAGGTTAAAGTCGTAAATACTTCATAAAATTATGAGAAAAATATTTAGACAAATTTAAATATTTAAACATTGTTTATTTTTTGCGGAGAGGCAAGCAAGCAAGGGCGAAAAGGAAATAGAAATTTTGAAGAAAGGTGAAATAGGTGTTAATCCCAGCCTAGTCGTTTATAGACATAATACATAATTTATTATTGTTTGTAGTGACAAATGTGACAGAAAAAGTGTAGCAAATTTTAAAAACTTTGTGTGATGTTAAGTCAATAAAGCAAAATATTTTGTCAATATTTCAGGTGGAAGAAAATTTAGATTCTTGATGATTTTTACAAGCATTATATAAAAACCGCAAGGAGCTCTAACAATTTTTAATATTGAGCACTGACATAGAAGTAAAGTCTATAGGAGGGAGGGGGGGGGGGTTCTGAAAACTGTTTTTTAAATGGTACAGTCAGTTAAGAATGGTTTTTGTTTTGATACAATATATTGTACTGATTCATTTTTTATGGATTTACTCAACTCAGCCGAAAACTCGGGTAATTTTGGTATTTATGTTTAGTTGTTCAATTTTGAGCTAATAGAAAGGAAATAACTGCGAAAAGTTGTGAAAATTTACTTGCACATTAATGGAAAATCACAATATTTTATTTAAATATTTCTCTAAAGATATTTTACTGTATGAAATGCACAAACACAATACGCAAAAAATGTAAACATGTGTTTTGTGTAGAATTTAATGCATATCTATCGCTTTATTTTTAACACTTTCCTACATAGATAAAAAGATTTTGTTAATATTATAGTTAGCAGAGATTTATAATTAGCACTTAAAAAAAATTAAACATACTTAAAGACTTAATTATTTGTGCAGAAGGAGGATTTCAGGTTTTAATTATTTTTTTTTTATTAAAATACGAAGAGAAAAAAGAAAGAATTTAATTTTGTAAGTTGAGAAGGGGGGGGGGGGGGTAGAGGGAAAAAACGGATTTTTTTTTGGGGGGGGGGGGAGATAGTAGAACAGTTTTATAGATGACAGCTTATTTACCTTCTTGAATATTTATTAATAGGACGAAAAATGTAACTTAAAAGTGTTTTAAAGATTTTTAATTTTGTGTACTTCAAAAGAACGAGGGGGGGGGTATACAACGATATTTATGGGTTGTTTACGATTAATTATTTATTTTTGGAATAAAATATGTATAAACCTATGAAAAAAAAAACTTTCAAAGATTTTAAATTTAGTGACATATGGGTAGGGGAGAAAATAGTGCAATGCCCCCTCAAAAAATGGTGGAATTTGTGTTTGTTTAAAATTTGTGAGCTGAGGAAAAAAAAAGAAATAAGCACATTATTTATTTATTTTCGTGTGTAGGGGGAGACGTTTATTAGATGACTTATTATTTATTTGCCTTTCAAAATATTTATAAATCGGTATAAAAAAATAATAAAAGTGGGAATTATTTAAAGAACTAAATTTTCTGCACTTAAAGGAACAAAATGATAAATCCTAATTTCAGTCGTGGGGAGGGGGGGGGAGGAAATTTTGTGATTGATTGTTTATTGATATACTAAAGTGACTTATATGCTACAAATATGGGTATTGTGGAGTAGACTACAAAACGAAGTGATATTTTTGTAAGGTGGAATTTAGAAGATTGTGACAGATTCAAAAGGCGAAGCGAAATTTTTATATAAAGGGAGGCGAAGACCAAGGGCTGATCCATACCATTTTATGGTATGCGCGTTTATATTTCGCTAAAAATATGCACATTATATGGTGTGTATAAATGTTATAGTTGATATACAAGGCTACCCAAAAGAGCTCACCAACGTTACTGAATATGAGCATAAATTATTTAAACGTGGTTCTTAAATAAGCTATGCATTTTTACGCTGAGCTTCATTGAATTTACTGAGAAATGTTTGCAGAATATAGATAAAAGGATATACAGCTCCACGCAAAGAATTCGGTACATGGACGCCTATGAATGATAATTTATGAGAATGTGATTTCAGTTGTTTTAAAAGTGTTTTAGTTTACAATAAATTTTAGCCTAATGCTGACGTGTAATAAAGTTACAATGTAAACTACAGGGCTGAACAAAAGTATTCAAGTATGTTTCCATCTGATAGTATGAAATGCTGAAAAATAAAATTCAAACTACTGGGTATTTTCTTGCTAAACTAAATTTTCCCATTATATCAAGTGACATATGAAATACAGAGCTGTTCAAAAGTACTGGAATACATATTTGGGTATATTTGGCTATACACTATTATTTCCCTAAATAACAAAGTTTTGTTAAAGATTTCATTAAGTGTTGGAAAGTGCTTCATAATCAATGCTTAACGCATGATTTTTCTTACTTGTTACTTTATCGAGAAGGGTTCGGGTTGACCCGAATTTATTGGGGTGAATTCTTTGGTAAAATGTTCGTTCTTTTTTGCAATTTTTGTACAAAATGTGCGTCTGTTTCACGATATTTTGAAGAAATTCGTGTTTTCTCCGCGATCATTTTACAAAATTTGTTGTCCGGTTCGCTTCTATTTTTTGCTGATGATCGGGTTTAATTTTTTACTTTTTGTTGTGGGTTGCGTTTGAATCCGGTTAACTTCTACTCTTTCCTAGAAACACGTGACGTTACACACAGCAAACACGTGGGTGGTTTACAATTCTCCATCGATATACAGAATACAAATTGCCCTCACCTACGGGAAAAAAACCACAACTAGAGTGAAACAAAGAAAAAAGGAAGACAATAGAAATCAGAGGAAAAAGAAAAGAGAAAGATCATTCAGGTGGCTTGGGTTAGGAAGCCCGTGAATATTTAAAGAAGGTATCCTCCTGGGGGCGATTAGTTTTAAGAATTCATTGAATAAGTATAGGGGGAGAAAGGGTAGCTACCCCCCCTTTAAATTTAGAAAAAGGTTTTTATGCTGAATTACCACATTTCGTTTGAATATCGTAAATCATATAAATAATTGGTTTAAAATTTCCTTAATATAATTGTTGGAGATTTCTGAGAAGGAAAAAATGAAAAGTATTTATTTATTTATTTTGGAGGGGGATGAAGAGAATTTGTTAGATGACTTACTTTATATGACTAAAGATTAACAAATATGGCTGAACACAAAATAAAGAGATTTAAAGACTAAATTTTATGTACTTGGTAAGGAGAAATAGGGGGGAAACATCAATTTTTGTGGGGTTAAGAGTAAAACTATGATTGATTATTTATTACTACAGTAAAAGTTTTAGAAAAATCGATGACTTTAAAAGTTTAAAATTTGTGAGCTGGGGGGAGGGGAGAAACAATTTATTAATTATTTATTTTGGTGTGTATGTGAGATGGAGAAGTTTTTTAAATGACTTACTTTTATTTGCCTTTTAAAACATTAACAAATGGGCTTAAAAAATAATAAAATGTGGGAAAGTTTCAATGAATAAATTCTAGGCATTTACTAATAGGATGAGAGGGAAAAATCTCATTTTTAGTTAGTGGGGAGGAGTTTTTGTGATAGATTTTTTATTGTTACAACAAAGTGGCTATATTGTGTAAACATGGATACAGTGAGATAGACAGCAAAACAGCGAAGTGATACTTCTGGAAGGGATAATATTGAAGGCTGTGATGAGAGCAAAAGGCGGGAACGAAATTTTGATACAAGGGGGGGGGGGGGCAAGGGTGATATAAATTATTTTTCTAAATCAGAATTTCAGAGAACTCAGATTTACACCTCCAATTAATAAATAACAAAAAACTTAAATATTTTTAAGGACTTTTTGCAAATTCTGCATAACACTAATAAAGTTTTTTAAGGAGCAAAAATTACTTTTAAAAAATTAAACACTTTTTAAAAAATTGAAGAAACATAAGAAATGTGTAGGACCACTTAAAATTATTCCGCTACATTATGGTCTATGTAGATAAATCATTTGCGGTGTTTCAAGGAGCGCCATACTAATTTAAAAGTAATGAAATTCATATACATTACTGAGGTACTCTGGAAGACAATTATAAAAAAAATATGTCATGTATAGCACTTACAGTATACACACAGAGGATCTCCATAGTAATCTATTATATCTGGTCTAAAAATAATTTCGCGATGTATTGTTGTAATAATGTTACTCTTTTACAAACAATGAAATTTATACGAACTTCTAAAATGGACTTAAGAATGCTTGCGGTATAATATTTGGCGAAAAACATTTGCCATTCAATTACAGAGTTACACAAAAGAATTCGGTTGTAAAAAGCTCTTCGGAGAAAAACTGTTCCTAGCGTATTTAAATTATGTTCACTACTTTGAACATGAAATGCAATGAAATGCAATGAAATGCTGTTTCGTGTATACTCTCTGTTAAAAAGAATTTCCATAAAAACATTCCATTTATATATATAATCAAATTAAACCTGTTGAAATTGGTCATCTGTTTCCCGCCGTCCTTTTTTTTTTTTTTTTTTTTTTTTTTTTTTTTTTTTTTAAGGAAGATACCGCACACTCAGTCTAGCTTTATTAATGTTACAGAATTTTACAATTAAGTTTTCTTTCAAAATTTATTATTCATTGCAGAACAATGTAATAATTCCCACGAACCATCTGTCGACATATAAAAAGATGCGATTCAATAGCAAGATTTCAATATGATGAATACCAGAAGCGATGGGGCGATCACCCCCTCCCCCTTTGAGCCCAATGAAGGGTCTTCAAAATGATATTAGATGTCCATAGGATAAATGGATCGTGTTTAAGATTGAGAACGGTGCGACCTGATCGAACTCGACGAAGCTGTCAGTGCCCGGGTTGGGCCGGGCCAGTTTTAACTCATTAGACTAGGGCTTGCTTAGGTCTAGAGATCTGCATCGCCCTGTATCAGACTGGCAAAAAAAAAATAAACAGGCCGTATGGGCCAGTCGGATAAAAAAGTTTAACGGGCCTGCCGGCGTGTTATAAAGATTTCGGTACAAACGCTAAAATGAGGTCTATTTTCAATGAATATGGTTTTAACGACCATAAGTATAAATGTGCGTCACGAGTAGATACTAGTTTAACAACATCAATACATAAATGTAACGTGTACAGCGTAGAAATCAGCATCGGACAATTGCTTTGTGTCTATACGGGTATAATAATTTTTTGGCAAACTGGAGCCGGGCCAAGATCAGGTTTGCACTGTCTTTCTACATATAGTCGGGGTCAGAACTAGACTTAATTATTCGTAAGACGTGTAGGGCAGACAACATTATTTGTAAAAGGGATAAAAACTATTAACGTACTGTTAACGTACTTTTTGAAAATATACTCCTTGGTGTTTCTTAAATTCATTTCTGAACAACACGAAAGTTTGACGCATTTTCTGACTAATTTTTAACTATAAAGGTACAAAATTGACAAGCCTGACTATTGAAGGGATTTGGAATCGAACAGAATATTTCATTTTTGGTAAATAAAATATTTGTATATACTTGTTCAGGTATAAGAGATTCTTGTCACGTGGTTTCAGATTTTTCTCCTTTTGCATGTTGTCGCTTCCGGAAATTCGATACAAAACTCTAATTTTCATAAGTATCATGAAAATTAGCGTTTTATATAGTGTGTTGCGCATTGTATTTGCTTGTATCAAAAAATGGACAACGCCATTCCATTACATTGTTTCTGAATAAAAACACCTGTTAAACTCATGTGTTTCCAAAAAGAAATGAAATCAGAAATGCATAAAAAATAGCTCCTCTAAATTTGAGAAAATCTTTGATAAAATGATAAAGAAGTATTTTCATAAATGTACTTTTTATTACACAGTTTCAAAAGTTATGATAATTTTAACTTCCTTTTTTTTCTTTTATTCTAAACCTTATTAATTTTTCAGTGCATCTTTATTTGAACGTTGAAAGTTTAAGAACCTAAGTAATCATTAATGTTCTTATTGTGTATTGTCAGTAAAATTTTTCTATAAAATCATCCAATAAATATGAATGCAGTAATCTTTAAAAAATCTTAATTGTATGATAAAAATCTGATTTTGTTTCGAAATAAAGATGCAGGCCGATTTCGGCCTGGACTGTTTTCATTGATTTCTGTACGGGCCGGGCCTGGCCTAGAAATGTAAAAGTGTAAACGACCGGGCCAGGCTCGGACCGAATATTTTATTTTATACCGGGCCGGGCCAAAATAACATTCATTCGGTCCGGGCCGGGGCGAGACTGGAAACTCCAGCCCGTCCAGATCTCTACTCAAGTCTTCACGGTTCTTTCGGAAACGGTTCCGAGTTCGGATCTTACTTTTTTTCTGCAAAACTTGACCACACTATATTTTTTCTTCCACTTCGGGCCTGGTGTGGACTTCGTTCTTTTAGAGGTCTGCCCGAACCTAAATTTCCATGCCCAGGCTCAAAAAGCAATTCAATTTTAACCCAACCTAAGCTCGCTAAAAAAAATAAATAAATAAATAAATAAAAGAAAAAAAACTGATTCAGTACCGAATAGCCTGATACAAAACAGATCAACAAATCCAAAATGAAACAAAATCAATCTAATATTTGAAGGAAATTGGGAAAGTTATCCCATATAATTACATCAATATTTTTTTTTGTTTAAGTAGAAAAATGAATATATATATAATGTACTCGTCAATATTCAAACATATAGTTTTTCATAAAAAATTGTCTGATCTATTGAAAAATCCAGTCATCGACCAGTTTATACTAGATCCGAATTTGTCAAAATCCAAAAGAAGAAATGTCCCGAATCCGAAACGTTTAAAGTCAATCCGACCCATAATATATCAATCCGAACCCAAAAATTACAAATTATGTCAAATCGAGCCCTTACCCGAACACCTGAAACTGAAATGAAAGAAAATAAATTCATGTATTTTAATAGGATTAAAAAATGTGTTTTACATCTTCAACTTGAATGTTATAATTTATAGAGAAAAAAAATCTAGTATTTGCACTTTAGTGCAAAACCTATTCCTAAATCAGCCTGCTCAAACTAGGTCCGTAGCAAAAAAGTCCAAATCTTTCCGGCCTAATACAAAAAACAAACTCAAAAAAAAAAAAAAAAAAAAAAAAAAATCTTTAACCAAACTTTCTAATTAACTCGAATCCCCACCTTGTTCTTTGCGCAGCATATCCTGATGTAACTTTGCGCCATAAAACCCCATTCAACCAACCAATCAATCAACCTGAGTGTTACTCTCAGAAGTGAAATTTTATCCAGAACAGAACCGAATTTGAAAAAATTTAAGTCAAACTGACCCAAATCCGAACCACAGAAAAAATGTCAAGCCGATTCGAACACGACTCACTGCAAAATTTAGAAATAATCTCCACTATCAATGAAAAATATCACCTCCTGCCCAAACCTCCAAATTTTGAAATCGCTCCCCCTAGAGGATTCTCGTGTTCCCTCCTTGAATCAGAAAAGAGCGTTCCTCTAAGAATTGCACTTAAAATAACTTCATTTTTCAAATATTCGAAAAAAAAAAATTTATTTGACCCCTGAGCGTATAGTATTGCCCTGCTTCCGATCCGAACCCGAAAATACCATTGGAAATCAAATCAAAATCCGACCAAAAATTTTTTTGTCAATTTAGAATCGAAATGAAAGAAAAACAATTCATGTTTTAATGGAATTATAAAATGTCGACATTTATATTTCTAATATCAATTTTATCTTTTATATAGAAAATAAATATCTAATATATACTCATAACGGAATCAACCAAAGAGAGATGGCTAAATTGTTGAAAAGTGTTCGTTAAATAGAGGTATCTTCTATTCGAGACATTCCGTATGGATATTTTAATGTACATGTTAACACTTGCGAATAGCTGTGTTTACATGTAAATTGAAATGTAAAATCTTAAATATTCATAATTAACTATATGGAAATGTCTGTTATGGCGTTTATCTAGTTTCATTTTATAGTATCTTCGATATTTTCTTTTATGATACTCCTTTAAACTATTTTCTTCCATAACGGAGAAAATATTTAGACTTTCATTTGAAATATGGGGTCGAATCGAATCCTTCTTGTGAGTTTGAAAATTCCCTATGAATCAGATCAGAACCCAAAATAGTGTAAGTTAATTTCACCCCAAAACAACTACAGCAACAAAAAAGAATGCAGTGAAAAGCAGATAAAAAGTAGAATTCTACTCTGTCCGCAAGAAAAGCGTAAAAATCCACTCGACCAGTAGCAAAAAAGTAAGAAGTCAACTTGACCGAAACCAAACCAGCGTCAATAAAATAGTACTCAACTCAACCCCCCCGCCAGGGCCGTAGCTAAGGGGGCGCTATGGGCGGCTCAGCCCCCCCAAAATATTTTGAGCCCCCCCCCCCCCCCCTGGAAAAGATTCCAAGGTCACTCAATGAATTTCTGTTCCGAAAATTCAAATGAAATTCTGTTCAAAAATCTAACTTGGTCTTGAAAACCCTTCACAATTTTGCAGGATTACTAAATTGTATTTAAAATAAGTGTGTTCAACACCTCCCTCATCCTATTGGCACATAAGAAGCTAGCATGATGTTTAATTTTGATCAGCTATACACTCAAAATTTTCATCATCCTATAATTTTCTTAGTATAAAATGAAGTTATTAGAACACTTTTTAATAAGAAACATAGTACCTACAATATGAATATGCATTTCTTTATCTTTCTGTGGCAATGCGAGAGAAAAAAAATTATGAGCCCCCCTTACATTCTCTTGAGCCCCCCCTTACATTCTCTTGAGCCCCCCTTACATTCTCTTGAGCCCCCCTTACATTCTCTTGAGCCCCCTACATTCACTTGAGCCCCCCCCCATTGTTCACTTCTAGCTACGGCCGTGCCCCCCCCCCCCCCACACACAAAATAGAAATCAACCACACTCAATACCAACCAGCAGCAATAAAGAAAGAGAACCGGATCCCAACCCAACCCGCAGCGGCAAAGTAGAATTGAACCTTACCCAAACACGACTCGCAAAAAAAAAAAAAGTATTTAACCAGAACAACGGCAAAAAATGAAAGTAAACCGGACCGAAACCCGACCTGCAACGAAAAAAATTAGCCCCGATCCTACTGATGATGAAAAAAAATTGTCCCGACACGATCTGCAGGTGCGATTGGAATCTCCGAATTTCTGAAAAGTCCCCCCCCCCTCTTTTTTGAGGAGTCTCGAGATCTGCCCTTCTACCAGGACAAACAAAAACTGCTAAAAACTGCAAAATCGTCTAAAAGTTTTACAATGTTATATTGAATTGTCACCCATTAAATATATACGAACTTGTAAAGTTTGTAAGTATCTCGACAAATCTTGTCCACGATACTTTGTACGATGATGTTTTGGAACATGCAAAAGCCTTCTGCTCGATAGAAGCTGCAATAGTTGAACGTCGACAAAAAACTCCAAAGAAGAAACAATTCTGATAAGTATTAGAGAGTAAAATTTGCTGAATAGCAGACTTTAAAAAATTGCTATATTTTGCCTTACAGTTTCATTATTTTTACTTTTATACTATAACTAGCGGCCCGCCCTCGCTTTTCTTCGGGTAGAGCAAGTCGCCCAGTCCCCCGCCACTACTGACACCGCTAATTGTTTCTACCAGTTCATCTCATTAAATTCAACTACTAAAAACATTACCCTCATTTTAGGTAGTCGGATAAAAAATAGCTTATATGTTAATCTAAGGTGTCAGATACCTCCATACAAAATTTCATAAAAATCGATCCATCCGTTCTTGCGTTATAAATGGTGTAACTAACACGATTTTGCTTTATGTATATGGATTATAGCAGCCAGCCCCGACTTCTCACGGATATTTAAGAAAAATTTCAAGTTATAAATTTTTTCACACACACTCATAACCTAATAATTAAAATGCCGTCTCTGACATTGACTCGCCTCCCGTGCCCCAGTGACGCCTATATCACACATTACGATGCAGCCTAGTCGAGCGGGGTAAACGGCAACCATTAAATCAGTCTTGATTTTGAAGTAATTTATTTTGATAAGAATCAATACCAAAGTAACAGTAAAGAGCTTTTACAGAAACGGCATTTTAATTATTTTTTTAAATAAAAAACACTTATTGTGACATAACTATAACAGTTAGACATATGCTGTTGCGACATTTTTTGTAGATAATTACATGTTAACAAAGTCGTAGTACATTATTTTGTTCTATAATGATTAGTATTCGCAACGCACGCGATGTAAAGAATTTTTAAGTTCATTTTTCTACACCTTGGGTTACAATATTGGCATTTTAATAAGGATTTGAAATAATTTTTTTGAAAATATAATATAGCCTATGTTCACCGGAAATAGTGTAGCTTTCATACGGTGAAAGAATTTTTCAAATCCGTCAAGTACTTTTGGAGCCTATTCAATTCAATTCAAACAAACAAACAAATCTTTCCTCTTTATAATTTTATATTAAATTAAATAAGTAATATTTATCCCTAGGCTTATTGAAACAGTCCGCATTTGAAATTGTAGAAAACGTTACGATTTTAAATATTTGACTGCTCCTCCTAAAAAAAAATTCCTCCCTCCCCATATTTGATGCTCACTACTCTTTAAAGTATTTACTATCTGTTATAACTTTTTTGAAAACTCCAAAACAATCGTTTCGTGATTTATTTTTAACTTTAATTAATCTGCGTTTTAGCATTTCTTTTCCTTTTTTTAGTAATTGCTAAATAGTTTTAAAAATTAAAAAAAACGGTTTTATATCAGGTCGGGATAAAAAGTTTCAAATGTTTTTTTTTTTTGGGGGGGGGAGGAAAATCGTGCATAGTTACGATTTTCATATATGTTTCAGTGATTGTCATGTGTCTAGTGGGTCACGTAACCTTTAAATTCCCAAATTGCTTTTTATTCGTTTATCCGGCGTTTTATTTTTATCCTTTTAAGCGGCGACTATAGCCTATGTTCACCGGAAATAGTGTAGCTTTCCAACGGCGAAAGAATTTTTCAAATCCGTCAAGTAGTTTCGGAGCCTATTCAATGCAAACAAACAAACAATCAAATCTTTCCTCTTTATAATATTAGTATATAGATAAATAATGATAAATATTTACAATTCGTTGTCTTTGCAAATATACATTTATGTTATATTAAAATAAAATGTATTACGCAGGATAAATTCTCATTTTTAACGACTGTTGAAAGTGTATCGTTTTCCTCAAAAGTAATAAATATTAAAAAATATTTCTTTAAAGTTTGAAACAAGTTGATCAAGAATTTTAAAATTACCAATCTTTAAAACTTTCTAACTTTAATTTCTGCTTATTTTTGATAAAACTGTTTTTGAACTGAAAATGCTTATTTTTTTTACTGTTTTACTTGATAATACTGGACTGAAATTGGGCTGCCTAGTATCGTATAGTACAAAAAACAAACACAGGGAAGAGAAAACTGCGCCCGGGGCAAAGTTTCAATTTGGCGCCCCCTTTCCCAACTTTTTCTTGTAACAGCCCAAGAATGATGTTGATAATGTGGCATGTGTAGTATAAATGTGGGCCCCCCCCCCCGCCTCGGACGGCGCGGTGTTGAATAAGCCTCCTCAAAATGTACTCCTTGCAGCGCCGTGCGAAAAAGACGGGGACGAAGGGGGTGGTTGCCCCGGGATCGAAATTTAGGGGGAGCCAAATTTTTACTACTAACGTAATTTTTAGTCTGTCACAAGAAAAAGTTCAGGGAATGGGACGCCAAACTGAACTTTACTGCGGGCGCAGTTTTCTCTTGGCACCCCCCCCCCCTGTTTCATGTATTTTGCAAGCTGTATAAGGAAATTTATAAATTCCAAATATAGCTCCTTGTCCTTTTAATGCTACCTATGTATTTCACAAAAGTTCCAATTATATTTTAAAATTATCAGAATTTCCTTTTTGCTAAAAAGGAGCTTACTGTAATTTGTATCAAATCTACCTTGTTTTGTATGGACTTGAAAAAAAATATATATACAAAGAAATGTATAATTTTCTTCTTTGGAAGTTAGTTATAACTTAAAAATAGCGTTAGTTTTATAAACACAAAATATTAGAAGTCGTTGATTTTTTTCAAGACTATTTTAGTTAAAATTTATCAATAAATGTAGAAAAAATAAATCCAAACCTTGAAATAAGGGAGGTTATTTTAACACGTTACTATAAACAAATAACAGAAAGGAAATAGAAGGAAAGGAAAAAAGTTACTTTCATTTGCTAAAATGGGTTGGTGTTAACCAATTGTAATTTTCAAAAGGGCAGGAGAGGCGGAGACTGGCTGAGGCGGAGCGCATATAATTAAAACGCTTTTTTTATTCCATTTCTGATCAAAATATTTCCGAATTTTGCTCTGCCTAATTGCAGTAGAAATATGGAAAGCATATCATTGGAAAGCTTAAACACTAAAATTCCGTGAAGCGTTTTTAATTTTTTCTGAATTTTGCTGAAATATGTTTTATAAGAGTAAAAAGGGCACAACACCTCGAATTTCACTGAATCCAAAATTTAAAGTGTCCTCAGAATTAAACTACAACGAAAATCAGAAAAGTACAAACTAGCCCGGTAATAGAATGTCCTCAGCTATCCTGTGAAAAAAAAATCATTTAAAAATATTGAAAATTAAGCGAGATATTCGAAAAGATTGCGCCCATAGACTTTACATTAGCGGTCGGCTTTTACCGCGTGACTAGTGTGTGCTCTTAAATGTAATCTCTCTGGGCATGCTTTCACACGATAATTTGGTGCGTCATCTTAAATCACATGAAGATATGAGATTTTCTTGTCGTGAATGTACTAAGACGTTTGGACGACAGTTTGATTTGAAACAGCATATACGTACCCAACACTCACGAGCACCTCTTGTGAGTGTAAAGCGAAAAATAACTCCATCGTATGTGAAGTCCAAAAAACTGAAACAAAACCAGTGCGATGTACTTAATGTGTTTCTAACTGTCATGCTTTATCCTGATGAGCGAGAAGAAAGTGATATAGCAATGTTTCACAGAAACTTTACAGATGAAATTCAAGAATGTTTGATGAATCAAATTCAAGAAAAAGGAGCTATTAAATGGTATATGGTGATGAAACTATCTCTTGAACGTATGACTGATAATCAGGAGATGGAAAAGATTCAATCTTATTTTTGCTGTCAGTGTTTTATCCAACTTACAGAAGATACTATTTCAGAACATGTGGAAGAAGGATTTTCCAAAATAACTAAATCCTTTGAAGAATTTATACAAAGAGAATCTGGAGGGAAACTTAAAAAAATTCATCATTTAGAATTATGTATTGCGAAATATCATCCTCTTGCCGCAAGTTCCTATATAGCTTTACCTCAGAAATTATGTGATAACAAGTGTTTGGTGTGGTGTCTTTTGGCATTTAAATTAAACTTACAAGGGCACCACCAAACATGGTGCACACAGATTTTGATGATTTCAAAGTATGTTGTATGGGTCATACCACTAATTATTCTGCTGAAAGGATTCTTTCAAATGGGCCTTAATTTTTGAGAAATTGGGGGTCAAAGTTCAGCGTATATTTCAAATACTTATTAGTACGAACGCCGCGTGTGAATCAGTGGCGTCGTGGTAACGCACGAGCCTGCAAGTTGAAAGGTTGCGGGTTCCAATCAGTCCTCGGCCTTTTATTTATTTTTATGTTTTTTTACACTTCGCAAATTATAAGCAGAATCGAAAATTCTACAGCTTTGAACCTTTTGATATTTTCTGAAGAGGACAGTTTACTTTGTCAACATTTTTTTATTATTATTTTTTCAAAATATGGTGAACTGACTGCACTTCAGGGTTCAACTAAAAGTACATTTTGCAACAAATAAATAAAAATTTGTATTTAATTAAAATTTTGAAAAAGTATAAGAAAATTTCAATATTTAAAAATCTCCACTACTTTAAATATTAATATTTTTAGATTAATCAGTCACTTTTTTTTCTTTTCAAATGTGTATTACACAATATTGTGCTTCGATTTTTAGATAATTTAATACTGCATTTAATATAATTTATATTACTAAAATACTCAATTCGTGATAAATATGTTTAAAAATATATTAAAAGTAAAAAAAAAAAAAAAAAAAAAAAAAAAGGTTTAATCATTATTTGTAAAAGTGAAAAAATAAGACCAATAAAAAGAAATCTTCATTTATTCTGATAATTACGGAGGAAAGCAGACGATTAAAAAAAGTATTTTTATATGTATTATAAATTTTATCTCATTAAACAGAATATAAAAAATTACACGCTTCTGCTAGGAAAAAAATTTTTGATATGGAAATTTGAATATTCTGGGAAAATCTAATATTTATACATTTTGCATAACACAGACACACGTTTGACATCCTATCTGTTTCTAAGCAATTATATTATTTTTTATAATTTCTCGTTTCAAAATCTACAAAGGATTTAAACCCATATGAATGTAAATAAAATATGCTTATTTAGCTCAGAATTAATATCTTTTTAGACACAATATAAAATAAAAAGGCATGTATTGTGATTTATAAGTTGTTTTGTTGTATTTTTGTTTCTTTTTAATGGATTTTGGTGGCGCCATCTAGTGCCGATTCTAAAAATGGCTGCAAAGTGGTTAAAAGATATAGTTTCGAGTATATTTCTGTATTTTATAGTAATGTGCAAGTTTCAATGTGGGAACATTGCTATTTTCGATAAAATATGGATGTTAAAATATTTTAACAACAAATTTACGTAGTCCTATGAGATGGCAAACGGAATCTCATTTTTAAGCATATTTTGAGGCTTCGTCCCATCGTCTATTTCGTATTTCAGTTGAATTACGGGTTTTGATTTGGAACGAGTGTTTTGATTTGATAAAAAAATAGATGTAATCTGTCATTTCTTATTTGTGCAAACGATAACTTATGTTCATGTTGAACTTTGGAGATAAATGTATTTACAGAAAATTGGAAAATTGAAAACTTGAATAATTGGTAACAACTTGCATTTTAACATTACTGCATTAATATTTTATTACTTTTTCGAAGATACGCATTACTTGAATGATCTAATCCTAAAGACGTTTAAAAAATTGCACCCGAAAATTATTTTGTATTATTTATGCATATACAAAAAAAGGCAAGTTTTCATTTAGAATGCTATAAAATAAAAAAGCGAGAGGGAAAAAAAATCATTATTTCAGGATTGTGCTTAAAATAAAAAACGCGAATAATAATTAATAAAAAAAAGTTCTAGGCGTAAACTAGTTTTGTAGTTTTGTCAATAGAAATATTCGTTTAAAAATTGCAGAAAAAAAATAAATTTTCATGAAAAAATTTAAAAATGTAAATGTAATTTATTAAGAAAATATCAAAAGCTGTAGCAATTTTGTAATAAAAATAACGTGTAAAAATACAAAAATAAATAAATAAACGCTGATGACCGATTCGAACCCGCAACCTTTCGACTTGCAGGTTTGTACGTTACCACAACGCCACTGATTCACATACGGCGCTGTACTAATAAGTATTTGAAATATACGCTGAACTTTGACCCCCAATTTCTCAAAAACCAAGGTCCATTTGAAAGAATCCTTTCTGCTGAATAATTAGTAGTATGACCTCTACAACATACTTTGAAATCATCAAAATCTGTGCGCACCATGTTTGGTGGTGCCCTTGTTAGACTTTACAAAAAAGCCTGAAAGAGTTTCTCATTATATCCCTTATGAAAGTGATATTAAACTAGGGAATGTTGAATATCCTGTTCCCCTTCAGAAGATACCCATTATTGATGAACTGAATAATTTACGGATTAATGTATTTGGATATGAAGACGATGAAGTATGTCCTCTGTATATTTCTGAAAAGCAGAATCTGGATGTTATTAACTTGTTACTAGTCGGCAGGGGCCTCGCTAAGGGGGGGATGGGGGGGAGCCTCCCCCCCCCAAACATTCGTAAATGTTGTTACACTTGGCAAATTCACAAACTTAGTTGGCAAATTTTCTTTAAAATATTAATAAAAACTATAATATATTTTCAATTTTTGATAGAATTGGCAAAAATTACAAAACTAATTGGGAATATTATTAACTTTTTAAAAGATAAGAGCTATATTACATTTTTTAATTGTGGTAAGTTGGCAAAATTGTAAAATGAGTTGGCAAATATTGAAATTTGACTTGGCAATTTTAGGTCCTCTCCCCCCTCAATAAAAAGTCTTAGCGATGGCCCTGCTAGTCGGTAATGGTGAAAAGCAACATTATTGTTTAATTAGAAGTTTTTCGAGACTTTTAGGTGACCTGACAAAACATGGTCATGCTAGCTTTTATTGTTATCGATGTTTACATCGTTTTTCAAGACAAGATCTCCTGAATAAACATGATGAATTTTGTCGTCAATATACAGCACGATTTTTGCCGATCCTACCGAAGCTAGCACAGGGAAGAAAATACAGGCTTCTGATTGGTTGATTAGCTTAAAGAGCATTTTGCTTTAGCTCATTTTTGAGTTTACGTTTTCTTAATCATAAATTTCTATTTGGAAACCTTTTGAAAGATGAATTTTGATAAATATCCTTCTGATTTTAAATATTTATTAATAGATAAAGAAATATTTTCTGGAATTTATAATTAAAGAAGTTAATCATGTTTTTCTATTGTTCTGTATTTTAAAAAATAATAAAGATAAAATTGTCATTTCTTGTTATTATTTTAACATGATATGCACATATATGCCTGTAATACATACATTCACATTTAGATAATAGCAATTTACTTAAAAACAATCACATTTCATTTTTGCGGCGTAAATTACGGAATATTTACAAACCCAGTTGTTCTGTGTTACTTTAAAAAATTGCCGTTTATTACTATTATTATTTTAACATGATATACCCATATACGATCTTAATACATACATCCGCATTCAGAACAATTTATTGGCAAACAATTGCTCTTTTAAATTATTCAACCAATCAGAAGCTCGTATTTACTTCCCTATGCTAGCTTCGGTGGGATCGGCAAAAATGCATACAGCACAGGCTATAAAGATGCCGAGTAAAAATGATAACATACCCAAATTTTCTGGTATTCATCTCCAACACCTTATTGCCTATACCATCTATGCGGACTTTGAGAGTCTACTCATACCTATTGCATCCTCCACGCCTTCTTCTAAAATATCTTATATTGAAAAAACAACATACCATTTTCCTTGTGGGTATGCTTAAGTCATTGTTGGACCCCATGGGAGATGCGTGAAGAAAGCGAAAGTGTATCGTGGTAAAGACTGTATGTGTATGGATCATTTTTAAAAACAAATGATGCATGAGAAAGATATATTGAGACAGAAGTTAATGAATATTGAACCCATGAAGCTTACACCCATGCAAGAACTGGCATTTCAAGAAGCAGAATTGTGTCTTTTTTGTAAACAGCCATTATATTCGAATCGCACACGGGCACACGTGATCATGATCACATGTCTGGAAAATATGGAGGAGCAGCTCATGTGGAATGTAACTTAAATTATAAACAATGTAAAACAATTCCTGTTATATTTCACAATCTGAAAAATTATCAGCAAATTAGGAAAATTTAAAGATTATGAAATTGATGTAATTGCTACCTCTATGGAAAATTATATAACCTTTAAGTTGAGAAAGGCAACAAATCGTATACAGATGGTCTTTCTAGACTCGTTTCAATTTTTACCCACCTCATTAGAAAAGTTGGTAAACAACTTGGAACAAATTCAGTTTAATGTTCTTAAAGAAAATTTTCCTCAAATACTAATTTTGATCTGGTTACAAGAAAAGGAGTCTACTCATACAGTTACTTCGACAGTTTTGAAAAATTTAAAGAAACCCAGCTTCCTCAACCTTCCGCATTTTTTTAATAGTTTGACCGATCAGCCGATAGACGAGGAAGAATATGAACACGCGCAGAATGTTTGGAAAACCTTTACTATAAATCTCCTGGGAGACTATCACGAACTGTATGTCAAGACTGATGTTGTACTACTTGCTGATGTGTTCGAAAATTTTAGGAAATTATGCCAGCAGTATTTTGATATTGATTGTGCACATTTATTTACCGCACCTTCGCTTACTTGGCAAGCTTGTTTGAAAATGTCTGAAACACCCTTAGAGTTACTCACTGATATTGATGTTGCTTATAATCGAAAATGGGATACGAGGCGGTATTAGTATGATTAGTCATAGATATGCCAGAGCGAACATACCTGATACACCAGAATTTAATAAAAATGAGGATCCCAGTTACATCATGTATTGGGATGCTAACAACTTGTACGGGTGGGCAGTGTCTCAATTTCTACCTTTTGGCGGATTTGAATGGTGTGCGACAAATTATATTACAGAAGAGTGGATTTTATCATTAGCTGATGATACTGACACCGGATATATTTTCGAAGTGGATCTTACATATATAGAAGAACTTCATCCATCACATGAGTATCCTGTTGCACCTGAAAGAATGGTTGTAAACGAACAGATGTTGTCTTCCTATGCACGTAGATTACTTGGTAATACAAAGTTCGCTGGAGCCTCTAAATTTATACCTAATTTGAATGATAAACGAAATTATGCAGTTCATTATCGTAATCTGAATTTTTATTTGCAACTTGGATTAAAACTTACTTGTGTTCATAAAGTCCTTAAATTCAGACAAGCACCTTGGCTTAAAAATTAAATTAATTTTAATATCGAAAAAACAAAAGAAGCTAAATCCTCTTTCAAAAAAGACTTTTTTAAACTAATGAATAACTCCGTGTTTGGAAAAACTATGGAAAATCTACGAAAACGTAGAAATATTGTGCTTTGTAACAATGAAAAAAAGCTAAAAAATTAGTAGCTTCACCTTCATTTAAGTCGTTTAAAACATATGATGAAGATTAAACTGCTGTTGAAAGGGTGAAAACTAGCATACACATGAATCCGACATTATGTCGGATTTGCCATTTTGGAATTATCTAAATTAGTTATGTATGATTTTCATTATAATTTTATTAAGAAAACATATAAAGATGATGCAAATCTCTTATTTACGGACACCAACTCGTTTTGTTATCATATTCGAACAAAAGATATTTTTAACGATTTGAAACATCATGCAAGCCTATTCGATTTCTCCGATTATCCTCGAGTTCATTTACTCCACTCAGATATCAACAAGAAGGTGATCGGCAAATTTAAAGATGAGTTAAATGGTGATTTAGCCATTGAGTTTGTTGGGTTGAAATCGAAAATGCACTCTTTGAAATCTTGTCGTGAAGAGACGAAACGAGCGAAGGGTGTATCTACTGATGTTGTTCGCCAGAAAATCAAGCATGGAGATTACTTGCAGTGCCTCCAACAAGAAAAAACTAGTATTGAGAAGCAGACAAGAATCGCTCAAGATGCACACCGTCTGTACACGTTAATACAGAATAAGATTAGCTTAAGGTATCCGAACACGTTCGGAGCATTTTTTTTAGAAAAACATGATATATAAACATTGTAACTATTTTTTTACAATCCATATTTCAGTTCAAATTAATAATCGGCTGTCCAAATTATATATAAATCCTCAATTTTTTTAAAAAAATGGTGAAAATGGGAAGAATTTTTAACAATTTTGTGGAAACTTTTTTTGTTTTCATCAAAAAATATTAAACTTATTAAAAAAATTTACTACCAAAATAATCTACACACATTTATGCAGGGAATGACCTAAAAGCTTAAAGATATATCTATAAATAAATATTTTACAACTGATCGAGTAAATATTAAGAATTTCGTACATAGCCGGATTAAGGAGGGGGGGGGGCTAAGGGGGCTGCAACCCCGGGTCCCAATCATTCAAGGGCCCTCAGCAGAGGCTTAAGTTGTACCAAAGTTTCGTTTAAAACAATTACAGGAGTACAGTAGAAGATCTTTATAACGCAATTCCATATAATGCAATTCTCCATATAACGCACAACCTTTCAGATGTAAACAATGAATTTTGCCATGAAGGAACACCTGAATTTTAAGACTGTAAAAAACTGCTACTGTCTGAAAACTAAATTTAATGCATTAGTACAATTTTACCTCCTTAATTTAGAACTTTTAAAGGAAAAAAATTATTATTACAATAAATGTTTTTGAAAATGAGCAATATAATGAATAAATTGGGTCCAGGTATATCTGGACCATTTTTAAAATGTATGTTTAACAAAATGTTGAATGATCGCAATAATAGAAAAATTTATAATCTGGATAAGGAATGCAGTATAAAGATAATTCTAATGTATTTTGATGTGTTTCAGACATATTTGTCTATATTTATGAGGTAAATTTGATGACGCGTGATATGTGATCCATATAATGCAAAATTCTATATAACGCACAACCTTGCGTTTTTAGGTTTGCGTTATATAGATCTTCTACTGTATAAGAGCTGCGCGAAATCGCCATTTTTTTTCAACTTAACTTGAATTGCCATTTGATGTCATTGCTGTTGGAAAGAAATAGACTTAATCTATTAAATGAGTAAAGAATCATTAAATTAATTCTTTTTTGTCAATTATACATAGAAAATCATAATAATGCCATTAAGATTATGCTATTAAATAAAAAGCAGTGATCGTTTTTCTCTGGGAAAAGGTCGGAAATTTAATTCATTTTCTTAAAAGAAAATATATATATATTTGCGTTGTGATTTTTTGAAGAACCCTTCCTTATGAGAATATAGCAATTTACGCTATTATTATTAGAAGATAAAATGAAGTAAGCAATAAATTCAAATAATTACTCATAAATATAAATCAAGAAGTAAACACATTTTCTTTCTAAATAAAATAACTCTTTTACACTAGTTAACAATTAAACATTAAATTTATTTACAGATATTTACAAAACTTTACATTAAACGAACCAAAATACATTATGATGAAACTATCACCCGAAAGAGTTGACAATTCAAATTTCTCTAGAATAACGTTGTTAAGAAGAAAAAAAATAATAACAATAATAATATTTTGCAGAACTCCCATATTGCAGCTGACTTTAATTTCAAAAAATTTGTGGGGGAACTATTATAGTAAAGAAATTACTTGCCAAACTGCTGAATTCCAACACTGTCGTTTTCGGACGTCGGGGCATCTTTTGGCACTCAGCGAGAGGGATAATCCATGGGATCCTCTGGGCACAAAGCACATCGAGAATTTTTTAGCAACTGACCACTCGAAGAAAAAAATATTCTCTCTCTCCCGACCTGGGGGAGGGTCCAAGTTTTTTTAAACTATTATTGGAGAACAGATACATTGGCTTTCGTGATTATTGGGTGAGGGACGTACTCGCCTCCTTTAAAAAACACGTGGTTTAAGAAGAAACATTCACATGCCCGAAGAGATGTAGTAAATTTATTTTATGGCCCATTATAAATACTCCTGACGTTAAAAGTCAGTGTACAATGGTGGTGTCTTGAGTTCCCAGGCCTTAAACTTTTTATTATCAAGAGTACCTCTTTAGACCACCCAGATGGTTTTATATATAGCATTTTGAGTAAAAATTGTTCCATTAATTTTATTACTCTTTTGTGATTTATGCGTGATGGATATTTCCATCAATTGCTGTCTGTATCTCCGAAAATTTCCAGGTTTAACAAAAGCGGCGATGAAAACGAAACGAAAAGGGTCACGTAAAAAAGCGCGAATTTCTTCAAAAAAGAACGAATTTAATCAAGATCGCAGAACAGCGCAATTTTCTTCAAAAGGCCGTGGAAAAAGCGTTAATTTCATCAAAAGGTCGCGGAAAAAGCGCGAATTTCGTCAAAAGATGGCAAAAAAACACGATTTTGACAAAGAATCGTAAAAAACGCGAATTTCATCAAAGGGAGAAAGGTAAAATGCGATTTTCTTTAAAAGATAACAGAAAAAACGCAAATTTAGTCAAGAGTTCACGGAAAAAAAGCGAAATTTGTCAAAGCATCGGGGGAAAATGCGAATTTTGACAGAGGATCGCGGAAAAACGCAAATTTCGTCAAAGGGTCGTGAAAAAAATGAAGATTTTGACAAAAAACCACGAATTTCGACAAATGGCAGAAAAAACGTGAATTGCTTGGTAAGTTCACGAGAAAAGCGCAAATTTAGTCAAAAGATCGCGGAAAATCGCGAATTTCGTCAAAGGTTCGCCAAAAAACGCAAATTTTGAGAAATAATTGATAAAAAAAAAATGTGAATTTTGTCAAAGTGTGGCAAAAAAGTGAGAATTTCTTGAAAAGTTCGCGGGAAAAAACGCAAATTTAGTCAAAAGATCGTGAAAAAAAGCAAATTTAGTCAAAAGATCGTGGAAAAAGAGCGAATTTTGAGAAAGAACCGCTAAAAAACACGAATTTCATCAAAGGATCGCCGAAAAAACGCGAATTTTGAGAAAGAACAGGGAAAAAAGCGCGAATTTTGTCAAAAGACGGCAGAAAAAGCGGAATTTCAAAAAAGTTTGCGAGAAAAGCGCGAATTTTATTAAAGTGTTGCCGCCGAAGAAACGCGAATTTTGACAAAGAATCGCGAAAAGCGCGAATTTCGTCAGAAAAATTGTCGATAAATGCGAATTTTGACAGAAATCCACAAAAAACACGAATTTCGTCAAAGGATGGCAGAAAAAGCTTGAATTTCTTGAAAAGGTCGTGGGAAAAGCACAAATTTAGTCAAAAGATTGCGGAAAAGAGCGAATTTTGTCAAAGAGACGCGGAAAAAGTGTAAATTTCTACAGAGGATCACTTGAAAAAACGCGAAATTCGTCAAAGAATCGCTGAAAAACACGAATTTTGGCAGAGAATCGCAGAGAAAACGCCAATTTTGTCAAAGGGTGGCAGGAAAAAAGCAAATTTTGGAATAAGATCACAGGAGAAGTGCAAATTTTGTCAAAAGAAATTGCGGAAAAAAGGCGAATTTAAGAACACCATTGAAGATAACAAAAAAATTAACATTATACATATTCAATAGCTAAGATTTGTATTTTAGGATTAAAAAAACAAAACAAAGGTGTGTGTGTATTTGAGGAGGGGGTGATATTCAATATCGTGGTAGGAGGCTCAAGATTTCCAATAGCTTAAGGGGGGGCCCAAAATTCCCTGTAGCCCCGGGCCCCAGAAGTGTTTAATCCGGCTCTGATTTCGTATGTTTTCCATATAACAATTCAGAAAAAGGATCTACATTTAAAAAAAATTATAATATCAATATTCTTTTAGGTCATACCCTAAAAACAACATATAGATAAAGTTTACAAAGTTTCATAAAAATATAATTATGCAATTTTAAGTTATCTTTAAAATAAACAAGTAGAAATCACTTTTGAGAAAAATGTATTTGAAGTTTAAAATATTAAATCTTTATGAAAGTCAGGAACATACATACTTAAAACTCGCCACAATTGTAAGTCAAACCCTCTTTTTGTTCAGCCTTAGCTAATTTTTCTTTTTTAGCCAATCTATTTTTATTTCTGGCTATTTTTATATTTGGCAAAGAATGACGCTTTGATTCCGTTACACGTTCATCATCAAGTCTAGGAAAACCTTTCAAAGCATGAACATCATGATGTACTCCGATGCTTTTAATAATATCCACCAATCCTTCAAATCCTTTGTTAGACTGAATAATAGCCATTAATGTGTAATACGCAGTTAGCACGTATAAGCGCCAGCAGGTGATGAGATCAGCTCTCTTCTCACGGGATACGGAACAACAGGGGCCTGGCACTAGTAATAATCGCTGACTCGAATCTGTTACCGTGAGAAACATGCAAATGCAATCAAAAACCTCCTAGAAGTAGTTAATTAGAAGAGGCCCAGATTCGTTCTGGAGCAGGGCAGACGGCCCTGTCAGACCACCTGTTTTAAGCTGCACTGCATCTTTCGGCATCAGCGCCTGTTTTAAGGGAGCTCTATTTTATTTTCAAGAAATCACTGTTCGGACATTGCGAATTCCGCTGTTTTCTACGCCTGTTGCGGACATCTATCTGTGTGCGTTCGACGGCGGACCCCACCTGCCTCTACACCCGTTCCCTGCAAGCGGCGAACATCGTTTCTCTCCCAGCTGTAGTTCGACAGATGTGCTTCTCCACCCGTGTTTCGTTGCAAGTATCAGTGTGTGCGTGTTTTTTTTCTGTCCCTTTCATTTCCATGGAATATAAATGTTCCTCCGGCTCTTATTAAGAACGGGTTTTTTTTTAATTGGATACAATGTATGCAAGGTAAGCGACCTCTATTTTGATTATTTTTTATTAAGGTGCAATTGATTTAATATATTTTATACGAAATGCAGTTAGCCGACATATCTTTTATTCGGAGCCAGATTAAATCGATCAGAACCGATAAAATTAAACTGCTCCACCAGCTAATTTTTTCATCCGACGAACACCGTCAGAATCGCCGAAGTTTACGATTATTTTCCGGGTTTCCTTTTGCAAACCAAAATCCAGAATATGACGCGAAATTAAAGGAGATTTCCGACACTTTTGATAAGCTACAGTTAATTACTGTAGCGAACCTGCTAAATCTCGATATTTCGGGAGAAATTCCCGAGTCAGCTAAGCGCATAGTAGATTCTTTAATAGACATCTCTAAATTAAAATCTTCATTTGACAATGCCTCGAATTCTGACTCAGATGAACCCAAAAATATTTTCATATCAGTACAGAGACAGCTAACTTCGCATCCGAAGACATTTATACACAAACCGAAGCATTTCTTTTCATGACTTAAAGCATCTTATAACACACTTTAGTGGTGCAAAGCACGAGGATATCCAAGTTTGGATAGATCGTTTTGAAAAGCTGGCGAACTCTTTTAAACTTTCCCATTTTCAAAAATTCTTGTTCGCGGAACGTGCGCTTTCTGGGATCGCATTACTATACGTTCGGGGTGAATCTAACATTACCTCATATCCCTCACTCAAACAAGCGCTTTTGCGCGAATTTTCGAAATCCGTTTCCCCCGCAGAAATTCATAGGTTACTCTCGGTGCGACATAAGAATTCCGAGTCATTAATGGAATACTTCTTAAAAATGAAGGAGTTGGCTCAAAGAGCAAATATTGATGACATGTCTGTCATCCATTACATCATCCAAGGTATCCCAGATCCACCAGCAAACAAACCTATTTTGTATGGATGCTCGCATTTAGCCGATTTTAAACAAAAACTTCTCATATATGACGAAATTTCTGCTTCCGACTCGCATCCTAAACCTAAAATTCATCACAATACACCTAACCGTGTCCCTCCCCCCCACCTTTACCCCCTCGAAAGATAGAACGCGTAAGCTAGTCTGTTTTAACTGTAATCAAATTGGCCATGTTAGTTCAGTATGCAATAAGAAAAATCTAGGCTCTAGGTGCCATGCTTGCTCCCGTTTTGGCCAAAATGCAACCAAATGCAACGAGCGCTTTACTAAGCCTCAGAAACCACCTGAGACCAACCCCCCTTCCCGCGTGGTCATTTCCGGAAAAAACCGACAGGTTCATACCGTCGAACTCACTCGCTCTTCCCAAAGTATGCAAAAATCGGTCAAAATCTCCGATTTAGACATTACTTCCCTAGTGGACACGGGCAGCCCAGTTACGCTCGCCCGCGAGGATATTTATCGGTTATTAGGATCACCACTTATGGCACCAGTACCCCTCATATTTACCGAATTTGGTAGTGGCGACGTTCGCCCCAATGGCTCTTTTTTTACCGATATTGAGATAGACAGTTCTGTTTTTTTCCGCTAATGTTTACGTTATCCCTTTTGCTCATATGTCCCATCCTTTTATTTTAGGAACAGACGTTATAAGTCAAGGTACACTTGTATGTAATGAGAGTGGTATATCTCTGACAAAACAACCCCAATCAGATATTTTTATTAACCTCATTAATGTCAGTGATGATATCCCTGATGTTGACTTAGTTCATATAACTAATCGCGCAGTTCGCGAGGAAGTAGCTGATTTAATCAAATATTATCGCCCCACCAAATCGAAATCTACTAATTTAAAAATGTCTATCGTATTGACCGATGATAAACCAGTCTGTCAACGAGCACGTCGAATGTCCATAGCTGAGAAGGAAATTGTCCGGAATCAGATTCAACAGTGGCCACACGACGGAATAATCCGACCCTCTACCAGTGATTACGCCAGCCGTATTGTGTTAGATAAGAAAAAAGATAATTCAACACGATTGTGCATCGATTATCGTACCCTCAATAAAAAAATTGTTAAAGATCGTTTTCCCCTCCCCCTCATAGACGATGTTCTCTATCAATTGCAACAAGCAAAAGTCTTCACAACACTTGTCCTCAAAAATGGATTTTTCCATGTGGATATCGACCCTCTTAGCACCAAGTACACAGCTTTTATTACACATGACGGTCTCTAGGAATTTCTCAAAGCCCCTTTTGGCCTCACGTCCAGCCCTGCCGTTTTTTCAAGATTCCTAGCTTGTGTTTTCCGCACACTATTAACGAACGGTACTTTGATTCAATATATGGACGAGTTTATAATCCCCTCAGAAACCGAAAACCTACAGAAACTTCGACAAGTCTTACATTCTGCAGCCGACTATGGGTTAGAAATCAACTTTAAAAAGTGTCAGTTTCTACAGCGGAAAATTGAGTTCTTAGGCCATATCATTCAAAACAATATTATTGCGCCTTCCCCGTCAAAAATTAAAGCGGTCCTACACTTTCGGGAACCCACAAATGTCAGACAACTCCAGTCACTACTTGGTTTGACAGGTTATTTCCGAAAATTTATTCCTAACTATGCTTCTATCGCTCGACCCCGCAGCGATCTCTTACACAAAACATTGAACTTCAAGTTCGGACAGGAGCAAAAACACGCACTCCATACCTTACGGCACATACTCACAAGCGCCCCGCTGCTACATATCTTCATTCCGGGCTCTGACTTAGAGGTACAGACGGATGCTAGTAAACTCGGATTTGGCGCCGTTCTTTTACAAAAAGCCGACGATGATCACTATCACTCGATTCAGTACATGAGTAAAAAAACATCCCCCCAAGAAGAAAAACTTAGTAGTTATGAGCTAGAGGTGGTAGCGGTAATAGACGCACTTAAAAAATTTCGCATCTATCTCCATGGGACACAGTTTCGAATTATTACGGACTGTCAAGCGTTCCAGAAAACTCTGGAAAAAAAGATTTTACACCGAAAATAGCTCGCTGGTCTCTCTTACTCCAGGAATTTGACTTTGAAATAAAGCATCGGCCAGCGACTAAGATGCCGCATGTAGACGCTCTCAGCCGCTATCCTGTATTAAATACATATAACTTATGATGAATTAACTCTTAAAATTATGAGAGCACAGGAACAAGACCCATTTCTTGCTGGTCTTAAAGCAGCAGCGACGGACACACCAATAAGTGATTTTGTTGTACGCAATAATATTTTATATAAAATACTAAATGATCGTGATTTATTGGTGGTCCCCGAGGCTATGCAAATTAATGTACTTCGAGATATCCACATAAAGGGTCATTACTCTGCTAAGAAAACGGAAGAAATAGCGTCTCAAACTTTCTTCATTCCTAATATATCGGAATTATCACGTACAGTAGTAACTAATTGTATCCCTTGCACTTTAGCTACAAAAAAATTAAGGAAACAAGAAGGATTTTTACACCCGATTCCTAAGGGAGACCAAGCATTAGACACTTACCACTGCGATTTTTCAGGACCACTCCCTTCCACGAATAAAAACTATCAGCACATTTTCCTCGTCGTCGACGCTTTTACGAATTTTTTATGGTTATACCCCGTTAAATCAGTGTCTGCCAAAGACGCTCTGGATAAACTCAAGCTGCAACAAGTCACATTTGGAAATCCTAGACGAATAATTACGGACAAAGGTCCTGCCTTCACGTCTGCTGACTTTAAAAAATATTGCGACATAGAAGGTATAGACTTTCACCCGATTACAAGCGGCATCTGCCGCGGAAACGGGCAAATTGAAAGATATATTCAATCCATTATTCCTGTTCTCACCAAACTCTCTTTAGACCATCCGAAAAAGTGATATAAACATGTACCTGCCGTCCAACGAATTTTAAACAGTACAACTTCCTCGGTAACTAAATATTCCCCATTTGAATTACTAATGGGCGTTACTATGAAAAACAAAGATGACTTACGAATAAAACAGTTCTTGGAGCTCGAAAATGTAGAAATGATCATGGATCATAAAAAGCAGTTACAAGAGAATGCCAAACTTAATATTTTGAAGCAACAGGAAATCAACCGAAAACAATTCAACAAACGACGTAAAACGCCGTCCCAATATCAAGTAAACGATTTAGTAGCAATTAAGCGTACTCAATTCGGCAGTGGATTAAAGTTACGAATCAAATTCCTTGGACCATACAAAACTACGGCTATTAAACCAAATGATCGATACAGCGTCATGAAAATTGGAAATCATGAAGGCCCGAATATCACAGAAACGTCAGTCGATTATATTAAGCCGTGGTGCATGACTCAATAGGGTCAATGTTCTCATTCACCCATATACGGCTAGTTTCGTTTTCGAGACTAGCGCCGGTAAGCTATCAATCAACCACACCCCCTTCTTCTTGACAGCTGCGGAGAGCCAAGATTTCCTCAGCTAGTTCGTTTTTTTCTCTCTCCTGCGTAGTCTTTTGCCTATTATGGTGAACACTATCAAGACTTGTTGTGAGATATGCATTTTTTTTTTACCTTTCACCGCTTGTTTACGAAAATTACTGTGTATTATTCAAGAAATCATCTTTTTCTCTATTTTTCTTTATTATTTGTGAATACAGCCATCGTTCTTCTTCAAGCTTGTCTAACTGACTAATTCAGTGCAACTTCAGCTTTCTACAAAGTTCAACAATTTTATTTTTATGTTATGTCCCCCAGCTACGTAAATTATGAATCCGCTGTGCTATCAATCAGTGTGTGTTCGCTTATGTGAAAAGGGAATTGCCAAGTTACACAGTTTTCTCATCTGATAGTGCTATTGTGAAACTACTACAATTTTTATAAGAGGCACAATTTGTTTTTAAAGTATATTTTTTTGTTTGTGAAATATGCAAAACGATTATAAACCCATCCTTTTTTTCCCTGCTCGACAATGTTTGTGAGAATATGCCAATGTTATCATCACATTTTTTTTCTCCTTTTGTGTCTCACCCAAGATTGTGAAAATCTGATTTTTTTATCACTCTTCTTTTCGCTGACATCACTTTACTTGTTACGGTCTTGTTACGGAGCATCGCAATAGACAATTTTAGACATTTTTTTCACCAGGACTGCCAAGACCTTTCGAAAAGGAACTACGGTTATTACCTCCATACTTTTACCTGATCGTATTGTTGTAATGTATATTATCTGATTGTTATGTGATCTCTTTTGATTATTGTGTATTTTATTATGTAATTTCTTCCCTGTATATTGCCCCCCCCCGTCCCCATTTTTTTCTCTCCCTTGCTTTCAGTTCTTTTTCAGTTATAGTCTAAATTTTATTGTCGTGGCACGGATAACTTTAAGCTCGGTATAACGGAGGAAAATTGCTTTTTTATGATATATGGGTCGTGTGCCTGCGTTTTTTCAGACGGAAATTTCGCAGAACATCACAAGAACAGACGGTTCTTGGTGCCTCTTGTTAGAGTAGCATTCAAGCAGACGGCTTGATAGGCACAGACGGTGCTATGGCTACTTGCGCCGTTTTGTTTTGGTTTCATTTTCCTTCCGTTCGCAGCTTGTTTTGTTCCCGTGTACCACTTAAAATTAATTTAACTTTAATTAATTCTGTAAAGCTGAATTTTGAAAAATTCGCCGTTTTTTTTCTTCGCTCAGTTTGATCTTAATAATTTAAATTTTAAATTATTTTTTTTCTAATTTTTATTTTTTTTTCTCTGCGTAGTTATTTTTTTATTTTTATTTTTATTTTTAAAATACATGTGCGAGGGCTCACTGTCGTCGATGGCCGAGTGTGGAATGCGCAGTTAGCACGTGTAAGCGCCAGCAGGTGATGAGATCAGCTCTCTTCTCACGGGATACGGAACAACAGAGGCCTGGCACTAGTAATAATGGCTGACTCGAATCTGTTACCGTGAGAAACATACAAACGCAATCAAAAATCTCCTAGAAGTAGTTAATTAGAAGAGGCTAAGATTCGTTCTGGGCTTGGAGCAGGGCAGACGGCCTAAAATCCCTCTGTTTTATCGCTAAGCGCACCGCGCGACGAATGCGTCCCGGACATGATTGTAATGGCAGAAGCTCCCCCTTTTTACTCTGAAATACTGTACATAGAACTATTTAATCAAGACTTTCAATAAACTTTGTTATGTTGTTAAGTAATGACTCCTACAATTATGATCTACATATATCACATTAATGATCCCAACTGAAGTGTTTGTAGCTCAACAAATACATCTTTCGGCACAAATTTTCAGATAACACCATTGAAACTCTAATTTGCATTTTGCCATGAAACATTTTGTCAAGAGTTTTTGATCGCAGAGCTTCATATATATTGGTTTGATAATATTCGTCAAATTTTTTGGAAATCCTTTTGAATTATCTTTGTAAATTCTCCCATTCGAAGCAGCTCGTTGAAATTTGCACCAGCTTTCTTTTCCGACAGGACACTGTCCATGCATTGGTGCTTTTGCACTTGAGCAGCAATTACTGCAGTTTACATACCCTGTAAATCATTTACATTACTGCGGACTGCAATTTATCGATAAAGGCATCGGTCAATTTTCCTCGACCTCCAAGACCCTTTTGTTTAGTTTTTAGTTTCCTGAGTCTTGAGCCAACATGCTTCTGTATGTGACCTATGCATTCGAATTTGGTTACACTGTTAACACCATACACAACTTTAGCCATATCATACCCGTAAGAGTCGCCATCACCATAAAAATCCACGTACTGCAATTTTCTCAGTTCACAAGATCGTTCAAATATCGGTAAACCTCAACAGGTTCCATAGCACCTAATGACCCAACGTGTTTTACACAATTGTAAGCACGATTTTCTTGGTTACAAAGTCTACACATTTTAGACATGACTTCAAAATCTAATACTTTACCAGTATCAACTCATATGGCAGCAACGCATCCATTCAATGAAGAATGCTCCTTTCGTTGCCATGTGCCGTCAACCGAAACATTATTGAACCGAGACAATATTAAATGCTTACAAATAATTATGTTTCAAACAGCACATTGTTTATTTCCTTTTATAACAGGCGTTTGGCTCTTTAAACACCCACTCCTTGTGGTTTAAAAGCCCACTTCCGGGTTATCGACCTTCACAAAATCTTTAATATCTTCCGTTCTAATTAGCGTTGAGACAAAAACAAACCTGTTTTGGAAATCCAAATAAATGTTCTACACTGGTGTCCAAAATTTAAGCATAATTGGTAATTAAGTAATTATTTTTAAGTAATGAAAGAAATATGAATCAAAATGTGCTGAAACTCCAGGTGTGTAAACAAAATAGTACGCGTCACATATTTTCGCGAAGAGTTTTCCCCGAAATCGAACAGGGGACCGTCAACAAATTGAAAAAGAACGAAGATCTTTTGGATAACCCTGTCAAAACTAATGTAGCAAAAGCGTTCAAACTGCACATTATGATTAATTGGCTTACAAGGATAGCATGTATACTCGTAGAGAAATTAAGGTTTTTTATAAAAACAGTCCTAAGTTTTTTGCTTATAATTTGCAGAGTTCTTAATATAAAATAATGTTCTTTTTTGAAAAAATGACAAACATCATTGTACACAATACCCTGTCATCAGAATTAAAAAATAATAAAAATTGTATGACAAATGAGCAGGTTTACTAAATAATTTTTTACTGCGCATGCGTGAACGCTATTAAAATTTCATTTGCATATTATGTTAGTTAAATGTATAGAGCAACTTTTGTGAAAGTCTCAAAAACATAGCTTAAAAATTCTGAAAATTATCGTTGATAGAATGAGATCAAAATCCTTTATTCCCTAAATGAAGCAAAAAGATGAGGGGCTGTATCCATATTCCATTGTTTAGTGCCTACACAATATTGCACGTACAACTATATTTAGGTAAAACCCCTGATTTTTTTGCTGCCTTTAGGAATAACGGATTTTGAGTTGATTCTATAGGCGACCATTTTCAGAATTTTCAAGCTATGTTTTTGAAACTTTTACAGAAGTTGCTCTATACATTTAGCTAACACAATATGCAAATGACATTTTGATATCGTTGACGTATGCGCAATGAAAAATTATTTACTAAACATACTCATTTTTCATACAATTTTTATTATTTTAAAATTCTGATGACAGGGTATTGTGTACAATGATGTTTGTCATATTTTCAGAAAATAACATTATTTTATAATAAGAACTTTGCAAATTATAAGCAAAAAACTCGGAAAAATTTAGGACTGTTTTTATAAAAACCTTAATTTCTCTACGAGTATACATGCTATCCTTGTAAAAATTAACACAGTACATTACAATAAGCCAATTAATCATAATGTGCAGTTTGAACGCTTTTGCTACATTAGTTTTGACAGGGTTATCCAAAAGATCTTCGTTCTTTTTCAATTTGTTGACGGTCCCCTGTTCGATTTCGGGGAAAACTCTTCGCAAAAATATGTGACGCGTACTATTTTGTTTACACACCTGGAGTTTCAGCACATTCCGATTCATATTTCTTTCATTACTTAAAAATAATTACTTAAATACCAATTATGCTTAAATTTTGGACACCAGTGTATATACAGGCATAAGATTGCAAAAAGTTGAAAAAGAGGAAAAGCGCGTGAACCGGAAAATGAGAAATAATTTAAATAGCGCGCGTTAAAGGCAATTAAGAAAGTTATTTTATTAACAATAAAATTGTCAACATTTTTTTTATCCTGTTTCATAATATATTTTTTATTTATTATTATTATTTATTTTTTTTTGGTTTGGGAGGGGGGGGGGGGTTAGAGTGAATAAATTTATGCAAATACTACTATAAGAATTTCTGAAATGAATGTTTCTACTTTCATTTTGTACTTCTGATGCAATGTTTTAAATAGCAATCTTAACTAGTTGTCCAATTCAAATTTTAACGCTTTCACTTAAAAAATCATTTAACAAACATGGCAAGCTAATGTTTAATTTGCCACTCAACTGAAAAAATAAAGTTGATAAAAACATTAATATTGCAGCAAATTTTCTGCATTTTTTTTAATACGAAAATCGCCGTTTTTGCATGATTTTTCGACGAAAACCGATGTTTTTTAGCCTCTTTTTCACATAAATCACCGCTTTTCGCATTTTTGGGTGACAAAAACTGCCGTTTTCCCGCGATTTGATGACGAAAATTGCCGTTTTTTTTTCGCGATTTTATGACGAAAATTGCCATTTTTCACAATTTTATGACGAAAATTGTCATTTTTTTCGCGATTTTAGGAGGAAAATTGCCGTTTTTCAGCGGTAATTTGACTGAAAATAGCGTTTTTTTCGCAATATTTGAGAAAGACAGCGTTTATTTTCGCGATCTTTTGATGAAAACAGCGTTTTTATCGCGATCTTTTGAGTAAAATCGCTTTCGTATCACGATCTTTCGACAAAAATCGCACTTTTCTCAATATCTTTTGTCGAAAATAGCATTTTTTCACGATCTTATCACGAAAATCGTATTTTTTTCACGCGATCTGTTGATGAAATTCGCGTTTTTCCGCGATCCTTTGATGATATAAAAAAAATCGGAAAGGCAGAAAATGACAAAAACGCGGAAAATCGCGGATCCGAGGAAGAATCTCACGCCTGTATATAATAAAATAATTTTAAAAAATTATGCTTTTTGGCCCAAAATGCCGATTACAACGTGTTCACCTTTTAAGCCCTTTTGATGAAAGCGTTACTTGCTAGAAAATGATATCACCAGTTTAGCATATAGACATTGTGAAATTAGTCAGGATTGTACTGGTTGAAGAAAATTGTTTATATATATTGTAAAATTATCAAGAAAATGTTATGTAAATACATCTTACCTGTAAATACGTTTTTATCTGTAAATTGTTTTAATTTAATAATAATAAAAAAAGTTGATTTTCCTTATGTGTAATTATTTAAAACTTCTACACAATATCTTCTAACATATTGTTTTATACGTAGTGCACACATATGCAAACATGTTCATACGCATACCCACTTATATAATACATGTGTTAATACTTTTATTAACTTACAATTACTTTTTCTATACGTTTTAAAACTTTTAAAAAATTTTAAACATTTTTAAGATTATATATATATATATATATTTAATTTCTTAAAAAACATTTTGAAAAATTGTTGAAACTTTTTAAAATATGTTAATTTTTTTAAAATTTACTTAAACATTTTTAATATTTACTAAAACTTTTTAAAATTTGTTAATAGATAATCAGACAAAGATTCGTAGACATAGACAGATAACTATTCACATATGAACAGAAAATCATATTTAAACACACACACACGCATATATATATATAACCAAGATATTTATACACATTTAAAACTTTTATGTAATAAAATGGAAGGCTTGTAAAAAAAATCTTTTAAACCCTTCTAACAAATATCTGTGAAAACAAGATAAAAATGTATCTTTGACTTTGAGAGATTGCTCAATTTTGCTTCTTAATAATAGTCTGCCGTACGACCGATGAGCAGCTGATCCTCTCATCTCCCTGTTCCTGCTGTTGAACCGGCTTTCATCTACTACTTATATGGAATAAAATCATTTAAGTGTGTATTCGAAAAAACGCTTTTCCACCTTCAATAGCTTGAATTTTTCTAATACAATTTCAGACACATTTTTAAAAGTAGAAACATGAAACTTGCTGAGGGGGTTTTGGGAGAGACGTATAAGGTACCGTGTGATGTCATTTTACGCTCAACTCATTAAAATTGGATTTATAAACAATTACCTTCTCAGTAGGACCCCTTTTCTCGCGCTTTCAAAAAAGCGGTTAAAAATGCCTTTTTTTTTTTTTTTTGCTATATTTTCTTCATTAATCAAGGAATCGACAATCATCCTTGCGCACTTTCTAAATAATACAATTTTCCCATTTCATGCATATGAGAGCAAAAATAAATCGGAAAATAAGCAGTTTGATTCGAAATACACCCTGAACTATCGCAGAATTATATCAAGCATAATGATTTAAGCACGACTAAACGAACAACTTTTCAAGCTAGTTAAATGCAATTTATAAAACTGTTGATACTGTCTACTGGAAAATTATTTGTCTTAGAACAAACACACTACATAGATTATCAGTGCAGCAAGTTCAACATTACTTTTCATGCAGTTAAACTAAACTCTGTATGTAGTGCAGGCCAGATATAATCCTTTTAAAATGTAACCCACGTACTATCCTACCCATAGCAATATTTGATATTTCCTCATAAAGAGATTTTTCAGACAAATTGTTAAAAACATCTGATAATTTATTTTTTGAAACTTGGGAAATTTACATCTGGCTGTATATCCAACAATCAACTGCACTAAAATCAATTGTTCTCAGTCATCATAAATACTTATCACTGATTTAATTGCAAACTGTTCAAGTGTTGCTTTATTTAGGGATTACGTCTAGTCTTGAAAATTACCCTAATTTGTAAGGTGCAATGCAACTGAGAAGCGATTGAAGAGTGTGAGAAACAGTAACATACTTAGGATCATGTAGTATGTGCGATAACAATAAAAACACTGATTATACATAGTGTGACTGCAGGCGCGGATCCACGGGGGGGGGGGGGGGGTCGAAACTGGTCTGAATTCAAACCAGTTTTAAATTCAGACTTTTTTCCGGAAGGGATTTCTGCGACTCCGTCGGAGACATTCTATTACTCCGGAAAAAACGCGAATTTCATTAAAATGTCGCGGAAAATGGGCGAATTTCGACAAAAGATCGCGGAAAAAGCATGAATTTTGTCCAAAGTCGCATGAAAAAAAAAAAAAAGAATTTCGACTAAGGATCGCTAAAAAACGCCAATTTTTACACAAAATCGCTGAAAGCGCGAACTTTGTCAAAGTGTTGCGGAAAAAGCTCAAACTTCGTCAAAAGGTCGTGGAAAAAGCGCTAATTTTGTCAAAGGTTTGGAAAACGGGAAGGCAAAGTATCGCGGAAAAAGTACTAATTTCGACATAGGATACATGAAAAAGCGCGAACATAGGGTTGCTGAAAAAGCGCTAATTTTGTTAAAGTATCGCGAATTTCGTCATATTATTACGGAAAAAGAGCGAATTTCATCATAGGGTCGCGGGAAAAATGCGAATTTCGAGAGAGGTTCGCGTAAAAAACACAAACTTCTACATAGGATCGCTGAAAAAGCACTAATTTTGTCTAAGTATCGTGAAAAAGCACGAATTTCGTCAAATGATCACTGAAGAAGCGCGAATTTCATCACAGGGTCGCGTAAAAAACGCGAACTTCGACATAGGATCGCTGAAAAGACGCGATTTTTGTCAAAGTGATGCGCAAAAAGTGTGAATTTAATCAAAAGTTCGAGAAAAGAACGCTACTTTTTTCAAAGGGTTGCAAAAAACTGGTAATTTTGTCAAAGTACCGCGAAAAAGTGCGAATTTCGTCAAAGGGTCGCGAAAAAAACGCGAATTTTGTCAGAGGATCGCGCATGCCTGTTTGTAACACTTGATTAAATCCCCTGAAAAAATAAATCTCTATTTTTGAAATAAGTTACAAAAGTATATAAATCATAATCGTTATTTGATTGAGGGGGAAATTTGACAATCAGTTGTGCAAAAATCTTTAATCAGCTGAAAAAGAATCGCAATTAAAAAAAATCATTGAAAAATGGAAATTTTATTTAAAAATTGGGAAAAAATCCCAAAAATTGAGTCAAAGATTGAAAAAAAGGGGGGAGAAAATTTTGTTAAAAAATCGCGAAAAAACGGCAAATTTTGTTAAAAGATCACGAAAAACGACAAATTTTCTTAAAAAATCGCGAAAAACTGGCAAAGTTTATTAAAAAATCGCGAAAAATCGGCAATTTTTGTTAAAAGAGTGCAAAAAACGACAAATGTTCTTAAAGGATCGCGGAAAATCGCAAATTTTGTTAAAAAATCGCGGAAAATCGGCAAATTTTGTTAAAATTTCGCGAAAAATCGACAAATTTTGTTAAAAAATCGCGAAAAACGATAAATTTTGTTAAAAGATCGCGAAAAACGGCAAATTTTGTAAAAAGATCACGAAAAAACGACAAAGTTTGTTACAAGATCGTGAAAAAAAGTAAATTTCGTCAAAAAATGGCGAAAAAACGGCAAATTTCGTCAAGCGATCGCAAATTTCGAAATAGGGACACGAAAGAAAAATAATAAAAATTCGTGCCGGGAATGGAATTATTCCCCCCTTTCCTCGATTTCTGTTGTAACCTTTCAGAAAATTTGCTGTGAATTTAATTTTTTTTTTCCCTTAGACTCTGTGATTCTTTCAGATTTCCCCCAAAATCAAGAAAAACTATGTCAGCCATTTCTAAAAATTAAAAAAAATCGGTCAAAACTCCGAAAATTCGGACATAAAATGTATCGCAAATTTTGACAAATTATTGAAAAAGTAAATTGGGAGAGGGGGAAAAAAAACCATGCAAATTTTGTTATAGGATCGCAGGAAATAAACGAATCCTGACAGAGGATCGTGAAAAAATACGAATTTCGTTCAGGGATCACGATTAAAAAAACAACAACAACAACAAAAAAAAACACGTGAATTTCGCAGAATCGCGATAAAAAGGAAACTTCAAGAAGTCGCTGAAAACGGCAAATTTCAACAAAAGATCACGGGAAGGGGTAAAAAAAAAGTTTCTCACGCAGTCCTTTGATAAAATCCGCCTTTTCCCGAGGCATTATGATAAAATGCGCGCTTTTTGATTCTATACCTATATTTTGATAAAATTCGCGTTTCTTCAACGGCCTTTTGAAAAATAGCATTTTTTCTGCGGTCATTTGACGAAATTAGCCTTTTGTCACCGGTCATTTAACAAAATTCGCGTTTTTTCAGTGGCTCTTTGATAAAATTTGTATTTTAAACGCGATACTGTAACAAAATTTGCGTACTTTCGATGGCTCCTTGACGAAATTCGAAGTTTTTTCCGATTCTTCAAACTTCCCAAAATTCACACTTTTGTCTGCTACATTTTGATGAAATTAACGCTTTTTCGGCAAATCTTTGTCGAAATTACCGTTTTTCTCGCGATTCTTAAACGAAATACACTTTCCCCATTCCTTGATAAAATTCGCGTTTTTCTTTTTTCTTGTGTATGTATGTGTGAACGACTGACGAAAAATTTCGGCGATCATTTCTTGAAATTCCCGATACTTTTTATGCCCCAATTTTCTGATTCATGACAAAAAAAAAAAAAAAAAAGGGGGGGGGGGAACAGAATGTTTTTAGTTTTTGGAAATTTCGAAACAAAATCACCCCTGGTTAGAAAAAAAAATATATATATTTCCTCTCTTTTAATCATTTTTATTTAATTGGTGCATGTTCTTTTTGGACCAGAAGGCATCGTGTCATCGACTACGAATTTGTCGATCACGACCTTGACCTATCAAAGACTTGTCTACCGTAATGCACGCTTTGAGAACACGCGATTTTAAGTGTATGAATGAGAAGACAACTAGCAGGCGCGCATTCAGTACGGAAGCAACAGCAGTAAGGGCGTTTTTTTCCAATAAGGGTAAAGAAAATCGCCATATATATATATATATATATATATATATATATATATATATATATACAGGGTGGTCATAAAAAAACTTTGCCGATATATGGAGCTCTAGCGGCCAGTCCGTTCAACCGATCGAGATGAAATTTCAGATATAGCTATTCAGAGGTATGAGATCGAGATTCTGTGAACGGCAACAAAATGGCGCTCATGGTTACGGTTATAGTTACAGAAACTCGAAAATTTCCAGTAGCAACACCCATTTTTTTTCATCGCAAAATGTTCAGCGCATGCGAAAACCCCAAAGAGCGTTGGAACCGCCCCAATCGAGTTTTTTCTATAGGGGGGAGGATTTCCAGAACGGTTTTTTGTGCGTGCATAACATGTCCGTTTCTTGCGATACACATACGGTTCCAACGCTCTTTGGGGTTTTCGCATGCGCTGAGCATTTTGCGATGAAAAAAAATGGGTGTTCCCATTGGAAATTTTCGAGTTTTTGTAACTATAACCGTAACCGTGAGCGCCATTTTGTTGTCGTTCACAGAATCTCGAGCTCATACCTCTGAATAGCTATATCTGAAATTTCATTTCGATCGGTTGAGCGGACTGGCCGCTAGAGCTCCGGATATCGGCAAAGTTTTTTTATGACCACCCTGTATATATACATATATTTTTTTTTTGGAATGAGCGGCAAGAGGGGCACTATTTTTTAAAAAGTTTCTTTTAAAAAAAGCATGCGGATTTGTTGTAATTAACTCCGGAATTTCCGGGGCATTGGACCCCGGGGCAAACGTGCCCCGGGGATTCCCCGGAACACAAACAGGCATGATCGCGTAAAAAACGCGAACTTCGACATAGGATCGCTGAAAAGGTGCGATTTTTGTCAAGGTGTCGCGTAAAAAGCTCGAATTTCGTCAAAAGTTCGCGGAAAGAGCGCTACTTTTTTCAAAAGGTTGCGAAAAGGGAAGGTAAAGGAACTCTGAAAAAGTCCGAATTTTGACATAGAATTGCTTAAAAAGCGCGAATTTCGTCAAAAGGTCGAGAAAAAAACACGAATTTTGACAGAGGATTGACGTAGGATCGCTGAAAAGCACGTATTTCGACACAGGATCGCTGAAAAAGCGCTAATTTTGTCATGCAAAAAGCTCGAATTTCGTCTAAAGTTAGCTACTTTTTCAAAGGGTTGGAAAAAAAGCGCTAATTTTGTCAAAGTATTGCGGAAAAGAGCGAATTTCGTCAAAAGGTCGCAGAAAAAGCGCTAATTTTGTCAAAAAGTTAGAAGAAAGGTAGGCAAAGAATCGCGGAAAAAGTGTGAATTTCGACATGGGATCGCTGAAAAGCGCGAACTTCGACATAAGATTGCTGAAAAAGCGCTATTTTTGTCAAAGTACCGCGAAAAAGTGCGAATTTCGTCAAAAGGTCACGGAAAAAACGCGAATTTTGATAGGGATCGCGTAAAAAACGCAAAATTCTACATAGATCGCTGGAAAAGCGCGAGTTTTGTTTTCTCAAAGGGTTGCAAAAAATTGCTAATTTTTTCAAAGTATCGCAGAAAAGAGCCAATTTCGTCAAAGGAACACGGAAAAAAACCCGAATTTTGACAGAGTATCGCGGGGGGGAAAGCGAAATTCGTCAAAAATGCCAAAAAATGCGAATTCCGTCAAAGAGTCGCGAAAAAGCGCGAATTTAGTCGAAAGATCGCAGAAAAAAGCGTATTTCGTCAGAAGGTCGCAGAAAAGTATTTCATTTGATCATTCATTTAATAATATCTGTACAAGGAATGATTTTATGAACAGAACTTATGACTATGTTGATTTTAGGTTTCTTAGCATCCCCCCCCCCCAAAAAAAAACGATCCTCTGGATCCACCCCTGTGTGACTGGTTGAGTTTATAAATAGATAGGCAAGGAAGAAAGATACTTTACATCACAAACTGCTGAAGTGTATTTTACTGAGCTCATACATACTTGAAAAGAACAATATCATAAACAAGTCTAAAAAACATCTAAGGAATAATCAAATTTTAAACAACTTTAACAATTTTTTCATGTATGCAGCACTTTAATATTTCCATGCATGGAAGTAGGGAATGAGAAAAAAGGTGGAAAAAGTTTTCCATCTATACAGTGGCGCTTAACTTTTATAATTTAATTGTCCTTTTAACAGCTATTTATGCAATAAAATTAAATGTAACTGCAAGTATTATTGCTTTAACTTAAAAAGCAGAAACAATACTAAAAAGTGTAAATCCAAATATATCTGATCAACTTACGTGAAGCAATCCTTAATTTTCAAACACAAATATAATTCTTAATGGTTTAGCTGTTAAATTCCTCTCCCCCCTCTTTTTATTTTCTTTTTAAAAAAATCTCCCAGCTAAATTGATCTTTGCTTCAAAAATACATCTCATCAATAATCCGATCGACTTCATTCTTTATACAATTTTTTTGTTAATTTATTACTTATCACGCCCTCTCTTTAAAATAAAATATTTCGAAAATTTTTATATACCCTTCATAAGAACGAATTTTTCGAGAGACCTAGAATAATAGTTCCGGATAATCGAGGTTATTGATATTAATTAGGCTTCGTTCCATTCTTAAATACTAAGCACATAGAAGATTTCAGGTCTCTATCTCAATTTTTTCGGGAGAGAGAGCGTTTACATGCAGACTGACGGACGACAATTTTGTTTCCTAAAAAGATGTTTTTTGGAATCTTTAATATTTGAAACGAGTAAATCCGTCAAAGATTTACAGAAAAAGTTCAATAGTGTTGTATAAATAGTACAAAATATTCTATTCCAAAAAGAAACTTCTTTTCACTTTGAATTTTTAAAGCTTAAAAAAAAAATTCATTCTTGAAATACACTTTAAATAACTTCATTTAAACGAATTTGAAATACTTATATAAGCTCACCTTTCAATTTATGTCTCTTTTGAACAATAATTCAAGACCTAACTTCAAAGGTTTGAGTAGACAAAGTATCCTATCATTACTAAATTTTTAGCCCCCCCCCCTCCTTATTATCCTTCCAAATTTTTCTCTGCATTTTCGCATCAATCCAGATAATATTCAAAATTGCTCTAAAAAAGGTGGAATTCCTCCTTTAGGATTAACTCTTTCATGCCTGTATTTTGTAACTTATTTAGAAGGGAAACAAATTGGATTCAGTTAAAATCTAATGGCTAGTGCTAAATGTACATGTTATTTACAGTATAGGGGGAACTGGGGCACATTGATACACCCCCTGTACAGCACACAGGGTCATTACAGGAAATTTCACAACGGCTTCAAAATGTGATACTAGTGAAATTAACTACATACAGAAAGTTTTGGAATGATTCAATAGTTTGATGGAATGGGATGTGTGATTAATTGTTTTTGTAGGTCAAAAGTAAATTTGAGTTGCACAATTGAAATGGTATTATACAACTGTTCCAGTATTTTTCAACCGAAAAGAATACCCTCCCTGGCAAGTAAAGCTACTCTTTATCAGTTCCTCATTCTTTATTGTTAAATTATGAAGTGTTGGATTTGCGACTCATTTTATTCAAAATGGCTGTATGGGGCACATTGATACAACCTAAATCCTTTTCTATTTCATTTTTTCATTACCTTTTATTATTCTTTTTACCATATACTCCTTAATTCAACCATTTTTCGTCAAAAATTTCTACTATTAGTTTTTATTGAAGTGAAATAGCTCTAATTTCTTTATATTAGAACAATTTATAGTATTTTTGCAAACAGAAGACGTACAAATTTACACCATATCTAGTGCTAGTAGAATTAACTAAAAAATTGGACGGCAGCCTGGCAAATCTCAAATTTATATCGATTCTCCAGAGAAAAAAGTATTATCGACATGATAAATGTTAAGTAAGAGAAACAAGCTGGAGAACAGTACAGGATAATTAAATTATAAACATAATTTTTAATATAATTATCCTTTATTTTCTGTTTGTAAACAGATTTATAAACAGAAAACCTGGTAATTCTTTCACCTTTCCTAAGAAAGGAGAAAATTCTGGGGTTAAAGTGCCAGATATGACAAAGTTACCACAGCCAACAAACAGACAAGGAACAGCCAGAACATCAGGTCATTATACATTTCATTTTGATTGCTTTAATATCGCTTACAAATAAACTGTGTGCGATTTTAATGTCTATAAATATATATAAAATGGTTTGCTAACTATTTTTCTATGAAAAATATGCATTGATGTTATTTTGTCTCCATTTTTCCCAAACGTGTCAAAGTGTATCAATCTGCCCCGGGGATGGGGCACATTGATACAAATTACCTTTTTGATTTTTTAAAAATTACATGCTAAAATAATATATAAAACAACGATTGTATATTTTTATAACACACTACACAGGTTTTGCTGACATCACATAGAAAAATAACTTGAAATTTCTGCTTTCTAGACACCAAAATTTTTTTTGAAAAAAGCTGTATCAATGTCCCCCAGTTCCCCCTACTGCTTACTGGATTAATAAATTAAACTACAAAACAGGGGGGGGGGGGAACTACCTTATGAAGTGACTAAGAGATTCTAAGAAGAGAAAAATCAAAAAGGTTATAGATGTGGAGGGGATAAACCCTCCTGGCACAAATTATTTTTGTTACAAGTCGGGTTAAATAAGTTTTTGGTTCAGGTTGATTTCAGATTTCTGCAAGTTTTTTTCATTATATTGTTTTAGATTAACCCATTAAGTGCCACTGTTATTTATATTTTGAACACATCTTTTTCTTTTTAAAAAGTTTCATTTGTATTTTCTATTTTTTAAAACATGTTTAAAAAGGCACCTGATTGGGACTTCCTTAATTGGAGCATTCCATTCCATCTGGTCTTAAATAAGGAACTTAAAAGAAAATTTACTCAAGGTAAGATTTCTCTTGTTTTGTCACAGATGAAAGTAGAACAGAAATTAGAGATGAGTCCCCATTCAGGCTTTGCTGGATTTCTGTCAAATGATGGTCAATTTGATAGTGTGAACCAATTTCTCAAAAATGCAGGTATACAATCTAGGTGTAACATATCTTAAAGTTTCCTGTAAAATGTGCAATGTAATGCACATTTTACTGCATCAAAATTGTTCAGTCGTCTTTCAAGTAAAATAAAGAGAAAAGATACCGTTATGATAAAAAATAATGATATATAATTGAATTTCTTATGTACAGTTAAATTGACTTTTTTTTTTTTTTTTAATTATAAAATGTAGATGTTTATTATAATTGTGTACATAATTTATCAGATTTTTTTTCTTCTTCTTGTAAAGTCTCTTTCAGAATCATATAGACTGTTTCATTCCTAAAGAATAGAAAAATAACTTATAATTACACGGGGGCAAAAGTATATTTTTGTAAAAAATACTCCCATTAAGTGCCATTGCTACTATTTTGGGAACATACTGTTATAAATAATCAACTTATTTTTGATTATTTTTTTTCCAAATACACTTTAATAACATACTGTTCATCAAGTTAAAACAGATTCCATAAAAAAAAAATTGATTAATATATATATAGCGGCACTCAATGGGTTAAAAGCCATATCAACTTAAGCTAAATAAAGTAAATTAGTAAACTAAATTTTTTAACTTGTTTTGCGAGTTTTTTCTAAAAAGACTGCTTTTTTTCTGGCTTCCTTTGTTGAAATTTGCTTTTTTCATGGCGATCCATTGACAAAATTTACATTTTTACTATAAACAATTGATGAAACAGCCAATTTAAAAAAAAAAAAATCTGCAACCGACTCACAAAAATAACTTTTTCCGAGAGACCCTTTATCATAATTAACAATATTTTTTTAATATGACTTTTCAGATCTCAAAATGTATCGTATACATCTTGATAAAAATTAAAATGCGTTAAGAAAAAAAAAAAAAAAAACATGGCTTAGGTTTCCTATAAAAACAAAGAAGCATACATTAATGATTTAGATGCCAATCATTTTAAAATGGATTTTTTTTCAAAGCAAGTAAAAGAAACATTGAAAGGCAAAAAACCATTCAGAGGTCTCACCGAGTGTTGGCGAGTTCTCTTCTCCAACAATCCAAAAGCTTTTGATTTGTAGCACAAGTCTTGTTGTCGCTATTTGTAAGAATCTTTCATATTTTTGTTATCACTAAAGGTTCTTGCACAGAATTCAATAAAAATATACTTAATATTTTCATTATACTGAAGTATTTTGCTCATTAACAGGAGAAGATTTTTTAAAAAAAAGAAAACCAATTATTTTTGTTGACAAATTACAACACCAATCTTTAATACATGTTGAATGATACACTATTAGTATTAAATTTTGAAAAGTTTAAGAACAAACTAAAAATTTGGTCAAAGTAACAGTAAAATTAACCCGATCTGATCCATTGAATAAGATATTTCAATCTTGTGTAACTTCCACCTTCCATATCAGCCCATTTGAGAATAAAACAGGGTTGGACAGTATTTACCGTCAGATGGTCTTTACCATGTTTTTTACCACCTATGAAGAAACACTTATTAGTTTGACAGTTTTTGTGCGTTTTATGAAAATTTATCTACTATGTTTTCATTTTTCAAGGGGTAAAACTTTTCTGGGTATTAGATACTATAAATTCATATAATTTAGTCTCCAATCAGGGATAAATTTTTGAGTGTGTATATACTGAGTGAATAAAAGAATACGATATGAAAATAATAGGTTTTAATGAATATAAAAGCCCAGAAAACTTGTGTTTTCTCCTCCTATAAGAATTCAAAATTTTAAAGATATTGTACATTTATCATTCCTAAGCTTAAACAGTATCATAAGTATGAGAATGCACATTACAATATTTATTACTAGTTGTACACGTCAAAATTTGACGGAAGAGAATAGGTAGTTATGTAACACTTGAAACATCAAAATTTCAGATTCATCTGGTCTTAGAATTTTTTTTATCAATTTAAATACTTTAATTTTTGATTTAAGAGTAGAAATCTTTATTAAGTTTTGAATTATGTTTTGTTTTGAAGTATGTGGAATCACAGGTAGAACCTGTATAAAATCACCTCCAAGAATTATTTTTCCTCTAAAAGGAGCACTGCTGTTTTGTCTCGCAGAAGTCTATTCATGTACAATACATATGCATTGGCCACGGGTCCTTCATCCCATATAATTAGTTACGCAAACTTAATTTCAGATTGAGCCTTACTATTGAGGTTTAGAGATCTCATAGAAATCTCTTCTAGGTTTAAAAGATAACTCATGCAATATAATACTACATGACTTGTATATTCACTATCCAAGGACATCAGATTTTCACTATCAACTGAATTACTTATCGGAATCCTATAACAGTTATCACACATTATTAAACTTTCATAATGTTCCAAATTACCTTTGATTGTTTTGACTACTTGTAATCTAAGTTCACAATGATATGTATAAGTCTTATATAAGCAACAGGATATCGAGTGTAATAATTTCCATTTCTTAAAATTAGGATAGCACATATTTCAACACAGATGGCACACATAGGCATCATGTTTGCAAGACTTTTCCCCCCAGCAAATTTGGTGAAAACTTTCTTAAATATATAGCTATAAGTGTTTACTTAAGATTAATTGTGGTATTTAAAATTAACATTATATCTATTATTATGTTTATAATTTATAGCTGTCATGACTTGTAATTTTTGTTTGTTTTTTTTAAGTTACAGAAAACTAAAAATAATATTTCAAAACTCCATAATTGCAGTGAAAGAGAAAAATGTAAATAAATACGATTTACCTTGGTCTAAATCTTTAAACACAATAACCGATGATTTGAGTTTCATTCTGATGTTGCCATTGAACAATTAACAAAGAATCGGGATTTTTGTGCCACATATGATAGCGTAATATATATATATATATATATATATTTATCTTAATAGATTAATTTACTAATTTTTATACAAAGTAAATTAAAACAAAATTATAAATACACATTTTCTACACTTATCCTAAATTTAAAAATCCTAATTACAGGGATGAGATTGATAAAAAAGTAAAAAATCTGAAAACTGCACGAATGACATTTGAGCAATACTCATGAATTTCAAGCAGATTAAATATTATAATTACTATTAAAATTTACATATTACATGAAAATATGGACTATTATATCAAAGTACAAAAACAAAAAACTAAAGAGAAAATATAAAATTTTCCCAAAAATTTAATTTGTGAAATTTTTTTCAAGATTGAAGAAAAGTGTGAAATTCAGACTAAACTCTGAAGAATCTCATCCCAGTAATTATTTTGATAAAAAACACATGCTTACAAATTTGTGTCCTCGGGGCCTCTGAACCTATAACAAAATGCAAGCTTTGCAGCTTTCTATACACCAAATCTGTTTCTTAATTTACTATGCATATATGAAAAGCTTGAAAAAATATACACTATGGGTGATAAACAACAAGGAGTTATTACTCACCATTAAATATAGGAATTCAGGATCCATTTCTTTATTATTTAATGCTTAGCTAAATTTTGCCTTGTATTCTTTTTTGTTTAAAAGAACTCATTGGAAATGATTACAAGTTAAAGAGTAAAATTGAAATGTCAACTTGCTTTGTAAAAAAGTAACCGTCTATTGTATAGATTTGGAAAAAAAAAAAAAAAAGGAAAAAAAAAAAAATGCATCAGCATTTTTTGAGAACTAATTCTTTATTTCTCTTTTTGTTATATTTATACACACACAACAACAATTACAGGAAAACAGAATTTTTATAAATAATATTAAAATATAGTTTAAAGACTAAGAGTTTATTGCGTGTCGTTGGTTTTTACCGATAAAAACCTAGTTTTATTGGTAAAGAGCCTACCCTGAATTAAAATAAGGATTTAACTACTAAGGAAAGATAAAATCAAAAGAAATAATAAAAAAAATCAAGAATCTTCTGAAATTAGGACAATTAGGTCACTGTCTACACTTCCTACAACTGTGTGAATTTGAAATAGAGGTCTGCACGGGCCGGAATTTCCAGGCCCGGCCCATTGTAAAACTCAAAAGTTCGGCCCGGGCCCGGCCCGTTTAAATGTTTATATTTAGGCCCGGCCCGTACAAAAATAAGCGAAAACAGGCTCGGCCCGTTACAATTTCTACGATTTCTAAAAAATTCAGATTTTTATCATATAACTAAGATTCCTTTAAAGAATACTGCATACATATCTATGGAATGATGTTACAGTATATTTTACAGCAAATACACATTAACAACATTAAAGATTACTTAGATTCTTAGGCTTTCAATATTCGAATAAAGATTCATTAAAAAATTAATATGGCTTAGAATAAAAGAAAAAAGAAAGAAAGCTAAAAACATCGTTAATTTAGAAGCTGTTTAATAAAAGAAGATTTATAAATATATTTCTATATCATTTTATTATAGATTTCAAATCCAAATTCATTCTTAAATTCAAAGAAGCTCCTTTCTGATACATTTCTAAATTCATTTTTTTTTCCTCAGAAACGCATAAGATTAGCAGGTATCTTTATTCAGAAACTATATAATCGAATGGCGTTATCCATTTTTTGATACACACAATTTAAGATACAAATTTTGATACAAACAAATAAAATACTGTCATAATTAGCGTTTTGAATAGAATTTCCGGAAGCAATAGCAAGGGAAGGGAGAAAAACCAGCAATCATTTGAGAAACTATTATATCTCAACAAGATTATACAAGTATTTTATTTACCAGAAATGAAAAACGTTATTCGATTCCAAATCCCTTCAATAGTTAGGCTTATTACTTTTATACTTTTACAATTTAAAATTAATCAGAAAATGTGTCAAACATTCGCATTATTGAGAAATTAATTTTAAAATCATCAAGAAGTATATATCCGAAGACTAAGCTAACATAAGTTCTTTATCGCTGTTAATAATTTTACAAATCATGTTTTCTGCCAATAATTACGTCTTGTACCGGTCCGGCCAGTCTATATGTAGAAAAATAATGCAAGCGTGTTTTCGGACCAGCATGAGTCAGCTAAAAAAATATTAAAATGGGTTACACATAATGTAATTATCCGATGCCGATACAATAAGCATTTTTATATTGATGCTGTCAAACTAGTACGATCATATTATTTATACTTATTCTCGTTAAAACCATTTTCGTTTAAAATAGCTCATATTTTATCTTTTCTGCTTAGATCTTCAGAACGGGCCGGCAGGGCTGAAAAATTTATCAGCCTGGCCCGGCCCAGCCCGTTCAATTTTTTTGCCGGCCCGGCCCGTTTATGTTGTTTGTCAGCCCGGCCCGGCCCGTTGAAAAAACTATTCCAAATCTGCCGGCCCGTCAGAAAATTCGGAACTATTTCGCCGGCCCGGCCCGCGGGCTGGGCCGGGTACGGGCCCGTGCAGACCTCTAATTTGAAACTTCCTGCACTGCATTTTTTTTTTATCAGGCAGATGCTTTACTTCTAATAAAGAAAGATTCAAGTTCAAGATTTTGCAGCATATACGGATGTCACTTTCTTACATTTGTAAACGCAGTAGACTCTCAAATCCGCAGAGCTTGAGACCAGAGGTTGTGCGGATTTTTGGTCATTGCTTTGTTCACATTTTTTAAAGAGTTGTTCAAAATTAATTAATAATGCAATTGAAAATATAATGAATGCTTACAAGATAAAATATTAAAGTAAGAAACTAAAAATAACAAAAATTTAAGTAAATAATTTTTAAAATATTAAAAGCAAAGGTCAAGATAATAATTTATATTGTATGATTAAATATTCATTATAAAAATGAAATGTATTTTTCCCACATTATTCAATGTAACTTGCTTCATAAAAGGTACATTTCTAATTCACATCAAAATCATAAAATAAGGAAGTTTCATTCCAGGTTTAGCCAGACTTAATATCTAAAAAACTTGATTAATGGTAAGAAGATTGCAATTACCAATGATATCAACAACATCTTGAATTTTTACAAAAATAAATTTATTTTTCCTTCATGAAAAAACAGGAATTAAGTAATATTAACAAAAATGACAAAATACATGTGAAATTGATATTAAACTAAAAAAGTCAAATTTTATGTCCATATCTGAACTGAGTTTTTCATTGTTTAAATCTAAATTATGTGCAGATTTAAGGGAGTCTACTGTATACAAAAAATCCAATAATTTTGTGTTTTGCTAGTGCGTTTTTTGCTCTTTGGCTACTAATTTATTTTTCATAAGAAATTAATAGAAGTGACAGGGTAAGTTTTTTCTTCTTTGGTTTTCATCGTTTGAAATATTCACATAATCTTGATCTCCTGGCTGCTTCCTTTTTGCAATTTATTTACTGTTACTTAAAGCAAGTAGTTAAATCATTACTTCAATCACTCACTCCACAATTGCTTAAAGGGTTAAATTTTTGTATCTTTACTTTTTAATTTAAATTACAATGTGTTATAAGTGATATAGCAACTAAGTGTATTTATCTACAAGATAAGAGCCAAAATTGATATTACTTTTTCAGCATTTTAATTAAAAAAAAAAAAAAAGAAAGAAAGAAAATGGTTACTAGTAGCAACCATAAAAATTATTCTTTAATTTTTTTAATTAAAAAAATATGAAATAATTTATATATATAACCACACAATCATTGTTTTAAAAAGGATGTCAAGCAACTATGAGTTCAAGAGAAATTATACAAAAAAAATTGCAATACAGACACATAGACTGTATGAGAGAGCATTTATTGACAGCTTAGGAACAAAATACACGACAAATTTCAATCAAATACAGATACAGAAACATGAATTTTGTTGTCTGTAACTACTTATGGAAGAAATTTAGAACAGTATATACAGTAACAAGAACAAAGTGAAAAAAATGGTATGTGCAAATGAAAAGGAAAAAAAAAAAAAAGATGATTGGGTTGAAATAAAAAAGTAAAAAGATCTTTTCGATAATGACTTTATCAAAATATTTAACAAAAAAAAAAAATCTGAAGTTTAATGATTTTGACCAATAATTGTTCTGATCTTTTTACTACAGGAGAGTGCAAAACGATACAATGATTAAGACCATATATAAAAACCCACGGGTATTTCATTCAAGCTGTTTTGCCAGACACATACAATCTTAAAATGATAGGTGAACAAACATCACATATGCAGATGAGATGACCATGGGAGATGTTAACTTCAAAGAATATTGTGCAACTGTAACATCAACTAACAGCAACTTGCAGTTATTACAGCTACTCATATTTCAATGAAAAAGAATCTAATGATTTTAATACACTGATGGGAGATTAGGTCTAACTTTTCTTTTACATTAAACTGCTATCAGCGACAAAAATTCATCCAATCACATAAAAAAAGAGCACTTTTTAAAAATTTAAAGTTTGTATCATGTAGTAAACAAATCGCCAATATTATTTGGTAGCTAACCATCCCCCCCAGAAGCAAGTTCAAATGTGAAAGTTTTAAGCTTCTTCCTCCTCATCTTCTTCATCTTCAGCACCATCTTCATCACCTTCTCCATCCTCACCTTCATCATAATCATCAGGAACAACGTCATCATCATCTTCACCATCTTCTTCATATTTTTCCTCAGATTCTCCATTTTCCTTCTCATCTAGAAGGGAAAAAAATAATAAGAAGAACTGGATACTTATCCAGCAAAAGAGATTTAACTATATAATTATAGGGAAATAGTGCTTTAAATAAAATTATAAATACAAATCAACATAAATTGTCGTAAGAGTCAATTAGAGGAAAGAAAACTCTTTTAGTTATAAAAAACAGGCTAAAAAAAATAGAGAATTTATTAAAAACAGCTTTTTTGCAGATATTTTAAAAGTATCTAAAGCAAAAGAAAATAAGAAGTGAAGTTGCAAAAATCTCATTTTCTATGAAGCAAACTCAAAGCATCAAGAAGAAAAATAAAAACCATATAAAACTGTTTCTCAGTACCACAAAAATGTATCTAATTTATCAGTACTTCATAGCATTCTGTGTATATCATATCTACAAATAATTACAGAAAGCTACATTGTTAATCACAGCTTTCCAAGACTAATGAACAATTGCTCTATGCAATATTTTCTAATTCTCCTACTGGATCTAATTTAAACATACTGTCAAAATACTTCTAATGCTTAAAAATATTAATCACAAGAGTGACAAAGTATTACACAGAAAACAGAGATAATTTGCTAATTATGTTATGCAACTGTTAAATATCATTACTAAGAAAGTTTTTAAAAATTATTAGCTAGATGGGCACAAGTGATAACCCTTATTGGGACCACTTTAAGCATACTTTCAAATTTTTTTTTTTTAAATAACTAAAAATAGTGGTCATTAAAATACACATCTATTAATCATGTATGGAAGTAATGTTTGAGGTTTATGACCAGCAGCATAATTTGATGCAAGTGATAAATGGCCATCTACAAGAGAAAAGCATTTCCCACATGCTAAGTTTTGTCAAATAACAACATTAAAGCTAAAAAATTACCTATTACATTTATCTTTAAAACTTATTTTATTCCACAATTAGAAACCAAGCATGTCAACTGCAAGCTTTCACACAGAAAAGCTTATTTGAAATTGAATTTACATAGTATTTCAGTGAACTATTAACATTTTGAATTAAATATAAAAAACATTATGTGCACAAAAGAAAAAATAAGACTTAAATTAACACAGTAATTTTTTTTTTAAAGAATTATAATAACAATAAAAAATGTCACTAATGTTTAAATAGGCCAAAACCCATAAAACTAGAATATAAACCTAAAAACAGTACTATAGAAGAAATTTAGGCATAGCACATTGAAGCAAATTTGGCAGAAAGTGGCAAATAAAAATAATTTTAACTTCCAATTATCTTGAGTAATATACCTCTTTAACACAGCACAGCTTAAGACTAGCAGTGCGATGTCATAGCAGACTCATGTGCATGAGATGTCATTTGCCAGACTCAAGTGAATGTAGTATTGCCAGACTCATGTATGATGTCCAGCAGATAACCTGAAATTTATTTAAAGTATTTTCAACATTAGATTTTGAAGCGTTATTTTCACAATTGGTGTATGACCAGAAACCAGTTACATCTGGCATTCCCCAGTTTAGTCTTAAGTAGGATTATTCTGAATCTGAAGATTTAATCTCACTCTTATAAATAGGCAATCAAGCACTATATAGCACAGGCAGCGTCTCTGGCAAAAAAACCCCATTTTCATAGAAGAAAAAATATTTTGAACTGGAAAAATAAAAGCAAGAAAATTTTTTCACTCTCTCAAAGAAGTTTCTATTGCGTATATATATATATATATATAAAAATATGACATCGTGCAAAATGAATACAAAAACAAAAGTTTAGTTTACTACTTACAAGATTTCGGGGGAGAGGGGGGGGGGGTAACAAATGTCAAATCTAAAGTTAACTAGGTAAAAGTTCATTTAATACGAAGACTTAAAACTATGTACATTTTGACAATGGGCACAGCTTGAGATGGAACAAGTGCCCTGCTCACTTTTTTTTTTACAAAAGAATATTAAGATCAGCCCAAAGTAATCCAGTTTGTTGGCTGTAACACAGTGTAATGACTAATGTAGTAATATATTTACAATACCAGCTATACCTTTTACTAATTATAGATAAGCATACAGCTAAGTGATGAGATATTTTCCCATTCAAAACAAGCTTATTTGATTATTCAAATAATATTCAGGCTTTTTTAATTTTTACTATTGGTTATAATAAATGACCTTATACATCAACATATGTTGGCTTGGTATAATTTTGTGACTGAAAAGAAATATTTCTATAATAAATCTGCTAAACTACTCCCATTCATTAAAAACAAAATCATAAGAATCATCATCCACCATGAATTAAAAGGGGCTAAAAATTTATGGGTAAAAATAGGGATGGGAGGAAAAGTTCTAACAATACAATTGTCAGACCAGAAACATACAAGCTTGACCAAGACCAAGGTAATTTGCTGATAATTCACTTTGATTAAAGACAATGCAACACACAGTAAATAATTAATCAAACTCAAAAACTTTTCTTTAATTGGGTGAGGACAGATGAAAAATGAAGCAAGAACTGTTGAGAAAGTTGAAATTTTCGCAAGGTGCAAGGCTTTCATATTAAACGTAGGAATGTGTTTAAACTGTTAAAAAAAATGACAAATATGACCAATAAAACACTGCTTACAAGGTAAGGCATTTTTGTTCATGAACAAGTCACAAAAATTTGATCATTTACATAATTGTAACAGTAAAAGTTGTTTCTTTCACATGCAACTTATTACTGAAATTTACTTCAGTGAAAACCAAACAAGGAAAATTTTCAAAGGAAGATTATACATTTTTAAATAATATATTAATGCATTTAATATTCAAAAACCGCAGATGAAACATTTCCTAACAAATCAGAGATTGCACAAAACTTTTTTCTATTTGAACACTGATTACAAAACATTACAGAAGGAAAAGTAGAAGCAGAACACAGACAATAAATTTCCTACAAAAAAGAAAATTATAGGAGGCTATACACCTCCTATACAAATCAAAATTACAGGCAATACATCTCCCATACAAAACAAATTACAGGTGATACATCTGCTATACAAAATAAATTGCAGGCACCACACATTTCTTACACAAAAATTACAGGCAATAAATCTGCTATACAAAACAAATTACAGGCGATACATCTGTCATACAAAAATTGATGATACACCTGTAAACAAATTACAGGCAATACATATGCTATACACATATAACAGGCAATCAATCTGCTACACAAAACAAACTACAGACGATCCATCTGCTATACAAAACAAATTATGGGCGATACATCTGCTATACAAAAACAAATTGTGGACGATACATGTGCTATACAAAAACAAATTGTGGACGATACATCTGCTATACAAAAACAAATTGTGGACGATACATCTGCTATACAAAAACAAATTGTGGACGATACATCTGCTATACAAAAACAAATTGTGGACGATACATCTGCTATACAAAAACAAATTGTGGACGATACATCTGCTATACAAAAACAAATTGTGGACGATACATCTGCTATACAAAAACAAATTGTGGACGATACATCTGCTATACAAAAACAAATTGTGGACGATACATCTGCTATACAAAAACAAATTGTGGACGATACATCTGCTATACAAAAACAAATTGTGGACGATACATCTGCTATACAAAAACAAATTGTGGACGATACATCTGCTATACAAAAACAAATTGTGGACGATACATCTGCTATACAAAAGCAAATTGTGGACGATACATCTGCTATACAAAGCAAATTGTGGACGATACATCTGCTATACAAAAACAAATTGTGGACGATACATCTGCTATACAAAAACAAATTGTGGACGATACATCTGCTATACAAAGCAAATTGTGGACGATACATCTGCTATACAAAAATTTCAATGAAACATCTGCTATATAAAACAAATTTCAATGAAACATCTGCTATACAAAACAAATCATGATAAAACATCTGCTATACAAAACAAATCATGATGATACATATGCTATACAAAACAAATTTCAGCAATACATATGCTATACAAAACAAATTTCAGCAACACATATGCTACACAAAACAAATTTCAGCAATACTTATGCTATTAAAAACAAATTGCAGCAACACTTATGCTATACAAAACAAATCAAATTACAGAAAATACATTTCTTAAAAAGAAATTTTGTTCAAATAATAGAGAAAATACATTGTTTTCTGAAAAAAGATTACACAAATTACATTTTCTAGATGAAACATTTCCAAAAGTATATTTTTGACATGAAGCAGCAGATCTTTAAAAATACCGTAATTTCGAGTAGATAAGCCGTAGCTCAAACAACTATATTTTGACCCAGAAATTTTCAAAAATAAAAAGTAACATTTTGTATCGCGGTATATATTTATCTTTAATTACTGAATGATTTTTCTGGATTGGAACTGAATTGTTTGAGCTGCGGCTTATCTGTCCGAAATTACGGTATTTTATGTCTATATAAAATTATTTCTAATTATATGTTTGTATGAAACAAAAAATTATAAGTATGTATAAAGCTACAATATTTTTTCACAACTATAATTATAAAACAAGCTATGAAATAAAACCAAATAGCTTTCAAAGCAACTAGTTTACATAAACTTCAGCATTGTTAATTCCTTCTATTTTTTTTTTTCAAGATAAAGAATACACACAGAAAAATTTGCAGTAAATATTAAAAAACAGTTCATAAATATTTCTTAGAAAATAAAATTATATCTGGGAAACTGAAATACAATTTTAAAACATTGTATGTCTAAAAATTTGTGAACAAGTCCAATATTATTTAAACAAGCACTTAAAATAACAAAATAAATAGATCAAGCTAAATATATTTTACGATTGCTTAAAAATTAAACAAACATTACTTTAGATGATACAAACAACCTGCAAGGTTTAAAAGGCTGAAATCAAAACTAGAAGATTATTAGATATGAAACAGCAATAAATGTTGCCACATGCATACTGATCTACAATGTAAATTGCCAATTTCTCAAAGACAATCAACAAACAATCAATAGAGAAATTTGAAATGGAATTTTTGGATTTGCTGTTAAGATAAAAATACAACAAAAAACTTGAAAAATGACAACTTTTTCCAATGTATTATAATAACACAAATACACTAACACATACAATACTACTTAAGCTACAGAGGTATCAACATTTCATAACAAAGAATATGATAATAAATGAAAGATTTAACAATATAGAACAAGTTAAGCATGTTAGCGCAAATTTCTTAAAGTAAATATAAAAAAAAAAAAAAAAAACAACAACACTTGTAAAAAGAAAAACAATGATCCAACAGAATAAGTAAATATAATCAAAATTGCAAAAATGAGTTTTTCCAGACAAATACTCAGAATATTCATCAATAAAATCAGATTTTTTTTTCTTCCTGTTACATTTAAACATTTATGAAACAGGTAATAAAAAAGCAACAATAAATTAGAATAACAGAATTATTAATTTAAGGAAAAAAATCTGGATTTCTCCAGGCAAATATTAGAGTCTATTCACCATTAAAACCAGATTTTTTCCCTTCATATATTTAAACATTTATTAAACTGGTAATACAAAAGCAACAATACAACAGAATAAGTAAAAAATAAAATTGAATAACAATAATTAAAAAACTGGTTTTTTCTAGGCAAATACCCAAGTCTACTCACCATTACAATCAGATCCCCCCCCCCCTCCTACATTTAACATTTATGAAACTGGTATAAAAAAAAACAGTCCAGGCAGGATAGGTAAAAGTTATTTTAATAATAATAAAAATAAAATCTCCAGATAAACTGATCTTTCTGGGGAAATACCAGAGTGCATTCACCAATAAAATTCAGATTTTTTTTCTTTCTGCTACATTTAAACATTTATGAAACTGGTAAAATACAAAGCAAAAATAAACCAGAATAAATAAAATAATTGATGATAATGAAATCTGGATATTACTAGGCAAAAACCCAAGTCTATTCACCATTACAACCCCCTCCACATTACATTTAAACATTTATGAAACTGGTAATACAAAAGTAACAATCAACCAGAACAAGTAAAAACAGAAGTATACTATTCAACATTAAAATCTGACCCCCCCCCCCCCCACACACACACACTTAGATTTAAACAATGAAATTTATACAAAAGCAACAGGTTTTTCTAGGCAAATACCCAAATGTATTCACCATTAAAATCAGATTTTTCCCTCTCCTTACATTTAAACATTATTGAAACTCAACACAAAAGCAATAATAAACCAGAATAAGTAAAACTACAAAAAACTGGAATATTTTTAGGCAAATAATTGAATATTTACACCTTTAAAATACATTTTCATTTAAGAAGCTGGTACAAAAGCAACAATCAATCAGAATATATAAAATTGGAATTAAGAAGGGGGGGGGGGGGAATCAGTATTTTTTCAAGACAAATATTTCATTTTAAAAATTATATATTATATATATATATATATATATATATATATATATATATATACACACCACCTTTTTTTTTAAACATTTAAGCATAAACTGATAATATGAAAACAATATATAAACCAGAATCACTTTAATAAAAAAACTCTGGATTTTAATTAAATACCAGACCACATTCATTTTCAAAATAAAATTTTCCTCCTTGTTTCCTCCTCGTTTGTAAAAACTTTATAAAAATAACAAACTGGAAAAAAATAAACAATATTTTTCTTCTGAAAAAAGAAAAACTTTGATTTTCTAGGCAAATACTATAAAATAACCTAGATTTTCAAAGCAAATACTTCTGTGTATTCACCTTTAAAATCAAATCTTCCCCTATCTTTTCCAGATAAACAGAACAAGAAAAAGCACCAAACATTTAAAAACTATCCTTAAATAAATATAGATATTTAAATTTTAAAGATAAATGAATACATTTACTTTTAAAAATCTTTTTTTATACATAAGTAATCAACAACAGGAAAAGTTGCACAATATTCTTTTATCACAATGTAAAATTTATAAGGAAGTAAATTTTCAATACTATATTTCATAGAATTTGCTACAGGTTTTTTAATAATGGGAAAAACAATCATTTTAATGCAAAAATTTTACATTTAGATTAAATTCTAGCAAAATGTTTCAGAAAAAATATCTAATTAATACAACTATACATACACAACAAAAATCTGGAATAAAATTGCTAATTATCTTAAACCAGGCTACATTTTCTTTGAATAAAAAAAATTTATACTTCAGAATATTAGACAAGTAAAGAAATAAATGTATTTTATAACTCAATTTGTAGCTACTAAAAAATACAATAAATAAAGATTATGATTAAGATATCTAAGAATAAAATGAAAGTGATACACAAGTAATTATGAAAATGTGAAATGCAAGTCAAATGCTTACAAATTAAACTGTAGCACAGTAAAATTCTACCCCCTCCCCCACCCACTTACACATACAAAACAATAATGAAAGCAAAAACCCATACAAGGATTTGGAAGAGTAGAAAGTCTACATTCCCTTTTTATCACCACAAATAAATCTAAATAACCAGCAATTTAAGTTCTATGCAAGTTCCATACTAACTACAAAAGAAATTTGAACTGAAAAAAAAAAAAAAAAATTAAATTAAAAAAAAAGTTAGCAGTGTAAAAACAAAAATAAATTCATAGCAGAAAAGACAGTTAAAAAAAAAAATTGCTTGTGGATTATCATTCTGCTAGTCAGGGTTGGTAAAAAACCGGGTTTTTTTGAAAAAACCCAAAAACCATGGTTTTTTTGGTTTAAACCAGGTTTTTTTGGTTTAAACCGGGTTTTTTTAAATATGTTTTCCTGTTACATATACATGCAAATTTATGAACAAAAGTAAACATTTTTGAATATATAAGTAATAATTTGATTTAAAGGTAATTCTAATCAATAGAATTATTTAATATACAATCAATTATGTAGAAAATTGAAATTCTTTAAAATCTAAACATTTTTAGAAAAAGGATGTGTCTTATATTTCATAAATAAAATGTGCTACATAATGAAACATTGATACCCTGAAAATCTTAATGAACAATCTTTTGATTACTAGCACTATAAATAAATGTATGATATAGATTCATATATAAAACTTCATATATATTATTTTCAAATGGTTATTCAAAATAATTAATTTGAAATACTTGTTATATGTGGTCTAATTTTTTTGTTAGAAGACTGTTTTAGTTTATTATATTTATTGAAAAATAAAGCCTTTTTATAAAGAATTTTCGGAAGGATTTGAATTTAGCAGTAGAGTCTTTACACACTTCAAGCATTGTGTTTTCTAAAACTACCAGTTAAAAGATGACTGTTAAATAAACAAAAATATCTATTTAACAGCTTTTTAGACTATTGAAAAACATTGATTTTAAAATATACAGTAGCTTTGTAAATTCTGTCATCTACCAAAGAATTTAAACAGCCAACAGACTGCATGCTCTATTATAACACTTACAAGGGGACCACCAGACATGGTGCTCACAGATTTTGATGATTTCAAAGTATGTTGTAGGGGTCATACCACTAATTATTTTGGTGAAAGGGTTCCTTCAAATGGACCTTAGTTTTTGAGAAATTGGGGGTCAAAGTTCAACGTATATTTTAAATACTTATTAGTACCAAAGCTTTATGTCGATTTGTGGCGTCGTGCCAAAGCATACGTCTGTGGTTCGAAAGGTTGTGAGTTCGAATCCATCCTCGGCTTCTATTTTCTTTTTTACTTATATTTATATTTTTTACATGTTACAAATTTTAAGCAGAGTTGGCAATTCTACAACTTTGAACCTTTTGATATTTTCTGAAGAGGACAGTTTACTTTTTCAATATTTTATTATTACTATTATTTCAAAAAATATGGCTCAATTGGTGAACTGACTGCAGTTCAAGGTTCAACTAAAAATACATTTTGCAACAAATAATTAAATAAAAATGCGTATTTAATTAAAATTTTGAAAAAGTATAAGAAAATTTTAATATTTTAAAATCTCCACAATTTTAAACAATAATATTTTTAGATTAATCAATCACTTTTTTTTTTTTCAAATGTGTATTACACAATACTGTGCATGGATTTTTAGATAATGTAATGCAGTGCTGTGAAAATAACGGCAAAATGAATACCGGTATGGTAACGTTGATTTAGAATTCTCTATCCGTTAAAAAGTATTCGTTTTGCTAGTCGTTACTGTTCAGAAACTGGGTATTCGCAGTCATCGAGCATACGTCATACATCGTATAGACTATAGAATAATCTTTGGAAGAATTCGTATTAATAAATAAACTAAAAAACTTTGTAAAATCACCATGCTGTTATTGTTGTAACTCGAAACGCGTTCTGCTTAATTTTTCATTTTATGGTGATTTTACACAGTTTTTTAGTTTATTTATCAATTTATCGCCAGTGATTAACGGTGTTTTTCACTAGAATTCATATTAGTTAGTGCTGCCATCTATCCGTAAAAGTTACATTTATTGAAATTTTGAACTTTTATTTTAAAAATGCAAATAGAATATTAAAACCAGGGCCTTAACGAGAAGTCAATAATTAGGGTGTGTGTAGGGGGGGGGGGTCAAGAAAATGTAGTGGAATGATTCATGTATTTTTTTTTCTCTCTTTCTGTGACGCAGAAGGATAAATTGCTGCATATTTACACTGTAGTTTAGTTACTATGTTTCTGATTAAACTGTTGTAATAATTTCATTTTATGCTAAGAAAAGAATAGGATTATGGAAAATTCGAGCGCATAACTAGTGCAGTATTAAACATAATGTTGGCTTCATATGTGCAAGTAAAATGAGCAAGTGTTGAAACATTTGTTTTAGCTACAATTTAGTATTTTTTCAAAACGATGAAAGGTCCCCAAAACTAAATTAGTTTTTTCAATAGAATTTCATTTGGGTTTTTGGAACATAAATTCATTTAGTGACCTTGAAATCTTTTCAGGGGGGGGGGGTCAAAATGTTTTGGGGGGGCTGAGACGCCCATAACACCCCCTTAGCTACGCCCCTGATTAAAATGCAATGCATAATTGTACACAGGGCTATAATTAAAAATGAGAAATGGGAGGGAGGGGGCCACCCAAGAAAATGTAGGGTGGACTCATATTTTCATATGCGTAGTTCAATAGTGGGTTTAAAGGTGAGGCCACGGATACATGACCTCCCCCCCCCCCCCCCCACACACACACGTGCTGTACAGCAGAAATATTCTAAAAATTACTTTAAAAAAATAAACATACCTTAAATCCTTATCCCCCCCCCCCCCTTGTTCAATAATGCGAATCTTTCTGATTCTAAAAAAGGTCTACTGAAATCAAAATTAGGTAACATGTGACACATTTGTGAAAACAATTTTAATCTCGAGAAATTTGCAAGTGAACTTATTTGGAAACAATGAGATTGAAAAAACTTTTGAAAAATCTATGAAATGGAAAACGTCAAACATTCTATGAAATTAGGCATTTATACTAAATTTCCGTACGCGACTGCTAATTGCTTCCTCATGATGACATTTCTGTGTTTGTCAAGTCTTAAAAATTATCGTAAAATAATTAATAACATTTCTAAATCACTTTATGCATTTATAAGAATAATTTTAAAGGTATAAAGTAAAAAATATAGATAATGATTAAGAAAAAAAAAGTTCTAGGCTTAAATTAGTTTTGCTGTGTTATCAAAAGAAATATTAGTTTAAAAATTGCAGAAAAAAATAAATTTTCATGAAAAAATTCAAAAATGTAAATGCATATTAAGAAAATTTTTATATTAAGAAATATAAAAGTTGTGGCAATTGCTCTAGAAATGAAAATACTTAAAATTTGTAACGTGTAAAAAATATAAGTAAAAAAGAAAAAATGAAGCCGAGGATGGATTCGAACTCACAACCTTTCGACTCACAAACACATGCTTTGGCACGACGCCACGAATCGACATTCAGATGTAGTACAATTAGGTATTTGAAACATACGCTGAACTTTGACCCCCAATTTCTCAAAAACCAAGGTCTATTTGAAGGAACCCTTTCACCAGAATAATTAGTGGTATGACCCCTACAATATACTTTGAAATCATCAAAATCTGTGAGCACCATGTCTGGTGGTCCCCTTGTTAGTATTTTTAAACATCTAAACTAAAAATTGCATTTTTTAGGCATTTTTATGAGACTTTTTTTCTATTATGTCTCAAGCAAACCTTGTCTTCCCCCCCTCCCCCCTTTCTGCCAATTTTCTTAACTGATCTGAGTAACGGGTTTGGTTATGCAATAGAAGATTTAAATATATCTTTTGCATATTTTTGTTAAATGTAAACAGGTGCTTTACTAGTGCCTAATTTTTCAATGTCTTCTTATTCGACTTCATATCTTGAGTTTTTTTTATTCTTAAAAAATAATCCCTCCAATCAAGAAAAATTTCTTTTAGAGCTTGACTGAAATTTTAAAGATCATTTATGTCATCATCTGTACATCTGCGTTTCTCAAAGAAAAATATTTTTTAAATCTAAATATTGCATATTTTTCATCTATTTTATTTTTGCTAAATTTACATGATTTAAGTGTTTCCTGTAGAGTTTCAGATATGTTCATCTGTGCATGAAAAATGCATTCTACATGTATACTAACATGACCTTGACTAGACTCACTATGTCTTATGGTGACTATTGAGATAAGACTTAAAAATAGAAATTACTTTCATCCAATAATTTGAAACACTTAAATTACAAAAATGAGAAAATATTATATTAGATTTGTTCTAAAAAACCAATTGGTTTGAACTGTGCCAACCTAGCTGGCAAAAGAATATAATGCAAAAAAACCCAATCCCAATGTAAGAATGCAAGAAAAACAAAGGCTTGTTAAAATCACTAAATCACAGAGCAAATAAAAAGCTCATTGCCAATTATTCAATAGCATACATAACAAAATGAATTTCTGAAATGATGAAATCCTTAGTAAATTTTAACTAATCAAGCAATTTAAATAATAAAAGTGCATTTTTAACTCGAGTCTGCCCTTCTGGCTATATATATATTTTACAAATAATGGCTATATATATATATATATATATATATATATATATATATATATATATATATATATATATATACATATTAGCCTTAAAAAAGAAAAAGAAAGAAAGAAAACTGATTAGTTTTTTCTAACCAGCTAATTTTAGAAAAAATAGTTATTCTGCCATATAGATTTACAGCTTACAAGAAAAGTTGAGTTAATTAAAATTTTTTGTCCTTTTAGAAACTTATTAATTCATCATTTTTCTACAGCTTTGCTTGTAGCTTCTTCATAATTTGGATTTTGCATTTTTCAATAACGTGTAAAATAAAACATTTGGGTAAAAGAATAAAAAAAAACCAGGTGAAAAAAACCCAGCATGTTTTTTTTTTTAAAAAAACCAATTGGTTTAAACCATGGTTTTAACCACGGTTTAAACCAACTTGGTTTAAACCAAACAACCCTGATGCTAGTTTTTCATGCTTTGATGAAGTGGCAAACTGCTACAGCTAATAATCACACTATTCACTCTGATCTTAAAATTATAACACTGAAATCTTAACACAAAATCTGAACATGTTGATTTGAATTAATTTATTAATAAATAAATGATTGGAGAAGGAGTATACATTTACTTTCAATTATCAAAGAAAAACAGAAAGCATAAAAAATGGCATTAAATAATGATTAAATTGTTTTGAAACAAAGAAGGCAGCTTCATAATTTGCCAATAAAAATAAATAAAATAAAAATAAATTCTTTGAATAATGCAGATTCCTGAATAATTTAATAGTTCATAGAGAAGTCTCATTTTCATGCATAGAATATAATCCAGAAATACAAATCAATAAGCTAGTGAGGGAAGCAGATCAGTAGGTGTAATAAATCTCATTCAGACTAAGAAACTATGGAAGGGAAATATGAATTATATGGTTCTTAATCAAGCGTAACATAAAAATGCTGTTTTCCAAACCATGGGAGTGTGTGCATACAAATCTAAAGACAGCTTTTATTCAGTTGAAAGAAGTGGCATACCTAGAAACTAATGTGCAAATCGAAGAAATCAAAACTAAGTGAAAAATTTGGGAGGAAAGGTGGGGAGAAAAAAAGCAGCACTTTTGTACCCAAAGCTAATAACAATAATGCATAAGGATGCATTAAAAAAAAACTAATAAGCCAATAATTGCAGATAAAGAAATGCAAATGAATAATAACCTAGATGTACAAAAGCTTTTCATAAATCTGACACTAAAACAACTCACAGTAACAATAAAATTTCAAGGGAAAGTAAAATAAAACTAAATTCAGACAGAAAAAAGCAAAACTGGTTAAAATATAATGAAACTTCCATCATGAATTTCTATATATCGAAACACAAAGAATTTAGATGTAAAATTTGAAAATTTTCTTTTAACTGCTAAAAAGCAATTTAATAACACTTATACAACATAAGTGCTAGGATATTTCGTTTTAAAGATTAAAAAAAATTAAACTTTTGCAAATCTCATCCACTTAAACGCACACCAGCTGAAAATAGTAAGATTTGACTTGTCATGAAAATGATTAAACTCTGTTTACTCAAATAATTACCCATAACTGAAAAAATAACTTTCTTCTAGCATGCAATGCTAATTTCAGAATACACCAAAGATTCAAAAAGTTTTAATAAAATCTACTTATCTTTGAAACATCAAATGTTCAATAAAATTTAAAATGCTACAAACAATACTAGTATGAGTGTGCAAATAAAGAAATGTGCACAGTACATTGTAAAGGTGCTGTTAGCTCATCAAGTGACCTATTTTGATAAATATAAACCATTAAAGAAATTTAAAATAAGGTGGCTTCTGCTTCTTGGAAGAAAAAACATTTCACGAAGGCTAAAGAAATAAACTTGTGAAAATTCAATATTATTCACTTGATCTATTTTTGAAAGCGATATATCAAGTGCAACTAATATCAAGTATATTTAATGCTTATTTAAAAATTCACAAAAAAAAAAAAATATCAGAAAAAAAAAATTACTGCGCAGAGGCTTAAGAAACTCTTAATTTATGTGGTAATTCTATTTGCACATGCACTGTATGGATATTCTGTGCAAAAAACAAACAAAACAAAACCTGAATAGCTGCTAGATCAAAACGCTTATCGAAATTGCATTCTCCAAAAACAAATTCCAAAACTTCTCAGACAATAACTACATTTAGAAATCAAAGAAACGGTACATAAGGGGCAAAAGTTTCCCAACGCAGACTTTCAAGAGTAAACTGATTAAAACCGCTAACAAAAAAAAAAAAAAAAAAAAAAAAAAGGAAATTTAATAATTGTTATTAATTTCCTTTTAACAAAACTGGACAGAAAGGAAATACTTTCTAAATGAATATTTAGGAAACAAAATTACCAGTTATACAAGTACAAAGCACTACATTGCAAAAAAAATGTAAGAAAGAGGTAGGAAAATTTTTGAAATTTGACTTTGCAAGAATATAAGACCTATTATACAAAAATGTAATTACAATAAAACTGGTACAATATGGAATTTAGTTATTCAAGTCAAGTTTGTATTTTACCACTTTTTATTAGATCCTATTTTTGGTCAAAATAGTCAAAGCCTAAGAACCTTTTGCTTTGGAATACTCTGCAGACAAAGATGTGAAATTATCACCCACTTTGTGACATGAAATTGGAAAATTTTAAATCGTAAAGAGTGGAAAAAATTGCTTGAAAAGCAAAAAACCACTACCAAATTAAGTTTTGAAATTAAACTTTTCCCCCATAGGAGTAGAACCTCTCTACCATCATCTATAAAAAGAGTCAAGCTTTCTGAGAATGAGGAAAAAAAAAATACTCGAATACCACTTATTTTACGTGCTAAAAGAGTTACATGCGAACATGACAAAATACTATTCAAAAAATTTAAAACATAATTATGCAAAATGTCTTAAAAAAAAAGAAATTTAAGCTTTTATACAGTCTATTTTTCAACTTTCAATGAAATGTTATGGGTCCTTAACACTCTGGTTGTTAAATAAAAATTCTGAATATAGATTTTGTTCCTCGAATCTTCTTTTACTATGTAAATGTGACAGACAGCACAAGCAAAACATTTATAACTTTGGAAATTATTAGAAATGTAGGATTATGCTATCTTAAATTTTCAGAAAACCATGCAATACTGACGAGCTTCCCTTTTTAACCACTTGCATGAATAATATTTGGTGATAGCATCATCAATATCAGTTTCTGAATGAAATTATTTTATTAAGTCATTTTATGGATTTTAGTCAAAACCTGACTCTCTTGATTGGTTAAAATTTTAATGGATAAAAGCTTATTTGAAATTGAAACTTTATTAATTTCTCCCATTACACACAAGAAATATAGGTTAAATTGTGCAGTCTTAATTTCTGTGAAATTGTGCCAACTAGTTTGGCGTTTCTAAGTATGTTTATTTAGAGCTCTGAATTTCTCTTTCATATACACCACAAGATCTTTGCAATCCTACTAATCTTTTTGTTTAGTTCTTAATCTTGACCAATTTGGCAGAATGTAGCACCCAGTAACACTGCCCTCTGTATGACGAACCCTTTTGGATATTTTCCCTTTTCTATCGCAGGAAAAAAATAGAGAAAAACATGCTAATAAGGAATAGGAAAATTAATAAATCGCCAATTTCTTTGTTGATTGAGGGAAGAATATCATGATATTCTGGATATGGTTACAGGATGAAATCACAAAATTTGTTCTAAATGCATGTTTCGATCCACGATCCTCTGACTAAATTCATGTTTTATTTTTCTGCCATCCTTTATCTGAATTCATGCCTTTTCCATCTCCTTTGATTAAGTTCACATTTTTCCTGCCATTCTTTGACCAAATTCTCGTTTCTTCCATGATCCTTTGACCAAATTATGTTTTTTTTTTCATAATCCTTTGACTAAATTTGCATTTTTTTCATGATTTTTTGACTAAATTTGCATTTTTCACACAACCCTTTGACTAAATTTGCTTTTTTCATACAACCCTTTGACTAAATTTGCTTTTTTCATACAATCCTTTGACTAAATTTGCTTTTTTCATACAATCCTTTGACTAAATTTGCTTTTTTCATACAATCCTTTGACTAAATTTGCTTTTTTCATACAATCCTTTGACTAAATTTGCTTTTTTCATACAATCCTTTGACTAAATTTGCTTTTTTCATACAATCCTTTGACTAAATTTGCTTTTTTCATACAATCCTTTGACTAAATTCACATTTTCCCTGCGATCCTTTAATTAAATTCACTTCTTTTTGTGATCCTTTGCATAAATTTGCATTTCTTCCGCGATACTCACAAAATTTGCATTTCTTCCACGATCCTTTAACTAAATTATTCGCATTTCTTCAATGATCCTTTCACTAAATTCACATTGCTTCCATGATCCTTTGACAAAATTTGTGTTTTTTTGCAATTCCGTAATGAAATTTGAGTTTTTTCAATGATTCTGTAGTGAAATTTGCACTTTTTTTTGCGATCCTTTGATGAAATTAAATTTTTTGCAACAAAATTGGAGATTTTTTTCTGTGAACAATTGACAAAATTTATTTTTTCAGCAAACATTTGTCAAAATTCACAATATTTTTCTGTTATATATATTTTTGTCTGAATTGATGACTGAATTTACATAATTTTTGGAACTGAATGCCTTAATTTTTTTTTTTTTTTTTTTTTTTTTTTTTTTGGAAAACTCTGAACAAAATAGTCTCTGAACTTGCAAATTGGTAGTAAAAAAATTATGCAAAACTTGCAATTCAATCTTTTTTTTTTTTTGGGGGGGGGGGGGGGGATAATTGTGAAATTTGTCTATCAATTATGGAGGAAAAATAAGAATTTCAGCGATCTTTCAAAGTAAAAAACACAAAAAATGTGTCAGTTGGTCAGGCAAAACTATCAAGAAACTAGCAATGTGCTCACAGATGTTGATCATAGTTTTAAAATGCAAAATTCTCTGAAAAAGGGCGAAACCTTTTGGATGGGAGCTTTCTGTCCACAATACTAAGTCAGGATTTCAAAATTTTGAGTTCAAATACTGCCCAGCAAATTCTTATGTTTGATCTGCCTTAAACCATGTATTGAGAAATTATTTTTATGTTAATCATTGAATCTTGAATAACAAACATAAAATAGTTCAATTTTGAACTTTTAAATAGATATTAAAAAAAAAATTTGAATTGCTTCATAATTTATACCTTGTAAAAAGATAAGGCATGAAAGGAAGAGACATACATGTGAATTCGAGAAAGAGCTTTCAGGAACATTTTTTAGACCTCAATGACTACATGAAAAAAAAGGGATAAAAAAAACCTCGAAACCAACATGTAAAATTACTTTGTTAAATATATAATCATTTAAAAAAGATCAAAATTTATTTCAGATCTGAAAATACAGAGGTTGGACAAAAGTACAGACATTGAAGGATGGATATATATGCACATGAACAAAAAACGAATTCAAATTTATGAATGGGTTAAAAATAAGACACTATGAAAATTGGCAGATAGTTACAGAAACTGTCTCATCTGCCACAGCGACAGCAGAAGAATGAAGTTTGTGTACAGTGAGATAAAGACCAGCAACTAAGTCCACTGAATATGCCAATTAAGTAAAATATATCACCAGGATAAAAATATAAAACCCTTTTTTGACATTTAATTTAATACAGAAAGACTAAGTACTATTCCACAAACAAGATTTATAAACATGCAAATACAAAATTTTATATATCAACAGATAATTTGGTCTGCAATTCATCTAATAGTACTTTCTGCCCTGCCAGAATCTATTCAAGTAGCTTGTCTCACAACAATGAGAATATTTAAGCATAAAAATCACAAAATAACAACACTTTAACATAAAATAATGGTGATGACAATCTGGACATTTTGCACAATTACATTTTTCAACTCATACGAGACAAGATAATCCATTAGTTAAAATAAGTTTCATAATGCCATCTGAATATGATGGGATTTATTTTTAGTACGAAAAATCAAAACCATTTATTTTAACATCCAAAAGCTTCTAGTTTGATTTTACAATTAAAAAAACAAAGAACAAATTTTTTCCCCGCGTCTCCTTTCATGGCAATCAATGGCATATCAAGATATTTGTTACTTTCCAAGCTTAAAAGTACATAACAGGAATAGAAACAGCCAAGAGGCTAAACTGAAAATGTACTTAACAATATTTATTGAAATAAAGAAAAGATGGAATAGTAAAGTTGTCAGAAAGACAGGTTAGGAAATATTGAAGCAGCACTAAAATTCTTTTAAGCATTATAACATTGATACAGTATCATAACCCAAGCTCTTCACTTTAGAAGTTATCAAAAGTATGTCCAACTTCTGTATATTTGTCAACAAATGAAAACACAGTTAATGACACACAAAAATAAAGAGTAGTAAGAGAATTTTAACTTTATACCTTTTATTTTAATCTAACATAGTATAAAAATATCCGGTAGTAAATGCAAAAACATTTGTGTATAACAAAAAATGATAGCTTGAATGAGACTACAAAAATCTATAATTACAATAGTTATACAATAACAGTGAAAATATTACTTACTGCATATATAAAATCAAATTTAAAAAAAAATCTAAACATCAATTCAGAATAAAATATTACAGCAGGAAGAAAAACAATATTTGCAAGCTCTATATATATAGTCTGTTTTGCAACTTGTTAATAAGAAATATGCCTTACACAAAAAGGTCTTTTATCATTTTGCAGTTTCAACAGATTACACATTCCTCATAATTATGATTGACAGTGCCCCTTGCATGTTATGAAATGTATATTATAAGTTAATACATATTTATAACAACAGTTTTGCAAGATTCTTTGAAAAATAAGTGAAGGGTAATACTTTGGTCACAATGGTCAAATATTTGTATGAAACTTGTAGACAAAGGCTGTTTTGAGTGTTCAAATATATTTATTCATTCAATATGAAAACTGATTTTGCCAGAGGTAAAAGCCATATACTAAGTAAGTACCTGTAAATTTTTATTCTTTTAAATAACACTGCTTAAACTGACCTCATTTAGAAATGCCAGACATTTCAAAACAGGTAACAAATCTTACACCTTTATCAAACATAAAACATTATTTTCAATAAACAAAATTTTAAAATACAATGTTGCATTCTCTTTCAACAAATAAAATCCAACTTACCTGAAGAATTAAGCAGTTCCGATCTAAAACTTAGAATTTCATTTAAACATCATGTTTTAAGCATATAAATATTTCCTTAGATTCAATTCGTTTATGAATATGAACTGGTTAAGAACATTAAAAAGTTATACTACATCATAAAGCTTTACAGTGACATTTCCTTACTAAAATAAAATTGCATGCAGAAATATATCATGTACAAAAAAAAAAGTTTATATGAAAATATAAGAGATTATAAATCTTAAGAATTATTTTCATTTTTTTACTCATCACAGGGCTTGAATTTCAGGGCGGGATGGTGGGATTCACGCCCAAAATTTTGAAATCCCGCCCAAAAGAATAATGTGGAAGGGAGGCTCCCGCCCAAAAAATTTTGCATTTTGAAACTATGATCAACTCCCACGACCGTTTTGTGAATTTTATGATATTTTCGTGCGAGTAATCGACACATTTTGCGAGTTTTTTTACAGCGAAAAATTATTGAAAATCACGATTTTTTCCGCGACTGATTGACAAATTTTGCAATTTTTTTTCCTGCAATGATTTGACGAGTTTCGTTGTATTTTCCACGGCGAAATAGAGGTGATTCTGTTCGGAATTTCCACCCCCCCCCCCTCCCCACAAAAAAAAAAAAAAAAAAAAAAAAAAGAATGCATTCAATTCCAAAAATTATGAAACGGTGATGCCGCGGACGCGCTATTGGGCGTAAATTACTCAAAAGATCGGAGATGACACACAAAAGGAACAGCTCTTACGCGTTTCACAAGACGCATGATTTCGTAAAAGTTTGCTAAAAAACGGCAAATATTGTTAAAAGATCGCGAAAAAACAACCAATTTCTGGCAAATTTCGTCAAAAGATTCAAGAAAGAATGCGTAATTTCGTCACAGAATTCTGTAAAACGGCAGTTTTTGTCAAAAAGGTTACTAAAAAACGTCAAATTTCGTCCAAAAATGACGAATTTCGACAAAAGATTCACTATAAATGACAAATTTCCCCAAAATATCAGGAAAAACGGCAATTTTCGAAAAAAAAAAAAAAAAAAAAAAAAAAAAAAAAAAAAAAAAAACGCGATAAAACATCAGATTTTATCAAAAGATTGCGAAAAAAGGCAAATTTCTTCAGAAAATTCACGAACATCAAATTTCGTCCAAAAATCGCAAAAAACGACAAATTTCGACAAAAGATTCACTATAAACAACAAATTTCCCGAAAATATCACGAAAAACGGTAATTTCTGTAAAAAAAAATCGCGATAAAACATCAGATTTCATCCAATGATCGCGAAATAACGGCAATTTTTCTCAGAAAATTCACGAAAAAACGGCAAATTTCGTCAAAAAATCCCGAAAAAACGGCAGATTTCGTCAAAAGATAGCGAAAAAATGCAACTTTTGTCAAAGGGAACCTCTCCCCCAAAATAATATAACGGGGAGTTCATTTTTTTGTTCAACAAACTAATTTTCCTGCTTCAATATTTTTTTTTTCTTTGCTACTCTAAAATCAGTTTCTGACAGCTCCAAATCTTTCTGAGTGAGCGCAATTCCTGAAAGCAGCCATATATTAAACAAAAAGTATCCCTTTACTCAACAAAGTATTCATTTTTTAAGAAAATCTTTTTCGATGAATTTGACTTGCCCCTTTTTTAAAGAAATGCAAACAATAGTGATACTTCTTATCTTCTACGCTCAAATAAGTATTAATTTTATGATTAAATTTGTATCTTGCACATTTAAAATACAGAAAAATAACATTATTAATTATAATTATTAATCATTAATTATAAATATAAATTTATTAAATTAATTAGAAGTTTTATTAATTATTATTAAATAATTAGACCTGTGACAAAAAAAATTAGCACTGGGAGGGAATTTACCACCAGTAAAAACTAAACAGTATAAAAGTTTTTTTTTTTACACATTTCGCATAATTATTCTGAATTGTTGATAAAAATTGCTTCAGTGATATTTTTTTATGTCTGTATTCTGGTAATTCTTTAAATAGCACATAAAATAATGGCGGATTTTAAACATTTTTTCTCCCTCCCAAACAGCCAAACTCCCCTCCATTTATAAATGTTGGTAGGGAGACTCCCCTCCTTCGAAAAATTGAATTTCAAGCCCTGCATCATTAAAAGAATGTTAACAACAATAACTTGTAACTGTGCTAATACCGTATTTAGATTTAACATCTTCTCTTTTACAAACTTCTAGAACTGTCAACATGCTTCACACCAAGGTGAAAAATTTTAAAGCTGTACAAGTCAAAATTAAACTTGGCATTAAAATGAATATCAAAATTTAAAAATAAATTCAAACTTCCCTCTCCTAAACCAGGAATGATTATCAGTAGCAAAAAACCAAAGACAAAAATTTACAGCAAATTTTTTAAAAGGTTACAGCAGGAAAGGGGGGGGGGAAGAATTCAGCCCTGCCATGAACTATGCATTTTCTTTGCAAACCTTTGACAAAACTTGCAGGTTTTTTTTTTTTAATTATGTAATTTTGATGAAATTTGCATTTTTCAGCAATCTTCTGATGAAATTGCCTTTTTTCAGTAATCCTTTAAAGAAATTTTCATGTGATTCTTCAATTAAATTTTTGGCAAAATTTGAGATATTTGTCATGGCTTCTATAATATCTGTTGATATGTTCCGGCAGGAATATAAATATATTATGTAATGTGTTAAAAGTAAAAACAAAATAAAATCTAAATTATATTAAAAATTAAAGAAAACAACATAAAAATATTGAATAATTAAAACAGCTCATGACATAGGAAATAACTATCTTAATTGAAGTTTCAACACTCGAGAGCTTCTTTAAAGGAACGTAAATTGTTCAAAGACTATTATATTTGCAGTGACTTGGCTACTCTTAACAATATGATCATCTAAGAATAATTACTCGAAAAACCAAAACTTCCATTTGACTGGGACTGATGCACAATAAAATACACCTTGCTACATTATGAATAGCAAACACGGCCCTTTCAAAAATTGTAGAGCTGGTATGCACTTACTGGAGTTCAATACTTTTTTTGACTGTACTTTTCCCTGACCACTCACCACCCTGTTCTTATATTTTTAAGTTTGGACTTCAAAGAATTGAATCTTGGACTCTGAAGAAAATACAACAGATATTAATAGGTTTTTGTCCTCAAACTGAAATACTTGAGTGAAGTTTCACATAGAAATACTTAAGTGTGTCCATGCCTTATAGAGTTAACATGCAATTTTTTTTTGTGTGTGTGTGTTTAGATGGAGGCATTTTTGAAACAGTCCTGCTGGAATGAGTAAAAATTGAGAACATTTGAAAATTAAATATTACTCAATAATCAGGTTCCTCCATTTAAAGGTGTTAAAAGCCAAGGAAATGTATGATGATATGAAAAGATTTTATGGAAGGAAATGTTCATTCTTTAGCACTATCAAAACACGAAAGAGACATCTGAAATGTGGAGACCCCAATCTGGAGAATGAGACTAAGGAAGGTACTTTACTCTGTTCTGGTCAAAGTTTAACTTAATAGAATAAACCCTTATTACAATCCAACTTTAAACTGAATTTTCTTCATTTTTTCTACAACGAATGCATGATCAAAGTTTCTTTTGTTTGGCATTAACTGAAAGTCGCAATTATTGCAACAGACAAGATTATAGCCAAATATCTCAGGATTGCTTTGAATCAGGAATAATTTAAACATTAAATATCACCTGACGACTAGGAACGTCTTCATAAATCTTTAGCATCTTGTTGGCATACTGTCAGTTTGTACCAGTTAAGTTCATTTTGTTCAATATGGATTTGCAAAATGAGGCTACATTAATAAAGTTAAAATTAAATCACCTTCCAATGACTACTGTTTTGAAATTCAAGAAAGTAAGCCAACTTGTTTTGAGTGTGTTGTCAGCTGAAGAAACTTTTACTCAAAGCAAAAAAATATTCACTTCTTCAAGGGAGGAAAAAAAACAATAAATCAAAAATTGATTATCATCAATATATGGCCATGTAAGAATCCTAAGTAATCGTAAATCATACATATTTCCTTAACAAACTGACATGACACTGCAGTGCTTAACCTTCCTACTGCCACGACCACGTATATCCATTGACTAAGCTGCAGGTTTCACTGCAATTGAAGCTTTATTTAAATTAGTATAATTCTACAAATATAATCCAGTTTTAAGAAATTACGTTACAATTGATACTTTCAAGGCTTATAAGCATATACGTAACAAAAAAAAAAAAAAAAAAAAAAATTATACCATGATAGAAAATCCCTCTTTTATTAACACTTAAATTGCAGAGGGAAAAAACATCACAATTTTGCCCTTTTGCTCTGCAGTCAGGGAGTTAAAATAGTGACAATGAAATGTGAAAAGGCACACTGCATACCCTCCATTTAAATTATCAAATGAACATAAACATGAATTTCAAAAACAAAGCATGGCCAAAAAAGCATAACTTGGAACCTCTGGTGGAGAGCTTAGGGTCATTCCAGAATTGGAAGCACAAGATTAAATTTAACCTCCAAAAATAGCGTGTATAGTTAATTTAAATAAATTTGGTTGCCTAACATTTCAATGTCATTTCAACAACTGGCATACGTAAACAACAAACAATGTAAAGGTAGTATGGTACCAACGGCATAGAAAGCTAATCCTGTATAGCTAATCTCTTGGGGGGGGGGAAAAGGGGGGGGGAGTCCATATAGCTTTCTGATTTTGAGCGACAGAGTACATGTACACATCATAGTTTTCCAAGGTGCCAATGGACAGTTAAGTCTTGGAGAAGGAAAAAAAAAAAATCTTTGGAACACGATAACAGATCTTTAAGGCCCCTGTCCTCGCGAGCTAATGCTGTTCCTATGGGGAAGCATTTTTCTAATAATTCTTTCACATTGACATTTTTGAATAATTCTTTTTGCATTGGATAGCTGAGGTGCATGCCGACAGCGCATCTTTTTTACTTTACGAAATCTGCCGTTTTATTGGGATGTTTTAACGAAACCTGATGATTTATCGCGATATTTTATCAAAACTTTTCATTTTTCAATATTTTTAACAACATTTGCCGTTTTTTCGCGATCTTTTAATGAAATTTGCGTTGCTTTCCGCGATCTTTTGACGAAATTCAGGCTTTTTTTCGCGAATTTTTTTGTCGAAATTTGCTGTTTTCTCGGTATTTTTTTTTTTTTTTAACGAAATTTGCTGTTTTAGCGCGATTTTTTTTAACGAAATTTGCCATTTTTTGTGATTTTTTTAAACGAAATTTGCCATTTTTTCCAATTTTTTGACGAAATTCCGGCTTTTTCCATAATATTTTGACGAAATTACGCAGCTCACGGACCGCTCAAGAGCTATATATTTTTGCATATTTTATGCGATATAACGTGTGCGCGGCATCGTTGGCGACCATCACGATTTTTTAGGTTCCCAGCTGGGAACCCGAGTGAAAAAATATACGTTCCCACAAATGATTTCTGGGTTCCCCGGGATCGCTATTTTTCGAGCCCTGCATTGGGATGAAATGAGACAATAAGAACTAATTCTAAATTAAATAAATGATAATTTAGGAAATATTTTGAAACTTTTATACTCAATTCATATGCTCCTTTCAATACTCATTTGAAGTTTTGAATTTTTTTAGAAACCATCTTCTTAGCACACATTAATATATCAAAATTAAACATCATGCCAAATTTCAAGATTGTCTAATGGTCTACCACTTTTGTGGGTAGTTGAACCAATATAAAATGTCCATGTTAAACAGGGACTGTCACTATTGATTTGCCAATGTTAATTTTAAAATCGGTTTGGTATTTCCTAATATTCCATAGAAATGTAATTTAGAAAGCTTTTAAAGGCTTTTTTAGAACGTTTGTTGTTTCTGCCAGCCCCAGGTGGTAGTGACACCAGCATAAAAAATATAGTTTGTCTAGGATCAGTGATTGTTGTGAATGATTCACACCAGGGCTTGAAAATTCTAAAAAATTTAAGGTTCCCAGGTGGGAACCTACTTGAAAAACATGGTTCCCAGATAAAAAGAGTAAAATTTATGTGCGAGTATTTTAATGAAATTTGCCGTTTCATTGCTATTTTTTAATGAAATTTCCCGTCTTTTCGCGATTTTTTGACGAAATCTGCCGTTTTATCACGTTTTTTAACAAAATCTGCCATTTTATCGCGATGTTTTAACGAATGATGTTTTTCAATTTTTTTTTTTTAATGAGATTTGCCGTTTTTATGATTTTTCAATGAAATTTGCGTTGCTTCGCACGATCTTTTGATGAATTTGGGGGGCATTTTCGCGATTTTTTGACGAAATCTGTTGTCTTTTCGCTATTTTTTGGAAGAAACTTGCCATTTTTTTTCGATTTTTTACGAAATTTGTTTTCCATGATTTTTTTAACAAAATTTGCTGGTTTTTCGCAATCTCGTAGCGAAATTTGCCGCTTTTTTGCGATTTTTTGATGAAATCTGCCTTTTTTGCGATTTTTTGATGAAATCTGCCTTCTTATCACGATGTTTTGAGGTTGCTTGCCGTTTTATCGCGATGTTTTAACGAAGGCTGTCATTTTTCAAAAGGAAATCTTTACGAAATTTGCCTTTTTTGCGATTTATTAAAGAAATTTGCGTTATTTCGCGATCTTTTGGCAAATTTATGCCTTTTCCACAATCTTAAGATGAAATCTGTTGTCTTTTAGGTATTTTTAGACGAAATATGCCTTTGTTTTTCAAGATTTGTTGACGAAATTTGCCGGTTTTTTGCGATTTTTTAATGAAACTTTTGTTTCTTCTGCTATCTTTTGTTGAAATTCGGGCTTCTCCCGTAATATTTCGACGAAATTACGCATCCCACGAACCGCTTAAGGGCTATTTTTTTGCGTCCCATCTCCGATTTTTTGCTTAATTTAAGCATTATAAATGCGTCTACGGCATCGCTAGAGGACATGAAGAAAGGTTAGGTTCCCGGCCGGGAACCTGGGTGAAAAAATATGCGTTCCTGGAAAAGATTTCTAGGCTCCCTGGGATCCCGGGAACGCTATTTTTCGAGCCCTGCACACCATTACTTTTATAATAAATCTGTATAACCTTTTAAGTCCTGAGACAACTATTACGAGGGACCACAGAAATTAGTTTAAAATTATGAAACATATCCAAATAAGTAGAAGTCTTTACAACATCCATGCTTATGATTTGCATACAATAAAAAGGTCTAGAAATATTTTAACAATTCTGGAACATGATTAATTTAAAGGGTTTTTTTTTTAGTGTCTCCTACAAGTGACATCAGGACTGAGGAAGTTAATATTTTCTCCAAGATTACATAGAAATTGTTATTTAGGACATTTCAAGATGCTTAACCCTTTAATTCCCATGCTAGAACATGTTCTAGAAATTATGTAGTTTGTTTCACACCAGAAAAATACAATGGCTAATTTCGCTTTATTTAAATACGGAATGTTCTGTTATTGATTAAAGCAAATATTGTTGTTTTAATTTTCTGGTGGGAACTGAAATATACGTAAAATATCTCGGGCGGTTTGGGATCCAGAGGGTTAATGTCTTTAAATTTCGAATTTATTATGGACTGTTTTTAAAAGGCATTTAAAGTTTCTAACCTCTTTACAGGGATGAGATTAACAAAAAAGTAAAAAATCTGAAAACTGCACGAACAACATTTGAGCAATAATACTAATGAATTTCAAGCGGAATAAATACTATAATTGCCATTAAAAGTTATACATTACATACAATTTAGCTTTAAGAAGATTAAAAAGAAACTGCTAGAAAGAATTAGCAGAAATTATTTACTTACTGCAGTAAAAAGTCTATTTTACCAAGATATAGAACATTAATAAAACCACTGACATGAATATTTTTTAATTGTAATTTTAAAAATAGTAGATACTTTTCTTGAAACAGCAAATCAAAATAATTGCAACCACATTAAGTATATGATAGAACAAAGTTCTACTTAAAAAAAAGTTTTTAAGGAATTAAATTGATTGTTAAAGGTGCACCAAGCCAACCACTAAGAATGAAGATTTAAGGAAAAATAATAAAAAATAAAAAATTTTAAAGTGTTATTTAAAAGACAAATTAGTATATACTACGCATAGGAGCCGACTTTGGTTCCAAAGCTGGGTCTGCCAAAAAGTGGAGTTATTTTAAGTCCGATTCCTAAATATTTTTATGTGAATCCTGAAAAATCAAAAAACACTTTATTTTTTCATCCTCGGAGATTTTTCCACTCTTTTTCCGTCCTTGGGAATTTTAAAAAGGCGAAATTAGTCTTGTTGGATGGAAAACTTGCACCCTTGATCACAATACGTATATGTGACGGTCAACTGATTCGATTCTCCGATAATCGATATAGTCGTGAATAATAATGTAAAAAAAGGTCAGCGGCGTGGGTTTTAAGTGATATTTTAAACACATTTTCAAGCATGAGACTGCAAAAAGATTTAAAAGAGGAACAGCGCGTTAGACGGGAAAATGAGAAATTACTTAAAATAGCTTGTGTTTAGACATCTGCTACATTGAATAAGATTATATTATTCACAATTTTTTTATATACTTTTGTTCAAATGCTACATTATTTCAAGGAGAAGAGGGGGGAGATCAACAATTTATGCAAATAAGTTATTTTAAATTGAAAGTTTCTATTTTGAGTCCATGATTCTAATTTAATGTTTTTTTACACAGCAATCTTTGCTAGTTTTGCAGTGCACATTTTCCCATGCTTTACTCAAAATATCAGTTAATAAATATGGCAAGCTAATCGTGTTTTTTCTTCTTTTTTCAACAATCTTTTGCCAAAATTTGCGTTCTTTTTCCGAAATTTGCATTTTTTTCGCGAACTTTTGTCAAAATTTGCATTTTTATCGCGATCTTTTGCTGAAATTTGCATTCTCCCCGCTATCTTTTGCTGAAACTCGCGTTTTCCCTGATCTTTTGCCGATATTAGCGTTTTTTTTTTTCGCGATGCTTGGCCAAAACTTGCGTTTTCCCCACGATTCTTTGATAAAATTTGTTTTTCCATGCTATCTTTGAACGAAATTTGAGTTTTTTTCACGATTCTTTGCGCTTTTCTTGCTATTTTTTGACGAAATTCGCGTCTTTTTCAATGATTTTTTAACGAAATTAAAATTTTTTCGCGATATTTTGCTGCAATTTACGTTTTTCTCAGGGGTGATTCTGGATCAAATTTTTTTTTCGGAAATTCGCATCGCATTTTCGGAAATCGGGGGGGGGGGTCGTGAGTTCCCCCCCCCCAGCGATTTTCGGACAAAATCGGCGTTTTCCTACTATCTTCAGACGAAATCAGCAATAGTTTAGCAAAATCGGCGATTTATTGCGATTTTTTGTCTAAATCGGCGGTTTTTCCGCGATCTTTTGACGAAATCTGCGTTTTCCCATGTTTTTTAAAGTGAAATCGGTGTTTTTTTGACGATCTTTAGATAAAATTTGCTTTTTTTAAGCGATTTTTTCTCGAAAAGGCGTTTTATCCCCGCGATCTTTTGACGAAATCGGCGTTTTTTTCCGTGATCTTTTGATGAAATCGGCGTATTTTTTCAAATATTCTTTTGACAAAATATTTTTAAGCGATCTTTTATCGAAAACGGCGTTTTTTCCCGCGATCTTTTAAAGAAATCGGCGTTATATCCGCAATCATCAGATGAAATCAGCGTTTTCCCGCCGTCTTCAGAAGAAATCAGCGTTTTATCTGCGATATTTGGTGAAATTGCCGTTTTTTCCGCGATCCGCACAAGAAATTCACGTTTTTCATCGATCTTTTGACAAAGTTCGTTTACAAAAACATTGACGAAATCGTCGTTTTTCCACGAAATATTGACGAAATGTATGCTATTTTGGCGATCCTATCACGAAATTTGCATTTCTACGCAATTGTTTTTTCCGCACGCAAAACCGTACAAGTTGGCAACTATGCAAAAACTGATAACCCAATTTCAAATTTTCGGAACAGGATGCTTTAAATTTTCGGAATTTTCGGACGAGAATCACCCCTGGTTTTTCTCGTGATCTTTTCTGAAATTTGCATTTCCCTCAAGATTTTTTGACAGAAAAATTTCTTTTTCTTTGATATTTTTAAATGAATTGAGAGATTTTTCCGCCATTTTTACTTTTTTCCAGCTATTTTTTTTTTCACGAAATTTGCGATTTTCCTTTGATCTTTTGCCGAAGTTTGCGTTTTTCTCGCGATCTTTTGCCGAAATTTACGATTATCTTGTGATCTTTAGTCAAAATTTGCCCTTTTCCTCGGAACCTTTTGCCGAAATTAGTGTTTTTCACTAGCGTCTCAATATAGAGAGGGCTCCCGCAGTAGGGTTACTGTATTTGGCTATTTATCGCTAGCTTGGCTAACTGAATATGGTACTTGTCCACTTTTTAAGCATCTGGTAGAGAGGGCTCTGGCTGAATATGAAAGAGAAAGTTATTGGATGAATTCGATTACTGAGAAATAAAAATTCTATTTGAGAAAATCTGTAGTTATATATGTTACGTTTCGGTGTAAAAATCTTAGTTGGTGTTGTATTAATGCAAAAATTAAAATGAATTATGATATTATTAAAATTGAATGTTTTCGTGTTTTTAAAATTTAATCAAAAATTTGCAAAATTTATATACATATGTCTTTTTGAAACTTACAAGAAGGCAAAAATAGGGCTTATATAATTTAGGAAACAATAGTTTTTTAGCAATTTTTTGTTTTTTAAAAATTATTTAAGATCTCGTTTTTTCTCTTGTTATAATGTTATAATTTATAAGAGAATGGCGAGGGGAAAAAAACTAAGCATGATAACAGTTTAGGAATTATAATAATTTTAAAATATTTCTGGTGTTGAATTAAGATAAATTTGAAACTCAGAAAAAAAAAAGTGCTTGGGGGTAGAGGCAAAGCATTTGGATAGTTCCAAGACAAATTTCACTTTAAAATCATTAATTAATATGAATAAAATTCCAAATCTCTAAGGTTAGGCGTCGTACACCCCGTGCCAGAGATCGTAAGAAATTTGTCATTGAGAATTTTTGGTTAGAAATATTTTTAAAATGGTATCAGTTACACCAAATAAAATCTTACGTGCTACAAAAGAAAAAAAAAGGTTCTAAAGAAATTATTATTATTATTTTTTAATCTGACATGTTTTATGCCACAACAAGAGTTAAGAAACTGATTAACAAGCAATTAAAAAATGGCAGTAAGTTTCGAGATATATGACAAGTATTTTATGTCTGTCTGAGCATTGTTGTTAAAATGCATAGTATTTCCATTAATTGAATTTATTTTTAAGGATATTTTTATAACTGTCCCCATTTTAGATTTCAGAAACGTAACAAAGCATAATACTTATTTATTTCACCATTTTAAATGTAAAAATTATTAGTGAAATAAATTATATAAGAGATTAGCTTTAAAAATTGTAAATTATTTTGTTTAGATAATTCTATTGATGTTTCCAGGAATTTTCAAAATTTCCTGACAAAATTGATGTTTAAAACCAATTTTTAAGTTGCTCCAACATTTAATAAGCTATTACACTCTATATATGCCTCTCCCCCCCCCCCCCTCCAAATAAATGATGAAATAACACTTGTTTGAATCACAATAAATTTTGCTAATAAAAAATAATAATATATTATACAAACAAAATCACTTTTAAATGTATTTTATCACATAAAATTCCCATTCAAATTTCTTATTCCATCTTTAAAGATGGAATGGAACAGATTGAAAATATCCAGTATTAGAAAAAGAGAATACATTTTATTTGCTTTAAGCATAATTATTTTGAAAGAATTAAGTTTAAAATAATAAGAATAAATAAACAAAGCAAAATCGAAAATGGATATTGAAGCTAGAATCGTAGAATTTTTTATAACTTAAAAAATAAAAAATAAAAAGACTTTATGAACACATAATATTCACATTATATTAGATAAAAGGTGCTGAGAAATTTTCCCTTTAAAAAAATATACTGTTACAAATAATTACATACTGTATATAAATACTTAATTTACAATTATTAATAAATTAATTTAGAAAAATTAATAATGTACAATATTTTACAAACATTATATTATAAAATTGAATTAAGTATTTTTAAATAAACCACAGAGATACAAATTGCTGAAATAAATAAAATATTATATTAAATAACATGATTAACATTGATTAAAATGAATCAAACTATATACTAAAAATGGATTCGGATTCCCTACCCCCCCCCCCCCGCTTCTTTTTATAACATAATACAAATCGATTCTAATTATTTTACAGTTTGAATGGATGAACATTTTATCATAAAATTAAAAGAACTATTTTTATATAAATAGCACTAATACAGACAGACGAAATAAAACATTATGCTAACTAACTATATGACAAATGCTAATTGAAATGTTTGCATGAATCAAACGACATAATAAAAATTAAATCCAATTTTTTTTCCTTACTTTTTTTTTTCACGACATAAACACTGATTCTCATCCCCTCTCTCTTTTTCTTCACGAAATAATAAAAATGGATTTCGACCCCCCCCCCCCCTCATACACACACACTTATTTTTAGCATTGATGTGTTTATATCAGCACAGAGAAAAGCCCTGCTCATTTCATTTTCAGCGCGTTGGCGAGGAGTTGCCGCTGAACGCTAAATGAAGAGGAAGCCGACAACAGGCGCATGCGCTGTCGAAGCTCTCCTTAAGAGACCTCTCTACATTGAGCTTATACTGTGTTTTTCCCACAATTCTTTAATAAAAAAAATTTCCCTGCTATCGTTGAATGAAATTTGAGTTTTTTTCGCAATTCTGTGCGTTTTTACTGCTATTTTTTGTCAAAATTAGTGTATTTTTCCGTAATCTTTTGCCGAAATTCGAATTTTTCCGCGATCATTTGCCGTAATTTAAGTTTTTCTCCTGATCTTTTTCCGAAATTTGCATTTTCTCCAAGATCTTTTGAAAGAAAAATAGCTTTTTCTCTGCTATCTTTGAACGAAATTAGAGATTTTTCAGCTATTTTTTACATTTTTCCAGCTATTTTTAACGAAATTTGCGTCTTTTTCGCGATTTTTGTTCAAAATTTGCGATTTTTCTGAGGTTTTTGCTAAAATTAGCGATTTTTCTCACATCTTTTGCCACAGTTTGCGTTTTTTCGCGATCTTTTGTCGAAATTTGCAATTTTTTTCTCGCAACCTTTTTCCTAAATTCGAGTTTTTCCCTGCTATCTTTGAATGAAATTCAAGTTTTTTTCCGCGATTCTTTGCGTTTTTCTTGCTATTTTTTGACGAAATTAGTGTCTTTTTTCCGAAATTTGCATTTTCCCCAAAATTTTTTGAAAGAAAAATAGCTATCTCTGCTATTTTTGAACGAAATTAATTTTTTTCCGCTATTCTTTGTGTTTTTCCCGCTATTTTTTTTTTTTTTTTTTTTTTTTTTTACAAAATTTCCGTCTTCTCCAAAATTTGTAATTTTTCTGAGGTTTTTTGCTAGAATTCTCGATTTTCCTTTGATCTTTTGCCAAAGTTTGCTTTTTTCTCGTGATCTTTAGTCGAAATTTGCATTTTTCCTCGAAACTTTTTGCCGAAATTTGCGTATTTGTCACAATTCTTTGACAGAATTAGCTTTTTTTCCTGCTATCTTTGAACAAAATTCGCGTCTTTTGAGCGATCTTTGGCCAAAATTCACTATTTTCTCGAGACTTTTTTAAAAATTTGGCCAATTTTGTGTTTTTTTCTGCAATTTTTTGAAAGAATTTGTTTTTTCCGCTATTATTTAAAAAATTCACATTTTTCTGCGATCTTTAATGAAAATCCACATTTTTCTCTCGATTCTTTAACAGAATTTGCGTTTTGTCCCACTATCTTAGAAAATAATTCGCATTTTTTTCTTTCATTCGTGGACATAATGCACGTTTTTCACGCTACTTTTTGAAGAAATTTTCAAAGATTTTTTGACGACTTTAATGTTTTTTTCACGATCCTTTCACAAAATTGACATTTTTTCGTGACCTTTTGACGAAATAGGCGTTTTCCCACGATCTTTCGATGAAATTAGCAAATTTCCCCCCGCTATTCTTCGACACAGTTCACGTTTATTACCCAATGTTTTGACGAAATTTGAGGTTTTCGCGATCTTATTCCGAATTTTCGGATTGATGACCGATTTTTTTTTAAATTTCGGAACAAATTACTCTCGCAAAAAATCGGAAAAAGTGGAAAATCGCTCATCCGTGAAACAAATCTCATGCCTGCATTTTTCAGGGTCTGCCAAGATATTGCAGGGTCTGCAAATATTTTTCAGGGTCTGCGCGGCAGACCCGGAAGTCGGCGCCACTGATACTACGGAAAACATTAAAAATTCAGAACATTAAAAGGAATTCAGAAAAAATGGACAACGTACAGAAACAAAAAGGAAAAAACTAAGGAAAAAACATATAAAATTTCCCCCAAAGTTTAATTGGTGAAATTTCTTTAAAAATTGAAGCAGGGTTCCCAGCAAAATTTGTTCGGCAATTTCCATGATTTTCCATGACCAAATCTCAAAAAATTCCATGACCAATCGCGAATATGCAAAGTCTACTTCGAAAGTATTAAAATTTAAAATTATGTATTAATTAGTACAATTAATTTAAGAATATATTTTTAAATCTTTACAAAGATTTTTTAAATGTAACATAAAACTTAATAACAAACAATGTATTAAAAAAAAAAAAAAGATTCTGATTAAATAATTAAACATTTATATAAAATGAGCTTTATTTTCGATAAACTTTTGAACATCTGAATATTAATATATTTTACTTTGATCACTTGAATATTAATGTACTAATATCTACAGTGCTTTTTTTTTTCTTTTCTTTTCAGTGAATTTAGTTCATTTTCAATTGCTGCTTCTTCTAATTCAACAGCTTTTCTAATTTTTCTTTTTCTTTCTTGCAATTCTTTTTTTTTTTATGCTCTTTTGCTGGCTTTTTTTTCATTTATTAGCTTCTTTTCCATTTTGTTCTTGTTTTCTAAATCTATTTTGTACTGTTTGTGGCTATTTTGTGTATATAAAAGGAGTTTAAAATTAATATCTATAGTTTCCACAACACCTGATTAATTAATAGCATCATAGACATGCCTCTGATTTACAAGAGTGGCTTCATGTAAATTTTCAATTAACAAAGATTTGTTAATTGAAAAGCCACTCTCTACAGAAGCATTTACATGAGAAAAAATTAGGCACAGTTTAATAATAGCTCACAATTCTGCAAATCGTTTATCTTCAGCTAAGATGTTAAAAAAAAAAAAAAAAAAAAAAACCTTGTTGAGACCCATTTCATCGGAACCTGATTTGCAAACAATCAAATTCCTCTTTGAGCTCTACAGTGGCTGCATCTGTCAAATTCATATACTGATGTTTTGCTTTTTCAGCAACATCAGCATTAATTCTATTTGCATTATGCGAGCACTGCAGAGCTACTTCAATCTTTCGAATACCAATTTTTGGCTTGATTATGAAAGGGTCAAAAGCTGAGATTCCTCGAACCAATGAGTATTTTAAGGGACTTTTTTCTTTAAGTTTCTCAATTACTGCAATCAAAAATTTCCTACATTCCAATCAAAATTTAGTAGCATCGATTTCATTTACTTTGGCTTCAGCAAGAAATTTTTTAGTTGCAAAGGCAACATCAATTTTTCTAGACTGGAGAAGATTTTCTAATTGACTTAAATCAATGTCAAGTAATTGTTTTGCAGTAAGCGCTGCCTTTAACTTATCACTGTTGACAAATTTCATCATCAGTTTTCTTATTAAGTCATGCAGGGCTTCATATAAGAAAGGAACAAGTGGCTTTGGACTCTGAAATCTCTTTAAAAAAGGGTCGCATTCTGAAGCTATAGTTTTAAAGAAACTTAGTTTGCACTAAATTAAATTGGCAGCTTGTATAACTGTCATAGTAGGCTTAGTTGCAACAGATTTATTATTTTGAAAATTTTTTTTACATTATCAAAAATGTCTAAAGCTCTACCCAAACACTGTGTACATTTTCTGCCGATCTAGTGCTACAAAATTTCTGAGGAAATATTTCACTGCCTGTTAGAGCTGTATATTGCACACAGTGAGAAGGAGAGTCTTTGAACAAGAAATACATATGAGTCAACAAATTGTTCAAATCCCATTTTACAATATTCAAGCCATGTTTAAAAGATCCATGGACTACATGCAGCCCACAAGTACGAGGGTCAAGAATTTTTTCCCATTAGAGTTTGAAATATCATCTTCAAACTTATCCATTAATTTACGCAAAAAACAGTGATTATCCATTCAGACTTGAAGTAGTTTATAGAATGTTATTGAAGACAATCCTTCAATAAATTTTTCCCAGTAAATCATCAACAGTAGCTCTGCCCCCAAAAAACACTGCTTAAGTAATGGTCGAAACATGCTGTAAATTTTTATATCAAAATCTTATTACTAAATCCATTTGTCCTTTATGGATAATTTTATTAAAGGCTTCATTGAAAGAAATCACATAATCTGTATATATCTTAAGATGGTCCATTAACTTCTTCAAAAAGTATGGTGCTAAGCCCATATGAAACTAAATAAGCTACTTTGGAGCTTCCAAGTTTAAATTGCTTTGCAATGGCACTGTCTGGAAACATAATTTGGAAAACTTTAGCAATATTTGAGCATGAATTGTAATAAATTTTTTTGGTGACAACATGCATTGCCCAAAAGCACTCAGCCTTTAAAACATTATCCTTTAACAAATGCGAATTCATATTTGAAGCTGTATCACTTTAAATAATAATTATAACTAAGTTTAAGTTCAACTGAAGTTTTACAACTACCAGTTGCTTCACTAATTTCACTAACTTTTGAAGAAGTTTGGTTGCATGGCACCATCTAGTGAGAAATTATCAATAGTTGCTTCTGGAAAATTTTCAGAGGCATCATCATCTAATGAGAAAACAGAGCAACATTTTTCTGAAAATGAAATAATCTTAAATTTTAATCTTATCCTTCTAGAGTTTTCCATGACTTTTTATTAAATATTAGTAAATTCCATGACTTTTTCTACATATTTTACATTTTCCATGACTTTCCATGACTACTTTGAAATTCCATGACTTTCCAGATTTTCCATGACGCTGGGAACCCTGTGAAGAAAAGTCTGAAATTCAGATTAAAGTCTGAAGAATCTCATCCCTGTCTTTAGCATCACAAAAATTGCAATTTAGAAAGTTTCTTGCTCCCGCAACCCTCTGATGGTAGTAGCACCAACATAAAATATAGCTTATGTTTGAGCAGGTTCAGTCACTGCCAATTTGCTTACTTTTTTTTTTTTAAACCAGTTTGATATTTGAAAAGAATGCATAAAAATCATAATTTAGAACATTTTTACAATGCTTTTTAATCACTACATTCTTTTAAATTTGGAATTAGACACACTATTTAGAAAATTATTTACTCTTGCAAGATCCAGGTAATAGTGAAGACAACATAAAATATGGCCTACCGTAATTTCATGTAGATAACCCGCGATCTATCTTATAAAAAACATAGAATTTAACTCACTGCGGCTTATCTATTCTTATGCCATCGGTTACATTTCTCTGAATGGCTGATCTCCCCCAAAAACTAAATTGATCGAACATGTCACGCTCCCTCTGCGTTTAGCACTGGCTTCGCTCCACGATTCCAGAACGAAACTTTTTTCACCCACGCAGTTGCTTTTGCGCACGACTCCTGACGACCTGACACAAATTATTTCCTCTCCCACCTAAAGAAAACTTGATTTTCGTATTCGTCTAGTGGAGGTGCTTTGAAAGATGTCTGATAAAATGTATCCAAAAAAGCGAAAAAGTTACACAGCGGATTTTAAACTCAAAGTAATTGAGAAAGCAGAAGTGCTGGGGAATCGAAAAGCTGCTAGACAGTTTCAAGTAGATGAAAAATGTGTTCATCAGTGGAAAAAAAAACAAAAGAAACATTGTCAAGCCTTGACCAACGAAAGAGCTAATAGGTTTAGAAAACCATATTGGCCGAATTTAGAAGATAATTTGTTCCAGTGATTTAAAAATGAGCAAGAAGAAGGAAGACCTGTATCTACTATCAAGATTAGGCTGAAGGCTAACGTTATGGCCAAAGAAATGGGAATTTCAGATTTTTCTGGCAATAGCAACTGATGATATCATTTTATGAAAAGGAAAAAACTCAGTGTACATTCCAAAACAAAAGGACAGCAACTTCCTCAAGACTAGAGAAAAAAATTTAAGGATTTTTTTTTTGTTTACGAGCAAAAGAAAAATATGAGCTTCACCAAATTATTCACATGGATGAAGTATCCCTGTCTTCTGATTGCCCCCCAAATAAAACTGTTGATTTTAGAAACTCATCTACGGTTTCTGTTGCTACAACTGGTCATGAAAATACAAACACAATGTAGTTCTTGCCTGCGCTGCCGATGGCTCAAAATTGAAGCCTATGATAATTTCCAAAAGAAAAACAATGCCGAAGGAAAGTTTTCCACCAGACGTCATTGTGAAGGTAAATGAGAAGGGATGGATGAATCAAGGTTATGAGAAAATGGCTTGACAAAGTTTGGAACAATTTTTTTTTTTTTTTTTTTTTTTTTTTTTAATCGCAAAGGTATGTTAATATTGGATTTGATGAAATCTCATAAGGAAGACGTTGTAAAAAAGATCACAGAAAAAATGGAGGCCAAATTGGCAGTTATTCAAGGGAGGCTGACAAAAAAGTTACAACCCCTGGATATATCGGTAAAGTGGATTGCATCAGTTCACGAAAAGTTTAAACATAAAAAGCATCTTTTTCAGAGGTTGCAAAATGGGTGAAAAATGCATGGGATGCAGTAACTGCTAAAACCATCAAATCAGGATTCCGAAAATCAGGATTAATTCATTATGACGAAGACGTTTCTGACGAGACTGAAATTTCTCGTTCTGAAAATGACTGCTCGAGTGAAATATTGAACAATGAATTTTTATCAATTTCTGTGTCTGACACCGACGAGTCTGATTTTCATGGTTTCCTAAGATATTGATTTAACATGCATTTACCGGAAAAAAATACAAAGTTTACTGATGCGTTTCATTTAATTATTTTTTTTCCCAGTTAATGGGAGGGGGAGATTTTATTTAGATAAACGCTCATGTTTTATTTAATGAAGTGAACAAATTTGCAGCAATCCTGTTTACTACAGAGGTTTATCATATTTGAAGGTAAGTCAAACAATTTTGGATAAATGATCAATTTTATTTCATATTTTAACGTCACATTTGCATACTAGTAGTTGTAAATTTTTATTTTGTTTTCCTTATAAAAGGTAGTAGAAGTCTGGCGTTCATCTTGGATTCGTCGCATTATTTTCAAGTAAATTGCAGGGGTAATTTAAGAAATTATTCTAAATAGAACTTTTTTAACAGTTGCTTAAAACTTAGTTCTTAAAAGCATAAAAATACGTTGGAAAAGAAATTTTTTTTGCATTGGCAATTATGGTGGAAAAAATCCAAGATGGGCGCCACTGGATCATCATCTCTTAGCCGTCTGAAGATCTTGCATAAGCCGCGGCTCATCTAACGCTACTAATTTTTTTAAAAACAATTTTATAAGATGCGGCTTATCTATCGGCGTGGCTTATTTACACGAATTTACGGTATGTTGGAGCAGGGTCTATCATCAATATGCATAAAAATCACAATTTAAATATTTTTAGAACACCGATTCGACATTTTTGCTCTTTTTAAAATTTGAATTTTTTTCTAAACTTTTCTTGAAGAGCATTTACATCTTATTTATGTACCATGCCAAATTTCAAGTTGCTACTACCTTGGTATCACAAAAATCATGTTTTATTTTTTTTAATTTATTATTATTTTTTTTACAGGTAACCCCCAAGGTGGTGGTGAAAAGTGATGAGCAACAAGATTTTTTATTGATTTCCACTATTGTATGGACATCTTGACAACTTTTGATTGTGTAAAATTTTTCTTGATGTCTCCAGTTTGCAACTGCTTTCATACCATAGCTAATTGGATTTTATCAGGAGTATTATCAGGAGGTTTATCAGGAGGTAATATCTTGAACTGGGTCCCTGGTGGATACGCCATCATATAATAAACACGGCGTGCACACACTGCAAAATCTTGTAAATAACAAAAAATAAACAAAACCAAACAAGCTTCTGATTGGATCCTTGGGGGGGGGGGGGGGGGAGTGAGGGGGATGCATAGGAGCTTCATAATAAGTGGGCACAGTGCATTTTAATGATCTGTTACATGAGGGGTATTGGCAAAATTTAGAAAAATGCAGATGGAAGGGCAAAGTAAAATGAGATTCACGAAAGGCACTAACATCAATAAGTGATCATAGGCATTCCAACCATGTTACCCGAGGAGTCCTGATCTAAATTTATAAATATGCCCTCTCCATAGATGCAAAGTTGAGGGAGGGGCATGGGAGGAGAATAACAGTCAGTGGTCACAGGACTTTCCAACAATGTCAAAAAAGTTAAATGTTTTATCACGATTTAGTTACAAAAAAGCCTAAAAATTATAATTGATACACGATTTTTAATTGACAATGAGTTTAGTAAATTTTAATTAGAATTATATTTATATATATATAAAAAAAGTAACGCATTGCTGGGTTGAACCTGAGGTCCACAGATATGTGATACCAGGGGTGATTCTGAGTGAAAAAGTTTTTTCGGAAATTCACATCGCATTTTCGGAAATCGGCGGGAGGGGGAATTCTGCGAGTTACCCCTCCCCTCCCCCCGCGATCTACAGACGAAATCGGCGTTTTCCCGCGATCTTCAGACGAAATGAGAGATTTATCTGCGATATTTTTGCAAAATCGGCAATTTATTGCGATCTATTGTCGAAATCGGCGTTGTTCCGTGTTTTTTTTTATTATGAAATCGGCGTTTTTTGGACGATCTTTAGACAAAATTTGCATTTTTACGCGATCTTTTCTCAAAACGGCGATTTATCCCCGCGATCTCTTGACAAAATCAGCGTTTTTTCCGTGATCTTTTGATAAAATCGGCCCTTTTTTTCAAAGATCTTTTGACAAAATATTTTAAAGCAATCTTTTATCGAAAACGGCGTTTTTTTCCGCGATCTTTTATCGAAATCGGCGTTATATCCGAAATCCGTAGACGAAATCGACGTTTTAACGCGGTCTTCAGACGAAAGCAGCGTTTTATTCCGTAAGTTACACCCTCCCCACAGCGATTATCAGCGATCTTCAGACGAAATGAGCTATTTATCTGCGATATTTTAGCAAAATCGACAATTTATTGCGATCTTTTGTCGAAATCGGCGGTTTTTCCGCGATTTTTTCGGCGTTGTTCCGTGTTTTTTTGTTATGAAATCGGCGTTTTTTTTTTTTTTTTTTTTTTTTTTTTTTTTTTTTTTTTTTTTTTTGACGATCTTTAGATAAAATTTGCATTTTTACGCAATCTTTTCTCGAAAACGGCGTTTTTCCCGTGATCTTTTGATGAAATCAGCCTTTTTCCCCCCAATATTCTTTTGACAAAATATTTTTAAGCGATCTTTTATCGATATCGGCGTTATATCCGCAATCTTAAGACGAAATCGACGTTTTCCCGCGGTCTTAGTCGAAATCAGCGTTTTATCTGCGATATTTGGTGAAATTGTCGTTTTTTCCGCGATTCGCACAGGAAATTCGCGATTTTCAGAGACCTTTTGACAAAGTTCGTTGAGAAAAACATCGACGAAATCATCGTTTTTCCACGAAATATTGACGAAATGTGTGCTTTTTCGGCGATCCTTTCACGAAATTCGCATTTCTCCGCGATTGTTTTTTCCGCGCGCAAAACCGTACAAATTGGCAATTATGCGGAACTGATAACCCAATTTCAAATTTTCGGAATTGAATGCCTTAAATTTTCGGAAATTTCGGAATTTTCGGACGAGAATCACCCCTGTGTGATACTTTCAACCGAATGAGCTATGACAACGTAAGAACAGCATTACAAAATAAGTACTTAAGTTGTATTATAATATTAGACACCCCTGTTTCTCGAGAACTAAGGAACGTTGAATAAAATCTGTTGAACCTGAGACTAAGAGGCCTCTACTCTACTACATATATAATAAAATGAGATTATCAAAGTTGACCCTCTTCTTGTAAGCCAATAAAATATGAACAATTTTTGATAGACATGACTAGGGCAGGGATAAAAATAAATGTGTGTATGAGCCAATAACTTCATAATACAGTAGACTCCCTCGATTCCACAAGGCTTCGGAGCAGAGGGTGTGCAGATTTTAGAATTTTGCGTATTTCTGGTCAACGCTTTTACATTTTAAACAGCAATTTTAATGTGGTTAATAATGCAATCTAAATTATAATGAATGTTTACAATATAGAAAATATTAAAATAAGTAAAGCAATAAATTAAAATAATGCAAATTAAGATAATTTTTAAAATATTAAAAGCAAAGGTAAAGTAATTAACCATTAATGTTATAATTACCATAAATTTTATAATTAAATATTCATTATAAAATTTGGATGCATTTTTCCTAAATTATTCAATGAAACTTCCCTCAAAAGAACAACTAATTCACATCAAAATCATAAAGGATGTTTATTTCAGGTTTAGCCACACTTAACCAAAAATGCTTTATTAATATATAAATGTATGATAAAAAGATTGATTACCGTAATTTCCTGCCTATAATCCGCGGATTATCTGTTAAAAAATCTTAGAAATTAGCTAGTGCGGATTATAGGCCGCTGCGTATAATCTGTTGTTTTTTTCCCCCCTTGCAGATAAGCAAGTAATTTTTTGAAAATTGGTAAGGATTATTTTTCTTTGGAGAAAACAGATGGCGTTGATTGTCATCGAACGGGAAATCCTGAAACATTCGAAATAGCAGCCGGCTCCGTTGATACTTTCAAAAGACTTACCGGCCCACCCTTTTTTAAAATTGGCCAATCATATTTATTACTCCATGTAGCGGTAGTAGTTCACATAAACAGTGTTGCCAAATCAGTTAGAAGTAGCAAATTGGGCTATTTTTTAAGATTCTATGCTATTGGGAACTAGGCACAACCGTGATGGCTCGTGACAAGGACTGCCATGTTATGCACGACCATCTTCAACAACACATTAATGCTCTTGAAATTTATTTCACCAATTGGTGCATCAAAATTAATTCCAATAAATCACAGGCAGTCATCTTCACTCGGAAGCGCACACTTCCACCACGGCTCTATCTTGATGGTTCCTTTCTTCGCTTTGAGCGGGAAGTTAAATATCTCTGTGTTTTCTTAGATAGCACGCTCACTTGGCGAAAGCGCATCGATTATAGCGTCCAGAAGTTTTACAAAGCCAAAAATGATCTCGCCCACCTCCTGTACAGTAGGGTGGAGCGAAATTTTTTTTTTTTTGAAAATCAAAAACGGGTAGGTGCCAAAAGTTGCCTTTATACTAGTACATCAACTGTGTGAAATTTTACCGCTGAAAAAAAATGGCTTGAGTCTGCGCTTTTGCTCCAAAAATCGAAATTTTGGGTAAAATTTGTCATTTCTTGACATTTTTTCAAAAAAATTAAAAAATTCCTACAGAGCTGGTTAGTATTTAAAAGTGTTGCTTAGATCTTTATATTTATCTGCTTAACATATTTAAACTATAAAACAATATCTGTAGTCTGTATAATTGGAGCAAATCTGACAACTTTTTGTGAAAAATCAGCGTTAGCCTCTCTATTGGAGCATACAACGAAATGTTGTTTTGAATGCATTTCTTACCCTGTTGCTTTCAAAACTACTGTGTATATAACTCATAGAGGTGGTTGCATTATCCCACCCGTCTCCACCATCCAATCATCTAGGCCCAGTGTTTTATTTATGTATTGAATTGTTATTTTAGATACGAGTATAAGTTTTCTATATATCAAAGTAATTTATCTCTTCTTTATATTCACTGACTTTGGATGATTTGGATCATGCTGGTGTGACCTGCTGCACGTATATTTTTATACCATGTATAACAGAAGAGAAGCTGAGCAATGCATTGGGTATGTTCTTAATTGAATCTATTCAGCAGTCTATTATCTTCATTAAAATTTCATGCAATTAGTACATTATGATTGGAAGTTTTGTTATCACAGCATTCTTTCAATCAATTACATTTTATATGCAATGATTTGCCTAAAAATTGATTGTATGAATTTAATTTACAGTATATCATCATTTATTGAACCTATTACATTGAATATATGCTGAGAAGCTAGCTGTTTAATATTATAACGATTGTCACAGAGGATTGCAAACAAAATTTGCAAAAACTACTTGTTATAAAACAACAATATTTCTAAAGAAGTTTTAGTATGCTTTATGTCGTTTCCTATGTTGTTCCGTAGTCTAGTAATTTCTAATAAGATTTTAGATCTATTATTTAGGTGTGTACTACATTTGGTATAAAACATCCCACGGTATAAACTTGGATTATATACATTTTGTGAGTGAACATATAAACGCTGATTGACAATCTGTACTTATATAAAGAGGAAAATTTTATTAACTTTATGAGCTGTCTTTTGTGTGAGATGTTTTCTAAATTCCTATTCCCCATTCTTTCTGAGAAATAGCTTTCCTTATGAATTAGCTTTGCAATCTCCGACAGAAATTTCTAGTCTGTTCTGAGTATCTTTTTCTCAATTTGAGAAAATAATTTTTCTAAATTATTCTCTATTTTATATAAAAAAAATTGCAATAGGAAGTGAATAGTACACAGACAAAGATTTTCCTTATTGATCCGGTGAATCCATGTAGCTTAGAACGTTTTATATCGACTTCTTAAATAATTGACGCAGAGGAAATTCACTGGAGTTGAAGTAGCGAATGATTCAATATTATACACAATTCTAAGCTTACCCCATGCAAAATGGTTCACAGTGACAAATAAAATTCCCCTAATTTTAAATGAGCATTTATAGTCGATTAGAAATCGTACATTCCCTCATAAAGTACTAAGCATTATAAGTTTATGCCCAGGACATTTCACCATCAAATGTTGTCCGCTCATAAAAAGGGGACCTAAAAGTTAATAGGAAATTACCTAGACACGAAAACACTTAGAAAACGGCATAAAACTAATGCAAAAAAAAAAAAAAAAAAAAAAGTTATTTCAACAGCGGTTGCTTTACACATGGAAAACAAATTTTCATTGCAATTCTCTCTGACGATCACTATCACATGAAACAGCTCGCTTCTCAACATATAAAAAAAATGCAAAAGTAGAATAAATGATGGCATACTTATAGTTGAAATATCTGAAATCATCTTTGAAGCAAATCATTACGTAAAAAAAAAATACAATTGACTGAAAAAATGTTGTGGTAACAGAACTTCCAATCACTATTCATCAACTGAATGTAAGTTTGATAAATATAATAGATGGCCGAATAGATCCCTTTAATAATATTCCCGTGAATTACTCTGCTTGTCATTTTTTTGTATAAACTGTAAAAATATACATGAAGATAGTTACAGCAGCATGTGGATGCAAAGAACAGATGAACAAGGTGGAAGCATCGAAAACATGCCAAATTTTTATAAAGAAAATCACAAATCAATGTATAAATAAAACACTGTACTAAGATGATCGAATAGTTGGGCCGGGTGGTATAGGAAATATAGCCACCTCCACGACTCATGTCCAAGGTAGTTTTGAAAACAAGAGCTGTATTAAAAACAACTCGTATGACCCAATAGAGTGGTAATGGTGTTTTCTTACTAAAAGTTGCCTGTTTTGCTCCAGCTATAGGCAATAAACATATTGTTTTATAGTTTAAATATGTTAAGCAGATAAATATAAAGGTCTAAGCAACACTTTTAAATACTAACCAGCTCTATAAGAATTTTTTAATTTTTTTGAAAAAATGTCAAAAAATGACAAATTTTACCCAAAATTTTGATTTTTGGAGCAAAAGCGCAGACTCAAACCATTTTTTTCAGCGGTAAAATTTCACACAGTTGATGTGCTAGTATAAAGGCAACTTTTGGCACCTACCCGTTTTTGATTTTCAAAAAAAATTTTTTTTCGCTCCACCCTACTGTACAGTAATGGGATGAGTGTGGGAAATAAATTGCTGCTCTACAAAACAGTTTTGCGACCCATATTTCTCTACTGTGCTCAGATCTGGGGCTCTGCGGCAAAAACAAACTTACAAAAAATACAAATTGTACAAAATAAAACTCTTAGAGGAATCATACGGGCTCCTTGGTACCGAGGAAATACAGCCATTCATCATGATCTAGATACTCCTCCTATCCGTTCGGTTATTAAAAAACAGGCGATCAATTTCTTCGATAAAATTCCGAATATTAATAATCCGGCCTTGCAGAATTTTACTCCTCATGACGAGCGTGCCCGATGGCGCAGGCCTAGGGTAACTCTTCATCTACCTGAAAACGTCGACCCGGGATAATACCACTTTCTACTTACATTGATAGGGTATCACCTTCCTAAGTGTTCATATTTTCTTGTAGTTAATTGTATATATATTTACATTTATTTTTTCTTTTATTTCTATACATTCCTTTAATTATTATTCTCTCTTTTAATTTCTTAAATTTAATATCTTCATTGTTTATATTATGTTTCTCTTTTTATTTTTATTGTATGGTGCCTTTAAATGGCTTTTGGTTTTTATTTTACTTCCCCCTCTTTTCCGCGTTTCTGGCGTAATGCTAGCCAGACATTGGCTATGTATGTTCATTTCTCCCACAGACCCATAGTACTACTAGAGGTGAGGAGTTCTACTCCTGGTACTCTGTCAAGACTCTCTTCCAAGTTCCAAGTTATTGGGAACTAAAACGGCCAATAGAGGCGCTGCTCGCAGCCATCGATACAGGATAACTGTCCCTTTAATTTCCCTTTAACTAATGTTAAAATCCCATTGAAACAATTCTGTATTATAAATGTATTTAAAAATTTTAGATATTCAAATTCGTATAATATTTACTTTGTCATGTGAGACAGAACACAAATGTCACAAGAAATCTGAAATTGTGCAAAAGAATAATTATTTTGAAAAAATTTTAAACGGATGTAATGCAATGAGCTTACAAGGCGTTATCCTGAATGGAGAAGTTACATCTTTTCTTCACCAGATGGCATATTCCAGCGCTTGAATCGCCATTTTTTTTTAAATCTGGGCTACTAAAAAAAAAAAAACTAAATAAAAAATGGGCTTTAATTTGTTACTTTTAGCTTTCTTCCGCTCTATCATTTTTTTTCTTTATATTTAAATACTTATGGATAAATTATCAACGCCGTGCGAAAAGGGGGGGGGGGGGGAGAGAGTGAGGTCGCCCCGGGCACGGAAATTTATGGGGCGCCAAATTTATAATGCCAACATCAATTTTGGCCTATTATAATAAAAAGTTTGGGGAGGGGGCGCCAAATTCTAACTTTGCCCCGGGCGCATTTTTCTTTTTGCACGCCTCTGTAAATTATGAAAAATATTCGGCAACCCGCTTTTAAATTCATTTTTTTCTTTGGAATGGCAACGTTATTTTAGTTGTATCTCGTAGCGCGTGCAGCTGTGAAATAGAAAGCGTCTTTTTAGCGCCATTTTGAAATTAGTTTTGCATTACAGACTTCGATCTTAGAAAAAAAAAAGTCTTCTAAGAGAAAGCGTGTTAGTTACAAGTCAGAGTTCAAGCTGATGGTCGTTGCTAAAGCTGAGGAGGTCGGCAATAAAGAAGCCGGTAGATTGTTTAATATTGACGAGTCAAACTTTGGAAAAAAAATAAAGCAAACTTCGGAAGATAATCTCCATGCTTGGATTATATCGCAGAGGGAAAGTGGTATCCCTGTTTCTACTGTAAAAATTCGTATAAAGGCACGAATCTTGGCTGAAGAAATGAAAATAAAAAATTTCAAAGGTGGCGCGACATGGTGCTATAGGTTCATGAGGAGAAAACACTTTGCTGTAAGAAACCGTTCTACTGTGGGCCAAAAGCTGCCGGACGACTGGAAGTCTATAGAAGAAGTAGAAGAATAATAATAAAGTAGAAGATTTTTTGAACTATGTTAAAATAATTGTTGAAGAGAATTTTTCACCAGATAATATTATCAACATGGACGAAGTACCGTTGTGCTTCGACTGTCCTCCAAATCGAACTGTTGATTCTAGGGGATTAAACAGCATTTCTATCCATACTACAGGCAACGAAAAAACAGCCTTTACTGTTATTTTGTCGTGTGCCGCAAGCGGTATGAAATTAGCTCCGATGGTGGTCCTCAAAAGTAAAACTCTTCCAAAGGAAAACTTTCCAAAAGGTGTTGAAGTACGAGCAAATATTAAAGGCTGGATGAATGAAGAAGTAATGGCGTCGTGTTTAAATGATGTTTGGCGAAAGCGGAAAGGTGCCTTCTTCAAACCAGATGCATTGCTTATAATGGATTCCATGGAAGCGCACAAAAATAAAAAAGCTAAAAATGCATGTAAAGCGGCATCAGCAGAAGTAGCGATCATTCCAGGCGGACTCACCAAGATTCTACAACCGCTTGATGTAGGGATGAATAGATCATTCAAAAGTAAAGTCCGAAACTTATGGGAAATATGGATGGCTGAAAGCGAACGCACTTACACGAAAACCGGTAAAAGAAAACTTGCATCTTACGCACAAGTGTGTGAGTGGATTAAGGGTGTTCTTAACTGATCCGCTCAACAAGCAAAAAACGTTTTGACACATTTACAAATTCATTTTTTAACAGAAAGTTATAAAATTTTAATGCCTGACTAGGAAAGTGATTTCGAATTTAACTTATTTTTCCATTTTACGATAATTAAATTACTTATCGAGTTATCAGCTATTTCGATGATGCAATCACCCGTTTTTCTCCTCCTTTTCGACCGGTTTTTCTGCTTTCGTCGGGAAATAGGCTCAAAAGTGTCAACTTTGAAGGCTTGTTATGAAAAATCTATTGTGTTTTTTAAAAAACAAAAGAATGAGTGCAATTAGACAGTTTCTGAATAACAACACCTGCTATTTTCATGCATTTCCGAACAAAAATAAATTAATGCATGTATCACAAAGTTGCCCTTTTTGATTTAAGAACACCCTTAAACAAGCATGGGATGAGATTACTGTTACCACGATTAAAAACACATTTAGAAAAACGAAGATCGGGTTTGAAAACGAAACTGAAACTAATAGTGATCTGGACCCATCTGCAAGTGAATCAGAGTGTTTGTCGGAGGAAATTCTCAATTTGTTTAGTTCAGAATCGGATGATTCTGATTTTGAAAGTTTTTAAATAAAACGGTTTTTATCCATTTACCATGTGGAGAGCCAATTTATTTTCTAAATAAATTATTCCGAATATTTTATTACAATTCCTTAAGTTATAGTAATTTTTTTTACTTGATATCAAAATTTTTGTTGATATAATGCTGTCAAATTAATAACAGAAGATCAAAGAAGGTAAGCTTTATTTTATATTTGCAATTTTAATTATTTGTTACTTAATATATGTATAGCCATGAAATAGTAAAAGGGTTCTTTCTTTTATTTATTTTTCTACCTATTCTTTCTTTTATTATTTATCTTTCTTTTCTTTATTTTTCCATTTTGCCGATTAATTTAATTTTTAATGATTTATTTTTTTTAACTGTTTTTATTTGTGTATATTTGTTTAGACATTAAATAAACATTTATCCTTCCTATATGACGAACGGAATTAACCGCGGATTATACACCGCTGCGGATTATGTGAGGGTAAAAAGTATTAATTGGCTGAAAATTGTAGTTGCGGATTATGCGCCGCCGCGGATAATAGGCAGGAAATTACGGTACCAGTGATATAAGCAAAAGTCTTTAACTTTTTCTGAATTTATGTTCTTTCTTCGTGAAAAAGTATGAATAGAGTTATATAAACGAAAATTACATATTAAAAAATGTATGAAATCTAAATATAAATAAAAGTCAAATTTTGTTCATACATCTTAATCTGAAAATTTCATAGCTTACGCCTGTAATTTATGTGCAAATTTTAGAGAGTTGCAGATTTGAGGGAGAATACTGTATTGATATAGAAATATAACAAGCATAGAGATCAGACAGTTAATCATTCAGAGATTAAATTCTTTTCAACACTCAAAAGCTGACATGTTACTCTACATATTTGGGCCAGAACAAGACTATTTTAGCTCTAGATATGTAGGACATGCAATTTATTTCATAAAAATATTAAAAATGGCAAAAATCACTGTTTTATTTTGCGATGGTTTGACGAAAATAGCTGTTTTATTTCGCAATGTTTGACGAAAATTGTTTTATTATGCAATCAGCTAACGAAAATTGCTGTTTTATTCTGCGATCGTTTTCTGTTTTATTTCACAATCGTTTGACAAAAATCGCAGTTCTATTTCGCGATTTTCTGCTGAAAATCGCTGTTCAATTTTGCGATCATTTGACAAAAATCACCATTTTATTTCAGAATTGCCGAAAACTGCCTCTTTCTTTTCATGATTTCTATACTAATAAAAGAACAAAACACTGTATGTGTGTCTGCGATGGCTAGCAAAATCTACAGCACGTACAAAGCTCAAAATTTTTTTGAGAGTAGCCTAATGTCTCTCCTGATGCACCTGAAGCTCAGAATTTCAAAATTCTATTTATTAACCGAGTAATTAAATTCCAAAGTTCACTCTCATAAAAAAAAAAAAAAAAAAAATCGCCTTTTTTCGCTTTTTTTTACCATTTCATTTTCTTATGGTTGATTGGTTGCATTAAATTTTCGCAGAAATAATTAAAAAAGCTGGGACAGACCTTTAAAATTCATAGACTGGCAAACTGTCAGTTTAAATGAGGATTTTTTTTAAAAATCACAGCTGCTGTACACCATGGAGAAAAAGATAGGTGGAGGCGAAGTAAACCGAAAAAAGGTTTGCAACATTGAGTAAGAAGTGTCTTACTCCATGGTTTGCAATATTAAACCATTTATCGTTGAAATTTTAATGTCTCAAACAAAAGCACGAGGAAGGAATTTTGTATTAATAAAAACGAATTGAAAGAAACAAATTACAGCTGAAGCATATTTTACGAAGAAATAGTAATTTTTTTAAAATGGTTTTTTTCTATTATATTATTTAGGTTAAAGTTAAATTGCATTTATGTTATGGTTAGAATAAGGATATGTTACAATAAAGTGAATACATTTAGGCTAGGTTACATTTCTGTTATATTTAATTTACGGTAGGGTACTGTTAAGTCGCTGTTAGGTTACAGACAGGTTCTGGTTACGGTATAAAAGTTTAAGGTTAGGAATTTATACACAGAGTGAACCTATACGCAAGATTTGATTAAAAATAGCACTTTTGTTAAATAGCTCTGAAATTATAGTACTATATACCAACCTTTTAGCTACCATCGTGTATCGATTTCATTCATGGTATAGTCGGATTTAAGAGTGATATAATTAGTTTGAAATTCAAAATATTTCACTTGGGATTTGTATGTGAAAATAATTAGTTACGTGACTTAACAGTGATTTTTACGGGTAAATATCAACTTTTTTACACGAAAATCATGCAATCGTTGGATACATATTCCATCCTGCGTTTTTCATTGCTCATGAGTATTTTTAGAGCTTAATAGTTGTTTTTAAAACAGATTTTTCACACAGTCAGTGGCTACGTATTTCAGACAATGCATTTCTGCATGTAACGAGTTAATGATAAAATCATACAAATTTCAAGTTCGTTTAATATTGTTAATACGGACCCGGGCAACGCCGGGCGGGTCAGCTAGTTATGACTAAAATTGCTGGGTTTTTTTTGCGAGCGTTTGGCAAAAAAGGAAATCAGCCATTTGGCGGAAAAGTGGCATCCCTGAATCAAAGCTGATGAATCTATCTTAATTATTTTTTCATGAAATACAATTTTATTTTGCAAACTGAATACACGAAAAGCATATGATAAAGAAAAAAAAAATACTGAAAATACAACTAAGTCATTCAAATCTGCTTGCATCCCATACAAAAAAAATTAACCAGATCTCTAATTAGACATAACCGATGTAGAAATGCATATTTCGATGAAAAAGAAACTGCATTTCACTTGGCGATCAATAACAGATTTTATAATCGCCACTTTGCAAATGACGACTAGGGGGGTGATTGATGGCCAATAAATTACTTGAATGTGGAACCAAAACTGATTAATATATTTTGCAAATAAGAAAAATTATGTTTCTTGAAAAATAAACTGAATACAGTAAAAGCACACGACAAAAAATTGAAAATACAGCTAAGTCATTGAAATCTGATTGCATCCAATAAGGAAAAGAATGAAACAATTATCAAATTAGACAATCAATGCAGAGATGCATATTTTCATGGAAAATTTTTTATTCCACTTTGCGACTAATAATATTTTTTTAATCGCCACTTGGTAAGTGACTACTACGGTGACGATCTATGGCCAGTAAATTACATGAAATGAATGTGGAATCAAAGTTGATAAAAGTATTTTGCAGAATAAAACTATATTTCTTCAAAAAATAAACTGAATACACTAAAAGCACATGGCAAAAAAACAGAATACTGAAAATGCAGCTAAGTCATTGAAATCTTCTTGCATCCAATAGAAAAAGAATCATTTCTCTAATTAGATGTAATCATTGTAGAAATTCATATTTCGATGAAAAGAAACTGTATTTCACTTGGTGATAAATAATTTTTTTAATTGCCACTTGACGAATTACTAGTGTTGCAATCGATGACCAATGAATTACAGTAAACTGCCTCAAATCCGCACAGCTTGAGACCAGAGGTTTTGCAGATTTTAGAATTTTACAGATTTCTGGTCAGTGCTTTGTTTAATTTTTGAAACAGTAATTTGAATGTAATTAATAAAGCAATTGAAACTAATACAATATAATAAAATACAATATAATAACTGCTTACAATATAATAAAATATAATAAATAATAAAGTAAAATAATAAAAATTTAAATAACTTTTAATATAATTAAAATATTAAAAGCAAAAGGTCAAGTTAATAATCAATAATGTGTTATTAAATATTCAATATAAAGATTAAATGTTTTTTTCAAAATTATTCAATGAAACTTGCCTCATAGTACACTGTTACTTCATATCAAAATCATAAAATAAGCAAGTTTTATTTAAGATTTAGCCAGACTTAAAAACAAAAAAGCTTGATTAATACATAAATATATTTGGCAAGATGATTGTGATTACCAGTGATATCAGCAATATCTTTAATTTTTTCAGAAATAAATTTATTTTTCTGTCGTAAAATTACATGAATTTAAAAAAAAAAAAATTACTGAATGTTTTATTGTTTACATCTCTAAATATATGGGCGGATTTTAGGGCGTTTACTGTACTTGAAATGCTCCCGGAAAAAATAATCCAACTTAACATACTAAAAGCACATGGCAAATATTGAAAATACGCTAAGTCACTAAAATCTGCTTGCATCCAGAAGGAAAAAGAAATAACTAGTTATCTAATTAGACATAATCAATGTAGAGATGCATATTTCAATGAAAAAAAAACTATTTCACCTGGCAATCGAAAACATATTTTAATCATCACTCGACCAGTTATGACTAGGATGGCTGATTTTTAATTGTCACTTTTATATCTTTAATAACCACATGGCAAGTGACGGCCGCTAAATTTCACCTGCATTAAAATCAAATCCTGCTAAATTGATTTATCACCAACTTGCCATGTTTTTCGTAAATTAGAAAGCATTGAATTTGTAAATCGCAAAGTTTGTAAATCCGATCATGCTAAATCGATTTAATACTAACTTGACATACAAGCAGTATATACCGGGCGATTCATAATGAATGGGCCAATTAATTCAGACAAAACAAATTTATTCTGTAACTACAATTATACAAGTTTTATTTGGCAACAGGAAAAAAATCATCGAATGACGAACTCGCTGCTAGAGGCACTGTTAAACAAAATGTCGTCCATACATGAGAAAGCACACTGAGTTTTCGAATATGCCAAAACCTCCTCGGTAACTGCTGTGCAAACACATTTTCACACGAAATTTTGTAAAGAACCACTGCATCACTTGATTGGCTGTGCTGGGCTACAGGATTTGACATGTCTTCATTGGCCTTCGAGATCACCAGATTTAACGCCCTGTGATTTTTCTCTGGCCTTTCGTTAAAGACAAAGTGTTTGTGCCTCCACTTCCTCAGGACTTGGGAGAACTGAAACAGCAGATAACTGCAGTGTTGAACTCCGTCACAGGGGATATGCTATCACGAGTGTGGCAGGATCTTGATTACTGTGTAGACATTTGTCATGTCACCAAAGGGACACATATTGAACACCTGTAGAAACTTGAATAAATGTAGTTGAGGTAAATTTGAATTTTCTAAATATATTAATTCCAATGCTCACAATCATGTTTCCCTTTTGTCCCATTCATTATGAATCACCCTGTACATCAAAGAAACTAAATCAATTTTCTGATTTTAGCCCCAAATCGTTACTTTAACCCGCGAGTAGTCGCGACTTTTTTCACAACGTCATTAGTCGCGCTCGGTCTTTTCGCCGCTGGCCCCCCCCCGATTACAAAAAAAGTAAAATAAGAAATATTTTTCACTTAATATATAAATATAACATTTCAATGAAGATATAAATATGCAATTTTCTTAAGTTGTGCATTTTAATCATGAGATTTGGAGTAATGGGAAAAGTAAAAATGAACTGCCATTGGGAATTGTTTCATAGAATTTTTCGTCAATTTCAACTTTGTTCCTAAAAATGTAATTGAAGGAAAAACAGATGTCCTGTTACTTCACTAAAGGTGATACATATATCTTTAAAGTCAGTTACATGGTAGATCTTTTTTGTATTTGTAATTGGGATATGAATTAAGAGAAGATAAGTTATACGGGCGGCGAAAAGACCGATACGCGACTATTGACGGGTTAAATTTATTTGAAACCAATGGCTAAATTTCGATTTAAGACAGACTCGCGATTTAAGAAATTGGCAAAAGAGAGAACACGTTCTAGAAATTATGTAGTTCAGAAAATCTGATTTTACACTAGAAAAATTTAATGGCTAATTTTGTTTTATTTAAATCAGGGATGCCACTCAGAAAACAGCAAAAAAGAGGAAATTATGCATAAAGTAAAATTTACGACATTTTTCACAACACTTATGTGTGAATTTTGTAAATTATATTGTTTATAAAACTAAATAAAGAATTACAGCTTTTATTTTTGTTGTAAACTTTTAATTTATTAATAGTAAGAAAAATGATTTTTCTTTAGTTCACAGCATTTTACATCAATTAAGGTAACCCAGCAGCAGGTTCAGTGAGGAATTTTATGTATCACATCATTTTAAACCAATTCAAGTAACCCAGCAATAGATTTGATGATTATTCCATGAGTGAATAGCAAAATTTTGCAGGATATTTTTTTGGACGAAAATAGCTGTTTTATTTCATGATCGTTTGACGAAAATCGCCGTTTTATTCAGCGATCGTTTGACGAAAATCGCCATTTTACATCATGATCGTTTGACGAAAAACATCGTTCCACATCGCGATCGTTTGACGAAAATCGCCGTTTCACATCGCGATCGTTTACCGAAAATGGCCGTTTTATTTACCGATCGTTTGTCGAAAATCGCCTTTCACACCATGATCATTTGACGAAAATCATCGTTCCACATCTTGATCCTTTGACAAAAATCGGCGTTTCACATTGCGATCGTTTCACAAAAAGCACCGTTTCGTTTCGCGATCGTTTGACGAAAATTGCCGTTTTATTTCGCGATCAAACGACGAAAATCGCCGTTTTACATCACGATCATGTGACGGAAATCGCCGTTTTACATCGTGATTTTTTTGACCAAAATCGCCGTTTCACATTGCGATTCGTTTCACAAAAATCACCGTTTCGCTTCGCGATCATTTGATGAAAATTGCTGCTTTATATCGCGGGCGTTTGATGAAAATATCCGTTTTTTCCGATCTTTTTAACGAACAACGCTGTTATATTTCGCGATCGCTTGACGAAAAAGGCTATTATATTTCGTGATCTTTTAGCAAAAATCGCTGTTTTATTTCGCAATCGCTCGACGAAAATCGTTATTTTATTCTGTGATCGCTTAACGAAAATCGCTAATTCTTAAAAATTAAAAAAAGCGGAAATCCGCCTTTTGGCGGAAAAGTGGCATCCCTGTTAAATACGCAATGTTCTGTAATTAATTAAAGCAAATATTACTGTTAGTTTTCTTGTGGGAATTAAGATATACGAAATAAATACCTCAAAATATCTTGGGTGGTTTGGTATCCAGAGGGTTAAGGCTCAGGCCTATATAATTGATGAAAATACACCAAACTTTCCAGATGTTCTTTCTCCCAGATGGCTGCAAATAACCGCCTTTGAGTTATTTTGCATTTTAGGTGTGTTCATAATTCTGTAAATTCGTAGGATCTACAGTTGGTAAATCGTCTGTCTATCTGCATATAATAGAGCAAAAACTACTAAGCCAAATCACTTGAAATTTAAAATATATAACCATTGCATAAATTTGATGAGTCGTTTCAAATTTTATGAAAATCTAATGCATAGTTTAATTACATGGACAATCAAAAGTATTCTGTTACATTACGGTCAAAGGGAAAAAAGGTGTTTCAAGCTCATTTTAGAAAGGCGTTACAGCCTTTCAAACAGAATAAAATTGATATGCATTTACTGAAGTTTACTAAAATATACACTGTGTGCAATATGTAGTGCAAAAATGTTTATTATTCATTTATAGAGCTATACAAAAGAATTCCATTACATAATGACATATGGGAAAACTGTTTTTGAGCACTTGCTTTGAAAAGTAGCTATTGTAACCTAATTTTTAAAAGTAGTAGCTACTTTCAGATTTTATCAAAGGATTCAATCCATACTTGTAAAAAATTTTGTGGGTGTGCTGCCTCAAGAACTAATGCACAGAGTTTCACAACACTTTAGATTCTGTTAGACTGATATAAACTAGATCCAATTAGTTTTTGGGTGCATGTTGCTCAACAGGTGGTGATACTATGTTGCATTATTCACAACTTCGACAAGAGCCATCATACCTCAAGAACTAGAGCATGGATTTTCATAAAACTTTATATTTAGTTCTTCATATAACATGGTCCTGATTACGTTTTGGTGTAAACTGCTTAACAGGTAGCGCTGCCATGGTGCATTACTCACGATTTTTGCAATAGCTATCTCAAGAACTAATGCACAGAATTTTACAAAACTTTAGATATTCTGCGAGATCTTGATATAAACAAGATCCGATTAGTTTTAGATGTGTATCGCTCAACTGGTAGTGCTGCTATGCTGCATTATTTATAATTTTTTCAAAAGCCATATCTCATGAACTAGTGCATAGATTATAAAGCTTTATATTTAGTTAGCACTTTATATAACATTGTGTTCAGTGGCGCAGCCAGAATTCGGCTCTGGGGGGGGATAGAGTTGTTTCAGGGGTGATTCTGGTAGAAATTTTTTTCGGAAATTGGCGGGGGGGGAGGGATTCCGCGAGTTCCCCCCCCCTATTTAAGAGGGTTTATCCGCGATCTTCAGACAAAATCGGCGATTTATTGCGATCTTTCTTCAAAATCGGCAGTTTTCCGCGATTTTTTGACGAAATCGGCGTTTTCCGCGACCTCTAGATGAAATCGGCGATTTATCTGCGATATTTAAGCAAAATCGGCGATTTATTGCAATCTTTTGACGAAATCGGTGTTTTTCAGAGTTTTTTTAATGAAATCGGCGTTTTTTTCGACGATCTTTAGACAAAATTTGCAATTTTACGCGATCTTTTCTTGAAAACGGCGTTTTATTCCCGCGGTCTTTCGACGAAATCGGCATTTTTTCCGTGATCTTTTGATGAAAGCGGCCTTTTTTTTCAATGATCTTTTGACAAAATATTTTTAAGCAATCTTTTATCGAAAACGGCGGTTTTACCCCTATTTTTTAACGAAATCGTCATTATATCACAAATTTTTAGACGAAATCGACGTTTTCCCCGCGGTCTTCAGACGAAATCAGCGTTTTATCTGCGATATTTGGTGCAATTGCCGTTTTCTCCGCGATCCGCACAGGAAATTCGCGTTTTTCGGCAATCTTTTGACAAAGTTCGTTGACAAAAACATTGACGAAATTGTCGTTTTTTTCACAAAATATTAACGAAATGTGTGCTTTTTCGGCGATCCTTTCAAATTTGCATTTTTCCGCAACTGTTTTATCCGCGCGTAAAACCATACAAGTTGGCAACTGTGAGAATCGTCTTCTGAAAGATCTTATCAAAGAATGAAGAACATTTCTCAGTTACATAGCTTTTTAATCATGATATCTACTTGCCTGAATCTAGGAAAAAGAGTTATCGGGAAAAAGGGACAAGCTAAAAATGTTACCGGAAAAAAAGTGACAAGAAATTGATTTTGGGGATTTATTGACTAAGTATGAAAGGGGGGGGGAAGGTCAGGGGTCGGCTTTTAATTTAAGTGAGTGTTTTTTTCATGCTGAATTAACTGCTTTGATTCAATTTTTGAATATACGTTCATAATGAAAATATGCTTGCCTGATTAGTTTTGGGAATGGACGATTACCCCCTCCCCTCCGCCCTAAATAAGATAAATGGTTTTTAAGCAGAATTATTCAACGTGTTATTTCAAACAATTTTGGATATAGGTTCTTTCTGACGAGGCTTATATATAGTATTGTGGTGTCGCGCCCTGAGTTTCTCTTTACTAAATTGGTTTATTTGTTAAGTTCATCAATAACACATTTTTAATTCCTCAAGTTCTTTATTAGATCCATAAACCAATTATTAAAAAATTAAATAAAGCGACATTACAACTACATAGGAGCCTCACTCCAATATTACATTTCGCTTAGCACGTCTAAGCCATCTTACATCAATGTACTTTCTTGTACATTACCAGCACATGTCTCTCTTTTAACTACTTTCCTTCCCTCTCGATGCGCAATAATCCCAGTGTCCCTCTCAGCTCATTGCCACTAGACCAGTGCAATTATTTTCTAGGCATATCCCTTGAGGTCAATAGAACCTGTTCTTAAGAGCTTTTGAATGAAGATACTTTCAACTATGCATACTTTAAGAATAAGACTTCGCTATCTATCTTCTGCCACGATTAAAGTTGTCAGTACGTCGTCACAGCATGTAATGCCTGAAGAATTTTGGGAGTTTAATGGTTAAGTATAGAGGGTGCATGGGGGATAACCTCTCTTAAATTAAATAAATAGCTTTTTACACAGAATTATCCAATTTGCTTCAAATTTTGAATGTTGATTCATTAAGATAAAGGGTATCCCTGAGTAGTTATGGGGTTCTTTTGCTAATTAAAAAGGGGGGAGGCACGATTATTCCCCCCCCTTAAATTAGATAAATTATTTTTTATGCACAATTATCCAATGTTTTTCAAATTTTAGCTATAGGTTCTTTCGCATAAAGTGAATCCTTGAATAGTTTTAAGTGTTTGTTTATATATCCTCAATAGCTGTTTGCATTTAAAATTGTGATTTATGTTGCTGCATAGCATTTTTCAGTATTCTATAAATATAGTAACAAAGAAAAAAATATCCTGTTTTTCTTAAAATCGTTTTTTCCCTTTAATTTAAATCTGTTTTTATTTTTTAAGCGCTCAAACCTGAAGATCTATCAAGAACTACAGGTTTTTAAACAATTAACTTTCTAATTACTAACATAAACTAGTAATAAAAAAAAAAACTATTTTTATTACTACAAATTAATTAATTCACTTGTTCATTCGTTCGTGACATACAATATAGTTTGTACATTAAAGTTTTCTAACATATATTTTTTTATGTTTTATATTATATTTTGTGATGTGTAATATGGGACATTAATTAATAAAAATCCAGTTTTAAATGATAAATATTTGGCGTAAATTAAAATGAAAATTACAACAAATGATTTAGTATATTACTTTTTTCACAAATAAAAAAAAAATAAATAAATAAACCAGTTTTAAATGCAAAATGAATGGAAATTAATCATTATAAGAAAAAAAGGTAAAATGTGTTATAATGTTTTCTGACATAATAGTTTTCAATCATTAAATAAAAAAAGAAAGAAAAATTGTTTTTATTTGTTATTTGCGTTCAATTGCATTCAACTCGCTTTTTTATGTTACTTGAATATTTTTGCGTCAAACCTTTACCGGGAAATCCCCTGATCGACAAATTTCCTAAGAGACTAGCCGCCCGCGATATCTACCGGACATCCCCCTCCGTCGAATGGGGAAAGCAAGCTTGTTTCCCCGAAAGAGTTTCCTGAAGGAACTGGTGCATCCCTCCCCATTTTAACTACATTCAATAGCTTATACGCCTTACCATAAGGAAACTACATCCAAAATTGAAGCAAATCGGATAATTCTGCGTAAAAAGCCATTTATGTAATTTAAGTGGGGTTATCCCCAGTTCCCCCATCTATAAATAGCCATTAAGCCCTTAAAACTATTTAGGGATCCACTTTATGAGAAAAAATCTATATCAAAAATTTGAAATACATCGGATAATTATGCATAAAAAACAATTTATCTAATTTAAGGGGTTGTATAATCGTCCTTTTTCCTATTTTAATAAACAAAAGAACCTCATAACTAATCCGAAATACGCTTGATCATAAAGAAGCTACATCCAAAATTTGAAGCAAATCGGATAATTCTGCATAAAAGCTATTTATTTAATTTAAGGGAAGTTATCCTCGTTTTTGCCTTTATACTTAGCCATTAAACCTTTAAAACTATTCAGGGATTCACCTTATCAGAAAGAACCTATATTTAAAATTTGAAATACATCGGTTAAAACAACGATTTGCATAAAACCGATTTACCTAATTTGAGGGGGAAATAATTGCTTGCCCCCCCCTTATAATAAGAAAAATAACCCAGTAACTAATCAGAGATACGTTTTATCATAATGAACCTATGTCCAAAATTGGAAGCAAATCGGATATTTCTGCGTGAAAAGACATTTATTTAATTTAAGAGGGATTACCCCCCCCCCCCCCCGTCCACTCTCCCCTTTACTCATTAAACTCTTAAAATTATTCAGGGATTCACCTTATCAGAAAGAATCTCTATCTAAAATTTGAAATACATCAGATAATTTTTCATAAAACCGATCTATCTAATTTGTGGGGGGAGGGGGTTAATTGACCATCCTCCCTTTATAATAAGCAAAAGAACCCTATAACTAATCAGAGATACGTCTTATCATAATGAACCTATGTCCGAAATTCCAAGTGAATCGGATAAATCTGCGTAAAAAACTATTGATTTAATTTGAGAGGTTACGGATGGGGGGGGGGGGTATCATATGTCCAAAAACTGAACCAAAACAGTTAATTCAGCACAAAAAAACCATTTACCTAAATTAAGAGCCTCTCCCTGATCCCTTCTAAATACTTAACCAATGAATCCTCAAAATCAATAATGAATTCCCAAAATCAATAATAATTTCCCAAAATCAATTCTATGTTTCTTTTTTTTCCGGTAACATTTTTTTCGCTTTTGTAGTCATGTCACCTTTTTTTGAATAACTGTTTTTCAGGTAACTTTTTTCCCGTTTACCCACTTGCCTTTTTCGGGCGTTTTTTAAATAAGAATTAATATTAATTAAAAAAATTGTCTGAAAGTAGCCCCTTTAAAGTAGTAGTAAGTAGAAAGGAGTTAGAAATTTGGCGCTCCCTAAATCTCTGCGCCCTGGGCGACCGCCCTCCCCTCCCCCTTTCTCATGGCGCTGTTAATATCTTTCCAGAAACATAAATATAAACGAATTATATACTTTCCAAACATACCTGGATTTCAAGAATGCTTGAAAGATTTAAAAAAATGATCTCTTATATCCATCTTTTTCATAATTTTCTTCTCTGAAGAGGATTTAATATCCTCCATAGCGAAACGCACAATAAAAAAAACCCTAGCACTACAGCAACTAACAACACAATGTTTGTGGAATTAAGTCTATCCTTCAAAGCATGCGAGCATGTGTTTTAGTGTTTTTCCTGGAATTCGAGAGTTCTCGTTTCCAAAAAAAGAGCAAGAAACAGATGCAACTAATTAAGACCCCCCTCCCTCCAGTGGTGCAGTATTGAAAAACCTGAGACGGCATTGGCAGCGACAGGAAATGACCATTCCCTTTAGCCTTCGGCTGATTTCCTATAGCATAAATGAATGCCGGCCCTTTCCGAAATCGAGTGACCAGTTTTCGATACTGATACTGTTGCTATGTGCTTTCCCTATTTTTCAAAGAAAATACATTACTGCCGCTTAAACGAGTCAAATTTTTAAATAAAATTTGATTCAATAAAGCGGCAGATTTCGAAATCAAAACAAAAAAAATTCTAACTTTAGTTTTTTTTTTATGATTCGGTTCATAAAAGTGGAAATTTTTGTATTTTTGTCATGGCTCTGGGGGGGGTTTTAACCCCCAAAACCCCCCCCTCGCTGCGCCACTGATTGTGTTGATTAGGTTTTGGTGCAAATTGCTCAACAGGGGCTGCTGCCATGGTGCATTTTTCGTGATTATTGCAATAGCTCTATCAAGAACCAATGCATGGAATTTTCTAAAACTTCTGATTCAGTTGGTCCCTGATAAAGATTTAGTTTTTAGTGTAAATTGCCCTACATATGGTGCTGCTGTACTGTATTTTTCAATAAATGCAACTCGAGAACTAATGCATGGATTTTCAAACTTCATATTCAGTTAGTACCTTATTTAAAAAAATTGATCCCGATTAGTTTTTGGGTGTACATCACCCAACATGTGGAGCTTTTATGCAGATTTTTAAGATTTTACAATAGCTCTATCTCAAAATCAAATGCACAGATTTTCGAACCTCAGAATCAGTAATAAGTTGACTTAAGTTGTTGCTGACTAGATTTTGGTTTAAACTAACTTAACCGGTAGCACAGCTTTACTGCAATTATTTGATAAAAGTGCCATCACATCCAACTACAATTAAATCATCTACGGAGATGTTCTGCTAGGATAGACAGGGGGGAAAAAAAACCTAAAATTCTCTTTTTTTCTAGTTGTAGTACCAGGGCTTGAATTTCAGAGCGGGATGGCGGGATTCGTGCCCAAAATTTTGAAATCCCGCCCAGAAGAATAACGTGGACGGGAGCCTCCCGCCAAAAAAATTTTACATTTTGAAACTATGATCAACTCCCACGACCGTTTTGCGAATTTTGTGATATCTTCGTGCGACTGATCGACACATTTTGCGAGTTTTTTTATCACAAAAGATCATTGAAAGTCACTATTTTTTCCGCGACCGATTGACAAATTTCGCAATTTTTTTCCAACAATCGATTGACGAATTTCGTTCTATTTTCCACAGCAAAAAAGATGATTCTGTCACGAATTAAAAAAAATAAATAAAAAATTAACGCATTTAATTTCGAAAATTATGAAACAGTGATGCCACGGACGCGCTATAGCTCGTAAATTATGCAAAGTCGGAGATGTCACGCAAAAAAACAGCTATTTTACGTCGCACAGGATTCGTAATTTCGTAAAAAATGGCAAATATTGTTAAAAAATTGTGAAAAAATGCTGAATTTCCTGCACAATTCGTCAAAAGAGTCGCGAAAATATGGCTAATTTCGTCCTGTAGAACGGCAGTATTCGTCAAAAAAAGTCGCGGGAAAACAACAGATTTCGTCCAAAAATCGCGAAAAACAACAAATTCCGACAAAAGATTCACTATAAACGACATATTTCTCCAAAAGATCGCGAAAAGTGTCAACTTTCGTCAAAAAATCACGATAAAATTGCAGATTTCATCAAAAGATTTGCGAAAAAACAGCAAATTTCCTCAAAAGATTCGCAAAAAAAAAACCGGCAAATTTTCTCAAAAGATTCACAAAAAAAAACGACAAATTTAGTCAAAAAATCCCGAGAAAATGGCAGATTTCCTGAAAAGATCGTAAGAAAGACAAATTTCTTTAAAAGATAGCTAAAAAGTGAAAATTTCGTCAAAGGGAACCTCTTACCCCGGCCTCTCCCAAAAAATAAAATTGCCGGAAGTGCATATTTCTGTTAAAAATGCTAATTTTCTTGCTTCAATTATTTTTTAAAATTTATTTCTTTGCTGCTCTAAAATCCGTTTCTGACAGCTGCAAATCTTTCAGAGCTAATGCGATTCCTGAAAGTAGCAGTTCATTAAACAAAAAGCACCCTTTTACTCAACGAAAGTTTTCGTTCTTTAAGAAAGAATATTTTTCGATAAATTTGGCTTGCCCCTTTTTAAAAGAAATGCGAACAATAGTGATACTTCTTGTCTTCTACATTCAAATAAGCATTATTTTATAATTAAATTTGTATCTTGTACATTTAATATACAAAAAAATATTATTGGTTTTAATTATAACAATTATAAATATATCAAATTAATTAGAAGTTTTATTAGTTATTATCAAAACAATAATTAGACCTGTAACAAAAATAATTAGCACCAGGAAAAAATTTACCACCAATAAAGACTAGACAGTATAAAAGTTTTTAGCACATTTTGCATAATTATTCTGAATTGTTGATAAAAATTGGTTCAGTCGTTTTTGTCATGTCTGTATTCTGGTAATTCTTTAAATAGAACATAAAATAATACCATAATTAAATAGCAGGTTTTAAGCATTTTTTTTCTCCCTCCCAAACACCTAAACTCCCCTCCATTTGTAAATGTTGGTAGGGAGACTCCCCTCTTTCAAAAAATTGAATTTCAAGCCCTGTGTACTAATAGTATAATTAATATATTTTGAAGCTGGAACCTGAATTACAGAAATGTGCTCTTTTTGATATTTTTCAAATATCATGAGCAACTTATTGATCGAATTTAAATAATCTTTATGCTATTAAATAATTACAAAATATGACTTTTACACACTTTTAGAAGTAGATCTGAATATCTTTTACTATTTTCATCACTCAATATCAAAAATCGTCAATTTTGATCATATTTTCTCAAATACAAGCATAAAGTGCGACTAAGTTATTAAATGATTTTAATGCTATTTTTGTTTATTGTAAAAAGGTAAAATTTATGCGCTACTAGATATAGGTCTGAGTATTTTTTATCATTACCAGTGGCACTAACTTTTGAAAAATATTGGGTTGGCTCAAAGATATTTTGGTAAAATGATACAACCTGTTTTGTTTTTCTTTAAAGGGTGGGCAGTTGGCAAAAGATGAGACTTAAGTCTGATACAGTAAAACCTCCATGAGCGGTCACCTCTAACAACTGGCCATTTTTTCATAGAACGGAATGAGTCTTATTGAAATATTAGATCGAACCTCCAAACACAGTCACCTCTGAAAACCGGCCATAGGCAGGGAAATTTACTCCGACATGGCCACCAAAAGAAGCCGAGAGCATTGTAAATTGCAACATTAAAAAAAAAAATCCTTTGTTTTAGACACCTCTTTTGTTCCCCTCCCTCTCTCGATTGCTGCTAGTGAGGAGCACTTTTTATTTTGTCCAATAGTGTGCTGCCTTTTTCCTCCCCTCTCCACACACTTATGTGGAGACATATCTGAGAAACTCTGTACACTTATATTTATTCTCAGTGACTCAAGCCAGTTGCGAAAGTAACACAAACAAATTAAAGTACGTTAAATTGAAGAGAGAAACTTCTTTTTCTAATTTAAAATATAGTTTGAGAGTTACTTTGTTTTTACGTTTATATTTTTGGACTAGTTCACATGCACAATGTGCAGGGGTGAAAGTGAAAATTTTTCAAAGGACTGAAATATTTTAACATGTTTCCATAACATTTTAACAAAACGTAAACTCAAAAATATGTATATTTAAAAACTAAATTTGAATATTGGGTACATTATATATATATATATATACACAAATGAAAAGCTAAAATAAAGTATAACCATCAATTATAATAATAATTTATGTTTAAACTTTGAAAATTTCTCATTTCTTTAAAATAAAATTACCATGCAATAAGAACTTTCATTTTTTATTTATCCGCGATCTTTTGTCAAAACTTGTGTATTTTCCACGATCTTTCATCAAAATTTGCATATTTTTCCCGATCTGTCGTCAGAATTCACGTAATTTTCCGATCTTCTGACAAAATTCGCATATTTTCCGTGATCTTTTGAGAAAATCTGCATATTTTACTCGGTCTTTTGCCAAAGTTCTTGCATTTTTTATGCCTATTTTCCAGGATTTTTCAACAAAATGCACGTACTTTCTGCAATCTTTTGACGAAATTCGCATATTTTTCTACAAAATTCATTTATTTTCCATGATTTTTCGGTAAAATGCAAGTATTTTTCTGCAACCTGTTCACGAAAATTACTTTATATCCTGCGATTCTCTGAAGAAAATAGTATTTTTTCTGTGACCGTTTGATGAATTTAATTTTTATTTCAAGATCCTTTGGGGAAATTTGTGCATTTTCCTGCAATCCTTCGAAGAAATTTGCTTAATTTGGCACGATTTGTACTTGCTTTTTTTTTTTTTTTTTTTTTATCTGTTACGCCTCCCCCCCCTCCCCGATAAAAAATGTCAAAAAATTTTAATACATATTTGCATTGATCCCAGGAATAATAAAATTCACCGCCGAAAAAGCAGATTTCTGCAGAAAAGCAGCAAGTCTGCAAAATGTCCGCTATGCTTAAGTAGTGTTTTCTTGCCATTATTTCCGTACTTAAGTGTTGAATGGCATAAAATACAGTAGCAACAGCCTTTATCTTTTAGCTTTCGGCACCACATGCTAATGTTTTTCAGTCCCATATCGTCTACTTTTAACAAATCCCATTCTTCAATAAACTTGATTCCTTGCATCTTTAAATGGCAAAGAATTTAATAAATAAAAATATTAAGTTGCAAAAGCATACACATATAAACAACAGAGCGAAATCACCAACCACAAACAACTCCGCAAGATTCTCTCTGTACAAGACCCGACTACTGCGCATTCTGTTTCATGCAGCTTGGAGAAAATTCTCTTCTGGCTCCTAGCCAATTCACACACGCACAAAGAGAACTCGGTAATAAACATTGAAAGCTGATGCGGGGTCGAAAACAAAGTAAATTGACTACAATGTCAATAATCTTCTCAGGCTACTTTTTCCTAATTAAAATATTTATGATCAAAAGAGATTTTTTTTTTTTAATTTTGGAACTAGAATTCTAGAGAAATTAATATTTTCTTTGTCTCGTTACGTCTTTTTAAATATAAAAAAAGACTGAAAAACTTTCACAACTGACAATGTGGATATTGAATTTTCTTAACATTTTTTTTCATAACTGGCAATTTTGAAATTGGCAGTGAAAACACATCAAGTTTGAAAACCTTTATAATACGGTCATGTTGATGCCTTCACCCCCTACCTTTTCTGTATGGTTCCTTCCTGTCTACGCAGAGAAAAAAAGCAACTATTTCTCCTTTTGCCAGCCATGTCTCTAGTTTTCTTAATCGAACATGAGTAAAATTTATAAAAAGAAATTTCTAGCACTCAGTGAAAAATTGAAGGTTATTGGTGATAGTAAGAAGGGCATTAGTGCACGGAAATTAGCAGAAAAATATAGATGCAGAAGAATGCAAATAAATGAAATTTTAAAGAATAAAGAAGTGCATCTTGAGAAACATCTTAGAGGCAAAAACCTAGAAAACAAGGACAAATGTTGCAAAACTGGGAATGAAGGAATTAATGAAATGCTATTAGAATGTTTTAGAAATTGCAGATCTAAAATTTTACCGATTTCAGGGCCATTTTGCAAGAAAGTGCAATGAAAATTGCCAAAGAACTTGGTATTAATGATTTCAAAGCTACTAACAGCAGGTTAGAAAATTTCAGCTTGAGAAATAATATCGCTTTCTGAACTGTCTGTAGTGAATCTGCTGATTGTCCTACAGATATCGCTGAATCCTTGAAAAAAATCTTTAGACAGTCTGCTGAGCGAGTATGAAGCAAAAGATGTTTTAACTGCAATGAAACAAGTCTTTTTCTGGGCTGTTTCACTTAAGACTGTATTTCAAAAATGATTCCAGTAAAGGCAGTAACTGTTCTAAAGAAAGATTAACAGTATTATAATGCTGCAGCAATGTAGAAGGAGATTTTGAAAAACCAGTTGTTATTGGAAAGTCAGCTAAGCCACATTGTTTCAGAAATTTAGACATAAGGAAACTTCCTGTAATTTGGCTAAACAACCGTAAGTCTTAGATGACCCAAGAAATTATGCTAAGTTGGTTGACAATGATCAACAAAAAGATGAAGAGACAGAAGCGAAAAATTCTGTTTATGAACAATGCTACCTGCCACCCAAGCAACAAAAAGTTTAGTAATATAACAATATCTGTTTTCCCTCCTAATACAACTTCGACATGTCAGCCACTAGATCTGGGTTAAAGTAGGATACAGAAAAACGTTGACGAGGAAACTCATCTTAGAAATGACAGAAGCTCCGTCGCTGACTGCTCTCTCCAAATCATTAAATGTTCAACATGCTGTTAATTGGATATCAAGATCGGTAAAGGAATTGAACACGGATACAGTACAAAGGTGTTTTGCACAAACTGGATTCCATATAAGTCTCTTTTTCATTCATTTTATTTCTTTAATTTCCAATCTTTGATAAAAAAGTTTAAATTTTCAAAATTTATGAGGTTTGATTTGCCTTTCAGAAACTTCCAAATGATAGTAACATCTCCAAAAAACACTCAAGTAACAGTCTTAGCAATAGTGAATTAGACGCATTATTTAAAGCAGCAAAAATTACCGACATAATGCCAGATGAATTTATTTCTATTGATAATCATTTGCCCGTTTCAACCACTTACGAAAGCATACCGGCAATGGTTCAGGATTTGATGAGAGAAGAGGACGCTGAAACTTTAAGTGAGAATTAAGCAAAAATTGAAAAAGAAAAAGAGACTAAAGTTTTATGAAGAAGTCCTCACAAATGTTCCGAGATATTCAATTTTTGGCTCTAAATAAGAACAATAAAGATTTGTACAGTAAAACCACAGATATTATCGTATCAATTGAAAAAAAAAATTTAAGTTCAAAGTGTACAAAACAAATGAGACTAACAGATTTCTTTAATGTAAAAAATAAATAATATATTTTTTGAAGTATTTTATTAAATTAAATAGTTTTGTTTGATTTTTCTAATAAGTTGTAGCAAAACCTCTATATATCGATCACCTCTAAGAAGCGGCGGCTAATTTTCGGAGGTTTTACTGAAGTTGCAATTTTTTTAAATCATATTCTCATGCGTTTTTCCTTATAAAGACAGTGATATTTATTATATCATCATATGATGAACATGACTACAAATTGAAACAACAGAAGAGAAAGTTAAGCATTTGCATTTTAGTCATTTTTGATTTAGGGGTGTCAGTCTGAGAATTAAAACATGCGGTCACTGGCAAAATAAATTTTGTTCTAAGGAGAAAAATTAATAAAATAAAGAAATAGAACAATAAAAATTGGGCACGCTAGAATTAAAAATTATTGGATGGGCTCAGAGCCATATAAAAGTTGGCCAATCATTACTATCGAAAATCACTTTTTTTTTTCATATTTTCCAAAATTCAAATGTGATGAGCAACCTACAGACATTAACTTATTTCAAGTCTTTTTTGCATTATTCTTCTAATTACAAGAATTTTGCTTTTTCAACCTACCATATTGACCAGTGGTTCCTATGTTTTAATCGCACTATGCTTAACAAATGAAAATATCAAAGGCCAATGAAGCTACTGCAATCAATAACAGATTGATTCTATATTGTTTCAATAGTCACTTTTAATGCTTGCTTGGTACATGGCATTCCACCAACCTTATAGACAAATTTGTCATATTTGTTTCGCACAAATACTCTTACTCTTTAGATTTTGCTTGAAACTCCAATCAAAAGGAATATTTCTATTTTTTTACTCTAAAGAGCATTACTTTACTTTCATAAATAATAATACTAATGATGAGTAGGATTCTCTCTCTCCCCCCCCCCCCCCTGTGCATAACGTGGAATCAACAAATATAACAAAAAGCTTTTAAAAAGGAGAAGGTTTGGGGAGGATATGTATGCTGCCTCTAATGCTTGATAGTACCTTTCTTTAAATGTTTAAAGCTGCAGAAAATTGTTATTTGCACATGAACAAAAACTAATGAAATTGCAATTCAAAAATACTTTTGAAAAGGTCTATTTTTTTTTGTTAAGATATATTTTAGCAGAATGTCTCCAATTCATGCATTAATTTAAAAATACACAATAAGATTTAGATATATGTGTATCAATCTTTCAATGGACATTATTTATAATTTAGGATATTTAATTTTTGATACATAAAATTCAAAAAGCATGGGTTTTGGGTTCATAAACTACCACTCCTAAAATTGTTTAACCTTACAAAAATTTTGTGATTGGATCTAACATAAGATTTTACTGAAAAGTCTTTTAAAAAGATCTAAATTCTTCCTTAATAGATCTGTGCTTCTTAACAGATATGCAGAGGTGCCAAGTTTCAATAAAAGTCATCAGTAACAAGATTTCGGCGGGAGAAGGGGGGGGGGGGATGGGGGACTTAAATTTTAAAGTTATTTTTTTGCGATCTTTGGACGGAAATGTGTGCACTTCTGCAATCCTATGATGATTTTTGTATGTTTTCACAATCTTTTGATAACATTTGTGCATTTTTCGTGACTTATTGACAAAATTTGCATGTTTTTCGCAATCTATTGGTTAAATTCACGCTTTTAAGCAAACTTGATGAAATTTGCATTTTTTTATGAAAACTTTTGAACTAATTTTGCACATTTCCGCGACATTTTGACTCAGTTTGCACACACCCCCCCGATGAAATAAGAGTTTTTTCTTCCACGCGATCTTTTGTCGAAATTTCGTGTTTTTCCACAACTATATCAAAATTCGCAATATTTTCATCTGGAATTTTTATCTGATGCCCGTAACACTGTAAATTTTGTTGCGTATCCATAAATTATGGATAAATTGTAATACTTGGCGCCTCTGGCTATGTGTGTGTATTTATTATCCCCCCCCCCTCCTCTCATCCACATTTCAAGCTCTGTTTTTACAGCATGATTAATCCAGAGCCATCTAAAGTGAATTTCTAATCAGCTAACAAAGCCACATACAAATACTATTCAACTTTATAAAGTTTAACTTTTATATTCATGTTACTTTTTAAAAATAAACTGCAAATAAGAAATTTTCAGGAAAAAATTCGAAAGTTTTATTAGATGTTTAGTTTATGAATAAATTAAATGATTTTACAAAGCAGTTCTGCAAACAGCAACTAAAACACTATCTTACATATAATTATAAGTTTCAAAATTGCACAGATTTTTGGTAAGAATTAATAAAATAGTGCAAATGAATGATTATGTTAAGTACACTCACACAGGTATACACAAACATGTAACTGAAAGAAAAATAATTACCTTTAAAAATGCAGGAATTCTGAAACAGCTCTGAAATTTGTACTTGTTAAAAGTTTTAAATAATTTTATTTAAAAGAAATAAAGAGAATGCAACAAAGAACAATATTTAATATTTAGAGAGACAAAAAAATAAAAATTACAGCAACACAACTTTAATAATATTCAAAAGTCAATCAGGTACTTACTCTTGTGATCAGTCTGAAAGAGAAAGAAAGAAAAATTAAGAAAAACAATTACAACTAAAACAACATGTTAAATATTTGTTAACAATAATAACAATATTTAAATTTTTAATTTTTAACTTCATTTAATCTCTTATAATATCTATGTGTGCTGAACTGAAAACCACTGAAGAAAATTTGCTTTAAAATCGTCACTACTGTTTGAATAAAAAAAAAAAATGCTTCAGATTTACTAATATGATCAACATAACTAAGCAGGCAATCAAAATATTTTGTCATATTGTCTCTAAAAAGCATGTGTTACCCTGATCATTTATATCAAATAAAACATTGTAAAATTCATAAAAAAAAAGCTTTTATTTGTAAAAATCATAAGTTTGAAATACTTATGTAACTGATCATTTGTCAGGGCTTGTGATTTTCTTTTATCTTTTATTATCAAGGGTGGGGAAATACATCATTTCGCTCGCCAGTGGCGAGTGGATTTTCTGACAAGGCGAGTAATTTTTAGTTTTTGAAAAAAAATGAAGGTGATAGAGACATTATCAGAGACACATTTTTAATGAAGATATTTTAACTTTCCAAATTATTACAGTGTAAATCCGGTACTAAGTTCTATCTTATATTAAGCTTACCTCTGTTGTATATATTTCTTAATGTTATAGAAAAAAAGAATTACGAAAATGCATTGTAGTAATAGTAATTTCATTTGTAATTGCATGTGTTTTTGTCATAACTATTTTCAACTGCATGTATGTTGCATCTTCCAGGCTGGTGAAATAAATCCTTGGCTGGTAAGATTTTTGAAAAATTCCCCACCCCTGTTTATTATTATTATTAAAAACAAATTAAATCTCACGCAGCATTATTGTTTTACACAACTTTTAATTTATAAAATATAAATTATACATACACATATATCAGGGTTCATACTCATTTTGCAAAAAAAAAAATCCCTTGAGAATCCCCTGATAATTTTCGCAATAAATTATTTTTTTCACATGAGCATTTAACAACATTAAAAAATCTGTATCATGCCCACACCCACCCATAAAATAATTAATAAGAGTTAATCAGTAAAAGTAAAGATTATACATCATATATATAATTGTATTTATGTCCTCTAAGTCCATCCATAAAACAATAAAGAGGTAATCAGTTTAAGTAAACAATAAATTAAGACGCAGTCAGTAAAAGTAAAGATATAAAAAATCATCAGATATATATAAAAAAAAAATCTATATATATTTATTTTCTACTTGTTACTAAGTTGTATTATGTGTAAACTGTAATAATTGGCCAAGAAATCTGCTGAATTATAAGAGCACTAACATTTCTCAAAATTGAAAATTTTATTTCCTTCTTGCATTAAGTACACAAAAAATTCAAAATCAAACAAATGCTTAAATTTAACAAGAAATCATCATTAAAAATAAAAATCCTTTAGAACAATGAGACAGTTGATTTTCATCAAGTTAAATGCAGACTTGTATAAAACCAAAAACTTTCTGCGCACATAAATATTAGGTCGAAACTTTCTGCAAAATTAATGTTTAATAAAATTACGTATTATATTTTGACATGAACGTAATTCACATTTTTTGAGCAATTCACGGGGAAATTTGCCGTTTTTACGCAACTCACGAACAGAATTAGCCGTTTTTTACGCAATTTATGGACAGAATTACTGTTTTTTTATGTAATTCACGGACAGAATTACCGTTTTTTACCCTATTCACGAACGGAATCTGTTTTTTATGCAATTCACGGTCGAAATTACCGTTTTTTACACAATTCACGGTCGAAATTTCCGTTTTCTGCACAATTCACGGGTGGATTTCCCGGGTTTTTTTTTTTTTTTTTTACGAAATTCACGTACGGATTTACAGTTTTTACACAAATCAGAGATGGAATTCCATATTTTTATGCAATTTACGGACGGATTTCCTGTTTTTTATGCAATTTATGGGCGGATTCTCGTTTTTTACAAGATTCACTAACGGAATTCCCATTTTTATGCGATTAACAGACGGAATTAATGTTTATTACACGATTCATGTACGGAATTTCCATTTTTTTATGCGATTTACAGACAAAGTTCCCGTTTTTTATGCGATTCACAGAAAAAATTCCAGTTTTTTGTGCAGTATTTGGATAAAATTCGTGTGGTCTTTAGTTGAAATATGAGTATTTTACGCGGTTCTTTGTCAAAATGTGCGTTTTTATATGCGATTCTTTGTTAAAATCCTTGATTTTTTCGAGGTCGTTTGACGAAACTCTTATTTTTCTCACAATCCTCTGAAGAAATTTGTATTTTATTGAAGAAATTGATATTTTACGACAACCTTTTGTCGCAATTCGCGATTTTTGATGTAAAAAATATCGGACTGATGTATTTTTAAAGTTTTCAACATCAAATGCCTTAAATTTTGGGAAATTTGAAAATCAGCCCTGCGTATAATAGTACACTAACATTAAATAAATCGTATATAAAATTGGGGGAATATTTTTAATTTTTTGGTACTTAAAAAAATGTTACAAAAATAAAAATCCTTTCTTTCCAAAAATTTTTCTGCAAAGGTCTTAAAAGTTTCTGCGCACGGCGTGCGCGTCTATATTATACAACTCTGGTTGAATGTTTGTAGTAATGATTAAGAGGGTCTGAGAGTACAAATTTTTACAATGATTTTTTCTCTTAATAAAATGCTACATCAAATAAACTGCATATTCCTGATGGTTACATTAAGAATTACACAATGATTTTGGTTTTTTATTAATTGACTTTCCTAGCCTATAACAAAATTTATGCTTATTCCATTAAAAATCTTTTTTTAAAATACTTTTAATTTATAACAATTTTTGTAAAAGCATCAAATTAACAAGAAACCTTTTCTGCACACAATAGTAAAAAAGTAACTCATGCAAGCGTTTGAGTTTTTAATATTAAAAAAGTAAATAAGTTTAATGCATTTTAAAATTTCCATTTTTAAAACGTTTTCTGCACACAATTAGTAAAAAAGTAAACAAGTTTAATGTGTTATTTTAAAATTTTAGCTTAAAACCTTTTTGATTGACCTTTAAAAAATTTTGTACATACAATAGTAGAAAAGTAACTCATGCAAGCATTTGAGTTTTTAATATTAACAAAGTAAATAAGCTTAATGTATTATTTTAAAATTTCAGCTTTTAAAACCTTTTTAACCCGTTCGCGACGGCGCGCACATTTTGAAGTGCGCATCTGAGGACGGAGCGGGGAAATTCGATTTCACCTTCTGGGCCGGAGGATTTCGTGCAGTTAAGCCTAACGCTTGTCAAAAGTTCTTTAAAAATTAATAAAAAAAATAACTTTCGCATGCAACTTTTTGAAATTAACATACATGGAATTTGATGGTATTTTACATATTTATTCAAAAAATGATGTATATTGTGTGATATTTTAATTGGGAAAAAATGTTTAAATGTAAATAATGAATAGTTAATATCCTGTTTTTAGCTTTTAAAATGATATAACATGACAGAAAAATACTTACCAGGCTGTTAAATATCAACCTATGAAACATTTTGCTATAATAGAAAAACAAGCCTAACCATCTTGATATTTAATAATTTTTAACACTTTCAGTAAATAAAATAAGTGTTTTACAAAAAACGATTTATTTAGAAATGAAAAATATTAAATAAAACATACAAACAACCTGCTACTGTTGCTTTGTAACACATATATATATATATATATATGTGTGTGTGTCTCTGTGTGTGTAAGATTGGATTTAAAAAGTTAGTTTAATTTTATAATATTTTTGAAATAAAAAAAATATATATAACACATAATTAAAAACAAACAGTCTTGAATAATAATCAGTAATGATGTGCAAATAATCAGAGTAAAAATTAAAAATGTACCTTTCCAAAATATGTTTATGTTAAAATTATTTCAGAAATAGAAAATATATTTCCATATGGTATATCGTATAATAAGGTATATCAAATAAAAATTATTGGATAATTATGAATAAAATTTAATAATGATTTGAAACTTTCAAAACTTTCGTTGATGTTAAAATTATCTTTTAAAATCTATGTTAACATAGAATCTAATATATAAGTCAGAAAAAAATCTTGAATAATAATGAATAAAGCACAATAATACTTTAAAATACTCTTTAAAACTTAAAACACTCTTTAAAAACTTTTGTTCATGTTACTAGTAATTTTTAAAATGAAATGTATATATATGCAAGCATGTAATGTAAAACATATTAGATAAATATATAGAATTATAGAAAAAAAACTGGTCAGTAATGCAGAAAAATATTCTTAATTTAGCTGCACTGAGAAAGAATGTTATCAGCGTATCAGCTCGCACAGTCAGTATGTAACACTTTTCTTTCTTTCTTATTATTATTTATTTTTTAACTGCGAAGCACTCCTGAACTAAAATAAAAACATAAAAAAGATATATATATCTTTCTACACCAAAGAAAACACGAAATATTAATGACATTCTGATTGAGATTAAAGAGCGGGAAAAAAAGCAATGAATCAGATGTTCATGTTATCATTCGTAATCGTAAATGTGCTTACTTAAGTAAATTATATGCTATCTTATGATCCTGTTCTTAAACCGCAAATTTTTCCTTCTGAAGTTCAGTAGCATTATTTCTAATAAAGAAAAATAAAGTTTTACTAGATGCGTAAAAAGATTTATGAAACACAAAGACGTGATGAAAAAAAAAATCTTTTTCCCATTGTAGTATTTCCATAAAAAATTAAATTCGCGTGGATTAAAAAAAAAAAATGTTTTCATTAGCTTTCGTAGTTTGAAGGAGAAGTCTTCTTCCTTAATATACATTCAAATAGAATTAGGATAAATTTTTTATATGCTAAACTGTGAAAAACAAAACGTTCCGTTTGATCGGCATGAATGGTAGTCTCGCGGGATGTGAGTACAAACAGCGCCGGCATCAATGGTAGTCTCGCAGGATCTGAGTACAATCCGTGCCGGCATCTAGAGTGGTCGCTCGTCCTCAAGGGGTTAAAAATTAATCTTTATAGGGAAAAAAAAAATTACCAGAGCCCCCCCACCCCTCCCCAAGATGAAAGAAATGTTTTAATTAAAATTCTTTTCAAGTTCCCAAATCTCTTGATCAATTTTTTCTGCCTGAATTGTAGCTTCTTTTGACAACTTTGCTTTTTTATTTTTCAAGATCTTTACTTGATCTTTAATTTTTCGCTTTTCATTGATATTCTTCATTTCATTTTGTTGTCTTTTTTATTCTCCTCCAGTGCTTGATGATATCGTTGCCGTGACAATTTTGCATACTGTAACATTTCTGACGTCACAGTTACTGATGAAAGTCCCCCTTTTGATTTGATGGCATCATAGGTGCGACGCAGTGCAATTAATGAATTTTCTCCAAGGTTTTCAACCACAATGTCTTTGTTAACAGAGAAACCCGATTCAATAGATGCATTTCCATGCGATAAAGTCAGTATAAGATTTGTAACAGACCACAAATCTTTAAATTCACCCTTTAGACAGCAAAAAATGATAAAAACTATCTAATAGGACTTCACTTTCCGAAAAGGTAGAAAATTCATGTTTAAAGTCACTTTCAACTTTGGCAATAAAAGAAATAAACTGCTGTTTTGCAGAGTCAGCAGATAATGCAGATAAATTGTAAAAGTCGTGTAAAATTTGTAATAAGGTACCCATTCTTTTCTCACTCAATACAGAATTGTTTCTTATTAGTATAGGATTTAAGCATGACAGTGATCTGAGGATTACAAAATTTACATTAAATTTAGTGATAATTTTGTTTGTCATTTCTACAAAGAAATCTCTGCATTCATTGAGGAACTGATTTTTTTCTGCTTCACTAACCTTGCTTCGGGTCATGTAACTTTTTGCACCTATTCCGATGTCAATTTCTTGCGCTCGTAATTGGTTTGTTCTTGAAGTAATTTCAATCTCAAATAGTTTGCTTGGTGTTTTGGCATCTGTTAAAAAATCTCTTTTGATGAAGCGCAACATTATTCTGCGCAACAAATCAGAAATAGAGTCATATAAAAAGGGAACCATAGGTTTCGATGTTTGAAAGTTTCTTAGAAATGGTTCCAACATAGATGCAATGGAACTAAAAAAGGAAATTTTTGCCAGTACCAGTTTGTCATTGCATGCATAGTCAATATTTGAATTGGTTATGGTGGGGGGCAAATTTGTTTTACATTCATTATAATATTTCATTACATGAGGAAACACTTCGAGGGCTCTTTCGGCAACTTTAACATTTTCAACCCATCTTACTTGACAAAATTTTAATGGGAACACGTTACTTTCTATAATAGAAATAAAGTCTGCACGCCTTGCAGGGCTATCTTTAAAAATTCTATAGATAGCTGCTAGAATTTCATTTAATTTCCATTTGGTAATTTTGTTGCCTCTCTGAAATACATTATGTATTATATGAAGGCTACAGGTGCCAATATCAATTAAAAAATGGCCCTTTTGTTCTTTAAGCTGTTCTTGCATAGTACGCAAAAATTTCAGATTCACATTAGGTCCATCAAGACTAATTTGCAAAAGGTTGAATAAATTCAAATCAGCTGACCCCTGAATAAAATTATCATACAAGTCTACAGCAGTAGAATGTCCAAGAAAAAGAATGCCTGCACCTGCACTTCGCTAGAATTCTCTGGCCAATATCTTATCACCAAATCCATTTGGTTTTTTTGAGATATTTTATTCAATGCTTCGTCTATGCATATCACAAACTTTATATCCTTGTTAATACTATTCAATAATTCTTTGTAGAAAAAAGGAGATAATCCAAATGTTATCAGGTAAGCCATTTTTGAGCTGCTCAGAGTAACCTTTTTGCATATGTCACTATCGGGGAACATAAGTCTCAGAACTTCTGCCGCATCTTTGAAGCTGTTATATGACGAATGTGACATAAATTAGTCTCATCGCTCATATTACTTCAGCCTTTATTACATCATCTTTTGAAACAAACTTCAAAATTCCAGCATCATGTTTTGTTCCATCACGTTTTGTCTCATCAACTTCATTTTTTTCAATATCCTTTCAATATTTTTGGTTCAGCCATATCGTCCTTTGCTTTAGTGGTGCAGCTAAAGAATTTCTGGGTTTTTTGGAAATTGGCTACTAATTTTTTATGTTTATAGTACTTAGCATGGCTGGTGAGAGCTTGACATCCCATATTACTGAGTAAATATGATTTTCGGCAAAAACGGCAACGAAACCCGTACGGATCGTCTTTAACACTTTCAACCCACAACGCGAATTCTGGATTGATATCCTTATCTGTCCAGTCTAAATTGTAAACAGTTTTTGATAAGGCCATTTTGATACAAAAAATATAGTTTCCACAAAAAAATATTCACCAAATTTGAAAGTCTGAACAACAAAAATCCAAACTAGCAGCAGTCAGATATCGAAGACTACGTTAAAAAAATTCCACTAATCTTTTTACATCCATTAAACATCACGTTTGAATCTAATAATACTTTACTTTCTCACTATTTCAAGATCTATTACATCTGTTTTAAACTATAGTTCGAAAAAAAAAAAAAAAAAAATAAGAGATCATACACAAATTCTTCACTAATTACGTCTACAATCGGCACTGCACATTTGCTTCCGTAAGCACGCTACACGATCATCGTTTACAAAACATAGTTTAAAGCTGTAGCCATTGCCAAATTCATGAATGAAAAATCATGGGAGAAAAAAAATTCCCAACGAGAAAATCTTTTAAAGGAAGGAGTGCCTGGCGATGTTAAAGGCGTGCCCGTGGACGTCGTCGGACGATAGAAGGCATGGCTAGTTTCTGATTCGATATCTCACGAAGTTTGGAAGGTGTGTCTTAGTTCGATTTCGTTATAACATCACAAAGCATGCGAGTAGAAGAGAATACCCTTATTTCCCAGAGTAAGCGAATGTTTTGCCAAGTTTTCCCCTGTTTTGGGGTTTTTTTGCATTATCCCCTGAGATTCCCCTGATTTTTAAGGCCCAAATCTCATCCCCTGATTTTCCCAGGTTTCCCATATTCCCCTGATGCGTACGAACCCTGTATATGGTTTAAATTAAATAAAGCATTATATATTTACAATTTACAAAAATGATTCATAAGGTGAAATTTCTTCCATGGAAAAAAAATCTTTATAACACAAGATTATCACACATGGAAAACTGCAACTCAGATGACAAAAATCAATTTAAACCTTCAGTATTTTAGTTAAAATAAAAATAACATAACTGCAGCACATAAAAATTTTAAACAAATTTGGGAGCAAACTAAGCTGTTAATTTTTGTTCTTTTAAAGTGCTGGTGCAGAAAAAATGAGTTTAGCAACTTTATCAGTTGATTTCTAATTTTCAAATGTACCAAACACAAGACAGAAAACATTCACTTTACTGAAGCAGATAAAGCTGTTGCAGTAAAAGGTTAGTTGAACATTAATTCTGCAAGTTTTTTAGTATTGGCCTTTTCAAAAACTGTAACAAAACCCTTAACTTCCACCATTCTAAAATGGTTGAAATCCACTATATTAGATTCAAACAAAATATCATTGAATGATTCAGATTTTGTTCAAACTTTAATAATATATTAGGCATCCCCAAAGTAGAATGCACAATCTCAAATTGCAAAAAATTTTCTAAATACTAATGAGTAAATATTCCAATACTTAATACATTTCTGCTTAGATTTCCTTACTATTGCAATATTATTTTGAAGACCCCCCCTCCCCTAAACTTTGCATTGTAGTTTACTTTTTGACAAGGATTAAGCTTTATCTTTCTAAAAGCTGATTACCTGTATTATATAAAATTGAATTATATTAAAGTACATTAATGTGTTTGTTTACATCTTAATTTAAAAAAAAAAAAAAACTTTAAAAAGCTTATTTAAATTATTTAAAAAATAAATTGATTTAAATCATTAAAATCAAGCTGACTTAAATCAATGAATCCTGTCATTTGTTAAAACAAAATCAGTCCAACCTCTTAAGAATGTAAGAAAAAAAAAATTCTTTGCAAAGCAACTGAAAACAATGAATTAAAACAATCACACCACAGAATTAAAAATCAGTTGAAAAAACTAATCTTAATAGTTTAACCTTTTAAACGCCGCACTATGATCGAAAGGTAAATTATTTATTGGTAAAAATCCCATTAAAACTCAAACATAAGCACTATGAGTAATTTTATTTCTCGAAAAAAAATTTTTGTGTATGATTTATAGCATGTTCCACAAATGGAACATTGGCGGGAAACACTTAGTTTTTTCACATGTTTTTATAAAGTATGATCAACAACATTTAAACTAAAATTTCTATTTCTGTGCACATTTTTTTCATGATTATAGATAATGTATAGGCATTTTTCAGTAATAATGCAATTTAAGCAGGTAAAAAGCCGGGCTTCGCCCATAGAGCCTTCATTTTACTTGCGATTTCAGCAACTATTCCAGCAAAAATGCTCAAGACCCCACAAAGCTTTTAGAAAAAAAAACTTTCCCACTTGCTTAAATAATATATTATATAGATGATGGGCAGTACTCACTGTAGGAAGGCATCTTTACAATTATTTATCAAAATTTAAAAAAAAAATATATACAAAAAATGTAATGGAAAATAATAATAATAATAATGTCTGTACTACAATTTACCGCAAAACAATCAAATAAATCAAAATCTAAAAAAAATACAAAAGAGAAAAAAAATTACCAAAAATTAAATATATATATATATATATATATATATATATATATATATATATATAGAGAGAGAGAGAGAGAGAGAGATAGATAGATAGATAGATAGATAGATAGATAGATTGCCCTTAATTTTTGTGTCCTACATTTGATCTATTATCCATGATAGTTAGAGAAGCATTTCCATGTAGTCTTTTTTTCACATTCAAAACATTTTTTTTTTGTGTTCTTCTAGCATACAACATATTTTCTTTGTGTTGATGGTACAGATAATGTAATTAACAAATGTCAATCAATTCCTCTTCAGAATCATCTTCTAATTCATAAAAATATTCTAGTGCCTCTTCTATTGTTCGAAATGGATTGAAAGAGACATCTGGTCTGTATGAGGTATTCTAAATGAAGGAAATCACAGAGTAAAGTAAAATCATATAAATTCCTTCTCACGCTTTTTTCCAAAGTCACTTTTTACATTATAGCTTATTTGAGTCATAAACAATGTCTAATTATCAACAAACAAACATGTTTTCCCTGTCAGTTATGAGTAATCCACTCCAGATGGGAGAACGAGTGTGGAAGAGAGAGAAGGGGGGAGGGGGAGGGTAAGGGACAGGATATAGAGGGGGGGGGGGAAATAAAGTATATCAATATCATAACCATCTTTTGTCGACACTTACTAAACCACCTCGTATCCAGAAACTTTTTATCAAAACTTATATGCATTGCAACCAAAAGACTTTATCATGTTAAAAAATATAGGTTTACACGCCAATGTTCCATTTATGGAACATGCATATTTCTTATCTAAAATAAACAATAAAAATCAATCTTTTTTTTAATAACTTGTGTTCTACTAATAAAATGATTACTTTTACTTGATCCCACTTAGTCATAAAAATATTTGTTAAATTTTGAATTTTCTATGAATTTTTTAATTTTGCCCAACAAAAAGTCTAAAAAAAGTCCTAATTTACGATTTTTTCCCTAAGACATGATTTATTTTATCAACGTAAAATCAACGCCAAAAAATCAAGTCATACTTTCTTTTCAAATACTAATTTTTACAGGGCAATAGGAATAAAAATGAATTTTTTGCAGAATTTTGAAGTTGATGTTCCATTTATGGAACATTGGCGTGTAAAAGGTTAAATGACTATTAAATAACATTGGCATGACATTAGGCAAAAACTTAAAAAGATGCAAAAGTAAAGAAAATGTTGACTTAACATTTCCCCCAAATCCACATGAAAATTCCATGGTATGTTACAGGTAAATGCTGCATTTACATACGTATGGAAAATAAATTTTTCTAATATTTCTCAATTTAAGTGTGAGTGTATATCGTCACCTAAGAATAATAAGGTTACAATAGCAGTTTTTTAAAAATTACTTTTTAGCGTAGGAATGTTCTATTTGTATCTATCAAGGCATTCTTGCATTAAAATGACGTTTTATCCAATTTATAGTTCCATTTGTAATGGAGAACAATTTAGTTCTACCAGAAATTGTCAAAAGCACCCCGAATTAAAGGCCAATTTTTTTTTATATTGCTGTTAGAACCTTATTATTCTGAGGAGATGATATGGCAGAGATTATACTGAAAAGGGGAATCCACGCCCAGTCATATTTTTAGATGCAAAAATATAACTTGTTCATTTGCAAAAGAAAAATGAAATGCAACAATTATTGTTTTAATAATAAATAAATAATTAAAACCAATATTAATTTTTTTAAAAACCAGGGCTCGAAAAATAGCATTCCCAGGATCCCGGGGAACTCATATTTTATCACTAAGGTTCCCGGCCAGGAACCCAACCTTTCGCCGTGTCCCATAGCAATGCCGCGGACGCATTATAACACGTAAAAATTAACCTCCTGGGTCTGGCGTGGTAAGACGTCTTACAGTCAGAGAAATACCCCTTGAATGCGGCGCTGGTAATACTCTTTACCAGAGTTGGGTTTCTTCCGGAAGAAACTGGAAGAAATGGAAAAAACTGGAAGAAATGGAAGAAACCACCAGAAACCAAAACAAATGCTTGAAGTTAAAGTATCTTAACTATGTAAAAGAATTAAAGTATAATTACATGAAATCTAAATTGGAAAATTTAATTATTATTAAAAATATTTTTTCAATATAAGTTACATTTTTAATAACAAACTTTAGGTTCAGCAGACATTTTCAGGTGATGGATTTTTACTACTCTAGAGGTAGAGGGATGGGGTTTTTTATTAATTGCGCCATTTATATGAAAAGAAAAAAACAAGAAAACTATCTAAATTGTTTATTTTTCATATAAAAATACATTATTTTCAAATAAAAGTGCATTATTTTAAACTATGCAACACAGTAAATAAATAATTTTGTAACTATACTAACATCTAGCATGAATATCTCAATGCTGATTTTAAAAGATTAGTGTTCTAAAAATATCCATGGGTATGTTGAAATGCTTTTAAGCTATCCTGAACTGTAAAACATATCTTTATTTTTTGCATTCATCCAATTTAAGTTGAGAAACTTATTGCAGCATCCAACTGCTAAAAACTTTTTTGTATACTGTGATGCATTGTAATAAGAAAAAAAAGGATTTTAACTTTTTTTTTTAAATACTGAGGATCAGCCGGAACAGGTTTTAAGACCAAAACCAAATTTAGGTGACCTTCCTACTTTTAGCTGAAAATGAAAACATTAACAAAAAAAAAAAAAAAAAAAAAAAAAGGGTGCTTACGTATTAACGACACCACAGCTGTCTTTCGGATTCTTTATTGCCTTGTTTTTTTTGCTGATTTTTGACGTCATTTTTTAGTGTTTTAGTGTTTTTTAGTGCATTTTCCTTTTTTTTTTGGCTCATTTTTTGACGCCATTATTTTTGTGCATGTGCGAAGAACAACATTGCTCTTTATTGGCCCATTAGCGCAAGTTCTGCTGCGGTGGCTGTAGGGGCGTATTCACTCCGCATCGGTGATGTAATCACGGGTTCAAGAAAAGACAAAAAAACTCCAAGAGAAGACGAATTATTTTTGACACATAATCCTTTTATTGAAGAGCATCAGGCATGTAAAAAGGCTCCGGTCGACGGTAGTCAGTCCCGTCGACCGCCGGAACGTAGGAGAATATTATGTCACATTACAGTACAAAGGATGAGAGCCGAATGATAAAAAATACAATTTTTGAAACCACTGTCTTTGGCGTATTACATTGGTATTTATCGCCAATAACGAACACCAGATGTACATTTTCGATGATAGGAGACATGCATTTGATTTTCGTTACATAGAGTGCAATGAGAATGCTCAAAGTGTAAAATTTGAAATAATTAATGCCAAACGATAAAAGGGTGTGTATGGCACCGGAAAACCACAAGGACTGAATTCTTTACATAGGGTTAACAAAAGTCTCACGGGTTCAGAAAGGAAATTAATTCTAATGAAATAAAATAAAAACAAACTTAGCGCATCTGGTTCTTAAGTGAATAGCGTTTAACTATGAATAAATACAGGCTAGAACTAACTCTTTAAATGGTTGTTGCTATGGGAAAATACTTACAGTTACATGAACAAACGGATGTACGTTGTGGTTTTAAAGAAAGAATTAGAGATAACTGAAATTATATTTTAAAGGAAAAATGGCCGTTAGTACATGAATGGAATTAAAGGGATTAAAAATCTAGCTAAATAAAGTTACAAATTAAGGGAATATTGGAATTTTAACTAAGGGGGGAAACAATTATTAACTAATATGTAAAGGAAAACACCTTTACATATATCTCCCCGACGACCGACAAAGAAAAAGCGTGAAACGCGGGAGATAAAATAAAAAAAACAAACAAACACATGTCTCCGCTCAACGTTAAAAGATAAACACAAACAAACATATTTTAAAGAGAAACCTGGTTATGACTTGTTCAATAATGCACTAACTAAATAGTAAATAAGAAAAGGTATCATGTCTCAATTTTTTTTAAAATATGCTGACAAGCATGGTAAAGCAAGTAGGTACCTATAAAACTTGCAAAAAGTCTTTTTTTTAACTGCAGTGAACTTCTGGACAGCTGTATATTATCTTGTTTCTTTTTTTTTCTGTGTGCACACTCAATATTATTCCAGAAGATTTTAATTCAAATTGCTTGAAATTTCTATTCAAGCCAAAGCAATTTTTTTTATTACTTAAACGAGTTGGTTACATTCCAACTTCTACTTTATTATTATATTTTTGAGACATGAATTATATCAAAAAGGTAAAATAACACATAAAATATTGAATATATATAAGAACACAATCAAACATTTTGAGAACTCTGTGACACATAAGTTTTATAACTAGAGCAAAAAGAAGAGCAAATATGGCAGAATTATATGATGAAACTTGACTTTATCAATAATTCTCTCTGTCAAAAAAAAACAGTCTGTTTACTGATCTAGGCTGTATTTAGTTTAGGCAACAAAAACAGGGGTGTACAATGAACTTTTTTTTTTTAAATATGTAAAAAAAACTAGCCTTCTTCAAAAGATTTAATGTATAACGTGTGAAAAAAAAAATGTAAGGCAGGTTAATGTGAATCGTACACAAGCGTTAAAAGAATAGATGTATGTGTGTGAGAGTGTAGCCCGAAACACCATTCGGTGTAGTAACTGAAGACTATCAGCATGCGGCTGCATATGTGAACAGGAAACGAGAACAAAAAAATAATGTTTACCTGTGTACAAACTGACCAGAAATAATGAAAACCTTACAAGTATATCATGTGTAAGTCTTAATGGACAATGAAAAAAAAAAAAACTGACATGGTGTACATCTATTAAATTGGGGAAAAGTCCTGTTAAATCAAATTTCCGCTATGCACACTACCAAAAAGGATGAACGTAAACACGGTGAAGTGTGGAGGAAAACTGAAAATTGAAACCGTAACTAAAAATCAATTTTAGAAAATCTGGGAAAACACATGAGCGGTGCATGTAATAACAAAATGTGCAAAAAAAAATATCCAATAAATTTCTGACAAAGTGTAAATGATCATATGAACTATGTGAAAGAAAATATCATGTGTGAAAGTAACTGGAACTGACATAGCAAACACACATAAAAAAAAATCTAAATGTAAAGGGCTATAGTACCAGTGCACACGAAGAACTGAAAACACCAGGAAGTAGTATTTTTGTAAACGATGAACTAATGTGTAATGTGTGTGAAGCAAAATTTTGGGTACTGAGAGACCCAAACCCATGGGTGCAAGTTTGAAATTTTGCCAAGACTGAAAATATTTTTCGCCCCCCCCCCCTCCACTGAGTAAGAACATGAGCACGTAACTCGTGTTTTTTTTCCACAACCATATGACGAAATTAGTTTTTCCCCCAATCTTTCAACAAAATTTGCGACTTTTCTACGATATTTTGCCAAAAATTGTGATTTTTCTACGATTTTGAACAGAATCTTATGATTTTCTACTATTTTTCACCGAAATTTGCGATTTTTCTACAGTTTTCAGCAGAAATCTGCGATTTTCGATAAAATCCAAGTATTTTATACGATCTTTTGACGAAATTCGCGTCTTTTTCGTGATCCTTTGACAGAAATCGCGTCTTTTTCGCGTTCCTTGGATAGAAATAGCATCTTTTTCGCAATCTTTTGACAAAAATCACGTTTTGTCTGCTATCATTTGATGAAAATCGTAGGGTTTTTTTTTTGCGATCAAGTCATGGAAATCGCGTTTTTTTCTCGATATTTTGGCAAAATTCGCATCTTTATTGCGATCCTTTGACAAAAATTGTACATATTTTGTATTCTTTGACCGGAAATAGCATCTTTTTCGCGATCCTTTAACACAAATCACATCTTTTCACGATGCTTTGGCAAAATTCGCATCTTTTTCACGATCATTTGATAAAAATCGCGTTTTTCCTGCAATCATTTGATTAAAATTGTGGAATTTTTTGCGATCATTTGACGGAAATCGCGTCTTTTTCTCGATTCTTTGGGAAAATTCGCGTCTTTTCCACGATCCTTTGACGAAATTCACGTCTTTTCCACGATCCTTTGATTAAATTCACGTCTTTTTGCGATCCTTTGACAAAAATTACCTCTATTTAGTACTCTGACTGGAAATAGCATCTTTTTCGCGATTCTTCGACGAAAATAGCACCTTTTTTCGCGATTCTTCGATGGAAATAGCATCTTTTTCGCGATTCTTCGACGGAAATAGCATCTTTTTTCGCGATTCTTCGACGGAAATAGCATCTTTTTCGTGATTCTTCGACGGAAATAGCATCTTTTTCGTGATTCTTCGACAGGAATTGCGTTTTTTCTGCAACCTTTTGACAGAAAACTCATCTTTTTTGCGATCATTTGACAGAGGGCGCGTCTATTTCGCAATCTGTGACCGAGATGACGTCTTTTCCGCGATCTTTTAACAGGAATCGCGTTTTCTTCACAAGCTTTTGACAAAAATCGCGCCTTTTTTCGCAATTCTTTGATGATATTAAAGTGTTTTTCGCGATTTTCCGACAGAAATAGCGTGTTTTTCGCAATCCTTCGACAGGAATAGCGTTTTTTTCCGCAAGCTTTTGACAAAAATAATGTTTTTTCCCCGTGATCCTTTGATGAAAAGCACGTGTTTTTCGCGATCCGCTTACGTCCTCGGAGATTTTTCCGTCCTCGGGAATTTTTAAAAGACGGAATTCCGCCTCAGGACGGAAAAACTTGCACCCATGCCCAAATCATGAGCAACGTGTGTAATATACAATGAACGAAAATGCAATGAACTAATGTGTAAATTCAATGAACAAAAGTTTCTCCTGTACACTAAGCACAAAACCCATTGTGTTACGTTTAGAAATTTACCGTTGTTTACACTGCCAGTTAAGGGTTAAATTATGAAAAAAAAAAACAATATTGCTGTAATTTTGTTATAAAAGGCACAACAATGTCCAAACAGTGAATGAAGAAAAAAACAACGAAAAAAAAAATCTTGTGAAGTAAAAAAAATGTGGAATTTCTAAGGTAAATTCCATCAAATACATCCTAAAAATGTGAAAAATCCATTACTTTTTTTTTTTTTTTTTTTTTTTTAAAAGAGGCTTTTTTTTTTTTTTTTTTTTTTTGGAATAAAAATTGTTACTACTATATACCTTCTTTCCTGAAAAAGAAAATACAGTCATGAAAAATAAATAGGGCAACATAGTAAACAACCAGTATGTGTGTAAAAAAAATCAATGAACAACGTGTAAAGTGTAACTAGAATCTGGTTAAAGTCTAACCCAGCTACCTTGAGTTTCGTGTAAATTATCAATGAACTACTATGTATGAGAAAAATATACTGTCGACAGAGTTGGGCAAAATACACCGAAAAATCATTTTCGATACAAAATACATTAGTTTTAGAATCTAAAATACAAAATACTTTTCAAATTGAAAAAGTTCAAAATACAAAATACATGTATTTTGAAAATACATTCAAAATACAAAATACATTTGAAAAAAAAAATTATATGAGATTAGATGTTTTGTATATGAGATGTATATGAGATTAGATTAGATGTGTCCGACAAAGTTAGCTGGCCAATTTTAATCCCGACAGTCCTGTCGGGCCTGACCGGACCTGTTTTTCAGTCGTTCCGGGCCTGTCCGGGTCGGGTATCGGGTTTATTTATTTTTTTTTTTTTTCAGAAAGATAAACTCAGATTGGCCTCGTCATCACTTTTTCGGGACCCGGCTTTACTTGTTTCTGCAGATTCGGGCTTCACTAATTCCTTCCAGATCAAATCGGGATCGGGTTTCATTTTTTCCTAGAGAACTAATTGCGGTAGTCAAAAATATTAGTATAGATCCCGATCCAGCCCGTATGAAAACCATTGGCTCATTCCAGCCTATGGGAAAAATCACTAAAATCTGGCCCGACCCGACAATTTTTTTTTTTTTTCTTAATGTACGTATTTTTAAATTGCTATAATTTTACCATTACAATTATTATTCTTTATGACTAGTAAGTATATTTCAGGATAATAAAATTAAAGTGACAAAGGGAAGCAAAGGGAACTCTGAAAATGAATCTTCTATAAATTCTGTCTTAAACAGGAAATGTGTTGATTCATGCAAAATAAGTTTGATAACAAGAAAAAAGAATATGATACATTTACAACAAGCTACGTTCCTCGTCCCTGCTAAGAAATAAACTTGTCTGTAATCTATTTTTTTTTTCCCCTATCCTGTGCGAAATCTTCTCAGAAAATTTTACTGTATAGCATTTTTCGATTTTTAAATTTCCAAGGCATAAAATGATATTAAGACTGCTCTCATCTGTTCTGCTCAACAAGTGCAAATGTTTTGACACATTTACAAATCCATTTTTTAACGGAAAGTTATAAAATTGGAAGGCCTGATTATGGAAGTGATTTGGAATCGAACTGAATTTTCCATTTTTGTATCAATAAATTATCTGTTGAGTTATAATGATTTCGATCACGTGACAAGCACGATTTTCACCCCAGTTTCAGTGGTTATTCTTCTTTCGCGAGGAAATTCAATTCAAAACGCCCACTTTGACATCATTTTCTGAAAAATCTATTGTATTTGCAAATTATGTGAAAATGAGTGGCGATTTCTCCACCTTCTATCTTCATGCATTTCCAAACAAAAATAAATTAAAACATGTGTCATAAAGTTGCCCTTTTTGACTAAGAACAGCCTTAATTATAACAAAAACATTTACATAAAAATAAATATTAATTTTAAAATTAAATATCGCAGTTCAAAGTGATTTTTTAAAAGAAAGTCTATAGACTTTCTTTTAAAAACATGAAAAAAAAATATTTTTTTGCTTAGAATTCCTCGAACAAGATGATTTTTAACCACATCGACACAGAAATTTATGTTTTCTGTGAATTTAATTGATCTGGGCTAATCAAGTTTTTGCACGAACAGGGCCTGGATGAACTTTTAGCTTTTATATCGAGCCGGACTAATTCCGGGATTTTACTTTTTGTATCAGACTGTGTTAATATTTCTTTTCTACGGATCGAAACTTTATACTGGTTCGGTTTGTGTCGGAATGTGCCGAACAAAAAGGGTCTTTGTTCAGTTTAAACCGGACATAATAATTTCGGCCTGTGTAGACCTCTCATTTGTGCTTGCACAAAGCAACTGTTAGGCGTTTTTGTAACACCGATTAAATTCTTTGAAATTATAAATTATCAAAATAAAGAAGCAAAAGGAAAGATAAAGAAAAAAAAATCAATCTATTTGAAAATATTTTTTATAAAATAAACGAAGAATACTTACAGATAAAATGTTGAAATGTATACAAAAATATAAAATCTTTCTTGGGTATAATTCAGCTTCATTTTAAGCATAGGAGTAAAGTAAAGATGAAAATAAGGATTTTTGCTTAGTGGCCACTGGCCGGTAGGTTGATTTTTTTTAGTGGCCAGTTATTGGCTAGTGAAAATATTTTCTTTGGTAAACCAGTAAGTACATTTATGCGACTGAATATTTAATTAGAAGATATATATATATATATATACAAGCTTAGAATAAATAAGTAATATATGAACTAGGTAAAATTATTTTAATTTGTATTGTTTGTATTGTAAACTTGAGTTACTAATTTCCAATCTTTTTTAAATTAACAGCAAAGTTATATGTAACATACATATGTAGTTAGGTACATAAGTCCAACTATGCTTAAGCCCTTTTGTAGCTAACGACATAGATACACCTCTACCCTCTTTTTTATAATTATTTGTATAGAATTATAATGTGACAAAAAAAAATGTTTATTCAACGACTAGCACATATGATTCAAAATATAAAAACTGAAATTCACAACATATTTTCTAAAAAATAAAGGGGCGGCGGTCTCTCCTGAAACTAATGTTATATGTTTCTCCACAATCCTTTGACATAATGTGTATTTTTTTTTTCCTTTTTTGCGATCTTTTGACAAAATTTGTGCTCGTTTTCGCAACTTTGTAACGAAAATTGTGTTCGTTATCACGACTTTTTGACAGTATCCACGTTCGTCATCGTGATTTTTTCACGGTATTCTCGTCCATTATTGAGATTTTTTGACGGTATTCTCTTTTTTTCTGCATGTTTTATTGAAAAAATTCGCATGCTTTGCATTTGTTTTTACGTTTTTTGAAGATATTCGCGTTCGTTAACTCGACTTTTTGATGAACTCTCTTTTTTCGTGTGTTTCTATGATAAAATTAGTGTTTGTTTTTATGTTTTTTGATGACAATCGCGATATTTTTACGGTTTTTGCGTTTGTTATCGCGATTTTTGACGGCATTCTCATTTGTTATTGCGGTTTTGGACGATGTTTGCATTTGTTATCACAATTTTTAGATGGCTTTCGCATTCGTTATCGCAATTTTTTGACAGTATGCACTTTTTTCCGCGTGTTTCTTTGATACAATTCGCATTTTTTGCATTTGTTTTTGTGTTTTTTGACAAAATTCGTGTTCGTTTTCATTGATTTTATGACTTTGCATTTTTTTTTGTTATGAAATTTGCGTTTTTTTGCAGTTTAGCAACGATAAGTGCAATATTTCTGGTTTTTCCACGATTCTTTGAAGATATTTGCGTTTTTTGCGATCTTTTGACAATGTCTTTTCGTGATACTTACACGAGATTAGTGTTTTCCTGTGACTTTTTCACGAAATTTGGGTTTTTTACGATTTTTTGACGAAATTCGCAAGGATTTTTTTGGCGGCTCTTTGACAAAATATTTTTTGGAAAATCCTGCATTTGGCCGGTACTTTCCACATTTTTAGTCGCCAGTGTTTCACATTTAGTCGCCGAGTGGCGACTGGCGAGTGCTTGTTTTCATCTTTAGAGTAAAGTGTTATCAAAACAATCTATAAATCAAAATTATGCTTGGAAATTATAATAGGCCTTCAAAAGAAAAAAAACTCCCAGATTGAAAATTACTTCATAAATATCTTTTTGGAGAATTTATAATTAAGGATAGACAAAGCAGGTTTTAAAGGCCGAAACTGAATTTCGGTGATTGGAAGTAATAGTTAATAATAATACATAACAGAATATAAAGTTTGGTGACATTTAGTGCATTAGTTTTGTTAAAACACTGTAAATCCTGAAAAATGCAGCATAACAGCGCCACCTGCTGGACGATTTGCACCAACACTTAATTAGAGGCGATTTATATTAAGATCAAACTAAATCTGAAATTCGTTGAGAATATAAGCATTACTACTTGAGATAAAGCTAGTGCAGAAATCGTGAAAAATGTAGCATAGTAAGGTCACTTATCTGCTGAGCAATTCACGCCAAAACCTAATCGGCAACAACATATGTCAACATCTAACTGAATCAGAAATTTGATGAAAATCCGTACACTAGTTTTTGAGATACAGTTTTTGCGAAAATTGTGAAAGACAAAGCATATCAGTGGCACCTTTTGGAAGAGTTACACCATTACCTAATATTTAACATAACTTATGTAAACGTCTAACAGAATCTAAAATTTTATTAAACTCTGTGCATTAATTCTTAAGATAGAGGGCCCACAAAATTTGCATCATACACTGATAAACTCATAGACATTTCCTAAAAACCGTCAGTGTTCAGGACCTTCAAAAATATAAATCCATCGACAACCTGAAGTCGAATTTTTTCACGAATCCAATACTTTTTTGTTGTAAAGATACGGAAAAGTAAAAAAAGTGCGAGTGAGTAAAATTCGAAACGGCAGTTCAGTAGTTATTCTTGGACGTATACATAAACACATAGATGTAAAAGCATTGTACAGCCTCCTTCGTAGGTTAAATATCCACCAATATGTATAATAATAAATACGTAATTCGGTTTATTAAAAATACAATTCGATAATGCCTCAAACACTACTACGCAAATATAATCATGCTTCTCATGAATAATAAATAAGAAATAATTTAAAAAGGAATGTTAAATAAACATGTTAAATATTTTCGTTTAAATCTTGGGAATATCATAATGTGTAGGGGGTATCATGATACCAAATAAGTTTATTAAGTTATTTTTTTAAAGTCATGTTTTTTTTTTTTGTGTTTAATAAATGTCTTCTATCAATGCATCAATTTTCGTCTTGGTCTGTTTTGAAAACCCTCTGATCTTGAATGAGTCATTACATTAAAAAACTTGAAGCCGTGCGGGAAAAAAAAAAAAAAAAAAAAACTACGCCCAGGCAAAGTTTTAATTTGGCGCACCCCCCTCTTACCCAAAACTTCTCCTTGTAATAGGCCAAAAATAACGTTGGTACTATAAATTTGGCGCCCCCTCAATTTCTGCGGCCTGGACAACAGTCCCCTTCTCCCTCCCCCCTTTCTCACGGCGCTGTTAAAAATACTTTAAATACTCATAACGTAATTTTCCTTCAGTTTTATTGCAAAGATGTATTTAAACATAAGTATGCTATACATGAAATAATGATTGCAAATTAAAAATTCCTATTGTTATTTAAATATGAAAACACTGCTTTCTCTGAAAGAATCATTTATTGATTTTTTTTTTTTATTAATTTGCAAAGTTAAATGTCAAACATTTCTAACACACACTCTCTGAACAATGAACGTTGATCTCGGTTGATACATAAATACTCGGGATACTCAGGATACGTAAATAACTTCACAATTAGTAATATGTAAATTTCTATGCTTGTATATCTGTACAAAATACAAAATGTTTCATTAATCTTTTGTAAATTTTAGTCTAAACAAATATATATGCACATTCCCGCATATTGAAAGTAAATATTCTTCTAAAGGGGGGATAATTTTGCAATTAAACAAATTAACATTCTCATTGATTAAAAACTTTCATCTGTAAAACTTCCGTTTACAATCGAAACTCAAAAAGAATCAAACTTTGGCTTTGTACAGCAATCGTACACAAACATTAAATTACATTTCTTCTCTACTACTACATTCCTTTTTTTATATGGTTCTTTAAAAAACACTAGACACAGCAAAAATCTAAATAATTCTTCCTGTTTATCACACAGCAGTTTTTGTTGTTCGCTTAGAAACGTTATAATTATAAAATCTAGAACTTTAGAATTGTAACAGTTCAGCAAAAATGCCTTAATAAAACAAAAGTGATTCTAATCCTTATCGTATCAGTAGTTGTAAAGTATGTTTGCATTAACTTTCAGAAACGAACCCTATAAGACAAAGAAAACAGAAGGCTCGTATTATTCTTTTATGAATTTTACATCTGCAGTTTCAAGGAAGCAACTGGAAACCTGCAGAAATGTATTTTGAATATGAAATGTATTTTCAAAATACAAAATACTTAAAAAAACATTTCAAAATACATTACCAAAATACTTTCGTTTAGTGAGGTTAAAATACAAAATACAAATGTATTTTGAAAATGTATTTCAAATACATGTATTTTCGATACTGCCCATCTCTGACTGTCGAATACTATATTAGCAAAAGAATACACATAATAAAATAAAATGTTTACATACACAATATTATTAAAGTGTAAATGATTTAAAATTTTATTAAGAGGCATCAAATCTAAAATAAAAAAAATCTCTTTTTTTTTACCTGATCCAGTCATGAAAGATGATATGTTTCAAAGCAGGCAAAATAACAAAACATTATACACCGACATGAATTTAAAACAAATGCTGTCATATATGAGAGAAAAATTGAAATAAGAAATATTGTTATCGAGTCACTATTTGTACAACTAATGAATTATCACCCGTGTGTTTACCTGTGTAAAAGTAATTCAAACGTACAAATTATTTCATGCATAAAATTTTAAATGCATGTGCGATCACTGTGTACAATTAATTTATGTACACACCTTATGTAAAACAAAAAAAAACTTAAATTATTCTAAGTGTTCGCGTTGTGTGAATAATTAAAATATTTAAAAAATCGTGTAAATAAATCCATTTCAGTCTTTGACTAAGCAAGTGGCCAACTTGCTCAACCGAACCCTGAAATCAAAACATCAGACACATTGCTGCTCCCGGGAAAACAGCACCATGAATGATGACCTAACACAAAATAAATTTAAGATTTTATGACTGCCAAAATGAAAGAACAAATACATAAAAATGTACTGTGTAGGGGTATGCCAAATGCCACATATACCAAAGTGTAAAAGTGTAAAAATGTAAAAATAAAATGATTTTATTAGATTCTGTGACTATCTTTCATTTAAAAAGCGGGGGAAAATGAGATAGTATCTTCTCTGTGTGTATAAGCTTTCATATTACATCTTGAAAGTGACTCAAAAAATCTATTGATAAATATGACAGAAAGTCGAATCAAATAGAAAAACACATTACTGAAAAATAATGTGTATTATTATTATTTTTTTTTTTTTGGAAGAGACCGGAATTAGAGAAGTGTATTAAAATCTGCGTAATAATAATAACTGCCAACTTACAACTGTAGGAAAAATAAATTTAACTTGCTCCTTTTTTCTTACGATGTCACAGATGCAAAAGTTAAACTTTCGAAGCCCAATACTGGACTCTCTATTTAAAATTATGTGTTTAGGTATGATACACAAAAAATGTATAGTACTTAAAATATAAAAGTGGGATTGTCACTCTTACCTGTATATACAATAAACATAAACAAGTGTAGGTATATAAAAATTCACAGCAAATATATATAGGTATAAGAGAAAAACCACAAGAAAAGTATGGTGTCTATATATTAAGTGTACAAGTCTCAAAATTATTAATTGCAAAGCAAGTTTTTTTTTTAATCTCAGCTAGAAGAGAAATTTTATTTTTATTTTTATTTTTTTTTTTTTGTGAACAAATACTACTCTTTTTTTTTATAAGGTGTGTAACTATTTCATAAGAAAAACAAACAGTGTGACTTTAGTCAAGCAAACTGCATCACAAAATATTGTTATTGGAGAGAAGAAAAAAAAAAAAACGAATAGAATGCAATGATACAATAAAAGCACTGAAACGATTATACACAAAAATGCGAACCAGCGCACATGGCTGAGTGTATAACCGCAAGCACCCGACACGCAATTCAAGAGCTCAAAAATAGATTAAGTAATCATTTCTGAATTGCGAGTTTGTCACACCGCAGAATATCCCTGCATCACCGGAACATCAAAATAGGGAGAAAAAAATAATGTAGGACCTTCAAAATGACTACTGGTATACCTGCATATTATGAATGGTAAAAGTATAAAATGAATAAATGAATATTTACGTTTACGGGGGGGGGGGGGACTGAAACAAGTAACAATTAAACACATATGAGGATGCAGCGATACACGTGTAAAATTGAAAAAAAGGCTTTCACTAGTAATGACTGCAAAATGTAAATTTGTGTGTAAAATTGGTGGGGTATCGCTGAATCCAACACACTTACTAAAGTCAAACTGTACATAAACTGACAATTTAATTTGAGAAAAAAAATATGTCAACACCACAACTTATTTTACGCACCCTTGAAATTATTAAAGAACGAAAAAAAATACACTGCAATAAACTAGTGTCTAATGCATTTCACTGTATATTTAAAAAAAGCAATCATTGTTGTCAGAATAAAATTAATTTCAACTTAAAATAGGTGACTGAGTATAACTGAGAAAGAATTTAATAACAGTCATGCAAAACAATTTTGAGCACTTTTAAAAATATGATTACTCTTTACCTGTACATAATTATTCATGTAAAATATATATTTTATATGAAAATATGTGACGAATTACACCAAAAAAAATATGTACTGCTTTAAATATTAAGACATTTAACGGAACCACAATCTACTACAAATATATTTACTAAATGTTTACAAACCTGAGACAAAAATATTATAAAAATACCTTTAAATAGTTAAAATATAGAAAACATAAAATATCTAAAAGTAATAAAAGGCATGAAATTTCTAAGAAGAAATAATCTATGCAATGGCATCAATTGAAAATATTAGTACCACAATGTTTTATAGAGCGTAATATTAGCTTCTATTTTTTTGTACGAAATCTCATAAGGAATGCACAAAAACGTTGTGTATTTTTATAAAAATAATTAACAAATTCTAGATTAATATCAGTAAAAACACTTATAGAAGGGTTATAGCTTTACAAACAAAACACATCACGAAGAAAATGAAAACTTAAAAATAAAATAATAAAGTGCTTCATTTCTAAGTTGTGACAAGACCTGTCTATAATTTACATAATGAAGGCACAACTCTTAATATTTTAAGCAATATTTTGTATCTCCTCAAAAATTATACTAGAAACTGTTTTAATAGAGGAAAATCATATTTCAAGTAACGTAAAATCCTGGAAGCATTATACTTCCTTTTTTTTTTACCAAAAACTCTCTATAAATAATAATAAGAGACTTTAAAATGCCTTTTAAGCAAAACATGCATTTACATCGCAACATCTCCATAGAAATATGTTACTTACCTTAGCTGAAAGAAAAGAAATAATTAAAACTGAAGGCCTTGCGACTTGATGTAATCTATATTAGATATTATCGTTAAAATCTTATTCTATATCTATTTAAATATACTGCACTTTGAAGCGCGAAAAAAATAAAAACAAAACATTCCTTTTCCAAATAACACCTTCCTAATTAACGGATACATTAACAACAGCATGTGTCCTTGCTAATTTTGCTGCGCTATCTGTTTTGTATGTTAATCTAGGATCAGCTGCAAGCCTGTCTTTAAAAAGTATTAACTGCAGAGGTCTAAAGTGGTGATGTGTAGTAAATTTCTCAGATGGAAGTTCATTGACATATTTATCTCCTTTTTCTTCATGAAAACATTAAGGAGCATTATGATTCATTTAAGTCCGGCACTGATGAGTGGCGAAGAAAATTTAGCTTGCCAGGGAGAATTCCAGGGTTGCAGGCGCAAACACAGTGTTATGTTGAGTCATACACTTGCAGGCGAAAAGAAAATAAATTGAAGATTTTTTGTTGAAGTTGGTTACTGCAGAAAAGTCATAATTCTCCCAATAATTAAATAAAAAGGCTTTACTAAAGTCACTTGCAGTAAGAATAGATGTTTGATGAAAATATTCGCTTCGAAATAGTTTTCATTTCTTTCTTTTTTTTTATCGTGATAACTCGAAAACAATCCAACATTCGTCATGAGACACGGAAAGGAGGTATACCGTCAAATGTTCGAATGATTGAAGAACATCTTTAGCCTATTACTGCCATCCACATACCGTAGTTTTTTTTTTTTTTTTTTTTTTTTACTTGGAGAAAAAATACGGCACTTTGCACCAGTGTGTGTAGGTGCGTATTCACTCCGCATCGGTGATGTAATCACGGGTTCAAGAAAAGACAAAAAAACTCCAAGAGAAGACGAATTATTCTTGACACATAATCCTTTTATTGAAGAGCATCAGGCATGTAAAAAGGCTCCGGTCGACGGTAGTCAGTCCCGTCGACCGCCGGAACGTAGGAGAATATTATGTCACATTACAGTACAAAGGATGAGAGCCGAATGATAAAAAATACAATTTTTGAAACCACTGTCTTTGGCGTATTACATTGGTATTTATCGCCAATAACGAACACCAGATGTACATTTTCGATGATAGGAGACATGCATTTGATTTTCGTTACATAGAGTGCAATGAGAATGCTCAAAGTGTAAAATTTGAAATAATTAATGCCAAACGATAAAAGGGTGTGTATGGCACCGGAAAACCACAAGGACTGAATTCTTTACATAGGGTTAACAAAAGTCTCACGGGTTCAGAAAGGAAATTAATTCTAATGAAATAAAATAAAAACAAACTTAGCGCATCTGGTTCTTAAGTGAATAGCGTTTAACTATGAATAAATACAGGCTAGAACTAACTCTTTAAATGGTTGTTGCTATGGGAAAATACTTACAGTTACATGAACAAACGGATGTACGTTGTGGTTTTAAAGAAAGAATTAGAGATAACTGAAATTATATTTTAAAGGAAAAATGGCCGTTAGTACATGAATGGAATTAAAGGGATTAAAAATCTAGCTTATTAAATAAAGTTACAAATTAAGGGAATATTGTAATTTTAACTAAGGGGGAAAACAATTAACTAATATGTACAGGAAAACACCTTTACAGTGGCGTTAATGCGTAAAGTACCAAATTAAGAAATTAAATTGTATGTTTTAAAGAAATTCATACATACATAAATATAGATAATTGTAAATTAATTATGCATAGTATTTATTAATTATGTACTACTGGTAATTATCAAAAACTTTTTTTTTTCACATACAATAATACATAATTAATTCATCCATGATACAAAGATTTTCTAATTGTACGAATTTCATTTAATTAAAAAATTACTTGAGTTTTAGGTATACACACCCTGATTTTTCTTTGATAAGGAATTTTGTAAATGATCAATTGTTATTCTAGAACTTTCTCAAAGAATATTTGAAACACTAATTGCAGTTTAAACTATTTATTTTCTATGAGGTGATTCATAATTGATGACTGATAATTATAAACAATGAAGTTCATTGCAATACATTCATTTGAGCTGATACAGATACAGTTCAAATCAATGACTAATGTTGAAAATTTCCGAAGGAAGAAACAAGATTTATGGAATACTGAGTGTTGCTGTCCAGCCGAATTTTCAGCCACGCTTTTGGCAAAACTCAGATTTTGGGCTGAAAACAATACTTTAGGTTCATCTCTATTTAATGCAGTAATTAATACACATTACTTACATTAATAAAATTGATGTAAATTAAAATTTAAATTGGTTTCATGTTTCATTCTACCTTTAGTAAATGATCTCTTCTATTTACCACAAGTTCCAGAAATTAAATAATTAAAAAATATATTGGTTAAATTGAAATGGATAACATATAATTGATTCTGCGTATTTTTGATAAAATTTCATTTCTTTATTTAGCCAATGGCTGGAGATCTTTGGATAGGTGGTTGTGTGTGATCTCGGCTAAAAAAAACAATGTAATTATTAAATTAACATATATACTTAAATTTGTTTTGGTCCAATGAAATTAATTTATATAAGATTAAAGGAAGTAGATATTTATTATATCTTACAAAATTGAAAATATATGGTAAATTTTTAAAGAAAAACAGTTTCTTCCACTTGGAAGAAACCTATTTCTTCCGGCCGGTTTTTTCCATGGTTTTTTCGTGGTTTTCTCCACTGTGGAAGAAACTTGCCAACCCTGCTCTTTACCAAGGCATTCGACCACCTTTTTGGGCGAAGCGTTATTACTCAGCTGTCAGTTTCTCCTCTCCCCGTGAAAATGTCCCTCCCACATTAAACGGAGAGGTCAGTTTTTATAATTGGTGATTCTTTGGGGAAGAAAAACAAGTATTTTGGCGAAAGCTTCTTTGGACGCATAAATAAATTACCAACAGATTTGTAATGAGGAGCGCATTTTTCCAGAGGAAATTTTATAACCGCGAAATGTTTATTATGGCTCTCAGACATAAAACTTCCCAAAAATTCCATAGAAGCACAACATTTCCCAATCAGTGTTAAACGTAAAATTCACTCGAATTTTATTAAAACAGTCTTCCTTGAACCTGCATATAAAACACTGTATTCGCAATCATTTAATTTAAATTTTCCATTAATTAAAAATAAACAGTCCTTCTCAGGGCTAAAAACAAACAGCTCTTTTCCGAGCTACACTGGTTATTTTGGAATCATATTTGGATAAAATATAATAATAACAGACACATGCTGAATTTTTTTACTTGCTTATGAACTTGCTCCTTATTATTATTTTTAAGTTACTGTAGCATTATGAAATGTAGATAATATGCCCTCCCCCCCCCCTTCCAAAAATACTCAGTATATTTTTATTTTAATAGGTTTAATGAAATATTTCCCTGTTCGCTCGAAATTTCTATTCTCCCACCTCGTCGCTACACAAAATTTCTGCTTCACCCCATCTCGCGGCATGAAATTTTATTTCTTTTTTTCTTCCTCCCTTACACTTTTGATACAAAAATTTAAGGCATTGAGAAGGCTTAAAAAATCCTGTCAACCTCTTTCTTGTTCATAATAGTAAAGAATCAATAATGTAAATTACAAGACTCCTTCCTACAAAATTTAACAGGGTTCATACAGAGTTGGAAAGAAAAAATCCAAGGAGTCCAAAAACTCTTAAGGACTTGACACTTTTTTGTTATTTATGATGCATTGCACTTGCACACACCAATTTTTAATGCCCCATTTGGAGAGAAGAACATTTCAAACAAATTTTTCTCTATTATAATCTAATTATTGGTGTTGAAATTGCACAGAATTAACAGCCTTGGTGATTTTGTAAGTTTAAATAAAAAAAATACGAAATCAACTTTCCTATGCAGAGACCAATGGTCATTGGTCATATACAAAAAGATCAGGCAAACTCTAAATACTTATTAGGTATATTGCATACATCTTTTAAAAAAATTTTCAAAAAGTACAACAACAAAAAAAGCTAATTTAACATACACGAAAAAATATAACTTTTTTTACAATCGTGATTTTTTTTTTCCGAGAACAATATTATTTAAGTGCAAAACCACAATACAATTTAAGGAGTTTCTAAGGAGTATTTTGTTTATCTAAGTAGTTCTAAGTACTACTTGGGAACGTTTTCATTTCTAAGTAGTTTCTAAGGAGTCCAAGCAGTCTGTACGAACCCTGTTTAAGCTCCAATAGCATAAAAAGTTAGGCTCTTTGTAGCAAAAATTAAACAATCTAAATTATTATCTCCCAAAATATCCACTTCACTTCTTACTCCCCTTCCCCCCCCCCCCACACACACACACAAAAAAAAAACTTCTAGCACACATATGCAAATTTTTTAATCTTTTAGATTACGTGTTTGCCATATTTTTTGCACTCTAAGAAAAATAAGTCATCTAAATTATTCGCAAACTCATTCCAGACCACTCTCCCCCCCCCCACACACACATACACACACCAAAAAAATTCTTCATTTATGCAGCTTGACAGTTTTAAAGTGAGCCATATTATTTTCTTACTGTACAATCCTGTATGTTTAATATGTCTTTTCGTTTTCTCAGTACAACGTGGAATATTCTAACAGCGCACTATTATTCCATCAATTTCTACCACTGTTACTTCCTTAATAACAGATTTTTTTTATTTGCGTGTGTACCTCCAACTCCACCCCCCCCCCCCCCATAAAAACGAACAAATAAATGCTATAGATTTCATATTTTAGTATGAATACATTTAAATAATGCACAACCGTTTATGCGCATATATATATAATACATATCTCTGGGGGAAAAAAAAAAAAAAAAACACACTTTATATTAAATAGTGAATATTCTATAGTAAATTTGAACACAGTAGTCTTTTTTTTTTTAATTTAATATCTACACAAGTACTCTCACTTAAAAAGTATGTAAGGGAATGCTTTTCTTTTCTTTTTTTCAATTGTAAAAAAAAAAAAAAAAAAATTTTAGAAAAATGCTGTTAAAATGGACGTTTTAAACAGGATTTCCGAATATGATAACTTATTACAGGAAACAACTTCGGTCATGAGGCAACAACTGCTTATAACTCAAGATGAACTTAATTTATCGGAAAGTATTAAAAAAATGTGTGATTACAATTCCCTTCAATATTTATGCCTGTAAATATTATGCATTCATCATGAATAAAAATTGATACCGAAAACCTACCAGACTTACGAGTCCCTCATCACTAATCATTTATAAACTTACAGTAACCGAATTCATTTCTCTTCCCTTCTTTTTGTGTATGCGTATACAAGAAAAAAAAAAAAACTAAGTAAATTCTATGCAGTTTACATTCTTGCTGTACACTTCACATCAATTTCAGAATGTTTTAATATGTAGCATTTTAAAAATAATGATTTTTTCATTTATAATACAGAGGACAATTTTTCAGTGCATGTGTATATCCATTCACAAACAAATTTTATTAAAATATACTTTTAAAATTTAACATACTAACTAGCACATACAAACTACGATGTAATTAAGCTGTAATTTTTTTTTTTTTTTTTTTTTGTAAACAATACATTCTCATAGGCTATAATGCTTTTTTTTTTTCTTTGTTTTTATATCCTGAATAGGAGATTTAGAATTCATTGCACTTCAAGTAACGTTCTGAAAAAAGTTTTAAGGCTATTCTATTTTTTTTACAAATGTATTAAGTGCTCTTATTTTGAATCTGTGTAATCAAACATACTCGCTTCTCATCTTTCAGTAAAGGCAAGAGATTTTTTTAAATCAAATATTGTTAAAGTTTGCGTTCTGAATTAAATTTCCCCGTACAATAGCACAGGAAAGAAAAATTGTCATATGACAGCAAAATCTTATGACTGAAAATGTCACTATATATCGGAAGGAGAATTATTTTTCCTTTTTTCATAATTGACAAACAAATTGGGGTTAATACATTTTTACTAGCATATAGTTAAGCTGATTTAAAATTTATAAGAAATACATGCCCATTGTCAACAATGCTTCTTTTTTTCTCCTGAGAACGCGAAATATGAATTTTAGAATTAATTGTATACCATGCAATGTGCTAAAAATAATTTAAGCTTTAATAGTTTGTAGTGTCAGTTCAAACGATGCTGATCAGTTGTTTTTATTATTATTATTATTAATATAGACTTTTTTATTCTTACGATATACATGACATTTTCAGTCATAAAAATTTTAATGTACTTTTCTCAATGATTTATATGTAATAATTAACACCTCAACCGCTAGCATTCATGTTAAATATAACAATGAAAGTGATACAAAATGGTGATAATTGGCATAAGAAACAACCCTCCGCAGTATTTCCTAGAATTATGCAGCAACCCTGGTTTGTAATGCACGCCCAGCACTTTCCGCACATCGAAACAAAGGTGTCCGGAGAGGTGGTCACTCCAATGTGGGTGAAAAAATATTCCAAGATTTTGCCATACTAAGGGAGTGGGATTTTAGACTCCTATAGCCGGGGATAGAAGGTTAAGCAAAAAATCATCAAAGAAAAAAGTTCTTAAGTGACACGGGGGATGCATAATTTCGTCGAAATATTACGGGAAAAGTCCCAATTTCAACAAAGTAATCGCAGAAAACTGCGGATTTTTAAGAAATCGCGAAAAAGCGACACATTTTGTTAAAAAAAAAAAAAAAAAAAAAAAATCAAGGAAAACAACAAATTTCCTCAAAATATCACGAAGAAACTGCAAATTTCTTCTATAAATATTTAAAAGACAACAGATTTTGTTGAAAGATCGCATGAAGCAACGAGGATTTCATTAAAAAATCACAAAAAGGCAAATTTCGTAGAGATTCTTTTGAAAAGTGACAAGTATCCGCAAAACATCGTGATAAAACGGTAGATTTCGTCAAAAAATCATGAAAAAATGGCAAATTTCTTTTAAAAATCTCAAAAATTAGCAAATTTTGTTAAAAAATCATGGAAAATGGCAAAGTTTGTAAAAAAAAAAAATCGCGAAAATAGGCAAATTTCATTGAAAAATAGCAAAAAGACAACACATTTCGTCAAAAAAATCGCGAAATACCCCAAAAATCATGTGAAGCAGTGCAAATTTCCTTAAAAAAATGCAAAAACGGCAAATCTTGTTTAAAAAAAATGAAAAACAGCAGATTTCGTATATAAAATACAGTCAAAGATCTATAATCTGCACAAGTTGGGGCCAAAGGTTGCGCGGATTATGGAATATTGCGGATTATAGAGAATAATGGATTATGCGTCATTTTATTATTCTTAGACAGCATTTTAACTCTATAATCAGTATAATATGGAACGATAAATATGAAATCTAGTAATTAAATTAATTATTTTCAAAAAGTGCTTTTTTAATGTTATTTTATTTAAAAAAAAATTATATATGTGCTTCCATCTACATGTAGTTTTCACATTTACACTTTATCCTGCACATTTCTTAATGATATGAAGCTAAAATTTAGACCGCTTCAGTCAAACATATACTTTGCTCATAACTCTCCATGAACTTTAAAGTTTGTACTAAAGTACGATGATTTTTCATTAAAAGACTTAAAAAAAACACAAGCAACCAATTTACATGAGGCAAACTCGAGCAAAAGCCAGCAGTGATAACCGCACTCACGTGGGACTGTTTACAAACATTAGCAGTGAAAATAGTGCCACCTTTCTTTCACTACAAACGTTCTACGTTTCCGTTATTCATTCTGCACGTTGCTGCATATGCATTAGAGTAAAAAGTAAAATCAATACTTGATGACACGCGAGCTGTAAATTCATAAACATCAACTCATCAACTGTGCTTGTTGCCAAATTAAGAACGTAAATAGAATGATAAAAAGAGCTCCCCGGCTAAAGCTTAGTTTCTCGAAAGATCGAATCTTGAGAAATCAATCAGAATTCGCCTGTAGTTGAAGGTTCTCGTTTTCCTTTTGTGATGTTTGCGAAACCTCGGCAATCTATCACTATGATTGGTTACATTGATTCGACCTTCCCAACCCATAATATCTAGTTCTCAGTTGGTGCTGTGTTGCTGCTAGGATGCGCGACGCACACAAAATATAGCGTTTTCATTGGTTATTTACTCTTCTGAACTTACACAAACTGAAATAGCTACGAATGAAAAGTCGGCATTTCGAACGTTCGTGTAAGCTTAATTGCGTTCCATAATACAGTTCAGTTTTTTACTGTTAATAAAATAAAAGAGTAAATTTTTAAAAAATACATGTTTTATTATGATTTTTATTAATTTTTTTATTATTTGTTTAAAAAAAATCATTTTTGGATCACAGATTTGTAAATTTTCTTAAAAGTTTATTTCATTGTTTACATTCGTAAAGTAACACGGATTAAGGAAAATTGCGGATTATGGGTCCGCGGATTATAGATCCTTGACTGTATCGCAATAAAACGGCAGATTTCGTCAAAGAATTGCGAAAAAAAGGCAAATTTCGTATAAAAAAGATCGCAATAAAAGGGCAAATTTTGTTAAAATACTCATACATAATTTTTTCGGGAACTTATACTTTTCATCTGGGAACCTATATTTTTCATGTAGGTTCCTGGCTGGGAACCTTAAAATTTTTAGAATTTTCAAGCCCTGAAAACTATTAAGAGAAATTTTCTTTACTTGTTGAAAAATAAATGTGCAAGATACAAATTTATAAAATATTGAACATTTGAATGTAGAAGATAACAAGTATCACTATTGTTTGAATTTCTTTTTTTTGAAAAAGGGGGCAAGGGCGATTTATTGAAAAAGGCATTTTTGCAGAAAAAAAAAAATAGTTGTTGAATAAAGTGATGAGACTTTCTTTATAAATGTATGTTTTTCTCAGTCATATTTACTCAGAAAGACTTGGAGCAGTCAAAAGCGGATTGTGAAGCAGGAAAATCTGCTTTTGGAGCAGCAAAAAATAATAATAGTAATTCTGAAGCAAGAAAATAAGTTTTTGGAACATGAAAATTCACTCCTGGCATCAATTTTTTTTTTTTTCGCACCCCTTTGACAAAATTTCATGTTCATTTCATATTTTTTCATGATCTTTTGATGAAAATTGCCATTTTTTTCGAGATTTTTTGACAAAATTAGCAATTTCTTTGCAAATCTTTTGAATAAATCTGTAGTTTTTTTGACGAAATCTGGTTTAATTGCGATGTTTTGATGAAATCTCATTTTTTCGCGATTCTTTTGACAAAATTTGTCGATTTTTTGCAATCTTTTGACGAAATTTGCAATTTTTGACAAAATCTCATTTTATCGAAATTTTGCCGCTTTTCCTGAATTTTATGACAATATTTGCTTTTATAGAGATTTTTTGATGAAATTTGTTGCTTTTTGACATTTCTTTGACAAAATTTGCCATTTATTGAGATTTTTAGACAAAATTTGTCGTTTTTTTCGCGATCTTTTGAGGGAATCTGCCGTTTGTGAAATTTTTAGAGGAAATTCACCATATGAATTCTTTGCCAAAAAATAGTCGTTATTTGACAATTTTTTAGAGAAAGTTACTGACAGAGAATCGTGAAAAGATACGAATTTCGTTCAGGGATTACGATTTAAAAAAAACGTGAATTTCGCAGAGTCACGAAAAAAAAGTTTCTTCCACAGTCCTTTGCTATAAAATTTGCATTTTTACGCGGCATTTTGATGAAATTCACGCTTTTTGTTTCTATACTTAGATAAAATTCACGTTTCTTCAGCAGCCCTTTGAAAAATAGCATTTTTTCTGCGGTCATTTGACGAAATTAGTCTTTTGTCCGCGGACATTTTAAAAAAATCGCGTTTTTCCGTGGCTCTCTAACAAAATTTCTATTTTACACCCGATAGTCTGACAAAATTGGCATCCTTTCTATGCCTTCTTGACGAACTTCGAAGTTTGTTTTCCGATTCTTCAAAATTCACACTTTTGTCTGCTACATTTTGATGAAATTAACGCTTTTTCGGCGATCCTTTGTCGAAGTTAGCGTTTTCCTCTCAATTATAAAACGAAATACGCTTTCCCCCACGATTCCTTGATGAAATTAGTGTTTTTTTTTCTTTCTTTTCATTTCTTTTTTTTTTCTTTTGTGTGTGTGTGAACGATTGACGAAAATTTTAGGCAATCATTTGTTGAAATTCGCGATACTTTTTATGCCTCAATTTTCTGATCCATGATATAAAAAAAAAAAGAACAGAATGTTTTTAGTTCTTGGAAATTTCGGAACAAATCTTATTAAAAAAAACTTGACCTGTCAAAGACTTGTTTACCGCAATGCATGCTTTGAGAACACGCGGTCTTAAATGTTGTATGAATGAGAAGACAACTAGCAGGCGCGCATTCAGTTCGGACGCAACAGCAGTAAGGGCGTTTTTTCAAAAGAGGGGAAAGAAGGGTGCTATTTTTTTGAATGAGCGGCAAGAGAGGCGCTAGATTTTTAATGAGGAGCAAGATGGGCACTGTTTTTTAAACTAAAGGGCGATTTGTTACTTTCGAATCAAGCTTCCTAGCTACTAACGTCCAGATGAAAGGAAAGCTTCATAGAAAAGTAAAAAAAAAAGCATGCCGATTTGTTGTAATTAACTCTGGAATTTCCGGGGCACTTTTAGTGAAATCCCCGGAATTCCGGGGATTCCCCGGAACACAAACAGGCATAGTCAAATTATAATTTTGCCCCGGGTGCAATTTTCTCTTCGCAAGCCCCTGATAACAGCTTGTGTGTGTGTAATTCCTTATGAATGAGAATATGCAATTATGAGAATGTATGTTTTTGTCACAAAAAAAAAAAAACTCCGCAATATGTACATTTTCCCCCTTTTTTGCAAGAAAAGAAGAAACAAATTCAGGTTGGTAGAATAAATTTGACGTCCCCCACATTCCGCGCCTGGGGCGACCTGGCCCTGCATACGGGCCTGAATTTGGTCTGACAAAATTAGGATCAATTTTCAAATGGATCAGGCTGGCAGAGTTGGAATAATATTTTTAACAGGCGGATTGCCCCAAAAATAAGAGTTGTCAGCCGGCAGACGAAAAAATTATTTGGGCCGGGCGGTCCGATTTAAAAATTTAAATTAAACGGAGGATAAAATATGAACTATTTTAAATGGATTTGACGTTCGCGAGAATAAGCACAAATTTCTGCACAAGCTGGTGCTAGTTTGAAAACATCATTATAAAAACAAAAATATAAGATGTCTAACCTAGAGATCGGACGGCACATCGTGTGTGATCGCGCGTTTAATTTATTCAACAGACACGGGCCGGGCCGAAATCAGGCTAAGTTATTCACGCGATAGTGTAGCTGGTCAATATATTTTGTAAAAATAATAATTGCAATAATAAATATCTGTCAACGGAATATTATTTGCGGGGAAAATGCCATTCGATTTTTGTAGTTTCCAAATGAGAGCACGTGATAAATTTTGCATTTCCGAACAAAATTTAATTCAGAAGTACGCCAAAAAAGTAACTCTTTTCCTTTTTCTTTTATTGCAAACTATTTATTTTTATTTATGAATTTGTATCTGAATGTTGTAAAATTCTGAGTTTAATTAATCATTAAAGATATTAAATTGTGTTTAAGAAAAAACTGATTTTACTATAGAAATTGAGTTGGGTCTGACAGAACCTATTTACTTGACTTTGCAGGAGACAAGTCAGGCTTGTTCTCATTGATTTTGTCCGAGCTGGCTGGGCCCAGGGCAGTACGGGACAATGTAAATTTCGTTGCCGCATGTTATGCATAGTCATTTAAGGGCAAGGTCGAATTGAAAACTGAGAAAATATAAGTGGGTCGGGCCGGTCAGAAGTTTTTTCTTTTACATAGTGTCGAACCTACAAGAATTTGATCCATGCAGATATCTTACTTCCAAAGAATAGTTAACTTTGTTTTCTTTCCACACATTCTGTTTGTAAATTGCGAGTCAAACTATTATATTTTTCTTACTCTGCAGATTCTTTTTACGTGAGATGCGCCACGTTGAAGAGAAGTATTTGTTTATTGATGCGTAATATGAGTAATCATTGAATACTTGAGAATGCAGTTTACGTATTATTTTATTCTGCGATGATTTAATTTAAAAGCACTTAAAAGGAGTTAAACATTTGAGCTGCGTTATACTTTGGGAGGATTTATTGTTATTGTTTGCTCAGCTCTGCATATAATCGTTGTATTTATTTAACATAAATAATGTTTTAAATAAGCTATATAATGTAAGTCATTAGAACAATAGGGTGGTAAAATTTGAAATAAATCAATGCAAGGCAGGGTTGGCATTTTTGCCGGCAAAAAGGTATTTTTGCCAGGACAGTGGAAAAAACTGGAAAAAACCAGGGGAAAAATGGAAAAAACCGGCAAAAATGGAAAAAACCTATTTGTCTTTAATGTGTAATAAAATCTGCATGCTAATAAGGATAATAATGGTATAAACAATTAAATTTAACAGTGTACTATTTAATATTTTAATTTAATTTGCTAATTAATTAATATTAAATAATTTAAATCTTTAAAAAATAGGTAGGATTCACTCTTACTTAAGAATTTAAGAACAAAATAAAAAATTACATACCTAATTTATTTTTCTTAAGTCAGGGATATGTTTAAGAAAATTTTAGGTCCTTTAAAGGACCCTTCATAAAATAATTTATTTTAAAATAGGATCCTTTACAAAATTCTTTAACCTCAAACAGGACCCTTCATAAAATTATTTGTCCCTGAAATAGACGTTTCACCTTCAAATTGAACTTTTCACAAATTTAATCATTTAAAAATAAAATCTGCCCTGTTAATAAACAATTGAACTCACCAAAAAATATATTACTTGGTTTCTTTATATGTGAAGGTTAGAACCTGAAAACACTAATAATTTAAAATTCACAAAAGTATGTCTAGAATTTTCACAAAGACAAGAAAAACTTCTTAATTTAACAAAAGCACCCTGTGAGAAAAGTCTAGACAGACCCCTGTAAGTAAAATATTTTATCAGTCATTAATATGTATATATTTTTTTAATTATCAAAAGATTTTATACAATTTTGTTATTTTTGTTTTATGTCATGAGACTTAAGGAATGTAAATATTTAAGTCTTTGGTACTATTTTATAGCTATTTATCTGATAAAACTAGTTTGTTAAAGATAAAATAAGTAAATTAAATTGAAAATTATGCATTGAAAAAACTGTTATGGCTTATTAGGAAACTAGATTTTTTTTCTGTCACTTTTACTCTCCAAGAAAAGAACAAAATGTTAAATTATTTAGATTTACTTTCAGTAAGTAGCCTGTTGTCTCTATATCTTTTTGCATTATATTCCCCCTTCCCCCACCATAGCAGATGCTTGTCATGTATGGCTAAATTTTTTGAAAAATGAAGAGTTAAAACCACATTTTTCAAAACTAAAAAAGATATTTGAACAAGCAATTTTGCCATGTCATCTTGTAGCAAATTTGTTACATCGAAAGTACAGAGATGAACTTCTAAATTATGAACAAAAAGAAAGCTGTAAAGCATGGTTATCTAAAATCAATCCTGATTTTATATCTTATATTATTAATTTTAAGCTCAAAGAAAAACCCTTTCCTAGCTCATATTTTGCAGAAGTGATTAATAGTGTCAGTGCATGTAATTAGTAGAGAAGTATTGAATAAGCTTGTGCAATTTCAAAAAACTTCTGTTCATTAGTAGCACACCTTCAAATATGCCAACAAGTAGTGCTGCTATTGAAAGATTGCTTTCAAATTTTTCATTTGTGCAAACTAAAATTCAAAATAAGCTATCAACAGATGCTCTTTCAAAACTTGTTTACTCCTATGCCATACTAAAACAGCAAAATTTAGGTTGTGAGGAAGATATTGCTGAAAAATTCGAAATTTAATAGTTTTCTGCTTTAAATATAATTTTATATTAAATTAAATTTAGGTTACTATAACTGTTTCTTTGAATTTCTAACATATATAAACTATAAACATAAGTGCTTTACTCAGTCTCAACAGTTCTATTATATGAATTATTAATAATTGTATAAACATGAATAAATGAAGTTTCCATTTATTTATATAAAATTGGTATTTTTTTTTCATTTATAATCTTGTTATAAAAGTTAGTATTCTTTCATAAAGTGCATAATTATTCTTATTTAACTTAAAAGTTAAAATAAATTTAGAATAATATTGATTCTTCAATTAAGTATGCAGTTTATTTTTTCTTTCGTGAAATATTTTTTCTCTTTCTGGGGAAAAAATTAAATGGACAGTCTATTTTTGCCACCTTTTTGGCAAAAACCTATTTTTTCCGGGACGGTTTTTACCGCGGTTTTTTCCACCTTCGGCAAAAACTCGCCAACCCTGATGCAAGGTGAAAATATTTGTATTATCTAAAAATCTTTAATCTCGTACTTTAATAAATATACAGAAGGTCGATTTTAAGTAAATTGTTTTTACTTTCGTGTACTAACGCGCAATCACTAAAATTAAGCTTACGGATATGTGTATTCTTAAAATTAAATATTTAGTTTACATTTCAATAGATTTTATTTTGCATATTTTTCTATTTTTTGCAGGGGGAAGGGGGGGGGGAGGGTGCATTAAATAGCTAAGGTTGATCTCTACAAACGCCGCTTTTTATTTCTTCGATTCTGTTTGGATATTTATACATATATTAAATCTCTTTTATCGGATCAACCTTATATTAGCGAGCGGTTGTTTCCGCATAGGTGCAGTAGCCAAGGATATACAAAACTTCAAAATAAATACATGAAAATAAAAAAGTAATAAATTTTTGCTTGTTTTTATATATTTTCTAAAATAATGAAATGGATTTAAAACTTAAGAGGGAAGGGAGAATTCCCTTGCTCTCCTTCATATTAAATAATAGATGGAAAGAAGAAGAAAACAGGTAGTGAACACTCAGCGCCGTGCGAAAGGAGAGGGGGGGGGGTGATAGGGGCGGTTGCCACGGGCTCGGAAGTTTTGGGGGCGCCAATTTATACTACCAACGTCACTTTTGGCTTGCCACAAGAAAATATTAGAGGAGGGGGCGCCAAAATGAAACTTTGCCCCGGGTGCAGTTTTCTCTTTGCATGCCTCTGTGAACACGCATTTGCCAAACATTCGGCATTGCGTTGTCTTGTAATTGTCTCTATGTATTCTCGGGCGGGGTGGGGGAGCTAAAAATTAAGGAAAAGAAAACATCAAATCTTAATCAAAATATAAATTTTTTTAGACTATATCAATCATAAAATTGTAGGACTCTGAAAAAATAAATTGTAGTTACTAAAGCCGAGTAATGTTTGTATCAATATAATAACATTTATAATTTAATAAACTTTACTATGTGAAAAGTATTAAAACTTATGATATGAAATTTACATTATCGATTTTTCCCATAAAAAAATTCTGTTATTTTAGCACATTTCTTTCCTTATTTAATATATATTAACGTTCATTTTCTTTTTCCCATCATCTCTGATCTTTGTGTTTTCTTTTTAAAACTCATTCCCTAAGCAACTTATTTCTTTTTTAGAAAAACAGATTAATTTGAGTACAAAATAAAACTACAAATGATGTTTCTCGTTTTTCTTTTTAAAGACTTGGTGTAAAAGGTGTCACTGAGTCAAGTGTCAGACCAAATGGTCATAATACTATTTCACAATAGCAGGTGAAAAGTGAACAAGTGAAATGTTCAAGAGAACAAAGAGAGTGGGAGAAAAAGAGGGGAGAATTACTTCTGACACGCAACGTAGCGTACTAGCGTTCAAAAAAGGAAAGATAGATAAGAATTTTTTGAATTGCAATACAAACAAGGCAGGACTGAATCCCAAAATAAAAAGAAGAGCGGACTTCTTCCATGAAAAAGGGCAAGGAGGGAGGCATTTTATCTGTAAGAGGCACAAGGGCGGGCCGCCCTTCCGAACCTCTCTAGAGTGATCCCTGGATTTTCAATAACTCAATGGGAAACATTTAATCATCTTGCTTTGGGCAATGGATGTCCATATTTTATTTATTTATTTATGTACTTATTTAAATTTAGAAGAATTTTTATTTGAATAGGAAATCAAAATTTCATTGTTAATAAAGAAGAGAGTAGAAAAGTTACAAAATGTGCAGGTGCAAATTATAAGATATGGAAAAAAAACAAATACAAACAGAAACATTTTATGAAAGATCCTCTTTAAATAAAAAAAAGAGGTATGATTATTGAGCCCACTGAAGAGGAAATGTGCGATGATTTTGAAAAATGAAACATCTAATGTAGAACCATTGATTGTAAAAAAAATGTTTTTTTTTTTCCAATGAGCAACACAAGATTTAATCTCATTTTGTTTAGTGCTAATTCCAGAAGCTCAGACTCTAGTGACCATTACTGTCCTTTTAGTTATTTCTTGCTTCGGCACAGGAAAAAAATCTGAAAATATGTAAATAGGTCATAGAAAAAATATTACTCATTTTGTCCATCATGGCAAAAGTAAATTTCTAAAAATTGTTGACCTGTCTGAAAAAATTTGAACTTAGAGGGAACTTGAACAGTGGAAAATATAGCGGAATTCGTCAATCAATCACAGTAAAATATCGTGAAATTTGTTAATCTGTCACAAGGAAATATCATGAAATTCGTCAGCCAATAACAAAGACAAAACACAAATTTTTCAGCTGAACACAGGAAAATAATTGTTAATTTCATCAGAATGTCACAAAAAAAAAAAAGGGAAATTTGCCCATCAGTCGCAGAGTAAATGGCTAAATTTGTCAATCTGTTGAGAGAAATAAATTGTGAAATTTGCCAGTTGGTCTCCAGAAAAAAAAAAAAAAAAAAAAAGCAAAATTTTGTGTGACGAGCAAACAAGAAAAATTTGTGAGAAAAATTACAGTCAGACGCAGAAAAACCATTTTGTATAATTGTCGTAAGAGCAAACTGAGATTTGTCAATCGATAGTGGAAAATATCACGAAAATAACGAACATTTAAATACTCTGACTATTTGTCAATGAACTGCTGATAATTGCTAATAATTTGTACAATTAAATGCTGATAATTTTTAGAACAAATTTTACATGTTTATTAATATGTCTATAATTGTAAAGTATTTTCATAAAGAAATACATAGCACAATTTTATAATGCAAACATAAAATGTCTTACTAATGTACCAATGGTTGAAGAGTTATCTCCAAACATAGGTTTAATTTTTTTTCATGTTTTAATTATTTAATGCTGATTACCTTAAGCTACATTTAATTTTATTTTAAGTTAAATCAGTTTAAAATTTATAAAAAAAAAAAAAAAAACTTAATTTTAAATATTTATAATGAAGTCACGAAAATAACTAGTTGGATGCACCAATCCCAAAACTCTCTTCTATTTCGTAGATCTCAATGTTTAAAAAAATATTACAAAATATTAATACTACTTCTATATTATAACCGTTAATTCACTGTACAAAATGATTATGAAAAAAAAAATTACAATAAAAAGAATATTGCACTCTTAAACTGATGGCATTGAGCTCACAGTCTACACATACTAATTGTATATTACATTACAGCCTCATATTTTCAAGGGTTAGTGCTGTTCGAAAAACAAATTAAGAGGGGGGGGGATAGCTCCCACCCATTTCCCCTTTTTATATTTAATCATTGGATTCCCTAAACTAATCAGAGATATGCTTTATCACATAAAAAAAACTATATCCAAATTCATAGCAAATCTAATAATTCTTCATAAAAACCCATTTATATAATTTAAGAGGAGTTATCCCCCTTTATACTTAACCATTAAACTTCCAAAACTACTCTGAGATTCGCCTCATCAGAAAGAATGTACATCCAAAATTTAAAGCAAATCTGATAATTCTGCATAATAACCCATGTACCAAATTTAAGAGGGGTTGGGGTAATCGCCTGTATCCCTTTTATGCTTAACAAAAGAACTCCACAGCTAATTAGGGAAGTATATTAATCACTATGAACCTGTATTCAAAAATTAAAGCAAATCTGTTAATTTTGCAAGAAAAATCATTTACCTAAATTAAGAGGGGTAGTCCCACCAATCCCCCATTTATACATATCCAATGAACTCCGAAAAAAATCAAGGAAGTGCCTTATCACAATGAATCTATATCCAAATTTTGAAGCAAATCTGTAAATTCTGCATGAAAAACCCATTAAACTAGATTAAGGTGGGGGGTCACCTCCCATTTCCCCCCTCTTAGACTTATCCAATGAACTCGCAAAACTGATCATGGAGATGTCCTCATCAGTATGATCCTATGTCTAAAATATGAATGAAATATGAGAATTTTGCATGAAAAACCCATTTATCTAAATTAAAGGCGGGGGATTAGCCCCCATCTCCCCTCTTTATACTTATCCAATGAAATTCCAAAACTAATAGTGGCGGTGCCCTCATCAGAATGATCCTATGTCTAAAATTTGAATGGAATCTGATAAATCTGTATGAAAAACCCATTTATCGAAATTAAGATTGGAGAGTTAGCTCCCAGTTCCGTCTCTATACTTATACAGGGGTCGATCCACATAAAATCTGGGGCCCCTTCACAAAAATAAATTTAATAAAATAGGCCCCTTCATATAATTCTTTTCCACAAAAACTTATTTTTATTATTTTGTTAGATTTTAAAATGTGTAATTTGTACATAAATAAAACCAGTTCTTAAGAAACAAAAAATTTAGAAAAGGGTTTAAAGAAGTTAGTTTTTGTTAATAAATACTTGGTTCGAACTTGAGTCACTAGAATTCACAAAAATGTAGTGAAATTCACAAAAATAACTGCTACTTTTCCCAAAATGGGCCCCAAGAAAAAAAAAAAAAACCCTGCATCGACCCCTGTTATACAATGAACTCCCAAAACTAATCATGGTGGTGCCCTCATCAGAAAAATCCTATGTCTAAAATTTGAATGAAATCTGATAAATCTGCATAAAAGACCCATTTATCGAAATAAGGGGTGGGGAATTAGCCACCTGTTTCATCTCTTTATACTTATCAATTGAGTATCTAATACTAATCACAGAGGCGCCTCATCAGAATGATCCTATGCTTAAATTTTGAATGAAAATAGATAATTCTGGATGTAAAACCCATTGATATAAATTAAGGGGAAGAGTATTAGCCCCCGTTCCCCCACTTATACTTGTCGAATGCATTCCCAAAATTAATCAGGGAAACACCTTATCAGAATATACCTATATTTAAAATTTCAAGTGAATGGGATATTTTTATCATGAGTTATTGCATTATGCATTTACATACAGAACAGGCGGGCACATAAGCTCACAGGTTTTGATAGCCTCTGAGCTAAAAATCATTATTACAGTACCATTTTCCGGTAAAATATTTTTGAATTGAAAAAAGACCTGACAGTCTTTCAAAGAAATTTGGTTCATTTCTATGCATAACTAACTTCCTACAGTGTTTGTTGGTAGAATAATGAAAATGGCGCAAAAATTGAGCTTACAGCACCACTTTACAGCGAAATGTTTCCATAATAAATATGGACGTGCTGGCTACAGCCAAAAACATGCCCAAAACGGAATATTTGGTTCATTCTATGTATAACTTCATACACATTTTGATGGTATGATCGTATGATGGCAACACTGGGACAAACAGGGGTTTTGAATAAACATGTTTTTGGGATATTGGATCCCTAAAACATGTAAATTCGTCGTAAAAAATTGATAACATTACTTTCTTCTATCAAGGATGGAAGAAAATAAAAATAGGTCTTTTTAGTTGTTTAACTTAAAAACCAATTAACCCATTGTTTAAATTAAAAGAAAGAAAATTAATAAAATCATAGTTTAATAAACAACTTCAAATTTTATAAAGACTAAAGACAGAAAACGAACATTTAAAAATGCATAAATAATGCATGTAAAGGTAGCAAACAGCCATTTTGAATCTATCATTCGCTCCCGTAATTTGGCCTGCGCTTCTCTGTCGCTTTGCTCAACTTAGCTTTTTCTAGCATGCTGAGTTTTGTCCTGATGAAGAATCTCGATAGTAGATTCAAAATGGCTGTTTGCTACCTTTTCATGCATTATTTGTGCATTTCTAAATGTTGGTTTTCTGTCTTTATACATTTTTTGCAAAAAGGCTTTATTTGCTATTTTGACTTCAAATTTTGTTTTACAATCTGAAAGTAAAGATACAATTTTCTAAAAGATAAAAATGTAAATTCTTGAATTTATTACAGCATTTAAATGTAAAATCATAGGAAAGCTGGCAATTCTTTAAACTTTTTAGAGTTACCTTTTACTCATTGATAGGGAACTTATAACATTTCATCTTTTGCATTGCAAACAAAAGTTTTTAGGCATTGTTTGGGATCAAACAATTACTGTTATTCATTTGTATTTGCTTTGCTGCATTTTACTGGATATCCGATAGAGAAGTCGGATATCCGGTGATTGTGATTCGGATATCCGATAGAGAAGTCGGATATCTGGTGATTGTGATTCGGATATCCGATGATATTTCGGATACTAAAAAATCAGCCGGATATCCGTTGCATCCCTAATTGTAATCCTGTAAGAATAACTCTGAGTTGGTGTACAGCCTGCAGGTTATACGTCGATGCAACTCTACGGCTTATACATGAATTTTTTACTGTACTGTTCTGTTTAGAGGTGCAGTTACCATTGTAGATCAATCCACAAGCTTAAAAAAGGGCTGAAATTTACTACAAATATTTATAGTGTTCATTATAGGCCATTTTTGAAGGGTGCAGCACCCTGTCCTTTTTAAAAGTAGTAAAAAGCACTAAGGTTTTACCCAGAGATTTTTAATAAAAATTTTCTTTACTACATAGTATTTCTAAATTTGTGTGCCCAAAAATTATAGAATTTAACTTCTTTAAGAAAAAGAACATGCAACTATTCAATCATGTTGTAATTTAATTGAATTTTTTATATCCTAAAATCATTTGAAATTAATGTTACTTGATTTGTCATACTCCCAGAAGCAGAACTTTTTGTGGCAGTCTGCAGCATACTAAAACTTACCTGTGACCCAAATGCTAAACTAAGCCTATTATAACAACAATATCCCATAAAATAAGCAAAATTTGCCTTTATAAAGAAATTATAATAAAATTATGAAACAAATATCATAAATGTAGACTTAGACCATAAATTCAGCTTCTTTTTAAGTTTATGGATTAACAAATTATCTGCAGTGACTGCTGCCGTGCTGGACAGTTATTGCTACTGGGATCATACTTAAAAAATTACGTATTTTCACACCTTCTAAATAGTCCAGGCATTTGGTAAAAAATAAATGCAAGTTTTGGTGTAGTTTTGATTTTTGGTTCCCTTTATGGTTTTTGGGTCGCTGAACACTAATCTGGCATTATCCAACAAAATTTCACCCCAGAAACACATTTTTTTGTCAAAAAACGTGCATAAAACATGGGTTTTTTTCGTTTTTTCTAAGTAACTTCAAAATTATGCATTTTACATAAGTCATCAATACATAAATTAAAGAGCACAAAATTTCCTACATTTTATGTGCTTAAAGTTTTTTTCTCTGATCAATGGTTTAGCCGTGAGAGAGCCACAAAAATGGGTGTGAAAAGTAAAAAATTCTGAAAAACGTGAATTACAGCACTGTACGTTGATGAAACATGAAAAACAACCATTTTACGCAATTTTTCCCCACTTAATAATACTAAATATATTATTATTGACTCTATATTATTAATCCGATGTTCATTGTTTCTTTCATAACTAAAAAATAAATAAAAATGAGCATATCTGTGATCAAAATCTTCATTTGCTATTACAAAATAATAGTAATAATTTCTTAATTTGACTTTTAAATAATGTAAATAAAATAACTAAAACAGGCTTTAACTGATCCCATCTGCACTTTCCCCCTTGATTGAAGGGGTGCAAGTGTGAAATAACGTTGGTCAAGCGCCCACTTCCGCATCCCATGTCCACGTTCAGTGGAATACTAACACCCCCCCCCTTCTCCACCAGTCTCGCCTCTGTTAGAAATATGCATCGCACAGATCACTAGCTTATCAGGATGACACATTCCTCTCAGTTTCTATATGCAACTGCTTACTTATAATTTAGTAATTCACTGTTTGTGTCTTCGTGAATATAATAATCATCTAATATGATTTTGCGCGATGTTGCTGTGTTTTATTTGTAACTCTCCTTTAGAAGAGGGGTCAGTGAAAGTTAGTCTAGGTATAGCAGCGTTAATCAGGGCAAGTACAGAAAGAAATTATGGAAGGGCAGTTTTCCAAAAGGGGAAAAATCTCAGTAGATGTGCATGTTAAGTGTGGAAAAGTATACTTAAATGAACGGATGGTTACTGCTTATGTGAAGAAGGTTGAGGAACAAAATTATAGCACTTCAAAAATTTTAAGATCATCAATTAACGCCTCAGTTTAATTTTTGAACTAATTGTTTTATATGTGGACTGTGCATTTCGGAAGAGTTCATTGCAAAACAAGCGAAAAATCCACCAAGCAAATGCAATATTGTATACAGTGTGTGACACATGGGATTCAAAAGTACAATTCTGAAAGCAGCAAGATCTCAAAATAATGATTATGGACAGGCTATAATTCAGCGCATCGAACCAGTGAATGATTTGATCACAGCAGATGCTCAATACCACATCAAATGTTTTAAATATATTCATGGGAGGCTGAAGGTCCAAGAACAGAAAAACGTGGTCCATTTGCCGAGGCAATCGGCAGAGCAATGCAAAGTATATACGAATACGATTACCTTAAAAATCACAAGTGTCAATTCTCCATGGAAGAGCTAATGAAACAGGTTACAGGAAGTTATCAATAGGGATGCACCGAATATTCGGTATCTATTCGGTATTCGGCCATGTTACCGAATATTTGGTTAGGCCGAATATTTGGTTAGGCCGAATATTAAACTATTCGGTTGAGTCGAATATTTGGTATGGCAGAATATGAAACTATTCGGCATGGCCGAACATCAAAGTATTCGGCCGAATTCAATACTTAATAAAAACTTTTCACTATTTCTACTTTTAACTGTAAATTTTTTAAGTTATATTTAAAACAAATCAGGAACAAAATCATTTTTAAATAAAATAGAATGATTTTACATTATTTATTTGCTGTTTGTAAAGTATAACTTAAGAAAATTAAATATGAGAAGGATTAAAATGGTGATTTATTAGGATTCTCCTTAGAAATAAATTATGTGCAGATACAAGTTTCTAAATTTTGTTTAGTAAATAATCTGTTTCTTGCTTTCCCCCAAATAAAAGTCCTTTAAAAGAAAAAAACAACTTTTGAGATTAGTAATAGCTATTAAGGCAGACAATTTTTGTTTATGAAACCATAATCATAATCAACTTATTGAGTCATAAGTACATTGTATTTTATCTCACTCTAGGTCAAAACTTGTGTGTTCGTTTATTACATTAACAATAAATAAGATAACATATTTTCAACTCACATGCTTTGATTTCTGTAAAATATGATATGATGGGAAGGGTGGGAAATACCACCATTCATAAGAAAAGAACTATGAGCAAAACATGCCTTTATTCAAAATTAAGTTGAAAGTATTTGTACTTTATATTGAAAAAAATTTGCCGAGTTATTTAAAAAGGACAATTATCAGACTGTAAAATTTTTCTACGGCCATTTTTTCATTATTTTATTTTAAAATGTTTGTTTTGATTCATACAAAATTTTATTAATTAAAGTTTCATAATTGCGCTTCTTAAATAACTCAAGGCAGATTTCTTTTCAATACTAAATGTTCTTATAAAAAACTCTTGTTTATCAAAATATAAGATTCTTTTATTAAATATTATGTAAAACTGTTTCAAAAAGTAACATTTTAATATCTTTAAATTTTAAAATATAAAAAGAATTTGGAAAGCCGAATAGTTAACTATTCGGCTGGCCAAATATTCGTATTTGGCCCAACAATTACTATTCGGTATTCGGTTCACCTGTCGGCCGAATATTCGGCATTCGGCCAAAATCACTATTTGGTGCATCCCTAGTTATCAATCTGATACAAGAACTGTAAAGTTTAACCTCATTAAGAGATATGGAGACGACATACTGATCACAAAGAATCAGAAAAAAAAAAGTCCATTGTGTGCTTCAAGAATGTAGGAGGGAAGATACTGACTAATGCATGGTATCAGAAAACATGTAAATCTGATCAAGATGAGAGGCTATGAGTGGTTGAAGCAGCAGAAAAAAATATTTAAGCAGATATCAGATAGAGGATTTGCTTCGGGAAACTGCAACAACATCGCAGTTGTGTGTCAAGACTAACAGGATGAGCTAGACTTTGAAGCCGATCTGGAAATGGATTGCCCACACAATGAATCGGAGGACCCAATGGAAGGGGAAATAGTCATGCTGCAAGGTATCAAATATTTACTATTAAAAAAAAAACTTTTACTTATAATATTGATAGTTATAAAAACACCCACTAATTCCATTCGTCTATTTTCTATTTTGTAAATGTCGATGAAAAGCAGGGACCTTCAAATAAAAGCGGAAATAGTATTTTGTTTAAGTAAATATACTTACTAATGTACATAATTATTTATAATTAAATAATAATTCATAATGAGTCATCGTTTTTATTGTTAGCAACTTCATTGTAAAATATAGTCGATCATAATATCTTCAGTATCATTTAAAGTCAACCTTTGAGAAAAATGGTCAGTTTTCATGTTAAATCTATATACAGTGCCATAATTCCTATTTTCCGGATTTTTTTTATTTTCACACCCACATTTTGAACTTCGAGAACTTTAAGAACTGGAATCCGTTTCAGCTTTTATATGTTAAAGCCTGTTTTAGTTACTTTATTTGCATTATTTAAAAGTCAAATTAAGAAATTATTACTATTATTATTTTGTAATAGCAAATGAAGATTTTGCTCACAAATATGCTAATTTTTATTTATTTTTTTGTTATGAAAGAAACAATGACCATGAGATTAATAAAGTATAGTCAATAATAGTATATTCAGTATTATTAAGTAGGGAAAATTTGTGTAAAATGGTTGTTTTTCATGTTTCATCGACGTACAGTGCTGCAATTCACATTTTCCAGAATTTTTGCTTTTCACACCCATTTTTGCGGCTCTCTCACGGCTAAACCATTGATCAGAAAAAAAACTTTAAATACATAAAATGTAGGAAATGTTGTGCTCTTTAATTTATGTATTGATGACTTATGTAAAATGCATAATTTTGAAGTTATTTAGAAAAAACGAAAAAAAAGGCCACTTTTTTGCCAAAAAAAAGTGTTTCCAGGGAGAAATTTTGTTGGATAATGCCAGATTCGTGTTCAGCAACCCAAAAAACATAAAGGGAGCCAAAAATCAAAACTACACCAAAACTTGCATTTATTTGTCCTTTTTGAGCACTTAATGCCTGGACTAAAAGGCAATAAAATTTTTTTTTCCTTGCAAAAGTGCCCTTTAGTAAATAGCACCATGCCCTTTTTCTTTCTAGAGTAAACACTAATATTTAGATTTGTGGTATGTTTCATAATTTTATATTTTCTTTATAAAAAGGCAAATTTTTCCTATTTTATTGGATATTGTTGTTTTAATAGGTTTAGTCTAGCACTGTTGGGCCGCAGATAAATTTTAGTATGCTGCAGACTGACAGAAAATTTTGCTTCTGAGCATGTTGCATGCAAAGATATGTATGTTTTGATTTAATATATTTATAATAATGAAAAGAAAGAGTTAAAGGAAACTCACCTTCAGCATTTTCTGCTTAGATTCATCAGTGCTGTTTAGCTAAAAAGAAATAAAAAACATCTATTAAATCAAACTAATACACCGATCCTATAAAAATTATTGAAGTTGCATAGCAAGAAGGTTTCTTCACAGTGGTGACCATCCCCCCCAAACCCAATGACGCCAAAAAAAAAAATACTTATACTTTAACAGTGACCCCCCCCCCCCCCCAAAAAAAAAACAGAATGTCAATTGTAAAATATATTCTACTTATAATCTACTGCACATTCAAAAGATAGCGAGTTGAGTTATTATTATCGCCCTTATCTAGAACTTTTTTGGAAATATGTTGAAAAATTTTTAAAGTGATGTTAAAAAAAAATCAAGATTTTTTTAACAGTAAAGGAAGGGAAATATTAAGAATTTAAAAATTCCTTCCCCTCCAAATTGTACTTTTTCTCAAATTCCCCCCCCCCAAAAAAACTAAATTGTATGACGCATCTTGCGTCACTAAAACCCTGCTCTGGGCACCCCTGTTTCTTCACCTACTTTAAGGCTTTTAAATAGATATTCTACTTCTTTGTGATTCTTTTCTATTATTCAAAATTTTGCATACCTCAAGTACAGAAATTGTAGTTCCCTTTACAGTATTTTTTGCTCATTCGATGCAACATTATTGTAAAACTTTAAACGTTTTTAAACTGGACAATCATTTTTGTCACAATGGACATTTTTGGGATTAGGACATTTTGGATCAACTTGGGAACTTAACAATACCAACCTTTTAAAAGAATTAAGCACATTATTTTGACATTTTTAACTACACCCCACAATTCAGTAAATTTCAAGAAAGAATTTAACAGATTGCTCCATCAGAGATTAAGGAATGATTTTTAACCCTCCAAGCGTCTTGCAAAAGGGTAAAATTGTAGAATATTACGTTCCAGACGCTTAGAGGGTTAAAATTAATATTTTAATAAAAAATCATTTTTTCTGACAAAATGCCATTTTCCTTAAATCCTTCATCAACATGAAAGATGATTATTTTAATATTTTTCTTTATGAATTTCATAGAAGTTTTAATTTCTATCAGCATGAAAAATAAACACATTTTAACCTTTATATATACATATATTCTTGTGAATATCTTGCAAAATCATCCGTGGATACATTTCATTCTATAAAAACACACAAGCCTATCTTTTGTGTTTCAGGTCATTTTCCTATGTCTCTACCTACCCACTCTTCTCCATGGGCCCTTTAATATACCTCTCTGAGATAAAATGCATACTACTGGGGATCTTCTCAAATTTTTATGGCATCTTCTGTTTTATTTCAGCCAAATTTTCAGAGTACCCGAGATATAGGATAGCTAGAAAGAGAATTTACAACTGTGCAGATACTGCCTGGTGTCCCAATGATAGGGAGACGCGCTGTGTTAAAAAGAACAAAATGGGGTTAGGAGATTATTTAATGTTAACAAATACATTACAGTCAGGGGTGATTCTGGATGATTTTTTTTTTTTTTCGGAAATTCGCATCGCATTTTCGGAAGTCGGGGGGGGGGGGGGTGTCGTGCCCCCCCCCCCCCCTCCAGCGATCTTCGGACAAAATTAGCGTTTTCCTGCTATCTTCAGACGAAATCAGTAATATTTTAGCAAAATCGGCGATTTATATCGATCTTTTGCCAAAATCGGCGATTTATTGCGATCTTTTGCCAAAATCGACGGTTTTACCGCGATCTTTTGACGAAATCCGCGTTTTCCCATGGTTTTTTTAAAGTGTAATCGGCATATTTTCGACGATTTTTAGACAAAATTTGCTTTTTTACGCGATTTTTTCTCGAAAACGGCGTTTTATTCCCGCGATCTTTTGATGAAATCGACGTATTTTTTCAACTATTCTTTTGACAAAATATTTTTAAGCGATCTTTTATCGAGAACGGCGTTTTTTCCTGCGATCTTTTAACGAAATCGGTGTTATATCTGCAATCTTTAGACGAAATCGGCGTTTTCCCGCCGTTTTCAGAAGAAATCAGCATTTTATCTGCAATATTTGGTGAAATTGCCGTTTTTTCCGCGATCCGCACAGGAAATTCGCATTTTTCATTGATCTATTGACAAAGTTCGTTTACAAAAACATTGACGAAATCGTCGTTTTTCCACGAAATTTGCATTTCTATGCAATTGTTTTTTCCGCACGCAAAACTTTACAAGTTGGCAACTATGCGGAACTGATAACCCAATTTCAAATTTTCGGAAGAGGATGCCTTAAATTTTCGGAAATTTCGGATGAGAATCACCCCTAATTACAGTTTTTCCTTGAAATAAGCAACATTTCCTTAAAGCTATCCCCTCCCCCCTCTCTCTCTCAGCCAATTTTCCAAGTGATTGGGTTTATGGAGTAGGGCATTGGGTTGGCAAATTTTGTAAAAAAGGGCAGACAGGATGGTCTGTCCCAAGAAAAACCCCTAAAATGAAATCTGGTTGTAGCATTAAGAGTATTAAGTTTCATGAAAAATCAGTCTGTCAATCAGTCTGAAAAATCAGTAGTCATGGCCAGGGTGAACTGACATGGAATGACCTGTCTTATTTTTTAGTTGAAGTTGCTCTGTAAAATTTTGTAGATTGGCCAGTGATATATAATTCCATGTGTAGTTATATGAGAATACTTTTCATAGTTCATTAGCAATTTATAAAACATGGTTTATGATTGTATTTTAATTATAAGTAACACTATTTTTATTCATTAATTCAAATGAAAGGGGATAGTGTACTTATTATAAATGAATCAAATAAATACATTTTCTATAGTCATTTTTGCTCTGCATAGTTTGCATTTACCAGTGTTAGGGTTCAAAAAATAAATTTCACCATGTGGCTAGTGTGGACACGCAGTGATGGGATGACTGTGGAACAAGTCCACACTAGCCCCCGGCAGCAGAAAGTGTGCGACCCGCATCTCAGATTTATTTTAGTCTTCACAGATAAATTTGCCAACTTGGAAATATAAAAACGTGGACAGGACGTGAAAAAATTGAATTTCATCCAAAGATCGTGTGAAAAAACTACAGATTTCTTTAAAAGATCGCGAAAAACTGCAGATTCTGACAAAAGATTGTGGGGGAAAAAAAATGGCAGATTTCGTCAAAAAATCACGAAACAATGGTAAATTTTGTTAAAAACCTTGAAAAACAACTAATTTCGTAAAAAAACCCTCAAAAATGGTATATTTCACCAAAAAAGCGAGGAAAAATGGTAAAATTTTGTAAAATTTTTTTTCAAAAACCCGTCTATTTTCGTCAAAAAATCTGGTATAAAATGGAATCTTTCGTCAAAAAATCTTGAAGAAACTGAATCCTTTGACAAAAGATCGCGAAAAAGGCAGATTTCGTCAACAAATCACGAAAAAAAAGGTAAATTTCATTAAAATATCGTGAAAAAGCTGCATATTTTGTCAAACAATCATTAAAAAAAATGAAATTTCATTAAAGGGGTGCAAAAAAAAATGAATAAAAATAAAAAATAAGTTGTGTATTTTTCTAAACCAAAATTGTTGTTTTTGCTGCTATAAAATTGGTTTTCTCTTTCTTTCTCCAAAAACTGATTTTCCTGTCGCATTTTTTTTTTTTTGCAGTTCCAATTTTTCTGCATCAAAATTTGTTTTTTGCCCACAAATTAACACTGCAAATTTTAACACTTGAAAATTTTAGATACAAATCCAGTGTATTTATAAAAATTATCATTCAAAATTTTCTATTTCTTTTTTATATATTTACTTGGTATTTCAAGGCATCACTGCTATAAAATTATAACATATATACTTTATAGTAAAGAAATGGTGACTTTAAATTTTCAATTCAGCCTTTTTGAATAAATTTTAAGATTTGGTATTTTAAATGATTTTTGTCCCTTTTGAAAAAAAATTTAGCACATTTGAACATTTTACTATAACCTATTTTATTTTAACATTTTATTATGATTTAACAAGTAAACAAATATTTGGAGAATTTAAGGAAGCAGTATAGCATCTACTGTTCAATGGAATTGGAATTGTTTTCTTCATTTTATCACTATTTCACATATGACAATATAATTTTTTTCTTTAATACAGTAGACTCCCTCAAATCTGCACTCCTAAAATCCACAACTCTAAAATCCGCACCTATTTTACGGATGTAAACAATGAAACATTCAGTTCAGATGTAGGTGCAAAAATTGATTTTTTAAGTTTTATATCAATTCCATACATTTTTTAATTTATAATTTTTGTTAAGGTTATTGAATTCATGTTTTTTCATGAAGAAAGAATAATTTATTTCTGAAAAAATAAAGATATTGCTAATATCATTGGTAATCACACAATCTTACCTAGAGATGTAAATTTTCCGGAAAAATATAAGTAGTGGAAAAACTGGTTTTTTACCGTTTTTTTCCAGAAAAAAACTGAAAAATTTATTTTTCATGACTGTTTCTCCCAAATAAATTATATTTTCTTAGAGAATATTAGATAATAAAAAAAATTTCCCATTTATTTGTATTAAATGAAAATCATTTTCACTTTATATTACAAAATAAAAAGAAAATAGCAAAGCCTGCTTTTAAAAGTTTAGTTTTTTTTTTTTCTTCCACAGCCTAAGAATTTTTAAAATATAATTGTTTGTTATATCATATCTCTGTTGAGTCTCTGTCTGTCTGAACCTGAGCCAATATGTCTGGAGTTTGGAATGAAATAAATTATGCATTCCATTTACATAAGTATAGTTTTTAAGTAATGGATACTAGTTTAAAAAAATTGTTGCAGTTTTGTCATTATTATCAATAACAGTATTCAAAAAATTCCATTGTTTGTAAAAAAAATGTATATTTTTACATTATTACACTTTTTTCTTACAATTATAATTTTATTTCCTTTAAAAAATATGTTTAGTTTTGGTGTAGCTTTCTAATCTCAACTCAAAATTTTGATTTAGTTTTATAATCTAAATTCAAACAAAACCATGTTTTAGTTTGGCTTACTCAGGTCTACAACTATAAAATAGAATAGGATTTATTGACTGTTAGATTTTTACTCACTGAAACCAGAAAAATATTGGGTTAGGGAAAAAGTAAATTTGTTTTTTCCCAATAGATATGTGGGGAAAAGTTTTTCCCATCCATTTCTATTTTTATTTAATTTAAATATCGTTTGTGAAGCCAAAATGGAACCTGCAGTTCTTGCTTACTTTTTCCCCGCCGAATCGGCGTTTGTTTACGTTTTTCAAGGGCACGGTTGAGTTGTTTCGTGTCGCGCTCAGTCATGGAGCGTATTCAGTAATTACTACTTGCGATCGCATTCACCTGTATTAAAGTTTCTTTTAAGTTACAAATATTATTTTGATTTAATTAAGTAACAAAAGCATTTTTAAAGTAATTTTCATTCCTAAAGTAATTTTTCTAAAATGTATTTAATGAATTTAATTGAAGGGGAAAAAAAATGTTTAATGTAAAATGTTAATTATTGTCTGACTTATGCAAATTGCATAGTCGCTTGTGATTGGCTAGTAGGTTTTCGTTCCAATTTAAAGGGACAGTTTTCATGTTTTGGTAGTGTGTGTAGTGAGTGAGCAGTTCGAGCGGTGTTTTTTAAAGATGTTTTTCAATCTAACGCTCTATTTAAAGTTTTTTTTCGATAAGTTGGATAAAATTAACAATGTTTTGAAGTTTAATAAGTTTTGTGTAACTTACGAAAAGCTATGTTTAGAAGGTTTATGGAAGTAATAACTCTGAAGTCAAGAGCAAAGGGTTCCATTTTGGCCACTGTTACCAAGTTTCATCTGTGAAATAACCAAGTGTGTTATCCAAGGTATCTTATATCCTTAATAAATATAATGAAGAGAATTTTTGATGAGTCATCGTTTACTGTGAGTATTTTTCACTTATTTTATTTTCAAGAAGTTCAATTGATATTAGAAATTTTGCTTATTTATGGGAAAATTAGTTTCAAAGTACACATTACTCTGCTACCATTTTCAACTCTGCTAAACTCCTTTAGTAATAAGTAAGGGGCTCCATTACCCCGCACAAAATAGCTTTAAAGTCGCATATCTCGAGTAATACTTACTCAATTATGTCATACTATACAGCGTTTGAAAGGTAACAGTCTCTAGAAAATTCTAGATATAAAGGTAGTGTCATCTGTTTAACCAATCAAAAGTTAACCCTGGCCAGCCAATCCTTGAAAAATTCGATGAAATTTTAAATACAATCCAGGTAGACTGACATATTTCTTTCCACGACATTGCTACGGAACTAAACATCAACCATAAACCACTTTTGAACCATTTACATAAAATTGAATACCAAAGGAAACTCGATACTTGAGTTCCCCATAAACTTACAGTGAAAAATTTAATGGACAGAGTTTTCATTTGTGAATTGCTACTGAAACGGTATGAAATCGAGCCATTTTTGAAACAAATCATTACGGGTGATGAAAAAGGAATCGCGTATAACAACAATGTTCTAAAAAGATCGTGATCGAAGCTTCACAATCGGTGGCAAAGCCCGGATTGATGCCTACGAAAGTGACTCTGAGTGTTTGGTGGGATTGGAAAGGAATTTTCCATCATGAGCTGCTCAAACCTGTGCCAAACCATCAATTCAACTATTTTCTGTAAACAACTAATGCGATTGAAGCAGGCAATTAAAAAACCCGGTCAAAATTGATCGAAAGGAAAGGCCCTGTCTTCCATCACGATAACGCTAAACCACACGCATCTTTAGTCACTCAGCAAAAACTGAAAGAGCTTTGTTGGGAAGTTTTGATGAACCCACCGTATAGTCCAGACCTGGATCCGACGGATTACCATTTGTTCCGCCCTATGCGGTACTCTCTTGAAGGTGTTAAGCTGGCTTCAAAAAAGACTTGTGAAAATCACCTTGTTCAGTTTTTTGCCCAGAACTCTCAGAATTTCTACAGTGACGGAATTACTGTTTTACCAGAAAAATGGCAAAAGGTCATCGAACAAAATAGCACATAAATTTTAATTAGTTTTTTTTGATTTATATAAATAAATTCACTTTGAAAAACACTAAAAAAAGCGAAATTACTTTTCCCCCAACCCAATATTTTTTTTTTTTTTAAGTTTAATTAAATGTAATTTTTTTCTTTTTATCCTGAAATCTGGTATTCTATTCTTGAGTAAGAAACCATATTCAATAATGTTTCCACATGGTAATTTCATATTTCTAAGAATCGAACTCAAAAGTTATGAAAACAGAACACTACAAATAGAAAATGCTCACTATTTGAGGAATTAACGAAAGCAGCTACATACAGAGATAAATTTCTAGTGTGCTTTAAAAAACTACAAAAATTCAAAGTTTAATCAAAGGGAATGTATAATTTGGAACATAGTTACTTGTAATAAATTATAAGTTTTTTTTTCCATCGCAGTTGTACTTTTCTAATGCATACTGCCCATGTTCATGCAACATTACTGTACGTACATTAAATAGGCAAAATGGAGGTCAATTTTAGATTCAATACCTTGAAAAATGCAGCGTAGTAGTGCCACCTATAGGGCAATTTACACCAAAAATTAAACAACATTAATATATATCAGGAACTGTCTGAATTTGTAGTTTGATAAAAAAAAAAAAATCGTCCTTTAGTCCTTGAGATAGTTATTGCGATAATCATGAATAATGCAGCATAGCAGCGTAATCTGTTGAGCGATTTATACCAAAAAGTAATATGCATAAAGTTATATCAAAGATTAACTTAATCTGAAGTTTTATGAAAATACATACATTAATTCTTAAGATAGAACTATTGTGGAAATTATGAATAATGCAGCGTAGCAGTGCCATCAGTTGGGCGATATACACTAATAACAAAACATCTCGAGTTTATATCAAGGTGAAACTGAATCTAAAGTTTAGTGAAATTATGTGCATCAGTTCTTGAGATTGAGTGCCCATAAAATTTTTGTCTCATACAGACTCACAAAGTGACAGATATTTTCCATAAACTATCAAATCATGTTCAGGACCTTCTAAAATGTTTAAATACACCAAAAACTGGAAGTCAAAATTTTCACGAATTTAATACAATATATGAATTCTATTCTTGAAAAGATAGAAAAAAGTAATAAATGCATGCTTCAAATTTTATGATAAATTTTAATTTTACCATTTCTATTAATCGGCGTATTATTGAAATAATTTTGCACATGAATTAATTTTTAAAAAGAGAAGTTGCATTTAATTATATATCTAGATTTATTTTATGTAATCCTTTTTTTTGTAAAATTGTGAATTTCTTGTATATATACTTATACAAAAAAATATTCAGAATTTGTGAATAAGAAATTATTACTATTTTTAGAGTCCTATTTAGACATTTTTAATAAAGTTATTTATGCATATATACAACTTGATAAGATTCAGCTGCTGTATGGCATGAGATTTTTTTTCTTCAATCACTGCATCTGCGAAAGATTCAACTTGTAGATTAAACTTTTTTTCTAAAATGTCTATTTTCAAGAGAAATTTTGTGAAGGGTCTTGTGTTTCAAACAAGAAAAAAATGTGAAGGATCCTTTCAAATCTTCTCAAACAGATTTCTGCTCAGAGATCAGATTACCCACATTAAAGTTTTCATGTGGGACACTCAACATAAAAATAAATAAAATAAAAAGTATGAAAATGTAGCTATCACAAAATTTTCACTATATTATATCATAAATGAAATTTCAATTTTTCCAGTTCGGAAAAATTGAAAAATAAGCCTTCAGAAAACCCCCGAAAAAAATTGTTTTTTCCCCAATTTTTCCGTTTTTTTTTTCGAACATTCCCATCTCTAATCTTACCAAATATATTTATGTATTAATCAAGCTTTTTTAGTTAAGTCTGGCTAAACCTGAAATCAGGGATGCCGCGGACGCGCTATAGCGCATAAAATACGTAAAAAATCGGCGACGGGACGCATAAAATTGGAGCTTTTTGTCAAAAGGTCGCAAAAGAGGCAAATATCGTTAAAATATCACGAAACAACGAATAATTTCCGGCAAATTCCGTCAAAAAATTCACGAAAAAAGGCTAATTTTTGTTCGAAATCCCGAAAATAAAAGGCAGATTTCCTCAAAAAATCGCGAAAAAACGGCAAATTTCATCCAAAAATTTGCGATAAAACGGCAAATTTTGTCAAAAAATTTGCAAAAAAACGACAGTTTTCATCAAAATATCGTGATAAAACGGTAACTTTCGCCAAAAGATCGCGAAAAACCGGTATATTTCGTCAAAAAACCGCAAAAAAAGCCAAATTCATTAAAAAATACCGAAATAACGAATACTTTCAGACAAATGATGTACAAGAAAATGGTTAATTTTGTTACAAAATCTCGAAAAACGGCAAATTTAGTCCAAAAAATCGCGAAAAACGGCATATTTCATCAAAAAATCATGATAAAACGGTAATTTTCATCAAAATATCGTGAAAAACCAGCACATTTCTTCAAAAAATCGCGAAAAACTGGTAAATTTCGTCAAAAAATCGCGAAATAACGGCAAATTTCGTCAAAAGATCGCGAAAAAACGGCAAATTTCGTCAAAAGATCGCTTTAACACGCAATTTTCGGGACACGAAAAAAAAGCTAATGTGAGGATAGAATTTTTCTGTTTCAAAAACTAACTTTCCTGCTTCCAAATTATTTATTTTTTGCTGCTCCAAAAACAGATTTTCCTGCTTCACAATCTGTTTTTGATTATTCCAAATCTTTCTGAGTGAATGTAACTTCTAAAAGCACCCATTCATTAAACAAAAAGTACCCCTTTACTCAACAAAAGTATTCTTTTTTCAGGAAAAATGTCTTTTTCAATAAATCAGTTTTGCCCCTTTTTAAAAGAAATGCAAACAATAGTGATACTTGTTATCTTTTACACTCAAATAAGCATTATTTTATAATTTAATTTGTATCTTGCACATTTATTTTTTAAAAACTAAGGAAAATTTCTCTTAATAGTTTTAAAATATTAATATTTTTTAAATTATTTATACATTGCTAAAAAAATAATTATTGCACTTAATTTTTCTTTTGCAAATGAACAAGTTCAATTTTTGCGTCTAAAAATATGACTTATTAGTGGGGACCCGCTTTTGTAAAAAAGGGACCCATAATTTCAGAAGTCCTGGGTCCCGGGGACCCAGGATTTTTCAAGTCTAGTGGCATCACTGTGAAATAAATGTTTCTTATTTTATGATTTTGATGTGAATCAGTAGTTCACCTTTATGAGGCAAGTTTCATTGAATAATTTAGGAAAAACATTTCCTCTTTTATAATGAATATTTAATTGTACATTATTGATTATTAACTTTCCTTTTCCTTTTAGTATTTTAATCATTTTAAAAAGTATCTAAATTTTTATTATTTTAGTTTATTACTTTTTTTAATATTTTAGTATATTGTATGCATTCATTATAATTTTGATTTCATTATTAATTACATTCAAATTTAAAAAAAAAATGTAAACAAAAGCAATGACCAGAAATCCACAAAATTCTAAAATCCGCAAAACCTCTGGTCCCAAGCTGTGGGGATTTGAGGGAGTCTACTGTATATCATTGTATTTATTTCTTCTGTAGATTTGAATACTTAGGCAAGGTAAGAAACTATACATTGTTTTTAAAATATTTCTATATTTCAATTTAATTTTAAATAGATTTAGCCTTAACTTCATATTTAAAGAGCCTTTTTATGTATCCATTATTAATCTAATTCTTCAAAAAATATTAATTTTACTATTTACTTATTCAGGTTATATTATAATTGGAATATAGTTGTCTTTTTATAACATTAATCAGAAAGAACTGTATTTATAATGTACATAAGAAAATTATAACATGTCCTCCCACAGACAATTTTCATCCCGCTGCATTACTGTCGCAGACACAACCATAACTTTCTGCTACTGGACACTAGCCCAACTCGGCTTTCAGTTGTAAAATCATTAGTTAAAATTAGAAATAAAAATGTTACATTTTATACTACCTGTATACTAAATTAGATTCATTTCTAAAGTGATAACTGAAATTAATTGTAGAATACACACATAGAATTTATTCTGATGAATATTTATTTAAATTACTAATGCCAGTCTGTTATAATAGCAAGATAGGTAGTATATCCTCTTCAGACCTGATGTCGCCTGGAGGCAACATTAAGTAACCTTTAGATTAATTGCTTCTAGAATTGTTAAAATTACATATAGATTCTTAATAAATGTGTGCATATTAGAAGCATTGATATATAAAGATGCAACTTTGGAGATGTTTCATAATAAATTTAAATCAGGGTTGGCGAGTTTTTGCCGAAGGTGGAAAAAACCGCGGAAAAAACCTGGTAAAAACCGTCCCGGAAAAAATAGGTTTTTGCCAAAAAGGTGGCAAAAATAGACTGTCCATTTAATTTTTTCCCCAGAAAGAGAAAAAATATTTCACGAAAGAAAAAATAAACTGCATACTTAATTGAAGAATCAATATTATTCTAAATTTATTTTAACTTTTAAGTTAAATAAGAATAATTATGCACTTTATGAAAGAATACTAACTTTTATAACAAGATTATAAATGAAAAAAAAAATACCAATTTTATATAAATAAATGGAAACTTCATTTATCCATGTTTATACAATTATTAATAATTCATATAATAGAACTGTTGAGACTGAGTAAAGCACTTATGTTTATAGTTTATATATGTTAGAAATTCAAAGAAACAGTTATAGTAACCTAAATTTAATTTAATATAAAATTATATTTAAAGCAGAAAACTATTAAATTTCGAATTTTTCAGCAATATCTTCCTCACAACCTAAATTTTGCTGTTTTAGTATGGCATAGGAGTAAACAAGTTTTGAAAGAGCATCTGTTGATAGCTTATTTTGAATTTTAGTTTGCACAAATGAAAAATTTGAAAGCAATCTTTCAATAGCAGCACTACTTGTTGGCATATTTGAAGGTGTGCTACTAATGAACAGAAGTTTTTTGAAATTGCACAAGCTTATTCAATACTTCTCTACTAATTACATGCACTGACACTATTAATCACTTCTGCAAAATATGAGCTAGGAAAGGGTTTTACTTTGAGCTTAAAATTAATAATATAAGATATAAAATCAGGATTGATTTTAGATAACCATGCTTTACAGCTTTCTTTTTGTTCATAATTTAGAAGTTCATCTCTGTACTTTCGATGTAACAAATTTGCTACAAGATGACATGGCAAAATTGCTTGTTCAAATATCTTTTTTAGTTTTGAAAAATGTGGTTTTAACTCTTCATTTTTCAAAAAATTTAGCCATACATGACAAGCATCTGCTATGGTGGGGGAAGGGGGAATATAATGCAAAAAGATATAGAGACAACAGGCTACTTACTGAAAGTAAATCTAAATAATTTAACATTTTGTTCTTTTCTTGGAGAGTAAAAGTGACAGAAAAAAAATCTAGTTTCCTAATAAGCCATAACAGTTTTTTCAATGCATAATTTTCAATTTAATTTACTTATTTTATCTTTAACAAACTAGTTTTATCAGATAAATAGCTATAAAATAGTACCAAAGACTTAAATATTTACATTCCTTAAGTCTCATGACATAAAACAAAAATAACAAAATTGTATAAAATCTTTTGATAATTAAAAAAATATATACATATTAATGACTGATAAAATATTTTACTTACAGGGGTCTGTCTAGACTTTTCTCACAGGGTGCTTTTGTTAAATTAAGAAGTTTTTCTTGTCTTTGTGAAAATTCTAGACATACTTTTGTGAATTTTAAATTATTAGTGTTTTCAGGTTCTAACCTTCACATATAAAGAAACCAAGTAATATATTTTTTGGTGAGTTCAATTGTTTATTAACAGGGCAGATTTTATTTTTAAATGATTAAATTTGTGAAAAGTTCAATTTGAAGGTGAAACGTCTATTTCAGGGACAAATAATTTTATGAAGGGTCCTGTTTGAGGTTAAAGAATTTTGTAAAGGATCCTATTTTAAAATAAATTATTTTATGAAGGGTCCTTTAAAGGACCTAAAATTTTCTTAAACATATCCCTGACTTAAGAAAAATAAATTAGGTATGTAATTTTTTATTTTGTTCTTAAATTCTTAAGTAAGAGTGAATCCTACCTATTTTTTAAAGATTTAAATTATTTAATATTAATTAATTAGCAAATTAAATTAAAATATTAAATAGTACACTGTTAAATTTAATTGTTTATACCATTATTATCCTTATTAGCATGCAGATTTTATTACACATTAAAGACAAATAGGTTTTTTCCATTTTTGCCGGTTTTTTCCATTTTTCCCCTGGTTTTTTCCAGTTTTTTCCACTGTCCTGGCAAAAATACCTTTTTGCCGGCAAAAATGCCAACCCTGATTTAAATTGCTTTTTGCACTGCCATGTAAAATTTGTCTCAGGACTGAAGAGGTTATTTTTCTTAGAATGAATTAAAAGGATCATTTCTGGTGTTCCAACTTGATGTCTAAGTTTGGCTCATGGGTGCAAGTTTGAAATTTTGCCAGGACTGAAAATATTTTGAATCGCTCCTCCCCCGGTGAGCACATACACACATGCATGATTCACATTCTTTTCCATGACCGAAAGACGAAATTCGCTTTTTCCTACAATCTTTTGACAGAAATCGCGTCTGTTTAGTGATTCTTTGTCAAAAATCATCTCTATCGCGATCCTTTGACCAAAAATAGTGTTTTTTTGTAATTCTTTGACAAAAATTCATGACTTTTCGTGAACTTTTGACAAAAAATTTGTGATCATTTGGCAAAAATGGTGATTTTTTTAAAGTGACTGCATCATTTATTTTCACGATCCTTTGACAGGAATCTTGATTATTTTGCTATTCTTTGACAAAAATAGTGTCTTTTTCACGATCTCCTGACAAAAAACGCATTTTCCTCGATCTTTTGATAAAAATCGCATTTTCTCCTCAATTCTGACAGAAGTAGCGTTTTTTCCACAATCATTTGAGGCAAATCGAGTCTTTTCCGCGATTCCTTGGCAGAGACTGCATTCTTTTCGCAGTTCTTTGACGGAAATAACATTTTTCGAGATCTGTGGATAGGAATAGTGTTTATTCCACAATTTTTTGACAAAAAACACGTTCTTTTGCGATCTTTTAAATGAAATAGTACTGTTTTTTGCAATTGTCTGACAGAAATAATGCTTTTTTTCACAATCATTTGACAAAAATCACGTTTCATTCATAATCTTTTGACGAAAAATTGCGCCTGTTACCGTGAATTTTTGGCGAAAAATCTGTCATTTTCGTGATCATTTTTTGTCGTCAGAGATTTTTCCATCCCACTTCTGTCCTCTGGAAGTTTTAAAAGACTGAATTCCATCCTGTAGACGGAAAACTTGCACCCATGGTTTGGTTTCAAAAAGTGGATGGATGGTGGAAGAACAAATTTAGTGGTCTGCAGGACTTGTAACTGTTTTCCCTTTCTGTCAGAAAAATTTATAGTTTGCCATCCCTGCAAAAACCATAACCAAACATAAACCACACAATTTAGTTTTATTAAAAATATATAAATAAATTTTAAATTGCACAAAACCTTACAACTACTTGTAACAAATAAAATATATAATTAATAATTTTATAGTCTTTGTTCATGTACTGTTTATTCAATTTTTAGCAATTTATAATTTTTACATTTTATTTATTATGTTGAAAATTTTAGGAAATTGCAAAGAAGTTTGGTTTATATTCTAAGAGGGAGGGCATCAATAAAAGTTAAAAGTATTTAATAGAAATTTATTATGTGGGTCAGCAATAATGACTGTGAACCAGTAACAGGGTTCATACAGAGTTGGGAAGAAAAAAATCCAAGGAGTCCAAAAAATTTTAAGGACTTTCCACTTTTGTTGTTATTTATGTGGCATGCACTTGCACAGCCTCAATTCCGCAGGGATTATGAAAGTTACCCCCCGCAAAGAGGGGGGGACAGGTTATTTGCGATCTTCAGACGAAATAGGTGCTTTCCCGCGATCTTCACACAAAATCAGCGATTTATCTGTGATATTTTAGCAAAATCGGCGATTGTTTGCAATTGGCAGTTTTTGCGATCTTTTGACGAAATCAGCGTTATCCTGTGTTTCTTTTTTATGAAATCGACGTTTTTTAGACAAAATTTGCATTTTTACACAATCTTTTCTCGAAAACGCTGGTTTATACCCTGCAATCTCTTGACAAAATCGCCGTTTTTTCCCGCAATCTTTTAACGAAATCGGCATTATATCCGCAATCTTTAGATGAAATCGACGTTTTCCAGCGGTCTTTAGATAAAATTAGCGTTTTATCTGCGACATTTGCTGAAATTGCCGTTTCAACTGGGATTCGCACAGGAAATTTGCATTTTTCAGCAATCTTTTGACAAAGTTTGTTGACAAAAACATTGACAAAATTGTCATTTTTTCATGCAATATTGACGAAATGTATGCTTTTTCGGCAATCCTTTAACGAAATTTGCATTTCTCCACGATTGTTTTTTCCGCTCGCAAAACCGTACAAGTTGACAACTATGCATAACTTATAACCCAATTTCAAATTTTTGGAAGAGGATGCCTTAAATTTTCAGACGAGAATCACCCCTGAATCTACTGTTATCAGCAAAATTGAGGATGATGAATCGTATTATGAAGAAGAAATCAAAGTTGTATATCCAGCTGTCAAGGAATTAAACAGTGTAATCACTTTTTGAAATTAGAAGCTTAGAAGTGTCTGGATTATTCTTTTCACTTTTTCCGTGAAAAGTAAATCAGTTTGGTGGCTATTAGTATGATCCCAACCAATCACTGCTGTGCTTCTGATGAATGACATGCATAAAGGATTTACCATGTGTTTTACAATTCCCTTTTTTTTTGGGGGGGGGGGAGCAATATTGCTTGCGTGCAAAACCGCAGTATAATTTAAGGAGTTTCTAAGGAGTATTTTGGTTATCTAAGTAGTTCTAAGCACTACTTGGGAACGTTTTCATTTCTAAGTAGTTTCTAAGGAGTCTAAGGAGTCTGTACGAACCCTGAGATTGGTTTTTTCTGAAAAAACCCAAGTGGATTTTTCAAAATTTCAACTTTAAATTACATGTATAATGTATTTATAGTACATATATAATGTATTTATAGTACATATATAATGTATTGTAATATATTTCTTAATATCAGTACACAACTCATAAAATTTATAACCATCACCCCTCACCCCAAAGAAAAGAAATGTCCCAATTATACCATCACAATTTTTAAAAGAAATAATTGTTAGTTAATCTCTGTAGCATGTGTAAGAAACACAAACAAATTTTTCCCCATTAAAAAAATACTTTGATGTGTAATGTGTTCTATGTTATTCAACAGAAACTCATAACAAAATACCATATATGCTTAGAATCCTAATTGAATTATGCCGACATGTAGCATTACTTGGCTTATTCTATTATTTAGTAATAACAAAAAAATACTTTATAAATTATTACTAATAATCAATTTATCAAAAAGCAAAGCATAATTTTGATTACTGTCATTGATTTATATATATTTGTAATCAATTAGCTACTTTAAATTTAGTAATAAGTAAATTTTTTTTTTTTCAAGCATTCTGAACCACCTCCCATAACCCCCCAAAAACCCTGAAAAAACCCGAAAAACCCTGAAAAAACACAAAAAACCCTGATAAAACCCCAAAAACCCTGAGGGTTGGGTTTTTTCTGAAAAAACCCGGGTATTTAACAACCCTGGAGTAAACTCATGCTTACTGGTCCTTGGGACCAATGATTTTTTTCTATGAATTCTACTGCTGTAATATTAACTAAATTAAAGATATAAGAACAAGTTCTTGTAAAAAAAAAAAAAGTTCATTGTCCACATTAGCCCTTTTCTCCCCTACTAGGCTTTTGGGTGTTTTAATACAGTAGAAAATCTACATAATGCGAACCTAAAAATGCATGGTTGTGTGTTAATGGATCACAATTCACACATTATTAAATTTACTACATAAATACAGTAGACTCCCTCAAATCCGCACAGCTTGGGACCAGGGGTATTGTGGATTTTAGAATTTTATGGATTTCTGGTCACTACTTTGTTTATATTTTAAAAAAAATAATTTGAATGTAATTAATAATGAAATCCAAACTATAATGAATGCTTACAATATACTAAAATATTAAAATAAATAATAAAAATTTAGATAATTTTTTAAATGATTAAAAAGCTAAAAGCAAAGATTAAGTTAATAATCAATTAATGTACAATAAAATATTCATTATAAAGATGAAATGTGATTTTCCTAAATTATTCAATAAAACTTGCCTGATAAAGGTACATTTCTAATTCACATCAGGATCATAAAATAACAAAGCTTTATTTCAGGTTGAGCCAGACTTAACTAAAAAAGCTTGATTGATACATAAATATATTTGGTAAGATTGTGATTACCAATAATAACAGCAATATCTTACTTTTTCTAGAAATAAATTATTCTTTCTTCATGAAAAACATGAATTCAATAACCTTTAACAAAAATTACAAATTAAAAAATAATATGGAATTTGTATAAAACTAAAAAAGTCAAAATTTACACCTACATCTGAACTGAATGTTTCATTGTTTACATCCGTAAATTGTGTGGATTTTAGAGAGTTGCGGATTTTAGGAGTGCAGATTTGAGGGAGTCTACTGTATAGCCAAATATGTCTGAAAAATATCAAAATACATAAGAAAAACTTTATGCTACATTCCTTATCCGGAATATAAATTTCTGTATTATATATAGATCATTCTAAATTTTGTTAAATATACTTTTTAAAAATCGTCCAAATATTCCTGAACCGAAATCATTCATTATATTGCTTATTTTTAAAATCATTTATTGTAATTTTTCCATTAAAAAGTTGAATAACTGAGATAAAATTGAACTAATGCATTAAATTTAATTTTCTAGAAAGTAGCAATTTTTTCAGAAACTGGAAAATCAGGTGTTTCTTCACTGCAAAATTCATTGTTAGCATCTAAAATGTTGCGTGTTACATGGAGAACTGAATTACAGTAGACTCCCTCAAATCCGCACTCCTAAAATCCGCAACTCTCTAAAATCCGCACATATTTTACAGATGTAAACAATGAAACAGTCAGTTCAGATGTAGGTGCAAAATTTCACTTTTTTAGTTTTATATCAATTCCATACATTTTTTAATTTGTAATTTTTGTTAAGGTTATTGAATTGATGTTTTTTCATGAAGAAAGAATAATTTATTTCTGAAAAAAAAATAAAGATATTGCTGATATCATTGGTAATCACAATCTTACCACATATACTTATGTATTATAATCAAGCTTTTTTAGTTATTAAGTCTGGCTAAACCTGAAATAAAGCTTTATTATTTTATGATCCTGATGTGAATTAGTAATGTATTTTTATGAGGCAAGTTTCATTGAATAATTTAGGAAAAACACATTTCATATTTATAATGAATATTTAATTCTACATTAATAATTATTAACTTGACCTTTGCTTTTAGTATTTTAATCATTTTAAAAATTACCTAAATTTTTATTATTTTAGTTTATTACTTATTTTAATATTTTAGTATATTGTAAGCATTCATTATACTTTTGATTGCATTATTAATTACATTCAAATTACTGTTTAAAAATTGTAAACAAAGCAATGACCAGAAATCCGCAAAATTCTAAAATCCGCAAAACCTCTGGTCCCAAGCTGTGCAGATTTGAGGGAGTCTACTGTATATGGAATCGCATTATAAAGATCTACTGTATCTCTCTTATTTAAAATTAAATTATGATTCATACTAAGGAATGAGACTACAGTCATTTTAAATAATAGACACAACTGACCTTGACAAGATGACAGCCTGTTTTGGCGAAATGCGTAGACAGGGGTCGCATTCACTCAAAAATTTGGAGCCCATTTCATTATCTTTCGATAAAACCTGCCTTTCTTACATGATCTTTTGATGAAATCAGTGGTTCTTCTTGTAATTGTTCGACGAAATCTGAACATATTCCACAACCGTTCGAAGAAATCTGCCGTTATGTTTTTCGAGATCTTTTAATGAAATTAGAGAAGTTTTTTTGGGATCTTTTGACAAAGTTTGCCATTTTTCTGTGATCTTTTGATAACAGCTGCTTTTTTTTTTTATGATCTTTTGACAAAATGACTTTTTCTGTTAACTTTTGACAATGCCTGCTTTTTTTTCCTGCAACTCGTTTTTTCACAATCTTCTGACGAAATCTGTCGTTTTTCATGACCAGTCGATAAAATCTGCCATTTTCCATGATCGTTCGATGGAATCTTTTTTCAAGATCTTTCAATGAAATCTGCGTTTTTTTGCATTTTTTGAGCAATTCATGGATGTAATTTGCACTTTCAGGGATGAGATTGGCCAAAAAGCAAAAAAGCTGAAAACTGCGCGAACGACATTTGAGCAATGATAGGAATTTCAATCGCAACAAATATAATTGCTATTAATGTATGTAAATTAAATACAATTTAGCTTTGCGTAAATTAAAAAGAAATTAACATGAAATAGGCAGAAAGTATTTGATTACTCTAATGAAAATTTATGTTTCTAATATCAGGGGGGTCATTCCATTTTAAATCAACAAATGGGATTTGCATCACCATTTTTAATTTTGATAAAAATTTGCATGTCCATTCCCCATGTTTCCTAGACTTAAAAAAAATGTATTTTTTGTTTTTAAAAAAAATTATTTTTGATATATAGGCCAACTTTGTCGTTTGGCAACAGTAAAAATTTGGTATTTTAAGGCTTTGTCTAATGAACTGCAACTTTTTTTCTAATAAAGTTATAGAGCACAGCCATATCTCATTGCAAAGTTAAGAGGATGGTCTTTTTCCATATGGTATCAATAAATTTTAAAGCGTATCTTTTCAAGGTCAAAGTTAGCGATACAAAATTGATTTTTTACCATTTTTGAAAATTTAAAAAGTCATGAAGGGCTTGGAATAACAAGCCCTCTTTTTTTTCTTACATTTATATGGATGGATACTTATTGTATTAAAAAAATTGCCTTGTTACTCTGGCCCCTTCACAAGATATGGCCCTCCAAAGTTGCACATTTTCTAAAAAATCCAGTTTTCAATGCTAAAAAAATTAATGTGGGGGGCAATTTTTTGTTCTTGCCTGATCTTAAGTATGTCATACCAGCTTTCAAACAAAAAAAAGATTGCTTTGTTATTCAAAGGCATTTGGGAGCTAGGGGTCTGAATTTTCAAATAATCGCTCTGAAAAAAAATTTTTTTTTTTTTTAAATATGCATTTTTTCATATATTATGAACTTATTTAAAGGTTTTAGATTAACCTCATAAATAGTATTTTAACATATTTTTACCTCTCATCATTTGTAAGCATCCATTTGCCAGCTATGACAGGAATAGCCAGGTCTCAACTTGCCCAGTTTGCTTCCCATTTGTTAACAAACATGAACAGTTCTTTGTATCTTTCCTATTAGTGGTTGGCACTGTGCCAAAGACAGAGCTGTTTACATATTATTGGATGCAACTATCCAAGAACATCAGAGTAAGAGAGTTGCATAATGATGTCACTGCAACTGCTCAGTTGATTCTTTAACTCTGGAAAGTTGCTAAGCAAGTGTTCCTGTTGTATTCTTGATATTTCAATGTTTCATGTTTTTTTTTTTTTTCGTTTCAAGATCCAGTACATATTTACAGAATATTTTGGTGAAGCACTTTTCTTCATTAATATAAAAGTTTTTTTTAAATGTGTTTTTTCTACATATAAAAAGTTCTTAAATGGGTCTTTCTACATATAAAGAGTAAATTATGCATAACCCTAAATGTTCTATAGGAATTTTTAAGAAAGATGACTGTAACATTTTAAGTTATAGTAGACAGTCAACTATAAACAGTATTTCAAAATATAGTGATGAGGATAAAACTTTACTACATTTAAGAACTGGATGTAAAAGCATTGAAACTGTTTGTACATACCATGAAAAAAAATTTCTAAACAAATAATCCCACCAGGACCTGGAACATCAGTTAAAATATCACGTCAAGATAACCAAACTTGGATTTGATTTCAAGACATCTTAAAAATTCTAACTCTGTCAGAATTATGTTCTGCACAGGGAAGATGCCATAATATCACACCTGAGATGAGTGAACATTTATCAACTCTTCTCCGCGAGATAGCAAAACACTGAACAAAATACTTTTGCATGCTTTGAGAGTTCAGTTTTATTCTATGTCTTCAGGTGTTAAATTTCTTAAATTAGCTCATTAAAGTTTAAATAAGTTCTTTGATAATACTTCTTTGCCTTTTCTAGCTATTTTCAACATATAAAATTAACAATCTTTCACAAAAAACTAATATCAGGAAGTATGAAAAAAAATTGTCGTTTCAGAGCAATTATTTGAAAATTCAGACCCCCTAAAGCTCCCAAATGCCTTTGAATAACAAAGCAATCTTTTTTTTGTTTGAAAGCTGGTATGAAGTACTTAAGATCAGGCAAGTACAAAAAATTTTACCTTGCCCCCCCACATTAATTTTTTTAGCATTGAAAACCGATTTTTTTAGAAAATGTGCAACTTCGGAGGGCCATATCTTGTGAAAGGGGCAGAGTAACAAGACAATTTTTTAAATACAATAAGTATCCATCCATATGAATGTAAGGGAAAAAAGAAGGCTTGTTATTCCAAGCCCTTCATAACTTTTTTAATTTTCAAAAATGGTAAAAAATCAATTTTGTATCGCTAACTTTGACCTTGAAAAGATACGCTTTGTTTTTAAATCTCAAATTTATTGATACCATATGGAAAAAGATTATTCTCTTAGCTTTGCAATGATATATGGCTGTGCTCTATAACTTTGTTAGAAAAAAAGTTGCAGTTCATAAGACAAAGCCTTAAGGGGACTTACTCGAAGAGAAGCTACGTTGTCGATTCCCATGTTAGTCTATGGGAGAAAATAGATCGCTGTTCTTTCATTCAAATATCAAAATTTCAGAATTTTCTTTTTTTCAGCATATAAATTCGAAAGCTCTTCACAACATTATAAGCTTAAAATATTTTTAAAACAGTTTTAAGTATTTTTAAATTCATGTTAAAGTTTCAAAAAACCCCAAAAAGTGAGATGTGTTGTCTTTATTCGTTTATAACTTTGGATTGAAGAAAGATATACAAATTTAGAGCTTATGCATACAAAATTTGATTTGTTTTCTTTTACGTAATTAAGCAACTTTTCAATTTTATTCTAATTAAAACGTTGTAATTCTTAAATTAAAATTAGTTACATCAAAAATCCTTTACAAAACTGTCAAGCTGTCAGCATTATCAAATATATTAGTTTAGCTCCTGATGCAAGAGGATTCGCACCGGGGGGTGTAGGGTTGCTAAAAGTAGAAAGACGCCAGATTTTTGCAAAAGAATTCATTCTTGGCATAGTACTTTTGAATAGGTCATTCAAAGATATCCCCCTTTATTATTCACTTTATCTCTCTATCTCTCTTTTGAGCGTGTGTCACGTGACTGCGATAAAGAGTCAAATTACACCTTCTCCTTTTGACCACAACCTTCTAATAATGTAAACTTTGGGAGACTTCTCATCCGAGGTGAAGTGAAAGCAAGCGAACATTTTCTGTTTTGCTTCTTTGCTTTATTTCAAGAAAGATTTGCTGAAGATTTTACTATGGGTCGCTATGGAAAAGGAGGACGCCTATATTTATCAACTAAAATATGCAAAAGAGGGCAATATTTATCTTATTGAAAAAACAGATAAGAATGAAATGACATTCTTTTATTAGCTTTATAAATATTCTTTATAATTCTGTATTATACTATTGTTTTGTTTTTCTCATTATAAAAAAAGTAGTTTCTTCCATATCTGTTAAAAAAATGTATGTATTTGCAATCCGTTTATTTTTGGATATATTATTCTAATAACTGTGTTGTTGATATTTTATTGTTTACATTTTTTAATTAATTTAATGTAGTTTAATACATAGCTTATCAGGAAGATAAATTAAAAAAAAAAAAAAATTAAATCACGAATTATGTTATTTGTTTCCATTGCTAATAAAATCAACTTCAGTTTCAGAATAACAATTTCGAGTATACAAAAAAAGAATTTAAAGGAAAAATATGAAAAACAAAATATTGATTTTTTTAAAAAAATCTTTTATTAAAAACAGGGTTGGAAAAAAATCATGATTTTTTTTTTTAAATAAAAAAAATCGGATTTATTTGATTTAAATCAGATTTTTTTATTTAAATCAGATTTATTTAATTTTTTTAGAATCCTATATTTAATTACTGTGTTTTTATGTTTTTACAATACATGAAGCAGTTTTTTATAATAAATAACTAAAAAAGAATAAATAATATTTATAATTTATAAAAATTATATAAGAAATAATTATATAGTTAAGAAAACATTATATTCTAGTTACTGATTGGTACTAAAAATTAAACATCTAGTCTTTAATCTAAACCCATTCTATTATTTTGTAATTGAATTGTGCATACTAAATAACAAATAAGAAATAAATTTAAATATGTTGTAAATGAATAGAAACTGGCAAAATTTAAAAAACAAATTAAATGCAGTAGACTCCCTCAAATCCGCTGCCCTAATATCCACAATTCTCTAAAATCCGCACATAATTTACAGATGTAAACGATGAAGCTCTCAGGTCAGGTATAGGGACAAAATTTGACTTTTTTATTTTTATATCGATTCTATGTATATTTTAATCTGTAACTTTCATTAATATTGCTAAATTCATGCTTTTTCATAACGGAAGAATAAATTTATTTCTGAAAAAAATTCAAGGTATTGCTAATATCAGTGGTGATCACAATCTTTTTGCAAAATGCATTTATACATTCATCAACCTTTTTTTTTTTATTGTTGACAGTTTGGTTAAACCTGAAATAAAACTTCTATATTTTATGATATTGATGTGAATTAGTAGTGCACCTTTATAGGGCAAGTTCGTTGAATAATTTAGGAAAAAATGCATCTCATCTTTATAATAAATATTTATTTATACATTATTGATTATTTACTTCATCTTTGTTGCTTTCAATATTTTAATCATTTTTAATTATCTAAATTTTTATTATTATAGTTTATTAACTTACATAATTGTTTTAATGTTTTACTATATTATAAGCATTCATTAACTTCAGTTGCATTATTAATTACAATCAAATTACTGTTTAAAAATGTAAATAAACCCATGACCAGAAATCCACAAAATTCTAAAATCCACACAACCTCTGGTCCCTAGCTGTGCGGATTTGAGGAAATCTACTGTATTCATTTAATGCAAGCTATTTTATAAGGAATAAAAATCACAATTATTTCTATATTTCTTAAGCAAATAGGAAAAAATCGGGGATTTAATTGTTTGAACAAAAACACTAATTTAGAAGCTTTGTCTACTCCTAATTTATTATGAAGGCTTGAATGAACTACTCCAAAAGAAGAAAATTGTCTTTTTACTCCAGTAGATGAAGCCACGGTTGTTGTTATTTGGTAAATAAATTCAATTTCAATTTCGCCGATTCTCTCTTTACCTCCCATTACATAAAAGGATTTCCGCCAATCATAATCTGTCATAATATCAAACTTTTTTCTCAAGCAATGGTAATTTTTGGAATGGGCCATTTTTTGCCTGAAAATGTGCTACAGTGGTGAGATTTAGACAATCTTCTTTAATGAATGCCAAATCTTCATTATTTTCCTTACATTAAGTTTCATTTCATTTTGATTTAAAAGAAAGAACCTTAATAAAACTCCAGCAAAATGACGCCATTAATAGTTTGTTCATATCTTGCTTTAAATTTTGTAATTCTATCGTTATCTAATACATTTTCTAACTTTTTACCCAAATTTTCCTTTGATATGTGCATTCATGTGAAATTACAAAAAATTGATTTAAATCAAATGATTTTTAAAAAAAAAATCAGTTGATTTAAATCTAGATTTAAATCAGTTGATTTAAATCATGCCAACCCTGAATAAAAATCTTGAAATTTATTCATGGAAACGTTCAAATATTGCGCTATAAAAAGGAAAAATAAGCAAATGCTACCCCCCCCCCCCTTGCTTGCGTAATGTTTTATGACATTTTAACATTAACACTGTTTGTCATTAAAAAAAAAAAAAAAAAAAAAAATACCATAGGCGATAAATTACATTATTAATCCAGCAAATTTTCATAAATAAACATATAAGGGTTGTGTTATCGAAGGAAAGCAATATCGGTTTAACATAAATATATGATATGAACTCTAAAATATTCAGATTTATTTAAAAGACTTTTTAAAAAATCAAATTAAAGATGTTAATTTTATTTAAAAACTGTATTGAATGATTTTATGTTTTTAAATGAAAATATGTCCAAACGAGTCTACTGTTTCTGGGAAGAGGCGATTACCTTCAGCAATATGCACACTTTGGCCTTTTTTCAGCAAACGAATCTTGAATTCATATGATTATATATATTTTTAAACAAAATTTATTTAATAGAACTAAGAAGCCTCTTTTTAATAATTGTTGATTTAATTTCGGATTATTTAGATGTATTAACTTTTTAACACTGACCAAAATTTCCTCAGAAAATATCAATAATATTACCCTCCCCTCGCACCCATTTATTTATATTTTTTTCTATTGCAGATAGAAGAAAGTATTGTAATTTTTTTTTTCTACGGATTTACATGTTTTTGGGGTCAGAGATTCCAAAAGACATGCTTATACAAAATGTGTATCTGTCCGTGCGTCGCTGTAATACTATCATAAAGTGTGAAGTTATGCATAGAATCAAACCAAATATTTTGTGCATGTTTTTGGCTATGGCAAACAAGTTCTCCTTCAATTTAGTAATATTTTGCCGGAAATGGGTGTTGCGATAGCGATGTCTGTGCCATTTTTAGCTCACAGGCTATCATAGCCTGAGAGCTTATGTGCCCGCCCGTTCTGTATGTACGTGCGTAACGCGATAACCCATGATAAAAATATCCTATCCACATGAAATTTTGTATATAGGTACATCCTGACAAGGTGCTTCCCTGATTAGTTTTTGGAGTTCTTTCGATATGTATAAGAGGGGGAACGGGGGGCTCATGCCCCTCCCCTTAATAGATATAAATGGGTTTTTCATGCTAAATTAAGTTTTCGTTCAAAATTTAGATATAGGATAATTCTGATGAGGCGATTCCGTGACTGATATTAGGGGTTCATTGAATAAGTATAAAAAAGAGGAACGGGGGTTCTAATGCCCCTCCCCTTAATTTATATAAATGGGTTTTTCAAGTAGAATTGTCAGATTTCGTTCAAATCTCTGAATAGTTTTGGAAGTTTAATGGTTAAGTATAAAAGAGGGGGATAACTCCCCTTAAATTATATATATGCTAAATGGATTTTTATTAAGAATTATCCGATTTGCTCTGAATTTTGGATATAGATTTTTTTATATGATAAAGCATGTCCTTGATAGTTTAGGAGGTTCAATGATTAAGTATAAAAAAAAGGGAAATGGAAGAGCTGTTTCCCCTTCTTATTTTTTATTTATTTTTTTTTTTTTCGAATGGAATTAACCCTTGAAAATATAAGGCTGTAATGTACAATTAGTATGCATAGCCTGTGAGCTCAATGCCATCAGTTTAACTAGACAATATTCTTTTTATTATTATTGTACCATCGAAAAAAAGCATGAAACTATGCATAGAATTGAGCTAAAATTTTCCCTGCGTGTTTATGGCTATGGCCAGCAGATCCTTCTTTAATTTAAAAATAATCCTCAGGAAAGGGGCGCTGCGATAGCAATTTTTGAGTAATTTTCCCGATTTTTCGTAGTATTTTTTTTTTTTTTTTTTTTTTTTTTTTTTTTGTCTATTGGTGACTCATGCAGCGACGGAACTTGCATTTTACTAAGCCGGCTATTCACAAATAGTTGAAGGCTGAAGGCAACAGCAGAGTTTTTTATAAGTTCTTTTTAAGAGGTGCTGAAAAAGATCTAAAGAAGGACGCCATGATTACATAAAACATAATATTAGTTTTTTTTTTTTTTTTTTTTTTTTTTAATTTAACAGAGGTGTTGATAAAGTCTGACCAAGGGCGCCATGTTTCCCAAAACACAATATTAGTTTTTTGAAAGTTATTTTTACAAGAGGCGCTAAAAAAAATCTGACTAAAGGCGCCACGATTCCATAAACTCAAATTTTTTTCTAAAGTTATTTTTTAAAAAGCCGCTTAAAAAAATCTGAACAAGGGCGCCATTATCACAAAAACACTATATTAGTTTTATATAGTTATTTTTACAAACGCGCTAAAAGAAAACCTGAACATGGGCGCCTCTGGCAATGGGACCAATACCAATTACAATGGAAATCTCTTCTTTTAAATTGGCATTCCAGTTCTTTTCTCCGTCGTTTGTATTTCCACAAAAAGTAGAATAAATATAAAACTACAACCTATGCACTAAATGTTTGACAGAAGATATGCTAAATACTAAAGGTTAAAATTCGCGGTCGCCACCGGCCACAGGGCGACTAAATGTAAAAAATTGGCGACTTTATGTTATGCACCTGATCGCCATTTTGGCGATCAATCATTTCGGAATTTTTTTTAAAAAGTCGGTCATAAATCCGAAAATTAGGACATAAAATACATCGCAAATTTTGCCAAAAGATCGCCGAAAATAACCAATTTTGCCAATCGTTCGAAGAACAATTGCTAATTTCGTCAAAGGATCGCGGGAAAAATGCGAATTTAATAAAAAAAATTTCGATAAATATTGGTAAAAAATCGTGGAATAAAAGTAAATTTCATCGAGAAATGATGAAAATACGACAAATTTCATCAAAATATCGCGAAGAAAAAGGTAGATTTCGTCGAAATATTGCGAAAAAAACATCAGATTTCGTCATAAAATCACGTAAAAAAGTCAGATTTCGTCAAAAGAACACGAAAAATTGGTATATTTCGCCATAAAATCGCGAAAAAACGGCAGATTTGGTGAAAAGAAAAAAAAAAATCACGAACAAACAGAGTATTTCGTCAAAGAATCCCGAAAAAAAAGGCAGATTTCGTCAAAAAATCTCGAAAAAACAGTAATCTTTATCAATAATTTGGAAGAAAAAAAAAAGCTAATTTCATCAAAAGATCGCGGAAAAATGGCAGATCTCATCAAAAGATCATGAAAAATTGGCATATTTTGTCAAAAGATCGCAAAAAACGGCTGATTTCGTCAAAAAATCGCGAAAAAACGGTAAATTTGGTAAAAAACGAAAAAACGAAATATTTCATTAAAAAAATCGCGCAAAAATGGCAGATTTCGACAAAAAATCTCGAAAAAACGGTGTAATCCTTGTCAATAATTGCAAAAGAAAAAGCTAATTTCATCAAAAGATCGCGGAAAATCGGCAGATCTCGTCAAAAGATCACGAAAAATCGGCATATTTCGTCAAAAGATCGCGAAAAACGGCTGATTTCTTAAAAAAAATCGCGAAAAAACGGTAGGTTTAGTAAAAAAAAATCACGAAAAAACAAAGTATTTCATCGAAAAAAATCGCGAAAAAATGGCAGATTTCGTCAAAAAATCTAAAAAAAATAAAAAGGTGTAATCCTTGCCAATAATTGCAAAAAAAAAAAAAAAAAAAAAAAGCTAATTTCATCAAAAGATCGCGGAAAAACGGCAGATCTCGTCAAAAGATCACGAAAAATCAGCATATTTCATCAAAAGATCGCGAAAAACGACTGATTTCGTCAAAACATCGCGAAAAAACGGTAGATTTGGTTCTAAAAAAAAAAACCACGAAAAAACAAAATATTTCATCAAAAGAATCGCGAAAAAATGGTAGATTTCGTCAAAAATCGCGAAAAAACGACATATTTCGTCAAAAGATCGCAGAAAAAAGGTAGATCTCCTCAAAAAATTGCGACAAAAACTGCAAATTCTGTCAAAAAAAAAGCAAATTTAGATTCAAAACGCGGAAAAACAATAAATTTTGTCCAAAAATCGTGAAGATACGATAAATTTCTTCAAAAAATTGGGAAAAAAAGCAAAATTCTTCAAAAGACTGCGAAATCCATTGCCCAATAGCGGAAAATATTACTAAATTCATCAAGTGGTCGAAAAAAAAAAAAAAAAAAAATCCCCATTTTCATTATCTGTAATCTGTAATGGGGAAAAAAATCTAAGTTTGAATGAAGTTATGGTTTTCTTGACATATAAAATAATTATTAACTATTTAATATTCTGATTAGAATTTATACGATATTTTCTTCTTGGTGGCATCTATGATAGTAATTAGTGGCCACTAACTTGACAATAGTGGCTACTAAAGATTCAGCCTCTACCGGCCACTGGCTACTAATACAAATATTGAATTTTAACCTTTACTAAATACGTCATTATTTTTAATTTGCCAAATGAAAATATTTGAAATTTTATGCCTTTGAGAATGCACAACTTAAAATGCTTTAAAAAAAAAAAAGTGACGAGGGGCATACCGGGCATTTGCCTTGTTGCCCGGTGGGCCAGTACGACCCTGGTGAAAAGCATAATTAGCCAAAATAAATAAAGTACATGTTTTCTAGTTCATGTGTCCCAGGCTGTTTTTTCCCTCTCCTGCGCTGTCGCTTCCGGTAATTCGGTTCATATCGCCAAGTTTGACATAGTTTACTGAACGATTTTATGCTTTTACTGAAAAATGGAAAAAAAAAACTGTTCGATTATGTAGTTTCTGAATAAGAACAAGCATTATTAATTATTCTGTAAAAATGATATACGTAATAAAATGACATGCATTATAATATTCTACTAATTTAAAGAAGTGCTATTTTTAAGCTATATATATACAATATAACGAACAAACGAACTTTTCAGTTTGTTGGTTTTGAATGCATTTCGAAATCTAATGATAAATATGTGAAAAATGGTAAAAGAAGAATATTACAAATATAGCTTTTTTGTAACCACTCTGAGAAGGTAAATGATAAATGTTAATGATTATACAAATTATAGTGTATGGATTTCTTGATATTTTTTCTTTCCAATTTCTGTTATTTTCTGATGCTAGTTTGAGTTCCTAATGCAATTTACATTCGTTATACAATTTTCTGAATAGGTAATTTTTTAAAACTCTATTAATAATTAATTGTGTAAAAGCAGTAAAAAATAAAATTATTTATTATAATATTATAATAGTTTACAATTTTAATAATTAAGATTTTAAAACTACACAAGTACAACATACTGGAGTTTTTACATAAATTTTGCTACTAGAAAACAAATTTTGAAAAAAAAAATAAATAAATAAAAAATCGATGAACAATTTATACAATTTCTAGATAATTAATTAGACGATCTGTCCATTTTTAACTCTGCAGGAACTTCATTTTTGCTATCGTTATTTGTTTGGCCTGTTTTTTTTCCCTCTTTTCCTATGCATTTAAAATGCCTTCAGGAATCAATATTTTGGTTTTGTGAGAACTGGTGAAATGGGAGATAACGTGCCAAAACTGTCATCCATGTACCAGTCAGCTGACTGTTTGATCACCCCGCTAAAAAGAGGGGAGATTTCCCAAAGTCATAAATTATATCTGCCCACAAAGAGTTACCCAATTTAAGATGCAGGTGGCGCTTGCTGCAATTTTAACTTGTACCCCTGTAAATAAGTCGCCTTAAAATACCAAATTGTTACTGTTGCCAAACAACAAAATTGGCATTTATATCAAAAATAATTTTTTTAAAAACAAAAAATATTTTTTTTTTAGGTCTAGGAAACATGGGGAACGGACATGCAAATTTTTATCAAAATTAAAAATGGTGATGCAACAACTTTTTTGAAAATTTGATTTAAAATGGAATGACCCAGGGGTAATCACCTGTCATATTAGTAACGCCCCTAACTCAGAATGAAAAATCCTGAAAATTAAGTGATACAAAGTAAAAAATCCTGAAAATTATCGAATGCAAAATATACCAATTTCAAAGGTCCCATTCACTCAAAAAATTTGGAACAGCAAAAAACACTTTTGGAGCAGATAAAACAGTTTTTGAGAAAAGCAAAAGATTATTAAAAAATATATAAAAATGTAGCTACAAATTAGTTTTTAAAGCAGTAAAAGCAGCTTTTGGAACAGAAAGTTCCACTACAGCAATCCCCCTTTTTTTTTTTTTTCAATCTTTTGACGAAATAGGTCGTTTTTTCGCGATTATTTGAGTTCTAGTTTTTAGGTGAATTTTTTTAATGAAATTTGAATTTTCTCGTGAGTTTTTCACAAAATTTGCCATTTTTCCACGCTTAGATGACAGAATTTGCAGTTTTTCGTGCTTATTTTGATGAAATAGATTGTTTTATCGCGATTTTTTTTGACAAAATTGGTCGTTTTATCTCAATTTTTTGACAAGATTGATAGTTTTCTCGTGATTTTTTTTGACAAAATTTATCGTTTTATCGCAATTATGACTAATTTGATCGTTTTTTCACAATTTTTTGAGAAAATTTTAATCTTTTTATTACGAAATTCACGTTTTTATCCCGCGATTCTATAAAGAAATTAGTTTTTTGCGCGATTCTTTAAAGAAATTCATGTTTTTTTCTGTTAATCTTTAACGAAATGTGCGTTTTTTCTGCAATTTTTTTTCGATATTCGCAGTATTTTTTTATGTTCAAATTTTCCACTAAACGTAATGATATCAAATCTGCTGTTTTCAGACAATGTCGATATGTTAGCATTCGGCGATCGCGATGAAATAAGATAACCACCGCGTCCGATAAAGAACCTCACATAGTTGATGTGTTGAAATAGAGGCATATTTTGATGTAGATTAAAATTATTTTAAAAGTTTTTTTTGTTTGTTTGTTTTCTTTTGTTATTTAAACGAATAAAAAAGCAGAAGTCTGCACGAAATAAATTCTTGAAAAATCAGAAATTAAAAATCGAAAAAATGGCAAAAAAGCAAAAATTAAAAAGCAGAAAATCAGAAAAAAGCGGAAATTCAAAAATGATAAAAAAGCTGAAAACCGCGGATGAATCTCATCCCTGCACTTTTTATGCGATTTATGAATGTAATTTGCATTTTTATTGAGCGATTTATGGACGTAATTGATATTTCTTATGCGGTTCATGAACATAATTCACATTTGTTACGCGACTCATGGACGTAATTTGCGTTTCAGTGATTCATGGACATAATTTGCATTTTTTAATGCAATTTATGAATGTAATTTACATTTTTTTTTCACACAATTTATTGACGTAATTAGTGTTTTTAGAGCTATTTATGGATGAAATTTGCATTTTTTAGGTGATCTGATTCATGCACAAAATTCACGTTCTTCGAGCGGTATTTTTTCGAAATGTTGGTTTTTTTGCACGATTCTTTCTTGAAATGAACTTTTTTTATGAGATTCTTTGTCGAAATGCATTTTTACGCGATTCTTTATTGAAATTCACAATTTTTTCGAGGTCCTTTGACGACATTTGCATTAACAGTAAGTAATTCGTTCATAAAATATAGGGAATATTTTTTATTTCTTGGTACTGAAAAAAGTTAAAAATAAAAATTGTTTCTTTCTTAAAATTTTCTGCACACGGCTTTTGCTGTTTATGACGGCCAATTATCTACACAGGGTATATGGGTCCAAAAAGAAACGGGATGATCTCTGTGACTGTTTTTCTAAGACCCTAACCTATATTTACACAAGGAAATTTAAAGTTCAAAGAAAACCTCTGAAAACTAAGTGATTAAGACAACAGGCAGCTAAGTACTAGAAATTAAAGTTAAAAAATCAATTGAAAAAGTGGATTATAGAGATTGTCAGAATACTATTTCCAATAAAAATGGAACAATTTTAAGATTCTAACCATATTGTTGAAACCGGCAAGACAAACTCCATTTCAAGATAGAAGATGAGACATGAAATGGTATGATTCCCCAATAAAATCACATTCTAAAATAACTTGCAAAGAGGCAGAATACATAAGACACAGGGATGATTCTGAATGAATTTTTTTTTTGGAAATTTGTATCGCATTTTCGGAAATCGGCGGGGGAGGGGGTCCCTCCCCCATTTAGCGATCTTCGGGCAAAATCGGCGTTTTCCTGCTATCTTCAGACGAAATCAGCGATGTATTGCGATCTTTTGCCAAAATCGGCAGTTTTTCTGCGATCTTTTGACGAAATCGGCATTTTCCCATGTTTTTTTAAAACGAAATCGGCGTTTTTTTCGACGATCTTTAGGCAAAACGCGATTTTTTAGACGCGATTTTTTCTCGAAAACGGCGTTTTATTCCCGGGATCTTTTGACGATATCGGCGTTTTTTCCGTGATCATTTGATGAAATGGGTGTATTTTTTCAAATATTCTTTTGACAAAATATTTTTAAGCGATCTTTTATCGAAAACGGCGTTTTCTCCCGCGATCTTTTAACGAAATCGGCGTTATATCCGCAACCTTTAGACGAAATCTGTGTTTTCCCGCCGTCTTCAGAAGAAATCAGCATTTTTGTCTGCGATATTTGGTGAAACTGCCATTTTTTTGCGATCCGCACGGGAAATTCGCGTTTTTCATCGATCTTTTAACAAAGTTCGTTCAAAAAACGTTGACGAAATCGTCGTTTTTTCACGAAATATTGACGAAATGTATGCTATTTCGGCGATCCTAACACGAGATTTGCATTTCTACGCAATTGTTTTTTCCGTGCGCAAAACCGTACAAGTTGGCAGCTATGCGGAACTGATAACCCAATTTCAAATTTTCGGAAGAGGATGTCTTAAATTTTCGGAAATTTCGGACGAGAATCACCCCTGATAAGACACCATACAAGCCAAGCTAACATAAATGAAAACAGAATCTGAAAATAATTTCAAGAAAGATAACTCTTCAGTAAAGATTCAAGTCTTAATTTTATACAGTCCACATTCCATGGATAATTATAAAACTGATTAAATATGCAAAGTGTTAACATAAGCTTTTTACGTCCTATAGGCATTCTTGTCTCTTATGAATCAAATATATTTTTTGCTTTTAAATTAAAATTTTCAGTTAAAACCAACTTAAGTATATTTTAAGGTTTTTACGATTTCAATTTAAAAAAATGCAAAATTCTTTTATACAGCAAACGGGTTATTCTCTACAATACTGCAAATTTGACCAAGCAGTCCGACTTGAATGTTACATAGGTAAATTTTTACAAAAATTGGATAGATTGCTAGTAATTGGTCAACTGTTGAAGATTTTAATAGCAGCAGAAATCATTATAAAATTTTAAACAAAAGTACATATTCCCCATTCACTTTATCATCAACTCATTACAATAAATGTGAGGGAATGATGAAATTAAGATGTTTTTACTAATTGTCATGAAAAATGCAAAATTATGGAAAAAACCAAACTGATTCCTTAAAGAAGAACACATAATATATAATGTACGATAAAATTAAAAATTTTGAAAATTGCTAAATATTTAGCATTCTGCGTGAGGGAATGACTTAATAAAAATACTCCGCGAATTTCTGATTGAAAAAAATTTCTAGAAAACAAAAACTTACACCACCAATTTATGTTGCTGGACTGACAAGTACTCAAATTAGCTTCCTCTCTGTGAAGAATACTAGACTGCTGCTCATCTTTAGTGATAGGATATTTGCGATAATAGCAAGGTGTGAGGGAATGACGGTCTAACATGGGGAAACATAATTGATTGAGTAGACTACATAATTATAGTAAAAAATATTTTTATTATTTTTTTATAAGGTACCAATTAAGAACTTAGGGTGTTTTTAATTATTTTTATGTCTGAATGGAAAAAATCAGGCAGTTAAGTATGGTAGTATGGAGGGTTGGGGAGAGGTGAGGGAATGATATTTGCTTGATATGTCTTACATTTTTAAACATTAAATGTTTATTTTTAAATTTTACTCCCTGTCCCTAATAAATAAACTTTAGACCTTCTAATAAAAGTATAAATAAATAAAAATAAAATGAAATTTAGAGCATTTATATGGCTGGGAAACACTTTTTGCACTACTGCAGAGAATAACCCAAACAAATATGTGTAGTGAAATAGGTGCTGCATACAAATGCTTTACTTATCAATTAAAATTTTTGTTAATCTACATGATATTGGGGTGGCCAAAACTGGTGCACTGATATGGCTAAAATTGGTACAAATTGAAAGAAATTACATAACGAGTTATTACTCATAATCTAAAATATTTTATAGAAAGTTATAATTAACAGAAAGACAAATTTGCTAAAGAATACTGTTATGATTCAATATACTTCATTCAGTCAAAAACTATAAAATTTCTATTTCAACTTTTTTCTAAATGTGGCCAAAACTGAAGCATCCACCCTACATTAACTAATGAAAAACTATTTTAAATTAAACTTTTTAAGAGCAAAGTAAATAAAAATAATAAAGCAGAACACAAATTTAAAGAAAAAAAGGAAAGTTGAATGAATGTGAGAACATTGTAAATACATTAAATCAACATTCATTTTCAAGCAAAATGCGCAAGTTAGAATATCGTAAGTTCCAACGACACCAGCATTACCGGTAACATACATACTTCGCATCCATTAATAATGCTAGTCATAAGTTTCAATTAACTTATCAGAGAATCGGTTTCACGAAACAGAAAATAGCGCAGCACAAATAAAAGTACATTATCGACAAATGGTTTCATAATACGCTTAGGATTCAATAAACAATTCATTATTAATGTGAGAGAAGGGGGGGGGGGGCGCAAGCCGTAGGTCTACTGTCTGGCATAATAACAAGAACATCTAAAAGTTTTAGATACGTTTTCAAATGAAATAACTCTAAATATAATTTCTACAATCAGGCGCAGATTTTTTTTCTACTCCTCCAATGACGACATTGACAATTTTCTAATGCAGCAACAAAAACAGCATAACGAAACCGTAACTAAATGAAACAAAGGAATAAACTTCAGGCAATCAAAACTACGATTTCAAGCACTTAAAATTACAGAAATATGATATATATGGACAACTTTAGGAGTAAATGTTCGATAATAATTTTGTTCTTGTTATTGTTTGAAGGTTAAACAAACAAACAACTTTGTTTACGAAATAGTTATTTTAAAATGCATTACCAAAACTTAAAAAGTGATTTCTACACTTCAAAAACACAAGAAAAGAATAAAATAGCAACTTTATGAAGCAATACCATAGGGAATCAAATAAAATTGTAATATGGCTGCCATGAAAGCGGTGACCGGCATTACAACACTTACCTCTGATGCAGATCTCTTTTGCGGAGAAGAATCAGATTTAGCATCATTTTGTACCTTATCATTCTCTGGTACACCATCATCTTTCTTCTGTACAGCAACATCACCTTGTTTGTCAGTAGAACTCATTTTTATAGAATTATAAATTAATTTTCAAAGGAGACTGCAAAAGACACGTCTGTTACCTGCGAGAAAATGCTACAAAATGGCGCGTGTGCATGTGCACCTACCCTACAAGTTCTTTATGAATCCTGTTGTGTGATATTTGAGACATTACAAAAAGTTTATTATTACTTTGTTTTGAAAAACATATATTAATAAAACAAAGCAATTTAAAATAGATTAGACTTTTAATTTTTGATAATTTTGTAATGAAACTATGACTTGTGTTGCCAATTGGCGCTAACTATATTATTCATGATTATTTTATTTTCATGATCCGCGAAGGTTAGACGATATGAAATTGACCAATTATAAACCTGCATTTTTGAGAATTTTTCTCTGCTTGAAGTAAACAGGCGAAAGATCTCAAAATGCAGGCTTTTGATTGGTCAATCTCATTTCACTAACCAGTGACAAATCTTCCTGGATCCCAGCCAGCATGTTTTTTTTCCCAACCAGATTTTGCCATCCAAACTGCTTGGCGAAAAACACTTCTTTGTGTAAGATATTTTTTTCCAGAAATTCTAGAGGTCTGCACAGGCCTAAATTCCAGGCCCGAGCCCGGCCCAAAAGTTAAAATTTCAGCCTGGCCCGAACGAAAAGAATATTGGCCCGGCCCGAAAGTTAAAATTTCGGCACAAGCTCGGCCCGGGCCGGAAAAAAGTTAAAAATTTGTCCCGAACCCGGCCTGGCCCGAGTAAATTTCTACAGAGCATTGATCTCTACTCACTCTTACGGAAGAATTCAAACAAAAAAAAACTTGTCTCTTGTTTTCTGTTCATAATCTCCATTTTTGCAGAAGTATCGTAGGCACCGTATATGAACACTTTTGATGAAACTTTGTTTGTTGTATGTAAATGTTTCAGTTATCATTAGTATTATTAATCCAAATTTCATGTAATGGAGACATAAAAGTCTAAAAAATGGTACATGGTAGAAGTAAAATCTAACAAGGAAGGTCTCCATACGGACATACTCAGAAAAATCTGAAAAAATTACAGAATGTTCTTCTCATATAGTTATATATGTTTATAAAAAAATTTCGCCGGAACCTACTTATAACGTCCGTAAAAAAATAATAAAAATTTCGTTTATTTGGCGATTTATCTCCGGTTAGCGAAAAAACGAAATTTTGAAAAATACGCTTTTACTCTTCGAATAATTTTTAAAGAAAAAACTTTCTATGTTCAATTTATTTAAATAAGTTTAGTTTAAGTAATTTTAGTTTTGCATTTTTACTTTACTTTAAGTGTAATTTTGTCATATACATTTATATGTACTTATAACAAAATGAAATTAATATATTTTATCATTTAAAACACAATTTAAATTGATTAAAATTGTTCCAAATTGAAAGATACACTGTTAAAAATCTGCTGCATTTTGTTGCAACGCACTCCCTTGCTTGTATAGAAAACGGTTACTTGGCCGTAAAATGGAGCTTTCTCATTGGTTGAAATAGAGATATTATATACAGGCGGTGGAGTGCGTTGCAACAAAATGCAGCAGATTTTTAACAGTGTATGACACGGTCAATTCACCGTACTATGGAACATTCTCATTGGTCAGAAGAGAGATATTCTATAAAAATAGTGGAGTGACGTTGCAGTAAATGCTGCAAATTTTTAACAGTGAAGTCAATTAAAATCAATTTTCAGATTCGTTAAAATCGTCTGCTTTTGGCGAGGAAATGCCATGCTCGCCAAATCCCGCGTCGCTTTCAGCTTTTCACTCCAATTATTCCAAACTATTTTATTTTTTTACTTATGTAATAATGTAATTTTCCCTGATCTGCCGCTAATTTTCACTGATCCTTTATTACCTACATGAGTAGTTTAATTCGTATTTTTTTCAAAAAATTCTGAGTATGCCAACAATGGAGACCTTTCTAGTAAGACGGAATCGCATTGGAAAGAAAAAAAATACGTTCCCTTCTCAACCGGTGTAAATGTTTAATATATTTTTTTCTCGCGTATTGTTGTATTCATTTTGCATCAATGAACAGCTAAAAAGAAATTTGCAATTTTCAGTTTAAAAAAAATTTCATCATAGTCATTTTTTTTTTCATGTGTTTAATTCTATTTTAAAACGCCTAGTAATCTACAATTCTTTTAAAAGAATAAATTCTAATGACGACTTAAAGGTATATGCCTTTTCTGCAAAAATTTTTGGACCAAGCCAAGTTTTACTGATTTATGAACAGACTTGGCCAGATCGAGAAAAGGGTTTTCATCCGGGATGATTGAAAAGGAACTGATTATTTTGATCCGTGAAGATTAGGAAGAATGAAATCAGTTTCGGCTTCGTACGGAAAAAACACGTTAGGCCCTGCCCGATACTCCAGGAAAAAAAATAAGGCCCGAATAGATTAGTGACTAGGCCCGGCTTAATGGAAATCGGCCAAAACCCGGCCCATGCAAATCTCTAAATTCTATGTCGTCACACGGAATTAACCCCTTGTGGCGCGGTGGTTTCATAGATATACCACTTAATTTTAATTCCCAAACACCGCATTGGCACCGGAATTTTGTTTTAAAAAATTACGGTTTATTGGATGCGTGAAATATAGCGTTTTCTTATTTACAAATAAAGTTGTTTTCAAATTCCGGTGTCAGTCATTAATTTCAACACTTAAGCAATGAATTTGCTTTGCCCCGCAAAGGGTTAACGAAAAACGACACTTATCAGGCCAATATCTGAAGAAAACCTTTTAGCAGACCCTTATTACCGCATGGGCAAATCGGGATTCTGCCCATGGGCCCCCAAATCCATAGATTAAATTATAAAATATTTATTTTCTTTTCCCAATTCCAACTCTTCCATATGTTGAAGTTATTTAATTCATCTTAAAGTAATATGACAAATTGCTAAAAGTTAAATAAAAGATTTTTGTTCTGCTTTAAGGGAAAAAATGTATTTTTATTAATTAAGGTATTTGATTTAGAATTGACGGAGTTAAGAATTTTCTTCTATTTATATCTAAGTTACGAAAATATGTTTATGTCTTACACATACACATATGAGTGACCATCAGTTCTATTTGAATAATGTTGCAATGATTCGAAAGGGGGGGGGGCCCTGATTTACCTTTGCCCAGGCCCAAATTAGTCATAATCGGAATTTGCCTTTCAGAAGAAATATCTTTTATGCTTATTTATTTTTTTTAATGAAGTAATATGGCTGTTTTCAAACACATTTCTGAATTGAATTTTGTTCGGCTGCACATGAATTTGGCTAATGTTCTTATTAATGAACTATATATAATTGAATGCTATTTTCAATTTTTTCGTAAAATCAGACGATCTTTTAGAAAGTATCGGTAAAGTTGGCGTTAGAAAAAAAAAATTAAAATAAAATAACGAAAATTATTTCTCGAACATTTCTTTAACAATCGAAATGATCGTAAATATTATATAATATTTAATATAAATTATATAATATGCAATTAAAAAATTGCAATAAAAACAACAATTGGTCAAGTTCGAGTTTTACTCGCACAGACGAGTTTCCGTATTACAAAGTACAACCGTGTTCAAGTTTAAACATGGAATTTCACAAAGCGCGCTTCGAAAGCAGGTGGCAAAGTTGCAATACCGCCTTGGTACGTGATGTTTTTTCTAGAGAGGTTTCCAATTAATAATATAGCTAATTACCGACAATTTATTTTTTTAATTACTATTAGCAATCTTTGGATGAGATATTTTGAACAATATCTTCACTCAAAATGCATTTTTTTTTCAAACAAGTAACTTGAACTAACCCTCCTAATTTTTTTTCGCAACTATACTTGTAAATAGTTATTTGTAAATACAGTGTCTCACAAAAGTGATGGGACTCTTGTGCTTTATAAAAAGAAACTGCAATAAAATAAATAAACAAACATGTGCAAAAATTTTTTGGGTGTGTTTCATATTTAAAGTTAGTAACAATTATTACATAACATACATTTTGTCAAAATATTAAAATATTAATTTAGTAAAAATACAATTGTTCAGAACGGAGCAAAAAATGGCTCACATAAGTGATGGGACACTTACTTTTCCATCAAATATTAACCCAAAAACAGTGCTGTAATTGGAAAAAAACATTTGTGGGAACTGACTTTTCCATAGATTCCATGTTGGTGTTATTGGAATTTTTTTAAAGCAAAAAGTCAATATAAATCACTTAGCCCAAAATAAACTTTTTTGAGTTAACAGTTTTAATTATTATACTTTTTCGGTATTGTATTTGTGTAGAATTCTCTAAATGAATTTTATAAATCGCGTAGTAACATTTTTCATCATGAAGCAAAATTTAAACGAAAAAAAATAAAAGTTTTCATAAAGAACGATAATGAGAAGTTTTTTTCTGCTTTCTGATTTGCAACAAACTGTCTCGTCTGCCAATCTTCTTCCTAATGACAACCAAGATTAATGACCATATGGTTCAGGACGAAATTCTTTTAAGGAAGGTCTTACACAGCTTATAAATATATCATAAGTGAACTGGCTCCTTTTTAATAAAGATTTAAATTTTCGCATCAGCCATGATATAATTCATATAGCTAATTATACTCTTTCGCTTTCCGACGTTGAAATGGATACAGTTTTCATGCACTCTAGAAGAGGACTGAGCATTCTGGCTCATTTTCAGTATCAATGAACTTGATAATTTTTGTTATAATATATAACAATGATTATCATTTTGATTGATATAAAAAAGAAAAATTTGTGCTAGCACGCGATGTTTATTTTTATTTATTTATTTATTTTTACAGTAACAATTTTTTATTTCTGGGAATATTTCTGGGAACGGCGTTCCCACGCGTTCCCGCCCATTTACAGCACTGTCCAAAAATTTTACTTTTTAAAAGTTTTTAATATTTTGTTGGATTTCCTTTTACATTTAAAACATGATTTAATCTTTTTGGGATGGATTCGACTAATTTTTTAGTGATTTATGGAGTGATTTTACCCCATTCTTCTTGAAGCTCCGATTTCAGTTGTTGTTTTGAAGAAATGGTGTGTTTGCGAATTCTTGATTCCAATTCTTGCCAAATATTCTCTATGGGATTTAAGTCTGGAGATTGTGGTGGTGTTTTTATTATTTCAGGACAGTTATATAGCAGCCAGAGTCTAACGTTCAGAGCAGTGTGCTTAGGGTCATTGTCCTGGTAGAATTTAAAATCGTTATGAAGGTTCAATTTTCGTGCTGAAGATTTCAAATTTTGCTTTAAAATATCAATATACTTGTACTGATCAATTATACTGTCAATAAAAACAAGATTACCAACTCCAGCGGACGACATACACCCCCATACCATAACTCCTCCTCCACCATGTTTTACTGTTGGTACTAAGTTCTTTTTGCAAAATTCTTCCCTGGGTTTTCTCCACACCAAGATTCTACCGTCAGAACCAAATATATTAAATTTACTCTCATCAGCAAATATAACTTTATTCCAGTAATCAGAATTCTTATTTATGTTGGATTTTGCGAAAGCTAGTCTGAGTTTTCTATTCTTTTCACTTACAAAGAATTTTTTCCTTGCTACTCTACCGTGATATCCAGCAGATCGAATTACCCTTCTAATAGTCTCAGGATTAACAATTATTCCATATAATGCTTGTAAATCAGCAGTAACTTTTGAAGCACTATTTATTGGATTTTTCTTAATATTTTGAACGATAATTCGCTTTATTCCATTGGATAGCTTTGTTGGTCGGCCAGGTCTTCTTTTATTCTGAATCATATGATTCTTTTTATATCGTTTAATGATATTGAAAACTGTTGAACGACTCAAGTTAACTGTTTCAGCAGTTTTCCTAATAGACTTTCCACGTTCAATATGCAAATTAATAACTAATTTTCGAAATTCAGGCGAAGTTTCTTTTCGTTTAGCATTCATGGCTACACAGAGCTAAAAAACACAAAAATTCCAAAACAAACTGGAGAGAAATACTGCAGACGATTTTATAAATTATTGCCAATTGCTTTTAAGTAAAAATAAAACCCCAAAAAATATTTTTATTGCTTATTTCAGACGATTTTTGTTGCATATATAATGGTGTCCCATCACTTATGTGAGCTATTTTTTGCTCCGTTCTAAACATTTGTATTTTTATTAAATTAATATTTTAATATTTTGACAAAATGTATGTTATGTAATAATCTTTACTAAATTTAAGTATGAAACACACCCACAAAAAAATGTGTGCATGTTTTTTTTTTATTTATTTGATTAGTTTCCTTTTGTAAAGCACAAGTGTCCCATCACTTATGTGAGACACTGTATGCGCAGTAATAGCCTTTATAACTCTAATAATCTCGAAAGTTCTACATTCAATAGTTTTCGAGAATATTGGCTCTGAAGGTCAGACCGAGAAAGAGTGATCGTACAATGTTTTCATTTTTACTTTTTAAGTAAACAACTTTAAAAAAAATCTTTAATTTTAATCTTTGAAAATGACTATTTTTATAATAATGAGTTTTATTTCGATATTTCAAACTGATTAAAACTGTTAAGTTTTTTTTTTTTTTTCAATTAATTACATTGAAAGAAATTAATGAAAAACACTTTGTAAAATCACCAAAAAATGTAAAATAAAGTAGTAATATATAAAAAAGTAGTATGGTGATTTTACAAAGTGTTTTGCATTTATTTATCATTTATTGCAAGTTTTTACGGTGTTTTCTCACTACATTAAAAGTAGTAATTTAAGTTTGGCAAAAAATAAAAAAAAAAAAAATATTTTTAGTACACTGTAATTCAAAAATTTGTTGTATACCAGTATACAACAAATCACTGAGTATCTTATTTAAAAATATTTAGCACGTGTATTTACGTTTTTCAATCTCATATGTATTTCTCGAGTTATTCGGCCGTTATTCGAATAACTCGAGAAATACATAAAAGATTGATAAAGAATACTGCCCAGTTAAACTGAAGGCATTGAGCTCACAGGCTACAAATACTAATTGCACATTAAAGCTTTATATTTTCAAGGGTTAATTCCGTTCGAAAAAAAAATTAAGAAGGGGAAACAGCTCTCCCCTTTTCTCTTTTTTTATACTTAATCATTGAACCTCCTATACTATCAAAGACATGCTTTATCATATAAAAAATCTATATCCAAAATTCAGAGCAAATTAGATAATTCTTAATAAAAACCCTTTTAGCATTTATATAATTTAAAAAGAGTTATCCCCCTCTTTTATACTTAACCATTAAACTTCCAAAACTATTCAGAGATTTGAACGAAATCTGACAATTCTGCTTGAAAAACCCATTTATATAAATTAAGGGGGGGGGGACATTAGAACCCCTGTTCCCCTTATTTATACTTATTCAATGAACACCTAATAACAGTCACGGAATCGCCTCATCAGAATGATCCTAATCTAAATTTTGAACGAAAATTAATTCTGCATGAAAATCCCATTTATATCAACTAACGGGGGGGGGCATTAGAACCCCTGTTCCCCCTATTTATACTTATTCAATGAACACCTAATAACAGTCACGGAATCGCCTCATCAGAATGATCCTAATCTAAATTTTGAACGAAAACTTAATTCTGCATTAAAATCCCATTTATATCAACTAACGGGGGTGGGGGGGCCTTAAAAAGCCCTGTTCCCCCTATTTATACTTATTCAATGAACAACTAATAACAGTCACTGAATCGCCTCATCAGAATGATCCTAATCTAAATTTTGAACGAAAACTTAATTCTGCATGAAAATTCCATTTATATCAACTAACGGGGGGGGGCATTAGAACCCCTGTTCCCCCTACTTATACTTATTCAATGAACACCTAATAACAGTCACGGAATCGCCTCATCAGAATGATCCTAATCTAAATTTTGAAAACTTAATTCTGCATGAAAATCCCATTTATATCAACTAACAGGGGGGGGGGGCATTAGAACCCCTGTTCCCCCTATTTATACTTAATCAATGAACACCTAATAACAGTCACGGAATCGCCTCATCAGAATGATCCTAATCTAAATTTTGAAAACTTAATTCTGCATGAAAATCCCATCTATATCAACTAACGGGGGGCATGAGCCCCCCGTTCCCCCTCTTATACATATCGAATGAACTCCAAAAACTAATCAGGGAAGCGCCTTGTCAGGATATACCTACATACAAAATTTCAAGTGGATCGGATATTTTTATCATGAGTTATCGCGTTACGTACGAACATACATACAGAACGGACGGGCACATAAGCTCTCAGGCTATGATAGCCTGTGAGCTAAAAAACGAAAATATACGTGTTAAATATTTTTAAATAAGCTGGTCAGTGATACCAAATTTGACCTTCGCAACCGACTTCCTGGGGGTCAGAGGGGGGTCCAACTTTGTAATCTTAAATTATAACCCACATTTTTTATTTTAGATTCGGATTCTACGGACAAAAATACGTAACTTTTGTATTTGATGTTTATTTCGAATCCTCGTTTATCACGGTGTAATTGAGCATATTAAATCGATACATATTTCGCACTGTAAAAAATATGACTATTTTGCTGCATCGTCATTCCCCCGCTTTTATAGAATATCACTCTTTTGGTCGTTTTCTATAAAAGCGGTGGAGTGACGATGCTGCAAAATAGTCATATTTTTTACAGTGCGATTTTCCCAACCAGGTTTTGCCTGATGGGATGAATGACGATGCCGGTATGACGATGCAGCAAAATAGTCATATTTTTTACAGTGCGAAATATGTATCGATTTAATATGCTCAGTTACACCGTGATAAACGAGGATTCGAAATAAACATCAATACAAAAGTTACGTATTTTTGTCCGTAGAATCCGAATCTAAAATAAAAAATGTGGGTTATAATTTAAGATTTCAAAGTTGGACCCCCTCTGATCCCCAGAAAGTCGGTTGCGAAGGTCAAATTTGGTATCACTGACCAGCTTATTTAAAAATATTTAACACGTATATTTTCGTTTTTCAATCTCTTAAGTATTTCTCGAGTTATTCGAATAACGGCCGAATAACTCGAGAAATACATATGAGATTGAAAAACGTAAATACACGTGCTAAATATTTTTAAATAAGATACTCACAAGGAAGGTCTCCATACGGGCATACTCAGAAAAATCTCAAAAAATTACAGAATGTTCTTCTCATACAGTTATATATGTTTATAAAAAAAATTTCGGCGGAACCTCCTTATAACGTCCGTAAAAAAATAATAAAAATTTCGTTTATTTGGCAATTTATCTCCGGTTGGCGAAAAAACGAAATTTTGAAAAATACGCTTTTACGCTTCAAATACTTTTTTCAAAAAAAAAAAAAAAAAAAAAAAAAAACTTTCTATGTTCAATTTATTTAAATAAGTTTAGTTTAAGTAATTTTAGTTTTGCATTTTTACTTTACTTTAAGTGTAATTTTGTCATATACGTCTATATGTACTTATAACAAAATGAAATTAATATATTTTATCCTTTAAAACACAATTTAAATTGATTAAAATTGTTCCAAATTGAAAAATACACTGTTAAAAATCTGCTGCATTTTGTTGCAACGCACTCCCTTGCTAGTATAGAAAACGGTTACTTGGCCGTCTCATTGGTTGGCATAGAGATATTATATACAAGCGGTGGAGAGCGTTGCAACAAAATGCAGCAGATTTTTAACAGTGTATGACACGGCCAATTCACCGTGCTATGGAGCATTCTCATTGGTCAGAGGAGAGATATTCTATAAAAGTAGTGGAGTGACGTTGCAGTAAATGCTGCAGATTTTAAACAGTGAAGTCAATTAAAATCAATTTTCAGATTCGTTAAAATCGTGTGCTTTTCGCGAGGAAATGCATTGCTCGCCAAATCCCGCGTCGCTTTCAGCTTTTCACGCCAATTATTCCAAACTATTTTATTTTTTTACATATCTAATAATGTAATCCGCCGCTAATTTTCACTGATCCTTTATTACCTACACAAGTAGTTTAATTCGTATTTTTTTCAAAAAATTCTGAGTATGCCCCCAATGGAGACCTTCCTTGTCAGTGATACCAAATTTGACGTTCGCAACTGACCCCCTGGGGACAGAGGGGGTCCAACTTTGAAATCTTAAATTATAACCCCCATTTTTTATTGCAGATTCGGATTCTACCGACAAAAATACGTAACTTTTGTATTTGATGTTTATTTCGAATCCTCGTTTATCACGGTGTAATCGAGCATATAAAATCGATACATATTTCCGCTTTTCCAACGGGATTTTCCCTAATCGAAACTGATTGGGCAGAATTTTTGACGTCAAATTCCTCGTCTTTTGTAGGAATAGCGTTTCCTGAAAATCACCCGTGGCGATTATTTCGATAGTGCTATACTGTTAAAAATTTGACCCATTTGCTGCAGCGTCACTCCACAGCTTTTATAGAATATCTCTTTCATGACCAATGAGAATGTTCCATAGCACAGTAAAGTAACCGTTGTCTATAAAAGCAGTGGAGTGACGCTGTAGCAAATGAGTCAAATTTTTTACAGTGTACAGTGTTTTTTATGGATTTCACTAGAAAAATTCATTGAAATATATTAATTTAGTTTTCTATTTGGATTTTTATTTTATCCAGTAAATGGTTTCTAAAATACGACCTACTTGTTTTGATGTTCTAATGTGTAAATATGAACTTCCCCTCCCGAATAGAAAAAATATAACTTCAGTTTTGGGGGTGCGGAGTATGTAAATATTCTGCGTTTCGATGAGTTCTGTTTTTTTTAATCATTTAATTCAGGGGGGCAAATGGGCTTGCATGGAGTTTTTAAATAATTTTTACAATGTATAATAAAATGTAAGGCAAACTGACCTGCGTGTTTCGATCTTTTATCATATAAATATTCACCTCCCCTAAGAAATAGAAAAAAAGTAAATTTCATAATTTGAGGGTGAGATGTGTGTATATTATGCGTTACCATTTATTCTGTTGGTTTTAAAAAATCTTCTAATACGGCTGATGTGGGTGTATGTTATTATTATTATTATTATTATTATTATTATTACAGAAAAAATACAGGGTGATTCATAAAAGATGGGCAGAACTTTAAGGGGTTATAGTACACTTAAAGACGAATAATATTAAATAGGAGACTAAGGGTCCCAGACGTATTCCCAAGGAGATAGGGGGCATTAAAGTTTAAAGTCCGAAATTTCAAATGATTATAAAAAATGGAAAAATTGGTCGATTCGTTTGCGGTTTTTGCAAAAAATTTTCTTTATGCCAGTATTTTCTTGAAATAAAATTTTAAAGTTCAATTTCAAAAAATGCCGATAGGGGGCGCTTTAGACTTTGGAGTAACAAACAACTATTTTTTAACGTTATTTTTTGTATTTCTTTAAATGATTTCGAAAGCTTAGACCTTAAACTTAAATTTTGATCTAAAAATCTGAGTCCTAACGAGTAGTTAAGTAGCGTAAACTGAAATTTGAAATTTGAAACCCTTCTCCCCCCAGAACAAAAATCAGTTATTCCCGATCTTTGTGTCGTAGATTAGGCTCTAACTACTGCCGCGTTTTGCTAAAATTATTCTTTATGTCAGTATTTTCTTGAAAATAAATTTTAAAGAAAAGTTTCAAAAAATTCCGATATAGGGCGCTTTAGACTTTGGAGTAACGAACAACTATTTTATACCGTTATTTTTTGTGTCTCATTAAATGCTTTCTAAAGCTTAGACTTAAATTTTCAGCTCAAAATGTGAATCGCTGAGCGTGGTTCAGTAGCGAGGGGAGGGGGTTCAAATTTCAACTTCTGAACATAGTTCAGTTTGCACTACTTAACCATGCCCAACGATTCTGTGCTGTGATACGAGGCAAAAATACAACTTTCGTCAAGGACTGCATAGTCGGAATTCACTCATAAAGGCACTGGCACAGTTGGAAACGTCCCTCATGCAAACGTTAAAGCTCCATTCCTGACGCTAGTCACCGGGTGAAGAAGGAGACAGAAAGTATGCAAATGTCAAATGGGGAAGAAGAAGAACACGTATGCAAAATTTCGACACGATTCAGGCATAAAAACCACTGAACGGTGAGTCAAGTGCAAGTCGCTGTAGTAATGAATCGGATGATGGTGCCCTTCACGAATAAGGAAAAGGCTGAGATGCATTTAATTTACGGAGCGGCAGATGGAAATGGTGCAGAGGCACAACGAATGTACGGAGAGCGATTTCCCAACAGGCGGTTGCCTAACCGCAAAACTTTCGAGCGCTTGCACAGACAGTTGTGTGAGACGGGATCATTTCTCGCTTCCCGGTCGAATGCAGGTCGTGCAAAAAAGGACGAATCAGTAGTTGTTGCACAAGCCATTCTGGATGTAGTAGCGGCGCAGCTAAGTACAAGTACACGAACAGTGGCTAGGCAGGTGGATACCTCACAGTCCATGACTTGGAGGGTACTGAAGGATGAACATTTGCTCCCGTTTCATGTGCAACGAGTCCAGAAACTGTCTCCAGGGGATTATCCAAATCGTATTGAATTCGCCCGCTGGTTTCTGCAGCAGAACGCGCTAAATCCACATTTTGGACGAACTGTGCTTTTCACCGATGAATGTACCTTCACACGTGAAGGTACATTTAACACACACAATGCACATGTATGGGCGGATGTCAATCCACATGCTACGTATCCACATGCTCATCAGAGACGCTTTTCCATCAATGTTTGGGCAGGAATCCTCGGAGACCACCTAATCGGACCGTACCTTCTTCCTGAACGCCTCAACGGTAAAACATACCTCACATTTCTGCAACATGTGCTGCCAGACCTGTTAAACGTTGTTCCTCCACGCATCCGGCGGGTCATGTGGTTCCAGCACGATGGAGCGCCAGCCCATTACGTACGAGACGTCCGCAACTATCTGGACATCACATTTCCGAACAGATGGATTGGTCGAGGTGGTCCTGTTGCTTGGCCTGCTCGCTCGCCAGATCTTTCACCCCTCGATTTCTTTTTTTGGGGACAATTGAAGGCTCTTATGTATGAGACACCCATTGAATCCCCCGAGGAACTGGTCGCCAGACTTTCCGCCGCTGTAGAGGAAGTGCTCGAAAAGCCTGATGTTTTCGCGAATGTTCGCCGTTCCATTCTTCGCCGTTGTTCTGCGTGCATAACCTCTGGTGGTCACAATTTTGAACATTTATTGTAATTACATGTTAATAAATATGCTTTGGTAACATAGTCCTAATTTGTGTCTTTTTACCTCGTATCACAGCACACAATGTGTGGACATGGTAAACTGAACTGTGCTCAGGAGTAGAAATTTCAAACCCCTCTCCCCAGAAACTTAACCACGTCTAACGATTCAGATTTTGGGCTGAAAATTTAAGTCTAAGCTTTAGAAAGCATTTAATGGGACACAAAAAATAACGGTATAAAATAGTTGTTCGTTACTCCAAAGTCTAAAGTGCCCTCTATCGGAATTTTTTGAAACTTTTCTTTAAAATTTATTTTCAAGAAAATACTGACATAAAGAATAATTTTAGCAAAACGCGGCAGTAGTTAGAGCCTAATCTACGACACAAAGATCGGGAATAACTGATTTTTGTTCTGGGGGGAGAAGGGTTTCAAATTTCAAATTTCAGTTTACGCTACTTAACTACTCGTTAGGACTCAGATTTTTAGATCAAAATTTAAGTTTAAGTCTAAGCTTTCGAAATCATTTAAAGAAATACAAAAAATAACGTTAAAAAATAGTTGTTTGTTACTCCAAAGTCTAAAGCGCCCCCTATCGGCATTTTTTGAAATTGAACTTTAAAATTTTATTTCAAGAAAATACTGGCATAAAGAAAATTTTTTGCAAAAACCGCAAACGAATCGACCAATTTTTCCATTTTTTATAATCATTTGAAATTTCGGACTTTAAACTTTAATGCCCCCTATCTCCTTGGGAATACGTCTGGGACCCTTAGTCTCCTATTTAATATTATTTGTCTTTAAGTGTACTATAACCCCTTAAAGTTCTGCCCATCTTTTATGAATCACCCTGTATAGGACAAACTATTAAGAAATAAATTTATAAAACATTTCTTGGCTGTTCAACGGATGAAGAAGTATCGTAAATTCATTGTACTTACGGAACCCGTTATTTTCCAAGCGAAATATCTGTATTTTCTTTATAAAATAAATAAAGCTACTATAAACATTCGTTATTTTGCCTTCTTTAACAAGTGATTTTCAGTAAGAAAATACTCGTAGTTAGCATTTCTTATTGAAATAAATTGCAATGCAATCTTATTGAAATTTTTTCCTATTCTAGAAATTGCAGGATCCTTAGAAACCCTGAAATTTTAGTTTGGGGGAGGGATGATACGTTTTCATAATTGATTAATTACTGCAACAACAAAATAATAGGGCAGGGAATTTTTCGACAATTTTTGTTGATATATCATGATTTTTTGTAAATTAATACGTATTTTGTTCAATTTAAAATTGTTTTTCATACATTTAACCGCTAAACGGATCATTATTTCTGGTAAAAATTTTCAAATAATGTCTAATTTAGCATATCTTTTACACAATTTTTAATCTTTTATGACGGGTTATTTCAAAGAGAAACTTTTGTCTTATTGAATCAGAAAAATGCTCGGATTAAATAATGCAATATTTAAAATTAAATTTTACTAGTGAGATAAATAAATTATGATTGAAGCATATGGATGCCCGGCAAATCATGATAGGAAAAATTACTTTTAACATGCCAAATTTCATTTTTCTAGGCCTTTCAGTATCACAAAATTGCATTTTTAGAAAGATTTTTTTTCCTGCGCTCCCCTTGAGTTCGAGGTATGGACATAAGAGATAGTCTATATTTGATTTGGGGGGGGGGGGGAACACCATCCTTTTAGTGTCATTGCTTTTGAAATCAGTTCGGTAGTTCCGCAGATTTTTCTCTAGAAATAAAGTAATTTTACCTCTTTATAATATAGGTACATTCATAGATTACTAATGCATTGCATTTATTAAAATTATTTATAATTGGTTAATATTTAAAATTGATTGATTGAATAAAATAAAAGCACAAATGGAAAAATAATTTAATATATTTTATTAATTTCTATGGCAGAAGCATTCAAAACACGTCTGTTATCGAAACAACCGTTAATGATTATTTTCAACAAACATGTGTTCGCTAATGCGACTACTTTGGGGAAGAAATCTCTGGCCTATCAAATTCTGTGTTGGTAAAATCTGTTTGAGAAAATAAAATATGTATCTGATGTATTTTGTTCAGTTTAGAATCGCGATCTTCGAAAATCCGAAAAAAGACTTAAAAAACAATCATAATTTATTTTTCTCACCAGTAAAATTTAATTTTAAATATTGCATTATTTAATTCGAGCATTTTTCTGGTCCAATTAGGCAAAAATTTCTCTTTGAAATAATAGGTGATAAAAGATTAAAAATTCTGTAAAAGATATGCTAAATTAGGCATTATTTGAATTTTTTTACCAGAAATATTGATCCGTTAAGCGGTTAAATTTATGAAAAACAATTTTAAATGGAACAAAATACATATTAATTTACAAAAAATCATGATATATCAGCAAAAATTGTCTAAAAATTCCCTGCCTTATTATTTTGTTCTTGCAGTAATTAATCAATTATAAAAATCTATGATCCCCCCCCCCCCCAAATTAAAATTTCCTAAGGGAAGTTCCTAAGGATCCTGGAATTTCTAGAATAGGAAATAATTTCAATAAGATTGCATTTCAACTTCATTTCAATAAGAAATACTAAGTACGAATATTTTCTTATTGAAAATCACTTGTTAAAGAAGGCGAAATTACGAGTGTTTATAGAAGCTTTATTTATTTTATAAAGAAAATACTGAATTTTCACTTGGAAAATAACAGGTTCCGTAAGTACCACGAATTTACGATACTTCATCAGTTGCACCCCCCCAGGGGGATACCTTCTTCAGGTATTCACGGGCTTCACAACCCCGGGGCGCCTGAGTGATCTTTCTCTTTTCCGTTTCCTCTTACTCCTCTTGTCTTCCTTTCATCTTTGTTTCACTCTCATTGTGGTTTCCTCTTCGGAGGTGAGAGCAATTCTGTATGGGCCGATATCATCCTGTATATCGACTCATGGAGAATTGTAAATCACCGACGTGTTAGCCGTGCGTGGCGACCCGTGTCCCTGGAAAGGGGGATCCTGGCAGTTGAGGGAAACCAACACACTGCTTTGGCCTCTGCTTCAGGTAGACGGGAGGTGCATATTGGTCCCGTGTGCATCAATCGGCTGGTCAGCTGACTTTTGTCACTGGCTTTAGGGATCAAGTGATCGAGCAACTACTAGTCATCTCGTTAAGGGTGGAGACTGACATAGGGTTGTCTTGTGACCGTATGGGCCCTGGTTAGCACTGGTGCACGAATGTGCATCCCCTTGTAGGGCTCGGGAGTGGGTGGTGCGGCCGGGGTCTGAATTTTATTTTATCTACTATGGATGGAAATACTTCACTTCCTCCTTCTCTCTCTTGTAGAGAGCAACAAATGTCACAGAATTCTGCTTTCACTCGATATTTCATAATTAAACGCACTGATAGCCACTCTGATAGTTCCTTTGGAAAAACATCGCCATTTCTCATTGCAAAAACGTTCCAGTCTGTCTTAGGGGATGGCCACACTCTCAAAAAATTACAATCAGGAGATTTACTAGTAAAAGTATCTACAGCTAAACAATCGCAGTTTCTCACTAATTGCTCTACAATAGGCACATTTTCCGTTTCTGTACAAACACATAAATCTCTAAATACAAGCCGAGGTGTCATCTCTGAACCAGACCTATTATTCTCTACAAAAGATGAACTCTTAGAAAATTTAAAAGATCAAAATGTCCTTGATGCACGTCGTATCACTATCCGTCGGAATGGACAAATCCTTCCTACAAAGCATGTCATTCTCACTTTCAATAGTCCTACTTTACCAACTAGAATCAAAGCCGCTTACCTGAATTGTCCTGTCAGACCTTACATTCCTAACCCTCTCCGTTGCTTTAAATGCCAACGTTACGGCCATACTAATGGTACATGTCGTGGATCTCTTACCTGCGCACGTTGTGCAGAAGTGGGCCATGACAATAAAGATTGTAAAAAAACCGAACGTTGTGCAAACTGTAAGGGAGATCATACTGCATATTCCCGTACTTGTCCTAATTGGAACCGAGAAAAAGAAATTATCACAGTTAAAATTACTCAAAATTTGTCTTATCCTGAAGCTCGCAAACTTGTAGAAACCAGAACCCCATCTGTCGGAATTTCTTACTCCAGCTTACTTAAAAACCAATCAAAATCTGTTAGACATGTAAGCACCCAAACTGATTTCTCATATCCACCTAATAGATCTACTAAATCACAATCAACTAGCACACCAATTAAAGAAACACGTGATGTCTGTCTCCCTACTAAATTGTCTGGAACCCCTAAATTAGAACGCTGGCTACCATCCACAGAACCGGTTAAAATAATTGGTTTAGAAAAAAGAGAACAGAAATTAAATTCTCCATCCAAAAAATCATCTGATCCCCAAACTAATATCAAAGCTGGAACCTGTACAAAAATATCGCCTAAGTCCAACACGGTCCGACCCAACTCTAGTCAAATAGTGAAAACTGGTGTTCAGAAAGAAGGAACCAAGGCTGGGATCCAAACTGCTACAAAATCAAAAACATTACAAAAATCACATATGCTTAAAAAACAATCGGATACCATAAAAACCCCAACTCCAGCAACCCCACGGCGGAAGACTGTCGTTAAAAGACTGCAAAATTCATCGCTCAGCCCATGCAAAAGAAATTTTAAAGATCCCAGACAACTGCAGCATTATGTCCAAGAAGCTATGGAATCCGAGTCTTACGGCAGTGGCTCGGATTCAGACGAAAACACAATTTTTGAAGAGTATGTGCCTGGTTAAATTAATTTTTTTATTGGTCTTTGTTTTAGTTGTATTTTAGGTTTTCTGTAGTACTTTTCCAATTTGGTCATCGTGTCATTATCTTACTGTTTTAGAATTTTAACTAGTTTTAGCATTTTATTTTTTTACAATTTTAAATACATTTGTCAGGTTTTAATTGGTTTTTAATTTCATGTATCACCGCCTTGCCTTTATCAACTTAACTCATATCTACAACATATTTTTATTTCAACTTTCACTTTTTACATTTTATTTTAAAATTTAACCTTGTCTTATTCCTACCATGTTCTTGGCGCAGCATGTCCCACAGGGGACCTTGCGCCAGAAAACTCCATTCAACCAACCAACCATCATCGGTTGCACAGTCAGCACAAAAAGTGTTTTATAACTTTATTTTTTAATATTTTGTCCTATATTTTTCTGTAGTAATAATTTAAAAAAAAAACATACTCCCACATCAGCGTATTAGATGATTTTTAAAAAAACAACAGAATCCATGGGAACGCATATAATATACACACATCCCGCAGTCAAATAATGAAAATTATCCTTTTTCTATTTCTTAGTGGAGGTGCATATTTATACGTAAAGTGTGTATTTCGATTCAAACTGCTTTTTTTCCGATTTATTTTTTACTTCATTTTTGCTCTCACATGCATCACACTGGCAAATTGTCTTATTTAGAAAGTACACAAGGTGCCGTGATTGTCAGTTCTTTGATAAATGTAGTAAATATTGCAAAAAAAGCAATCAAAAACGGCATTTCCGAAGCGGAAGATTTGTGAACGAAAAAAGGGTCATACTGAGAAGATAATTGTTTATAAATCAAATTCTAATGAATTGAGCGCAAAATAACATGACATGGCACCTTATACGTGTCTGCAAAAATCCCTTCAGCAAGTTTCATGTTTCTACTTTTAAAAATGTGTCTGAAATGGTATCGGAAAATGTCGAGCTATTAAAGGTGGAAAAGCGTTTTTTCGAATACACCCTTAAAAGATCGAAACACGGAGGTCAATTTGCCTTACATGTTATTCTACATAGTAGAAATTATTTAAAAACTCCATGCATGTCCATCCTCCCCACTGAATTAAATGATTAAAAAAAAAAAGAGAGAGAGAAGGTAGAACTTATCGAAACGCAAAATATTTACATACTCCGCCTCTAAAACTGAAGATAAACCCCAAAACTAAAAACAACAGAATATATGGAAACGCATAATATACACACATCCCACCCTCAAATTATGAAATTTTTTTTTCTATTTCTTAGGGGAGGTGCATATTTATATGATAAAAAATCGAAACACGCAGGTCAGTTTGCCTTACATTTTATTATACATTGTAAAAATTATTTAAAAACTCCATGCACGCCCATTTGCCTGCCCCCCCCCCTAAATTAAATGATTAAAAAAAAAAAAAAAAAAAAAAAAACGGAACTTATCGAAACGCAGAATATTTACATACTCCGCCCCCCAAAACTGAAGATATACTTTTTCTATTCGGGAGGGGAAGTTCATATTTACACATTAGAACATCAAAACAAGTAGGTGTATTTTAGAAACCATTTACTGGATAAAATAAAAATCCAAATAGAAAAATAAATTGATATATTTCAATGAATTTTTCTAGAGGAAAATATAAAAAACGCTATACAATGTAAAAAATTTGACTCATTTGCTACAGCGTCACTCCACTGCTTTTATAGAAAACGGTTACTTTACTGTGTTATGGAACATTCTCATTGGTCATGAAAGAGATATTCTATAAGAGCTGTGGAGTGACGCTACAGCAAATGGGTCAAATTTTTAACTGTTTAGCATTATCGAAATAATCGGCACGGGTGATTTTCAGGAAACGCTATTCCTGCAAATGACGCGGAATTTGATGTCAAAAATTCTCCCTAATTAGTTTCGATTAGGGAAAATCCCGTTGGAAAAGCCGAAATATGTATCGATTTAATGTGCTCGATTACACGGTGATAAACGAGGATTCGAAATAAACATCAAATACAAAAGTTACGTATTTTTGCCCGTAAAATCCGAATCTGCAATAAAAAATGGGGATTATAATTTAAGATTTCAAAGTTGGACCCCCTTTGACCCCCAGGGGTTCGGTTGCGAAGGTCAAATTTGGTATCACTGAGCAGCTTATTTAAAAATATTTAACACGTATATTTACGTTTTTCAATCTCATATGTATTTCTCGAGTTGTTCGACCGTTTCCAGACTTTTCGGACACCCTGTATATATATATATATATATATATATACACACACATATATGCAATCAATCTTTTTTCTTTTTCTTTAAAATAAAATAAAAGGTGATTTGAGGATCATTTTATAAAAGGAACACATTAATTACCTTAACTTATTCAGAACAGCCATTCAGAAATTGTGTATAAAGATATGTGCATACAAAAAAAATCTAAGATGTACTACTGACAAACTGAACTTTGTTGTGTGTAAAAAAATTATAGCGAAAATTTGAAAGGGAAATTTAGATGATTGATTATTGTTTAAACAAATATCGAAAATGTTTTTTAAATATAAATATTGCTGAATTACATACTCGTATGACGAGAATGCATAGAACAAATTGAAATTTCAAGTGAAATTTAGTCGACGGATTATTTATTTGTTACTTCAGCGATATAACGAACAGAGCAGCTTCTTTTTAAGGTTCAAAAATTTCGCATATCGCTGATTTAACCTTTTCTAAAGATTCCATCTAATTTTTTGCCCTGTGAATTTTTTACTTTCATAAAAGATACAAAGCTTAAAATCTATAATTATTTCTTTTTAAAATTATCTCTCGTATTTGTTGTTTTATTGTATATTATTATATCTACAATTCTCCAGCTACTGATTATTTTATTTCCTTCTATCCAAGCACATAATCCTTAGAGCACACAGAATTTGATAATTATAAGAATTATTGAATTTAAGAAAAGGAAAAATTTATAATTTATTTGAATAATTACAAATTCAATAAAAAAATTTATAGTTAAACCAAATTATAAATTAATAGACATTTTAAATTAAAAAAAGTATTGTGGATTTAAAGAATATGTTAAATTTAAAAAGTTGAAAATATATTAAAATTATTTGGAATTTTTTCCTTAACTTTTTAATAATATCACTAATTTGTAGTTACAGTAAATAATTTTATCATATAAAATCCTTTCTTCCAAACTTTTCACTTCGTCATCTTTTCTCCACCAACATATAATGTCTAAAATTGTATATATATGTATATATTTGGGTGATTCTACGATAAGAGGTAATTTGTACGGCAATCCGTTTAAAACAGATTTTTTATTCTATATGTTGCTATTTTTTGCAATGAATCGCATCATCTTAATATACTTTATTAAATAACATCACGATTGAATGCCTAATTAAAACACATTTTTCTGAAATTTCTTACAAAGTCTAAAAAAGTCCCCTCCCCTGGCATGTCCTCTTGCCGGTTTCAATTTAACTTTCAAACAATACATATATTTTTTCCGCCAGATGCTTAGCTAAAGAATGTTTAATTGGAATTTAAGTAATTATACTTACGTATTATAAAATAAAAAATAAAATAATTTTGTTAATTTCAAATAATTTTTAAAATTAACTTTTGTCCCGCTTTTTTTTGTGACTCTCCCCTGTCAAATTTCGTTCCGCTGAAACAAATATAAATTCAAGGATTGCTATATTGGAAGTAGTGCTTAAGGACATCTATCGGCTTGAAGTTGACAATACTAAACGCGCAACCCATTTAATCGTCACCATTTTTAGTTATTGCGACGCAACCGTGCGGTGTAGTGGTTTCGCACAGTGATCGTGTATCTCCCCTGGTAAGTCATAAAACTTATACTATTCATTTAATTCAATTGCATTTACTGCCCTAATTAAACAATACGGTAATAATTAAAGTGAAATACACAATTCACCCCAAAACTAATTCAGTCAGTTAAAAAATTTGAATTTACATGAAAATGTCTCTCCCCTGCCGTATTTCCCCTGGCAAGATAACTGCCAGGAGATCAAGTCACTGACCAGAAAAAGTTATAAAATATGTATAAAGTGACTTGCCCTTATATGAAAAGGTAAATAAACGGGACAAAAATCATAATTTAAAGGTTTTTGATCAAACTCAAACTTTTCTTTTTGGCCGAATTCTCTATGTTTTTGAACCTCTTATCGTAGAATCACCCATATATATATATATATTAAATAATGTACATAGCCTCCCTCATGATTCTTCAAAAAGTAACAAAATGCTAACGAAATGCAGATTATACGCCCCTCCCCCTTTTTCACTTTTACATAAGTTAATGAGAATTATCTTCTTTCTATAGAAATCACTTTTGTCATTGACTCCTAATTTATACAAATTTTCGAAAAAAAGGTTAGATGTGGTAATCTTAAAACTTTCTTCTATCTTATACATGTTAATACTTCCTGAAAAAGCAGCATTGCAGCTTCACCGGTTAAGTGGTTTAAACCAAAATCTAGTCAGCAACAACTTGTGTCAGATATATTGCAAAATCTTTAAAAAAATCTGCATAATATTAATATAGACACATATTGGGTAATGACCACCAAAAACTTACCGGATCATTTTGTTTTTCGGGTACTAACTGAATTTGAATTTTGATGAAAATCCAAGCATTAGTTCTTGAGATACATGTATTTGCGAAATCGTGAAAAATACAGCTTAGCAGTGCCATCGGTAGGGCAATTTACACCAAAAACTGAACAACTAAATCTATAACAGGAATCAACTGAATCTGAAGTTTTAGAAAATTTCGTGTATTAGTTTTTGAGATAGAGCTATTGCGATAATCAGGAACAATGCATCATGGCAGCGCCACCTGTTGAGCGATTTGCACTAAAACGAAATCAGCATCATGAGAAATCAAGTACTAACTAAATATTAAGTTTTATGAAGATCCATATACTAGTTCTTGAGTAATGGCTATTGTGGAAATTGTAAATAAGGCAGCTTAGCAGCGCCACTGTTGAGCATTGTACATCAAAAACTAATCAGATCTATTTTATATCAATGTTTCATGAAATATAAAATTTTGAGAAATTCCGCGCATCAGTTCTTGAGTTATTGCAATAATCACGAATAATAAGGCATGGTGGCACCCCCTGTTGAGTGATTTGTACCAAAACGTAATCAGCAATATGCTATATCAGGTATCAAATAATCTCAAGTTTTATGAAAATCCATGCACTAGTTCTTGAGGTATGACTATTGTGAAAATACACCCACAAAATGTTTGTCACTTCCAGACAGACATTTTGTAAAAACATGTTTTTCAGGTTCTCTGACCCCTAAAATGTGTAAATCTGTCGAAAGCCGGATTTCGAAAATTTTCATGAATCCAATTTGATTTGGTTTGAATGGACAGTGCTTTGAGGCCTATAGCTACAACGGCTGTCGCCTCGATTGATCCAGAATACACAGAAACAAATACAGAGCACTTTATTTATTTATTTCTCTCTCTCTCTCTTATCTCATTTTCCATGAGATAGTTTTGTAGTGTATATGGCGCGTAGCGCATTTATTTATTTATTTGAACATACATCTGACTTGTGTGCTCGACATGAAAATCTGCTTATAAGTCATCGTCAATATACAAGGACGAGATAGCACAAAGAAATTTACATCACACGAGAAATACAACCTGGAGCTCCACACAAAGTGTGCGTGCAATGGAGCCAGCGGGAATCGAACCCGCAACCTCTAGCGTAGCAGAGCGGCGTCTTAAACACTCGGCCACGGAGGCCCTGCACTTTATTATAACAGAAAATCCATTACATACATTTATTACACACTAAAGGGACAACACAGACACCCATGCTGCTAGCCGGACTCGAACCGGGAACCAGCGGTGTGGGAGCAGCTGCCGCTACCAACCACGCCACTGGGTCGGCCATGAATCCAATACTTTCTTTTTATAAAAATAAATAAATAAAAAAAATTGAAGTCTATCGAAATGAAGATTCTTCCCTTTCCCCGTCTATCCTACACTGTAAAAAATATGACTATTTTGCTGCATCGTCACTCCCCCGCTTTTATAGAATATCACTCTTTTGGCCAATGAGAATGCTCCATGATAGCCTGAAGTAGTCGTTTTCTATAAAAGCGGTGGAGTGACGATGCAGCAAAATAGTCATATTTTTACAGTGTATCTAAGGGCGTGTTCAGCACAACTTACCGGTCACTTACCGGTCACTTACCTGTGACTTACCGATTGTAGAAAAGTACGGAATAACAATCAAGGCGAAGTGTGACGTCAGCTATAATTCAACAGAATAGTTTTCATTGGTGCCACAATTCGCTTTCGTACTGCCCTACAATCGGTCGGTAACATTGGTTACTTTGGTAAGTTGCGCTGAACACACCCTAAATTCTCGCGCCTTTGACGCTGAAAGTTCTGGCCAATCAGATTACAAGATGGTGAAACCTGGTTGGGAAAAAATATGCTCCCGGTCATTATGTTATCGTCGCTTCATCGTCACTCCACTGCTTTCACACAATATCTCTATTTTGACCAATGAGAATGCTCCATAATGCAATGAAGCAATCGTTTTCTATAAAAGCGGTGGAATGACGATGCAGCAAAAGCTTCAAATTTTTTACAGTGTACACATTTACGACACACTACGAACACAGTTCTGACGACATACAAGATATAGAATTTGATTGGCTAGAACAACTTTAGATAAAAGAAAATGTTAAAACATCTTGGCGAGCTTGCTCGCGATCAACCACATACAAGCACTGTTAAAAATCCACAAATTTTGTTGCATAGTCACTCTACTGCCTTTATAAGGAAATGACATGTTTACAAACAAACATTTTTGTCAACCAACTAACAACTAAATTTTTGTCGTTACGATCATTGTAGGATTCATCTTAGCGACGTAGACCAATCATATCACAGACCTGTTGAACATGGACCAATCGAATTTCTCTCATTCATGTATAGAGTATTTCGATATACGGCAACGAATCACGAGATGTCAATATTTTTGACGTCATCACCGCTATTCTGGCAGGAGATGGGTGTTTTTCTTGGTGATTTTCTCGTATACTTTTGCTAACATACTAAAATTGTAAACGAAAAATTATCAGTCTGAACCACAATGTACTATAAAACACCATATATTTTAATATATTTGAGAATATTAATTAAATCAGTGTTACAAGTTAAACAATTTTTAAATATATAGTAGATAAAAAAGTTTTATGAGCAGCTATAAGGAAAGGGCAAGTTTACAAACAAACACTTCTGTCAACCAGCTTACCACTATATTTTTGTCATAGCGATTATTGCAGAAATCGTCTTGGCAACTGTACACTGTAAAAAATATGACTATTTTGCTGCATCGTCACTCCCACTCTTTTATAGAATATCACTCTTTTGGTCAATGAGAATGCTCCATGATAGCTTGAAATAGTCGTTTTCTATAAAAGCGGTCGATATGCAGCAAAATAGTCATATTTTTTACAATGTAGGTCTACACTGTAAAAAATATGACTATTTTGCTGCATCATCACTCCACCTATTTTATAGGAAACGACTACTTCAGGCTATCATGGAGCATTCTCATTGGCCAAAAGAGTGATATTCTATAAAAGTGGGGGAGTGACGATCCAGCAAAAGAAAAAAGTCAATTTTTATTACAGTGGAGTTATAAAGAAGGGAGAGATTTTTCTTGTTGACCAACTCTAGAAATCTAGTAGCCCGATACTGTAAAAAAATTGACGCTTTTGCTGCATCATCACTCCCCCGCCTTTATAGAATATCTCTCTTTTGACCCATGAGAATGCTCCATAATTGGATGAAGTACTCGGCTTCTATAAAAGCGGTGGACTGACGATGCAGCAAAAGGGTCACATTTTTTTACAGTGTACTCGAGACTAACGAGAAAGACAGGCTACCGCAGTGAATTCCACGTATCTTTTTTTACGGACGCTAGAGTCACGTGATGATAGAATACACGTATGCGAATGCACGAATAGAGCACTACGTCATTATACACTGTTAAAAATTTGAAACTTTTGCTGCATCGTCTCTCCACCGCTTTTATAGAATATCTCTATTTCGACCAATGAGAATGTCCCATAATACAGTGAAGTAATCGTTTTCAATAAAAGCGATGGAGTGGCGATGCAGCAAAAGTTTCAATTTTTTAACGGTGTAGGGGTAGCGGTCTGTAAATAAAGATACTTAGGTTAATGGCAGACGACCAATTTTTTCAACGGTTTGGTTTTCGAATGAAAATAAACATCTGCGTTACCTACATTCACACGGACGTCGACTTTCCTTCAAAAAATGCAGACGATAGTGTCTGTAGTTATAACAAAAAGCTTTCAATCGATGTTTTTAATTTAAATAAGATGGATCTTTTGAAGGGAATAAAATGTTCTGTAATGTTGTATTAATTATTCAAGAAATCAGAAAAAATTATACATACACAGACTGTACTGGATTTATCGTATGATAAATGATAGATTATTTACCGAGCATTTCTATTTAAAATAAATTTAAAAAGTAAATTTTAGGAATTACTTTTTAATACATCTGACGTTAAATGAAAAATCCACCATATTTTAAGAAATACAAATGACTACAGATATTATCAAAATGATGATAATTATTATTCAGCTTTCATTTAGATAATAGTTCTTATTTATTATTATTATTACATTAATAAATAAAAACTTAATTGATTAAAAAAAAAAGTTGCTACAGAACATCATAACAAAACAAACATCTTTATTTGCATAAAAGAAAAAGACGACCGACAAATTTCCAAAATGTTAAATTTTCGTTACATTAGCCATGAAGCACATGCTACCGTCCGATAAGCAAAAGCTAGATTCTTTCCTCTTTTAAGGCTGCACGTGCATATACAGGGTGTATCTAAACTACTGGGCAAAACTTTAAGGGGTGATAGTACACATAAAGACAAATAATATTAAATGAAAACTAAGGGTCCCAAACGTCTTCCGAAGCAGATAGGCGTCATCATAGTTTAGGGTCCAAAATTTGAAGTGATTATAAAAAACGAAAAAAATTGGTCGATAATTGGTCGAAAATTGGTCGATTCGTTTGCGGTTTTCACGAAAACTATTCTTTATGTCAGTATTGTCTTGAAAATAAAATATAAAGATAAATTTCAAAAAATGCCGATAGAGGGCGCTTTAGACTTTGGAGTAACGAACAAGTATTTTTTATCGTTATTTTTTGCATCTCATTAAATTTTTTTAGAAGTTTAGACATAAACTTAAATTTTGAGCTCAAAATCTGTGGTTAAGTAGCGCAAACTGAACTGTGTTCAATGGAAGTGGGTAGGTTCAAATTTCAAATGATTATAAAAAACAGAATAATTGGTCAATTGATTTGCGGTTTTCACTAAAACTATTCTTTAAGTCAGTATTGTCTTGAAAATAAATTATAAACATAAATTTAAAAAAATGTCGATAGAGGGTGCTGTAGACTTTGAAGTAACGTACAACTATTTTTTACCGTTATTTTTTGCATCTCATTAAATTTTTTTGAAGCTTAGACATAAACTTAAATTTTGTGCTGAAAATCTGAATCGTTGAGAGTGGTTAAGTAGCGCTAACTGAACTGTGTTCAATGGGAGTGGGAAGGTTCAAATTTCAAATGATTATACAAAACGGAAAAATTGGTCGATTCGTTTGCGTTTTCTCTAAAACCTTTCTTTATGTCAGTATTTCCTTGAAAGTAATTTTTTAAGGTAAATTTCAAAAAATTCCGTTAAAGGGCGCCTTAAACTTTAGAGTAACCAACAACAATTTTTAACTGTTATTTTTTGTATCTAATTAAATGCTTGCAAAAGCTTAGACTTAAATTTTGAGCTCAAATTCTGAATCGTTGGGAGGGTTTAAGAAGCGCAAACTGAACTGTGTTCAGGAGTTGAAATGTTACCCTGCCCACCCTACGAACACAGTTCAATTTTTTGCTACTTAATCACTCCCAACGATTCAGATTTTGAGCTCAAAATTTAAGTTTTTAAATTTTTAATAATTTAAATAATTTAATGAGATGCAAAAAATAACGATAAAAAATAGTTGTACTTTACTCCAAAGTCTAAAGCGCCCTCTATCGGCATTTTTCGAAATTTATCTGTATAATTTATTTTCAAGACAATGCTGACATAATGAATAATTTTAGTGAAAACCGCAAATCAATTGACCAATTTTTCTGTTTTTTATAATCATTTGAAATTTGAACCTACCCACTCCCATTGAACACAGTTCAGTTTGCGCTACTTAACCACAGATTTTGAGCTCAAAATTTATGTTTATGTCTAAACTTCTAAAAAAGTTTAATGAGATGCAACAAATAACGATAAAAAATAGTTGTTCGTTACTCCAAAGTCTAAACCGTCCTCTATCGGCATTTTTTAAAATTTATTTTTATAATTTATTTTCAAGACAATACTGACATAAAGAATAGTTTTCGTGAAAACCGCAAACGAATGGACAATTTTTTCCGTTTTTTATAATCATTTAAAATTTTGGACCCTAAACTTTGATGGCGCCTATCTCCTTCGGAAGACGTTTGGGACCCTTAGTTTCCCATTTAATATTATTTGTCTTGATGTATACTATTCCCCCTTAAAGTTTTGCCCAGTAGTTTAGATACACCCTATATAACGCTATCATTTTTTTGATAATTTTGGACTTCCTTCCTCTTTATGATATCATACGCTATCATTCCTCGAACAACCTCTCCCTTCGTAATGATATCTTTGTCAATGTCTAAAAATTCCTTTGGTTTTTTGGAATGTTTTTCATTTGTTTGGAGCAGTATACAAATATGGTTACGTTTATTTTTCGCATAGTTTATATATTCAGATGAAGAGAAGCCAGTAAAATATCACTTTATATATGAAAGAACTTTATATCGAACAACACTTAAAAGAAATAATTAATATTTAAAAGTATTCTAAATTAGCTTTTTTTTTCACACAATACCTTCAACAATGTTGTCTTCTTAGAATTGTTCTCGCACGGGGCGGAGCAGGCAGAACTTCGGAAGGCGAACAAAACAAAACAGGCAGGCAACATTCTTTTTCTTTTATTTACTAATAAACACAAGTATCGTTTTAAAACATAACTTCGAATATTGTTTGTCGAACAGCGAATTAATATATACATACACGTATGACAGTAGAATAGTAATGCTAAACGTTGGGGTACTCCATATATTGGAATTAAATAATTTTATGATCATTTCATGATTTTCATAACATTGCATTTCATGAAAATAGACAACAGCTAAAAAAAAGATAAAGTACCATTTTGATGTAAAGATTAAGTTACAAATAAAAAGATAATTTTTTATTGGGTCAAAAATTAAATCAAAAGACAAATCACCATTACCTAGGCCTAACTATCGGTATCATGTTCCAGACACCCACACCCCTGTAAAATGATAATTTTATGCACGGTGAGTCATAAATGTCGAAACAATAGGCTATCTCCTTAAATATTGCCTCTAGAGCCATACTTCCAATTGCAAAAATTCATAAAAAAGGTGAAATTTCTGATAAGATAAGTTGCAACTCCATGGGGGGGGGGGGGGGGGTTATTTGAAAAAATACGAAAATTAAATTTTTATACGGCCCCCGTAGAGCAAAATTCCCAATTAGGAAATTATTTCTTGTCCATTCCTAAATTGAACAAAAAAAATTTCCTCTCCGTATCTAAAAATCTGACAGAGATATTAAAAACCAAAATTCGTGACTTACACCACTTTACCATGCCTGTAAACGAAGAATTTCTGTCCCATTTTCAAAGCAAATAAGGGATCGTCCACAAATTGTCCGTATTAATTGTCGATTCAAGACCGTGCCTCTTATTTGGACATAATAAAGCAGTGTATTGATTTAAATCAAAACTTGTTTCCAAAATATGTTGATCGTTAGCACTGGAGGTCTGCATGGATCGAAATATCTAGATCCGGTCCCAAACCGACCCATAGGGAAAATTTTTTTGCCCGGCATGGAAAAATATTAAAATCATAATCCGGACCAGTCTGGAAGAAAGCTTAAATCATAGCCCGGCTCAGCCGTGAATTTCAACATAATATTTTACTTCAGTGTAGTTAAAAATTGTTTCGCGTGGAGGAGTTCTAACCAAAAATACTTATTATAGCTTTTTGTTTTTTATATTAATAATTTTTATTATTAAAGAAGCGCCAAAGGCTGTGATATATTTATTTTATCTATGAATCTCTGTTTATATTTAAATGTTTCACTTATATTTTAATATCGCTAATCCATATACCGTGCGTTAGAGACTTTGAAAAAGTTATACAGTAACACCTTTTAAGACGGAATCACATAGGAAAGAAAAAATACGTAATAGACAAATGCCCTTACTAGAAGGGTGAAATGGAGTTTTTTTTCTCAGGTATTGTTGTATTCATTTTGCATGGATCAACACATTTTCTGTTTAAGACAGAATTCCGTCATAGACAGATTTTTTCCTGGTTTTATTGTGTTTAAATATTTAAATATACTGCATTTAAATATACTATTCTTAAAAATAATTACAGGCTTTTTTTTTTTTTTTTTTTTTTTTTTTTGTAAAATAAAAGCGATTTTAAAATCTATGTGGTTTTTGTAAAAACTTTGATTGAACCAAATTTTACTTATTTCATGTACGTATTAGGCCAGTCAGAGACAGTGATTGTAATACGGATTGTTCGAGACCGGGATTGAAAATTTCGTCCAGTGTAGACCTTATTAAAAGTTAAGAATTGTTAAAGAAAAAAGTACAAACTTGAAATATGTCATTTTTAATTATTTTACATTAGTTTTGTTTCGGGCAAAATTGAAAAATTATTTATTTTTAAAAATAAGATTTTTAAAAAGACATATTATTTTTTCAATAAATATTTTGATAGTTCTAAAATTAATATTGAAAAACAAAAACCCCGAAACAAAACTAAAATCAGATTTTCATCTTTAATTAAATGGAAAGAAATTGAAATCAGATAAATAATGTTTAGAGTTATAACGATTATAGCGATTTTTAATTATCCCATTTAAATCAGTAATAATCATATGAATTTTTTATAAATTTTATGATAAATTTTAGGATGTGATTTTCTTGGCAAATTATATGGCTAACCATCACAAAAAAGGGAAAAAAATCAAAATTCTAACTCAAAATACAGATTTTTTACACGTTTCCTACAACTGTTAATGTAACATTGCCTTATGAATTGCATGCATTTCAATTTCTGTCTGATTCCTTAAAACCTGATGAATTATTCAAACGGCTATAACTCTACGAGTTTTGAAGTTATGAAGATGCAACTTTTTGTGTATTATTCAGGACTGGATAAGGAAAGTTTTGCTAATTGGAACTTTTTCCCTACGGGGGCCGTATAAAAAGTTAATTTTCGTACTTTTTCAAATCCCCCCCCCCCCCCGCCCATGGAGTTGCAACTCATTTTATCAAAAAGTTTACCGTTTTTAATGAATTTTTGCAATTGGAAGTATGGTTCTAGGGGCAATATTTAAGGAGATAGCCTATTGTTTCGATATTTATGACTCTCCCTGTATGTGCATATTCCTTTTCCAGCTTGTCAGCCCTACTTCTGCTTTTTCAATAATAAAGCGCGTTTTAATATAGGGAAGAATGATTCATATTTTCAATTATTTTTCATTTTTAAAATGCATTTAAAAATTTAATAAATATAATTGTCATTAACATTGTGTAAACTTTATCAAGGCTGCTAGAATATACAATATTAAAAATTAATTTGAATGGGAAAATTCTTTCCATGGTATTTACAAATAAAAAAGGTTCAAAAATCATATATTGATAATTTTGAAAATGAAACATTTCCATATTTGTCGCCGTATGTAAATAGCCTTTTAATGTATTACTAGAGAATACTAGCAAAAGCCATGCTTTGTTTGGATTCGCGAAGCATTTTTTTATAAAGCATATATTTGAAAGTAACAATATTTTTTAATATTATTTTTGCATCTTTATTAAACAAAAACGTTATTTTATGTTTTGGCGCATTTTAATTCTACAAATGTAAGTTCAGCCAAATAACTATCAATTTCCTAGGAATTTTCTATTTATGATGTAAGACTGGCATAAAAAAATATTTTCGAAGCAAACTTTTACAAAATATTTTTAAATTTTCAACTAAAAATTCTTTTAAAGATTTTTTTTACAATTTCTAGTAGCCACTGGTGTTTTTTAAAGTTGTTTGAAATATGCATGTTTCCAATCTTTGTAATTAACATCAAATAATCTTTGATAGATATTTTAGAATAATATATTTGAAGAAAGCTTGAAGAAAGTTACTTCTTCAAAACCCTATTTTCTGGAAAAACATTTGAAATCTGCTCTCGTCGATACTATGAATTTTTAACTGTAAAACTTTTTAGTCTAATTTCTTCGTTTTTATACATGTTAGTGCATGAGAATTTTTGATATTAAAGAATTTTTCGCAAGGAAGATTTCTATTGAATGCTTAATTTTGAAGGATTTTCACTCTTGACAACGTTACGTACGTTTTTAAGCCAACTGGTGCCTATATATCCTCAATATCTACAACTGCTTCATCCAATGTTAAATCTTGGGATTTATGAATTGTAACAGCAAAAGCTAACTGCAGAAGAAATTCTTTCCTTGAGCAATTTATGCTTCCATATTTCCAGAATTCAATTAGTATTGGGGGAATTGGTACGCACCTATTCTTTTAAGTTAAATTATTGTAGTACTCAAATTTATCCATGATTATTCGCGGTATCTAGTCTGGTGGCTTGTGATTTTCTTTAATACGTGCAACAAAGTTTAAAGTCCCGTTCACTAAACCTTTTTCGGTCCACAAATAAGAACGTAACACTACTTTCGATGCAAATGATAAAGTAAGAAATGGTTGAAGTCCACTTGTCATTTCTGAATCGGCTAATTTTTCCTTTAGTACATTTATAAAGAGCTTGAATCGAGGCAACAAGTTCACGCAATTTTACGCAAGTTCACGTTTTTAATTTTTCATTTATATAACAAATTTAACAATTCATTTTATTTGTTTACAATTCTTTTGTTGCCACTTTACAAAAAAAAAAAAAACCATAATACAATTCTTTTAAAATGTTTAAGTGTCATTTGTGCAAACGATTTTGCTGAATAATGAAAACATATTTTATTTATTAAATTAATCGTGATTCTATCTATAATCACTTACTCCATGATTTATATTTTTTTTTCTGAAAATATACGCGTTTCATTTTTTATTTATTTGCTAAAATGCGTCCGTATTGGAAATGCATGCAAAATAAATTAATTAAAATAATATTTTTTTTTTACGTTTTACTGTAAAAAAAATTATATTCTGCAAATCTACAGATCATATTTTATTTTTGTGTTTAATTTGAAGTCAAAATATTGAATAGTTTTTTTGTAAAGTGTACGACAAATTGTAATTTGAGTGGCCTAGTAGAGGATTCGCTTCGCTCATCCTAATTAACTTTGCTGTCACTCAAGGTTTGACAGAAAATAATGGACAATAATTAAAAGAGAAAGAGAGAAGAAAAAGAAAAAAAGAAAGGAAAAGGGTATTTTTACCAAACTTAAATGTATTTAAATCAAAAATATAAATGAAGCTAGCTTTTCTTCTAATGAGGTTTTAATAATTCTTATCTTTATAAACAATTGTTTCAGTACGTTTAGCTTAAAACAGTACACATAAAGGTTTATTTTACAAGGACCACAATTTTCAGCTCAAGTATAAAAATGCTTAAAGTTTGACCAAAATCTAACCCTGAAAGTTTATTTTGACTCAGTTCATGACCTGATCCAAGCACAGTGGCATAGCTATGTTTTTTGGCGCCCGGGGCAAGAAGAAATTTTGCGCCCCCCCCCCCTCCCGTTCTAAATTTTAAAAAGTCACATTATTTTTCTTAAAGATAAAAAAAAAAAAGTCTTTTTATCTTGTACTGGGAGGGAAAGGCAGATTCACGCTTCCTTTGTTTTACGGGATTAAGCCAATTTTACTGAAATTTGACTTACACATGAGATTGGGAATTAAAACGACCTGTAGAGTAGCTGCTCGCGCCTTCGGTTCGCAAAAGTTAGCACATTAATTTACCTTTACCTAATGCTAAAGTGGTTTAGGAGTAATTCTTTATTGTAAATGAATTTCAAAGTTTTATATATTCAAAATTTAGATAAATTTTACTTTTTTCATATAAGACAGAACACAAATGTTACAGGAAGTTTGAAATTGCACAAAAGAATAATCATTTTAAATGAATTTAAAATACATGTAATGTAATGCACTTGGACGCCACTATCCTGAAAAGAGAAGGTCTCTCTCCACCAGACAGCGTATTCAGGCACTTGAATCGCCAATACTGGAACCCGATTACAGAAGCTTTCTAGTTTTCGTGAATACTAAATTTGAATGGGAATTTTTAAAACTTAGCGGAATGTTCACGGATATGATTGCTGTTTAAGAGTATGGTAAGAACAGCAATGAAAAAAAAAAAAAAAAAAAAAAAAAAAACACACACACACACACATTTGCCAAAACTCCTAAATTAAGCCTGATTATGAAAAAAAAATCCTTTGTTTAAAACGGCAGCCATTCTAATTCCTCAACTCATCCATTTTTAAGATAGGGGGGGGGGGGGAATTGAAAAATGTTCTTGAATATTTCAATCAAAAGCTAATGATTATGCAAAATGTAAATTTGTCTATATTAGAAAGGCCAAACGTATCTGAGCGTAACGCATACGTCATTTTGCGAATGGCAATACTTTCCCCTGCAAGTTCGGTTTTGCAATTTTTGCTACTGCAAATTTTACACTTCTAAACATCGTACATTTTAAATTTTTATACCGTCGTATAAAGAAAAAAATTTACTTTTAAATGCAATTTGTTTGAAAGCTGTATCTCAATTTATTTTTGAAATATTAATTTTTTTATAGTTTTTAGTACCAATTTTGTAATTGTGGCAACACAATCACTTTATTTTCTCTTAAAATTGAAAAGAAAAATAGAAATTAAACTGCGCAACATTTTTCCATGCAATTTTTAGTTTTGAAATTTTCGGTACTGCAAATTTTACACTTTTAAACATCGTACATTTTAAATTTTTACACCGCCGTATAGAGAAAAAAAATGTCCTTTTAAGGGTAATCGTCAGTATTATCTTCTCATATACTGCTTATGATACATTCTAAAAATCACTATAACGCATTTGCTATTGCAGTGATTGATTTAAAAAAATTTTTGGTGAAAGATAAGACTCGTATCTTAAAAGTGGTATAAATTTTTGGATGAGATATATCACCGTTTTTTTTTTAATTTAAATTTAAAAATTTTCCCTTGTTTCCAATAGACACCAACAGGTGGAGATACGGGTTCTACTCGTTGTCCGTATGGATTAAAAGAGGATTGTTTTTATCGTTTTTATGTTTCCTTTTTTATATGATATCATTACTTTTCTAATAAATTCAATAAGGGACAGATATTATACCTTATTACATAAAATTTTGTTCAAAAAGTCCTTTTATTTTAAAAAAAAAAAAAGCTTTTTTATTTGAACAGGCGTGAAAGAAATGATGGAAAACCCGGCAACCCCATGAATCACTTGTTGCAAGAGAGGAATACTAGCGTCTCAATATAGAGAGGGCTCCCGGAGTAAGGTTACTGTATTTGGCTATTTATCGCTTGCTTGGCTATCTATTTAAATATCTGGTAGAGAGGGCTCCGGGTGAGAAAAGAGAAAGAAAGTTAAAAGAGAAAGTTAATGGATGAATTGGACTACTACTATTGCGAAATAAAATTTTATTCGAGAAAATCTGTAGTTATATATGTTACGTTTCGATGTAACAATTTTAGTTGGTTTTGTATTAATGCAAAAATTAAAATATACTTAATTATGATATTATTAAATTTGAATATTAGACCTGACCTTCGTGTTTTCTAAATCTAATCAAAAATTTGCAAAATTTATATGCATATGTCTTTTTGAAATTTACAAGGTAAAAATATAACTTATATAATTTAGGAAAAAAATTATTTTTTTAGCAATTTTGTTTAAAAAAAATATTTTAAGATCTCGTTTTTTCTCTTTTCATGTTATAATTGATAAGAGAATGGTGAATAAAAAAATCTAAGCATAATAACAATTTAGGAATTGAAATAAATTTAAATATTTCCAATGTTCAATTAAGATAAATTTGAAGCTCAGAAAAAAAAGTTATTTGGGGGTGAGGGCAAAGCATTTGAATAGTTACAAGACAAATTTCACTTTAAAATAATTAATTAATAAGAATAAAATTCCAAATCTCCCTCGGGAGGTGTTGTATATCCCGTAACAGAGACTGTAAAAAAAATTGTCATTGAGAATTATTGATTAGAAAGATTTTTAAAAGGGTATCAGTTACACCAAATAAAATTTTATGTGCTACAAAGAAAAAATAAGGTTCTAAAGAAAACTGTTGAAAGTTAGATTGTTGTAGTGTGTTATCGTGGGAGTGGTGTTTGTAGAGAAGACTTTCAATTTGTAATTTTTATTTGACATTAGTCATGGCTGCTCATGCCCCACCAGTGGCCGAGAGGTTCTGACTTCTCAATTGGTAAACAGCAGGTGCTGAGTTCGAACCCAATCGCGGCCGTCGACCTAACCGTTCGGAGTTTTCGTGGTTTTCTTCGAGCCTTGCGCAACTAAGGGTTAGGTTACCTTATAAAGACCCCCACGAAAGGCACCCCCCCCCCCTGGGCTTATATCCCTCGAGTAGATAATCGGCCGACACAAAATAAAACCAAACCAAACCATGGTTGCTCGTCAAAAATTATAATTTAAAGCAGTTTTTTTACCTGACATGTTTTATGTCACTACAAGAGTTAAGATAAGAAACTGATTACAAAGAATTAAAAAAAATAGCAATAAAAAACTGATTAAAAAGAATTTAAAACAATAGCAGTAAGTTTCGAGATGTAAGACGAGTATTATAAGTCTTTTTGATCATTATTGTAATTATTAAAGGCATAATATTTCCATTAATTGAATTTATTTTTAAGTATATTTTTATAAATGTCCTGATTTTAGATTTCAGAAATATAACAAAGCATAATATTTATTTATTTCACCATTTTAAAAGTAAAAATTAAAAATAGTAAATTATTTTTTTTAGATAATTCTATTGATGTTTCTAGGAACTTCAAAATTTCCTGACAAAATTGATGTTTAAAACCAATTTTTAAGATGCACCAACATTTAATAAACTATTACACTCTCTATATATGCACCCCCCCCCCCCCCAAATAAACGATGAAATAACACTTGTTTGAATCACGATAAATTTTGCTAATAAAAAATATTAATAATATATCTTGCAAACAAAAAAACTTTTAATTGTATTTTATCACCCAAAATTACCGTTCAAATTTCTTATTTCATCTTCAAAAATGGAGTGGAACAGATTGAAAATATCCAGTATTAGATAAAGAGAATACGTTTTATTTGCTTTAAGGATAATTATTTTGAAAGAATTAAGTTTAAAATAATAAGAATAAATAAACAAAACAAAAACGAAAATGGGTATTGAAGCTAGAAACAGTAGAAAAATATTTGAATTTTTTAAAACTTAAACAATAAAAAAAAGGCTTATGAACACATAATATTCACAATATATTAGATAAAAGTGCTAAGAAATTTTCCCTTTAAAAGAAATATACCGTTACAAATAATTACATACTGTATTTAAAAACTTAATTTACAATTATTAATAAATTAATTAACAATAATTAGTAATGTACAATAATTTTCAAACCTTATATTATAAAATTAAATTAAGTATTTTTAAATATACTACACTGATACAAATTGATGAAATAAATAAAACATTATATTAAATAACATGATTAACGATGATTAAAAGGAATCAAATTACATAATAAAAATTGATTATGTTTCCCCCCCCCCCGCTTCTTTTTATAACATAATACAAATTGATTCTAATTAATTTACCGTTTGAATGGATGAACTTTTTTATCATAAAATTAAAAGAATTATTTTTAAATAAATAGCACTGATACAGACGGACGAAATAAAACATTATGCTAACTAACTATATGACTAATGTTGATTGAAATGTTTGCATGAATAAAACGACATAATAAAAATTAAATCCAATTTTCCCTCACTTTTTTTTTTTCACAACATAAACACTGATTCTCATCCCCCTCTCTCTTTTTCTTCACGAAATAATAAACCGACCCCGACCCCCCCCCCCACACACACACGCACATATTTTTAGAATTGATGTGTTTACATCAGCATAGAGAAAACCCCCGCTCATTTCATTTTCAGCGCGTTGGCGAGGCGTTGCCGCTGAACGCCAAATGAAGAGGGAGCCGACAACAGGCGCATGCGCTGTCCAAGCTCTCCTTAAGAGCCGTCTCTATATTGAGCTTATACTAGAGAGGAATAGAGATGCCCCCTTTATGCTTCCCAATCGAGGGGGAGACACCCCTTCAAAGCAGAAAGTCTCTTGTGACGTCAGCTGGATCCCGGTCAAGAGAGATAAGAATGTGCAGAGAGGGAAACTTTCTACTTTCTTTAGATGGTCATTTTCTTATGCAATTGCATAGAAATAGGTTCTAAACAGAACCGTGCTTAAGGCCCTACATCAGTAACGCTCCGAGATAGAACGGCTAATGTTATTTCAATGGAAGAAATTTATCACTTTCCTTCCTTTGCATTTTACTCAAATTTAATAATTTTTGTTGTTTTGAAAACCTGTAGGTTTAAACTATGCACGTCATTTTGAATTTTTATTTCTTTTTTCAATTTTAAGGCGATACAAGTACGTTATTTTATAATCATTAAATTTCACCTTTAATGTCTTATTACGAAAAATCTGTTTGATATTTTAAAATTTGGTAAAACAGCATGCAGAGTTTAATTATTTAGCTTTCAGAAAATGTTTTTTATTTTGATTTTTAAGAAAATTTAATCTATGCTATTTGTATAAAAAGTTGAAACATTTTGATTTAAAAAGTTGAAAAGGCCGTAAAACTCCACCTCCAAAAGGGAAACACCCTAAAACCCATTAGCGTGTAAGGTGATAAGAGTTTACTCTACGGGGGGTCTTGCAGGAAATGAGTGAAATTTCTTGCCTCTGGCTATTAGTAAAACGCTGTTTGTTACTTGTAGGCTAAGAAGGAAAATAAAAAAAATCCTTCATGATATTTCACGCAAGAAATTGGATCAGAAATGATGTAAATAGATGTTGATTTCAAAAAGTTTGTTTAACTAGCCATGCAATCTAAAATGTACTTTAAAATTATTCATTTCGAATAAAAACACATTTACAATTTTTATTATTTTTCTTTCATATAATTGAAGTTTAATTTCTAAAAAGATTCTTTAATTGCACCGAAAGATCTCAGCTATCCCATGACAAAAAATCATTTAAAAATATTAAAATGTAGAAGAGATATTTTTATAAATTTCTACTTTTGGATTTCACTTGACTGAAGTAGCTTTTTTAAAATTCCCCTAAACAAAGTCGAAAAAGTACAAAACGGTCTTTGTACCAAAAGATCTCAGCTATCCCATGACAAAAAAAAAAAAAAAAAAAAAAAAAAAAAAAAAAAAAATTACAAATATTAAAATGTAGAGGAGATATTTTTATAAATTTCTACCAATGGATTTCACTTGACTGAAGTAGCCTCATCAAAACACATTTAAACAAAATCAAAAAAGTACAAAACGGTCTTTGCACAGAAAGATCTCAGCTATCCAACGCCAAAAAATCATTTAAAAATATTAAAATGCAGGAGAGATATTTTTATAAATTTCTAGCAATGTATTTCACTTGACTGAAGTAGCTTTTTTAAAATTCCCCTAAATAAAGTCGAAAAAGTACAAAACGGTCTTTGTACCAAAAGATCTCAGCTATCCCATGACAAAAAAAAAAAAAAAAAAAAAAAAAAAAAAAAAAAAAAAAAAAAAAAAAAGAGATATTTTTATAAATTGCTACCAAAGGATTTCACTTGACTGAAGTAGCCTCATCAAAACACCTGTAAACAAAATCAAAAAAATACAAAACGGTCTTTGCACCGAAAGATCTCAGCTATCCAATGACAAAAAAATCATTTAAAAATATTAAAACGTAGGAGAGATATTTTTATAAATTTCTACCAATGGATTTCACTTGACTGAAGTAGTTTTTTAAAATTCCCCTAAAAAAAGTCGAAAAAGTACAAAACGGTCTTTCTACCAAAAGATCTCAGCTATCCCATGACCAAAAAAAAAAAAAAAAAAAAAAAACAGAAGAGATATTTTTATAAATTGCTACCAATGGATTTCACTTGACTGAAGTAGCCTCATCAAAACACCTGTAAACAAAATCAAAAAAATACAAAACGGTCTTTGCACCGAAAGATCTCAGCTATCCAATGACAAAAAAATCATTTAAAAATATTAAAACGTAGGAGAGATATTTTTATAAATTTCTACCAATGGATTTCACTTGACTGAAGTAGTTTTTTAAAATTCCCCTAAAAAAAGTCGAAAAAGTACAAAACGGTCTTTCTACCGAAAAATCTCAGCTATCGAATTACAAAAAAAAATCGTTTAAAAATATTAAAATGTAGAGGAGATATTTTTATAAATTTCTACCATTGGATTTCACTTGACTGAAGTAGCTTTTTTAAAATTTCACTAAACAAAGTTGAAAAAGTACAAAACGATCTTTGTATCGAAAGATCTCAGCTATTCCATGACAAAAAAATCATTTAAAAATATTAAAATGTAGGAGAGATATTTTTATAAATTTCTACCATTGGATTTCACTTGACTGAAGTAGCTTTTTAAAAATTTCCCTAAACTAAGTCGAAAAAGTACAAAACGATCTTTGTACAGAAAGATATCAGCTATTCCATGACAAAAAAAATCATTTAAAAGTATTAAAATGTAGGAGAGCTTTTTTTGTAAATTCCTACCATTGGATTTCACTTGACTGAAGTAGCTTTTTTAAAATTCCCCTGAACAAAGTCGAAAAAGTACAAAACGATCTTTGTACTGAAAAATATCAGCTATTCCATGAAAAAAAATCATTTAAAAATATTAAAATGTAGAGGAGATATTTTTATAAATTTCTACCATTGGATTTCACTTGACTGAAGTAGCTTTTTTAAAATTTCCCTAAACAAAGTTGAAAAAGTACAAAACGATCTTTGTATCGAAAAATCTCAACTATTCTATGACAAAAAAATCATTTAAAAATATTAAAATTTAGGAGAGATATTTTTATAAATTTCTACCATTGGATTTCACTTGACTGAAGTAGCTTTTTTAAAATTTCCCTAAACTAAGTCGAAAAAGTACAAAACGATCTTTGTACCGAAGGATATCAGCTATTCCATGACAAAAAAAAAATCACTTAAAAATATTAAAATGTAGGAGAGCTTTTTTTATAAATTCTACCATTGGATTTCACTTGACTGAAGTAGCTTTTTTAAAATTCCCCTGAACAAAGTCGAAAAAGTACAAAACGATCTTTGTACTGAAAAATATCAGTTATTCCATGACAAAAAATCATTTAAAAATATTAAAATGTAGAGGTGATATTTTTATAAATTTCTACCATTGGGTTTCACTTGACTGAAGTAGCTTTTTTAAAATTTCCCTAAACAAAGTTGAAAAAGTACAAAACGATCTTTGTATCGAAAGATATCAGCTATTCCATGACAAAAAAAAAAAAAAAAAAAAAAAAAAAAAATCATTTAAATATATTAAAATGTAGGAGAGCTTTTTTTATAAATTTCTACCATTGGATTTCACTTGACTGAAGTAGCTTTTTTAAAATTCCCCTGAACAAAGTCGAAAAAGTACAAAACAATCTTTGTACCGAAAGATATCAGCTTTCCAATGATAAAAAAAATCATTTAAAAATATTAAAATGTAGGAGAGATATTTTTATAAATTTCTACCATTGGATTTCACTCTACTGAAGTAGCTTTTTTAAAATTCCCCTGAACAAAGTCGAAAAAGTACAAAACGATCTTTGTAATGAAAAATATCAGCTATTCCATGACAAAAAATCATTTAAAAATATTAAAATGTAGGAGAGATATTTTTATAAATTTCAACAATGGATTTCATTTGACTGAAGTAGCTTTTTTATAATTTCCCTAAACAAAGTCGAAAAAGAACAAAACGGTCTTTGTACCGAAAGATCTCAGCTATCGAATTACAAAAAAATCATTTAAAATATTAAAATGTAGAGGAGATATTTTTATAAATTTCTACCATTGGATTTCACTTGACTGAAGTAGCTTTTTTAAAATTTCCGTAAACAAAGTTGAAAAAGTACAAAACGATCTTTGTATCGAAAGATCTCAGCTATTCCATGACAAAAAAATCATTTAAAAATATTAAAATGTAGGAGAGATTTTTTTTATGAATTTCTACCATTGGATTTTACTTGACTGAAGTAGCTTTTTTAAAATTTCCCTAAACGAAGTCGAAAAAGTACGAAACGATCTTTGTACCGAAAAATATCAGCTTTCCAATGATAAAAAAATCATTTAAAAATATTAAAATGTAGGAGAGCTTTTTTTATAAATTTCTACCATTGGATTTCACTTGACTGAAGTAGCTTTTTTAAAATTCCCCTGAACAAAGTCGACAAAAGTACAAAACGATCTTTGTACCGAAAGATATCAGCTATCCAATGATAAAAAAATCATTTAAAAATATTAAAATGTAGGAGAGATATTTTTATAAATTTCTACCATTAGATTTCACTTGACTGAAGTAGCTTTTTTAAAATTCCCATGAACAAAGTCGAAAAAGTACAAAACGATCTTTGTACCGAAAGATATCAGCTATTCCATGACAAAAAAAAATCATTTAAAAATATTAAAATGCAGGAGAGCATTTTTTATAAATTTCTACCATTGGATTTCACTTGACTGAAGTAGCTTTTTTAAAATTTCCCTAAACTAAGTCGAAAAAGTACAAAACGATCTTTGTACCGAAAGATATCAGCTATTCCATGACAAAAAAAATCATTTAAAAATATTAAAATGTAGGAGAGCTTTTTTTTATAAATTACTACCATTGGATTTCACTTGACTGAAGTAGCTTTTTTAAAATTCCCCTGAACAAAGTCGAAAAAGTACAAAACAATCTTTGTACCGAAAGATATCAGCTATTCCATGACAAAAAAAATCATTTAAAAATATTAAAATGTAGGAGTGATATTTTTATAAATTTCTACCATTGGATTTCACTCTACTGAAGTAGCTTTTTTAAAATTCCCCTGAACAAAGTCGAAAAAGTACAAAACGATCTTTGTACTGAAAAATATCAGCTATTCCATGACAAAAAATCATTTAAAAATATTAAAATGTAGAAGAGATATTTTTATAAATTGCTACAATTGTATTTCACTTGACTGAAATAGCTTTTTTAAAATTCCCCTAAACAAAGACGAAAAAGTACAAAACGATCTTTGTACCGAAAGACCTCAGCTATCGAATTACAAAAAAAATCATTTAAAAATATTAAAATTTAGAGGAGATATTTTTATAAAATTCTACCATTTAATTTCACTTGACTGAAGTAGCTTTTTTAAAATTTCCCTAAAGAAAGTCGAAAAAGTACAAAACGATCTTTGTACCGAAAGATATCAACTATCCAATGATAAAAAAATCATTTAAAAATATTAAAATGTAGAGGAGATATTTTTATAAATTTCTACTATTGGATTTCACTTGACTGGAGTAGCTTTTTTAAAATTCCCCTGAACAAAGTCGAAAAAGTACAAAACGATCTTTGTACCGAAATATATCAGATATTCCATGACAAAAAAATCATTTAAAAATATTAAAATGTAGGAGAGATTTTTTTTTATAAATTACTACCATTGGATTTCACTTGACTGAAGTAGCTTTTTTAAAATTTCCCTAAACGAATTCGAAAAAGTACAAAACGATCTTTGTACCGAAAGATATCAGCTATCCAATGATAAAAAAATCAATTAAAAATATTAAAATGTATGAGAGATATTTTTTATAAATTTCTACCATTGGATTTCACTTGACTGAATTAGCTTTTTTTAAAATTTCCCTAAACAAAGTCGAAAAAGTACGAAACGATCTTTGTACCGAAAGATATCAGCTATCCAATGATAAAAAAATCAATTAAAAATATTAAAATGTATGAGAGATATTTTTTATAAATTTCTACCATTGGATTTCACTTGACTGAATTAGCTTTTTTTAAAATTTCCCTAAACAAAGTCGAAAAAGTACGAAACGATCTTTGTACCGAAAGATATCAGCTTTCCAATGATAAAAAAACCTTTAAAAATATTAAAATGTAGGAGAGATATTTTTATAAATTTCTACCAATGGATTTCACTTGACTGAAGTAGCTTTTTCAAAATTTCCCTAAACAAAGTATAAAAAAAAAAAGGTCTATGTACCGAAAGATCTCAGCTATCGAATTACAAAAAAATCATTTAAAAATATTAAAATGTAGAGGAGATATTTCTTTAAAATACCTGTAAACAAAATAAAAAAAATACAAAACGGTATTTGTACCTAAAGATCTCAGCTATCCCATGACAAAAAAATCATTTAAAAATCTTTAAATGTCGAAAAGACATATTTATAAAATTTTACTATAGGATTTCGCTTGACTGAAGTAGCCTCTTTAAAACAACTGTAAACAAAATCAAAAAAGTACAAAACGGTCTTTGTACCAAAAGATCTGAGATATCGAATGCCAAATAATGATTTACAAATAGTAAAATGTAGAAGAGATATTTTTATAAATTTCTACCATTGGATTTCACTTCACTGAAGTAGCTTTTTTAAAATTCCCCTAAACAGAGTCGAAAAAGTACAAAACGGTCTTTGTAGAGAAAGATCTAAGCTATCCAATGACAAAAAAATCATTTAAAAATATTAAAATGTAGAAGAGATATTTTTATAAATTTGCACCATTGGATTTCACTTGACTGAAATAGCTTTTTTAAAATTCCCCTAAACAAAGTCGAAAAAGTATAAAACGGTCTTTGTACCGAAAGATCTGAGATATCGAATGCTAAAAAATAATTTAAAAATATTAAAATGTAGAAGAGATATTTTTATAAATTCCTACCACTGGATTTCACTTGACTGGCGTAGCTTTTTTAAAATTCCCCTAAACAAAGTCGAAAAAGTACAAAACGGTCTTTGTACTGATAGATCTGAGATATCGAATGCCAAAAAATAATTTAAAAATATTAAAATGCAGAAGAGATATTTTTATAAATTTCTTCCATTGGATTTCATTTGACTGAAGTAGCTTTTTTAAAATTCTCCTAAAGAAGGTCGAAAAAGTACAAAACGGTCTTTGTACCGAAATATCTGAAATATCGAATACCAAAAAATAATTTAAAAATATAAAAATGTAGAAGAGATATTTTTATAAATTTCTTCCATTGGATTTCACTTGACTGAAGTAGCCTCTTTAAAACACCTGTAAACAAAATCAAAAGAAGTACAAAACGAAAACCGAAACGTTCATACCGAACGTTCATACCGAAAAATCTCAGCTGTTCAATGCTAAAAAAATCATTTAAAAATATTAAAATACAAACGAGATATCTTAAAAATTTCTATCTTGGAATTTCGCCCTATTGATGTAAGCCACTATAAAATACTCGTAACAAAATCGAAAAAATATAAAACGGTCTTTGTAGAGTTCAATGATCTCAGCTCAGCTATTCAATGCTAAAAAAAATCATTTAAAAATATTAAAATGTAGAGGAGATTCTTTGGAAAATGTTTAATGTGCAATCTCTGACATAATAATCACGATCTGTATGTTGTCTTTTAAAATTACATATAAATGATTCAATTTCACTTGAAACTATCTAACAAAAAAGGTCAATGTCGACTTGTTTTAAAACGGATCCGAGTGTTTTGGTCAGAAATTATCTCGAAGAAACTATCCAAATGCACATATCCCTCGGGCTATTTGTATTGAAAAGGTGCGAGAGTTTTTAGCATTTGCTAATGACTTTTTTCTTCCTGGGGTATCTTATCCCCTTTTTATCGCCTGGAGGTAAAGGGTGGCGTGAGATGACCATTTTCTTATTAATTACAAGCTTGGAAAATATCATTGGTCTTTTAAAGTGTCAATCTTTGGGTTCGGGATCCGCCTTCCTGGTGGCAACACGCATAGGTTTGTGATAGGATTTTGAGTTTCGGTTTGACTGATGCAGGCTCTTAAGGCCCTACATCAGTAACGCTCCGAGATAGAACGGCTAATGTTATTTCAATGGAAGAAATTTATCACTTTCCTTCCTTTGCATTTTACTCAAATTTAATAATTTTTGTTGTTTTGAAAACCTGTAGGTTTAAACTATGCACGTCATTTTGAATTTTTATTTCTTTTTTCAATTTTAAGGCGATACAAGTACGTTATTTTATAATCATTAAATTTCACCTTTAATGTCTTATTACGAAAAATCTGTTTGATATTTTAAAATTTGGTAAAACAGCATGCAGAGTTTAATTATTTAGCTTTCAGAAAATGTTTTTTATTTTGATTTTTAAGAAAATTTAATCTATGCTATTTGTATAAAAAGTTGAAACATTTTGATTTAAAAAGTTGAAAAGGCCGTAAAACTCCACCTCCAAAAGGGAAACACCCTAAAACCCATTAGCGTGTAAGGTGATAAGAGTTTACTCTACGGGGGGTCTTGCAGGAAATGAGTGAAATTTCTTGCCTCTGGCTATTAGTAAAACGCTGTTTGTTACTTGTAGGCTAAGAAGGAAAATAAAAAAAATCCTTCATGATATTTCACGCAAGAAATTGGATCAGAAATGATGTAAATAGATGTTGATTTCAAAAAGTTTGTTTAACTAGCCATGCAATCTAAAATGTACTTTAAAATTATTCATTTCGAATAAAAACACATTTACAATTTTTATTATTTTTCTTTCATATAATTGAAGTTTAATTTCTAAAAAGATTCTTTAATTGCACCGAAAGATCTCAGCTATCCCATGACAAAAAATCATTTAAAAATATTAAAATGTAGAAGAGATATTTTTATAAATTTCTACTTTTGGATTTCACTTGACTGAAGTAGCTTTTTTAAAATTCCCCTAAACAAAGTCGAAAAAGTACAAAACGGTCTTTGTACCAAAAGATCTCAGCTATCCCATGACAAAAAAAAAAAAAAAAAAAAAAAAAAAAAAATTACAAATATTAAAATGTAGAGGAGATATTTTTATAAATTTCTACCAATGGATTTCACTTGACTGAAGTAGCCTCATCAAAACACATTTAAACAAAATCAAAAAAGTACAAAACGGTCTTTGCACAGAAAGATCTCAGCTATCCAACGCCAAAAAATCATTTAAAAATATTAAAATGCAGGAGAGATATTTTTATAAATTTCTAGCAATGTATTTCACTTGACTGAAGTAGCTTTTTTAAAATTCCCCTAAATAAAGTCGAAAAAGTACAAAACGGTCTTTGTACCAAAAGATCTCAGCTATCCCATGACCAAAAAAAAAAAAAAAAAAAAAAAAAAAAAAAAAAAAAAAAACAGAAGAGATATTTTTATAAATTGCTACCAAAGGATTTCACTTGACATAAGTAGCCTCATCAAAACACCTGTAAACAAAATCAAAAAAATACAAAACGGTCTTTGCACCGAAAGATCTCAGCTATCCAATGACAAAAAAATCATTTAAAAATATTAAAACGTAGGAGAGATATTTTTATAAATTTCTACCAATGGATTTCACTTGACTGAAGTAGTTTTTTAAAATTCCCCTAAAAAAAGTCGAAAAAGTACAAAACGGTCTTTCTACCAAAAGATCTCAGCTATCCCATGACCAAAAAAAAAAAAAAAAAAAAAAAACAGAAGAGATATTTTTATAAATTGCTACCAATGGATTTCACTTGACTGAAGTAGCCTCATCAAAACACCTGTAAACAAAATCAAAAAAATACAAAACGGTCTTTGCACCGAAAGATCTCAGCTATCCAATGACAAAAAAATCATTTAAAAATATTAAAACGTAGGAGAGATATTTTTATAAATTTCTACCAATGGATTTCACTTGACTGAAGTAGTTTTTTAAAATTCCCCTAAAAAAAGTCGAAAAAGTACAAAACGGTCTTTCTACCGAAAAATCTCAGCTATCGAATTACAAAAAAAAATCGTTTAAAAATATTAAAATGTAGAGGAGATATTTTTATAAATTTCTACCATTGGATTTCACTTGACTGAAGTAGCTTTTTTAAAATTTCACTAAACAAAGTTGAAAAAGTACAAAACGATCTTTGTATCGAAAGATCTCAGCTATTCCATGACAAAAAAATCATTTAAAAATATTAAAATGTAGGAGAGATATTTTTATAAATTTCTACCATTGGATTTCACTTGACTGAAGTAGCTTTTTCAAAATTTCCCTAAACAAAGTATAAAAAAAAAAAAGGTCTATGTACCGAAAGATCTCAGCTATCGAATTACAAAAAAATCATTTAAAAATATTAAAATGTAGAGGAGATATTTCTTTAAAATACCTGTAAACAAAATAAAAAAAATACAAAACGGTATTTGTACCTAAAGATCTCAGCTATCCCATGACAAAAAAATCATTTAAAAATCTTTAAATGTCGAAAAGACATATTTATAAAATTTTACTATAGGATTTCGCTTGACTGAAGTAGCCTCTTTAAAACAACTGTAAACAAAATCAAAAAAGTACAAAACGGTCTTTGTACCAAAAGATCTGAGATATCGAATGCCAAATAATGATTTACAAATAGTAAAATGTAGAAGAGATATTTTTATAAATTTCTACCATTGGATTTCACTTCACTGAAGTAGCTTTTTTAAAATTCCCCTAAACAGAGTCGAAAAAGTACAAAACGGTCTTTGTAGAAAAAGATCTAAGCTATCCAATGACAAAAAAATCATTTAAAAATATTAAAATGTAGAAGAGATATTTTTATAAATTTGCACCATTGGATTTCACTTGACTGAAATAGTTTTTTTAAAATTCCCCTAAACAAAGTCGAAAAAGTATAAAACGGTCTTTGTACCGAAAGATCTGAGATATCGAATGCTAAAAAATAATTTAAAAATATTAAAATGTAGAAGAGATATTTTTATAAATTCCTACCACTGGATTTCACTTGACTGGCGTAGATTTTTTAAAATTCCCCTAAACAAAGTCGAAAAAGTACAAAACGGTCTTTGTACTGATAGATCTGAGATATCGAATGCCAAAAAATAATTTAAAAATATTAAAATGCAGAAGAGATATTTTTATAAATTTCTTCCAATGGATTTCATTTGACTGAAGTAGCTTTTTTAAAATTCTCCTAAAGAAGGTCGAAAAAGTACAAAACGGTCTTTGTACCGAAATATCTGAAATATCGAATACCAAAAAATAATTTAAAAATATAAAAATGTAGAAGAGATATTTTTATAAATTTCTTCCATTGGATTTCACTTGACTGAAGTAGCCTCTTTAAAACACCTGTAAACAAAATCAAAAGAAGTACAAAACGAAAACCGAAACGTTCATACCGAACGTTCATACCGAAAAATCTCAGCTGTTCAATGCTAAAAAAATCATTTAAAAATATTAAAATACAAACGAGATATCTTAAAAATTTCTATCTTGGAATTTCGCCCTATTGATGTAAGCCACTATAAAATACTCGTAACAAAATCGAAAAAATATAAAACGGTCTTTGTAGAGTTCAATGATCTCAGCTCAGCTATTCAATGCTAAAAAAAATCATTTAAAAATATTAAAATGTAGAGGAGATTCTTTGGAAAATGTTTAATGTGCAATCTCTGACATAATAATCACGATCTGTATGTTGTCTTTTAAAATTACATATAAATGATTCAATTTCACTTGAAACTATCTAACAAAAAAGGTCAATGTCGACTTGTTTTAAAACGGATCCGAGTGTTTTGGTCAGAAATTATCTCGAAGAAACTATCCAAATGCACATATCCCTCGGGCTATTTGTATTGAAAAGGTGCGAGAGTTTTTAGCATTTGCTAATGACTTTTTTCTTCCTGGGGTATCTTATCCCCTTTTTATCGCCTGGAGGTAAAGGGTGGCGTGAGATGACCATTTTCTTATTAATTACAAGCTTGGAAAATATCATTGGTCTTTTAAAGTGTCAATCTTTGGGTTCGGGATCCGCCTTCCTGGTGGCAACACGCATAGGTTTGTGATAGGATTTTGAGTTTCGGTTTGACTGATGCAGGCTCTTAAGGCCCTACATCAGTAACGCTCCGAGATAGAACGGCTAATGTTATTTCAATGGAAGAAATTTATCACTTTCCTTCCTTTGCATTTTACTCAAATTTAATAATTTTTGTTGTTTTGAAAACCTGTAGGTTTAAACTATGCACGTCATTTTGAATTTTTATTTCTTTTTTCAATTTTAAGGCGATACAAGTACGTTATTTTATAATCATTAAATTTCACCTTTAATGTCTTATTACGAAAAATCTGTTTGATATTTTAAAATTTGGTAAAACAGCATGCAGAGTTTAATTATTTAGCTTTCAGAAAATGTTTTTTATTTTGATTTTTAAGAAAATTTAATCTATGCTATTTGTATAAAAAGTTGAAACATTTTGATTTAAAAAGTTGAAAAGGCCGTAAAACTCCACCTCCAAAAGGGAAACACCCTAAAACCCATTAGCGTGTAAGGTGATAAGAGTTTACTCTACGGGGGGTCTTGCAGGAAATGAGTGAAATTTCTTGCCTCTGGCTATTAGTAAAACGCTGTTTGTTACTTGTAGGCTAAGAAGGAAAATAAAAAAAATCCTTCATGATATTTCACGCAAGAAATTGGATCAGAAATGATGTAAATAGATGTTGATTTCAAAAAGTTTGTTTAACTAGCCATGCAATCTAAAATGTACTTTAAAATTATTCATTTCGAATAAAAACACATTTACAATTTTTATTATTTTTCTTTCATATAATTGAAGTTTAATTTCTAAAAAGATTCTTTAATTGCACCGAAAGATCTCAGCTATCCCATGACAAAAAATCATTTAAAAATATTAAAATGTAGAAGAGATATTTTTATAAATTTCTACTTTTGGATTTCACTTGACTGAAGCATGGAACTACTAAGAAAGAGGAACTGACATATCTTTAAAATAGTGAAGCTTCAACTGTAACCGCTTTCATGGGAATTCATTATCGCCGCGGTAAACTTCCACCAGTAAAACTATGCAGAAAATTTCTCTTTATTTAAACGGATCATTAATTGAAGTCTTCAATAAAGAAGCATGACAAAAACTAATATTCATTTTTACTGGTTACAGTTTACTTCTCTGGTAATAGATCCGCCACATTGTGACAACCAAAACTGTATCAGTAAAAAGATTATAACACTTGCAAAACTCACACCAGTAAAAAGAAACAGAATTTTTTACCACATTTGTCAGAAAATTTTTTAACGATTAAGGCTCTAAAAGAGGACGAAATTTCCTAGTTAAATTTACTGGTGGGAGATTTCACTGGAGGTAATCAGAAACTGTAAATCGGATTAAATGAAACAGCTGTCATCTTGTGACAACCAACTCAGTTACTTCTATCGCAACTTATAGACAATAGACTATATGTCTCCTCCTTTTTATTCATAACTCCATTGACTGAAGTAGCTTTTTTAAAATTCCCCTAAACAAAGTCGAAAAAGTACAAAACGGTCTTTGTACCAAAAGATCTCAGCTATCCCATGACAAAAAAAAAAAAAAAAAAATTACAAATATTAAAATGTAGAGGAGATATTTTTATAAATTTCTACCAATGGATTTCACTTGACTGAAGTAGCCTCATCAAAACACATTTAAACAAAATCAAAAAAGTACAAAACGGTCTTTGCACAGAAAGATCTCAGCTATCCAACGCCAAAAAATCATTTAAAAATATTAAAATGCAGGAGAGATATTTTTATAAATTTCTAGCAATGTATTTCACTTGACTGAAGTAGCTTTTTTAAAATTCCCCTAAATAAAGTCGAAAAAGTACAAAACGGTCTTTGTACCAAAAGATCTCAGCTATCCCATGACCAAAAAAAAAAAAAAAAAAAAAAAAAAAAAAAAAAAAAAAAAAACAGAAGAGATATTTTTATAAATTGCTACCAAAGGATTTCACTTGACTGAAGTAGCCTCATCAAAACACCTGTAAACAAAATCAAAAAAATACAAAACGGTCTTTGCACCGAAAGATCTCAGCTATCCAATGACAAAAAAATCATTTAAAAATATTAAAACGTAGGAGAGATATTTTTATAAATTTCTACCAATGGATTTCACTTGACTGAAGTAGTTTTTTAAAATTCCCCTAAAAAAAGTCGAAAAAGTACAAAACGGTCTTTCTACCAAAAGATCTCAGCTATCCCATGACCAAAAAAAAAAAAAAAAAAACAGAAGAGATATTTTTATAAATTGCTAGCAATGGATTTCACTTGACTGAAGTAGCCTCATCAAAACACCTGTAAACAAAATCAAAAAAATACAAAACGGTCTTTGCACCGAAAGATCTCAGCTATCCAATGACAAAAAAATCATTTAAAAATATTAAAACGTAGGAGAGATATTTTTATAAATTTCTACCAATGGATTTCACTTGACTGAAGTAGTTTTTTAAAATTCCCCTAAAAAAAGTCGAAAAAGTACAAAACGGTCTTTCTACCGAAAAATCTCAGCTATCGAATTACAAAAAAAAATCGTTTAAAAATATTAAAATGTAGAGGAGATATTTTTATAAATTTCTACCATTGGATTTCACTTGACTGAAGTAGCTTTTTTAAAATTTCACTAAACAAAGTTGAAAAAGTACAAAACGATCTTTGTATCGAAAGATCTCAGCTATTCCATGACAAAAAAATCATTTAAAAATATTAAAATGTAGGAGAGATATTTTTATAAATTTCTACCATTGGATTTCACTTGACTGAAGTAGCTTTTTAAAAATTTCCCTAAACTAAGTCGAAAAAGTACAAAACGATCTTTGTACAGAAAGATATCAGCTATTCCATGACAAAAAAAATCATTTAAAAATATTAAAATGTAGGAGAGCTTTTTTTGTAAATTCCTACCATTGGATTTCACTTGACTGAAGTAGCTTTTTTAAAATTCCCCTGAACAAAGTCGAAAAAGTACAAAACGATCTTTGTACTGAAAAATATCAGCTATTCCATGAAAAAAAATCATTTAAAAATATTAAAATGTAGAGGAGATATTTTTATAAATTTCTACCATTGGATTTCACTTGACTGAAGTAGCTTTTTTAAAATTTCCCTAAACAAAGTTGAAAAAGTACAAAACGATCTTTGTATCGAAAAATCTCAACTATTCTATGACAAAAAAAATCATTTAAAAATATTAAAATTTAGGAGAGATATTTTTATAAATTTCTACCATTGGATTTCACTTGACTGAAGTAGCTTTTTTAAAATTTCCCTAAACTAAGTCGAAAAAGTACAAAACGATCTTTGTACCGAAGGATATCAGCTATTCCATGACAAAAAAAAATCACTTAAAAATATTAAAATGTAGGAGAGCTTTTTTTATAAATTCTACCATTGGATTTCACTTGACTGAAGTAGCTTTTTTAAAATTCCCCTGAACAAAGTCGAAAAAGTACAAAACGATCTTTGTACTGAAAAATATCAGTTATTCCATGACAAAAAATCATTTAAAAATATTAAAATGTAGAGGTGATATTTTTATAAATTTCTACCATTGGGTTTCACTTGACTGAAGTAGCTTTTTTAAAATTTCCCTAAACAAAGTTGAAAAAGTACAAAACGATCTTTGTATCGAAAGATATCAGCTATTCCATGACAAAAAAAAAAAAAAAAAAAAAAAAAAAATCATTTAAAAATATTAAAATGTAGGAGAGCTTTTTTTATAAATTTCTACCATTGGATTTCACTTGACTGAAGTAGCTTTTTTAAAATTCCCCTGAACAAAGTCGAAAAAGTACACAACAATCTTTGTACCGAAAGATATCAGCTTTCCAATGATAAAAAAAATCATTTAAAAATATTAAAATGTAGGAGAGATATTTTTATAAATTTCTACCATTGGATTTCACTCTACTGAAGTAGCTTTTTTAAAATTCCCCTGAACAAAGTCGAAAAAGTACAAAACGATCTTTGTAATGAAAAATATCAGCTATTCCATGACAAAAAATCATTTAAAAATATTAAAATGTAGGAGAAATATTTTTATAAATTTCAACAATGGATTTCATTTGACTGAAGTAGCTTTTTTATAATTTCCCTAAACAAAGTCGAAAAAGAACAAAACGGTCTTTGTACCGAAAGATCTCAGCTATCGAATTACAAAAAAATCATTTAAAATATTAAAATGTAGTGGAGATATTTTTATAAATTTCTACCATTGGATTTCACTTGACTGAAGTAGCTTTTTTAAAATTTCCGTAAACAAAGTTGAAAAAGTACAAAACGATCTTTGTATCGAAAGATCTCAGCTATTCCATGACAAAAAATCATTTAAAAATATTAAAATGTAGGAGAGATTTTTTTTATAAATTTCTACCATTGGATTTTACTTGACTGAAGTAGCTTTTTTAAAATTTCCCTAAACGAAGTCGAAAAAGTACGAAACGATCTTTGTACCGAAAAATATCAGCTTTCCAATGATAAAAAAATCATTTAAAAATATTAAAATGTAGGAGAGCTTTTTTTATAAATTTCTACCATTGGATTTCACTTGACTGAAGTAGCTTTTTTAAAATTCCCCTGAACAAAGTCGACAAAAGTACAAAACGATCTTTGTACCGAAAGATATCAGCTATCCAATGATAAAAAAATCATTTAAAAATATTAAAATGTAGCAGAGCTTTTTTTTATAAATTACTACCATTGGATTTCACTTGACTGAAGTAGCTTTTTTAAAATTCCCCTGAACAAAGTCGAAAAAGTACAAAACAATCTTTGTACCGAAAGATATCAGCTATTCCATGACAAAAAAAATCATTTAAAAATATTAAAATGTAGGAGTGATATTTTTATAAATTTCTACCATTGGATTTCACTCTACTGAAGTAGCTTTTTTAAAATTCCCCTGAACAAAGTCGAAAAAGTACAAAACGATCTTTGTACTGAAAAATATCAGCTATTCCATGACAAAAAATCATTTAAAAATATTAAAATGTAGAAGAGATATTTTTATAAATTGCTACAATTGTATTTCACTTGACTGAAATAGCTTTTTTAAAATTCCCCTAAACAAAGACGAAAAAGTACAAAACGATCTTTGTACCGAAAGACCTCAGCTATCGAATTACAAAAAAAATCATTTAAAAATATTAAAATGTAGAGGAGATATTTTTATAAAATTCTACCATTTAATTTCACTTGACTGAAGTAGCTTTTTTAAAATTTCCCTAAAGAAAGTCGAAAAAGTACAAAACGATCTTTGTACCGAAAGATATCAACTATCCAATGATAAAAAAATCATTTAAAAATATTAAAATGTAGAGGAGATATTTTTATAAATTTCTACTATTGGATTTCACTTGACTGGAGTAGCTTTTTTAAAATTCCCCTGAACAAAGTCGAAAAAGTACAAAACGATCTTTGTACCGAAATATATCAGATATTCCATGACAAAAAAATCATTTAAAAATATTAAAATGTAGGAGAGATTTTTTTTATAAATTACTACCATTGGATTTCACTTGACTGAAGTAGCTTTTTTAAAATTTCCCTAAACGAATTCGAAAAAGTACAAAACGATCTTTGTACCGAAAGATATCAGCTATCCAATGATAAAAAAATCAATTAAAAATATTAAAATGTATGAGAGATATTTTTTATAAATTTCTACCATTGGATTTCACTTGACTGAATTAGCTTTTTTTAAAATTTCCCTAAACAAAGTCGAAAAAGTACGAAACGATCTTTGTACCGAAAGATATCAGCTATCCAATGATAAAATTCAATTAAAAATATTAAAATGTATGAGAGATATTTTTTATAAATTTCTACCATTGGATTTCACTTGACTGAATTAGCTTTTTTTAAAATTTCCCTAAACAAAGTCGAAAAAGTACAAAACGATCTTTGTACCGAAAGATATCAGCTATTCCATGACAAAAAAAATCATTTAAAAATATTAAAATGTAGCAGAGCTTTTTTTTATAAATTACTACCATTGGATTTCACTTGACTGAAGTAGCTTTTTTAAAATTCCCCTGAACAAAGTCGAAAAAGTACAAAACAATCTTTGTACCGAAAGATATCAGCTATTCCATGACAAAAAAAATCATTTAAAAATATTAAAATGTAGGAGTGATATTTTTATAAATTTCTACCATTGGATTTCACTCTACTGAAGTAGCTTTTTTAAAATTCCCCTGAACAAAGTCGAAAAAGTACAAAACGATCTTTGTACTGAAAAATATCAGCTATTCCATGACAAAAAATCATTTAAAAATATTAAAATGTAGAAGAGATATTTTTATAAATTGCTACAATTGTATTTCACTTGACTGAAATAGCTTTTTTAAAATTCCCCTAAACAAAGACGAAAAAGTACAAAACGATCTTTGTACCGAAAGACCTCAGCTATCGAATTACAAAAAAAATCATTTAAAAATATTAAAATGTAGAGGAGATATTTTTATAAAATTCTACCATTTAATTTCACTTGACTGAAGTAGCTTTTTTAAAATTTCCCTAAAGAAAGTCGAAAAAGTACAAAACGATCTTTGTACCGAAAGATATCAACTATCCAATGATAAAAAAATCATTTAAAAATATTAAAATGTAGAGGAGATATTTTTATAAATTTCTACTATTGGATTTCACTTGACTGGAGTAGCTTTTTTAAAATTCCCCTGAACAAAGTCGAAAAAGTACAAAACGATCTTTGTACCGAAATATATCAGATATTCCATGACAAAAAAATCATTTAAAAATATTAAAATGTAGGAGAGATTTTTTTTATAAATTACTACCATTGGATTTCACTTGACTGAAGTAGCTTTTTTAAAATTTCCCTAAACGAATTCGAAAAAGTACAAAACGATCTTTGTACCGAAAGATATCAGCTATCCAATGATAAAAAAATCAATTAAAAATATTAAAATGTATGAGAGATATTTTTTATAAATTTCTACCATTGGATTTCACTTGACTGAATTAGCTTTTTTTAAAATTTCCCTAAACAAAGTCGAAAAAGTACGAAACGATCTTTGTACCGAAAGATATCAGCTATCCAATGATAAAATTCAATTAAAAATATTAAAATGTATGAGAGATATTTTTTATAAATTTCTACCATTGGATTTCACTTGACTGAATTAGCTTTTTTTAAAATTTCCCTAAACAAAGTCGAAAAAGTACGAAACGATCTTTGTACCGAAAGATATCAGCTTTCCAATGATAAAAAAACCTTTAAAAATATTAAAATGTAGGAGAGATATTTTTATAAATTTCTACCAATGGATTTCACTTGACTGAAGTAGCTTTTTCAAAATTTCCCTAAACAAAGTATAAAAAAAAAAAGGTCTATGTACCGAAAGATCTCAGCTATCGAATTACAAAAAAATCATTTAAAAATATTAAAATGTAGAGGAGATATTTCTTTAAAATACCTGTAAACAAAATAAAAAAAATACAAAACGGTATTTGTACCTAAAGATCTCAGCTATCCCATGACAAAAAAATCATTTAAAAATCTTTAAATGTCGAAAAGACATATTTATAAAATTTTACTATAGGATTTCGCTTGACTGAAGTAGCCTCTTTAAAACAACTGTAAACAAAATCAAAAAAGTACAAAACGGTCTTTGTACCAAAAGATCTGAGATATCGAATGCCAAATAATGATTTACAAATAGTAAAATGTAGAAGAGATATTTTTATAAATTTCTACCATTGGATTTCACTTCACTGAAGTAGCTTTTTTAAAATTCCCCTAAACAGAGTCGAAAAAGTACAAAACGGTCTTTGTACCGAAAGATCTGAGCTATCCCATGACAAAAAAATCATTTAAAAATATTATAATGTAGAAGAGATATTTTTAGAAATTTCTAGCATTGGATTTCACTTGACTGAAGTAGCTTTTTTAAAATTCCCCTAGAGAAAGTCGAAAATATAAAAAACGGTCTTTGTACAGAAAGATCTCAGCCATCCCATGAAATAAAAATCATTTAAAAATATTAAAATGTAGAAGACATATTTTTATAAATTCCTACCATTGGATTTCACTTGACTGAAGTAGCTTTTTTAAAATTCCCCTAAACAAAGTCGAAAAAGTACAAAACGGTCTTTGTAGAGAAAGATCTAAGCTATCCAATGACAAAAAAATCATTTAAAAATATTAAAATGTAGAAGAGATATTTTTATAAATTTGCAACATTGGATTTCACTTGACTGAAATAGCTTTTTTAAAATTCCCCTAAACAAAGTCGAAAAAGTATAAAACGGTCTTTGTACCGAAAGATCTGAGATATCGAATGCTAAAAAATAATTTAAAAATATTAAAATGTAGAAGAGATATTTTTATAAATTCCTACCACTGGATTTCACTTGACTGGCGTAGATTTTTTAAAATTCCCCTAAACAAAGTCGAAAAAGTACAAAACGGTCTTTGTACTGATAGATCTGAGATATCGAATGCCAAAAAATAATTTAAAAATATTAAAATGCAGAAGAGATATTTTTATAAATTACTTCCATTGGATTTCATTTGACTGAAGTAGCTTTTTTAAAATTCTCCTAAAGAAGGTCGAAAAAGTACAAAACGGTCTTTGTACCGAAATATCTGAAATATCGAATACCAAAAAATAATTTAAAAATATAAAAATGTAGAAGAGATATTTTTATAAATTTCTTCCATTGGATTTCACTTGACTGAAGTAGCCTCTTTAAAACACCTGTAAACAAAATCAAAAGAAGTACAAAACGAAAACCGAAACGTTCATACCGAAAAATCTCAGCTGTTCAATGCTAAAAAAATCATTTAAAAATATTAAAATACAAACGAGATATCTTAAAAATTTCTATCTTGGAATTTCGCCCTATTGATGTAAGCCACTATAAAATACTCGTAACAAAATCGAAAAAATATAAAACGGTCTTTGTAGAGTTCAATGATCTCAGCTCAGCTATTCAATGCTAAAAAAAATCATTTAAAAATATTAAAATGTAGAGGAGATTCTTTGGAAAATGTTTAATGTGCAATCTCTGACATAATAATCACGATCTGTATGTTGTCTTTTAAAATTACATATAAATGATTCAATTTCACTTGAAACTATCTAACAAAAAAGGTCAATGTCGACTTGTTTTAAAACGGATCCGAGTGTTTTGGTCAGAAATTATCTCGAAGAAACTATCCAAATGCACATATCCCTCGGGCTATTTGTATTGAAAAGGTGCGAGAGTTTTTAGCATTTGCTAATGACTTTTTTCTTCCTGGGGTATCTTATCCCCTTTTTATCGCCTGGAGGTAAAGGGTGGCGTGAGATGACCATTTTCTTATTAATTACAAGCTTGGAAAATATCATTGGTCTTTTAAAGTGTCAATCTTTGGGTTCGGGATCCGCCTTCCTGGTGGCAACACGCATAGGTTTGTGATAGGATTTTGAGTTTCGGTTTGACTGATGCAGGCTCTTAAGGCCCTACATCAGTAACGCTCCGAGATAGAACGGCTAATGTTATTTCAATGGAAGAAATTTTTCGCTTTCATTCCTTTGCATTTTGCTCAAATTTAATAATTTTTGTTGTTTTGCAAACCTGTAGGTTTAAAGTATGCACGTCATTCTGAAATTTTATTTCTTTTTTGAATTTTAAGGCGATACAAGTGCGTTATTTTATAGTCTTTAAAATTCACCTTTAATGTCTTATTACGAAAAATCTGTTTGACATTTTAAAATTTGGTAAAACAGCATGCAGAGTTTAATTATTTAGCTTTCAGAAAATGTTTTTTATTTTGATTTTTAAAAAAATTTAATCTATGCTATTTGTATAAAAAGTTGAAGCACTTTGATTTAAAAGAGTCGAAAATGGTGTTTAACTCCGCCTTTAAAAGGGAGACGCCTTAAGAGTAATTAGGGTGAAAGACGATATGGGTTTACCCTGTAGGGAGTCTTACAGGGACGAAGGTGTAAAATCTTGCCTGTGGCTATTAGTAAAATGTTGTTTGCTGCTTTAGGATGAAAAAATAAAAACATCCTTTTCTGAATGCATGATATCTCACGCAAGAAGTTCGATCAGAAATGAATTTCAGAAATGATGTAAATACATGTTGATTTCAAAAAGTTTGTTTAATTAGGCATCTAATCTCAAATGTACTTTAAAAGCATTATTGAATTCGAATAAAAACAGATTTACCATTTTTATTATTTTTCTTCCATATATTTGAAGTTTAATTTCTAAAAAAGATTCTTTAATTGCGTACAACATCAAAGTGATATATTCGTTAATTCATAAAACATAACAGAATTAACTTTTTGTCATCTGCAGTCGACAAAGGGAAAAGAAGAAAGGGCAGAAAGAAAATAACAATGGTTCTGACATTAAAAATGAATAGATATATTCGCGAATAAATACATTTGTATTAAATTTTTCTATGTCTTTTTTTTTTTTTTTTTTTGTATCATTCTTTTAGACAATTCTTAATGAATTAGTTTAAATGTTCCTTTTCATAAATATTTCATAAATATTTCTATTTTAATCAATAAAAGTTTGCAGTATACCCACTCTAAAATATAAAGTAATTATTATGCAATTTATGATTAAATTGGATAACACTAATTTAAAAGATAGAAATATATTTATTTTGACACTTCTATCGAAAATTATGACTAATTTACAATACTTTAGCAAATATATTCTGTTGCGGTAAAATTCACATCCGTAAATGATACATTTATGCTTTATTGTATATAAATTGTCTTTCCTGTCTTTTTCCCTTTCAGAAAGATAAACGAATGATTTTTAAAGTTCTTATACTATTTTAACTAAATAATAAGTATATATTCCAAAGCCTGTCATAGTCTAACTGATCTAAATTTTAGAATAACGGTTTTTTCAGTCACGCGAAAAGACAAACTCAATTATACTAAACCTACGGAAGATTTTTATAAAGATGCCATATTTTCATTCCAATTTTTAATTATTTTTTTTTCTGCATAGTATAGGTGACGATGGTTAGTATAGAGGCCGATTTTTACTTTTTTCGATACTGATTGTAGATTTTAAATATGAGGATAATATCACTTTTGAAAACGGTTCCGAAAATGAAACTGTCCTGTAAAGAAAATTAAAAAAGTAGAAAAAGGCCTTTGAAGAGATCGCTCTGAACTATTAATGGGGGAAAAAAATATTAAAATGCAGACGAGATTTATTTATAAATTTCGACCGTTGGATTATCGTCGAAAGAATTATTATAAGCTAGTAAATTGTTTAGCTTGATTAAAGTTTTTTTTTTTTTTTTTTTTTTTTTTTTTTTTTTTTTTTAATACCCGTAAAATAAATCGAAAAATAGAAAATGGCCTTTGTGCAAATCGATATCAACTAAGCAAAGTAAGAAAAAAAAATACTTAAAACTATTAAAACACAGACGATAAACTTTTATAAATTTCTTTCATAGCATTAGCTTTAAAGCGAAGACATTGTTTCGTTCGTTTAACTGCAGTAGCCTCTTTAAAATAAATGAAATCGTAAAGGCTATTCAATGTAAGAAAAAAAAAATAATTTTTTTAAATGTAGGCGAGATATTTTTATAAATTTCTACAATGGGATTTCGCTTGACTGAAGTAAGTCACTTTAAAATACCTGTATCGAAATCAAAAATTGTAATACGGTCTTTGTACAGAAAGATCTCAGCTGTTCAATATAAAAAAAATTATTAAAATATAGACGAGATATTTCTATAAATTTCTGTCATAGGATTTCACTTCATTGAAGTAAACACCTTTAAAATACCCGTAAAAAAATCGAAAAAAATATAAAGAGGTATTTGTACAGAAATATCTCAGAAATTCAATGCTAAAAAAATCATTTAAAAAATTAAAATGTTGACGAGATATCTTTATAAATTTCTATAATGGGATTTCTCTCTATTCAAGTAAGACACTTTAAAATACCCGTAAAAAATCTAAAAAATGTAAAAAGATCTTTGTACAGAGAAATCTCCGATATCTAATGCCCCCCCCCCCGAAAAAAAGTTTAAAGACAATTAAAATACAAACGAGATATCTTTAAAAATTTCTAAAATGTGATTTAGCTCTATTGAAGTAAGTAATTATAAAATACCCGTGACAAAGTCGAAAAGATATAAAACGTTCTTTGTAAAGAAAGATATCAGTTATATAATGAAACAAAAATTACAAGTATTAAAATGATCTATAGAAATGACTTTTAAATGATCTTAAAGATATCTTTATAAATTTCTACCATGGGATTTTACTTGATTGAGGTAATCATCAGTTTATATTTACTTGTAGACGAGATATCTTTATAAATTTCTAATATTCAATGCTAAAAAAATCATTTAAAAATATTAAAATGTAGAAGAGAAAAATATATATTTATATGAACTTCAAAACTTAATAGGATTTCGCTTGATTGAAGTAAGCCCCTTTAAAACCCCCATAGCAAACTCGAAAAAATATAAAACGGTCTTTGTACCGCAAGCTCTCAGATATCCAATGCCAAAAAATCATTTAAAAAGATTTAAATGTAGAAAAGATACATTTATAAATTTCTACTACAGGATTTCGCTTGACTGAAGTAGCCTCTTTAAACACCTGTAAACAACACCAAAAAAGTACTAAACGGTCTTCACACAGAAAGATCTCAGCTATCCAATGACAGAAAAATTATTTAAAAATATTAAAATGTAGAAGAGATATTTTTATAATTTTATGCAATTGAATTTCACTTGACTGAAATAGCTTTTTTAAAATTCCCCTAAACAAAGACGAAAAAGTATAAATGGACTTTGTACCGAAAGATCTGAGATATCGAATGCCAAAAAATAATTTTAAAATATTAAAATGTAGACAGAGCCAGATCAAACTGAAGTTGGGCCCAGGGCCTGTTAAAAAATTGGGCCCCCCTACCTACCTATTTTCAGCGACACTTTCACAAAAAAAGACGGTTTATTTGACGAGTTGACAAAGTTGTTTGGATGAAAAGTGCCTAGGTTAAAAGCTTCTAGAAATTTTATTGAATCATTCAGAATATTTAAATTTTACGTTTCATATTTTATAAAACAATATTATTTGAAAAGTATTTGATTAAGGGGAAAAAATCAACCACATAATTTGTGGGCCCCTGAAATTGTTGGGCCCAGGGCCAAGGCCCCGGAGGCCCGTGCATTAATCAGGCCCTGAATGTAGAAGAGATATTTTTATATATTTCTACCATTGGATTTCACTTGACAGAAGTAGCTTTTTTAAAATGCCACTAATAAAAGTCTAAAAAGTACAAAACGGTCTTTGTACTGAAAGATCTTTGCTATTCCATGACAAAAGAATCATATAAAAATATTAAAATGTAAACGAGATATTTTTATAAATTTCTACCATTGGAATTCACTTGACTGAAGTAGCCTCTTTAAAACACCTGTAAACAAAGTCGAAAAATAACAAAACGGTCTTTGTACCGACAGATCTTAGCTATCCCATGAAAACAGAATCATTTAAAAATATTAAAATGTAGACGAGATATTTTTATAAATTTCTACCATTGTAATTCACTTGACTGAAGTAGCTTTTTTAAAATTCCCCTAAATAATGTCGTAAAAGTACAAAACGGTCTTTGTAACGAAAGATCTCAGCTATCCAATGACAAAAAAATCGTTTAAAAATATTAAAATGTAGAAGAGATATTTTAATAAATTTCTACCAATGGATTTAAATTGACTGAAGTAGCCTCTTTAAAACACCTGTAAACAAAATCGAAAAAAGTAGAAAACGGTCTTTGTACCGAAAGATCTCAACTATCAAATGAGAAAAAATCATTTAAAAATATTAAAATGTAGAAGAGATATTTTTATAAATTTCTACCATTGGATTTCACTTGACTGAAGTAGCTTTTTTAAAATTCCCCTAATAAAAGTCTAAAAAGTACAGAATGGTCTTTGTACCGAAAGATCTTAGCTATCCCATGACAGAAGAATCATTTAAAAATATTAAAATGTAGACGAGATATTTTTATAAATTTCTACCATTGGAATTCACTTGGCTGAAGTAGCCTCTTTAAAACACCTGTAAACAAAAAAAAAAAGTACAAAACGGTCTTTGTACCGAAAGATCTCAGCTATCCAATGACAACAGAATCATTTAAAAATATTAAAATGTAGACGAGATATTTTTATAAATTTCTACTATTGGAATTCTCTTGACTGAAGTAGCTTTTTTAAAATTCCCCTAAACAAAGTCGTACAAGTACAAAACGGTCTTTGTACCGGAAGATCTTAGTTGTCCAATGACAAAACAATCAATTAAAAATATTAAAATGTAGAAGAGATATTTTTATAAATTTCTACCATTGGATTTCACTTGACTGAAGTAGCTTTTTTAAAATTCCCCTAATAAAAGTCTAAAAAGTACAGAATGGTCTTTGTACCGAAAGATCTTAGCTATCCCATGACAGAAGAATCATTTAAAAATATTAAAATGTAGACGAGATATTTTTATAAATTTCTACCATTGGAATTCACTTGGCTGAAGTAGCCTCTTTAAAACACCTGTAAACAAAAAAAAAGTACAAAACGGTCTTTGTACCGAAAGATCTCAGCTATCCAATGACAACAGAATCATTTAAAAATATTAAAATGTAGACGAGATATTTTTATAAATTTCTACTATTGGAATTCTCTTGACTGAAGTAGCTTTTTTAAAATTCCCCTAAACAAAGTCGTACAAGTACAAAACGGTCTTTGTACCGGAAGATCTTAGTTGTCCAATGACAAAACAATCAATTAAAAATATTAAAATGTAGAAGAGATATTTTTATAAATTTCTACCATTGGATTTCACTTGACTGAAGTAGCTTTTTTAAAATTCCCCTAATAAAAGTCTAAAAAGTACAAAACGGTCTTTGTACCGAAAGAACTCAGCTATCCCATGACAAAAATATTTTAAAAATATTAAAATGTAGAAGAGATATTTTTATAAATTTCTACCATTGGATTTCACTTGACTGAAGTAGCTTTTTTAAAATTCCCCTAATAAAAGTCTAAAAAGTACAGAATGGTCTTTGTACCGAAAGATCTTAGCTATCCCATGACAGAAGAATCATTTAAAAATATTAAAATGTAGACGAGATATTTTTATAAATTTCTACCATTGGAATTCACTTGGCTGAAGTAGCCTCTTTAAAACACCTGTAAACAAAAAAAAAAAAAGTACAAAACGGTCTTTGTACCGAAAGATCTCAGCTATCCAATGACAACAGAATCATTTAAAAATATTAAAATGTAGACGAGATATTTTTATAAATTTCTACTATTGGAATTCTCTTGACTGAAGTAGCTTTTTTAAAATTCCCCTAAACAAAGTCGTACAAGTACAAAACGGTCTTTGTACCGGAAGATCTTAGTTGTCCAATGACAAAACAATCAATTAAAAATATTAAAATGTAGAAGAGATATTTTTATAAATTTCTACCATTGGATTTCACTTGACTGAAGTAGCTTTTTTAAAATTCCCCTAATAAAAGTCTAAAAAGTACAGAATGGTCTTTGTACCGAAAGATCTTAGCTATCCCATGACAGAAGAATCATTTAAAAATATTAAAATGTAGACGAGATATTTTTATAAATTTCTACCATTGGAATTCACTTGGCTGAAGTAGCCTCTTTAAAACACCTGTAAACAAAAAAAAAAGTACAAAACGGTCTTTGTACCGAAAGATCTCAGCTATCCAATGACAACAGAATCATTTAAAAATATTAAAATGTAGACGAGATATTTTTATAAATTTCTACTATTGGAATTCTCTTGACTGAAGTAGCTTTTTTAAAATTCCCCTAAACAAAGTCGTACAAGTACAAAACGGTCTTTGTACCGGAAGATCTTAGTTGTCCAATGACAAAACAATCAATTAAAAATATTAAAATGTAGAAGAGATATTTTTATAAATTTCTACCATTGGATTTCACTTGACTGAAGTAGCTTTTTTAAAATTCCCCTAATAAAAGTCTAAAAAGTACAAAACGGTCTTTGTACCGAAAGAACTCAGCTATCCCATGACAAAAATATTTTAAAAATATTAAAATGTAGAAGAGATATTTTTATAAATTTCTACCATTGGATTTCACTTGACAGAAGTAGCTTTTTTAAAATTCCCCTAATAAAAGTCTAAAAAGTACAAAACGGTGTTTGTACCGAAAGAACTCAGCTATCCCATGACAAAAAAATATTTAAAAATATTAAAATGTACAAGTGATATTTTTATAAATTTCTACCAATGGAATTCACTTGACTGAAGTAGCCTCTTTAAAACACCTGTAAACAAAATCAAAAAAGCAAAAACGGTCTTTGTACCGAAACTCTCAGCTATCCAATGACAAAAAATCCCTTAAAAATATTAAAATGTAGAAGAAAGAATTTTATAAATTTCTACCATTTGATTTCATACTACTGAAGTAGCTTTTTAAAAATTCTCATAAACAAAGTCGAAAAAGTACAAAACGGTCTTTGTACCGAAAGATCTCAAATATCAAATGAGATGAAAACATTTAAAAATATTAAAATGTAGAAGAGATACTTTTATAAATTTCTACCATTGGATTTCACTTGACAGAAGTAGCTTTTTTAAAATTCCCCTAATGAAAGTCTAAAAAGTACAAAACGGTCTTTGTACCGAAAGATCTTAGCTATCCCATGACAAAAGAATCATTTAAAAATATTAAAGTGTAGACGAGATATTTTTATAAATTTCTACCATTGGAATTCACTTGGCTGAAGTAGCCTCTTTAAAACACCTGTAAACAAAATTAAAAAAAAGAACAAAACGGTCCTTGTACCGAAAGTTCTCAGCTATCCAATGACAAAAAAATCATTTAAAAATATTAAAATGTAGAAGAGATATTTTTATAAATTTCTACCAATGGATTTTACTTGACTGAAGTAGCCTCTTTAAAACATCTGTAAACAAAGTCGAAAAAGCACAAAACGTTCTTTGTACCGAAAGATCTTAGCTATCCTATGACAACAGAATCATTTAAAACTATTAAAATGTAGACGAGATATTTTTATAAATTTGTACTATTGGAATTCACTTGACTAAAGTAGCTTTTTTAAAATTCCCCTAAATAAAATCGTAAAAGTACAAAACGGTCTTTGTACCGAAAGATCTTAGCTATCCAATGACAAAAAATCATTTAAAAATATTAAAATATAGAAGAGATATTTTTATAAATTTCTACCATTGGATTTCACTTGTAGGAAGTAAATTTTTTAAAATTCCCCTAATAAAAGTCAAAAAAGTACAAAACGGTGTTTGTACCGAATGAACTCAGCTATCCCATGACAAAAAATCATTTAAAAATATTAAAATGTACAACTGATATTTTTATAAATTTCTACCATTGGAATTCACTTGACTGAAGTAGCCTCTTTAAAACACCTGTAAACAAAATCAAAAAAGTAAAAACATTCTTCGTACAGAAAGATCTCAACTATCAAATGAGAAAAAATCATTTAAAAATATTAAAATGTATACGAGATATTTTTATAAATTTCTACCAATGGATTTCACTTGACTGAAGTAGCCTCTTTTAAACACCTGTAAACAAAGTCGAAAAAGTACAAAACGGCCTTTGTACCGAAATATCTTAGCTATCCCATGACAACAGAATCATTTAAAAATATTAAAATGTAGACGAGATATTTTTATAAATTTCTACTATTGGAATTCTCTTGACTGAAGTAGCTTTTTTAAAATTCCCCTAAACAAAGTCGTACAAGTACAAAACGGTCTTTGTACCGGAAGATCTTAGTTGTCCAATGACAAAACAATCATTTAAAAATATTAAAATGTAGAAGAGATATTTTTATAAATTGCTACAATTGGATTTCACTTGACAGAAGTAGCTTTTTTAAAATTCCCCTAATAAAAGTCTAAAAAGTACAAAACGGTCTTTGTACCGAAAGATCTTAGCTATCACATGACAAAAGAATCATTTAAAAATATTAAAATGTAGACGAGATATTTTTATAAATTTCTACCATTGGAATTCACTTGGCTGAAGTAGCCTCTTTAAAAGACTACTCTAGTTTCATTTCTCTTTCTATTTACTTCTATAAATTTAATATTATAAGTATTTTGTTGTGTACAGAGCAGTTTTGTCAGAAATGAATCATGAAATATTTAAGACAGAAAATAATATATCTTTAACAACTTGTATAACCTAAAATAAATAAATAAATAAAGATACTGAAATGGCACATCTACCCTATATATATATATATATTATTTTATTTTGTACTATAAGTAATGCATTCTACATAAAAATGATTTTTAATTTATTCTTTCTATTTATTACTCTGTTTTCGAAGGAGATTTCAGATGGAGACAAAATACGAAAAATGCTTTGCACATAGCAAAATTTGTAATTTCGTGTTTGTTTACATAATAGAAAATAAATGTGAAGTAATATTTGAAGGGGGGGGGCACTTAGTAGAGCTATTGAAAACTGAAACTCTCAGAATTTTAAAGAAAACTAAAATGTTTTAAAATATTTACATTTTGATAATGATATTTCAAGTGCTGTTCGTAAGTCTAATAATGCTTTAGATTTGTTAATATTTAGAAAATGTAAATTTTTAGAAATTTTTTATGTTTAGAAAGTGTAAATTCATAGATATTACCAGAATTATTATTAAATACGCTAATCTGATTTCCAAAATGTAGCAAATATGCCTTTGTGGACGCAAATTGTGTAAATAAAATTTGTATTATCTTTGTTTAGCTTAACATATTGTATATATCATTGAAAGTGTTCATAAACAAGATATTTATTTTTCTTTGTACCATGTAACTACTGATGTAATTAATAAAAATATTGAAAGTTCAAATTGTGATTACGTATTTAAATGGTTATTTATAAATATATTTACATTTTATTCTGTTATTTATTAGAGCAAAATCATATATAAATAAAGTCATTATCATATTTCATTAAATTCAATAAACAGGCATAGAAACCGCGATTAAAAGTTTTTTCTCTCTCTTTCTTATTAGGTACTAATTTGGAATTAAGGTGATAAAATGAAGCAATTTTTTTACAATTATTACTATTAATATTATTTTTATTTATTTATTTATTTATTTTTTAATTACTAGCAATGACAGCCCCGGCAGACATATGGTAAAACTTTCTTGAAGCTCTTTAACATTTTATTTTTCTTTAGTAGTCAATTACAGTCTGTTTATCGATCTCAAAAATAAAATCTCAGTAACAAATTGCTAAGCGAATAACTTTATTTATTCATTCATTTATTTAAATTTTACTGTTTTAACGTATGCTATGAAAACTAAAATATTTCCGATAAAAAATTCCTTCTAAAATTGAGAAATGTCAATGATTTGTCAATTTAACTCTAATGGCTATGTGGGGCACTTGTGAACAGACTAGTTGAGGCAAATACGAATAGTTCATAAATGCGCCAATAATAGTTCTGTGATCCTGTTTCTTTGACAAGTTTCCTGTTTCTTTAAAAATATTAAAATATAGAAGAGATACTTTTATAAATTTCTTTCATTGGATTTCACTTGACTTAAGTAGCTTTTTTAAAATTCCCTTAAACAAAGTCAAAAAAGTACAAACGGTCTTTGTGCCGAAAGATCTGAGATATCCAATGCCAAAAAAAAAAACATTTAAAAACATTAAAATGTAGAAGATATTCTTTTTTTTTTGTTATTACTACCATTTGATTTCACTTGATTGAAGTAGCTTTTTTAAAATTATCCTAAACAAAGTCAAAAAAGTACAAAACGGTCTTTGTACCGAAAGATCTGAGACATCGAATGCCAAAAAATCATTTAAAAATCTTTAAAAGTAAAAAGAACTATTTATAAAATTCTACTATAGGATTTTGCTTGAATGAAGTAGCTTCTTTAAAACACCTGTAAACAAAATAAAAAAAGTACAAAACAGTCTTTGTTCCGAAAGATCACAGCTATCCAATGCCAAAAAAATCATTTAAAAATATTAAAATGTAGAAGAGATATTTTTATAAATTCCTACCATTGGATTTCACTTGACTGAAGTAGCTTTTTTAAAATTCCCTTAAACAAAGTCGAAAAAGTACAAAACGGTCTTTGTACCGAAAGATCTGAGATATTGAATGCCAAAAAATAATTTAAAAATATTAAATTGTAGAAGAGATATTTTTATAAATTCCTACCATTCGATTTCACTTGCCTGAAGTATCTTTTTTAAAACATCTGTAAACAAAATTAAAATAGTACAAAACGGTATTTGTACCGAAAGATCTAAGCTATCCAATGACAAAAAAAAAAAAAAAAAAAAAAAAGTCATTTTAAAATATTAAAATGTAGAAGATATATTTTTATAAATTTCTACCATTGGATTTCACTTGACTGATGTAACCTCTTTAAAATACCTGTAAACAAAATATAAAAAAATTCAAAACGGTATTTGTACCTAAAGCTCTCAGCTATCCCATGACAAAAAATCATTTAAAAATCTTTAAATGTCGAAAAGACATACTTATAAAATTTTACTATAGGATTTCGGTTGACTGAAGTATCCTCTTTAAAACAGCTGTAAACAAAAAGGTCTTTTTACCGAAAGATCTCAGCTATTCAATGACAAAAAAACATTTAAAAATATTAAAATGTAGAAGAGATATTTTTATAAATTCTACCATTGGATTTCATTTGACTGAAGTAACCTCTTTAAAACAACTGTAAACAAAATTAAAAAAGTACAAAACGGTCTTTGTACCAAAAGATCTGAGATATCGAATGCCAAATAATGATTTACAAATACTAAAATGTAGAAGAGATATTTTTATAAATTTCTACCATTGGATTTCACTTCACTGAAGTAGCTTTTTTAAAATTCCCCTAAACAGAGTCGAAAAAGTACAAAACGGTCTTTGTACCGAAAGATCTGAGCTATAACATGACAAAAAAATCATTTAAAAATATTAAAATATAGAAGAGATATTTTTAGAAATTTCTAGCATTGGATTTCACTTGACTGAAGTAGCTTTTTTAAAATTCCCCTAGAGAAAGTCGAAAATATAAAAAACGGTCTTTGTACAGAAAGATCTCAGCCATCCCATGACATAAAAATCATTTTAAAATATTAAAATGTAGAAGACATATTTTTATAAATTCCTACCATTGGATTTGAATTGACTGAAGTAGCTTTTTTAAAATTCCCCTAAACAAAGTCGAAAAAGTACAAAACGGTCTTTGTAGAGAAAGATCTAAGCTATCCAATGACAAAAAAATCATTTAAAAATATTAAAATGTAGAAGAGATATTTTTATAAATTTCTACCATTGGATTTCACTTGACTGAAATAGCTTTTTTAAAATTCCCCTAAACAAAGTCGAAAAAGTTCTGTAAACGGTCTTTGTACCGATAGATCTGAGATATCGAATGCTAAAAAATAATTTAAAAATATTAAAATGCAGAAGAGATATTTTTATAAATTCCTACCACTGGATTTCACTTGACTGAAGTAGATTTTTTTAAATTCCCCTAAACAAAGTCGAAAAAGTACAAAACGGTCTTTGTACCGAAAGATCTGAGATATCGAATGCCAAAAAATAATTTAAAAATATTAAAATGTAGAAGAGATATTTTTATAAATTCCTACCACTGGATTTCACTTGACTGAAGTAGATTTTTTAAAATTCCCCTAAACAAAGTCGAAAAAGTTCTGTAAACGGTCTTTGTACCGATAGATCTGAGATATCGAATGCTAAAAAATAATTTATTAATAAATAATTTAAAAATATTAAAATGCAGAAGAGATATTTTTATAAAATTCTACCACTGGATTTCACTTGACTGAAGTAGGTTTTTTAAAATTTCCCTAAAAAAAGTCGAAAAAGTACAAAACGATCTTTGTACCGAAAGATCTCAGCTATCCCATGACAGAAGAATCATTTAAAAATATTAAAATGTAGACGAGATATTTTTATAAATTCCTACCATTCGATTTCACTTGCCTGAAGTATCTTTTTTAAAACATCTGTAAACAAAATTAAAAAAGTACAAAACGGTATTTGTACCGAAAGATCTAAGCTATCCAATGACAAAAAAAAGTCATTTCAAAATATTAAAATGTAGAAGATATATTTTTATAAATTTCTACCATTGGATTTCACTTGACTGATGTAGCCTCTTTAAAATACCTGTAAACAAAATATAAAAAAATACAAAACGGTATTTGTACCTAAAGATCTCAGCTATCCCATGACAAAAAATCATTTAAAAATCTTTAAATGTCGAAAAGACATACTTATAAAATTTTACTATAGGATTTCGGTTGACTGAAGTAGCTTCTTTAAAACAGCTGTAAACAAAAAGGTCTTTTTACCGAAAGATCTCAGCTATTCAATGACAAAAAAACATTTAAAAATATTAAAATGTAGAAGAGATATTTTTATAAATTCTACCATTGGATTTCATTTGACTGAAGTAACCTCTTTAAAACAACTGTAAACAAAATCAAAAAAGTACAAAACTGTCTTTGTACCAAAAGATCTGAGATATCGAATGCCAAATAATGATTTACAAATATTAAAATGTAGAAAAGATATTTTTATAAATTTCTACCATTGGATTTCACTTCACTGAAGTAGCTTTTTTAAAATTCCCCTAAACAGAGTCGAAAAAGTACAAAACGGTCTTTGTACCGAAAGATCTGAGCTATAACATGACAAAAAAATCATTTAAAAATATTAAAATATAGAAGAGATATTTTTAGAAATTTCTAGCATTGGATTTCACTTGACTGAAGTAGCTTTTTTAAAATTCCCCTAGAGAAAGTCGAAAATATAAAAAACGGTCTTTGTACAGAAAGATCTCAGCCATCCCATGACATAAAAATCATTTAAAAATATTAAAATGTAGAAGACATATTTTTATAAATTCCTACCATTGGATTTCACTTGACTGAAGTAGCTTTTTTAAAATTCCCCTAAACAAAGTCGAAAAAGTACAAAACGGTCTTTGTAGAGAAAGATCTAAGCTATCCAATGACAAAAAAATCATTTAAAAATATTAAAATGTAGAAGAGATATTTTTATAAATTTCTACTATTGGATTTCACTTGACTGAAATAGCTTTTTTAAAGTTCCCCTAAACAAAGTCGAAAAAGTACAAAACGGTCTTTGTACCGAAAGATCTGAGATATCGAATGCCAAAAAATAATTTAAAAATATTAAAATGTAGAAGAGATATTTTTATAAATTCCTACCACTGGATTTCACTTGACTGAAGTAGATTTTTTAAAATTCCCCTAAACAAAGTCGAAAAAGTTCTGTAAACGGTCTTTGTACCGATAGATCTGAGATATCGAATGCTAAAAAATAATTTAAAAATATTAAAATGCAGAAGAGATATTTTTATAAAATTCTACCACTGGATTTTACTTGACTGAAGTAGATTTTTTAAAATTTCCCTAAACAAAGTCGAAAAAGTACAAAACGATCTTTGTACCGAAAGATCTCAGCTATCCAATGACAAAAATTCATTTAAAAATATTAAAATGTAGAAGAGATATTTTTATAAATTTCTTCCATTGGATTTCATTTGACTGAAGTAGCTTTTTAAAATTCCCCTAAAGAAGGTCGAAAAAGTACAAAATGGTCTTTGTACCGAAATATCTGAGATATCGAATGCCAAAAAATAATTTAAAAATATAAAAATGTAGAAGAGATATTTTTATAAATTTCTTCCATTGGATTTCACTTGACTGAAGTAGCCTCTTTAAAACACCTGTAAACAAAATCAAAAAAGTACAAAACGGTCTTTATACCGAAAAATCTCAGCTGTTCAATGCTAAAAAAATCATTTTAAAATATTAAAATACAAACGAGATATCTTAAAAATTTCTATCTTGGGATTTCGCTTTATTGATGTAAGCCACTATAAAATACTCGTAACAAAATCGAAAAAATATAAAACGGTCTTTGTACAGTTCAATGATCTCAGCTATTCAATGCTAAAAAAATCATTTAAAAATATTAAAATGTAGAGGAGATTCTTTGGAAAATGTTTAATGTGCAATCTCTGACATAATAATCACGATCTGTATGTTGTCTTTTAAAATTATATATAAATGATTCAATTTCACTTGAAACTATCTAACAAAAAAGGTCAATGTCGACTTGTTTTAAAACGGATCCGAGCGTTTTGGTAAGAAATTATCTCGAAGAAACTATCCAAATGCACATATCCCTCGGGCTATCAGTATTGAAAAGGTGCGAGAGTTTTTAGCATTTGCTAATGACTTTTTTCTTCCTGGGGTATCTTATCCCCTTTTTATCGCCTGGAGGTAAAGGGTGGCGTGAGATGACCATTTTCTTATTAATTACAAGCTTGGAAAATATCATTGGTCTTTTAAAGTGTCAATCTTTGGGTTCGGGATACGCCTTCCTGGTGGCAACACGCATAGGTTTGTGATAGGATTTTCAGTTTCGGTTTGACTGATGCAGGCTACGATATACGAATACTGGAATAGTAAACAATCATAATTTACAGTAAAGACGCTTATTTTGTATGATATGTTTATTAATGGTTTTAATGCTAATATTTTGAACGTGAGTACAGATTGGTAAACTTTTTTTATAATTGAAAAATAAAGAGCACTATTACGCCTATTTTTTCTTAATTATTGATTTCCAAAGAATGAAAGTTGAGATTGATTTTGTATGTTTTTTTCCTTTGTCATTTTAGTTCAATTTCTTGCGAAATAATAATAAGTTAATTAATTAAGAGTTTGCTGTAACTCAGTGTACAATGAAAGGAAAAAAATCGTTTCTCGTAACAATTTATTATGAAAATTTCAATTCCGCTATGAAGATTGATACTTGAAAATCCCAAAATCATACCCGGATTAATGCCTATTACTCTGAGGATGGATAATATACACTGGTGTCCAAAATTTAAGCATAATTGGTATTTAAGTAATTATTTTTAAGTAATGAAAGAAATATGAATCGGAATGCGCTGAAACTCCAGGTGTGTAAACAAAATAGTACGCGTCACATATTTTCGCGAAGAGTTTTCCCCGAAATCGAACAGGGGACCGTCAACAAATTGAAAAAAACGAAGATTTTTTGGATAACCCTGTCAAAACTAATGTAGCAAAAGCGTTCAAACTGCACATTATGATTAATTGGCTTATTGTAATGTACTGCGTTAATTTTTACAAGGATAGCATGTATACTCGTAGAGAAATTAAGGTTTTTATAAAAACAGTCCTAAATTTTTCCAAGTTTTTTTGCTTATAATTTGCAGAGTTCTTATTATAAAATAATGTTATTTTCTAAAAATATGACAAACATCATTGTACACAATACCCTGTCATCAGAATTTAAAAATAATAAAAATTGTATGAAAAATGAGTATGTTTAGTAAATAATTTTTCATTGCGCATGCGTCAACGATATCAAAATGTCATTTGCATATTGTGTTAGCTAAATGTATAGAGCAACTTCTGTAAAAGTTTCAAAAACATAGCTTGAAAATTCTGAAAATGGGAGCCTATAGAATCAACTCAAAATCCGTTATTCCTAAACGAAGCAAAAAAATCAGGGGTTTTACCTAAATATAGTTGTACGTGCAATATTGTGTAGGCACTAAACAATGGAATATGGATACAGCCCCTCATCTTTTTGCTTCATTTAGGGAATAAAGGATTTTGATCTCATTCTATCAACGATAATTTTCAGAATTTTTAAGCTATGTTTTTGAGACTTTCACAAAAGTTGCTCTATACATTTAACTAACATAATATGCAAATGAAATTTTAATAGCGTTCACGCATGCGCAGTAAAAAATTATTTAATAAACCTGCTCATTTGTCATACAATTTTTATTATTTTTTAATTCTGATGACAGGGTATTGTGTACAATGATGTTTGTCATTTTTTCAAAAAAGTACACTATTTTATATTAAGAACTCTGCAAATTATAAGCAAAAAATTTAGGACTGTTTTTATAAAAACCTTAATTTCTCTACGAGTATACATGCTATCCTTGTAAAAATTAACACAGTACATTAGAATAAGCCAATTAATCATAATGTGCAGTTTGAACGCTTTTGCTACATTAGTTTTGACAGGGTTATCCAAAAGATCTTCGTTCTTTTTCAATTTGTTGACGGTCCCCTGTTCGATTTCGGGGAAAACTCTTCGCGAAAATATGTGACGCGTACTATTTTGTTTACACACCTGGAGTTTCAGCACATTCCGATTCATATTTCTTTCATTACTTAAAAATAATTACTTAATTACGAATTATGCTTAAATTTTGGACACCAGTGTATATCTGAGTTTGAATTTCGATCAAAGTGAGGCTCGCTTCACCTCAAATTAAATATGGTGTTTCAAGCCTAATACCAAACTTATGTTTTTATTGAACTAAAAATTACTGGAACTACAACACTAAATTTTATGCATTTTCATTGGGTATTATTATTCTTTTTCAACTAGCACATTTATTTATTTCTTTTCTTCCTTTTTTTTTAAATTACGCAAAATTTTCGAAAAGAGTTTGAATTTAATAAAATTTTTAATCTATTTTCAATAGTTTTGAAAATAAAAAGTTTAGAACTCCATATAACAAAAGTCAAATTCTCAAACAATAAGGTTGGTGCTACCTATAACAGGCTTAAAGCAGATGTGTTTCATTCAATCGCCAAACATCGTCCACAAAATTAAAGGGGAAAAAAAAGGAGGATTTTTTTTCTTATAATACTACTACAATCTGAAATAATAATGGATATTCTTTTAATTTTAATTAAACCAATTGGTTTAATTAAAAGTTTAATTAAACCTATCGATCGGTTTTCAGTTGAAAGATTAAAAAAAAAAAAAAAAAATCAAATTTAAAGAAATAGAGCTTTGAAATTTAGTGAATCACTATTTTTTTTACGGTTATAATTTTTACTATACATATAATATCACATATGTTATATGTATTATAATATTTATAGATGTCTTATAATAATCTTATACATAATAATTATTTTATATGTACAATAATATCTTATATATCAATACCCTAGAAAAATGACTCTATTTTCGAATCATCAGAAAGAGCGTTGACCATTTCGCTTAAAACTATAGTAGAAAAGTTCAATGACTTCGTGAGTTATAGCATTCCACAAACTTCAAGTGCAAACATACACAAATATATTGGGCATCTGCGATACTCTGCGCTGCCACAGCGACAAGAGGCCCAATAGTAATGGTATAAGCGGGGAGGGGGGTGAGGGGGGATGGGGTGTGAAATAAGAGATCAGCTATAAGTGGCTTCAGGGCCGTAGCCAGGGGGTGGCCAGGTAGGGCGAAGCCCGACTTGGAAGAAGTTTTGCCCGACCTAGCGCAAAACTCTACATTAAATTTCTAAAAAAAAGAAAAAAGAGGGGGCAAAACGTTAAATGTATATTTTCCCACTTCTTAGCCAACCTAGAATGAAACTCGACATTCCGATAATTTCATCACTAAGTATTTCCTTTTAAAAAATTGTTATGTAATACAATAATGAAATTCCCGTTTTTCTTTCTTCCTGCCAGGTTTCCCCTTCTTCCTTTAAATTTAGTTTTTAGATTGGAAACAGCAAAACAATTATCTTTATAAAGCTTTTTTCACCCTCTCTTTAACAGACCTCTGCCAGACTTCTGCAGTGTTTTGCATTCCTCACTTTTTCGCGTTGTAGAAATTGCCCCACACCGCTCCAAATTAAACATTTCTGTAGCTTATATTCCTAAAGATTGCTTTCTTTGTACATTGTACAATTGTCACCATACGAAATTTATCGTTAGAAAGCTGGTTGAAAAGAATTCTGAAATTACTGTGAACCAGTTTACAATATTGTTTTCTTAACTTGAATTCGTTATATTTGACAGTTAGTTGCTGTTACATGTAAACTCATTACATGTAAACAATAAACAGCAAATGTCACGCATTAGGATTTTTCTCTCTCTTTTGTTATGTTGCTTTGGGAAGAGGAGTTTCTTTTTTAAAAAAAAAAGGCCGGGTGCACGTGTGTTTTGCCCAACTGCAACTGAATTCGAGAAAATCCTTTCTTTTCTTCCTTTCTGTGATTTATTGGCAATAGAAAAAGGGAAGATTACAATAGTTCAGGAGATAACGATGTAAATGCTACTATAGATTGAAAGGCTCCTTATCCTGCAGTTAAACTGAGTTAAAACAGTTTTCCTTCCTGAACACGGAAAAGTCATAATTAAAACATACCACCTGCGAACATAAAATACGCCGACAAGTGACTGCAAGTAGTGGTCTGAAATTGCGTTCTTTCCTCTGAAATATTCTTTAAAGTGTTTAAGGGATTATTTTTCTAAATAAAGAGATATTGTAAAATGTTTTTTAAAGGTTAGTTTTAAACAGTTTTAAAAAGGGACGATCTGGGTCCAATTTGTCATCCCTGTGATTGTGCGGAGTGCGACCATTTGTTTGACAGAGCACAGAGCTGAGCCGCCCCCGGAAATTTTTGAGTACTGGACAGCGATTTTGAAGAGTAAATAGCAACTCATGAATACACTAGCAACTCTTTGTGCACTATTCATCGTATGCATAGTTAAGCCATCTTGAATTTTAATTGCTGTTCCGTCTTTGGTGATAGTGTATTAAAAAAAAGTCTTTTCTTTTTCTACTTTTATTCTACTCTTTCGTGAAAATAACGAAAAAGTATGATACACAGGAATGACGAAAAGAAAAATAGCTGAGAGAGCATTTAAGAGATTTAAAATATGATAAACTAAATACAGCATTGTCAAGAAGTAACCATAAGGTACCTCTAAAAATAGAATCTGTACATATACAAAAAATAGCTAATTACGATAAGTTACACAACACATTAATCTCTCGAAATCCTTACTTGAAAAGAAAAAGCATGTAATGATATGACACATGCAGCCATTGTCCCCAGATGGGACGAAAAAGAAGGGAAAAACAGAAAAAAAAGAGGGAAAACCTGGGGATTTGCACGGTATATAAAGCTCAAGAGAAAATGATTTTCACTTACGCTGACTGAAGATGTCCTAGAAAGGACGAAAACATTATCAGTTTTAACTTTCGGATTATACAAACTTCTTTGTTTACTACACTTTTATTGTGATAGTGACAATGTATTTTATGATACATAAAATTATTTTCGAGTTTTTTTAAAAGATCTAAAACTAATGCCTATAATTGGTATTTTTAATAAAGTAAATTAAATAAGTATATTTTCAAAAGTATGAACTTTATTGCTTTTATACTGCGACTAGTTATTGCACTACACAAATATATTGTTAAAAGTTATTATCTGGGGATTAGAAGCCGATGGTATGCAGAGTACGCCGCCACTTATTATTTATGTTCAAACCATTCCTGTCTTTAAGGGTAAATATTCTGGCTAATTATCGACGAATTTTTTTCAAAAATCATTATCAACAATGCTTTTATACTTCTGCTACGATAGGTACCACCAATGTTTTTCAATACCTTTGCTCAATGCCCTCAAATCTAAATTTGTGTGTAACAGAAAAATATGCTTTTCTCAAAAACTGCTATCTAGAGTAATCGCTATAGTTTTCCTGCAAGATTTAAAGTAACGTCTATAAACACTAATTCTTCATAATTTTAGTTTCAGTAAATTCGGAATTAGATGGGGAGGGGTGTACATATTTTTCCACTTTATTTTCGATTATATCTCTGAAAATATAATACCTAAAATTAAAAGAAATATATTTTTGAATTCAGCGGAACGAAAGCTTTCACAAGATACCCCACACGATAAACAAAGAAACGATTTTTTTCTTCAATTAACTTAATTAACACCCTACCTCCCCCCTCCTATTAAATATATTTGTAAATGTTTAATAATCTTGTAAATATGTGAATCAATAGTTTTTATTACTTCCCCCAATTTGAGCTTTTCGCGTTTTATAGTTTATGAGTAAAATGGCTGGACGGACAGACAGACACGGGAGACCGGAGTGATCTTATAATGATTCCGTTTTCACTTTATATGTACGGAACCCTAAAAAAATGAAGAAATAATCTGCCTCCCCTAGAAAAACTTTTGCCCTACCTGACAATATGGTCTAGCTACGGGCCTGAGTGGCTTTTTTGTTTATTGAAATTTTACGAATTTTTTTTTTAATCATCTGTTCAAAATATTAAAAAATAAGGTGAACGGTAAGAAATGATATGAAGAAAGATGGATATGTAAGAAAATAAATTAGTAATAAGCTTTAGGGACTGCATATCGTTCATTGAAATTGCAAAGGACCGAATCCTGAGGTCATCTGGAGGTTTGCACGGACCCGGCGGAATCGTTTCGAATTTTCTAACGGGCCGGGCCGGGCCGGGTCGGCAGATTTAGAATAGTTTTTTCAACGGGCCGGGCCGGCAAAAGAATTGAACGGCTGATAAAAAAAATTTCGCAACATTTAAGCAGATACAATAAAATATGAGCTATTTTTAACGAAATGGTTTTAACGAGAATAAGTATAAATGTGCGTCACGAGCCATACTAGTTTGACAGCATTAATATAAAAAATGTACAGTGTAGACATCGGCATCGGACAGTTACATTGTGTGTAACCCGTTTTAATATATTTTTTAGCTGACTCGTGTCGGGACGAGATCAAGCTTGTATTATTTTTCTACATGTAGACTAGATGGACCGGAACTAGATTTAATTGTTCTCAAGATCTGTAGGGCGGACAACATAATTTGTAAAATTATTAACAGCGATAAAGAACTTATGTTAGCTTAATCTTTGGATACATACTTCTTGATGGTTTTTAAATTAATTTCTCAATAATGCGAAAGTTTGACACATTTTCTGATTAATTTTAAATGGTAAACGTATAAAAGTGATAAGCCTGACTATTGAAGGGATTTGGAATCGAATAGAGTTTTTCATTTTTGGTAAATAAAATACTTGTGTAACCTTGTTGAGATATATAATTGTTTCTCAAATGATTTATCCCTTCCCATGCTATCACTTCCGGAAATTATATTCAAAACGCTAACTATGACAGTATTTTATTTGTTTGCAGTATTCTTAAATTGCTTGTATCAAAAAATGGATAACCCCATTCGATTATACAGGGTGTTTCGCTACCAGACCGACAAACTTTGAGGTGTGATAGTAGACATGAAGACAAACATTATTAAATAGGAAACTATGGGGCGCAAACGTCTTCTATAGGAGCTAGGGGCCATTAAAGTTTAAGGTCCAAAAATTCAAACGATGATAAAAAATGAAAAAAAGGATCAATTCGTTTGCGGTTTTCACTAAAATCATTCTTTATATCACGATTTTGAAAAAAACAAATTATAAAGTTTACGTTCAAAAATTGTCGATAGAGGGCGTTTTAGACTTTAGAGTAACGAACAACTACTTTTTACCGTTATTTTGTGCATGGGGTTGAAATTATTTTAAAGTTTATACATTAACTTAAATTTTAATCCCAAAATCGGAAACATTGGCATCGGGTAACTAGCGAAAATTGAACTGTGAACAGAGGGACGGATTTTAAACTCTCATAAACAATATACAAACTGATCGATTTTGTTGCGATTTGCGTGTACGTCTTTCCCATGGTAATTATTTTATTCCAAATGACTTATAGCTCTTGTGTCTCCATTTTTTGATAGAGGGCGCTTCTGACATATCTCCGACATTTCAATGGCATTACTCCTGGGTGTTTTACTACCAGATCAACATACTTCACAGGAAGTGTTAGGGATGCAAAGCGACTCAGAATCTCATAGGAATGTAACGTTGAAAGTGCCTTTTTAGCGAGCTGTGGTTAAAAGAAGCAGAGAAAAAAACAGCAGAAACAGGTAGTGAAACAGCAACACGTTAATGTGGCAGAAAACAATTTAGTTAAAGGTTTTACTACAAAAGGTGTCCGAAATTACTACCAAAAGTAGTCGGGCATGCTTGACAGCAGCGTCGCATGCAATTCCTCACGTTTTGAAAGATTCCTGGAATCTCGGATAGCTTTCTGGCAGCTACAAAAATTCGAGCTTAGAGGACTTCCACTGACGGTACGGGAGTCTCGTACATTCAACTTTTCATTTGATTCCTGCAGAAGAAGTTCATACAGATTCAGATTGAGCCAGGTGTGTGTCTGCGTGTGTGTGGGGGGGGGGAGGGCTACCAATTGGTTTGAGTTCAACTAGCCCCACCCAGCAATGTTTATTTAATAAAATACAGAACAATTATACAGTAATAAAATAAAGGTAGGTAACAAAAATAATTGATATAATGAAGTAGGTGTGACGATCAGGCAGGCCAACGAACCGGGCCACCACTACCTATCCACCGCTGTCCATATGTTAGGTTGAGGTGTCTGCGAACATTATTGGTAAAATGTGGAGGAGCCCCATCGTGCTATAGAGTGGAGCAACCAAAGAGGAACATGTGCTTTTACCAGAAGTTCCGACAGAACGTGTTGTAGAAATATCAAGTGGCTTTTTTCTCTGCTTCTTTTAACCCTAACTCGTAAAAAAGACATTTTTGATGTTACATTATAATATGATTCCGAGTCGTCTTTGCATCCCTAGCACTTCCTGGAAGTATGTTGGTCTGGTAGTAAAACACCCAGGAGTAATGCCATTGAAATTTCGGAGATGTGTCGGAAGCGCCCTCTATCAAAAAATGGGGACACCAATGCTGTATGTCATTTTGAATAAAATAATTACCAAGGGAATGACCTAGACGCAAACCGCAACAAAATCGATTAGTTTGTCAAATGTTTATGAGCGTTCAAAATCCCCTCCTCTGTTCACAGTTCAATTTTCGCTAGTTACCCGATAAAAATGTTTCCAATTTTATGCTTAAAATTTAAGTTAAAATCTAAACTTTAGAATAATTTCAACGCCGTGCACAAAATAAGGGTAAAAAATAGTTGTTCGTTACTCTAAAGTCTAAAGCGCCCTCTATCGACAATTTTTGAACGTAACCTTTAAAAATTTTTTACAAACAAAGCTTGATATAAAGAATGATTTTAGTGAAAACCGCAAACGAATCCACCCTTTTTTTTGATTTTTATAATCGTTTGAAGTTTTGGACCTTAAACTTTAATGGTCCCTAGCTCCTACGGAAGACGTTTGCGACCCATGGTTTCCTATTTAATAATGTTTGTCTTCATTTCTTCTATCATCCCTCAAAGTTTGTCGGTCTGGTAGCGAAACACCCTGTATAGTTTCTGAATAAAGATACCTGCTAAACTTATGCGTTTCTGAGAAAAAAATGAATTTAAAAATATATCAGAAAGGAGGTTCTTTGAATTTAAGGATGAATTTGGATTTAAAATCTTTAATAAAATGATATAGAAATATTTTTATAAATCTTCTTTTATTAAACAGCTTCAAAAATTACGATGTTTTTAACTTTCTTTCTTTTTTCTTTTACTCTAAGCCATATTAATTTTTTAATCAATCTTTATTCGCATCTTGAAAGCCTAAATATCTAAGTAATTATTAATGCTGTTAATGTGTATTTCCAGTAAAATATACTGTAAAATCATTCCATAGAAATGTATGCAGTGTTCTTTTAAGGAAACTTAATTATATGATAAAAATCTGAATTTTTTAGAAATCGTAGAAATTGTAACGGGCCAGGCCGGGCCTGGTTTCACGTATCTCTGTACGGGCCGGGCCCGGTCCTGGAAATTCCGGCCCGTGCAGACCTCTAAGGTCATCCCTGCCTCCGAATTGATTCCATTTTTATTAAAATCGTTCTCACGCGTTTTTTTTTTCCTTGGAATCTTTTTTTTCAAAATCTATCCTTTTTCTATCGGATTTGTTCCATTTTTTTCTCGTATTCGTTCCTTTTTTTTTCTGTTTCGTTCTTTTTTTTCTCGGTTTCGTTCCTTTTTTTTCGGAACGATTTCAATTGGAACGAATCCGAAGAACTCGTTCCTTTTGGTGAGCGAATCCGGCGGGAACGATTCTTTAAAAAGAACGATATTGCTCATCTCTATTATACTGACAAATTTGCGCCTCCAAAACAAATCAAGGAATATTTTTGTGCTTTAAAAGAAAACTCAGCAATATCTCTGGTTATAATTTTATTTTAATTAAAAGCGAGATTTAAATTTTCTAGCTCTTTCCATTTCAAAAATTTTTGGAAACAGACTCTCACAGAAAAAATGTGTATAATCCAAAATTTACCACTATTTAAAATTTTCTTTTCTTTCTTTCTTTCTTTCTTTTTAAAAGAATGAAGTTTTAGGCATAAAGTTCAATTACTAGCTTACTCTAAAGATATATGGAGCTTTAAATTCCTAGGATTCTTATGTCTTCTACTGCTAGATGCATTTGCATGTGTGTTCGGTCTTAATGTTCTGAGTTAATTTTGTTGCATGTTTTGAGTCATGTTCATTATGGTGCCCCTGTTTAACAAAAGGTTGGACAGGCTGCCGTATTGTTTCCCATAAAATGTGATGAAGAATTGGTTAATTATACACGTTTTTCATTTTCAGAAGGGAAACTGTTTTTTTTAAATTAATGTATTTATCTTTCTTTTAATGCTAAGTGAATGACGTCACAGATAACTGCTAGTTTGGAAATTAAAACCTTAAAATGTTCACGAGTAAATTGCTTAACACTAGAACCGCGGCTACAGGTCATTTTGACCCGTATCTTATGGAAACATACCGATTTGAACAGAAAACTCTTAATAAATTAAGCTAAACATATGCTGAGCAAAAACATTTTAATTAAATAACATAAACAGTTTTGTCAGGTTCTGATAGCACCTGTGCTAAAGAATGGAATTTCTACTATTTCTCTATTTGAATATTTCGTATTGTATGGTTGTGTACAGAATTTCCAAGGTGACATTCCTTCTTTGTGGAAAAGGGAATTGCCAGATAATCCTATGCAGGTGGTGTGTTAGAGGAAGAGAAGATTGCTGACAGGCATGTCCATCTGTCAGTAAGGTATGCAGATGATGAGCAGATTAGCAACATGTCACTAGGCAAGAAAGGGTGGGGGAATGTGCCCAATGAGGAAGCTCCAGAGGGGGTTGACATTCGTGTGACCCAGTGAGTTGAGAAGGGCATGTTTTGTCTCAGAGAAATCATTCCGTACCTAGGTTTCGGACCTAGAGGTTGCTCTGTGTAGAAGAGCATAAGCAGTGCGTTTTCTGGTGAGCAAAGGACACTGACGTCCTAGTGTTTAGTGCTCTGGGCTAAGAAGTGCAGGCCTAGTATACTTGTGTTGGGAGACTCAAGGCTGAGCTCCGATAAAGTGAATTTAACGTGTATTGAGGATGAGGTGGAAAGTGTAATTGGAATAGTACATAGCCAATCTTTACTGTATCTAATTTAATGTTGAACCGGATCACCTATATCCGAGTTGTAATTGTATATATTTGTAAATAGCGTATTTAGTGTGTACATATATTCTTAATAAACTGATAATTCAGTTACTTGACAGCGTAAGTCTTCATTTACACAAACCTCACAGTGGGTGACCGATATCACCTAGTAATATCGGTGGTGGCAGCTATATCTACCACGAACATTCTTCAAAGTTGTGTGGACTGAGAGGAACGTCCGACAAATTGGTGGCAGCGGTGGGATAGAATCGCCTGAAACCAGTGACCAGCGAGCCGTGTTGCAGTCTGTTAATGCCGGAGTATCCAGTGGAATTCTTGCGTGGTAATGCCGGATCGTCGAATGTGTGCTAAAGTATCGTGCCGGATCGTCGATGGTTTGTTAAAGTGTCGTGCCGTATCGTCGAATGTGTGCTAAAGTGTCGTGCCGTGTCGTCGATCTGTGCTAAAGTATCGTGCCGGATTGTCGAGTGTGTGCTAAAGTGTCGTGCCGTATCGTCGAGTGTGTGCTAAAGTGTTGTGTCTGTGCCGTATCACTACTAGAAAGAACTGAATCTTAGTGTTGTGCCATATTACCGCTACATCGTGGAGCTACCTGTGAATAGAAGAGTACCCCAGCAAATAAAGCATAAGGTAAGGTGTTTTGATCATATCCTTCTACTGGCATCTCGAACCAAAATTTGTTGTTGTATAATTAATAGTAATTTAAGTAAATTGTCTATATTATTTATGTGTTTTATCAATACTTCCTACCTATGAAGTGTTCATAACCATATTTAAGGAAAGGTCATAATAACTTGAGCTAGTATTGGCTTTCTCTAGATATTTTCTTTACTAATTGTGTTAATATAGTTGGAAGGAATAATTAACTTTATTTAAATTTAAATTATTGTTAAAGTAATATTTAAATAAAGCAACATTTTTTAAGTTTGAAGAGTGTACAATAACATTTGCTTAGAATTTTAATTGGCCAGTAGTAAAAAAAAAAAAAAAAAGGCTCAAAAGAGAGCCATAGTGAAGAAAAAAAAAAGGCCCAAAAGAGAGCCATAGTGAAAAAAAAAGGGGGCTCAAAAGAGAGCCATAGTGAGGAAAAATAAAAGTGAAGATTTTCAGTATATTTGTTTTAAGTGTGAGAACCAGTATTGAATTTGAAAATATTTTAGTGAGGATAATTGTAGAAATTTATATATGCATGTTTTACAATTTTTCTTTATGTGGATTTTCTTGATTGACACCAATACTTCTATTCAATTTCAACGTATCAGTATTTTTATGTAAATTGTATGTTATTATCTAAGTGTATAAATTGGAATCTATATTGCATAGTGGTCAAATTGAATTACTATTTTACCTTTTGTTTTATTGGAAGTATATTGTGTGATATCAATGGTTGAGGAAAATTAGAGTATTTAGTAGGTTAATTAGAAATTAAATGCATCGATTATCTGAAGGGTATTAATTAGTATAATAAGTGGAGAAATATCTGTACTAAGTTAGAAATTTAGGAACTATTAATTTGGTAGTTTAACTATTCTTGTGGGGTGATAATAACAATCGGTGAAGGTATGGCTTTTTTATTGAAACTAAAAAAGGTGGATCTTCAAGGGGTAGCCGAAGAATTGGGTGTTGAATTCGCGGAAGATGATACCAGAATTCAGCTTAAGAGAAAGGTAATGGACAGTGATGAGTATGACGAGGGGGTTATTAAGGAATTATCTGACGCTATTGTTGCAGAACGATTAGAGCGCGAAGAAAAACAGGAAAAATTAGAACGCGAAAAGTTAGAAAAACAGGAAAGGTTGGAGCGTGAAGAAAAACAGGAAAAATTAGAACGCGAAAAGTTAGAACTCGAAAAGCTAGAAAAACAGGAAAAGTTAGAAATGGAAAAATTACGAATGGAACATGAATTAGAAATGGAGAGATCAAGGGTTCAAGGATCGGCAAATAATTTTAATGGGTCTAGGGAATCTAATAATGAAAGTAATATAGAAAAATTGATCAAAAGTGTGAAAACTCTATCTATTAAAGTACCGGAAGGGACTGAGGGATGGAATTTATTTTTTAACAGCTTAGAAAGGGCATTTAAAACTAAAAACGTACCGGAAAACCAGCAGGCCGAAATTCTACTAAATATGTTAGGAGATAAGGCGGATAATTTGTTAGTTTATACCACTACAGAACAAATGGAGAATTATGAGGAATTAAAGGAGTTAGTTCTAAGGGAACATGAGCCGACACCAAAGGCGTGTTTGGAAAATTTTAAGAAGGCTAGGAGAAACCAGAACGAAACTCATGTATTACTTGTATCGCGTTTAATAGCGACATGGGAAAATTATTGTAAGATTAGAGGTGCTGACTCTTATGAAAAGGTCAACCAGTTAATAGTTACGGATAAATTAGTAAGTACGTTAGATGAGGATACCGCGTCATATATTGGGTTATCTCACCAAGGTAAATGATTAGAAACTTCTAAAATTGCTAAAGAATGTGACAATTATTTTGACGCTAAACATAAGTCTTATGCAGTTACGTATAAAAGTTTTAAAAGTAAAGATAGGCATGTAAATAGTGAAAAAATGAGACCGAGGGAGGATAGCAAAGTTAGTAATAATTGGAGGCAAAACGGGAGTAATGAGACTAATTCTTTTTCGGATAGGAAAATAGATTTTAAGAAACCTAGTGATGCTTCAGCTCCGAAATGCTTTAAATGTGGTTTGAGAGGTCATTACCAACGTTTTTGTAATAAAGTGGGTAATGAGGGAAATAATTGTAATAAAGGACGAGATCCGAAAGCGGGTGTACATAAGATTGTGGTAAAATAAAAGCAAAGAGTTACCTAATGGAGCTATTGTGGCGAGAATATCGGCAAAGGCCGAACAGAGAACTAATGTTATTGGCGAGAAATTAAATAAACTTGAGAAAATTGAAGTTAGTGTTAATGGGCAAAAAGCAAAGGGATTGGTTGATTCTGGATGTGAAATTAGTGTTGTTCGTAAAGATTTGGTACTGGAAGAGAAATTAAAAGGAGCGGGTAGTATATATTTACAAGGGTTATTCGGTGAAGCAGTTAAATCGCCGTTGGTTAAACTACCGTTAGCTATTCCGCAATTCGGACAAACTAATATAATTCATCAGGAAGTACTTTGCGCAGTGACTGATAATATTAATGAGCAAGTAATCTTACATCCCGAAGTGATTAATGAGTTGTCAGGTGTCAACCGCGAGGAGCCATTGCTAGAGGCCCAAGAATCAGAAAGTTCAGAAATTATTATTGATAATTCGAGTGAAAAGGAAGATATGAGTAACGATAATTGTAATGTTTACGCAATAGAAGCGCGGTCAGAAAATGTACAAACTCAGAATACGGAAAAAACGGAAGTGGAGAAAGATAATGAAGCCATTGTTAGCAATTCAGATATGTTTAAGAAATCCCAATTAGAATGTAAAGAGTTAGAGAAAGCTTGGGAATTAGCTAAAATGGATAAGGGGGATTATTATATTGTAAATGGTTTATTGTATCATAAAGAGAAATTGTTAGGCGAGACTATAGCGCAATTAGTAGTACCGAAAGTAAGAAGGGAAGAAACACTAAAATTAGCGCATAGTTCGGTATTTGGAGGGCATCATGCAGTCAAGAAAACTTTACAGAGAATCAGGTATTCATTTTATTGGGAGGGGATGGCGAAAGAAACTAAACAATTTTGTGAGTCATGTTTAGAGTGCCAATTGACTAGAGGGGTTAAAGTAAATGATAGAGCTCCAATTTCCCCAGTGTCGCGGTCGGAACTCCCATTTCAGGTAGTTAATGTTGATTTAATTGGGCCTATTGATCCTAAAAGTTCCCAAGGGCATCAGTATATACTAACCTTAATTGATCAGCATACCAGGTGGGCGGATGAAGGACCCTCTAAAAAATTTAACTGTTAAAACAGCGTGTGATGCGTTACTTCAAATATTTATGAGGACAGGAATTCCAAATATAATTGCCTGTGATAACGGAACCAATTTCACTGCCGACTTAACGAAAGAATTTGAGAAAAGGTTAGGTGCTAGTCCAAGATTTTCGACTCCACAGTATCCACAGTCTAACGGGCTCGTGGAACGATTTAATCAGACCCTTAAACGTATGTTACATCATACTATTAGAGAAGAAGGAAAAAAGTGGCATGAACAAATACCATTTGTATTATGGGCGTATAGGGAAGTCCCAAATTCTACGACGGGAATCGCACCTTTCCAGTTATTATATGGTAGAGCGCCGGAGGGTCCTTTGTCGATTCTCAAGTCATCCTGGGCAGGAGAAAATAAGGGGGCACAGTTAGATACTACGCCGATTAATGAGTATTTGGATAAACTTAGGGGACGCTTAGAAAGAGCCGCAAATGAGGCAAGATTATCGTCTGAGGTGCAACAAAATAGAATGGCGTATCATTATAATTTAAGGTGAAAGAAAAAACTTTTGAAGTAGGTGATAAGGTAATACTGTTAATCCCCGATTCAACTAATAAACTATATTCTAGGTGGCAAGGGCCGGCAACTATCGTCGAAAAACGAAACCAGCATTCTTTTGTAGTTGAGTTAGCCGACGGGAGTAGGAAGCATGTGCACCAAAATAAAATACGAGAATTTATTGCTAAATGTAATATAGTTAATATTGTTTTCGAAGGAGATGAGGAATTTGGAGAAGTTGGGGAAATTCCTATTTTGAACCGGGATCAGGAAGTAGAAAGAGATATAGAGAGGTTCGAAATAAAAGGGTTATCTAACAATCAAGTTAAAGATATAAAGTCTATTTTGAGGGAGAGTAAAGAGGTGTTTATGGGTCCTGTACGACCAGCGGATGTAGGAGAGCATCGTATTGATCTTAAACTGGGGGTGGAAAGGAAAAAGCCAAAGTTATATAGTGTGCCGGTAGCTTATAAAGAGGAAGTAGATAGGCAGATTCAGGAGTTATTAGAATTAAAGCTAATCGAAGTGTCAAACGCTGAAATTAGTCATCCAATTGTTTGCGTGGCGAAAAAAGACGCAACTGTTAGACTTTGTATAGACTATAGAGCGTTAAATTCGGTAACTCAGGTGCCAACCTTTCCGATGAAAGATTCACAAAAAATCATGTATACCGCAGGGGCGGCTAAATATTTATCATCGATTGATTTATTGACAGATTGGCAGATTAAAATGACAGAGGAGTGTAAACATTTGACAGCTTTTACAACGCATAATGGAACTTATCAGTGGCGTACCATGCCTTTTGGATTATCAGGGGCGGCTGCCAAGTTTCAGGAAGATATGAATGAGGTTCTTCAAGGTCATCGGAGGTATGCGGAAGCATATATTGATGATGTCATCATTTTCTCCGACACCTGGGAAGAGCATTGTGAGCATGTTAGGGCTGTCATGGAAGAGTTGAAAAATAGAAATTTTACGATTAGACTAGACAAATGTAAATTTGGAGAGAAATTGACTAAGTTTTTAGGTCATGTAATTAGAGGTGGAACGCATGCACCTGATGAGGAGAAAATAGGAGCAATAAGGGATCTAAAGAGATCAAAAACTAAAAAGGAAGTTAGATCTGTTTTGGGATTAATGGCATTTTACCGATCTTATAATTCAAATTATGCCGAAATTGCTATACCTTTAACCGAATTGACTAAAGGGAAGGTTAAAAATACTGTATCATGGGATGAAAGAGCAGAAAAAGCATTTAATACTCTTAAAGATGAGTTATGTAAAGTGAAGAGTTTGGCTACACCTATCGTAGGCCGGGAATATCAGCTCCACGCAGATGCTTCCGACCTGGCAGTAGGATGTTGCCTTACTTAAAAAGATAAAAAGGGTCAGTATAAACCGATAGCTTTTGCCAGTCAGATATTGTCAGGGGCTCAGCGTGCTTGGCCGAGTATAGAGAAAGAGGCTTGGAGTGTTCTCTTTGGGTTGCGAAAGTTTGAAAAATGGACATATGGATCTCAAATTGAGATCATTACGGATCATAATCCATTAAAATTTCTCACCGAAACAACCCCAAGATCACCCAAACTCACTAGATGGGCTCTTGCCTTGCAACGCTGGAACCTGAGTATTTCTCATCGTCCAGGAGCCCAACATTTAAATGCTGACGCAATTTCCAGGCTACATAGAAAGAGCTGGGAAGAACAGCCAGTTGTTAGCCCATCAGCAATAACGACCCAGTAGTGGACAACCTTAAATGGATGTCGTCCCACATTTAATTTTTTTTGTGTATGTGTAAATATTTTTGAATTTTGTGTTTATAATAGTGTATTAGTACGTGTATTGTTTATGTAGTATTAATATTGGTACAAGGTTCAGTAGAGATGTCAGTAGATAGTGTTCAGACACCTGGAAATACCTATGTAATAAGCATAATGAAGAAATCTGTAAAGAGACTATTGAACTCTTCTGCGATATTACTATATGTTTGGGGAAAATTAGCCCCTAAAAGGCATATTTTCCGCTAAGGTAGGGGGTGTCAGGTTCTGATAGCACCTGTGCTAAAGAATGGAATTTCTACTATTTCTCTATTTGAATATTTCGTATTGTATGGTTGTGTACAGAATTTCCAAGGTGACATTCCTTCTTTGTGGAAAAGGGAATTGCCAGATAATCCTATGCAGGTGGTGTGTTAGAGGAAGAGAAGATTGCTGACAGGCATGTCCATCTGTCAGTGAGGCATGCGGATGATGAGCAGATTAGCAACATGTCACTAGGCAAGAAAGGGTGGGGGAATGTGCCCAATGAGGAAGCTCCAGAGGGGGTTGATATTCGTGTGACCCAGTGAGTTGAGAAGGGCATGTTTTGTCTCAGAGAAGTCATTCCGTACCTAGGTTTCGGACCTAGAGGTTGCTCTGTGTAGAAGAGCATAAGCAGTGCGTTTTCTGGTGAGCAAAGGACACTGACGTCCTAGTGTTTAGTGCTCTGGGCTAAGAAGTGCAGGCCTAGTATACTTGTGTTGGGAGACTCAAGGTTGAGCTCCGATAAAGTGAATTTAACGTGTATTGAGAGTGAGGTGGAAAGTGTAATTGGAATAGTACACAGCCAATCTTTACTGTATCTAATTTAATGTTGAACCGGATCACCTATATCCGAGTTGTAATTGTATATATTTGTAAATAGCGTATTTAGTGTGCACATATATTCTTAATAAACTGATAATTCAGTTACTTGGCAGCGTAAGTCTTCATTTACACAAACCTCACAGTGGGTTACCGATATCACCTAGTAATATCGGTGGTGGCAGCTATATCTACCACGGACATTCTTCAAAGTTGTGTGGACTGAGAGGAACGCCCGACAAGTTTTAAATGAAAATTCCGGTGAGAAATATTTTTATAAAACTTGAGTGAATTTTCCCGCGGTTCTAGTGTTAAGAAACAACTTGTAATAATGAAATTGCAATTTCATTAAATAAATCACACCAACCTTCGATTATAATGTGATTCTTTGAGAGTTTTATTAAACTATACAAACAGAAACAAAAACAAGCAGTACGATGAATTAGTTTTGCTTATATTACCAACGGCATAGCTCATTTCTCCCCCATATGAATTGTTATGTTCCTCCTTCTGCTTTTCACCGTGTCTCAAAATCCGTCTAGACTAGACTATGGCTGGTTTGTTTTTCTTTTCCTCAGCAATAGAAAACGGGTACACTATGCGAATTTGGCCGTTCTAAAATCTAAACTCGTTCTTTTTCTCCTCAAACATGAAATAATTTTCAATCATAATTTTCGCTTAATATATAAAATGAATATATAAAATGCATATTAATTAAAATTCCAAATAACCGAACATTTTTGTAAATTAAAATTAACTTTTTAAATTGTTTTAAGGTAATTTTTAGCACTATTCCTTTATTTCTTTGAATTTTGAATTATAATTATCTGTATGTTTTATTCATGTATCAATTCATGCAATTTCTAAATTCTGCAATTTCTTGCAGTATCATACAATTTCTTAATGTTTTCGTAAATTATGTAGAAGTATTATTTAAAAAGATTAAAAGATTTTGAAAGATTTAAGATTTTATGATTTATTTAAAAAAAGGAGATGAAAGAAAAGAAAAGAAAGAGAAAAGAAAGAAAGAAAAATCATGCGTAAAGCATAGATTATGAAGTACTTTCTAACACAATCTTAATGTAAGAAAACTGCACCGCTTAAAAAAATTAAAATATTTCGTCTCATTTCACCATATGGAAATGTATAACTCATTTCAAAACCGAATTTCAGCTGTTGCCATCTACAGTCGGAAAATTATCCGAATTTTTTAGAAGCCCTGCAAATGATATAGGGATTTGTATCTATTATCAACATGCATTCCAAAATGTATTTCATCTGAAAATCTCCCTTCAGCAATTTTCTCTAATATAGAGAATGGTATGTGAATACTTTTATGCAGCCTGTATATGAGATATAGAATTTCTATATAAAGAGTAATAGGCAAAAAAATAATTAAGTTTAAAAGCGTATACCGAATTTTAAAGCGTACTTTCCAGCAATTATTCCTAAAGACAATATTCCTAAATAAATAAAAAATGCTATGAAGGCTCTGTTTCAACATGATCGTTGTGAAATTCGGTTATTTATATCAGTTTCAATATCTATGAAACAGCGTAATGTCATTAAAATACTTTCCAAAGGATTTTCCTCCTTATATTATAATGTAGTCGAATTCTTTTAAGTATCCCTGGTAAATGAACCTTTAATCTACATACTTCTTATGCAATATCAAATATCCTTTTGTGACATTAAATAAGCTATATCGATTGCATGAAAATCCGAGTATATTTAGGGGAGTTAGAGCTTAGATAGACGGAATATGGATAGACAAACTGAATGCATAAGAACTTTCCAACTTTGTTGGAATGTGCTAAAAAAGAAGGTATTTGTCAAACGCAATATAAACTGCAATGTTTAGAATTTTAGGTTACAGCTATATAAACCAGATGTAATTAGAGTCTAATATATTATAAAAATGATATAACTTATAAATAATACAACATAAACAGTAATTTAAGCTTTAAATTTTTAGTACATATAAAAATCACGATAATTTAAAAATTAAACATTTTTAAACCGAGCCCGAAATAGAATTTTTTGTTCATGAGAAACTAAAACACCAACGTGTGTTAAACATGAATTGATAGAAAATGAATCCATATTTTAAAGTAATCATGGAAAAATAAAAGAGTATACAATTGCGTCCCTAACATTCTTTCAGGCAGAAAATAAACATACATACAAGGCGTCTCAAGCAGACTAAATTGTTATTTAATTTTTTACCTGCATCTTTGGAGTGGGGATAGTGAGTTTTGGGGGATGTGTACTATCTAGAACGTACAGTGTCTCACAAAAGTGATGGGACACTTGTGCTTTATAAAAAGAAACTGCAATAAAATTAATAAACAAACATGTCCAAAAATTTTTTGGGTGTGTTTCATATTTAAAGTTAGTAACAATTATTACATAACATACATTTTTTTCAAAATATTAAAATATTAATTTAGTAAAAATAAAATTGTTCAGAACGGAGCAAAAAATGGCTCACATAAGTGATGGGACACTTACTTTTCCATCAAATATTTATCCAAAAATTTTACTTTTTAAAAGTTTTTAATATTTTGTTGGATTTCCTTTTACTTTTAAAACATGATTTAATCTTTTTGGGATGGATTCGACTAATTTTTTTGTGATTTCTGGAGTGATTTTACCCCATTCTTCTTGAAGCACCGATTTTAGTTGTTGTTTTGAAGAAATGGTGTGTTTGCGAATTCTTGATTCCAATTCTTGCCAAATATTCTCTATGGGATTTAAGTCTGGAGATTGTGGTGGTGTTTTTATTATTTCAGGACAGTTATATAGCAGACAGAGTGTAACGTTCAGAGCAGTGTGCTTGGGGTCATTGTCCTGGTAGAATTTAAAATCGTTATGAAGGTTTAATTTTCGTGCTGAAGATTTCAAATTTTGCTTTAAAATATCAATATAATTGTACTGATCCATTATACTGTCAATAAAAACAAGATTACCAACTCCAGCGGACGACATACACCCCCATACCATAACTCCTCCTCCACCATGTTTTACTGTTGGTACCAAGTTCTGTTTGCGAAATTCTTCCCTGGGTTTTCTCCACACCAAGATTCTACCGTCAGAACCAAATATATTAAATTTACTCTCATCAGCAAATATAACTTTATTCCAGTAATCAGAATTCTTATTTATGTTGGATTTTGCGAAAGCTAGTCTGAGTTTTCTATTCTTTTCACTTACAAAGAATTTTTTCCTGGCTTCTCTACCGTGATATCCAGCAGATCGAATTACCCTTCTAATAGTCTCAGGATTAACAATTATTCCATATAATGCTTGTAAATCAGCAGCAACTTTTGAAGCACTATTTCTTGGATTTTTTTAAATATTTCGAACGATAATTCGCTTTATTCCATTGGATAGCTTTGATGGTCGGCCAGGTCTTCTTTTATCCTGAATCATATGATTCTTTTTATATCGTTTAATGATATTGAAAACTGTTGAACGACTCAAGTTAACTGTTTCAGCAGTTTTTTTAATAGATTTTCCACGTTCAATATGCAAATTAATAACTAATTTTCGAATTTCAGGCGAAGTTTCTTTTCATTTAGCATTCATGGCTACACAGAGCTAAAAAACACAAAAATTCCAAAACAAACTGGAGAGAAATACTGCACCCGATTTTATGAATTATTGCCAATTGCTTTTAAGTAAAAATAAAACCCCAAAAAATATTTTTATTGCTTATTTCAGACGATTTTTGTTGCATATATAATGGTGTCTCATCGCTTATGTCAGCTATTTTTTGCTCCGTTCTAAACATTTGTATTTTTATTAAATTAATATTTTAATATTTTGAGAAAATGTATGTTGTGTAATAATCTTTACTAAATTTAAGTATGAAACACACTCACAAAAAATGTGTACATGTTTTTTTAATTTATTTGATTAGTTTCCTTTTGTAAAGCACAAGTGTCCCATCACTTATGTGAGACATTGTATAAGAATAAATTTCAAAATCTTCCTCGGAAATAGGATATTTAAGCTCTGGGGAAGTAGAATGCCCTTTCGAGTCACCAAACGAATATGACATGATAATTTTCTAATAAAGGAAATCCCTTCGCAAAATTTTATTATGTGAACTATATAAACTTAATACAAAACAAGAAAAAATGTTCTAAAAGTCTGAAAGGGATAAATAACCCGCTTAAAGCCCTCTTCTATAAAATAGCAGGAAGTACTAATTTTTATTTGGAAGGGGAATTTGACTAGAAATGTTAGCACTGCATGAATATTGTGTACAATCTAATCATCGTATTCCATTCATGCTTTTAGTTGAATGTTAATCAACGTCAACATCGTTCCTTATGCACATATAAAATGCTCAACGATAAGTGTCATAGCTATACGAAGGTTTTTTGAACTAGCTTTTCACATACTGTATACACATTTCGTTAAAACACCTTGTTCGATTAAAAAAGGCAGTTAATTAAAAATGAATGAAAAATGTATCATCAAATAATATCAAAGATTGCAGTGCGAAATTCTTGCTCAAATCGACTGACAGTATTGTAATAGTAAAAAAACGAGACGGTATTATACAATATAGACAGATGATATACACAGAATCATGGACGTTTATGACTAGAGTATACGCTATAGCTTTATTAGAAAAAAATCCCTGCCGGCTTGGCATATAGGCATTGATAGATTTCGAAGTTAAGTACTAATTCCACCAATAAAAACTAAATCAAGATAGAGATAAATCCTGTCAAACAATTTTATCTCGCCGCTTTTGACGAGTTTTTAATTTCAATGACAGGAAACTGGGACACATGCGAACAGATCACACAAATACAGCTTTTTCTCATAACTGAGTTAATATATATATATATATATAAACTACTGAATATTGTAAATACAACACTTTTTACACATAGGAATTTTTTTAATCATCTTTATAGGTTTTCTTACCTTTTTAATAGTTTTATAAATTAAAAAAAAGTTCACATATGCCTTAAAGGCGAAGTAGTCATGACGCACGTGGGACACATGAGTAGAAGAAAAAGGAGAGTTCTAGTACAGCAGGCAGAAGGAGCAAAGGAGAAAACTACTCCTCTTGCTCCTCCACCTACCGTGAGTAACGGGCTCCTTCACTTCCTCCTGCGGAGAATATGTACTCTAAAATGAGGGATCGAAAAGGAATTTTTTAATTTTTTTTAGAGAGATTGAAATTTTTTAGTGAACTATAGTATGAGGTGTAATTTTTAACGAACTATAATATGAGGTTGAATTTTACATTTTAACGAAGATTTAATTTTAAGATAATTAATTTTTGGAGAAATAATTTTATTTTACTTATTTACAAAGATTTTTTAAAAAAGAGATTGAAATTTTTTAGTGGACTAAAGTATGAGGTGTAATTTTAAGAAAATTAATATTTTAAGAAGGAATTTTACTTTACTTAATTACAAAGTTTTTTTTTATTTTTTATTTTTTTTTCATTTTTTATTTTTTTTTTTATTTTTTTTTTAGATTGTAATTTTTAGCGAACTATAGGTTGAGGCTTAATTTTACGTTTTAATAAAGAGATAATTTTTAGAAAATTTAGGAATTTAGGAAATTTTTTAATTATTTATTTCTATTTATTATTATTATTTGGAGATTGTAGTTTTTAAGCTAACTATAAGTTGAGGTGTAATTTTCAGTTATATATGAAGAATTAAATTTAAAATATTCAATTATAGAAATTAAGAAAATTTTGGATAGGAACTTTTATAGGATTGAACATAATAATAGAAGATAAAAATGGAAATAGAAAAGGTATAGAATTTTGAATTCGTGCTATTAAACGGTGAGAATTTTTTGGGAGATTTTAATTAAGTAAAAGTTTTATTTTAATTTGCCCTCTAGCCAAAAAATATTGAAATAATTTCGAATTTATTTTGAAAAGGTTAAAAGTTGAGATGGTTGAAACTTATGGGTCAGTACTTTTAGCTGTTCCCTTGATCACTAAGCCATGTTTGCATGCATTGGAAAGAAACTTATGAAGGATGTGTGATGCTCCACCACCTTCTCCTACCTACAAACAGCTTGTTTTTTATTTATTTTTTTAGAGGAATTTTTTAAGAAATGTTTAGTGAATTAAAGATTTTAATTAAGAATGCGTAGTGGGGTAACGCAGCTGTTTAAAGCTTTGAGTTTTTGTAAAAGATGCAGGTTCGAATCCAAACCCGGCAAAATGGTTTGTGTAGGATTTTTGTCGATAATTCATTTCTATAATAACATATTTTATTAGTAAGAAAAGCTTTAGGATTTTTATTATTATTATTATTTGGATGCTTTATAATTGAACAAAATTTAACACTGAACAATATCTTGAAAAAATAATTATTTTATATTTAAAATACTTAACCTAAATTATTTTACATGCAATCATCAATTACATAAATTGAACTTATCTACAATTTTCGTTACATTTTTTCTACCATTATCAAGAATATAAATGTCTGTAGGGAAAGAAAAGTTTGGCATTCATTAAAAATAAATAAATAAATAAATAAATAAATAAATAAATAAATATTAGTATAACAGCTATAAAATAAATTACATTGATACCCATGATTTAATATTTGAAAACATGTATAAAAATGTATAAGAAAATTCAAGTAATAAAAAAATTAGATTACAAATATTTAGCTGCTTCAAATTTTTAATTTAGGATTTTAGAGAATGTGACAGATAAAAATAAATTGCAGCTTTGATTGCTCCCGTAAATAATGTTACTTGAGAGGGGAGGGGGCAGAAAGAAAATAGGCCGTAGTAAGCAAAAATAAATACCTTACATAGTATTTTTAGTTAAATTTCTGATAAGATGCAAACATAATTAGTTGTAATTATAAACTTAAAACAATTTTACTTTATCGAACAGATACCTATCGTCTTAAAAAATAGAAACTTAAAAAATAGAATTGACACATTTAAAAGCAACTAATTAAAAATTCAAGAATTTTTCTGATGAAACATTCAAGTTATTTACCGTCAAATCTTGACGGGCATTATCTAGTTTTAGGTTAAATATTTTAATTATAAAATAATTATTTTTTCAAGATATTGTTCAGTGTTAAATTTTGTTCAATTATAAAGGATTCAAATAATAATAATAATCAAAATCCTAAAACTTTTCTTATTAATAAAATATGTAATTATTGAAATGAATTATCGACAAAAACTCTCCACAAATCATTTTGCCGGGTTTGGATTCGGACCTGCATCCTCTACAAAAACTCAAAGCTTAAAACAGCTGCGTTACCCCACTACGCTACCAGGAACACATTGAGTAGTCTTCTATAATAGAGAAGTTCTAGAATCAGTTGACGCATGCGCAATTGTCTGGAATTTGGATTTTGATTTTACAGAAACAAACTGTTTTGTGTTTTAATGTTTATGATAACTTTTTTTTCTTTTTGGATATATATTGATATCATCTACAACTTAGAATGCTAACATTTCAAATCTTCGTGTGTAACGGCAATTTATAAGAAGGATTACCAGTCGTAACTTTTAGCCTCAGATCATCCAGTTTATCTTCTATGTGTAGTACGACACCTTCCGAAATAAACCATATTTTTGAATTGTTAATAACACTGAAAGAGACAGATAATAACATTGTGATAAAAAGAAGAGCTTGTTTACATTAAGATCCAATAAATTGTATTTGCGATGCAGACGCATTTAACCCCTTGAGGGGCAAAGCACTTCTGTTCCTAAAATGTTCAAATGATTGATTGACACCAGGATTCATAAACAAATTTATATGATAGTAAGTAAAAGCTGTTTTTCACGTACTTTGTAAAAAACAAAACTTAATACTAAAATTCCGGTGCCAATGTGGCTTAAGGGAATTAAAATGAAGTGGTATATATAATATACCGGTGCCCTTCAAGGGGTTAAAATTAAACTTCTAGTGGTGAAGTGATTCGCGTTTGTAACAAAATGATCGCCCACTGGCGACCCAAAGGGGAACTACAACAGCCCTGCTTCTTTTATCGTGTCAGCGTCAGCATTGATTACTGTGTGTAAGATATCATTTGGGATACTAAATTCTTAATAAACATCAATAAATGTACCAAAAAACGATAATATATCTTACTGTGTGCCACAATAGAACTCTAGAGAATTGAAAAATCACGAACTAAGCTTTCATTTATTCGCAAATTGAAAAAAATAAAATATTTGTTGCCTCTGCAAACAGCAATAAATCTTTGGTCAGCAGAAATTCCGATTTTTCGTCGCATATCACAGTTTGTTACAATTTACTAATAATCTATATCAGATTATTAAAAAAAAAAACATAAATTATTATTATTATTATTATTGCGATGTGAAAATATATTAAAATAAAATATAAACATAACTTGCAAAGTTTCTAAAAATATTTTGGGGATTAAATAAACAACAACAAAAAAAAAAAAAAAACTATTAAAAAATCCTTTCACAGCTTAATTTTTAAAGCAATTAAGTACAATACACGTCTAAAATGTAAGATTTTACCAGGTTTAAAAAGCATTTCATTTAAAAGTTTAATTTAATGGTCATCTTCATAAAAATTTTCTTTGAATAATCAAAATATTTAAAGCTCTTTTTTATAATATAAGCACAACAGATAATTTTCTTTTCTTGATTAAAAAAATATAAATAAATAAAATATTCTTATTTTTCTGTTACAAATAGATACATAACAAATTGGGTGTAAAAGAGAATTTAAAAAAAAAAAAAAAAAAAAAAAAAAAAAAAGATAACATTTGATAAATTTACCGTTATAGTAAAAGAATGGAAAACAAAAGAAAAAAAAAGCTTAATTAGTTTTAAAATATTTAGCAAGAACTACTTTGATAAAAGTAAATAAAATATTTCGATATTTAAACCAGCACTTGTATATAAAAAAAAATCAATAAAAAATAGAAAGGATTTTTTTTTTTTTTTTTTTTTTTAAGAACTAAATACTAGTTAAGGTTAATAATATCATATTTTTCATAAAATCAACTTATAGATAATTATGAAAATTTTCAGACTCCATAGAACTAGAAATTGAAACATAATGCACTTAACATGGAAACTAATAAAACAATAATAATTTATATTTCTTGTGTTGATGCAGATACATCTGCATAGGCTTAGAATTATAAAACTGCAATAATTTTACAATTATAAGTGCAAGAACTGCTATGAAATTTCTTTTATTTGTTATATTCTATGAATTCTATTAATTGAATGTTTATACACTGTGTTGAATTCAGATGGTGGCCCGGAAGGGGCACCCTTCTCTGAAGCATTAATTGCCCCCCTCCCCCGAAAGATTTTAGTTTTTGTGTTCCAATGGTCGAAAAGTATTATTCCGGAGCCATAGAAATCTCTCCAAGAGAAAAATGTCCGAATTCAATACTGCTTAAGTTGCATTAAATTAAAAAATAAAATTATTTATTTATTGTTTTTAAATTTATCCTGTTACTATCCATAATTTTATTAATTAAAGATAAAAAATAGTCTTCAATATATTTTAATTATCGATTTGGGTATTTTAAAAATCTACAATTTTGACAGCCATACAGTGCCTTAACATAGAAAAGCAATCATAAAAATTCATTTTTAAATTTAAAAAAATGCTTATTATTTTTTACACCCTACATCACAAACATAACACAAAAAATCTTATTGCTGTAGAATTAGGTGACAATAGATGCTTAATGTGTCATAATGTTAATATTGTGAAAAAGAAAAATGTATTCAAATACTAAAACAAAATACCAAAATTATCTTTAAATTAATCTCCTTACACCATTAAATTTCTAATTTACGCAACACCATGCATAATAGATAGCTGTATGACCTTATACTACATTAAATTTTCTTGAAATGCATTGAAAAGTCTTGTCCGATTATAAAATATTCCTTTAAAATTAAATACAATATTTATAATATTTTAAAAAATACATGCAAAGTAAATTGAAATGATATAGACGATGTATGAAATAAACAAAACAGCACTCACCTGTAATAAGAAAACATAAGAAAACTCAAACACAGCGTTTTCACGTTTTATTTTTATCAATTGGAGTATTCAGAATATTTTATCCATTTTCCTTATTAAATAACGTACAGCTTATAGTGTACGGACTTTCTTTAATTACACTTGATCGAATGCATGCTGCTTCAATCTGCATGTCGTTTTCTCATTTACACTTTATCTTGCACATTTCTAAGTGATTTGAAGCGAAAATTTAGACCGCTTCAGTCAAACATATACCTCGTTTATAACTCTCCATGAACTTTAAAATTTGTACTAAAGTAAGCCGATTTTTCATTAAAAGACTTTTTAAAAAATCCACAAGCAACCAATTTACACGAGGCAAGCACAAGCAGAAGCCAACGGTGATAAACGCGTGCACGTGGGACAGTTTACAAACAATAGCAGTGAGAAAACCGCCACCTTTCTTTCATTACAAACGCGAATAGTTCAACTGAGCGAGGATCTCTACGCATGTGCAGTACGCCACTCCAAAGGCAGACTTGTACGTATGTACTACGCATGCGCATACATGAAATTTTAATTGAAAATTGTAGCTAATTAATAAAATTTTTGAACAAACAAAAGTACGATAACAAATCTGTGACCAAATACCTTTCGTTTAAAAAAAGAATGGTGTGATTTGATGCAGTAGTTTGCTCTCACGGATTGGCCAAAAATAATGCTTAGCATTTTAAATATATAGATTTCTGAGATATTTACCTATATACTTTAGATTTAGAGGGCCGTTCAAAAGTATATGACATTTTCTTCTGACATGCAACAAAGCTTTTAATTTTTCCTAGTGGCTGATCAATATTTTTTTTCTTCTCACATGGCCCGGTTATGTTAAAATACTACTCTCCCCTCACTCCTTTTTTATTTCATGTTAATGAGTCAATTAGTAAACTTGGGCTAATTTTGTCACGTTAGAATAATTTTTAATTTTAATGGAGAAATGTATATTAACTGCAATGAATAAATTTTTATTGTTGTTTAATGTTATTGATAAAATACCAATGTTTTTAAAACTTGATTAGTTTTAATGTTTTATACATTTTTAATTAAATTGAATAATTCCCTTTCAACGAAATAGTAAATTAATATTTAAGTAAATTTCGAATGCTGCAGACAAATAATATTTTATTTTATTAGTTTTCAACAAAGCGAAAGATAGATTTCAATTTTTATAATATGAATCTGACACTATAATTTGTTGGATTTCCCGCACAGAATTTCAAATAACACTCCTGGATATTCATGTTTTGTGTGAAATCTATATGACTAGGAATAAATTATACATTATAATATCAAGTGGGGTACAAATAAATTATACATTAATTAATTTATACATTAGAATAAATTATACATTATAATTTCAAGTGTGGTCATGTATTATAATTTCAAGTGGGGTATGCAACGCATTTTATCTTTTTTTTCATCGTGTTTTATTTGTCATGTTTAAATCTGTGTATCAAGCACGAAATCAAACTGAGAAAGCAGTCGAGTTGTAAAAATCTGCACAGATTACTTCAGAAGCCGGACGATAGGTGCCAGCACTATGCAGATGAATACAGACTCGACCTCAGACATCGTATTATAGCCCAGAAACAACGAAAACAGCATAATCATCACTTTTTCTTTATGTTTCGAACTGAAAAACATTCTTAAATCTAGACTTTTGGTTGTTGCACTGCTGTGAGCAGATTATCAGGCCAAGCCAATTATTACGGCTGGCTCAAAACAACTATTACTTAAATTGTGAAAGCGAAAGCGCTTCACAAATGTGTTTTTAAACATATGTTATTAATTTTAACCTTCTTTTAATTTCTTTTTTCTAGTAGTTTGTGTGATTAAAATATCCAAGAAATGTGTAGCACGTGAGTGCGTATATATTCTTTGTGTTCCTGTATTACTTAGCGCCCTATACCTGGATATCGCATTGGCTTATTCGGAAATATAGTTCGTAGCAACCACGGCTCCCGTTTTCGTTAGAGGTAAGTGACAATTTATTACCTCTCTTGAGTGAATATTCAGAAAAAGGACACTGCTGGTAAATTGATCGCATTTATTATTTATATAAATACTGTTCGTATATACATATTCCTAATAGATTATGAGACAGATGCCGAGAAAAATAAAACCAGCACAATAGTGTCCTCTTATATTTTGTTTCATGAAAAGAAAAAAAAAAGAAATAAGTGATTATAATTGAATATAATTAATAACTTATAGAATGCTGAAAAATAATATTTATAAAGCATTGTAATACTGACATAATGCATTTTAAAAAATATCTGATACTCTTATTAAAAATATAAACACCATGGCCATGTCAAAGGATCTTTCAAATATAGAAAAGCTCAACAATGGAAATTACTATAATTGGAGTTTCAAACTAGAAAATTTATTAACAAAAGATGGCCTATTTAACTATGTACTCGAAGATTCCCCCCTCCCGAACGCAGACGCCGCATATTTAAAAGATAGTAACAAGGCTAAGGCCATCATAAATTTATGCAATGATGGCAGTCAAATCGTATATGTAAAAGATTTAACTACACCCAAACAAATATGGGACAAACTCAAAAATACGCATCAAAGAAACTACTTGAGTTCAAAATTATTTTTGCTCAGGCAGCTATACTCACAAAAATTAGGTGAAGAGGGTAATTTAATTGAGCATATAAACAATATACTAACCATCAAATCGAACCTCTGCGCAGTAGGAGAGAATATTAATGAGTCGCACATTGTTGCCATTATGCTTTGCTCACTATCCCAATCCTATTCGCCTCTTATTACAAGCCTTGAGGCCAGGGACGAAGCTACACTTAACCTTGAACTCGTCAAAAACAAACTTATCGACGAGTATACACATAGAACCCACAATAAAAATGTAAATGTCGCGTACAAAACGACAAATAAGACAAACAAGCACAAAAAGTATTAAGGATAGAGAGCCAACGAATATAAATGCACAAATAAAGTATGAGAAGGTAGCAAATAGCTATTTCGAATCTACTAACGAGATTCTTCATCAGTGCAAAACTCAGCGACTGTTTGTATATAGCAACTATAACTGTTTGTCAACAGTTATAGAAATGAAAACAACAAATTCAAAAATTATAACAATAGTGCGAACTTCAAAGGTCAAAGTGATAATTATAAAAACAAAAATGACGACAAACATGAAACGTCAAATTACTGCTTTGAAAGCAAGACGAGTACAGTCGAAGAACAAGACGAATCTAATGTTTCTCCTTCCCCAGTGAAAAACGAGTCTGAAACTGACACAACACTAGTTAATAGAACACAGACAACAAACCCCTACACTTACATTGTTGATTCATGAGACATGTGTCATCCGTGAGAGAAAATTTTACATTTACACCAGGAAACTTTGGGAACATAACGATAGCCAACGGGAAGAGATTAAATTCTCAGGGCGTGGGCGACGTAAACTTAAAAACGGACGTACAACACAACATCACATTTAAGGATGTTTTATACTGCCCCGAGCTGCAAAGTAATTTACTATCGGTTAAAAAGGCTACAGAAAATAATATTAAAGTAATTTTTGAAAAACAATCATGCATGTTTGTCAAAGATGATAATATTATCTTGACCGCCAAATTAAATGATAATTTGTACGAGTTAGGACCCAAAGACGACTATGGATATAGCACTCGAACCCAAACACAAACTAATTGCAGTAATAAAAATTGCATATCCATGTGGCATAATAGGTTAAGCCATAAAAATTACGATGCAATCAGATCACTTATCAAAAACGTGCTTGTCGAGGGCATAGAAATAAATGACTGCAAGCACGAAACCACTTGCACCAAATGTATACAGGGCAAACTGGGGAGTGCGCCTTACCCCAAAACAGCCACAAACAGATCTAAAGAGGTGCTAAACCTAATACACACTGACATATGCGGGCCTATGAACACACAAACACTCAGTGGAAAGAGGTATTTTATAACTTTTACTGACGACTATAGTCGATTCACAATGATCTATTTAATATCGCACAAATCTGAAGCTATAACAAAACTAACGGAATACATAGCACTAACTAAAAACAAATTTGGGAAAATGATTAAGGCAATTAGATCTGATAACGCCCAAGAATATCTTGGAGACAATTTTGAAAATTTTTTGATACAAAACGGGATAGAACGCCAATTAAGCGTCCCACATTCAAGTCAGCAAAATGGCGTCTCAGAGCGCAAAAATCGTACTATAGTTGAAATGGCACGCACGATGCTATCCGATGCGAATTTGCCAAAACATTTTTGGGGTGAAGCCGTACTAACAGCGAACTACCTAATTAACCGCTTACCCACAAAGGCAAACGAAAACTGTAGGACCCCTTTCGAACTGTGGAACGGTAGGAAACCAAACTTATCGAATATTAGAACGTTCGGATGCAAAGCATATGCATATGTGGATAAACAGAAACGATCCAAATTTGACGAAAAGGCGATCCAAGGAATTTTGTTAGGTTACGATAATCGTAGCAAGGGTTACAGGATATATACCGGCGGGAATAATCTTCTAATATCACGAACGGTGAAATTTATCGAGAAAGGAACAAGCAATATTAGCGAAAACCTAAACGATAAGCAAACTTCCACCGAAACAGTTGAAGTGGATTTAAGCGATAATGATGAAAACAAAAATAAGATTCCGGAAAACACTCCTAACGAGCCTCGTAGATCTCAGAGAAACAATAGAGGCGTACCGTCCGATAGGTTCGGGATAAGTGCGAACACGTGTCGCGTACAAGAACCCAAGACGTGGGGTGAATTACAAAACATTGAAGATGTCCAAATGAAAAATAAATGGATTGAGGCCGCTAATGAAGAAATTGAATCTTTAAAACAAAACAAAACATGGAAATTAGTCAAACCTCCTTCCGGAAAACGTGTAATAGGCAATAAATGAACATTTAAAGCGAAACGAAACGTAGACGGAACTGTAGAAAGATTTAAGGCTAAACTAGTAGCCAAAGGGTTCTCACAAAAATAGGAAGTGATTACAATGAGACATACGCACCGGTCGTATCACACACAACATTGAGAGCTTTTCTAAATGCAGCAGTATACAGAAATTTAAAAATTACGCACCTTGACGTAAAAACTGCTTTCCTGCATGGCTACTTAGAGGAGGAAGTCTATATGTCCCAGCCGGAGGGATACGCAGAGAAAGAACAGGAAGACAAAGTATGCTTGCTTAACAAGGCTATTTACAGTCTCAAACAAGCCGCTAGAGCTTGGAATCTAAAAATAAGTAAATCACTAAAAAATTTGGAATTTGAAAAATGCGCATCAGACCAATGCATGTATAAGAGAATTAAAAACAAAAAGATCGCGTTTATAATAGTGTATGTCGACGACATTTTTGTAGCAGGGGATGAGGAAGATACACACGAAGTTTACACAGAACTTTCCCGCGAATATGAAATTAAAAACTTGGGAAGAATGACACAATATTTGGGAATAAATATAAGAGAAACCGAAAACGGTAGTTTGGAGCTATCAAACACATAAAATAATAGAAATTGCAGAAAAATTTAATTTGATTAACAGTAAGCCGACATACACCCCAATGAACACAAAGTATTTCAGCTTAGACCCAAACGGGAAACCAATGGAGAATAACACGAGATACAGAAAGGCAGTAGAGGGGGCTACTGTAGATTGCTACTCTAACCAGACCCGACATTGCTTCCATAGTAAATATACTGGGGAGGAGGAACGAGTCACCGAGAGAAGTCGACTGGGAAGCCACAGAAAAGCTAATAAGATATCTACTGACCACCAAAGATCTGAAATTTGTTATAGATAACTCTAAAACTCCAATATTGACTGTATACAGCGATGCGGACTTCGCAAACGATAGGATGGACAGAAAGTCCACAACCGGAAACATTTTTAGACTTGGTAAAAACATTTTAACCTGGCTTTCTCGAAAACAATCATGTGTAGCGCTTTCAACTACGGAATCAGAATATATAGCCATTTCTAACGCCGCTCAGGAGCTTAAGTGGTTGCTAAACTTACTTACTGATTTAGAACTGGAACAACAGCTACCGATAGCTGTTTACGAGGACAATATGTCCGCGATCAAACTGACTGAAAATGAGAAATCTCAATCGCGTACGAAGCTCATAGAAGTGAAATATCACCTTATCAAGCATTTACACGAAACTGGCGTAATTAAATTAACGTACTGTCCGTCGAAGTTGATGTTGGCAGACATCATGACCAAGCCCCTTCCAAAGCCTCACTTCGAACACTTGCGTAAACAATTACAGTTATCCGAATCATCAATTTCACACAAAAAGTAGGGGTGTTGGATTTCCCGCACAGAATTTCAAATAACACTCCTGGAAATTCATGTTTTGTGTGAAATCTATATGACTAGGAATAAATTATACTATAATTTCAAGTGGGGTATGCAACGCATTTTATCTTTTTTTTCATCGTGTTTTATTTGTCATGTTTAAATCTGTGTATCAAGCACGAAATCAAACTGAGAAAGCAGTCGAGATATAAAAATCTGCACAGATTACTTCAGAAGCCGGACAATAGGTGCCAGCACTATGCAGATGAATACAGACTCGACCTCAGACATCGTATTATAGCCCAGAAACAACGAAAACAGCATAATCATCACTTTTTCTATATGTTTCGAACTGAAAAAACATTCTTAAATCTAGACTTTTGGTTGTTGCACTGCTGTGAGCAGATTATCAGGCCAAGCCAATTATTACGGCTGACTCAAAACAACTATTACTTAAATTGTGAAAGCGAAAGCACTTCACAAATGTGTTTTTAAACATATGTTATTAATTTTAACCTTCTTTTAATTTCTTTTTTCTAGTAGTTTGAGTGATTAAAATATCCAAGAAAGTGTAGCTCGTGAGTGCGTATATATTCTTTGTGTTCCTGTATTACTTAGCGCCCTATATCTGGTTATCACATTGGCTTATTCGGAAATATAGTTCGTAGCAACCACGGCTCCCGTTTTCGTTAGAGGTAAGTGACAATTTATTACCTCTCTTGAGTGAATATTCAGAAAAAGGACACTGCTGGTAAACTGATTGCATTTATTATTTATATAAATACTGTTCCTATATACATATTCCTAATAAATCTGACACTATAATTAATGCATATACAACACAGTGCAAAAGATTAAAGATAAATTTCATTAGTTTATTTAATTTCTGATACTCTATTTCATACATTTACAGGACAGTATAAACTATTTTCTTGCAACACGAAAGAGTAATTTCACGTACAAAATATATTCGCTCCTTTAGCAATTAGAATTTAAATATTGATATTGGATGAGCAAGTTTTTTTCCTAACCGGCGAATAATATATCAAAGTAAGATTTAAATAAATTTTAATCAAATATCGAATTTTTATTTTCAAATTTAGTGTGATATTTATTTTAAAGTATGTGTACGATTCATTTTTAGACGGCGATTGTATTATTATTGCAGTGAAACTTCCAAATAAGGGACACCTATGGGACTAGAACTTTTGTCCCTAAAATAGAGGTGTCCCTTATTCAGAGTTTTGATTGTTATTTTAAATTAATCGTTCAGAAGGATATAAAAATAACAAATCATTAAAGGTGAAGTTAAAATGTGCTAGAAGTGTATAAATTACGTTAATTAGGAACAAAAAGAATAGAGAACTAATTATTTGTAGAATTATTAATTGTTATTTCATATGCAAATTCTGTACATGCAAAAAGTATTGAAATATTTAAAAGAACTTTACTTGAAGTAATCAATCAAAAGCAATTGTTTTGCAAATTTCAATTTTTTACTACAGACCTTTCAAGTGTTCATTTACCATATTTATAAAGTTTAGTTCTTCATTATCAGCAGTATTTACAAAAAAAGTATTCAACAGCTTTCAGTATTTTAAGGCAATAAATCTCTCAACTGCTGTGCTCAGCTATCGGAAAACGTTTTGACACATTTACAAATTTATTTTTTAACGGAAGGGTATAAATCTGGAATACGTGACTGTGGAAGCGACTCGGAATCGAACTGTGTTTTTTGGTAAATAGATTACCTATTGAGTTATAAGGAATTTTGATAATGTAACAGATACGTTTTTCACTCATTCTCAGTAACTATTCTTTTTTCGCGTCGAAATTAATTAAAAAACGCACACTTTGACAATATTTTCTGCAAAATCTATTGTGTTTGACCCCCCTCCCCCCCCCCTCCAAAAAAAAAACAGAAAAAAACAGTTTGATTACATACTTTCTGAACAACAACGCCTGCTAGTTTCAGACATTTTCGAATTAAAATAAATTAAAACTTATGTCATAAAATTTGCCCTTTTGGATTTAAGAATAGCAAAAAAAGCATCTGTAAAGTTCTTTACTTCATAAGTTTCTTTTATTCTCCACTTTCGTAATCATCCTCAAAATTTTCAGCATAACTTTTAATGGGGATAAGTCAGAATATATATATATATATATATATATATATATATATATATGTAATAAAATAAAAAAAAATTTGCGCCATTTTGCTCTCTCTGAGTTTTTAATTCTAAAATTGTGGAACATGTTTTTAATCTTAGTTTCGTAATATATTAATCTTTTAACAGCTAAAGTCCTTTTTCTTTTTTTATTTAACTTATTAATAATATATTGCTTGTTTCTCAAAAAGGCCGGAAATTATTTCGTAATCTTTCCTTTTTAGAATATTCTCGAGATTTTTAATTTTATTTTTTATTGATCATTTGATCTGTCTCAATGCGCGAAGATGTTAAAAGGCTTGTCTATTTGCGAGACGTGAAGTAATTCCTACCCGTACGTCACGCCTCGTAAGCTAATCAGAAGTGAGGATTTTTTGCACGTAACCTCGGGGTTGATCCTGGTTGGATATTTAAAATGACTGACCCTGAGAGAGGAGGGGCTGGTTTTTCGGTGTGAGTGTGAATTCTCATTTTGGGTTTTTGAGAGGCAGAATGCATCTTTTCTTTAAACTGCTCGGAAGCCATGTCATTTTTTCCGAGAATGTAGAACGCCGGAATGTTGCAGCTTGGTGAGCGAAGGCTGTAGTGATAGATGTGTGGAACGGTGATCTGTGGAGTAACTTAAGTTCCTGCTCTAAATAATAAAGAACTAAAACTGATTTTCTTGCATTGTTATTGGAGAAACTCCTACGAGAACAAATCAATGACTTTTATCCACTTACCAGAACGACTGCTGATCTCATCCCGCTATTGATTCTTAGTGAATAGTAGTATTCTACAGCCAACATGATATTCCACTAGAGCTTATACATTACTATAGAACATCGTCGTCGTATCATGACATATATATATATATATATATATACAGTGCTCAGCAAAAGTTTAAACACTGGTGTTTTTTAAGCTTTAAATAAAAAACACGAACACGTGAGTTTTACAAATGGCTATACTTATTTTCAAATATATTTTAAACAATGTAGAGTAAAAATAATGGTTATAATATAAGATAATATTTAATTTAACTGAAAAAAGTAAAATTTGCATATTGCAAAAGTTTAGACACTTTTTTGATTTTTTGCCAACTGTTCATGGAAAAATGCGAATTTCTAAGTTATGATGTCACATGTCTAAAGTACTTAAGTATACCTCGATAAAGCATCAGTTAGTGAAGATGCCGCGAGCTAAAAATATTCTGTTAGATGAGGTAATTGAAGTAGGAAAGCTGAAATGGAAAAGGAAGACTGTTGCAGAAATTTTAGCAGCATTGAATCGTCCAAAGTGGTCTGTCTACGAAGTATAGACTAAGTATAACTCCTTCAAAACAAAACATAAATCTGGAAGATCTTGTGTGACCAGAAAATGAGATGAAAAAAGGATCCATAAACTGACATTTTCACGAATGATGATTGCTAATCACATTAAAAGTAAGTCAGGACTTTCTGTGTCGTAGTCTGTCTGTGGACATGATTCGTAGATGAATTAAAGAAACAGGTAAATCAATTTACATGAAAATGAGAAAACAAACAGCTTTAAAATATCGCTACAAATTGGCGAGAATGCAATGAACTTGCAAAAATACGTCATATGGACCCAAATGGTACGCTATGATATTCAGTAACGAAAAAAAAAAGTGGAATTTGAATAGCCCAAACAGGTGGGCACACTATTATTACGACTTGCGTAAAGAGCTTGAGACTTTCTTAAGTCGACAACAAGGAGGTGACTTTTTAATGATTTTGTCCTCCCTTTGCTTTAATGCTCAAGTATCTCTGGAGTTATTCAATGGTTGCCGAGCAACACAAGACTACGTACATGCGTTGGAGATTAATTTTTAGTCACTTGGGGAACTTTTAGCTGGTCCAAAGTGTGGATTTTAGCAAGGTAATGCGTCTTTTCATGTTGCATACGAAAGAAGAACTTCGTTTAACGCTGAAAATACTAACTGATCCGACTGGCCGACATATAGCTCTGATTTGGACTCATTCGAAAATCTTTGTAACATCATATATCGTAAGGTTTATGCAAATTTTTGCTATACTTTTCTGTTAATGAGCTTAGAGCTTCTGTTGGACATGTTTGGTACAAAATAGACCCTCAAGTGACGCAGCATTTAGTTTCTTCGATGAAAAGTCACATTCTTGCACTAACTGCATACAATGTGGGTGCAACTTGATTTTAATTGGTAGTTTTTTTTTTTTTTTTTTTTTTTTTTTTTTTTTTTTTTTTTTTTTGTAAGTATACAAATTGTCTATACATTTGCCACAATGTTAATTTCGTTTCTTTGTCATTATATGTTATATAAAAGGTAAAATTCAAAATTCATTATTTGTAAATAAAAGATAAGTCACAAGTAATGTATGACAGATGAACTACAAAAATTCGGTACATACTTCTGGATATAGAAGTGTAATCGATCATTGTCTTAACTTTTGCTGAGCACTGTATACAGGGTGGTCATAAAAAAACTTTGCCGATATATGGAGCTCTAGCGGCCAATCCGTTCAACCGATCGAGGTGAAATTTCAGATATAGCTATTCAGAGGTATGAGCTCGAGATTCTGTGAACGGCAACAAAATGACGCTCACGGTTACGGTTATAGTTACAGAAACTCGAAATTTCCCAATGGCAACACCCATTTTTTTTCATCGCAAAATGTTCAGCGCATGCGAAAACCCTAAAGAGCGTTGGAACGGTATGGTTATTGCAATAAAAGGATGCGTTATGCTCGCACAAAATCAGCTCTACGAACGGCGCCAAAAAACACGACCAAGGCTTACTAAGAAAATTTGAATATGACAGAGACAAAATACCAATCACGGAACATCGTTTGCCAGATAGTCAGCGTAGAAAACGGATAAAAAGTAGGGTGGGAATGTTAGTTCTTCAGCCGGAGATCGCAGATGCCTACAAAATGACTTCGTTCATGGTGAGTTGGTAAAACTATTATCAAATAAGAATGCTGGGAAAACCTGGCGTGTTTACCGTCGAAACCATCGCCAAATACGTGGCCTATGCATTTCACAAGCTCTTCGTGATTTAGTAATGAAATTCGAAGAAATTGGCTGCACTTGTACTTGTGATAGTCTGCGATCCGGACGACCAACTGTTCCTGAGAATACCGTTATGGAAGTGCATCACATAGTGACCAGAGGACGCATGCAAACTACAAAAAGGTGCATCTCGTGTATTTGATATACCAAAATCAATGGTGTAAAAGTTACTGAGCTCAATAATCCGCGTGTTTCTTTACCGGTACCAGCGCGCCCAGATGTTGGAAGTGAGAGACCATCAACAACATATAGATTTTGTTAATGAATTTTTTATCCAGTATGATGGAGATAACGATCAACCTCTTCGTATATTATGAACGGACGAGGCACATTTCACCTTAACTGGTAACGTCAATGGCCTCCGTGATCCCCCGACAACACTCCTATGTACTTCAGGTTCTGGGAATATCTAAAATCTACAGTGTACACGTGCAATCCGCAAACTTTGCCGGATATGAAAGATTCTATCAAACGTGAGATTGCAAAAATCCCTCATGCGATGTAACGTTGGGCTGTATTGTCCACAATCGCCACCATGCAATGTGTAATTGCCTGTGATTGCACCCATGTGGAAAATGTGTAATCAAAATAAAAATTTTTCCGATCTGTGTTGTAATGAAAGATTAATGTACTGACTCTGTGTCATATGCAAATTTACACCTTACGCCCCAATCGTGTGTTTTTATAAGGAAGGGGGGATTCGCAGAACAGTTTTTTGTGCGTGCATAACGTGTCCGTTTCTTGCTATACACGTCCGGTTCCAACGCTCTTTAGGGTTTTCGCATGCGCTGAGCATTTTGCGATGAAAAAAAATGGGTGTTGCCATTGGAAAATTTCGAGTTTCTGCAGGGACGGATTTATGAAGTGAGGGGCCCCTCTCACTGTAACTTTTTGGGGCCCTTCCAGCTTGAAAAATCGGGTACATTTATAATTTTAAAATAATAGATATTGAAAGCTTAATTATAACAATTACCAACAAATTAATTAAAATGTACTCAAATCGTTAAGGATTAGATACACAAAATTTATTTCATATTAAAATTACATCAGAATTGTGGATTAACTTAGATGCTGTGGCGGATAAATGTAGTAAAATTATCTACCTTATTCTCCTTTCTGTTTTTAGCAGATGGAGGTCCTAAAAAACTTGTTAGGAAAAAAAAAAAAACATTTTTCCATTTTTTTCCAAAAACCATTCCACATCAAAAGGGAGTGATAATAAAGGGAGACGAAAAGGAACCATTTGATAGTTGAGAGCAGAGCTCTAAGTTAAAAACGTGTTTAAAGGTCCTAGTATTTAGCACATTAGATCATTAATTAGATGAAATTAAGCACAGGGTATAAATTATTCATCTGAATAAAAAAAGAAAAAAAATGCGTAAAAGGAGGAGAGAAATGCTTAAAAAATAGTTCTTAGTGCCTCAATTAAAATATAAGGGTATTGATCCAGAGAGAGGAATCCATCACTCAATGTAAAGTTATTCATGGATAGTTTGACACAATTAAGGTTTGAAAAAAGCATGGTGTACAAAAGTTCAAGGAGCTCGGAACTAGGCAGAGCCTTAACACTATAAATATAGCGAGGAGCCATTTTGGCCCGTACTTAAAATAAATATATTTCTGTTCGTACCAAAAATCCCTTCGTAAAATAAGTTTAATAGAAAGAAAGAAAAAGAAAGTTAAATAGTTTTAAATAAAAAGTATGGTGTAAAAATATTTTTATAAAACTTGAGTAAATTTTTCCGTGTTTCTAGTGTTAAATGAAATGTAGAAACGGATGGATAACTAAATGAAAAGTTTCCTCAAAACAGATGTTGGATTAAAAGGATTCAATTTATGAACAATTTAAGACACGAAACCTCAAGAAGACCTATACCAGGTTCTGGTGGGCCGTAGTCAGAACATTACAATACAATTCGGAATACAATTTGGTATAAGGAAATTTTTCTAGTTTATAAAGTAGTCGGATGACCCAAGAACTATGAAAAAGAAAATAGCAAGATAATTAAGTTATTTTTCAAAAAAGTGCGAAAAGAACTCCAAGAAGACAATGTTCAAAATTGGTAATAAATAAAGTCTGTTTTTTTTTTTTTTTTTTTTTTTTTTTTTTTTTTTTTTTCTTTTTTGTTATTTATGTTGGCGGGCAGGAAAACCTAAGAAGTTGTAAGGAAAAAAATAGTGAATCGGACCATTTTTAAGGAAGCTATATTAGGGGACCAAAAGAAGCCATCTGATAGTTAGGAGCAGAGCTCAAAAATGGGAACATTTTAAAAGATCCTAGCATTTAGTGCTTTCGATCGTCAAATAGATGAAATTAAGCATAAGATATAAATTAATCATTAGAGTTAAATTTTAAAGAAATGTATAAAATATAGTGGAAAATTCTTTAAAAAGGGCCTTACGGCACCAATAAAAGTATTAGGAGTAGATGAAGGTCCTAAGAAGCTGTTTAAAGAAAAGCTAATGAAAAAATCTTTGGGGGAAAAAAAGCTGTGGGAGGTCCCCTTCAATAATAAATTTGTCGAATTACCTTTAACATTAACCCAATACGTGTTTTATGAATGAAATCTTGCTTACCCGTTAGAGTTAATGACTTGCCTTTAACAGTAGCCTTTTTTTTTTTTTTTTTTTTTTTTTTTCTTTCTGGCTGTAGTAAGTAAACGTAAGTTGGTGCCGAATAATAAAATTAATATCCAAAAATGGTGTTAGCAAGGGCATGAGAAATTTTTTTAGTAGTTTATAAAGTAGCCGGAAGATCCTAGAATTACGTTAACCCTTTATGTTACTGTGGTCCCGCATTGGAACCACCTAATTTTAATTCCAATTTTACAAGCAACACCTGGGATATTTTCAAAAAGTTTTGCTTTTATACTGAAAGCTTAAAGTAGTAAGTTCTTAGTTTATAAAAAAGTCGTTTTTAAATTTCGGTATCAGCCAATTATTTCATCATTTTACAAACAGAATTTTTCTGTGGCAGAAAGGGTTAAAGAAAATTGTGAGAGAATAGGACCAGTTTTAAAGAAGCTGTACTAAACGCTGCAAGGTGGCGATTAATATTCAAAATTGCTGAAGTCTGAAAATTTTTTATTGTTCTTGTAGTAGCTAAAGAGCATAAAAAGTTCTTAGTGAAAAAAGCTAGTGAATCGGATGATTTTTAAAGGGGCTTTCAGAAAGCGCCCTAACATGAAAGCATGTTAAATGGTCTTAGTTCTTAGCACTTTAGATTTTCAGTTAGTCAAAATTAAACATAGCTATAAAACAATCATTAGAATAAAATTTTGAAGATATGTGCAAAAATTGGGGAAATTACTTAAAACAGGGCATGTTCCTAGCCAAAAGTTGAGGGTGTTCGTGCAGAGAGAGGAATCCACGACGCAACTTTAAAATTTAACATTGAAAGTGTAAGAAAGTTAGGAGGTGAAAAAGGCATGACGCACAAAAAGTTCCAGTGCCTACGTGATCCTAGGGTGCTCAGTATTTTAACTTGAATGTAGAAACATGAGAATAATTAAATGGAAAAATGTACCAGAAATGAAAATCGGATTATGAGGGAAAAATTTATTAACAATTTATGGTGTAAAAAAATTCAAGGGTCGGTACCGGGTCCCAAAGTGCTTTGGTTTTTAACTGGCATGTAGTTGCATATAATGATATTTGATGACAGAAACTGTTTCTGTAACTATAACCGTAACCATGAGCGCCATTTTGTCGCCGTTCACAGAATCTCGAGCTCATACCTCTGAATAGCTATATCTGAAATTTCACCTCTATCGGTTGAACGAACTGGCCACTAGAGCTCCATATACCGGCAAAGTTTTTTTATGATCACGCTGTATATATATATATATATATATATATAAAGCAATGGGTAGGTGTACGTGGCCAATACTGGTCATCACATCGTGCTCTGGTCGGGGTCGCCACAGCACTCTATGAGCCCCACTTTAGCCGTCTGCCAGATATGCACATTTGCAGAAGATCTCGGACCGTGCGCAAAACAGCACCCAGCGCGGATTAATTGGTGGGGTATTCAGACAATGCAAGCCCCATTCTAAATTTTCTCTCAGCTCAGAACTGCTTTGGGGATGCTGATTTTATGTGCTTCTGCGAGTGATTGATGTAGGCTTTTTATCGCTCGATTGGCTAAATGAATTTATAAAGAAAATAAGCACCGTATTTCTACGCGTTTTTCAGTGATGTTTCAGTTGAACACCAAAGGAGAAATCGTATAAAAAATAAGTGACTATTGTTAAAATTGTACTTTTTTTCTCCTAATAAATATTTCATCTTTAATAACGGAGAAATTTACTGAGCCAGAATAAATCTATAAAAAAAAATGTAAGACAATTTTTAATTAAAAATTTTTTTGTTTAAATCTTGGAATCTAGATAATTTAATTAAGGTTGTAACGGATATTCAGAAAATTCGGACACAATGTATGTGTAATATACAGGGTGTTTCAGTTAAACGTTTCAGAACTCCTGAGAGAGGTAGGGTGCATCCTGACGACTCGAAATCATATAGCAATGTGGGGTCGGAAATGCTTTCCTGAAGCGGTGATGTACACAGAAGCACCATAAAGAAAAGACACCGTAACTGAAAAATCGTTTCATAAATACATGTAAAAAGCAAGACCTACCATGTCTTGATTTTTATTTCTGGGGTCATATGAAAACACTGGTTTATGATACCCCTGTTCACAATGCTGAGGAGCTGGTTGCAGAAATCGCAGTAGCTGCCGGAGAAAATCGAGATATGCCTGGAGTACTCGAGAATGTTCGGGTTTCCATGCGCCGGAGATGTGAGTTGTGCATTGTAGTCAGTGGTAGAAATTTCGAACACTTACTTTACATGCATTAATAAAACGATTTTTCACTTACGGTGTCTTTTCTGTATGGTGTTTCTGTGTACATCACCGCATCAGGAAAACATTTCCGACCCCACATTGCTATATGATTTCGAGTCGTCAGGATGCACCCTACCTCTCTTAGGAGTTCTGAAACGTTTAACTGAAACACCCTGTATATATATATTTTTTCCTAAATGAAATGATAAAAATAGCTGAATCATAAAACCTTTAGCTCATAAAAAATATTAAACTAATTTCATTTCAGAGTATTAGACCAAAAATGATAAAATATAAATTAACAAAACAAGCAAACAAATAGAAACTGGGAATGGGAGGGGGGTGAGAGGAAAAAAAAGTTCTAACATTTCAGAACACGAAAGTAATTTTTTAAAATTTAAAACCAACTGGATTTCAAAATATTAAGTTTAGGATGTCAGCGATTTTAATCAGTTGATTTAAATCAGGGATTAAATCGTGATTTAAATCGGTTGATTTTTTAAGAAAAATCATTGATTAAAATAAATAACTTAAAAATGTTTAAAATGACATAAAAATATTAAAATCTAGGATTAATTTTGGATTTTTTTTTACAGATATTTTGCCTTATGACTAAATGGAAAAAAAAAATATATATATATATATTTTTTTTTTACAATTCCTGAGCATCGTAAAGCATTAAGATTAGCAAGTTTGTAAAGGCATAAAAAGCATTTTATTCAAAAATTTAATTTTAATTTAATATAATATGTGATTTCATAATTTCCTTTAATCAAGACGAACCAGTTCATCTTTGACCTTGTGCCCTTGCGGACACGTGTCTACCTCAGCTGATGACAAGTTGTTTTTTTTAGCTTGAAGTGCGTCTGCTTTATTTTTTATTTTATGCTGATTTTTACAAAGCCTATTGTTTAATTATCAATTATCGCTAGTGTATTCGGTGTTTTTTCGCTCTTAAAGGCATAAGATCTTTAAGAAGACACAATTTAAAATTGGCTTTTGAATCGAATTTTCTGATGCGATGGCACAGGAAAAAAGAAAAAATTATCGTCTCGTGACAAAAATCGCTAATAACTCAAAAAGTAATTTAATTATTAAAAAATGGAAACTTTTATTTGTTTCTAAATAATTTCAATGACATACATGTACTTTCAATTGAAAATGCGTTAGAAAATTTTTCAGAAAGTTTTCCATTGTTGTGTAGGGAATTTGAAAATCAGTTTAAGATAATTCCAATGATTCCATTATGGTTGTTACTATTTTTACAAAGCCTATTGTTTCTCTGAACCATCATGAAAATAACTCCGACTCGATAATGCAGTAAAAAATAAAAAATGTAAGTCAAGTCCAGACTCGGCCCGAGTCTGCTGCAAAAAGTTAAACCTGGACTAAAACACAATGTAATTGACCGATGCCAATATCTATTATATCTACGTTGATATATATATATATTGTATTGATGTCAAATTAGCTTCTTCTCTTGGGGAACATTTATACTTAAATCGGTTTTCAAGTATACTGCTTAATAAGCGCAAAATTTCCGACACATTTATTAACTCAATTTTGAATGTAAAGGCAGAAAATTGTGAAAGCTGGCTATAGAAGCGATATCTGATCGAAACGAGTCTTCCTTTTTTTATTAAATAAATCGACTTATATATATTATTGACTTATAAACAATTTTGATCGTGTAGAAACAAATTTTTCTTATCTCTCTGGGTAGTTTTTTTTCCCCTTACGTCCAGAAATTCGGTTCAAAATGCCAACTTTGAATCTATTTTCTGAAAGAATTTATGTTTGCGAAAAAATGGGCCAAAAAATGTAAAACGTCTGTCAATTAACCCTTTATCTACCGATGGTACTTATAAGTACCATTAAAATAA